>OY728166.1:546627218-547967218 GCA_963277665.1 Viscum album | reverse complement strand
ATGGAATTTGGGGGAAGCATTATCAATTTCAACATCCTTTATGCCATAAAGCACCCGTCAGAAGAACATTCCTCTCTATCTCTGTTAATTAAATTAATGTACTCCCTACCCCTGAAAAAACTACTTTTATTTCCCCTGATACCCTTTTTGAGTATTCTTATTTGAGTGAAATTATATAAAATGATTTATAAAATGCTTTTTGTAGTGTATTAGATAAATGTAATGCATGTTTATTAATTGGTGGTTTCTTTAACACTACGTATCAATTAACCACCAATGATAATGCAAACATTTTAAAATATCATTCCTATATTGAGGATGATACAATTAAGAAGATAAATCAGATTAGTGACCTCTCACTTTAGCACACAATCCCTAAAATCCAAAATCCACCTGAAATGGAACTGAAATAGCTACATCATGATTTAAAATATTCATATATTAAAAATGGAAACAAGTTTCCCAACATCATTACTAGTTCACTCCCTCCGGAGCATGTATTATGGCTGCTTGAACTTTTGAGGGAGTGTAAAAAAGCATTGATATGGACACATTATTTCATTCATTGTATTAGACCATCAATTTTTAGACATCATTATTTACTAAATGATAAGGATAAACTCGTGAGATTGGAAAAACATCTAATGAACCAAACCCTCTTAGATGTTTTGAAAATGGAGGTAACAAATTATTTTTTCTAGTATAATTTACCCAATCATTGAGAGCCAATGGGATTGTCTTGTTCATGTAGTTACCCAAAGAAACATTCATTAATGTTATCAAAAAATAACCAAAATAATTGGTTCCAAATCATTTGCAGAATAGTTTGGGTGTCTGTATAACCTATCCCGACTATTTCCATATTCCATTCATTGACCAAATTCTTGAGAGGCTAGTGGTTAAGTCCCACTACTATTTCCTGGATGGTTATTCTGGATATTTTATATCCATTTTACCTCTGAGGACCTCAAAAAGATGATATTTACTTAACCCTTTGGAACATTTTTATATAAGGGGATTCCATATGATCTGTGCAATGCTTCTGGTACGTTCTAGTGACAAAGGATATTATTTTCATGGATTACCAAGATAATTGAGTGGAATTATTCCTGGATGATTTCACTATTTAGGGATACTCAATGGATAAATGTTTTAGTAGTCTTGCTTCAGTCCTATGTCACTGTATTGGAAAAAATCTCATATGAAATTATGATAAATTTCATTTCATGGTGCATTAAGATATAGTTTTGGGACATGTCATTTTTGGGGATGGTATCAAAGTAGATAAATCAAAAGTGGAAGTCGTTTCTTCCCTACCATTTCCTAAAAATGTATTTGATTTTTGGTCTTTCATAGGTAATGTTGTATTTTATCACAGTTTCATTCATGAAATAAATAAAATCTCTCCCCCATTACCTATTACTCTAAAAAGAATTTTTTTTTTATAATTAATGAGATTAAACTTTTAATAAGTTAAAATAGAGTGTCACATTATCCATGGTAATCCAACCACTATAGTGGGATTTACCATTTGATCTCTTGTGTGATGACTCTAACAATGATGTTAGGGAAGTATTTTCCTAAATGGTCAATAAATATCCACATGTCATTTCTTATGCCTCAAATACATTGGACCCAACAGTATCTCCTTATGGAACTGAAAGGAAAACCTCGTCTCCTTCACTGAATACTCCATCATCAATAATTCAATTTATAAATTAGGAATAAAAAGTAGCATAGAATGTGGTGTCTGACCATATCAGTAGAATCCACCCATCCTTAGACATTGAATCAACCCCTTTTAATCCATAAAATGATATGATTTTTGATGAGCAAATGTACCGAGGGAATGATCGAATTCTTTGATATGCTTAAATTGAAAATTATTTTGTAGCATCATTAATTCCTACAGATTTATATAAAAACCAAATTGATCTTCTAAATCATGAGTCAATTTGGAACTTTTGGGTTGAACCCTATCATTAGTGCACATGTAGTGATCATGTATTTAGGAATTTTGTCCCTGATAGTGAGTTTTAACCCCTCCTTAGGTCTATCCAAACTCTTTCTTGTGGGGCCACTTTGGTCACCAACGAACTGATATCAAGGTCCTTGATTCCAATCTCTTTTGGTCAACACATTATTGGGATGCAAATTAAATTTAAAAAACTTTTCTCCGTTTTGGTGGAAAGGGGATTCTCTCTAAAAAAATTAAATTACACCACAATTTTTTCTCATTCATTACATTTTTGATGTTTGGGGCATTGACTTTATGGTTCCATTTCCCAATTCCTTTGGTAACATGTACATTATAATGTTAATCTATTATGTTTCAAAATGGGTAGAGTAATGTTCCAAAAGGACATATTATTTAAAAAATGTTATGGAATTTTTTAGAACTCAGATCATTTTTAGGTTTGGCTTACCTAGATTCATTGTTAGTGAACGGAGTTCATATTTCTGTACCGAACAATGAATTCTATTTTGTGTCAGTATGAGGTCATACATAGAGTGTCTACTGAATATCAACCACCGGCCAATGGTCAAGTTAAGGTGTAAAATAAAGAGGTAAAATAGATTCATGAAAAAACTATTCAACAAAATAGAAAATATTGATGTCTTTGAATTTATGATTCATTATGGGCATACCATACTTATTTCAAACCTCCCAATGGCCTGTCATTATATCGAATAATGGTTGGGAAGAGTTTTCACCACCCTATTGAGATTGAGAACTAGTCCTACTAGACCATAAAATAATGAAATACTAATATTTCTAGTGTAGGTGATCAATGGATGTTTCCAATTTATGAGCTGGAGGAAATGAGAAGAAATGTATATGAAAACTCTAGGATTTATATGGAGAGAACCATGGATTTCTATGATATTCTAATCCTTCATCGTCAGTTCTACATTGGGCAGAAGGCCATCCTTTATAATGAAAGGCTATAGTTTCATCTAGGTAAGCTTCGTTCCCAAGGGATTTTCCCATACACTATTACAAATTTAACTCTATTTGTTGTTGTATAGGTTGAAAATTAATAATATAATCAAACCATCACTATCAATTGGTAGTGGATGAATCACATCAATGAAGTCCTTATAATGTTCCCAATGGAGGAAATCCATGTCCAAGAAGAATTCTATGAATTACACTCACCAGGTTTTATCATTCCTTCCCACATTCTCTTTTTTTACATGAGGTAATTGTACACTTTAGGTGGAGGGATGGGTATATTGCTGGTTCAGTAAGGAATTTTTATCGTCTTTTTTCCTTTTCTCTTTTTAACATGATGAATTGTATCTTAACATTCTATCCTTTCTTCCCCCTCACCTATATGTTGGAATATTACCTTTTTATGCCCACTTTATCATAGAAAATAATTCCATTTTAATAATGGAAGAAATTGAAAATGCATATAGAATATCAGTATTTAATATTATTTTAACATTCACAAAAACTCTGATAAAATGATAATTTTTAAAAGAATTCTAATACTATGGTGTGGCTTTATTTTGAACTTTTCTTCATTTTCAATGATATAAATGGTTGTATCATTTTCAATCCATTTAGAGGAATGGTGCCCTTTTTCGGCATTATTTATTGGAAAATCTTGTGACTTAATCTCTCCACACATTTTTTCACCCAACCATGATATGTGAAAATTTATTACTTAATGAAAGGTAAATATAAGTTAGATTTACTTTTCTCTTGTTTACAAAATAATTTTTCTATAGGTTCTTTCTTTATCTGATGTATTTCATTATTATACCAAATTGACCTATGTGTGTGTACCTATTATCCGAATGTTGTACTCCTCAAAAATAAAAAAAGGATTATAGAATGGGTAGGTAAAAAACACCCTTCGATGACCTTTGATCTTGATATAACTATTACAATTGGTGTTGTGAGAAGATCAAATATGGGTTGGGAGAAGAGTATAAAATATGATACAAGTAAACCATAAAAAAAACTAAATTAGGGGAGTGATCAAATTTGAAACATATAAGGATATCTAGGTCATGAGATTATTGTTTGACTTCTGGTAATTTTCAACTAAGTGGGTCTTGAAATTTGATTTCAAAGGATTTGGGGAATGTTCGGTGGAAATAATAATTTAAGTAGAAAATTATTAAAATAAGTTATATTTTCTAAATAGAAAGAGAAAAGAATATCATGAAATGTTTTTCACACACACAAACACACAAAAATTGATAATAAGTTTCATGACTATCTTTTGAATTATTTTATATTATTGGTATGATGAATCTCTAAGATTTTCATTTGGATGCAATTTTTTAGATGCATTTATCAATGATCAATGAGAATAACACCCCAAGTGATTTTTTATTGGATCAAATTTCTATCATGAAAAAATATTCATTGAATGTTAAATCTTTATTATGATTTAAATATCATCATGTATAATTTTTGGAAATATAAATTATCCCAATGGTGAAAATTTTTAGGTGTGGGGGTGTGTTCTTATCATGATTAATTGTTTTTTTTTTCACCCTTACACCATTGTATTAATATGAATTTGTATTTTAAAATCCAAATATAATAACAAAATTCACATCATGGTTGATTCAATTATTTTGTTTTTATCACTGTTAAAAAGGGAAATTATACTTGATTTGATAATTTAATTGAAGGTGGAGGTGATTTGGGAGACACATGAAAAAGTCCAAGGAAAATGGGCCTAACTACACAGGATCCAAGCACACCAGTGGATTAATCCTTACAATTCTACTATACCATGAATCTAAATAAGATTATATTTCATGCTCCAGTAAGAAATTTTATTTTCTACATTTAATCTCATGGAACCCAATACATATTTGGATTCTATGGGGCCAATCTAAACTGTTCTGTCCAAGCAACTGAATCTGAAAAAAGTGAAACATGGAATTCTGTAATATGTCCATATATTGATATGTGACTATCCAAATGATGCCAAACATTAGGTGGTGATATTTAGGAAGAGGGGATACAAATTTCCAATTTTTTGAAATAGAAGAATTCGACAGTTTAGTATCAGAAAACAATCCTCCATGTTTTTTTTATCAAAATCTAGGTGCTCAAACCCATGTCCCATTTTGGAAATAAAATTACACCATGGGAACCTAATTATTGAGTATGAACCAAAAGTTATGGTCTACCATTTTAGATTCATGGAGGAGATTCCTCCTGATCCTTGAATTTCTGGATACCCCTATCCTAATAGGGGGTAAATAATGAAGAAGAAGTTCCACCCGAGCATCCTCCTCCTCCCGATGACGAGATAAATGGTTTGTGATAATTGTGTGAGAGATACACACTTGAAGACGGAGTTTTGGAACATTATATTTTACTAGTTTTTTGTAATATGTATGTGAATTATTTTACTTATGTTTAATCATTATATTCTTCTGATCTAAATGCATTGATTTAGATTAATTAAGTGAAACATTTCTCATTTCAATACAAATTGGATTGAGATTAAAGTGGGAATCTTGGGTTCTTCATATTGGACAACACAATCATCCACTTTATCCCACACATACATGAGATTTTAGTATTCTTTTTTATACCTCACTATATTCTTGAGGTCTAAATATTGAAAACACATTTGTTTTTTTGCAAGGTGGTTATTTTGTATCATTTTAAGGGGAAAGTGGGGAACCAAAATCATATTCATCCCTCATCTAAAGGATTACAACAAAACCTAATAACCAATTGATAACAAGAAACTCGTAAAGTGTTGTAATAACATAGAAATGATCACTTAATTATCTTATATTTTTCAAAATCCACGTGTATTCAACTATTAAACTCTTTATGTTAATTATTTTCTTAAAAACTGTTTTCAAAATCACCACCTCTTTTAGTAATATTAATAAAAAATACACACTATAAGATACCAACTATCCTTGATAGAAGACCTAGGGTTTTCCATAGAAAATAATTAAAACATAAAATAATAATCAATTTGACATGTGAAGACAACATGTACAATGCATTTATGTGTCCCTTGATGCTCATTTAGTTATCGCTCTCAAGGGAATGGGAAGGATCATTTATTCCTTGATTTAAAAACATTTAAACCATTATGGTATGTGAGTTCTTACATGTTTATCACCTTGAATTTTATTGGTCAATGATATTGATTATCTTCGACCACTATAAATCAACATAAATGAATCAATGTAAAATAAGAACTCAATCAAGGCATCCTAAGAACAACAACATGATGAGATGACCAGATTTCTGTTAGTGATAAAATATTCCAAAAGAAAAGAACATTCATATTCATGGGTTCAAGCTCCTATAATATTTATCAACCGATATAATCCATTTTCACACTCATTAAATGGAGGGTTTGAGAAAAGAAAAAATCACACTCAAATCATCACAAGATCCGTGTTATGAGTGGAGGCATGAGGATTCTTGTTTCTTTGATTTATATTTTATCATAAAAAAATAAAATAAATAAAATAGGTATAAATGAATAATAATTGTTAATAAAACTAGGAAATTCAATTACCATATGATGAATACTAGTGTGGAGCACTGGATTACAAAAAAGGACACCCCCCCAAATTGATCATTGGAGTCTTAGAAGTTTTTGGCATAGAGGAGGGAGAGAATGAATGAATACCACTCTATAATTTGAATCACCCTTACCACTTGTTGTTTCACCTAAGATAATGATAGGGAAGAGTGATTTTTTAGACAAAAACATCATAGTTTCCACAAAATAGGTCATGTGCCTAAGGGACTAGGTCACTATTTAGGATAGAATTTTTAATCCGTTTAATACGGCTGGATGACTTTTAAAAACACGTTCAGTTTTTTAATTCATTGGAGAGGTGATCTTTTAAATTAGCGGTCCATGTGATGTTTAATTAGCCCAATTGGAATGTTGAGGCCCATGTTATGGCCTAAATACCAAAGGGTGTTCCAATATGGCCCACCTAGAATTTCTTAACATTTTGGGCCTATTTTCGACCTCTAAATGGACGAATTGGGATTCATGGTATTCTATAGAAATGTATCCCATATTTTATATTCACTAATTCACCGATATATATCCCTTATTTGAAACCTATATTATCCATAGGTCAAATATTTTTCTACATGCATGCTTGCGATTTCACATAGTTTGGGCCATTTTTCTTGAATTCAATCACATGCTCTCCAAATAACCTCCTCCTAATATGTACTCACCAAAACACAAAAAATTTATCAATTAAATAGTGATAAAAATCAATTCATTAATTCAATCATAATGTTAATTTATTTATTATATTTGAACTATTTATTACATAACAAGGTTTAAATAGCGGTGTAATGGTGGATTTAAATAATTAATCGCTATTCGATCACACCCCCAAACCTACACATTTTCACTTCTTGGAAAATAAAAATATAAAATGAATTATGAATTTATATATTCCCAACATTATAATGATTTAAAATTTTTGCAAAAATTTATATTCAGTAATGTAAGGTGAAAAATTCACAAACCATCCAAAGGAGTTCTTCCTAGTGAAAATGAAAATGATGTCTCATAAATCATATCATAATGAAATTCAATGAAATTTCTGATTAAATATTGAGCAAGGAATTCAAAATTCAGAAATTCCAGTAACTCTCAATGTGTGTGTGTGTGAAAACCATTCCATGCTATTATTTCCAGTTTCAATCCAATAAATATATGTTGTTTTATCATGTTTCAACTTAAATGATTATTTCCACCAAACAAACCCTATATCATTTGAAATAATATTTCAATACCCACTCAGATATGCAATCCTCGAAGTCAAGAAATAAGCTCCCAACCAAGATATCCCCATATGATTCACATTTCATCAATACCTTCATTTATTATATTTGTTTTATTAGAAGTTTCAATTGGAACAAATCTCACAATCAGCTTTCATCCCTTGTGTGATATCTTTATGACACTAATTTTAATAGTTTTAAAAAGATAAAAGGTTTAGGAGGAGTGTATTTTACCTTAAAAAAACACAACCAAAATGTATTTTACCTTACAAAAACATGACCAACTTATATTTACCTTCTAGAAAGATTTAAATCCTCACTCATAGTGGGTTTGGTGCCAAAATGTGTGGAGATATTAGTGACACTGTTTCCCCGAAAAGTACTCGTATAATGGGAATCATTCATCTAAAAGGTTTCACAGAGATAAAACCATTTATTTCACTGATTGAAAAACCAATTCACTAAAAATAACACCCTGATGTAAAATTCATATAGGCATTTATTCCACAACAGAGATAGGATTTTATCAAGTGATAAATCAAAATGGAATAAAAAAATTTCAACATGCATTTTCAGTAGGATCCATGATTTCATAACCATAATGTGGGGTGGAGTAAAAATACCATAAATAAGGGTAAAAAGAGAAAAAGTATGAATGAAAATGAAATTACTAATGAACCCAATAATATATCTACCCCCACACCAAGAATATGTAGTGTCCTCACTTTATTAATTGATAATGTGTGATGGAAGGATAAAAAATGACATGTTTCATTAATATGATTCCTCTAGAAGGTGGATTTCTACCCCCAAATTCTTAGAAAAATCCACATTGAAGTGTTTAAGTCGCTTACTATTTATAGTAATACTTTTTCCACTCTACTCATGAAAAATCTATACTACACCAAAAGGGTAAACATTAGTTACAATATAAGGGTCGAGCCATCAAGAACGAAGCTTACCTTGGTGGATCTTTATCCTAGAATAGTACATGAGGAGCTTCCCACCAATATGGAAATTCCACTGATAAATAATTCTATCATGGATAGCCTTTTTCTTCTCTGTATTGATCTTTGAGTTCTCATATGTGTCACATTTAATTTCTTTCAACTCTATAATCTACTGCTTCCTTTGGTCACATGCATATGAAAGGTTCATATTACATTGTTTAATTCCCCAATATGCATAGTGTTCTACCTCCACTATGAGGAAAACTACCTTTACAAAGAAAATTCAATATGAGGACAATATGAATGTTGTTTTAAAATCTATATGCTACGTACAACTCTTATCATTCAAGTGAAAACTCCGATTTTTCATGTTGGGTTTTAACATTTTTCAAAGATTATCTTAACTTCTTGATTTTTGATTTCACCTTTTCCATTAGATTGGGGGTGATATGCAGTGGATACTTTTTGAACAACCCCATACTTACAAAGAAATGTTTTCATGATGAAATTGCAAAATTATAAACTCTGATCCCTAATGAATAATCTCAGAAAACAAAACCTACTAAAAATTAGGTACCACACAAAATCAACAACAACTCGAGAGTAATCAGTCCTTATGGCCTTTTCTTCCACCCATTTGTAGACATAGTCCACAGATAATAATATGTATACAAATAAAAATGAATTTGGAAAAGTCCCCATGAAGTCAATTCCCCAAGGATCAAAAATTTCACTGAATAACATGGGGTTTTATTGTATTTCATTTTTCATGGAGATAATCCCTGTTAATTTCCATTGAATAAATGACATGAAAATTTGATGGGAATCCCTATAAAATTTTGGACAATAATTCAATGATTAAAGGACCCTTCGAGGTATTTGTTAAGGTCCAAAGTGGCCCCCACAATCCCAAGTGAGTAGAATATAAAAAAGGTGAACTCATGGTCAGGGACACAACATCCCAATGGTTCTCATGAGGAATGAATTCTCCCATGGGGATGGATGAGTCCACATGTTGGTCCAGTGGGGGAGAAATCCTACTAATGTGGCCAGCTACAATACTTTCTACTCTCCCTTTATCTCTAATATCATGTTAAAAGTTTTGGAGGAGGAGCATCTGTTGTATGTGGAAAGTCTTAGCTTTATGTTTTTAAAGAGAAATATAAGGGAATCATGGTTAGAAAACAAAATTACTTTTGAACCAAGAATTTATTAAAGAAATTTTTCCAAGGAAAACATAATATAAAGGATTTATTTTTCAATGGTTGTGTAGATTACTTGGTTAGGGTCAAGGGTAAGTGAGTAATACACAATGACATGAGAAGCATTCTCAACAGTTTGTGATAAATCATCCCTAACAGAAATGTTAAAAGAATCACATATAAGATCAAATCAATGATCAAATCTAAATTGTTGGATGATAGGAGATCATTTCAGTCTCCTTTTTATTGAATTGAATGATTCCTCACAATTTTTATCAAACACGAAATCAAAATATTTTTGTAATAACCAACACAATGGAAGTGTGATATTACTAAAGTCTTTATGGAATCAGACGTAAAAACCAGCATGAACCTTGAATGATTTCACCTCATGAACCCATTGTGGAAATAAAATGATTGAAATTAATCCAATTTTATATTTATCAACTAGAATTAACTTATTTTAAATGAAATTCCCAAGAACTATCCCCCGCTCAACCATGAAATAAAATTTATCATAATTTAAAACGAGATATTTTTAAATGCATTGATGAAGGATAGAACCATGGTGGTCCAAAAAATCATCACAAGAATAACCATATAAAGTTAAATCATCCATAAAGACTTCCATACAACTATCAAGGTAATTAGAAAAATACTCACCATACATCGCTGAAAAGTACCCGGAGCATTAGATAGTCCAAAAAGAATTTTTCTGTATGAAAATGTTCCAAATGGATAGGTAAATGTTGTATTTTTTGGTCCTCATGGGATATATTGATTTGAAAATTACCTGAATAGCCTTCGAGGAAACTATAATACGACTAACCAGCCAATATTTCTATCATTTTTCCAATGAAATGTAGAGGAATGTTGTACATCGACGTGGCTTGATTCAGTTGACAATAGTCAATACAAACTAACCAACTTTTCTGCACATGTGTTGGAACCACATCATTCCATTAATTTTAAACAACTATTATTCTTTTTTTAGGCACAATTTGTACCGGACTATCCCATTTACTATTAGATATAGGAAAAATGATCCCTACATCAAGTATTTTACTAACATCCAATTTTACCACTTCATAGTGAGTGGGATTCAGACGGCCTTGAGATTGTCTTAGAAGCATAGCCTTATAATCCAAAAGAATATGGTGCATAAAAATAGATGGGATAATCTCAAGAATATTAGACAGTGACTATCCTATCACCTTTCTACACTCTATCAAAAGGATGTGAGGATTTAATTCATACTATGGAGAGAGGAGTTTGGAAATAATGATGGGAAAGACGTTAATACCCCCAATATATGTATATTTTATATTTGAAGGTTGTTTTTTATGTTCCAAAAATAGTGGTTCTTGGATTGAGCGATGGGGTTTAATGGGAGTGTGTTCCATGAATCTTTCTATATGATCATGTTTATTCTCTATATAAATAGATCCTATAGGAATTATATTTGAAGAATCTTCGATGGTCATGGGTACCTCATATTGAACACACTCATCAATAAACGAACAAAATTTACATTTTTCACAATCCATAGAACACTCAAAAATTGAATCAACACTCAAATCATCAATGGGTGAAGGAGATGAAAATTAATCAGAGAATGGATTGGGGAGAGAATTGTGTGTGTGTTCATAGTTTGAGACCACTTCCATTTAATAGACAAGAAGAGTGGAGTTCTATTTAAAGGAGTGTTTCATAGCATCAACAATATTAAAATTTTTGTTTTCTCCACCGAAATCCATGGACATCATACTATAGAGTACATTAATGATAGTCTTTGCTGTTTTAAGGAATGTAATCCCATATATGTGAGGAGTATGTCCATGGGTTCAAGTATCATCCATCTCACGAATGTAAAAATTATATGAGAGGATGCGATTCTTTACTCTTACAAGGATATCCTTAATCACTCATGTTGGATGTGTAGTACTCCAGTTTTCATGTTGCACAAATTTTTTTTTGTTGATGCTCTCCAACCTATAGATAAGTATACACTTTGTGAGGAATTACATTAATGGAATAACCTAAATATGGAATTGGATCAGAAAAGAAGGCCTTTCCTATGGAACACAGAATCATGAATTTACCCATATCCTTAAATTTGGTTGGAATTTATTGTAGAATAAAGTTAGAGACATTCCATCCAAATTTGACTCTCTCATTCCCCTTTAACCTCCTTTTATGAGTACAATTATCTTTAAGAAATTTCTCATATCAATGGATTTAATTAACTACATCTAATAAAGAAATTTTACCTTGAATATTTTTAAATGTGTCCATTATTTCATTATCAATATCATTATAAACATTCTTATATGATTTATGTAGTCTTTTTGGGAAAGGAAGAGGAATGGTTTGATCATTTGAATCATAAATGGTAATTTTATTACCCTTTTTATTTTTTTCTTCATTGGAATCGTTTATGGTTGGTTAAAACGTGTTTTCAAGAGGGGTACATACCTATTGGGAAGAATCATTAGAAGATGAACTGTCTTTACCACTATGATGTGCATCTGCACATACATTTCATTTTTCATTCATCTTGGAAATGGGTTGGGATTGTAGTTGTCATGAACCTTGTATATTAAACTCAGAAAAGGAGTTTTAAAACTTCCCAACCTGATTTTGTTGGTCTTGATTTGCTGATTGTGTTGTTTGTTGGAACCTGAGGTTCTGGTTTTCCATTTTTTTCACCATATCCTAAAGTATTGGTTCATATTTGGGAGGAGGAGGATTATAAATTTTAGAAGCTGAAGTATACGGAGGTTGCCTACCTTGTCCTTAATGATTCCATTTTTTCATGGGGTCGCTTGAGTTACCTCCATGTCAGTAATCTAGTTGTTCTAACCACCAATTGATTGGATTTTCCCTAAGTGGTTATTGATTGAAGGTATGTTCTTGTTGGTATAGAAACATAAGGAACACGGTTTCACAAGAATCGGGTGAAACCTAAAGTGATGGGCACTCGTCAGAAAAATGAGTATTTTTAGATCAAATACCAAAATGTAATGGAATATGAGGAGAATGTTAGTTTATTTGTGCTTGATATAATTTGCTTACAAGTTTATGCATCTCATTAAGCTTTTTGTTTATATTTTGTTATAGGAATTAATGACTTCCCTCATTAAGTCCTAAAGTTGGTGAAATATCTCTTATACCAAATTTTTATTATTTTATGAGACATATTGGCTATTAAGTCATGAGAAGTGGAGAAAGGATCTATCAACCAAGGCAACACCAACTGCTGCAAAACTCTTTCCACGGTTAACAAGGACAACTCCCTCATTGAATTTTTGGATTAATAGTTATTCACTAATCTAGTGGTGGGGGCATCTTGAGAGGAGTCATTTGAATCTCTCCTAGTATACATGAAGGGTCTCTCCTTGTGATTTCATAATTCCACAAATTTCATTCGTAATTGATATAGTTCGGGATGTAGGGATGAACATTTCAAAAAATATTCTTTTTAGATCATTACAAACCCCAATTGTGGTTGGGAAATAGTAAATCCAATCTTTGGATACACCATAAACCAAGAATGGTAAGGCCATAAGGATAATTAAGTCCTCAGAGGCATTTTGGGAATTTATGTTGTGGAACACTATGTGAAACATTGTAATGTGTTTATGAGGGACTGCACTAGGAAGCCCATGGAATTTGGGAAGTAGGTGGATGAGGCCTGATCTCAGCTCATTGTTGGTTGCTTCCTCATGATATTGGATTTACAAGGGCTGGTACTCCACATCAGGGTGGTCAATTCTTTTAATGTTTGATTATTTACAACAATGTTTTCATGGGATTCATTGGGTTTAAATTTTTTATGGTTTATGACCACTTTGGTTTTTAAAAGTGGTTCCTTAATTTTAGTTTATTGAACTTATCAAGATTCTTTGATTTGTGCGTGAAGTGTCTTTTCAATTTTATGGTCAAATTCAAGTAGTTTTTTTATTTATGAATGGGTCATGCAAATAAGTTGTGAAGTTTTTTAATGAATGAATATGAATTAAATCAAATAAGAAGGGTGAAAGTATAATTGAATGTTATACTACAAAATTATAGTGATAGATATATGTAGAATAAGAAGAGAGAGAGATAGATAGAGAGATAAAGAACACACAATACAACCAAAAATAGAATCCGGAAACCAAAATCGAAAAAATAAAATTGGGGTCGTGTAACATCCCAGGTAAATAAAGAATATAATATTTTCAAATTTATTAATATTTTTTTAACATTAAAATGGATGCTATGTTCAATGGCATACCTGATACACAACAAAAGGTTTTTTTTGAAATCTTACATTACACACAACATTGAGTTATACTAAAAAATAATATAATAATAATATTATATAAAACAATAGTCTACATATAGTCATTATATTGGTGGGAATCAATATAACTAACTAAAATATGATTATATATGTTTTGTAAATGTTTTTACAATTATCAAATATAAGACATATGCTTAAAATGTGAATGAATCTAATTTTATGCATTGATACTCTAATATCATTAAAAGATTAATTTACCGCCATTTGATGGAGAACCCTCTTTAAATCTAATTTTGGACACTTTTATATCTTCCAAAATAAAAATTAAATTATTCTTTACAATCGGGACATCAAAATTTACTTTTGGAAAATTATTGGTATTTTTCTGATAATGTTCATTTTTAATGAATAATGAAAATACATTATTATAATTCAAAACTTCCTTTTAATATAATTTATTTATAATGATATATTATATTTTTTATTTTTATTATTATTTATAAATATTATCCTGTAACTATTAAATAAAATATTGGTAATTGGAAGTAATTTTACTTTGAAATTGGACACAAATAAGTATCAATCTTTTGATCGTTATTATTTATTAAAAATAGGTTTTTTGTTTGGACCATGGAAATTAATTTTAAATTAATTTATACCACTTCTGTGTTCTGAATTTGGAAAAATTATTTCCATATTTATAATTAGGAGGTCTACACTCTGTAAATATGTATCCTTTATTTTTATACATTATGAATATTTACTTTCGAAAAAATTTTATTTAGCATCGTTAAAGGGTAAATCTGGTAAATAATGCTAAAAAATAATATTATAATAATAATAAATTACTTTAACATGGGTCCAAATACTATATTTTGATACATATTAATTCATAGGCTTCCTTGGGTCGATTTTGGGACCCCATGGATCCACATTGGAGTAATAATGACACTTTATATTAATTAATTTAACGTAAATACAAAGATGACATAATCATATACCTTTTAATAAATCAATTCATACAGGGGGTTATATAAAATATATTATAGATTATAAATATTTATGTGAAATATCTAAATATTTCATACATCATGATATTTATTTATAAATTTTATACGTCAAATAAATAAAAATATTTAGGACATAATAATGATGTAGTGTTTACCTCATTAATGAATGATTTAAATAAATGGATTATAAAGATTACAATATCCCCCAAAACTCGTCTAAAATTTATTGGAAGATTTTATTTACAACATGAGTCATATAATCTTCTACATTAATTTGTTTTGGCCATTATAAATTGAAAATAATTATATAATAAAATAATTATTTAAAACATTCCAAAAGAGCCCCTTCCCCTTTCTAAAAAGACCTCAATTCTAAACCATTCCACACACTCCTCAAGCCCATTGGCTTGTGAAAAATATGACCAATTAAGCTCCCTAAATCCTTCTCCTCATTCCTGAATACTTCCCCTAGAAATAATGAAATTCGATTAAACCTTTTGGGTCAAACCAAAGGTTCATACCAGATTTAAAGGTAAGGTCTTCTCTTATGTTATTTTGTTTTATTTTACTCATCAAACCCCGGAACTATTTTTATTCTATTATATTACAAAAACAGTGTTACCCTCAATATAATAGGTTTTTTATGAGAAGTAATCAAACTACAATTACACAGACCTCTATCTAATGGGTAAAGAATATATTATTCTTGTGGAAAATTAACTACTGCCTCACGAAACAATGATTGATCAATATTATCCTACAACCTCTAATGGTGGACATTAAGATTGTACTATATTTATAAGTGATATATATTATATCCATTTTTTTCTATGCTTCTGTATTTTTCAATTATATAATACCATTATGATTTCCATAGTGGGTAAATACTATAATTTGACTTGACGAAGTCCAGACTATCTCCCCCTCAAAGTGATACGACTCGTTCATGCCATCTATGAAACATATAAAAAAAGGATTTAATGAAATTATATATTATATTATAAATAAATTAAAATGTAACAATTTATTATTATTATTTTATTCCATTAAATATGAAATTTAAATTAAAGTAGCATTTTTGCGTATGTACGACTTACCGTCTCCATGAACGATGCATTTCATTTCTTATCTACAAATGTTATGTAATTTTATAAATAAATATATTTAAAAAGTTAAATATGATATATATGATACATAAATAACTAATATCATTCTAGAGATAATTTAATTTCTACCACATGGAAAATTTATAATTATAACAAGTTCATTTTTAACTCAAGTTCCAAACATCGACAAAATGTCAAATATATACTCAAATAATTCACTAATTGTAATGGAAATGTAACAATTCATATAAAAGGAAAAATAGAGTTGAAAAATTTTGTTAATAAAGTATAAATTAACCTTATATTATTATTCCGGATATTAAAAAATGATCGAGTCAAGTCGGACATGAGGTAAGGGGTTTTTCTTATCTCACTTTTAATTCATTGAGATTTCAATTTTTTTCCACTTATTTATTGCCTGTGGTGTATTGTGTACTTGTATTTGATATATATTATAATGGTTATCTTTATATTAATGGTATTATTTTATTCATTTTGTGGTTATTAACTTTTGGTCATACGACTAAATCGATTCTTACGTGGTATGGAGTTTTAATCATACTATTTTATTCCCGTTAGATTCATGCTATATTATCCACCATTTCCTTTTTTGTGGTTTATATACTAACCATTATTTTATTCATTGTGTAATATACTTTAATTTATGGATATTTACATATTCATTTTATGAATTATCTTTCATGTGTTGTATCATTCGTATATTACCAAATCGGTAAGGTAACCTTTTAACCGCATCTATTTTAAAGACTTCCTTTTGTTATGTATTTTAGTTTTCATCATCTAATGTTTGGATATGTTCTTAAATATACATATTGTTGTAAAATTTATGTCCATGTGAGGAAATACTCTTTTTTCTCTAATCAAATCATTTTCATAATTTTAAAGTGATGTCATTAGGATGTTGATTTTTGAAGGTAACTTTATAACCCAATTTCTATTCCATGGGTTAATCTTCTTATTCTTAATTATGACATGATATTATTATTTTTGGAATCATTATTTATATATTTATGTTGTAATTTCTATTCCCATTTGTGTGTATATAGTTTTGATACACATAATTACTCCATTGATAAATTTTCATGTAATCAATATGAACTTGATAGGTGTAATTTTATCTAAATTTCCATTCATTGAGTTGAACATCCGAGTCATTGGTTTTGTTATAAAAATAACGTGTGTAAATTTCATCTGATTGGTTTAAACTGAATATACAATCTTATTGATTGAATTTATATTTTTCACACTTTATTATGTAATTTAATTATGCCTAATCTAAGGATACAATTTTTATATGGGATTTCATCTCAATTTACATTTCATTGAGACGTCATTGTTGTTATGCACCAATTAACTCTTATATGGTTTATATACTACCCTTTGGGATATTATATCATGAATCCCTTTATTATAATGATATTATTATTTTCTGATTAAATTTTATTCCCCAATTATATGTTTTCAAGCGTCTCTCAATTTGTTAATTACTATTTAACTAAAATTTAATTTTAAATTTTTAGTGATTTATAATTTGAAATAGTTCTCATTAATGCAAATATTTCAAAATGGTTTTAGGTTTTATTTATATGATCATTAATGTAACGACCCATAAAATTCAAGAGAAATCTTCTCTTAATTTTCTTTGGGATTTTACAAGAACGCAGTTTCTGACGGCGCCTGATTTCGAGGCCCGGTGTGCCCGGAATCAATCTCGGAAGTTACACTCAGATAAGTTCAGTGAACGAACGAGCGGGTTTTTCTAACTTTTGAACTGATGCTCAGAATTGAAATCCGAGGGAACCGATGAACTCGTAACGCCGGTAATTTCTTATGGGGATCTTTACCGCAATTTCCTTTGTGTGGGTGGTGAAGTTAAAATTGTGGATTAAATGAGGAATGAATAAAATTGTGAAACAATTTTATTTTTAAGTCTAAGGTGGTTTTACGCAACATGGGGAAGTGGGGTGGGACCAAACTACCCATGTGAGGATTAATGTGAGGATAAATGTGAGGTGGGGCCAAAACGAGCCCCAACCTTTCACATTCACATAACTCACTTTAACTCTCATAAACTCCCACCTTTAATTATGAAACTCATCCACTTCCTTATTAATTTTCCATCCTATCTCTAATTAATTAAACCACTAAACATTTAATTAACTAAGGGGTTTTGATTTTCAAAAGGTGAATGTCTTGGAAAGTTCAATTAAAATAAGGTGGATGCTTATTTTAATTTGGTTGACACTTGTGTTGGGAAGGTATTTTGGAGAGAAATCTCTATAGCATTGAAGAATTGTTTCCTTCCACGAAGAACAACGTCTCTTCATCGTAGAATACCGAGGTTCCGTCTTCTCTGACGAGACACCGACGAACGAGTAGGGATCGGTGCCGTGGTGCGGGCACAATGAACTACGTTGAATCAGACGTCTTTCTCACGTCAGATCCGACAAACGACAAACGACATGAGGTAAGGGAATATTGTTTGTTTCACATTTAAGTGGTTTTATCTCACAAGCATGAGCATTTATTTATATGATGTTTGTATAATTTATTTTTGAATAAATTATACCCTTGTCATAGTTTAAAGCAAGTGTTTGATTACTGCCAATTGATAACGCCTAATGCAGAGGGCACGGGCCGAACAAACACGGCACGACGACACTCCGCTGGTAGTTCGTTTGTGCACGGAGTCAGGGCAGCCAATGTGAGGGAGAGGCCGGGATAACAATACGAGCATGACATCACAGGTAGTCGGCCGGTACGACGGTCCAGCGATAAGATCGAGTGGACAGGAGGCACAACTATCTGGAGGTGGCTGGTGCACAAGACCCTTGGCGGGTAGGGTTTCATCGGCGACGGAACTTTTGGGTTGATGCGCGTGATTTTTGGGGAAGGAGTTTTTTTTAGCGTGAGGAATCGTGGAAGAAGAAGAGATTGGAGAGATAAAAAAATTAAAATATCATAATGATATTTTAATTCAAGTAAATGAAAAGTATGAGAGGTGCATGATTGAAGGGTTGGCCGCTAAGAAGGGATCTGCGTGTCATGCTCCATGTGTGAAGAATAGGAGGGCGTGACCCTCTTTGTCATTTTGGATAATTTTGTGATTTAAATTATAAAATGATATGTAAATAAAAGTGGGAAATGATGGTGATTGGATCCGTGTGAAACAAGGGGGATTTTTTTTTGAGCGTGGAAGGGATTTGAAGTTTTGAAACATTTAAATAAATAAACAATTAATAATAATAATAAAATACTGTTAACATTAATTTTGTTTATAAAACACCATTCCGTCCGTATCATACCCGTACGATTTCGGTTTCATGAACCGTCAGCGGTAGTGCGACCCAGACATCGAGACAGAATTTATGAGTCCAATATTGGATATCATTCTCTGTTTTTGGATCGGGTACCTGAAACACACAAAAATTAATAGATTTAATATTAATATTAAATCTTTTACCCAACATAACTCATGTGTGCGACAGCCGATTGGCTTGCCGTCAGTGGCGATGTATTCCTGTCTTTAATACGTTCGATTCAAGTCTAATGCTGGATACTAAATTCTGGTTCGTGGCTTGGGTCCATGAAACACCAAATAATAATAATATTATTATTACGGGATCTTGTATCTGACATATCTCCCTTATACTGTGTCAGAATGACGAACCGTCTGTGACGTTGAGACCCATGAATTAAGACGGATGTTTCAAGACAAATTTGGGAAATTTATGTTGTGGTGGAGGTGCGGGCCCCACGTGTCCTGGTTCGCGCGTGTTGCGGTGAAATGCAAATTTTTCACCAGCTATCCCTTTTGGACCAATGGGTAGTTAATCTCGTGTGTTTTTCAGTATGGATCACAATGGTGTGAACGGTTTGGTTTACCGTTGTCATTTGAAGTACTACTGGGTTTGTTCGAACACAAAACAAATTGGGCCCTCAGAGTGGAAATTCTTATAACTTGTGCTCCATACGTCCGATTGACATGACATTAACTTTGTTACATTCCTCTTGATGACACAGAACTTTCGGCATACTTCACTTAAGGTTTGGATGCAGTAGGAATGTGGCTGGGTTGGATTGAACCCGAAATCCAACTGGGCCCCTGGAATGGAAAAGCTGATAACATTCAGACCGGACATCCGTTTGACGAACCATCAGCGGCGTTGCTGATCACGTTGAGAAACGGTTCCTATGAGTATACCCTATGATAGTTTGGGGTACAGTTGAGATACGGTCGGTTTGGTTC
This sequence comes from Viscum album, assembly GCA_963277665.1. Lineage (NCBI taxonomy): Eukaryota > Viridiplantae > Streptophyta > Magnoliopsida > Santalales > Viscaceae > Viscum > Viscum album. The sequence goes on along the minus strand of OY728166.1, from coordinate 547,946,624 downwards.
GCACACGAAACCAACCGGGCCCCTAGGATGAAAAGGCTAATAACTCATAGACCGGGCATCCGATTGACGCGCCGTCTATTGCGTTGAGACCCCGATGATGAGGCAGTCCTTTGAGATACTTCTTCGTGGTACTTTGTGGTACTTGGAGTATCAACCAGTAGCTCATGGAGCGGACCCTCCCGGAGACGAATGTACGTAGTACGGAGACCGTGTAGCCGGCTGAGACTTGAGGACTACTTGACCGACTCGACTTGGAGTGAGTCGACTAGCCCAATGGATGAGGCACTAATATTTTTGGGTGCAGAACCATGGTGGACGGAGCACTACTGAGTTTGGGTGCAGACCCGCGGTACTCCTCCGGAGAGTACCTCTGCATGTTATTAGGGCGGATGCACTACTGTGTTTGGGTGGAAGACCCCGGCGGGAAGAACTACTGTGTGTGGGTGGCTGACCCGCTGTACTCGACAGGAGGAGTACCTCATCAGTCTTAGCTTAGTGAACAGTACCTCAGAGTCGTGATAGGATCATTGTACTCAACAACGATGGGGATCTTCAGAAGTTACGGTTTCGATAATGAAAATCTTGGTTTGAGCTGAGTCTATGAACATTGTGTTAACTCATGATTGAGATGGGTCACTTGATAACTTAGGTATATGTATGGGCATATACATGGGTGGTGGTTATCCGTTTATTTCATAACCTTTGTGTTTTTTCATGATTGAGATGTGTTACTTGATAACTTAGGTATAAGTATGTGCTTATACCTAAGTAAGGGTTATTTGTCGAGTTTCTCCTTTGTGGTTATCCTTGTTGGATTTAGGGAGACCTTAAGGGTCTCAGGGTCCCTACTAAGTATCATATACTCACCCCTGCACGGGCTATGCCCACACCTATTTGTGTTGGTTGCAGACGACGGGCATCGCTGATAGAGACCGACAGTTCGAGGACTGGACGGTACTCGGTGGTGGACTTCAGGACAAGATGATACTCGAAGGAGGTTGATGGGAGAGAGCGTTGTAGAGGCTATATGTACCTACCCTTCAGGTAGGATCCTTGGTGGACGATCCAGGAGCTGCGCTATCGATACCTACCCTTAAGGTAGGATCCGAGGTGGACGACCCGGGAGCTGAATCTATTCTTCCAGCTGTTTGTCTTTTCTGTTGTACTTTCATTCAGTTGTAGCTGTACATTTCAGTTGGGTTTGTATTCTGGACCTTTTACCTTTCATCAATTTCTTTTGTACTTAGTGTTTTTCTTCTTCTTTTACTCAGTGGTGTTTTGTTTACTTTTATAAAGGCAATTCCTTCCCAGTTATCAGGATTTACGCCTTTGGTTCTAGTCGCCATCCTCTGTCCTATGGAAGGCGGGCTTGGGGTAGTCACGACACGGGCCCTGAGGATGGTTCATGACAAATTGGTATCTGAGGAGTCAGTTCTACCGCAGAACATATAACTCTGATATTTTCATTCTATGAAGAAATAGTGTTTAGGGTACCGAGTGTGGTTTCCAGTTCAGCGATTCAAATGTTGGTGCAGGCGGCCGACATATCCATACACCAGGACCCTGACAACTGATTTCCGCCTTTGTGCACAAAAACACTAATTGTGTGTGTGTTTCTAGATGTTTTTAAAAGTCAGCTCAAACCAGGTCAACTCACCAGGTATAAATCGTTGACCATTTCACTTTTTTTCATGATGTCTCCACGCAGACAGTTAGTTGGTGTTCTGAGATTGTACTTGGTGGAGGCCCACCGAGCGACGAGGCTCTGGTGCAGGGCCCTCTTTCTATGTTGGCACCCTCGGGTGGTTTACCAGCAGCACCACCACCTGTTGGGAAGAAGATTCCACCAGCCATACTAGCGAACATTGGATGCTGGAAGAGCGCATTGCATGAGTTCCAATAGTAGAGGCCTCCGAGGTCATGAGGCGAGGTAGATTCCCAGATAGCAGAGCACTGGTTGGAGGCGATTGCTAGAGTTTTCTGCCTAGCAGAGACATCATTGGAGTGGATGGTGGACTTGGCTACTAGTGTTTTCCAGTGAATGACCATGAGTATGGTCTGCATAGTGATGAGGCTTCGGTACGTGGACCGATGCCTGTGATAGTGCCTTCGGGTAGTGTGTCAGCTATACATCACTACCTGTTGGTCAGCAGTTACAACCGGTGGTACTGGTAGGTGACACATGTAGGCTTACTTCCTTACACGTGTTCCAACATATGATACCCTCAAGTTTCGAGCCGAGCCCGACTCACAGGCAGCTGAGGACTGGCTTGAGGAGGTGGCTGAGAGTTTTCTAGAGCTTATACAGCTTCGGCAGGACAATGTGCCGATAGCTGAGAATTCATCGAGGCGTACCAAGAATTCCGGGTACTCGATGAATTCGATTCGATCAGTGGTATAGATCTCGGACCTCTGAGCGTGGTGTGTTTAAGGATATTCGAGCCATCACTATTTCCTCTATGCATTCCTAATCACGTTAGGGTGCTAGAGATAACCTTGAGGTTGAATTTTCTTTAGCTGAACGAATACAGCTAGAGAATGTTAGAAGTTGGAACACATCGATCTAGTGCTAGTCCCAGAGACTTGGGCATGTGAAGTTTTCAAGAAGAGTAAATTTTATGGACAGATAAATCTGAAGATTAGCAGATGTGGAGGCAGAGCTAGGAGAGAAGCATGAGGTGGTGTACATTTCAACATGTTACAACCACCTGCCTTTGTTGTCCCCTCCAGGCTCAGGAAGCTGGAGGGCAGGGGAAAAGAGTAGCCGCATGTAGTGAAAGAGTGCGACTGAAAGGGATCTAAGGATGATTCTAAGTGTAAACATTGTCTTCTATTAGCTGTCGTAGCCACATACATCGATACGAATCATCCCTTGCTTCCATGAATCTAGTCTCAGACCTAGAGTTTCTGGTTAAACTGTTGTCTGGACCCTCACGTCTGGAGATACCTTTTGGAGGAGACTCGATAGTCACACTTACGCCGACGGTGTGATCTGACCCTTGATGTGAGAGTCACGGTTAGGACCTCATGGTGGCAGTTTTGAGGCCTTACGACGTTAGTTTGAGTATGGATTGGGTAATCACTGTTCATACTCAAATTGACGGTATTAGGAAAACGTCAGGATGGGTTTTCCTTGGTCGACGAAAAGGAAACCCCAGGAAGTTGAGGATAAACTCATCCATGGGAGGGGGTAGCCGATCATTCTGGGTCGGCCAACCTTACCCTCGTAGTAGTAGTAGTTTTGGGTTTCAGTTCTAAACAGGGAATGGAAGCCTCTTGAGTTCGAGGATGATGACCACGTCCTTATGCGGGTCTCACCTGGACGAGGTTTATGGAGATGTGGCCAAGGCAGAAAGTTATCTGTGAGGTTCAACGACCCTTTCTAGGTCCTCAGCAAGGTAGGTGGGGTAGTTTACTGCTTGACCTTCCCACCTCAATTGCACCGGGTGCATGAAATCATCCATGTAACTTGACTGACGAGATACATGCAAGATCCTTCACACATCATCGACCATGGGGAGCTGGACATTGGCGATGGGGTGACTTTTGCAGGGTTCCAGTAGGAGTTGAGGATCGACAGGAGTGGTCATACAAGGATGGTAGATTCCCCTTGTGTGCTTTCATTGGCAGCACGGGAACCTCCAGGTGAGCACATGGGAGCGGAAGGCTTAGATGCGTGCTCAGTACCACTTTTGTATCCATAGTTTGTGATAAAGCTTTACGAGGATGTAAATCCCTAAGGTGGGAGTAATGTAATAACCCGTAAAATTCTAGTGAAATAATTTCTTATTTTTCTTTTGGATTTTACAAGAACGCAGTTTCTAATGGCGCCAGATTCCGAGGCCCGATGTGCCCGGAATCAATTTTCGAAGATAGGCTCAGGTACGTTCAGTGAACGAAAGAGCGGGTTTTTTTAACTTTTGAACCGGTGCTAGGAATTGAAATCCAAGGGCACCTATGAAATCACAACGCCAGTAATTTCTCAAGGGGACCTTCACAACAATTGCGTTTGTGCGGGTGGAGAAGTTAAAATTGTGGATTAAATGTGGAATGAATAAAATTGTGAAAAAATTTTATTTTTAAGTCTAAGGTGGTTTTATCCTACATGGGGAAGTGGGGTGGCACCTAACTACCCATGTGAGGGTAAATGTGAGGATAAATGTGAGGTGGGGCCCACATGAGCCCCAACCTTTCACATTCACATAACTCACATTAACTCTCATAAACTCCCACCTTTATTTATGAAACTCATCCACTTACTTATTAATTTTCCAACCTATCTCTAGTTAGTTAAACCACTCAACATATAATTAATTAAGGGTTTTTGATTTTCAAAAGCAGAATTTCATGGAATGTTCAATTAAAATAAGGTGGATGCTTATTTTAATTTGGTTGACACTTCAGTTGGGAAGGCCTTTTGGAGAGAAAGATCTAGAGCTTTGAAGAATTGTTTCCTTCCGCGAAGAACGGCGTCTCTTCGTCAAAGAATACTGAGGTTCCATATTCTCTGACGAGACACCGATGAACGAGAAGGGATCAGTGGCGTGGTGAGGGTGCAACGAACTACGTTGAATCAAACGTCTTTCTCGCGTCAAATCCGAAAAATGACAAACAACACGAGTTATGGGAATATTGTTTGTTTAACATTTAATTGGTTTTATCTCACGAGCATGAGAGTTTATTTATATGATGTTTTTATAATTTATTCTTGAATAAATTATACCCTTGTCGTAGTTGAAAGCAAGTTTTTGATTATTTCCAATTGATAACGCCTAACATGGAGGGAGTGGGCCAAACCAACACGGCCTGACGACCCTCCGCTAGTTGTTCGTTTGTGCGTGGAGCCGGGTGGCCGATGCGAGGGAAAGGCTGAGATAATGACACGAGCAGGCCATCGCAGGTAGGCAGCTGGTACGGCAGTCCAGCGATAAGATCGAATGGACAGGAGGCACAATTGTCCGGAGGCGGCTGGTGCACAAGAACCTTGGTGGGTAGGGTCTCATTGGCGACTGAACTTTTGGGTTGATGGGGCGTGATTTTTGGGGAAGGAGTTTTTTTTGAGCATGAGGAATCATGGAAGAAGAAGAGATTGGAGAGATAAAAAAATTAAAATATCATAATGATATTTTAATTCATGTAAATGAAAAGTTTGGGCGATGCGTGATTGAAGGGTTGGCCGCTATGAAGGGATCTGCGGGTCATGCGCCATGCATGAAGAATAGGAGGGTGTGACCCTCTTTGTCATTTTGGATAATTATGTGATTAAAATAATAAAATGAGATGTAAATAAAAGAGGGAAATGATGGTGATCGGATCCTTGTGCAACAAGGAGGATTTTTTTGTGCGTGGAAGGGATTTGATGTTTTGAAACATTTAAATAAATAAACAGTTAATAATAATAATAAAATAATGTTATTATTAATTTTGTTGATAAAACACAATTCCGTCCGTAACTTACCCGTACGATATCGGTTTCAAGAACCGTCAGTGGCAGTGTGACCCTGACATCGAGACAGAATTTATGAGTCTAATATTGGATATATTTCTCGGTTTTTGGATCAGGTACCTGAAATGCTAGAAAATTAATAGATTTAATATTAATATTAAATCTTTGACCCGCCATAACTCATTCATGCGACGCCTGATTGGATTTCCATCAGTGGCGATGTATTCATGTATTTAATAAGTTCGATTCAAGTCTAATGTTGGATACTAAATTCTGGTTCGTGGCTTGGGTCCACGAAACCCAAAATAATAATAATATTATTATTATTAAGGGATCTTGTATCCAACAAATCTCCCTCATACGGTGTCGGAATGACGAACCGTCTACAACGTTGCGACCCAGGAATTAAGATGGATGTTTCAAGACCAATTTTGGATATTTAAGTCGAGGTCGAGGTGCAAGCACCACGAGGCCCGGTTCGCGTGTGTTGCGGTGAAATGAAACTTCTTCACCGGCTATAGGTTTTGGACCAATGGATAGTTCATCTTATGTGTTTTTTGGTATGGATCACAATGTTGTGACTGGTTTGGTTAACCAGTGTCATTTGAAGTACGACTGGGTTGGTTCGAACACAAAACCAACCAGGCCCTCGGAGCAGAAATGCTTATAGCTTGAGCTCCGGACATCTGATTGATGTGCCTTCAACTTTGTTGCATTCCTCATGATGAGATGGAACATTTGGAATACTTCGCCTAAGGTTTGGACATAGTTGGATAGTGGTCGAGTTGGATTGAACCCGAAATACAACCGGGCCCCTCGAATGGAAAAGCTTATAACTTTCAGACCAGAAGACCTTTTGAGTAACCATCATCGGAACTGGTGATCATGTTGAGAAAAGTTACATATGAGTAAACCCTATGAGAGTTCAGGGTATAGTTGAGATACATCTGGGTTGGTTCGCACACGAAACCCACCAGGCCCCTGGGACGAAAAGGCTAAAAACTCACAAACCGGGCATCCGATTGAAGTGTCGTCTATTGCATTGAGACCCCTATGACGAGGAGGTACTTTGAGATGCTTTATCGTGGGACTTTGTGATAATTGGAGTATCTACCAGTAGGTCGTGGAGTGGACCCTCCCAGAGACAAGTGTATGGAGTACAGAGACCGTGTAGCCGGCTGAGACCTGACGACTGCTTGACTGACTCGACTTGGAGTGAGTCCGCATGCCCAGTGGACGGAGCACTACTTTGTTTGGGTGAAGACCCATTGAGGACAGATCACTACTTATTTTAGGTGCAGACCCATGGTACTCGTCCGGAGAGTACCTCTGCCGGCTATTAGGGAGGATGCACTACTGTGCTTGGGTGGCAGACCCCGGCGGGAAGCACTACTGTGTTTGGGTGGCTGACCCGCGGTACTCGACATGAGGGGTACCTCAGTAGTCTTAGGATAGTGAGCAGTACCTCGGAGTCGTGACATGATCACTGTACTCGACAGAGATGGGGCTCTTCAGCAGTTACAGTTTCGATAATAAAAATCATGGTTTGAGCTGAGTCTATGAACTTTGTGTTTACCTCATGATTGAGATGGGTCACTTGATAACTTAGGTATATGTATGGGCATATATATGGGTAGTGGTTATCCATTGTTTTCATAACCTTTGAGTTTCCTCATGATTGAGATGGGTTAATTGATAACTTAGGTATAAGTATGGGCTTATACCTACGTAAGGGTTATATGTCAAGTTTCTGTTTTGTGGTTATCCTTGTTGGATTTAGAGAGACCTTGAGGGTCTCAGAGTCCCTACAAAATATCGTATACTCACCCCTTCACGGGATATGCCCGCACCTCGTTGTGTTGGTTGTAGATGACAGGAAGCACTGACAGAGGCCGATTGTTCGAGGACTGGACGGTACCCGGTGGTGGACATCACGATGAGACGATACTCGGAGGAGGTTGACGGGCGAGAGCGTTGTGGAGGCGATCTGTACCTACCCTTCAGGTAGGATCCATGGTGGACGATCCAGGAGCTGCGCTATCTGTACCTACCCATCAGGTTGGATCCGTGGTGGATGACCCAGAAGCTGCTTATATTCTTTCAGCTGTTTGTGTTTTCTGATGTAATACCTTTTGGTTTTAGCTGTACTTTTCAGTTGAGTTTGTATTCTGTCCCTTTTACCTTTCAGCACGTTCTTTTTTACTTAGTGTTTTTCTTCCTCTTGTACTTTGTGGTGTTTTGTTTACTTTTATAAAGGAAATGCCTTCCAAGTTATTGGTATATACGTCGTTGGTGCTAGTCGCTAGCCCCTATCCTATGGAAGGCGGGCTTGGGGTAGTCAATGCACGGGCCCCGAGGACGGGTCTTGACAATTAATGTTTTCAAATTATAATTCATTTAAATTCATCTAACTGTTATTGGACACATTGATTCAAAAATATCTTTATTAAAGGTTTTAAATGGTTTTTAAAATGTGTTGAAAAAACATTATTTATTTCAATATATTGATTTGAAATATAGAGATTAGAATGTGTAGATTTTATCTTTCCTTTATTACTGTGTTATGTTTTATGATTATGTTATGGTTATTTGTCATTGTTTACGTATATGGGTGGTTTTGTGATAATCCAAGGGCGGGTGAGACCATGATTTCTCTCCAATGTATTGGGTAATGTGATGGAGTTAAACGTTAATGTCTCTCCTAAGATATTTATGGAATATACTGTGATGGGTATTCAAAAATAACTCCCTATATATCTCTAATATCTATAATGTAAGTTTGTTTTTTATGTCACAAGTTACCTTTATAATTTATGATTTCAGTGTGTTATTCATAAAACATATGATTTCAGAAGGTATATTATGATTGAAATGTATGGTTTCATTGAATTTTAATTATTGATGGAGTAATGTTTTCTTTCATTTTATGACCCTTACTATCCATTTTTTCTCTTACCTAGTTTTTGAAATGTTTTTCATAGTACATAAAGTTGAATTTGGTCATGTATGGGATCAACGAAACGCCAAGTTTTCTAAAACCTGTAATAAGACATTTTTCTTTTAAATATATTTTTTTATGAAAAAATGGATACTGAGAAGTAGGGTCAACATGTAATTTTCAAGTTTATATGTAATAGTTATGGCGTAACTCTCTAAAACTCTTAACTGGAAAAGATCCTCAATGTGAATTTTTCATTTCATTCATGATTTTGTAATGTTTTATGGTTGGGTCCTTATAGTTAGTATGAGAGGTCGGTTTAGAAAAATTTAGGGATTATGATTTTTCATTAAACACATGGTTAGTACCTATGTTTATTATTTCAGATAAATCCATGTTTTTTATATATTTTAGATTTAGGAAAGTCAGTTAAAAATAGAAAGAGAAAGACCTCAAATGGCATTCTTAACTCTTCCTGATGACATGATTTCAATAATTGTTACATAGTCATATTCAGATAATGGAGAAATTTTTTCTAGCATATAAATCATAAGAAAGAAGTTGTTTGAGATATCAAGCACCTCCACTATACCTAGACATCATTGTGGATCAAGAGTTTTATATTATTAAATCCTATTTTCACAATATTATCATATTTTCATGAAATTAAAATATTATCAAGGAATTTTTAAATATTATACCTTATCACAGGATTTTGAAGCATATTATGATTTCTAATAAGCTGCTAAAGAAGGATACCCTTGTGAAACCAATTTATATTTTCTTTTACAATATAGTATCATAGCACATACTTATGGTATTTTAAAAGGACCATTGATTGAATCTCTCAACTCAAACTCGATCCGACTATTTTATAAAAATCATGGTTTATCAGATGTTTTGAAATTATATGTTAGACCTGATTATTATCTGAAACTATTTTTCATCGAACACCCATATTACCCAAGTTGTACAATGTGTATTTGAATAAAGGAAGCAAATGATTTTGTAGGATCTCTAAATCTTTTTTGCAATGCATGGACCGTCTAACTATTTGAACAAGATGATGATGAAACCATATGGACAACATGATCAAGGTATGATATTCTTTCTATTGGGAATAGTTATATTTTTTCAAATGGAGGTGAAAACAATTGACAATATATAAGATGTTGAGGTATAAATGTATTGGGATGAAAATTAAAGGTAAAATAAAACCACCAAGGTTAAAACATGTTATTGATATTTTTTGGTTTTATAAAAATGACAACCCGTAAGATGGGTAATGGCTCGTCACTTCTGAAAAGGCCACAACAATCGATCCAAAACCCGAAGGGTGACAAGGGTGCGTTACCTACCACTATCCTACATGAAGTCCCTAGATAGTATGACTTATTATTTTATGTTACATAATTTTATGGGTCTTGAACAAGATTATTTTTCGAACTTATATATTATCAAACAGATATCCTTAATATAGTAAAATTATTTGGTGATTATTTGATAATGGTTATTTTAGAAGATTTTTGATCTTTTTGAAACAGTATATTCATAGGGGAAATAAAATACTATGGGATTTCAATTGTGGAGTGGTGGTTGAAATATTATTTTGGAATAATCTATGTTTTATTGTGGACATATGAAGATTTGTTTTATTTATGGAAATGATTAACCTATCATGGAGATTATGTGATTATGTTAATTACTTTTCAGTATGAGATTTTAAGAGTAACAGATGTTATTTGGTGATAAATGTTAAGATTTATCTTAGAAGACTGTGTGATTAAATCCTTCTATGATTTGGGATTCAGTATTAGTGCGGATTATTTTGAAGAACATTATACACAGTTGTTTATTAAATGGCTTTTGTTGATATTTGGGTACAGTTTATCAAATATTGTAGATTAAGATTAGTTTTTCTTTTTGTAAAGTATTATCCTTTTTGGGTTTTTATGATCTTGTACTAACCATTTAGGTTTTGGTAAATGTTTAAAGACATGGAAAAAATATTGGTCAACTTTTTAGGATTAATAGATTCTTTATATATTCATTACTGTTATTTCAATGTGAACAAGTCATCTAGAATACTCATATTTTGGAGAAAAGATGATATTATGGTAGAAATATAGTAAAGGATGAATGTCTACATGAAAATTAAGTATGTTTCCTTATGTTCTTATTCAAGATCTTAAATTAATTCATATAATTTATGGAAATTAACTTAAAACCAAAATTTTGGTTGTTAACTTTTCATATTGGTGAATAAAATAACATTTAACACATCATAAGTTTTTGATTTTCTGGTGGTTATCTTTTTCCTAATCATGTTTTCTACCACTCTCCATCAAACCTTGGTGGTCAGTTTCTCTTCAATATCCATGTTTTATTACATGGTATCCTATTATGGGAAATCTCAGGTGACCTTTGTATTTCCATATCCCTTTTTAAGTGATATTTTTATTGACCCTTTTTTCCATGTAGGACTATCAATGATGTTTTCAAGCCTAACTTTAAAATTGAGAAAACGAAATTTTCAAAAGGGGGAAGGATGTAACATCCCAGGTAAATATAGAATATTACAATTTCTTATTTATTAATATTTTTTAACATTAAATGGGGTTCTTTGTTCTATGGAGTACCCGATACGCAACAATGGGTTTTCATTGAAATTTTATGTTTCACACAATGATGAGTTATACCAAAAAATAATATAATATTATTATTATTTTAAATGGTAGTTAACACATAACAGTTGTATTGGTGGAAAAAAATATAACTAAGTTAAATATGATTATATATGTTTCTTTAATGTTTTTAATTTTATACAACAAATTTTAGAGGCTTAAATTGTGAAGGAATGAAATTTTAAGTATAAATACTCTAATACTCATTAAAAGGCCGATTTAGTGCCTTTTGATAGGGAACCCTCATTAAATATAATTTTGTTCACTTTTATATGTAATTTTTTACATAATTAAATTCTTCTTTATAATTGGGACACACATTTTTAATTTGAATACATTTTTGGTATTTTTATGATAATGTTCATTTTTTAGTGAATAATGAAAAATATGTTTTTAAATTCAAAAATTCTTTTTAATACAATTTATTTGAAAGGATAGATAACATTTTTAATGGGTTTTTAAGTGTAATTAAATTATGTTTTTACTATTTAATACACTTTTGGTCATTATAAGTAATTTTATTTTTAAAAATTGGACATAAATAAGTGTCAATGTTTTGATAGTTATTAGTTCTCAAAAACATGATTTTTGTTTTAACAGTGGAAATTAATTTAATATTAAGTTCTTCCACATCTGTGTTTTGAATTTGGAAAAATGGATTCCATAATTTTAATGTGTTAGTCCAAATTTTGTAAATAGGTAACTTTTTTTTAGACATTATGAATATTTACTTCAATGAAAATTCTATTTACCAGGGTTATATGGTAAATCTAGTAAATAAGGGTAAAATAATAATATTAAAATAATATTATATTACTTTAATATTTGTAATAATACTATTGGTTGATACATTTCTGACCATTGGCATTCTTGGGTCAATTTTGGGACCCCATGGATCCACTTGGGAGTGATAATGAAACTTTATATTACTTAATTTGAAGTAAAGACAAAGATGACTTAAACAGATATCATGAAGTAATAAATTCTTATATGGGGTTATATAAGTAATCTATTCAACTATAAATATCAATTTTAAATATAAAACTATTTCTTATATCATGATATTATTTTAATAAATTTTAGTCATTATATAAATAAAAATATTTATGACACAATAATGATACAATGTTTACCTCAAAAATGAATTATTTAAATAAATAAGACTATAATGATTAAAAAAATATCCAAAATCAGTCCAATTGATAATATATAATTTTATTTCCAACTGGAGTTATATTATCTTCTAATTTAATTAGCATTGGACTTTTGGAAACCGAATATTATTATATAATATAATAAAAGTTTCATGTTTTCCTAAATGGAACCTCCCCCCTTATAAAATGCCCTAACTTATATTCCATTACACACACTTCAATTTCCCCTTGACTCATCGAATCTCTGAAAAATTAACCTCCCTACATTTATATTCTCCTATTAGAAGATTACGCCTAGGAAGAATTCAATTCTATTAATCCTTTTGGTTCAAACCAAAGAGAGATTCTCAATTTAAAGGTAATGTCTTTTCTTATGTTCTTTTGTAATATTTTACTTATCTAACACCTAAAATATTTTTATTTATTTCTTTTATAAAAACAATTAACCTAAATATACTATGTTATTGTAATTAGAAGAATTCTAACTTCACATACACACAACTCCATCCAATGGATAATGAACATATTGTTTATGTGGACCGCGAACTATTGCCTCACGAAACGATGTTTGTTACATCATTTTCTATCACCTCTCATGGTGGACATTAATATTTAAATGCATTTATATGTGATAGATATTATATTTATTTTGTTTCTATGCTTATTTATTTTTGATTTATATAATTTGTGTATGGTTCCACAGTGTGTAAATAAAATAATTTCATTTCAAATATTGTGTACTACCGCCCCCTCAATATGATATGAATCGATCATGCCATATGTGGAACATATAAAAGATAGATTTAATGAAATTATATATTATATTATAATGAAATTATAATAATCTTATGTATCAATTTGTTTTTATTTCATTAAATATGAAATATAAATGAATGTAGCATTCATGCGTATGTATTACTTACCATCTCCATGTACAGTACATTACATTTCTTATCTCCAAATGTAATGTACAATTACAAATACACACACACACACACATATATATATACTAGATATATATTATATATATTATATTTATATCATAAATATAATTCTGTAGATAATTTAATTTCGACCACATTGACAATTTATTATTTAACAAGATCATTTTTAACTCCAGTTCCGAACATCGACAAAATGACTTATATGAACTAAAATAATTAACTAATTGTTATAGCAAGATAAAATATTACATAAAATGAAAAATAAAATTGAAAAAAGTTAAAAATAATTTATAAATTAACTTTAATTTATTATTCAAGAGATTAAATAATGATTGAGTGATGTTGGACATGAGGTAAGGGGTTTTATTATCTCACTTTTAATTTTGTGTGAATTACATTATTCCCCACTTATTTATTGAATGTGGTGTATTCTGTATTACAATTTGATATAAATTTACTTGATTGTAAATATATTCATTGTATTTTATGATTCATTTGGTTCTTATTAAATATTGGTCATATGACTCAATATATTGCTACGTGGTAAAGTGTTTTCATCTCACTTTTTTATTCCCATGAGATACATGCTATATTAGAAACCATTTACTTTTGTGTGGTGTATGTACTACACATGATTTTATTCATTTTGTATTGTAATATAATTTATAGGTATTTAATTCTTCAATTTATGATCATTCATTCATGTTGTGTAACTTTCGTATGTTACCAAATCGGTAAGGTATCCTTTCACCCAACACCTTTTAAAAGACTTATTTTTGTTATGTATTTTAATTTGCATATTATTTTCTTGGAATATGTTCTTATATATCCTAATTGTGGTTAATTTCATGTCCATGTGATGATATGCCATCTTTTCTCTGATCAACTCATTTTCTGAATTTTAATGTGACGTCATTAGGCTATCGAATTTCTGTAAGGGGTCTTTTTAACTATTTATAAATCTTAATTATATCATGATATGATTATGTGTGGAATCATTTTTTATTTGTTTGTTTTTATATTTCAACTCCCCTTGGTGTGGATATACTTTTAAAACACAAAATCACTCTATTGATAAATTATCAAGTCATCGATATGAACTTGATAAGAGTAATTTAACTCAATTTCCATTCCTTGAGTTAAACATCCATTCATTGGTTTTGTCTTAAAAAGAACATGTGTGAATGTCCTCTTATTGATTTACACTTAATATCCAGTCATATTGAGTGTATTTTTATTTGTCACACATTATTATGAAATTTATTTATCCTTAATCTAAGGATACGATTATATAAGGGATTTTTTATCAATTTACATTCCATTGAGAATTAATGGTTGTTATGCACCAATTCACTCATATATGATGTATATAGTGTAAATTGGAATATTATATCATGAATACCTTTATTCTCACAATATTATAATATTCTGATTAAATGTTATTCCTCAGTTATTTTTATTCTAGTGTCTCTAATTTTGTTAAAAAATCGTTAAATTTTTTTTTCTATATGTTTTAATGATTTATTAATCTAAATAATTCTCATTAGTTTCCATGTTTTAAAAATAAATTTTTGGATTTATTTTAAGGAAATTAATGATTTCAAATGATAATTCATTTAAAATATTCAAAGTGGAATGGGACACATTGATTCAAAATCTAATTATTAAATGATTTAAATGGTTTTGAAAGTGATTTGACAAAGAATTGATTATTTAAAAATCATGATTTGATATATTTTTATTGGAATGTGGAAATTTTATATTTCCGTTATTCTTGTGTTATGTGTTATGATTTTAGTATGGTTTTTTAGATTTTTTAATCTATATTGTTTGTTCTCTGATAAACCATGGGCGGGTGATCCCAAGATAGCTCTCCAATGCATTGGGTAACGTGACAGAGGTAAACGTAATTTCTTTAATAAAATATTTAGGGAATATACTATGATTTGTATTCCAACATAACTCCCTATGTAGCTGTGATAGCTACAATATATGTATGTTTTGTATTCCCAAAGTTACCTTTACGATTTATTATTTATGTTCGCTATTCATAAATCATATGATTTCATAAGGTATTTTATGATGGAAATGTATAGTTTCATTGAATTGTATTTATTTATGGGATAGTGTTTTCATTCCTTTTTTATAACTTTATTGATATTTTTTACTCATCCCACGTTTTTGAATTGTTTTTCACACAACATAAACATTAAAAGGGTCATGAATGGTATCAAAAAAATTTCATGCTCTCTAAAACTTGGAACTATATATGTTTATTTTTAAGATATTTTATTTTATGAAAAAATGGATACTGAGTAGTATTTATTACATGTAATTTTCAATTTGATATGTAATGGTTATTGCCTAATTCTCTAAAACTCAATACCTAAAAATATCCTCAATGTGAATTATTATTTTAAATCAATAGTATGTAATGTTTTAAGTCCAGGTCCATATAAGAGGGTTATTTAAAGGAGTAATAATTATGAATAAAAACAAAAAAATAAATGAAAAAAATGAAAAAAAAGATATTGGATCCTTGAAAAAATGATCCAAATCTTGACCGCTTTGTCGAGCGATTCAAATTATATGTTAATTTCTAACTAGAATTTTTTCATATAGCAATATCCCTAGGTCCACTCTAGATAAATAATTACTTCATTAATTTAAACATAATGGTTTGATTATGATAATAAAAGAGTAATGTGGATTTATATTACTTGGGATCTATTGAATTTTAGACACAAATTGAAACTATACAACTAAGTGAGGGAATAAAGATAGAGATATCGTGATCAACAAGGGTATGTGTACCTTGATGCTCAATCGGTCATCGCTCTCAAGGGAGATGGAAGGATCATTGATTCCTTTATTTATAAACACTAAAACTAGTATTTGATACGAGTTTTTCAAGATTAACACATGGGATTTCATTGAAAAATGTTATTGATTATCGGTGACCACTCATAATCAACAAACTTGAATCGATGTAAAAGGGGAACTCAATCAAGGAATCACGACAACAACATGATGAGATAACCAAATTTGTGTCAATGATAAAATATTCCACCAGAAAAGAACATGCGTATTCATGGGTTCATGCTCCTGGAATTTATCAACCGACATAATCCATTCACACACCCGTGAAAGGGAATGGGTTAGAAAAGACGAACCACACTCAAATCATCACAAGATCCGGGTTATGAATGGAAGCATGTAGATTCATGTTCCTTTTATTTTTATTTTATCATTCCTGAGTAAAAAAAATGAAGATGGTATAACTGAATAAGAAATTAGAAAAAAAACATGGAAATTCAATTACCTTTTGAAGAATAAAATCATGGAGCCCAGGATTATAACAGAGGACACCCCAAAAATAGATCATTAGAGGTTTAAAAGTACATGGGGGAGAAGAGGAAGAGAATGGATAAATAATGATATCTGATTATAATCACCCTTAAGCCTAGTTGTGCCACCTTAGAGAATTAGTGGTACGAGTGATTTTATGGAAAAAACATCACACTTTCCACAAAATTGTTGAAGTGCCTAAGGGACTATGTCACTATTCAGGACATACTTTGTAATCCTTCATTATACAACTGGTTGATTGATCAAGGCACATTCATTTGTCATGAAATTCAGTGGAGAGGTGTGCCTTCAGTTATCAGTCCACGACAGGTGGAATTAGGTCATTTTGATCTCAGAAGCCCATGTTATGTCCCAACTACCGAATGATGGTTGAATCTGGACTGCCTAGAATTTCATCACATTGTGGGACTATTTTGGGCCTCAAATGGAGGAATTTGGATTCACGATTTTCTATATAAATATATCCCTCATTTATTTTCATTCATATACCCATTTTTTGCCGAATGTTTTTTGTGGATTATCCACGATTCAAATAATTGTCTACATGCATTCTTGTGTTCTCACACAATTTGCCCTGTTTTTCTTGAATTCAATCACGATATCTCCAAATTCCCTCCTCCTACAATGTAATTACCAATCCAAATAAAATTTCCCAATTAAAAAGTGATAAAAATTAATTTATTGATTGAAAATATAATTTAAATTTATTATTATATTTGTAACATTCACTTAAATACCAGTTTAAAAGAAGGGCGTAAGAATGGATTTGAATTTTGAATTGTTATGCATGTGGTTTATTGTTTACTTCCATTTGAAATATATTATCATGATTATATTTATATTAATGGTATTATTAAATTCATTTTGTGGTTATTAACTTTTTTTCATATGAATCAATGGATTGCTAGATGGTAAGGAGTTTTAATCTCACTTGTTTATTCCTATGAGATTCATGCTATATTTGACACCATTTCCTTTTTTTGTGGTGTATTTACTTCCCATGATTGTATTAATTGTGTAATATAATTTTATTTAGGGTAATTTACTTCTTCATTTTATTATCCTTCTTTCATGTGGTGTGTCTTTCGTATATTACCAAATCGGTAAGGGAACCTTTTACCCTCCTCTTTTTAAAAGACTTATTTTTGTTATGCCTTTTAATTTGCATATTCCTAAGTTGAAATATGTATTTATATATACTTATAGCTATAAAATGTATGTTCATGTGATGATATAATCTTTTTTCTCTCATCAACTCATTTTCTGAATTTTAATGTGACGATGTTATGATGTTTAATTTCTGTCAGGTAAATATTTAACCCAATTTCCATTCCTTGGGATAATATTCTAAATCTTAATTAAGCCATAAAATGATAATTTGTTGTACAACTATTTAATTATTCATGTTTTAATTTCCACTCCCCTTTCTAAGTATATAGTTTTTTTACACAAAAATACTCCATTGATAAAATTTCAAGTCATCAATATGAAGTTGATAAGTGTAATTTTAACTCAATTCCTATTCATTGAGTTAAAAATCTAGGTCATTGGTTTTGTCTTCAAAATAACACGTGTGAATTTCATCTGATTGATTTACACTGAATATCCAATTATAATGAGTGTATTATATTTGTTACACTTTATTATGTAAGTTAATTATACTTAATCTAAAGATATTTTTTTTATATGGTATTTATTTTCAATTTACATTTCATTGAGTCTTCATTGTTGTTATACACCAATTCACTCTTATATGGTTTATATACTGTCCTTTGGAATTTTATATTATGAATCCATTTATTCTAATGATATTTTAAAGTTCATATTAAATGTTATTCCCCAATTATATATATTCAAGCGTCTATCATTTTGTTAAAAACACTACAACTAAAATATTTTTTCTAATGTTTTAATGATTTATTATTATAAAATTTTCAAATTAATGTACAAGTATTCAAAATTGTTATAGGATTTATTTATATAGACATTAATGTTTTCAAATGATAATTCATTTAAAATATTCAATGTGGTATTGGGCACTTTGATTAAAAAATATCATTATTAAATTTTTTAAATGGTTTTGAAAATATTTTGACAAAACATTGTCTATTTCAATATCGTGATTTGATATATTGTGATAGGAATGTGGAAGTGTTAACATTACATTATGACTGTGTTATTTGCTATGATTATGATTTGATTATTATTCATTGTTTACGTATATGGGTGCTTCCATTATAAACCATGGGCGGGTGAGCCCAAGATTTCTCTCCAATTCTTTTGGTAACGTGACAGAGGTAAACGTTAGTGTTTATCCTTATAGATTTATAGAATATAATGTAATGTGTATTCCAATGTAACTCCATATGTATCTATGTTATCTACAATGTATGTATGTTTCTATGCTACAATTTAGCTTTATGATTTATGATTTCTGTGTGTTATTTCTAAAACATATGATTTCATAAGGTATATTATGATTGAAATGTATGGTTTCATTGAATTGTATTTATTGATGAGATAATGTTTCCTTTAATTATTTTATAACCATTACTGACCTGTTTTTCTCATCCCATGTTTTTGAAATGTTTTTCATATGACATAAAGATGAATAGGGTAATGGATGGAATCATGGAAAAGTCATGCTGTCTAAAACATGTAAAAATACATGTTTCTTTTTAAGAGTTTTTATTTTATGAAAAAATGGACAATGACTAGTAGTGTCTACAAGTAATTTTCAAGTTCATATGTAATATTTAAGGCCTAAATCTCTAAATCACTAAACCTGAAAAGATCCTCAATATGAATTATTCATCTGATTGAAGATTATGTAATGTTTTAAGGTAGGGTCCTTATAGTTGGTATGAGAGGTCAGTTTATAAAACTTTATGGGTTATGAGTTTTCATTAAACACATGGTTATTCCCTATGTCTACAATTTTAGTTAATTCATTTTTTTATAAATATTTCAGATTAAGGAAATTCAGTTACAAATGGAAAGAGAAAGAACTCAAGCAGCATTCATATCTTTTCCTGATAAAAAACTTGCAATAATTACTGCAAAGTCATATTCAGATGATGGAGAACCATTTTCTAGCATATAACTCACATGCAAGCAGTTGATTGAGATATCAAACACCTCCTCTATACCTCAATATTATCGTGGATCATGGGTTGTATTTAATCAAATCCCATTTTATCGATATTCTCAAATTTTAATGAATGTTAAAGATTATCAAGGAATTTATAAATATTTTACCTTATCACAAGATTTTGAAGAATATTATGATTTTGAAAAAGGTGCAGAAGAATGATAACCTTGTGAAGCCAATTTATATTTTCTTTTACAATATAGTTTCTCAGCACATACTTATGGAAATTTAAAAGGAACATTGATTGAATGTTTCAACTCAAACTCGATCCTAATATTTTATAAAAATCATGTTTTATTATATTTTTTCAAATTAGATGTTATACATGATTATTTTCTGAAACTATTTTTCTGCGAACACCCATATTACCCAAGTTGTACAATGTGTATTTGGATGAAGGAATAAAATTATTTTGTAGGATCTCTAAATATTTTTTATAATGCATGGACATTATACCTACATGAAAAAGATGATGATGAAACCATCTGGACACTATGGTCAAGGTATGAAATTCTTTCTATTGGGAATAGTTATATTTTTTCAAATGGAGGTGAAAAAAATTGACAATATATAATATGTTGAGGTATAAATGTATTGGGATGAAAATGAAATGTTTAAGAACCCCATTAAGGTTATAACATGTTAGGTATATTTTTTAGTTTTATAAAAAGGGCAACCCCTAAGATGGGTGATGAATCGTCACGTCTGGAAATTCCAAAATAATTGATCCTACAACCGATGGGTGACAAGGGTGCATCGCCTACCACTGTCCTACGTGAAGTCCCTGGTTATTCTGATTTATTCATTTATGTTAAACTATTTTCTGTATCAAGAATAAGTTTATTTTGGGAACTTATATTATATCAAATTGATTTCTGTAAAAAAGTAAAATTATATGGTGATTAAGTGATAAAGGTTATTTTAAAAGATGTCTGCTCTTTTGGAAACATTATACACTTAAGAGAAAATTAATACTATGGGGTTTAATATGTGGAGTAATGGTGGAAATATTATTTTGGAATAATATATGTTTTATTGTGGACATATGATGATTTGGTTTACTTATGGAAATGTTTAACATATCATAGAGAATATGTGATTAGGTTAATTACTGTTCTTTCTAAGACATTAAGAGTAACTGATGATATTTGGAGATAAATGTTAAGATTTATCATATAAGATACTGTGATTAATCCTCATGAAATTTGGGTTTAAATATAAATGTAGATTATGTTGAAAAAATTTATGAATATTTTTTTATTAAATAGCCTTTGTTGATCTTTGGGTATTGTTTGAAAAAATTTATAGATTAAGAGTAGTTTTTCTTTTTGTAAATGATTATCCTTTTTGAGATTATATGATCTTGTACTAACCATTTTGGTTTTGGATAATGTTTAAAGATATAAGAAAAATATAGTTAATGTTTTTTTGATTAATTGATTATCTAAGAAGTTTATTATAGGGATTTTATTGTGAACAAGTCATCTAGAATACTCATAGTTTGGAGAAAAGATGAGATTATGGTAGAAATCTAGTAAAGGATAAAATTCTACAAGAAAAGCAAGTATGTTTCCTTATGTTCTTATTCAATATCTTAAAATAATTCCTCAAAATTATTAAAAGTAACTTAAAACCAAAATGTTGTATGTTAAATTTTCATATTGGGAAATCAATGATTGTTTAACCCATCATAAGATTGTGATTTTCTAGTGGCTAAATTTCTCATAATAATGTTTTGTACCACTCTCCATCAAACCTTAATGGTCGGTTTATCTTCCATATCTATGTTTTCCTATATGGAATCCTATTAGGGGATATCTTGGGTGACCTTTGTATTTCAATTTCATTCTTTTAATGTAATATTTTTATTGACTCTTTTTTCTGATGTTGTACATTCAATGAAGTTTCCAAGCCCAATTTTAAAATTTCAAGGACACAATTCCCAAAAGGGGGGACGTAACATCCTAGGTAAATAAATAATATATCATTTTCATATTTATTAATATTTTTTTTACATTAAAGGGGATTATTTGTTCGATGGCATACCCGATACGCAACTACAAGTTTCATTGAAATATTATGTTGAACAAAATGTTGAGTTATACTGAAAAATAATATATTATTATTATTATTTTAAATGGTAGTTAACACATAGAAATTGTATTGGTGGGAATAAATATAACTAACTAACATATGATTATATATGTTTGTTAAATGTTTTTACTTTTATCAAATAAATGTTATAGGCTTAAAATTTTAATGAATATAATTTCAAGCATAAATACTCTAATATTTATTAAAAGGTCTATTTACAACCGTTTGATGGAAAAACATCTATAAATCATGTTTTGGTCACTATTATATGTTCTATTTGACAAAATAAAATCCTTCTTTATAATTTGGAAATCAAATTCTACAGTGAGTGTATTTTTGGTATTTTCATGATAATGTTCCTTTTGTAGTGAATAATGAAAATAATGTATTTCAATTCAAAACTACCTTTTAATCTAATTTATTTCTAAGGATATAATATATTTTTAATTGGTTTTAA
Organism: Viscum album; assembly: GCA_963277665.1. Classification (NCBI taxonomy): domain Eukaryota; kingdom Viridiplantae; phylum Streptophyta; class Magnoliopsida; order Santalales; family Viscaceae; genus Viscum; species Viscum album. The sequence goes on along the minus strand of OY728166.1, from coordinate 547,924,387 downwards.
AGTTTAATTATTATATGTTTTTACTATTTAATACAATTATGGTCATTATAAGTCATTTAATTTTGAAATTAGACATAACTAAGTGTCAATATTTTGATAGTTATTATTTCTTAAAAACATTCTTTTTGTTTTGAATGTGGAAATTAATTTTAAATAATTTTCGGCCACATCTATGTTTTGAATTCGAAAAAATGGTTTAAATATTTGGAATCATTATTTTTAAATTGTGTAAATAATTCACTTCTATTTTTAGACATTATGAGAATTTACCTCATTAAAAAATTTATTTACCATGGTTTAAGTGTAAATCTGGTAAATAAGGGCAAACAAATAATATTATAATAATACTGAATTACCATAACACGTTTCCTTATACTATTGGTTGATACATTTCTGACCTTTTTCATCCTTGGGTCGATTTTGGGACCCCATAGAGCCACTTGGGAGTGATAATATCACTTTATATAAATTAATATAAAATAAAGGCGGAAATGACTTAAACATATATCTATAAGTAAATAAATTATTTTATGGGGTTAAAAATGTTATCTCTTAAACTATAAAAATTAATTTGAAATCTATAAATATTTCTTATATCATAATATTTTTTATATAATATTTAGACTTGATATAAATAAAAATATTTATGACACAATAATGATCCAGTGTTTACCTCATTAATGAATGATTTAAATAAATAATATTATAATGATATAAAAAATATCCAAAACCCGTTCAATTCATAATGGATAATTTTATTTATAACATGAGTCATATTATATTTGACTTTAATTATTTTTGGAATTTTGGAAACTGAATATAATTATATAATACAGAAATATTTTCAAACATTCCTAAAGAGACCCTCCTCCCCTTTATAAAAGGCCCCCACTTTTATCCCATTACACACACATCCCCCACCCTTTGTCTCATCAAAACTCTAACTAATTAAGCTCCATACATACATTTTATCCTCTTAGTAACTTACCCCTATTCAGAAGAAAATTATATTAAACTTTTTGGTTCAAACCAAAGGTAGATACCAGATTTAATGGTAATGTCTTCTCTTAAGTTCTTTGATATTATTTTAATTATCCAACCCCTTAAATATTTTTATTTCTTTGTTTTATAAAATATTTTATTTCCTAAATATTCTAGGTTGTTTTTATGAGAAATATTCAAACTACACTTACATACACCTCCCTCTAATGGGTAAAGAACATACTATTTCTGTTCACAACAAACTATTGCCTCGCGAAACGATGATTGTGTAGTCGTCTCCTACCTCCTCTCATGGTGGACATTAAGATAGAAATTTATTTATATGTGGTATATATTTTATTTATTTTTCATATATTATTCAGTATTTTTCATTTATAGAATACTTTATGGTTTCTATAGTGTGTAAATACAATAATTTTCATTTGAGGAAGTGTGGTCTACCACCCCATCATAGTTATATGACTTTTTCATGGAATAAGTGGAATGTATAATTTATAGAGTTAATGAAATTATATTTGATATTATAAATGAATAATAACATAACTATGTATAAATATGTTTTTATTCCATTAAATAAGAATAAGAAATGAATGTAGCGTTCATGCGTACGTATAGAATACCGTCTCCATGAGCGGTACATTTCATTTCTTATCTCCAAATGTTATATACAATAATAAGGACACACACACACACATATATATATAGATAGATACTAGATAAATATGATATATAAGATATCTATATCATAATTATAATTCTAGAGATAATGTAATTTCGACCACATGGACAATTTATAATTATAACAAGTTAATTTTTAACTCAAGTTCTGAACATCAACAAAATGTATGATATAAACTCAAATAATTAAATAATTTTCAAAGAAAAGTAATAATTAATATAAAAGGAATAATAAAAATGAATATAGTTCATTATCAAGATGAAATCAAAATTAGGTTATTATTCGAGAGATTAAAGAACGATCGATTCAAGTCAGACATGAGGTAAGGGGTTTTTTCTTACTTTTAATTCTGTGTGATTTCCATTGTTCTCTACGTATTTATTACATGTGGTGTATTGCATACTAAAATTTGATATATATTATCATGATTTTAAATATATTCATGTTATTCTTTGATTCATTTGGTGGTTATTAAATTTTGGTCATACGACTCAATAGATTGCTATGTGGTAAAGAGTTTTTATCTCACTTTTTTATTTTCATGAGATGCATGCTATATTTGCAACCATTTCTTTTTTTTGTGGTGTATGTACTACCCATAATTTTATTTATTGTGTAATTTAATTTAATTTTTAGTCATTTACATCTTCATTTTATGATCCTTCTTTTATGTTGTGTATCTTTCATTTGTTACTAAATCGGTAAGGGATCCTTTCACCCTCATATTTTTAAAAGTCTTCGTTTTGTTATTTCTTTTAATTTACATATTATTTTATTAGGATTTGTTCTTATATATAATTATAATATTAAATTTCATGTTCAAGTGATGAGATACCATTTTTTCTCTCATCAAGTCATTTTCTGAATTTTAAAGTGACATCATTAGGCTGTTGAATTTTTTTAAGGGGTCTTTTTAACCAAATTTATATTACATGGATTAATTTTCTAATTATTAATTATATTATAATATTATTATGTGTGGGATCACTATTTATTTATATTTGTTTTAATTTCAACTCCCCTTTTTTTTATATAATATTCAACCACATAATCACTCCATTGATGAATTATAAAGTCTTCGATATGAACTTGATAAGAGTAATTTTAACTCAATTACCATTCATTGAGTTAAACATCCAAATCATTGGTTTTTTCATAAAAAGAACATGTGTAAATTTCCTATGATTTATTTACACTGAATATACAATCATATTGAGTGTATTTATATTTTTCACTAATTATTATGTAATTTATTTATCCTTAATCTAAGGATACCATTTGTATAAGGGATTTCGTCTCAATCTACATTCCATTGAAACATCATTGTTTTTATGCACCCATTCACTCATATATGATGTATATAGTGTCCTTTAGCGTATTATATCATTAATCCCTTTATTATCATGATATTATAGAGTTTTTATTAAATTTTATTCCAAAATTATTTATATTCTAGCGTCTCTCATTTTGTTAAAAACACTTTAACTAAAATATTGTTTTTAATGTTTTAATGATTTATTCTTTAAATATATCTCATTAATTTAAATGTTTGGAAAATGATTTTTAGGATTTATTTTTATGGTCATTAATGATTTGAAATGATAATTCATTTAAAAGCTTCATTGTGGCATGGGACACTTTGATTCAAAATTTCTTTATTAAATGCATTAAATGTTTTTGAAAATGGTTTGAGAAAGCATTATTTATTTCAAAATCATGTTTTGATATTTTTTTATTGTAATGTGGAAATGTTAACTTTCCTTTATTCTTGTATTATTTTTTATGGTTATGTTATGGTTATTTGGGATATTTTACGTATATTGGTGGATCCATGATAAACCTAGGGCGGGTGAGCCCGAGATATCTCTCAAATGAATTAGGTAACGTGATGGAGGTAAACATTAATGTTTTTTCAAAGAGATTTAGTGAATATACAATGATTGGTATTCCAACGTAACGCCTTATGTCGCTGTGATAGCTACAATGTATGTATGTTTTGTATGCCACAAGTTACCTTTATGATTTATGATTTATCTATGTCATTAATATATCTTATGATTTCATAAGTAATTTTATTATTGAAAATTATGGTTTCATTGATTTGTATTTATTGATTGGATAATGTTTTCTTTCCTTATTTTATAAAATTTACTAAGCTTTTTTTCTCATCCCATTTTTTTGAATTGTTTTTTCACAGTACATAACCAGAATAGTGTCATGGATAGTATCAAGGAAAAGATATGCTCTCTAAAACATGGAACTAGACATGTTTATTTTTAAGAGTTTTTATTTTAAGAAAAAATGGATTCTATGTAGTATTGTCTACATTTAATTTTCAATTTGATATATAATAGTTATAGCCTAATTCTATAAAAATCAAAACCTGAAAAGATCTTTAATCTAGATTATTCATTTAATTTAATATTATGTAATGTTTTAAGGCCAAGTCCTTATAGGTGGGGTATTGAAAGGAGTACTAATTAAGAAGAAAAATAAATAATGAAATTAAAATAAAGAAAAAATGATCTTGGATCCTCGAAAATATCTCAAAATCTTGATCGCATTGTTGAGCAATTTATATTAAATTTTTATTTTTATCACTAATTGTTGCAGTACATCAACAACCGTAGGTCATCTCTCGATAGATAATTACATCATTAATTTAATATGAAGCATCTGATTATGAAAATAAAAGAGGAATGGTGATTTATATAAATTGGGTTCTGTAGTTTTTAGGATCAAATTGAAACTATACTACTATGTTAAGGAATAAAGATAGGGATATCGTGATCAACTCAGGTATGTGTCCCTTGATGCTCAATCTCTCATCGCTTTCAAGGGAATGAGAAGTATATTTGATTTCTTAATTTATATATTGATTTAATATGGTTTTCCTTATGAATTTTCCATTCCTTCATACATGGAGAGATTGTTGAGTCATTATGGTTTCCTTATTAATTTACCATTCTAATTGTTTTGAAAATCAGAAACACCTTATCTCAAGGAAAATTACTTTTTACCCTTTTTTTACTTCTATAAGGAAAAATTTCCTTCCCGATGGTAATTTATCCTTACCATGTTTCCTTGTCCATATCATATTTTTTCTAAGTGTAAAATTTGGTTTGAAAACAAATCATTGGAATCCTATAAATACCTAGATATGAAGCATTCTATTTAAGATCTGAATTCTAATTACAAATTCTGGATATGAACATTTTGAGGTCTGACTCTGAATTCAGAAAACGAATTCTGGTTTTGAACATTTCTATGTTCTGACTCAGAATTCCGAATACGAATTCTGGATATTAAATTTAAGAGTTCTGACCCCAAATTCCGAATACAATTTCTGGTTACGATCTTTTCTATGTTCTGACACCGAGTTCTCTAAATTCAGACATAGAACTCTTATGAGTTCTGACTCTAATTTCTCATGGACTTTGATTCTGATCTTTGTATGTTCTGGTTCCGAATCCTTGAGAATCCAGATTCCGAATTTCCATGAAATTCAGACTCTGGAATTCTATAGAGTTCAGGTTCCAAATTCATAAAAAACAGAATTTGAAAATCATTTTATTATAGACTATGAATTAATTCATAGTTAGACTCTAAACATTCATATTTCCTTACATTCTAAATATTTTATTTTATTTATGTAACCATATTTTTCTAACCCTTTTTTTTGTTATAAACGATGTCGTGCTTTAAGTTATTAACTAACCATTGTTTGAGTGACACGTGTACTGGTCCCTCCGCAATTCAATGAAAAATATGACCATTGGAGGAGGGAGCCGACCGTTGAAGTCATTCCTATAAATATTAGCTCAGTTGAAAGATCCCACAACTTTTTGATCAATATAGATATTACATTTGGCTAAAGTTATTTCTAGAGAGAGAGACTAAAATGATTTGTGCGTACTGAACGTCTTGTTCATTGTTTCTTTTTGGGACTCCGATTGATGATATGTACAATTGAGGGCTTCAGGGTATAGGAAGACAGAGGTTCCAACTACCTGGAAGAAGAGGGATTGTGAGGATATCATGATAGACTCTGATCTTCGTATTGAGGGATAACCCTGGTGGGTAAGACAGACTTTCATGAATGAATAAATAAAGGGATATTTATCCGATTTAGTTGGATACCCTTCTCCTTGGGTTAAAATACTTAATACTATTACTTGTTTTGTAACCTTTATTTCCACTGCATTTTTAAGGTTTAGGAAAGTATAACAATCTTATAAATTCTTATTCTTGTACTTTGATTTAATTATATTCTATACGCTTTAAGGTAGAATCATTATCATTGTATACTTTCATTAAGTTTCATTTTTCCGAAACCATCATTCTGGATTCACTTTCTCAGAATCATATTTCCTTATTCCAAAAGGGTATAGATATGTGGTTTTTTGAATTATCTTGTTTAACCTTGTTAAACACAACCATCTTTACAAGATCCAAAGGAAATTTTAAATGTTTAAAATTCAACCCAATTGTATCTATGTATCTGCATCATAATTTGATACTGCAACCAGTATCATATCTATTGTATCTTTCGATCATACATGTGGTATTATAGAGTATATCATACTCACATACCTTCTCAACAATTTTTTTCAGATAAGTTTTTCAATCTGAATTAATATCATGATTAGATTCAGAGGAGAATTCATCTTCTTCTTATATTTTTCGGGATCATATTTTCCAGAATCAGTTTTTCGGATTCATATGGTTCAGATTCATATTTTTTCTTAGAAATACTCTTGTTCTTTATTTTCCTTGCTTAGGAATATTTTCCTTGTGTTCTAAAATTTTCTATTGACAGGTTTGTGTGGAAATAATTGTTCTTTAATGATGGCATGAGTCAATGTTGGATCCATAGAAATCCTCAATCCAACTAGACAACCTATCTTTGATGGAAATGACTATGAATATTGGAAAGATCCTATGAATACTTTCATTATCAATACTAGTGTTTATAACTTTGTTATTCTTACTAGAGGATATAAAATCCATGACAAGGAAGTTAGAACCTTTACCAATCAACAAAATCATGAATATCAACTGAATTATAATCTACATAATACTTTAGTTTATTATATGACTAGAAATATATATAGACATATTTAATCTTGTGTAGCACAAAATTCTATATAGAAGAAACTCTATGTTACTCACTTTGTAAAATCCAATGTTATTCAAACAAGAAGATCCATGCTCCGAGCAGAATATCATGGTTTTCAATTTCTATATAGAGACCCCATATGTAAGGTGAAACAGAGGTTCATGACTATTTCGAATATTTTACAATCCATGAGTGAGAAAGGATTAGATGATGAATCTCTTTTTCATAAGATCATAGACATTATTCAAAATGAGTGGGTTTCCAAGAAGACAAATATATATGAGAATAAAAAGGTTACTCAGATTTCCTTAGATGAGCTATTTGGAAGTATTCTTTAACATGAGACTAGAATGAAAAGAGATGATGAAAACATATAGAAGAATAATGGAAATGGAACTGTTTCTTTTACTACTACTTCAAATCATATGAATTATAAGACTCCATAGAGAGTTACCAGATCCAAATATACGATGGTTAATATCAATTCTGAATCCAGTGGAAGTGAATCCTCAAAGAATGAATTCGGTAATTATTCACAAAGGATGAACATGATAGATGGACAGAGGAATATTCAATCCAAATATAAGAAGAATGAAACGAAAGATAAGAAATATTTAGAAGACACATGTTTTGAATGAAAGAGAGCTGGACATATAAGACCTGATTTTCCCATGTTTAAGACAAAGGAATGAAAGGAAAATCATTTTGAGAGAAATAGAATGAATTATTACTTGGGTAAAGCTAAGAATGTCTTGAAAGATAATGACACCTGGAGTGCCAGTGGTGGTGACTCTTCAGATCAATCCTTAGATTATGAATATTCTAGATAAAATAATCTGGGTCTAATAGCAAGACAACCTATTGACAATCATTGTTTAATGGCTAAGGTACACAATGCTGAATCTATGGCCAGTATATCCTTGAATGCTAATGATAGTAAATATTATAACTCTTCCGATGAATAATCTTCTTCTAACGAAGAAATACATTACCTACCTATGAAAAAGATTGTAGGTTTTCCAAACTTCTTGAGATTGAGATTTCAAAACTCATGAAAAATCATGATAAGAAAAAATCTAGGAATAATATTCTTACTAAAAAAATCAGATATTTCTGAAGATATTGATAATAAAAATGTTGATTTTTAATGTATTTCAAAAAATGTTGAGGACGTATCTTCTTAAATGAATAAACATTCTAAAGATCTAGAAAATGTAATTTCAAATAAAAATGTTTTCGAGCATAACAATATTTCGAAATCAAATTTTTTGGAAGAAAAGAACTTTGTTATCAAAAAAAATATGAAATCTTTTCCTTCAGGAAGTGTGTGTCAAAATTTAAACTATGTAAGGAAAACTTTTATTAAATGTATTCCCGTATCTGACCTCTAATGAATAGTTATGGTTTTGGTTATAAAAGTTTTAAATATGTTATTAGTAACAAGTATTTTTTTCACAATGTGATCCTTTTTGAACTAAGTGTTAGTGTGGTGGAAACTGGGCAAATAAATTTCCTTAAACCAAACCCAATCTTTTAGATTTCATAATGACGATTCTCCTAAAAAGATGTGGGTGCCTAAAATTTTCTATTCAATGAATTCTAGGTCCAAGAATGTTTGGATTCTAAAAATATAACTTTTTATTATTTTCAAGATAATAGTTAATATACCAACAGTAATACATGGTACATGGATAGTGGATGTTCCCGACATATAACTAGTGAAAAAAAGTGTTTTGAAAAGTTTAGCAAGACAAAATGAGGAAAAGTAACTTTCGGAGATAATGCTCAAGAAGAAATTATTGGTATAGGTAACATAATTATTCATGGAAAAAATTTATTTCAAATGTTTTATTTGTTAATGGTCTTAAGGAAAACCTCATTAGCATAATCCAATTATGTGATGAATGTTAACTTGTGAATTTTAGGAATGAAAAGTGTTTAGTACAAAATTCCAAGGATGATTTTATTCTTTATTCACATAGGCAAGAGAATGTTTAGACACAAAACACATAAGACCTTAGGAGCCATGATCTACCTTGCCTTAGTGCAATTAAATATCACTATTGGTTGTGAAATAGAAGTTTATGACTCTGTAACCTTGGGAACTTATGCAAAATTTCAAATAACTGATCAGCTAAGTATCTACCAGAGTTGATATTTGATTCTTGTAAAGTTTTTGACCCTTGTAAATATGGAAAACAACATAAATCATGTTTTAAATAAGTCGGTGAAGACACAAATAATAATGCATTATAGTTAGTGCATATGGATCTTTTTTGTCCTACACAAACTGGATGTATTGGAGACAAGTATTATGTATTTTTCATAGTTGATGATTACACTAGATTTACATGGTTCTAATTTCTAGCAAAGATATATGAATCTTTTTCGTATTTCAAAAATTTAGAGCCCAAGTTAAAAATTAGAAAAACCATCCATTGAAAACTATTCATAGTTATCATGGAAGAGAATTTCAAAATTCTGATTTTGAAACTTTTTGTTTTAGAAAATGGATTACTCACAATTTCCCAGCACCTAGAACACCTCAAAAAATGGTGTTGTTAAAATAAGAAATAGAATTCTTCAAGAGATAAGAAGAACCATGTTGAGTGAATATTCTATAGCCAAATAGTAATGGGATGAAGCTGTAAGTAGTGTTTGTTATACTATAAATATGGTTTTTATTTGACTTTTCTTAATAAAACTCCTTTTGAGTTATGGAATGGTAGAAAACCTAGACTTTCCTACTTCAAGGTTTTTTGTTGCAAATTATTCATTCTGAATACTAATATCAATATTCATAAATTCGCATCAAATTGTGACAAAGAATTTTTTTTAGGCTACTCCACAACTTCTATGGATTATAGAGTTTTCCATAAAATCTTTTGTACTATTGATGAGACAGTACATGTGAAATTTGAAGTAACTGATCCCTTTGTTTTTAAGAAACCCCAACCTACATCTTCAGATGTGTTTTCATGAGTTGATTATCATGCTTTGACAGAATATCCTTCTGATAAATAAAATTTTCAAGAAGATACTTCTAAAACATTTTCCCCAGAAGATTTTCTAACCTATGTTGATGAACAGGTTTTAATAAACCCAAATCAATTGTTTCTTATGAATCATCCTAGTGATAGCATCATTAGTGATGTGAATCAACCATTAAAGACTAGAAGTTCCTTAATAAATGAATAAGAACATCTAGCATTCCATTACCAATTAAAACCAAAAAGCATTGATGAGGCTTTAGGCGATGATGATTAGATTAAAGTTATGCAAGATGAGCTAAATGAATTTGAATTAAATAAAGTCTAGTCCTAGGTTAAAATACCTGAGGAAAATTCTGTTATTAGAGTAAAATGGGTTTTCAAAAATAAGTGTGATGAAAATGGAATTATTGTAAGAAATAAAGCTACATTAGTTTCTAAAGGCTATAATCAACAAGAAGGAATAGACTATGAAGAAACATAATCTCTAGTATCTATACTTGAATCTATTTGTATTTTACTCTCCTTTGTAGAATTCTTCAATTACAATATTTTTCAAAAGGATGTGAAATGTGCTTTCCTTAATGGTTATGTTCACGAGGATGTTTTTGTTGATCAACCTACTAGTTTTGAAGATACGAAACATCCTGATCATGTTTTCAGACTTACCAATGATTTATATGGCCTTAAACAACCCCCTCGTGCATTGTATGAAGACTTATAGGATTTATGGTCCAAAATAACTATGTTAAGAGAAATGCAGATCCAACCCTTTTTATAAATAAATATAAGAAAAATGTTTTTATTATTCAAATTTATGTTGATGACATTATATTTGGTTCAACTCAGCAATCATTAAATGATTCTTTTAAGGATCTAGTCATATCTAAGTTTTAAATGATTATGATGGGTGAGTTAACAATTTTTATTAGTTTTCAAATTTCTCAAAAAACAAGAAGAAATCTATATATCCTAACATAATTATATTAAATATATTCTTTAAAATATTGGATATGACAACACTAAGAGTATAAGTACTCCCATTGGTACCTCAAACATACTTTATCATTATAATGATGGGAAACCAGTAGATCAAACTACTTTTAGAGGTATGATATGAAGTCTTCATTACTTGACAGCTAGTCGTCTAGACTTAAATTTTTAATCATTCTTATGTGCAATATATAAATACAATCATAATGAATCTCATTTAACGTCAGTGAAATGAATTTTTATCTACATAAAGGGAACCATGGATTTATAACTCATTTATAATTCTGGAAATGATTTTATTCTAAAATGTTTTTTGGATGCTGACTTTGGTGGATGTACAATGGATAGAAAGATTACATCCAAAACATGTCATTTATTAGGAGATCCATTAGTTTCATGGTCATGAAAGAAGAAACACTCAGTAGCACTTTCCACTACTGAAGCTGAATATGTACCAGCTGGAAGTTGTTATACTCATGTGTTGTGGATGAAACACACACTCACAAACTATGGTATCAGTTTTACCAAAACAAAATTTTTTTTGTGGTAATACATGTTCCATTTACCTTAGTAATAACCTGGCACACCACTCTCATTCAAAACACATAGATATTAGGCATCACTTTCGTAGGTATCACAAACAAACAGGGGATGTCATTCCTCAATTAATTGGAATGCAAGACTAAATTGATGATATTTTCACAAAATATTTACCCTCCAATATATTTGAATACATTAAATAGAAGTTAAGAATGATAACCATAAGGAAATATTCCTTGTTAACATTCTGTTTAAATCAATCTCCGAAAATTAATAAACTCAATTTAATGAGGTGAGTAAATTTTCTCTGATGTCTTTCATATTTTTTCGTAATGAATTTTTTCATATTTTTCATAATGAAGTTTTTCATATTTTTCATAATGAAGTATTTAATGTTTTTCATAATGAATTTTTACATATTTTTCAAAATGAAGTTTTTCATATTTTTTTGTAATGATGATTTTCATATTTTATTCGAAATGTTGTTTTTCATATTTTTTTGTAATGATGTTTTTTATATTTTTCATAATGAAGATTTTCATATTTTTCGTAATGAGATTTTTCATATTTTTTAAAATGAAGTTTTTTATTTTTTTATAATGAAGTTTTTCATAATTTTTAATGAGGTTTTTCATATTTCTCGTACGGACGTTTATCATGTTTTTCATACATGAAATATTCGTTATAAAAAATTTCGTACTGGATATTTTCTTTATGAAAATTTTCATATTTTATATTTTCATAATCAAGATCATTGTATTCATTTTTTTCATAATCTAGTTTTTTTGAATATATACGTTCTTCATTAATAATTTTCCTCAATATGAATAATCCTTCTATAAATCCGAATGGTATGACTCTTTCTTCAGTTTTTGTAATCACCTTTTAATTGCTGATAGTTTCATTCAAAATTTCTCTGATTCTAGTTTACTTAAATCAGCAATTTTTATTTTAAAAACCACAAAAGATCAGATTCAACCAAATATTTCATTGAGGCTATCATTTCAACCATCAGATCTGTTTAGAAGATTTCTTAGCCATTGGATTCAGATGGGAAGATGAACTTTCGCATCAACGCATATATAAAAGGGACCCCGATGGTATTCCCACATCGATTTTCAATGATTTTTCATGTCAAATATCTCCCCCACTATAGAAGTCCATTCTGGATTCTCAATGGTTTCTTAATTACGAATGTCTGGTGAACTTTCTTCTCTAGATATTACTACTGTCAAGCCGATTGCAAGAGTGGAAGATTGTATAGGAGAAGTTAGTTCAACCGACCATCTTTAAAAAAATATGACTATATTATCTTCTAGAATATCAAACTTAATGGATGGGAGAGTGTATACATTTCCAATACAAGAGATCAGATTTTAGTGTATCCGTATTTGCTGATAGAATTTTATGAATCAGTTTTTTTTTCAAGGAATATGGTATTGAAAACTTTTCCTTCGAGAGTTATAGAAAAACAAATAAACCTTCATACACCAAGGCTGCTAGCTTAGTAGGGTTCTACTATGAACGAGAAGCAATTTTTTTCTCACAAGTTATCGGATGTACAAGGATGTTTTATCATGGTAAAGGCTATAGAGTGTCTTGGTCATATAGATGTCAAGACAACAACAATTCCTCACTTCTCTACCAACAATCGGATCCTACAGTTATGGGTTCATGGTTTTATCATACTGAGAAAGGTGACAAGGCCACTCTTAAAAAATATGATACGTATTTCTTCAAATTTTTTGTAAATCTAAGGAAGATCAATCTAATGAGGTATTTATCATTATGAAAGAGAATATCAAGAATGGGAATCTGAGAGCACATATAATCATGTATCCTAACATACTTTCCATGTTGATAGATTGGTGTCTTAAATCATTCAATATTCCTTGCAGTTCAAAGCTGATGAATTTCAAAATTATGTAAGTAAGTGATGACAATTTGAAAAGAATAAATGTTGGCTTTTATAAAGAATCATGTGAGTTTTATGATCTTCTAGTGGAAGAGATAGAAACCGTTCTGAAAAATACTGAAGATCTTGAACCATCTAAGAAAGATGGAATGAAAATAAAATTTAAGGATGTAGTAGCTAATGGTGAAACCCCAAAAGATAAATAATCTCAAACCACGCCTCCAAATCCCAAGAAGCAAAAAAGCCTATCTAGATAAAGTAGTTTCCAAATGGAGGGATGATAAGAAGAACCAGAAAGAAGGGGAGCCATTGTTTGGTCTAGACCCTGTAGAGGCCAAAGCATTGAAAGAGAATGCTGGTGAAGAGTTTGAAAAGCAAGCCAAAGAGACAAATATTAAGAATAATATTTCGAAGGCCGAGATTGTGAAATCTCATTTGAAGGATACTGATGTATCATCTGAGAACATTCTGGTACCGAAATCTTATTAGGAGAACCATTACCTGAGACATCGGGGAAAAATTTTATGACTTCGGAAAAAGTTCAAGAGAATGTTGACAAACAGATAAGAGATATGGAAGATGTGCAAGAAAAGGAAGAAAGTACTATTCACACTGATGATCTGATTAAGAAAGTTATAGAATATCATGAGAAGGAAAGTGCTTCCGAAAAAATTTCTATCTGGACATCTCAAGCTGGATCTTCAAAACTTTTTGCTCCTAGAGTTGATAAAAATGATAAAGTAGATGTGAATAAATTATCTGAGGAAGAAAGATATAATCATCACTTCATTCATCCAGAGGATATTGAAGCAGGTGCTGAGGGAGAGAAAATTGTTGAAGGCAAGATTGTTCAATTGTCTAAGAGTGAGAATGATACTCTAGATGATCAAGATATTCTGAAAACCGACAAAGGGAAACAAGTGGTTGTTGACACACCTAACAAAATTCATTTAAGGAAGAAAATAGATGGAGGATCTTTTAAGAGAAAGTTGGTCGAGCTATAGGAAGAAATATTACCAACTAAAGTGTCAGATTTGGAATCACCAGATCTAGGACATGATTTTTTCATTCAGTCCCTGAAGAAGCTACTAGATACCATTCTGATCATTCCAACAATTGACTCCAGATGAAAGATGATTCTGTATAGAATGAATCAAAAATCGAATTATTTATCCATGGTGATTTATAGGTGTATAAATATTGAGGCTACTTAAAAAGAATTTCTTTATCAACTATGAAGCCTATATAAAATCTTGTAAGAAAATGGTAAGCTAGTTGAAGAATGTAGTGGAATATTTGAGAGAGATTGATGACATTCAAAATGATGTTAAGAAATCTTTTGATACTCAAGATATCTAAATCAATGATCATACAAATAGATTTGTGGAAAAGCTAAATCATGAACACAATTCTCGGATTCAGGATGTCAATGATCTGAATGGGAAGTTGAATTATGTTGTCCAAAGTTGATAAACTGAATGAAATCTTCATATTTCGATTGATGAAATGTTAGTAAAGCAATATGTCCTATTGAAGGATCAAGTAGAGGCTCTGAAGGCTCAAGATGATAGGATCAATTCCTTAGAAAAGCAAGCATAGGAGGATCACAAAGAGCAAAATAAGATGAAATCCATTGTCAAGAAGCTGATACCCAAGGAAAAAGGAGAAAAATAAATCCAAATCCGATCTTTTGATATATTTGTTTTTCCTTGAACAGATTCTTCCAATATTAATGAAATTGTGGTTGCTTGTTTTGTTTGGGTATTTGTAATAATATTTTAGGTACCATATTTTTTTCCATTCATTAAAACTCTTTATGAAAATCACAAAGGGGGATAAGGAAAAACAATTCTAATTGAGGAAGAAATATCCATAAGTAAGAGGGATTTTTCCCTTATGAAGATTTACAAACTCATGATAATGAAAATTTTCATTCCAGAAATCTCGAATATGATCCCTAGAGTTTCAAATCCTAAGATGGAGTTTGTCATATTCACCATCGACAATGATTAAAGGGAGATATGTTTTATTTAAATAGTATAGAAATGTTTCTCTAAGTCCATATAATATTTTTCATAAGGATTTTTGTGCATTAAAAAAATTGGGGAGATTAAAGAGTCAATAAGTTTTTCCTTGTGAAATTTCCATTTCTTCATAATTGGGGAGATTTTTGAGTCATTATGTTTTCATTATGACATTACCATTCTTCTTCTTTTGAAAATAACAAACACCTTATCTCATGGAAAATATCTTTTTTCCCTTAGTTTTACTTCTATAAGGAAAAATTTCTTTCCCCAATGAAATTTAACCTTGGAATATTTCATTGTCCATATCATAGTATTTATAAGTGTAAAATTTGGTTTGAAACCAAAACCTTGGAATCCTATAAATACGTAGATATGAAGCATTCTATTTTAGGATCCGAATTCTAATTATGATTTCTGGATACGAAATTTCTGAGTTCTGACTCCGAATTCCGAATACAAATTCTGGTTACGAACTTCTCTATATTCTAATTACTAATTACAAATACGAATTCTAGTTACGAACATTCTATGTTCTGATTCCGAATTCTGAATACAAATTATGGTTACGTACTTTTCTACGTTCTCCCTCCGAGTTCTCTAAATTCAGACACCGAACTATTATGATTTCTGACTCCGATTCTCTTGAACTCTGACACCAGACATTAGATGTTCTAGTTCTGAATCCATATGAATTCTGATTCCAAATTTCCAAGAAATTCAGACTCTCGAATTCTATAGAGTTCAGGTTCTGAATAACTAGAAAATAGAATCCAAATATCTTTTTATTCTTGATTCCGAATTCATTTTTGGTTCGACTCTTAACATTCATATTTCCTTTAATTCGGAATATTTTATTTTAGTAATGTAACCATATTTTTCTTAGACAAGTTTTTTTATAAAACAATGTCGCACTTTCAGTTACTAACTAATCGTTTTTTGTGTGACATGTGTATAGGACCCGCTGAAATTCACGGAAAAATAAGACCATTGGAGGAGGGAGCCGACCATTGAAGTTGTTCCTATAAATAAGAGCTCATTTGAAAGAGGCCAAAACATATTGATCAATCTAGAGATTACATGCTGCTGAAGTGATTTCGAGAGAGAGTGACTTGAATGCTTTGTGTGTAATGAAATTCTTGTTCAGATTTTATTTGTGCAACTCTGATTATTGCTATGTACAATTGAGGGCTTCCGGGGATAGAAAGATTGAGGTGCCGACTACCTTGATGTTGAGGGATTCCTTGCTGAGGAAGACCAAGGTTCCAACTACCTTGATGTTGAGGGCTTTCAAGGATAGCGCGACAGACTCCAATATTCATATCGAGGGCTTACCCTGGTGTGGGTAAGCTAGACTTTTTGAAAGTATAGATCAAGGTACCTTTATCCAAGGTTGTTGGATACACTTCTCTTTGGGTTAAAAGACTTACTATTGTTACTTTTTTTGTTACATGTTTTTCCTTTGTATTTGTAAGGTTGAGTAAAGTATAATAATCTTTTACATTCTTATAGATGTACTATGTTTTAATTAGATTATATAAGTTTTATGGTAGAATCATCATATTTATAATCATTCAATAAGTTTCATTTTTCCAGAACTATCTTTCCAGATTCACATTCTCAGAATCAAATTTCCTGATTCAAGAAATTATGTAGAAATCGATGTTTTTTGAATTACCTTGTTTAACCTTGTTAAACATAACCATCCTTAAAAGTTAAAAAACAAATTACAAAACTATACAATTCAACCACCTCTTGTATCTGAGTATTTGCATCATTGTTTGATACTACAATCAGTATCGTATCTATTGTATCTTTCGATCCTACATTTGGTATTATAGATTATATCATACTCATATACCATCTCTATATTATAAACACTGAAACTAGTATTGATTGTGAGTTTTACTAGATTACCACTTAGGATTTTATCGATCAACATTATTGATTATCGGCAACGACTCTTAATCAACAAACTTGAATCTGTGTAAAAGGGGAACTCAATCAAGGAATCGTGACAACAACGTGAGGAGATTACATGATTTGTGTAAATGATAAAATATTACACCAGATAATAACATGAATAATCATGGGTTCATTCTCCTGGATTTATCAACCGATATAATCCATTTTCACACTCGAGAAAAGGAATGGGTGAGAAAAGAGGCAACCACACTCAAATCCTCACACGATCTGAGTTATGAATGGAATCATGCAGATTCGTGATTTTCATATTTTTAATTGATCATACATGGATAAAAAAATTATAAAGGTATAAATGAAGAACAATTTACTTTAAAAGTGGATATTCAGTTACCTTATGAAGATTGAAAGCGTGGATCTCAGGCTTACAATAGAGGACACCCCCAAAAATTGATCACTATAGGTTTAGAAGTACATGGGGGATAATATGGAGATAATAGATAAAGATATCTATATAATTAGAATCAACCATACCCCTAGTTCTGAAACTTGAGAGATTAAAGGGTATGAGTCAATTTATGGAAAAAAACATCACACTTTTCACAAAAGTGGTGATGTTCCTAAGGGACTAGGTCACTATTCCTGAAATACATTTTGATCCTTCTTTAATAGATAGGTTGATTTATCAAGACACATTCAATTGTCATGAAATTTGGTGGAGAGGTGCGCGTTCATGTTATCGGTCCACAAGAGGTATAATTAGACCATTTCGATCTCAGAGGCCTGAGTTATGTCCCAACTACAAAAGTGTGGTTCAATCTGGCCCGCCCAGTTCTTTTTCACATTGTGGGCCTATTTTGGGCCTCATATGGTCGAATTGGGATTTATGATCTTCTATAGAAATGTATCCAATATGTATTTTCACTCATACATCCATTTTTAGCCACATATAATGTGCGTATTATCGATGATACAAATAATTTTCCACATGCAAGCTTTTTTTCTCAAGAATTTTGGCCAATTTTGGTTGAATTCCATCACGAGCTCTCCAAATGACCCCCCCCCCCACCACAATGTAAATTCCAATATAAGAAAAATTTCTCTATCAAAAAATGATAATAATTAATTCATTGATCCAATCCTAAATTGAAATTAATTATTATATTAGTAACATTCACTACAAAACTAGTTTAATAGAACAGCATAAAGATGGATTTGAATAGTGAATCGTTATGGGATCACCTGATTACATGTTCATAATGTTTTGGGTGGACTTGGTTGTATATCCATAGATTTATCAATGAACCTTATTACATGTTCACAATGTCATGCATCGAACTGGGTACATGTCCACAATTTTATGTTGGGGCATGATTTCATTTTCTAAACATAACTAGTGAACCTATCTCTTCTTATACATGTTAAAAATGCTATAAGTTTATTTGTATACCAAAATTCCATTACTTATTCCAATGTTATGATTTCATTGATTATAATCCATATTACCTTATCATTCATTTCATATGAACTATGTATCGTTATTCCCTGAATCTTGATTATTATCTATCTTATGAAGGGTATGATCTTCTAATGACACAATCACGTTCTCATACTCTTATGCTCATTATTATGTTTTTATATCTCATAGTTTACCTTTAAAAAGAATTAGAGATCACCCATTTTTTAGGTTTTCATTTACATAGGTTATAAAGAATGGATTTTATATAGTATTACTAAAAGGAATGAATTTTTATGATGATTTTGAGTATCATTCAACAAATTAGAATAATGTGTTCAATTTTTCAAAAGGCACAATACTGTTATGGTGTTCAAGCATGTAATTTTTTAATGTAAGTATTACTCATCTAAATTTATGTAATATTAATATATGTTAATCATATTTAAATTTAATTTTAATGTATTTTGGTTACATTATAACTGAGGAAGATGGTAGAATTATACCCATATATGAGTGGGACATTTATAACCATCTAATTAATTAGGTAAATAATGATATCTGATGACATAAATAGGATTAGAAGTGGGATATTTCCAATTTTAGTTAATATCATTGTCCACTATGATTGTATTGGAGTGAATGTTTACATATTTTATTATTTGGTGAGTGAAACCATTCCCTTTTGATAATCTTGGAAGCAAGATGTTACTACCAATGAAATGAATGTATTTTCATATTTCCATACCCAAAATTGTTTAATTTTGACAATGTTATGATATCAGGGATCACATTCATCGATTCCATTATGATTAATGTCTTATGAAGAACCATTAATTATTAAACGCCTCCTCATTCTGATATATGATTTTATAATTTTTATTTTCAAATTTTATGACCATGTTTTCATACCGTTATGTTAATTTTATTCTCAAGTGATAATTGATATCTCCATTTTTTATTATTAATAAGAATATAATCTCGTCATTTTTATGATTCCTTTCTATATGTTATAAAAAATACAATGTATGAAATTCCTATTAATGTTTCTAGTAATGAATATTTTAATGATAGATGATATCGATATTTTATGAATGATTTATTTATGTGTCCTTTATTTTGAAAGAATTATACCTATAAAATTATAGCTTGGATCGTAATATTATGTAATGAATATTAATCTATTATAATGTGATATATTTTGGTGAAATGTATAGTTCTGTAAAATTGTCATTATATCATGGTTTAGTTATCTTTAAAAACTAATATGAGATAACATTCTTGAGAACCACAGGGTTAATTCAAAAGTATAATATAAAATCTGAATTTTTTGGAAATGGTCATAAATTATCTTGGATAAAAATAAGGTTTCTTAACAAAAGGTGTTATGATTTATAAAAAATATAAATGATGTTTTTTGATTATGTTGTTTTACATAGTGATTATTTTTAATCACACTTTTATTTTTATTTTAAGTAAATGGATGGAAACTGAAAGAATTATGTAAATGCCGAATGTGATGGAAAAAAAGAAGTTTTTACTCATGAATAGACAAATTTTATAGGATATAGAGTATAGAATAAAATTTTTATGATTAGAGTAATATCCAAAGATATAAATCATATTGAAAATTGAAATGATGAAATGAGGAAATAAAAATATGTTGATTCACTCATGAGGAAATATGACTCTTAGTTTTGTGGTTCTGTTGATCCAAAAGATTCAATGACATGAATGAGTAGCACTAATAATAAATTTTCATTCTACATTGCTTCAAACATGATAATTTTGTTTTGGTCTTTTATAATTTTTAGGAATAAGTATCTAAATGGTGGGATATTTTCAATAACATTATTTAACATGATGAAATTGAATCCATTGATTGTGATGATATAATATCATACAAAACGACAGTTTTATTTCTTGTTTTCCTTACACAAAAATGGAGGTGGAATTTATTAAGATATTATAGAAGGATGATGAATCTATTGGTACTCATGACGAATGTTTTACATGATTTTTTTGGTACTCTTTTAGTATTATAAAATAATATAAAAGCATGGTTGATCAATTCATAAATTCATAAAACCAATGTCTTCGAAGAGTTATATCCATAAGGTATATAATTAGAAATGGAAAAATCATTTGATGTTCCATTAAGACGGTGATAGATTTTGGATTTACCCATTAATAACATGGTAATAAAATAAAATAAAATATTTAATTCAATGTAAATTCTAAAACCCATGGAAAAAATTAGATAGCATTTCTTTATTATCAAAGTGCGAAAGGAAAACTAGAGGAAATCATATTATGGGGACTAGTAAGTGTTTCAAGTGATGAAAGGAATGTCCTTTATAAATTTAATTCTAAAACAATCTGATGAAATATACAAATGATGAAAATATATATAAATATAAATATAATTAACCACCCAAATTCTAGTTTCTCAAATGTATAGAGTAATAGAATTATATAAACATGTTCCCAAATCAAATAGTTAATGATGATGACCAAAATTAGAATCTAATTGAGAACATAGAAAAATTGAAATCTAATGTGATAAATATTTTTTATGGGGGTTACAATAATGAAATAATGAAAGGTAAAAATCTATTACACTCAATAAATAATACTTTCATAATAAATTCTGCATATACCAAAACATTTATATCCAAATAAATTTTTATGGTTATCACTATACCACCTCTGTTTTTAGTTAATGAATTTTCAGTGAAAGCATCCAATGGTTTGATGAATTAAAGTCATTTATGTTATAATTCTCTTATTGATTTTTTTGTTAATGATATTCCTAAAGAAATTATTCTTATCTTTGTTGAGTCTGATTTTATTTAGATCATATAATAAAAAATCCCAAAATATTTTCCACAGAAGGGATGTCATAGTAGAATTTCTGAACCAACTTATGATTTTGTATCAATTTAATGGTAAATAAAAACATTTGATTGAATATGAATCCACTGTATGATTTTTTATTATTATTAAAAATGTGTGTTTAAATCATATGGAATGAGAAAAACACCATCAATGATTTATCTATTTTAGGAGTTTGTCGATATATTTCTTTAATACATACCTAGCTTTCCACTAAATTGTTATGTTTTTTTCTTAATTGAACCGAATTATAGTTCTATATGAATTTCAAGACTGCATATAGAATTTCACTACTATAAAAAAGGGCAATAACAGTGCTAAAATTGGGCGTTAACAGCCCTAGAAAAGCACTGTAAAGCTCAGCGCTGATAAAGGGGAGGGGGGTCCTTTAACAGCGCTTTTTTAGCACGGTTAAATGTCACCTTTAACAGCGCTAAAAAAGCGTTGTTAAATGTCGCCTTTAACAGCGCTAAAAAGTGCTGTTATATGTTGCCTTTAACAGCACTCTTTTATCGCTGTTAAATATCTCCTTTAACAGCGCTTTTTTCGTGATGTTAAATGTCGCCTTTAATAGCGCTAAAAAAGCGCTGTTAAATCCCTACCTGCTGCTAATAAAAAACCTGCACCAGTACAGCCAGCCGAGCAGACCTGCACAAAAACCAGTATATCAACCAAAGGCCTGCACAAAAACCAGTATATCAACCACAAGCATGTCATCAACCGATCACAACCCAACCAAACAGTGTTATTACCATGAGTTAGATACTGTCTACCCAGAAACAAAAACTACCTCATTAAATAGTATCACAAAATATTCCTACACAACTCAGAAGATAAATACTATAACATTCCACTATGCATTGTTTCTCCTTGGATTTCCACTTGGTTTTGACAAATCGTGCAGAGCCCGTGCTCCTTGAATCATTCTGCAATACATAAAAAGGATATCCCAACTCTACCAACCATCACCCTTAGTAATTATGTATATTAATACAAAAAAGGTAACATATCATAAACTGGGGGACTGTAATGAGACATCAAGATTAACATTCTATATATAGGATCAATGTCTAGTAGGATTGGTTGCGTTGATACATGACTCTACCTGGACCTCAAAAATAGATATATGATCTCACTCCAGGACTTTCAGAGAGACTCCAACTATGTCTAGGACGTCCTGCTGAAGCGATCGTACTACCGTAAGTAGGAAAAGATACCAAAACCATCATAGGAAGGATCATGGGAGCCAACCCTAATGAAATATGTCCTTGATATAGTGTTCAAAGAGATCAATCATGGTACATAAAATTATGTGTCATTTAAAGGGTCACATGCCTTGTCCCTTTACCCTGGGTAACTCCAATGTTCAGCTGCCTGTGTGAATATACATGTCATATCAATAGGAAATTACATGGAATGTTAAAAAACATATACGTGTTACCCTTTGATCTTGTGTCCTCTTATGCACCCTTTCCCTATGTTAGTACATGACGTCGATCCCGTGTGATTCTTCCTGTGTATCTATACAAGGGATAAACTGCGTAGCTGGCTCATTAAAGAGGTGTAGTGGGATATATTCCATGTAGGAAAGCCATGTAATCCACCCCAAGTTTGTGTATCTCAAAAATTCATGCCATGTCTTGGGGTAGGGTCTACACTACATGTGAGGTGGATATCTCAGTTGTTGATTCACTTAAAAATAAGTCCATTTTGAACAAAATAGAGGCACTTTGAGTGGTGTCGACCACACCGGGCCTCGGATTGAGTCAGGGTTGACTCATACACATCAAATTTGACCCATGGATCATTTTACTTAAGTTTCAATAGAATCCGAAAGCGTTTGGTCAGTTTCTCGTATGATAGTTGTTGATTTCTCACTTAAAATTAAGTCCATTTTTAACAAAAACAGAGGCACTTTCAGTGGTGTCGGCCACACCGGGCCACAGATTGAGGCGGGGTTGACTTTTATATGTCACATTTGACCCATGTATCGTTGTTCTAAAGTTTCAACAGAATCCGAATGCGTTTGGTTGGTTTGTCGTATGTTAGTTGTTGATTTCACTTAAAATTAAGTCCATTTTTTACAAAAAAAGAGGCACTTTAAGTGGTGTCGGCCACACCAGGCCTCGGATTGAGGCGGGGATGACTCGTACACGTCACATTTGACTCATGGATCATTGTCCTTAAGTTTCAATAGAAACCGAATGTGTTTGGTCGGTTTGGTGTATGTATGTAAAATATTGTCCATTTTAAACAAAATACATACACTTGGAGTGATACCGGCCACACCGAGTCTCGGATTGAAGTAGGGTTGACTCGTACACGTCACATATGACCCATGGATCATTTTACTAAAGTGTTAACACAATACTAAGGCGTTTGGTCAGTTTCCTGTATGTCAGTTGTTGATTTCACTTAAAAATAAATCCATTTTGAACAAAATAGAGGCACTTTGAGTGGTTTCGGCCACACCGGGCCTCGGATTGAGTCGGTGTTGACTCTTACACATCAAATTTGACCCATGGATCATTTTCCTTATGTTTCAACAGAATCCAAATGCGTTTGGTCAGTTTGTCGCATGTCAGTTGTTGATTTCACTTAAAAATAAGTTCATTTTGAACAAAAGAGAGGCACTGTGAGTGGTGTCGGCCACACCGGGCCTCGGATTGATGCAGTGTTGAATCATACACGTCACACATGAGTCATTGATCGTTGTGAAAAAGTATCAACGCAATCAGAAGCCGTTAGATCGGTTTGGAGTATGTAAGTAAAATATTGTCCATTTTAAACTAAATACATACACTTGGAGTGATACCGGTCACACCGCGCCTCTGATTGAGGCGGGGTTGACTCATACACGTCACATTTGACCAATGGATCGTTGTCCTTAAGTTTCAATAGAATCCCAATGCGTTTGGTCGGTTTGCCGTATGTCAGTTGTTGATTTCACTTAAAATTAAGTCCATTTTTAACAAAACAGTGACACTGTGAGTGGTGTCGGCCACACTGGGCCTCGGATTTATGCGGTGTTGAATCGTACACGTCACACATGAGTCATTGATCATTGTGAAAAAGTATCAACACAATCAGAAGCCATTAGATCGGTTTGGCATATGTACGTAAAATATTGTCTATTTTAAACTAAATACATACACTTGGAGTGATACCGGTCACACCGTGCCTCTGATTGAGGTGGGGTTGACTCTTAAACGTCACATTTGACCCATGGATAGTTGTACTTGAGCTTCAATAGAATCCCAATGCGTTTGGTCAGTTTTCCGTATGTCAGTTGTTGATTTCACTTAAAATTAAGTCCATTTTTAACAAAATAGTGACACTGTGAGTGGTGTCGGCCACACCGGGCCTCGGATTGATGCAGGGTTGACTGATACACATCACACATGAGTCATGGATCGTTGTGAAAAAATATCAACACAATCAGAAGCCGTTAGATAGGTTTGGCGTATGTATGTAAAATATTGTCCATTTTAAACAAAATACATACACTTGGAGTGATACCGGTCACACCGCATCTCGGATTGAGGCGGGGTTGAGTCATACACGTCACATATAACCCATGAATCGTTTTACTAAAGTTTAAACACAATCCGAAGGCGTTTGGTCGGTTTCCCGTATGTCAGTTGTTGATTTCTCACTTAAAAATAAGTCCATTTCGAACAAAACAGAGGCACTTGGAGTTGTGTCAGCCACAACATGCCTCAGATTGAGGCGGGGTTGACTCGTACACGTCACATTTGAAGGTGAGTATGCATACACTATAGTTGACATTCTTAGAGAGATTTTCTAGAAGAGTATAAAAGACATGAAGCAATGAAGATCATTAGAGTGTTGGAGCAAATGTGGTTGCTACAAACAATGTGGAAATCGGCTTGTGCAAAGCGACCTAAGTTACAACTTGCGGGTATTGTACTATATTTTTTTCTGGAAGGTTTCAGTTTAAATGCATTTTGGAATGATCATTTCTAGCCATTGTCTTTTAGGTTTTTTTGACAGCTGAGGGGAAAGGGTGGGGTCTGTAGACATTGGAGGATATGTCGAAGGGTGATTTTGTGTGTGAATATGTTGGAGAAATGTTAACTCCCGCAGTACTGAAAAGAGTCACTATTTAAAATAAAGTCACAAGTTTAGATACATCTCAAGATGGTCAGTTTAAAGAAATTTTGAGGGACACTACTAAAGACATGCTCAGATATGCACACATCCCCCACTTTTAGATCGTTGTCTACTACAATGATCTTTCAACCAAGATATGCATTAGAACACTCACGATACATAGAGAAATTCACTGGCCACCTTCGAGAATGATCTGAAGCACAAACCATGACAACATTATGTTTTTCCTTGAAAATTCTCTTGGCGAACTGGAATGGAAATAGCTGCAAACATGAAGAGACAAATAGAGACGCAAAATCACAAGAGTGAGTTGCCATTCCAGTTCGCCAAGAGAATTTTCAAGGAAAAACATAATGCTGTCATGGTTTGTGCTTCATGTCATTCTCGAAGGTGGCCAGTGAATTGCTCTATGTATCATGAGCGTTCTAATGCATATCTTGTTTGGAAGATCATTGTAGTAGACAACGATCTAAAAGTGGGGAATGTGTGCATATCTGAGAATGTCTTTAGTAGTGTCCCACAAAATGTCATTAAACTGACCATCTTGAGATGTATCTAAACTTGTGACTTTCTTTTCAATAGTGACTCTTTTCAGAACTGCGTGATATGAAGGTATTTTGGAGATTTTACTGGTTCATGCATGGTATGAAGGTATTTTGGAGATTTTACTGGTTTTTTTTCCAAAGGCCAAAGAAATGTGGTCCATCATTCTTGCATGTTACTGGTGCATTTCATCTGTTAAAATGGACAAATGACCCATTGGAGAAAGAATGGTGTATTTAATAATAATTACAATTTTTCTACAAACATTTACATACAAGAATGTTTCATCTTTTTATCCCCATGAAACCCTCTCAAAAATTTCCTCCAATTATACGCGTCTGCAACTCTTGCAATAAAAGTCAGATCTTCATGCTATATCTGGACAATCTTGCATCAGGTATGCGGCCCACTCGTTTCTGAACATATCAACATCGTCTTGTGAATATGACGCTTTTCGGAATTCATAATAGTACTGAAAATTATATAAATAAAGAATTAATAAATAATTTAAATGAAATAGTACTTGTTTTCGAAAATACCTCTTTAGTGATGCTAATTTGTCCATTGAAAACGATCTCTTTCATGAATCTACAAACATAATAATCGCAATCTTTGTCGTTTGTTTGTTTTGGACACTGCAAAAACATTGTTCATGAGGCGAGTAAGTAACATGTGTTTCATATATGCTTGGATAGTGCAATTTTATTATATATACCCTGATATTTGTCCAGACATAGTACTTGGTCGGCTGCTTATGCTTAGCCCCTGTCCTCATACCATGATTTAGAAGATATTGGTACACCGCCCTATCATAATAGAATCCTCAGTAAAAGATAATATATATTATATAAATTGATGTTTAGACCTAAAACATAGGATGTAGTGTCTTACAGATTGACAAACTACATCACATGCGGTCGGTCTGTTGGATATCTGTGCTTTGAGTCGAGAGAATAAATCTTGGGAGTATCCAAATGCACCGCAATTAGCAGCCAATGTTGCCTAAATACACAAAAAGGAATAAGTAATGAAAGAAATGAAAATATAATTGATATGATTTAATCGTAGAGTTTTACCCCTACATGGTTGGTATGAGGAAGAGTCGGTCATCCGTTATCTTGTTGTCAAATGATTTCAGCAAATCAGTTGCTCATTCCTTAATTTTTGATTCTGATAATTCTATTTCTTGTGTTGATGTGATATGAGGACTGACGAGTCCGAACTTTGTCTCATGAGGAAAACCCTTTAACTGCTTTTCATATATATGTCTTCCAATAATATAAAATGTATTTAGTCATAATTAGAACAATATATCATCTTTTGGAAAAGCGACAAGGTAGAAAACATACCTCATATACACATGTACACTTGTGACGTAGAGCCACTGATACTCAAGGATCTCATTTACATTTTTAGCAGCAACAAAATCTTTTATTTCCCCTCCATGCATATTCTCTTCAAAAACAACTACATGGCTACTACCATTTGTCAACTTCGTATCCACATGAGTCTTCAATTCAATTAAATGTGGATAGAGAATAGGCGGTGTAATTCCACTTTCAGTAGATCTTTTTGATCGGTTGGTCGATCCTTTCGATGCTCCTTTCACTGCATCCCCTTTCTTCGTCTACAATAAAATTCATTGGTTCATACCTTTTTTTTATAAAGGTTTGGCTTAAAAAACTGTAAATAAATACCTCTTTTTCGGCATGTAGTCTCACAAGTTGTGATGGCCATGCAATGAATGTACCAATAGCCTGTTCGACTGTACAAATATCATCATCATCAAGTGGAACAGGTAGTTGTGATGTTGGCTCATGAGCTACAGTAATTGTCACTTTCAGATGATCTTTTGGAAGTGCTCTATTGTGCAGCGTGTCCTCTGAGATGTGGAATACTGTAGCCCTCGCTACAAGGCGATAGGTGGGTGTTGAAATATATAAATCACAATCATTATCACCCTACAGAAGATCTGCATAGGAAGAAATCAGTGTTTGTCTGATTCACATTTTATCAGAACAATTAATAGAATATTGATTACCACAGCTAACACAACTCTTTCAGGGGAATGGCTTGCCTCAAAGCTGGTGGGGTGTGGGGCAGGATCTTCAGGCGCTGGTTGTTCCTGAGTTGTCTCTACTCTTGGCTCTTGACCCATTAAAGTTGCTAGCAACTCTCCCTGCCATCGAAACTATTGTTCAAGAGTTTCTAGTCTATTTTTCATTGCTGTCATTTCTTCATTTTTTTGATCCTCTTGTTTTTTTTCTCATAATATACTCGGGGTGTCACCCCAAACCCCCCAGCTCTGACACGACCGTATTGTTCTGGTCACTTCAAAGTTGTCGCTAATATTTCTGCACCAGCTTCAAGAGTACCTGACTCCTGTGACTGTCGGATATAAGAAAATAAGTAATTATTAATATGTAATAGGAATTTAAAAACAAAACATTTTATCGTGTCATACTTACACATATTTCCCACACTTTTTGTGTGTTTTCATCAACCAAATTCCCTTCCTTATCCACACGTGCCTCCTTCCATAGCACATGACGAGGGATGGATGTGTGTTTGGTTTCAGAGGCATCAATCTACATATAAATAATGAAAGATTTTTATAAAGTTGTTTCTTGACACATAACAATATCACTGTAAATTTAAAATAAGCACCATTTTCTTTTCTAGTGAGGCGTACCCCATCCTTGCTTTACGATAGGGGTACGTCGGTTTTGATGCGCGTTCCTTGTTTTCAGTACTGAGTTTCTGTTTTATAAATGAAATATTGACAATCAAAGTGATGAATACATGTATATCCTCAAACAACATATTATCAGTCACAATGTACCTGATACTTTTGATCCCCACGATGACCAACAGATAAATACCATGATTCTTGGTATATAAAGTGATTGTAGGCAATGGGTGGTTGCGGGTTTATTTTACCCTTGGAATATTTTAGTTGATATTTTGTAAGAAGAGTGTGAAAACCTCGATGACACCTTCCCGCAAGCCTTAGTACATAAGTCTTGTGTGCATCATCTACTATAAATGCACTCTGCAATGGATTGTGAAGAATAAGACATTGTTTCATTATTTTATTTGCTAGTAAATTAACGAAATGAAATCAAAATGTTACCATAATTTCTTCCCACATCACAGCCTTCAGGCCGGACGAAACATGGTTTCATGAAGCTATGTCAATCGTCACGCGTTGCCGAGTGACAATTCCAACGTAAGTGCTAAACATTTCCTTGTTGGGGTTAACGTGTTGGCCCCGTGCATTCCACCCAACATCTAATTTTATTCCTTCTCTCTTTCCCTTCAAAACATTAGCCAACACTGTTAAACTACGACGCACCTGTTTTTTCTGCGATGTCGCTCCTTTATCCCCATCCATTTCGTCTATATCAGCATCATCAATGTTTTCATCTAAAATCCTAGCATCAGCATGTTCAGATGGTTGTTGGACCTCAACAATAGAACCACCAATAGCAGCAGCAGTACCAACAACAATATGTTGAGATTGAGAGGCTTGAGAGGCTTGTTCAGCAGTAGCAGCAGCAGAAGCAGCAGCAGCAGAAGCAGAAGCAGCAACAGCAGCAGCTTGAGAGGCTTGTTCAGCCTCGATGTTAGGAGCACCAGAACATGTATAAGTCATTATCTGCAAAAAAGGTTTAACACTTAAGTTGGATTACATAAATGCAATAATGATAAGATAATAACATGAGATAACAATATTTATATTAGAAACAAAATATAACCTGTTTATTGAACTCTTTTTTTTCAAAGGCTGAATGGATTTGACACCTCTATCGATAATCCAAATCCCTTCATTATGGTCTCCTCTAACATACAAAACGTCGTCTTCATTGGGACCGCTGCGAAATGATTGCGACGTCCCACTGAAAGGATCATCATCAATTGAGTTTTCATCGGACCCTTCAATAGTTTTGGACGATAAAAGAACAATAGACCACTTTCGGTTTGCGGAGTCTGGAACATAAAATACTTGTACCGCTTGTGATGCCATTATAAATTGTTCGTCTTTGTACCCTTCTTTACTGAAATCAACTTTCACAAATCCCAATTAATCTATTTTAACACCACTGTTGTTATCAAACCAGGTGCATTGAAAAATCAGCAATTGGAATGTCGTATAATCCAACTCCCATATTCTTTTGATAATGCCAAAGTATGACATATTCTCGAAAATTGTATTTTTATCCTTACTACCAGAAACATGCATCGCTTCAGCCACAAGTGTTACTCCACTATTTTTCATGGTACTATCTTCATCATGTATATCTGTATAGAATCTATAACCATTAATTACATAACCATTGTAAGATAATACATACACGCTTGGTCCGGCAGCTTGCCATCGAAGTCGTTCTGAAATTGAATTCGTATTTTCATCTAACTCCTTAAAAATATGGTCTCGAAACCATCCTATAAACTGGTGATTATGTGTATTTGGTATCCATTTTTCATCCCTTGATGGATTCAACTGCCTCAAAATTTCTTTGTGGGTTTCAATATATGGAGCAACCTCCCAACTGTTATGCAAAACATAAAGGTGGGCCTGCTCCAGATCAGTAATATTAATTGTCACAACATATCTTCCAGAAATTACCTCACCCTCAATGCGTCCAGTGTGACGAGATTTCGGTAGACCAATGCTTTCCACATCAGATAGGTATTCGTTACAGAATTCAATGGCTTCCTCACCAATATATTGCTCCACAATACAACCCTCTGTCCGACTTCGATTTTTGACATACCCTTTCAAAATATTCATATACCGTTCAACGGGGTACTTCCATTTATAGTGTACAGGACCACAAAGTCGAACCTCTCTCATCCAATGAACCATCAAATGAACCATCATATCAAAGAATGCTGGCGGGAAGAACATTTCTAATTCACATAATATGATAACAATTTCTTTTTCCATAGCTGGCAACTTCGCCTGGTCTAAAACTTTGCTGCATATAGCTTTGAAGAAGAAACACCGTTTGCTTAACGTATGACGAACATTCTTGCGAAAAATGCAACGTAAAGCTATAGGAATTAAATCTTGCATCAAAACATGGCAGTCATGTGATTTCAAACCTTTTAACATCAAATCATTCATTGACACAATGTTTTTGATATTTGATGAATATCCCTCTGGAACCTTTACATCATTGAAGAAGTTTCAAAACTAATATCTCTCATCTCTAGAAAGAGTGTACGCAGCTGGAGGAAGAAACGTTCGATTTTCACCCTTCACGGGAGCCAACTCTTCTCTTATTCCCTTGTCAACCATGTCTAACCTTGCCTTAATTCCATCCTTTGTTTTTCCAGGATCATTTAGCAACGTTCCTATAACACTGTCAGATACATTTTTTTCCACATGCACTACATCAAGAAAATGTCTGACATACAGACATTTCCAGTATGGTAATTCAAAAAAAATTGATCTCTTTTTCCAACCGATTTTCGTAAGGTTTTTCGAAAATGGTTTAACAAAAATAGTGTTCACGTCTTTTACTTTCTCAAACAGCTGATCACCTGTTAGTGGAGACGGTGTTTTGCGTTGTTCTGAACTTCCATTGAATGATGTCATCCAATATCGGTACTTATGTCGACGGGGTAGAAATCTATGATGTCCTAGAAACACAAATTTGGATGAATGTTTTAACCCAATTGATTCTGTATCATCTTCGCACACATGACACCCTTGACTTCCTTTAATGCAATTGCCTGACAAATTTCCATAAGCAGGGAAATCATTTATCGTCCCATACAACAACGCTCTCAACGTGAATTATTCTTTTTCATAAGAATCATACAACATAACACCTGAATCCCACAGTAACTTCAAATCATCGATCAAGGGAGCCAAATATACATCAATATCATTACCTGGTTGTTTTGGTCCTGATATAAGCAAAGATAACATAATGAATTTCCGTTTCATGCATAACCAGGGTGGCAAGTTATAATTTACCAACATAACAGGCCAAGTACTATGAGTGCTGGTTTGAAAACCAAAAGGATTCACTGCATCGGTAGATAACGCAAGACGCAGGTTTCTCGACTCATTTCCAAATTCAGGATACTCATGATCAATTCTCTTCCATTGAGGAGAGTCGGTCGGGTGACATAATTTTCCATCTTTATTTCTTTTATTTGCATGCCATGACAATTGTCTTGCAGTTTCTTCACTTCCATATAGACGCCTAAACCTTGAAATGATTGGAAAGTACCATACATCTTTCGTAGGACTGCGTTCATCTTTCGTGTATCGAGAAGCACCACACTTTGGGCATTCTGTAAGTGATTTGTTCTCCGTGTGAAACAATATACAGTCTTTCGGGAAGGCATGTATTCTTTCAGAAATCATACCCTTCGAGTGTAGCATTTGTTTAGCATCATATGTTCGTCTTGGGAGCTCATTATCTTCTGGAAGCATGTCATTCAAAAGAGCAAGTTGTTCCGTGAAACTGACATCACTCCATCTGTTGCCTGCTTTCAATTTATACAACTTCAGTACAGCTGACAATGCAGTATATTTAGTTCAACCAACATACAATGGCGTCTTTTCACAACTCTTTAACTTCTCAAACAATTTTGGGAAATCAAGGAGTTCATGTTCAACTGTCCTTGTCATTTCCTCAATACGATCTTCATCATCATTGATATCTGTAATCACATCCTCTATACGGTCTTCTTCATTGTCCATATTTGTAATCATATCTGATGATCCATAAAATGCAGTTTTATTCCATCCAATAGCTACATTTGCTTTTTACCCGTGTTAATTCCAACATTTATAACTCCTATCTATTCCGTGACATATCAAATGTTCTTCCAACTCCTCTGGAGTAATTAGTCTAGAATAACAACAACGTAAACACAGACAAAGGAGTTGAGAAGGATCCTTTGCATGATACTGTGAAAACTTGATGAACTCTTTCACTCCGTTCTCATACTCTATTGTCAAACGATTAGCATCCATCCAATCTTTATTCATCGCCATTAATTCTGAATAAACAACATTGAACATCATGTCCATTAATTACAAATGAACAATAATGAATGTCGTGTCCATTAATTACATGTAATCCATAAGGAGGAAATTGTTCATTAATTTTGCATAAGAAATATGGAACGTCATGTCCATTAATTCAAAATAAATAATAAGGAATTTCATGTCCATTAATTCTGAATAAGAAATACAGAACGCCATGTCCATTAATTCCAAACAAACAATATAGAATGTTAATTCCATTAATTTAGAATAAGCAATATTGAAGTTCATGTCTATTAATTCCAAATAATCAATATGAAACATCATATTCATTAAATAAGGTAATAATGATGTAATCACATCCATATCATATTATGATCAAGTCTAAGGAATATCACCCTTGCATTTTATCAATTAATTTGATAAATTTAAGTCTTATAACTGATAATTAGTAAGATGGGGTCCATGGTATATAATCAATAGCACTACATTGTTTAAAAATGGTTAAGGAACATGGACTTACCATTCAACTTTTATTTAATTCATTTATAAGTGATCAAGTAGTCCATGGGTATGTCCATTACACATAAATATCATTAATTCCCTTTAATAAACCCATGGGCATGGGATATATCAGCACATGTCAAAGGTGGTTCAATTTCAAGCCAAAGATCAATAGGGGTCATGGGCCTATAAGAAACACACCCTAAGGGGGTGATTCGAGTAAGGTATACAACCTCCAAAGAATAAGTTTGGTGCAGAATGCATTTTATATTCAACATGCAGAAGTTTCACCAAACGGCAGAATAGTGCATCATATAAACTAGGGGTGTCCATGGGTCGGGTCGGGTCGGGTTGAAGGTGTTTCAAGGCCCGACCCGAAAAAAAAGTTCGGGTTGGGTGGGGTCGGGTCACAAGCTTCCGGAGCAACCATCCTGACCCAACCCGACCCAGTGGGGTCGAGTTACCCGTCGCATGCCCGAAGGACCCAACCCAACCCAACCCATCGAGGGTCGGGTCAATTTGGGTCGGGTTATATGTGTAAACCCGACCCAACCCGACCCAAACCAATCCAACCCATCCCAACCCAACGGACCCGAACCATCCACTCAATCCCAAACCCCCTAGACCCAACCCGATGGACCCCCTGCACTGCACCAGCCTGCTGCACAAAAAAACCAGCCCCCCTGCACAAAAATTTCAGCCCCCTCCCCCTGCACCCTCTGCCCCCTCCACCAGGCACACCAGCCCCCCCTCCTGTACCATGTACAACACAACACCCCTCTCCCCCTGCCCCCTCCCCCCTGCAGAGTCTCCCCCCTCATACACCCCTGCACAAAAAACCCAGACCCCCCCCACCCCCCCCCCCCCCCCCCCGCACAAAAATTTCAGCCCCCTGCACCCTCTGTCCCCCTCCCCCAGGCATACCAGCCTCCCCCTCTTGTACCCCGTACAACAAAACAACCATCTCCCCCTACACTCCCTGCCCCCTCCCCTCCCCCCTCCTGCACCCCCGCACAACACCCCTCCACCCATGTATGGCACCCTTGCACCCCTACACCATCCTACAGTAGCCTTGCACCCCCGAACCCTCCCCCCCTCCCCCCCCCCCCCGCACACACACACCCACCTCCCCCTCCCCCTGCAAACCATCCATCCTGCCCCCCTCTCCCTTGTGCCTGCACACCAGACCCCCCCCCCCCCTGCACCCCTGCACCACCAGCCTCCTTGCACCCCTACGCCTGCCAGCCAACCTCCCCCTGCACACACACTCCCCCCTGCAAACCAGCCTGCCCCCTACAAACCAGCCAGCCCCCCCCCCACCAGCACGCCAGACCCATCCCCCTCCAGCAGCACCACCAACCGGCCTCCCTCCCCCCTCATGCCCCCAACCCACTCCCTCTTGCAAACCATCTTTTCCCCTCTCCCCCTTCCTGCACACACTAAACCAACCCAGCCTATCTCTCCCCCCTGCCTGCACACACCAAACCTAACCTCCCCCTACACACGCCAACCCCCTCTCCCCCCTGCCTGCACACACCAAACCTACCCATCCCGTACCACTGCACACACCAGCCCCCCCTCACACCCCCTGCAAACCAGCCCCCCTAATGTGACTCACTATCAACACCAGTAACAGAACCAATTGAAGTTAAAGTGGAGTTAATTCCTGATGCAGTAGAAATAAACATTACTAACATAAGGAAAATCAAATCAAAAAAACACACAGCAGTAGCAGATTTGAAGAACGAATAAGAGAAAACATATGCAAAAAAATCATCACCAGGAGTTGAGTGAATAACATTGATTCAGTCTGAAAAGAGGGAGGAGGGGAAGGAGAGGCGACAAATAAATGACAACCACATGAAAACCTACACTGCCAAACAATATTTAGGGCATCCACATACCTTGGGTGAAGAAATCGGAAGTCCAAAGAGGTGAGGGAGCCTTCTGCGCTGCCTGGAAGACGCGACCGCCGGAGTAGGGGTGCACGGGAGGAGCCGCCAACCGTTGAAGATGAGGAGTAGGGTTCGGAAGGGAGGAAGATCTGCGGAAGAGGGTCGAGAAGAAAGAGAAGGAGTACGGCGGAGGTCCG
This sequence comes from Viscum album, assembly GCA_963277665.1. Taxonomy (NCBI): domain Eukaryota; kingdom Viridiplantae; phylum Streptophyta; class Magnoliopsida; order Santalales; family Viscaceae; genus Viscum; species Viscum album. The sequence goes on along the minus strand of OY728166.1, from coordinate 547,888,566 downwards.
GAAAAGGGAAGATCGGGGGGAGGAAGCAGTCGCAAGGGTACAGTCCCGCGAGAGCATAGGGCACGATAAAAAAGAGGAGACTGTCGGCCTCCTTTTAATAAAATCGGAGACAGGTTTTAACAGCGCTAGAAAAGCGCTGATAAATCCCCCCTTTATCAGCACTTTTCTAGCACTGTTTAAACCTTTCCTTTATCAGCGCTTGAAAAGCGCTGATAAATCATCACTTTATCCGCACTTTTAAATAGCGCTGATAAAGATTATCCTTTATCAGCGATTTTTGATTAGCGCTGATAAAGGTAGCGCTTTGCTTGCCCGTTTTTGTAGTAGTGTTTCCTCATTTACGTTACTTGAAAAGAAGAAGAAATTAAAAGATAATCTTGATAAGGGATTAATTTGATGAGATTTTCAGCATGGTTTTCACAAATACTTATTTATAATAACAATTATTGATCAATGTGACAATTAATTTTTTATCGATAACATAACATTATAACTACCACAGAAATTTATATTCTACCACATTTTGGGGACTTGTTTGATTAAATTCATGGATATCAGTACATTTATAATACTGATAATCATTCAATATATAATGAAGTGAGTATCAACAAGGAGGATATACCCAATATAAAATTCCATACAATGTATAGACACATGGAGTTTATATTGATTCCTTTTAGACTTACAAATCCCCCCAATAACCTCAATGATTTTATGATTGGAATTATTGGCGATTAACATGATAAAATTTTGACAGTTTTTATAGATGATATTTATATATATTATTGGTTTATATATGTGTGTTATGATCAATTTTAAATTATACTAAATAACCTTAATAATGAGAAGATTTATGATACTTTTACTAAGTGTTAGTTTTTGATTTGAAATGTTACATTCTTTTTCATTTAATCTCAATTGGGGTTATAAAAGTATTCCCTTGGAAGATAGAAGTTATTAAACATTGAACAATACCATCCACTATGAATGAGATCTATAGTTTCATGATTTTAATGGATATTTTTTATTCATTATGTCAAATTTATCCTAAATATGTAATCTAATTACAATGTTAACTCAAAAGAGAGATTAGTTTGTTTGGATAGTTGAATTTCAATAAAATTAATGAAACTAAAGATAAGGTTTTTATGTGAAACTGTAACACCCTGAGCTTCCACGGTACGCTTCTCTTTGGATAATACAGTAGCGTGTGTTGTACGCCACTTCGAGTTCTAACACACACCACGACCAATCAAAGTAGCCGTTATGAATAGTAATACAGACTTTTTAAAATTTTAGAAATTTTATCTCTCAATATGGACTTCATTTTTGGATTCGGAGTATCGAATTTAGCCTAAGGTGAAATTTTGGTAGTTTTCGGATAACGTTAATATTTTGATGAACAGTGAAAATTACTAAATTTTAATTAAAAACAACTTTTTTAATAAATATCATTATTAGTGATAAAATATGAATTTTAGTGGTTTTGAAGTATATTTAGAATATATTTTTACCATTTAATACAATGTTGGTTAGTGGACATAATTTCACAATTAAACCGGACATAAACAAGTATCAATCTTTTGATAGTTATTATATCTTAAAAACACGCTTTTTGTTTTGACAACGGAAATTAATTTTAAATTAATTTCTACCACTTCTGTGTTTTGAATTCGGAAAAATGGATTCCATATTTGGAATCAGGATGTTAAAATTTTGTGAATGGATAACTTTTATTTGTAGACATTTTGAATAATTATTTCGGTAAATATTTTATTTACCATGGTTAAAGGGTAAATCAGGTAAATAAGGGTTAAAAAATAATATTATAATAATAACAAATTACCCTAAAATGTAACACCCCAAGATTTCATAGTGTGTTATTTCTTCTAAATAATTCAATAACTTGCACTACACGCAACACCGAGTTCAATCACACCATGACTTACCAAAAAAAAATCCATTCAAAAGAGGTTATGAATATTATTAACTAAATTTTAAACTTTATATAATACTTATAATTTTAGAATCCATATTATGAGTTTCTTAGACATAATGCAAGAACAGATTCATTTTCAGTATTGTTCTTTTATCAATTTTTAATAGTGAAACATTTTTAAATACAATATTTTAAACTTTTTGACTAAATGATGACATCAAAAAATTTAAAATGAAACATCCCAAGCATCCACGGTACGCTTTCCTTTAAATAATACAGTAGCGTGTGTTGTACGCAACTTCGAGTTCTAACACACCACAACCAATCAAACGAGCCGTTATGAATAGTAATACCTACGTTTTAAAATTTTAGAAAATTTATCTCTCAAAATGGACTTCATTTTTGGATTCGAAGTATCAAATTTAGCCTAAGGTGAAATTTTGGTACTTTTCGGATAACTTTCATATTTTGATGAATAGTGAAAATTACTAAATTTTAATTAAAAACAACTTCTTTAATCAAAATAATTAATAGTGATAAATTATGGATTTGAGTGGTTTTAAAGTATATTTAGAATATTTTTTACCATTTAATATAATTTTGGTCATTGGACATAATTTTACAATTAAACCGAACATAAACAAGTGTCAATCCTTTGATAGTTATTATCTCTTAAAAACACACTTTTTGTTTTGACAGCGGGAATTAATTTTAAATTAATTTCTGCCACTTATGTGTTTTGAATTTAGAAAAATAGATTCCATATTTGGAATCAGGATGTTCAAATTTTGTAAATAGGTAACTTTTATTTTTAGACATTTTAAATAATTACTGCGGTAAATATTTTATTTACCATGGTTAAAGGTAAATCCGGTAGATAAGGGTTAAAAAATAATATTATAATAATACTAAATTACCCTAAAACGTTTCCTAGCCTTATTGGTTGATACATGTTCTACCATAGGCATCATTGGGTCGATTTGGGGACCCCATGGTGCCACTTGTAGGTGATAGGGACACTTTATTTTAATTAAGTTAAAATGAATACAAAAAATGACACAAGTGTATATCTTTTACAAAAACAATTTTTACATAAGGTTATATATGTTGTATTTTCGACTATAAATATTCAGTAGAAATATAATACGATTTCCTACATAATGATATTTTATTTATAATTTTTAGACATTAAATAATTTAATTTATTTATGACACAATGATGATGCAGTAATTACTAAAATAGTGAAAAATTAAATTAATTGATATTATAAATACCCAAATAAATATAATATGAAACTTTTAATGAATTAAAATAATTTTATAGGAGAATATGATATATTAGGATTGATTTAATTTACTTTGTTAGAAGCAATCAATCTGTTATGAGTTTCAAAAAAATCAACTATTGAATAGTGTCAAAATTGACATAAAAGAGATCTTAAAACAAATATTATATTATTAATTGATATAAAATTCCTTAAAATATAAGGTTCGGCCAAGAGACTTATATCCTGATAGGTTCATCATTAATGGACCACTTGGGGGTCGCTTGGATGTATATAGTAAGTTTATTAACCATATTATATAAAAATACAAAGAGACATTGTAAAAGTGAAACTAATTACCTTAGAGTTAATACTTAAAGATAAGGTTAATATAAGTACCCAAACCTGTCTAAATTCTATTGGTTGAGTTTTTTTCGTCCCATCCCCACCTTAAACTTTGAATAGTCAACTTTGGAGCCATTGGAAACCGATTATGAATTTATTATAAACTAATATCTCTAGCTTTTCCAAAGGTACCCCTCACCCCTCTTATAAAAGGGAACTCATCCTTCTCAATTTTCACACCTTCAAAGCCTTTTGGTTCGGCCAAACTCTACCCAAATACTCTCCCAACTTCCCTCACTACAACCTAGAGGCCTTAGATTGATCCGAAAGCCAACCTATGGAGCCATTTTCATCAAATCAAAAGGAAGAACCTGAAGAAGAGGTAATGATTTCACCACCCTTTTTCCAAGTTCATTTCTTCTTCCACTTCTTCTTCCTTTGTTGTTACCATTATAAAATAATAACTCCAGTATCATATATATACTGTGATTTTATTATAAATATGGTACAACCATATTCAGTATTCTATCCACCCTTTGAATAACATGTCACCATACGTGCGTACGTACGGCTTACCGTCTCCACGTCGTGGTGTAGTTGTTATTCAATATAATATTATTTGGATTGGTATAATAATGATATGTAACTCATGTAAATAATAAATATAACATGTTAATGATTCTGTATATATGATATAACAACCATTTAAATATTATTTTAATATCAAAAGAATGATATTGTCGTTCGTGCGTACGCACGGACTACCGTCTCCACGAACGCGATGAGATTCATTCTCCATCGTATCCATTCAAGGATAATTATCATATGAAGATTTAAAAAATGATTTTTACGGACTTGATATCATTATGGATATGAATAATATACAACCTATCCTTTACAAACATGTCTTACGTAACAAAACATATAAAAGAAAACAAATAAGTTAATACCCGAAACAACGATAATACTAAGATATTATTATCAAATCAATATTAAAAGATCATATATGATATCATATTAATATATATGATTCTTATATAATTTAATAACAATTATTTCACCATTATGAAGGAGTTTAACCTACCCTAACCAAGGAAAAGTGCAAGGTAAGGGTTATTTCACAATCTCTTCATTATCCGAGGTTGTTTATATGTAATAATCTACTTGGATCTCTTTATCATCCATATCCAGGTTTTCATAAAAATGTATTTCAAAACATTTTTATTATTTACAAGAATATGGGTTAAAGTCATTTATAACCTTGTTTGACTTTTTATAAGAGGAATCTTTCCGTCATTTTCAAAACAAGGTCTTTTTACCTTTTCGACAGAATTAAGGTAAGAATGTTTTTTTAACTTATACGGCGGGTGCGGTTATTTTCCGCTATTATAAAATCTTCAAATCTTTCCTTACAATCTTATAAGAATATTTTCAAAGAAAATGTTTTATTTTATATGGCTCTTAAATGATTTCAAAATAGAAAGAGATATTTCTCTAAAAAGTGTTTTGATTTCATCTAAGTCAACATCCGTTGATGGGTTTTACGCTTATTTGAAGTTGATTTATTATGATACAAAACTTCTATATTGTATTGATGGTTTTGTGATATGTTTGACTGTGGATGTGCTATTTTTATACCATTCATAGTTTGTGGTGAAATTTTTGACATTTTGTATGCTAGTTTTAATATGAATGTTTATGTTATGTTTAAACCTTTTCATATGGGAATGCATTGGACTTAATATGTGACGGGTGGAGCCCGCTATAGCTCTTCGATGCATCGGTAGGTCTCATGAGACTAACTAGTGTCTTGGAACAAGGCCATGGAAAAATCTTATTTGTAGTCTTGGCATGAGGCCTTGGCTATGTGGTTATGATAGTCTGTCATTATGCATTCCAACATTATGAAAGTGGTTATTGATATTTCATGCGATTATTCGATTAGTAGAATATCCATGTGAACAAGTAAATGGCATTATTTCATTTTACTTTTGCCATACTATGTTGAAGTTCAAGTTTAAAAGGCTTTTGTTTTAGTTATACATAGTCTTAAATGTTTATTCTTATTTATGAAAGTTTCCTGTATATTGTTATCCTTACTGGGCATTTGAGCTCACCCCTTTTCTATGTTTTATTTTTCCCAGGAAGTGAAGAAGTAAATTATGAATGACCTTCAGGGATATTATGTGGGGATATGAGTGTGGTTTATGGAGACAATATGTTGTTGTAGTAGTTTTTCATTTTATGATGTAATGTAAAACTTATGAATATATCTAGTGTTTCCAAGTCTACTAAACCAATCAGTCTTTCGAGATTTGATCTTTCTTGTGATCATGCCAATGTTACGTAATAATGCACCGACTCTGGGTAACTAGGGTCGGGGCGTTACAGTTGGTATCAGAGGAAGTTTAGTACAAACCTTGGAAACTAGATTTAGATAAACTCTGATTAGAGCACGTAGACCTAAGATGATCTTTGAGGATTACTATAGAATAACTTCCTAGAATTTTGGTATTGTTGAGATTTTGTGAGTTTTCCGAGCAATACATCCCTGTCTGGATACGAGCAGGTAGAGGCGGCTCTGGCACAGATGTACCTAGGGGTAAGACCCGAAAACACCGCTTTGAGCTAGACTCGAACGAGAACTGGTGCACGACAACGGGCCTTGCTGCACTCTTGGTTACGACACTCCCGGGGGATATGCTTAGGATAATTAACATTTTCTTTACAAACCATTATGAAGGGTATATGAGTATATGCATCCTCAAAGGAGACATTTTTATGATTATGGATTATATCCATAAATAGTTCAATTTATGTTAAGTGTTTTATAAGTATGAGATTATGTATTGTGATTCATAAACTGATCTAGTGTATGCCATTGTTTAGAAATGGCGCCCAGTAGAAGGAATGATAACTCTAGAAATGCACATGATACAAAGAGAAAGAAGGATCATATATTTTATGGTCTTAAGCCAGAATTTACAAGAGAAATAGTCTCGCATGTATTATCATCATATGAAGAAATAATATCATGTGTTGATAAGATAAGTAAAGAGTTTACTGAGTCCTATGGCTTTGAAGGGAAGAAAGAGAAGAAAAGGATGGAAGAGAGAAAGATGGATAATGGGAAGAGGGAAAAGAAGAATTTTCCCATATGTGGTAACTGTGGAAAGAAACACCCTGGAACTTTCCTGAAAGGAATGAGAGTTTGTTATAAGTGTGGAGGAAAAGGGCACAAAGTACGTGACTGCAAGGGTAAGAAAATGGTTTCAAATGTACAATTCTTCATTTGTAAGGAGTTTGGACACTACGCGAACCTATGTCCCAGTCATCAGACTATGCCGCAAATTATGTTATTGGATAATAATCAAGTTATGATACTAACACAGATGAAGAGGAATGATTAGAGTTCTTATGTTGATTACGTCAATTGAGTGTAGTATCAACAATGTACTTGTTATAATAATTATGGAGTATATAAGGATTGTACTGTAGTACTATTTCATTAAGGACTTGAGATTGTGTGGAACAAAGAAAAGTGATTCAATAGCAGGATAAATTTTTGGAAAATATATGGTTGAGAGAATGATAAACCATAATATAGTTCTGATACTGAGATAGTGATTTTCGAATAATACATGATTATTTTGGAAAAATTATATTGGATATTCTTGACTACCTTGGAACTGATTAATGATTTGTATATTCCATCATTGTTGGGGTTTAAAACATTTTTGGATTGATGAAGTATATCCAGAATTCTATATGGAATAAGGGAGAATGAATGTAATCAATAAGGAATATGGTAATTCAGGATGTTTCAGTGTATTAAAAGAATACATGATGAAGGTATTCATATGCTATTACGGGGTAAAAAGGATCTACATTATGTTTACCTTCCTTATAAATGTTGGACTGTGAGTTTGGACAGAAGTATTTTGGATAGTTCTAGTTTGGATTATTTTGGATTGTCATAAAAGGACAACCCGGAGGTCGGGCGGCAACCCGTCGCGTCCGGCAAGGCTGTGAGACTTGAACCCGCAACCGAAGGGCGACAAGGGTGTATCACCTACCACTGGCCCACGAGATGTCCTGAATTAAATAATGTATTTTTTTTAAAGATCTGGTAGATGAATTATAAATTCATTTATTTTGGAACCCTGTACGAATAGTATAAATAGAAAAAAAATTACATTCTATTATCTTTTAGAGTGAAAGATTATTTTGTGGTAGAAATTTATTAATGGATAAAACTCTACGTATAAAGTAAGTATATCTCCTTATGATCTTAGCCAATCTCATAAATAAATTTCTCAACATTAATAAAAGGAACTTAGAACAAAAATGTTGTCCTAGATGGTACCTTAAATCATCACTAATTTATGGCTTTGGGATTTTTGGCCTTTTCATAGCCATGTTCTCTACCACTCTCCATCAGATAATTGATGGTTAGATTTCTTTTCCATATCCATATTTTCCTACATGGAACCTTAGTATGTGTTATTTTTGGTAATCTTCATACATTCCATTATTTGTTTTAAATAGAGGCCTCATTAATTCATTTTTCGATGTTGGATTTCAACTAAGATATTTTGAAACGTCAAAAATGTGTTATCCCAATACCCTATGTGTTGTTGAACCGATGGTATTTCAAATCATCATAGATTGATGAGTTTAAGGACATCAATTTTATACTTGTTTGTGATTGATGACCTCACTCACTACCTATAAATAATTACGTTTTTCCTCCAATTATTTCCACCAATGTTCTCCTAATCGAGATCATAATTTGGTGGTGACCCTTTGATTTCTCTTTTCCTCATATTAAGACTAAATTTTAGTAACCCAATTTCCAATGTGGTTTTTCCCACAAATATATTTTCTACTTTCAACCTTTTATTTTCGAAGAAAAATTTCAAATTGCGAGGATGCAATTTATTTAAGGAGGGGAGAATGTAACTCCCCATGATTTCATAGTGTGTTATTTCTTCAAAATAATTCAATAAATTGCACTACACGCAACACCGAGTTCAATCACACCATGACTTACCAAAAAAAGCCATTCAAAAGAGGTTATGAATAGTATTAACTAAATTTTAAACTTTATATAATCCTTATAATTTTATAATCCATATTATGAGTTTCTTAGACATAATGCAAGAACAGATTCATTTTCAGTATTGCACTTTTATCAAATTTTAATAGTGAAAAAATTTTGAATACAATATTTTAAACTTTTTGACTAAATGATGACATCAAAAAATTTAAAATAAAACATCTCAAGATTCCACGATACGCTTTCTTTTGAATAATACAGTAGCGTGTGTTGTACGCAACTTCGAGTTCTAACACACCACAACAAATCAAACTAGCCGCTATGAATAGTAATACCAACCTTTTAAAATTTTAGAAAATTTATCTCTAAAAATGGACTTCATTTTTGGATTCGGAGTATCAAATTTAGCCTAAGGTAAAATTTTGGTACTTTTCGGATAACTTTCATATTCTGATGAATAGTGAAAATTACTAAATTTTAATTAAAAACAACTTTTTTAATCAAAATAATTAATAGTGATAAATTATGAATTTGAGTGGTTTTAAAGTATATTTAGAATATTTTTTTACCATTTAATATAATGTTGGTAATTGGACATAATTTTACAATTAAACCGAACATAAACAAGTGTCAATCTTGGGATAATTATTATCTCTTAAAAACACACTTTTTGTTTTGACAGCAGGAATTAATTTTAAATTAATTTCTGCCACTTATGTGTTTTGAATTTAGAAAAATGAATTCCATATTTGGAATCAGGATATTCAAATTGTGTAAATAGGTAACTTTTATTTTTAGACATTTTAAATAATTACTACGGTAAATGTTTTATTTACCATGATTAAGGGTAAATACGGTAAATAAGGGTTAAAAAATAATATTATAATAATAATAAATTACCCTAAAACGTGTCCTAGACTTATTGGTTGATACATGTTCGACCATAGGCATCTTTGGGTCGATTTGGCGACCCCATGGTGCCACTTGTAGGTGATAGGGGCACTTTATTTTAAATAAGTTAAAATGAATACAAAAATGACACAAGCATATATCTTTTAGAAAAACAATTTTTAAATAGGGTTATATATGTTGGATTTTAGATTATAAATATTAATTAGAAAGATAATACGATTTCCTACATAGTGATATTTTATTTATAATTTTTAGATACTGCATAATTTAATTTATTTATGACAAAATGATGACGCAGTAATTACTAAAGTAGTGAAAAATTAAATTAATTGATACTATAAATACCCAAATAAATATAATATGAAACTCTTAATGAATTAAACTAATTTTCTAGGATAATATGATATATTATTATTGATTTAATTTACTTTTTTCGAAGTAATCAATCTGTTATGAGTTTCGAAAAAATCAACTATTGAATAGTGTCAAAATTGACATAAAAGAGTTCTTAAAACAAATATTATATTATTAATTGATATTAAATTCCTAAAAATATAAGGTTCGGCCAAGAGACTTATATCATGATAGGTTCATAATTAATGGACCACTTGGGGGTCGCTTTGATGTATATAGTATGTTTATTAACCATATTATATAAAAATACAAAGAGACATTTTAAAAGTGAAACTAATTAACTTAGAGTTAATACTTAAAGATAAGGTTAATATAAGTACCCAAACCTGTCTAAATTATATTGGTTGAGTTTATTTCGACCCCTACCCACCTTAACCTTTGAATAGTCAACTTTGGAGCCATTTGAAACCGATTATGAATTTATTATAAACTAATATCTCTAGCTTTTCCAAAGGTGCCCCTCACCCCTCTTATAAAAGGGCACTCCTACTTCTCATTTCATCACACCATTAAAGCCTTTTGGTTCAAACAAACTCTGCCCAAATACTCTCCCAACTTCCCTCACTACAACCTAGTGTCCTTATTTTGATCAGAAAGCCAACCTAAGGAGCCATTTTTATCAAATCAAAAGGAAGAACCCGAAGAAGAGGTAATGATTTCACCACCCTTTTTCCAAGTTCATTTCTTCTTCCAATTCTTCTTCCTTTGTTGTTACCATTCTAAAATAATAACTCCAGTATCATATATATACTGTGATGTTATTATAAATATGGTACAACCATATTCAGTATTCTATCCACCCTTTGAATAACATGTCACCATACGTCCGTACGTACGGCTTACCGTCTCCACGTCGTGGTGTAATTGTTATTCAATATAATATTATTTGGATGGGTATAATAATGATATGTAACTCATGTAAATAATAAATATAACATGTTAATGGTTATGTATATATGATATAACAACCATTTATATATTTTTTTAATATCAAAAGAATGATATTGTCGCTCGTGCGTACGTACGGACTACCGTCTCCACGAACGCGATGAGATTCATTCTCCATCGTATCCATTCAAGTATAATTATCATTTGATGATTTAAAAAATGATTTTTAAGGACTTGATATCATTTTGCATATGAATAATATACAACCTATCCTTTACAAACATGTCTTATGTAACAAAACATATAAAAGAAAACAAGTAAGTTAACACCCGAAACAACGATAATACTAAGATATTATTATCAAATCAATATTAAAAGATCATATATGATATCATAATAATATATATGATTCTTGTATAATTTAATAACAATTATTTCACCATTATACAGGAGGTTAACCTACCCCAACCAAGGAAAAGTGCAAGGTAAGGGTTATTTCACAATATCTTCATTATCCGAGGTTGTTTATATGTAATAATCTATTGGGATCTCTTTATCATCCATATCCAGGTTTTCTTAAAAATTTATTTCAAAACATTTTTATTATTTACAAGAATATGGGTTAAAGTCATTTATACCCTTTTTTGACTTTTTATTAGAGGAATCATTCCGTCGTTTTCAAAACAAGGTCCTTTTTACCTTTTCGACAGAACTAAGGTAAGAATGTTTTTTTTAACTTATATGGCGGGTGCGGTTATTTTCCGCCGTTATAAAATCTTCAATGCTTTCCTTACAAGATTATAAGAATATTTTCAAAAAAATTGTTTTATTTGATATGGATCTTAAATGATTTCCAAATAGAAAGAGATATTTCTCTAAAAAGTGTTTTGATTTCATCTATGTCAACATCCTTTGATGGATTTTACGCTTATTTGAAGTTGATTTATTATGATACAAAACTTCTATATTGTATTGATGGTTTTGTGATATGTTTGACTGTGGATGTGCTATTTTTATACCATTCATAGTTTATGGTGAAATTATTGACATTTTGTATGCTATTTTTAATACTAATGTTTTTGTTATGTTTAAACCTTTTTATATGGGAATGCATTGGACTTAATATGTGACGGGTGGAGCCCGCTATAGATCCTCGATGCATCGGTAGGTCTCATGAGACAAACTAGTGTCTTGGCACAAGGCCTTGGCAAAAATCATATTTGTAGTCATGGCACGAGGCCTTGGCTATGTGGTTATGATAGTCTGACATTATGCATTCCAACATTATGAAAGTGGTTATTGATATTGCATGTGATTATTTGATTAGTAGAATATCCATATGAACAAGTAAATGGAATTATTTCATGTTACTTTTTCCATACTATGTTTATGTTCAAGTTTAAAAGGCTTTTGTTTTAGTTATACATAGCCTTAAATGTTTATTGTTATTTATGAATGTTTTCGGTATATTGTTATCCTTACTGGTCATTTGAGCTCACCCCTTTTCTATGTTTTATTTTTCCCAGGAAGTGAAGAAGTAAAATATGAATGACCTGCAGGGATATTATGTGGGGATATGAGTGTGGTTTATGGAGACAATATGTTGTTGTATTAGTTTTTCATTTTATGATGTAATGTAAAACTTATGAATATATCTATTGTTTCGAAGGCTACTAAACCAATCGGTCTTTCGAGATTTGATCTTTCTTGTGATCATGCCAATGTTATGTAATAATGCACCGACTCTGGGTAACAAGGGTCGGGGCATTACATAAAACGTGTCCTATCCTTATTGGTTGATACATGTCTAACCATTGGCATCTTGGGGTCGATTTTGGGACCCCATGGAGCCACTTGTAGGTAATAATTACACTTTATATTAATTAAGTGAAAATAAATACAAAAATGACATAAGCATATATCTTTTAGAAAAACATTTTTTACATTGGGTAATATATGTTGGATTTTCGACTATGAATATTCATTAGAAATATAAAACGATTTCCTACATAATGGTATTTTACTTATAATTGTTAGACATTAAATAATTTATTTTATTTATTCCACAATGATGATGCAGTAATTACCATAATAGTGAAAAAATTAAAATAATTTATATTATAAATACCCAAATAAATATAATTTGAGACTTTTAATGAATTAAAATAATTTTGTAGGATAATATGACACATTAGGATTTATTTAATTAACTTTGTTCTTAGTAATCATTCTCTTATGATTTTTACAAAAGTCAATTATTGAATTGTGTCAAAATTGACATAAAAGAGTTTTTAAACCAAATATTATATTATTAATTGATATTAAATTCATAAAAATATAAGGTTCGGCCAAGAGACTTATATCATTATATTTGTATCATTAATGGACCACTTGGGGGTCTCTTGGATGTATATTGTAAGTTGATTAACTATATAATATAAAAATACAAAGTGACATGGTAAGTTTCAAACTAATTAACTAAGTGTTAAAACTAAAAGATAAGGTTAATATAATGACCCAAAACTGTATGAATTCTATTGGATGAGTAGTTTTCGACCCATACCCACCTTAAAAATTAAATAATCCACTTTGGAGCCATTATAAACCGAATATGATTTTATTATAAAATAATATTTCTAGCTTTTCCACAGGTGCCCCTCACCCCTCTTATAAAAGGACACTCACCTTCTCATTAATTCACACCGTCAAAGAAATTTGTTTCGGCCAACCATGCCCAAATACTCTCTAAACATCACTCACTTCATCCTAGACGCCTTCCTTTAGTCAGAAATCCATCCTACGGAGCCCTTTTGATCAAATCAAAAGGAAGAACCTGAAGAAGAGGTAATGATTTCACCACCCTTTTTCAAGTTCCTTTCTTCTTCCACTTCTTCTTTATTTGTTATTACCATTCTAAAATAATGAATCCAGTATCTCCTATATACATTAGTATTATTATAAATATGGTACAACCATATTCATTATTCTATCCATCCTTTGAATGACATGTCACCATACGTGCGTACGTACGGCTTACCGTCTCCACATCATGGTGTAATTGTTATTCAATATAATATTATTTGGATGGATATAATAATGATATTTAATTCATTTAAATAATAAATATAACATGATAATGATTTTGTATATATGATATACTATCCAATTATATATTATTTTAATATCAAAAGAATGATATTTTCCCTCATGCGTACGTACGGATTACAGTCTCCACGACGCGATGAGATTCACTTCCATGTTCACCATTTATCGATGATTATAAAAATATATATTAATAATAAGTATGTAATATATGACATAATAATGCTACTGGATATATATATATATATATAAATATTTATGTACTTACATATATCTTATTCACTTACTTCCATTCAATACTATATGAAAAAAGAAACAGTGTTTATGCGTACGTACGGACTACCGTCTCCGTAAATGGTGTTTTCCATTTCATATATATGTCTATTATACATATTTATATTCTAAATATATATGATATATTTATCATGTTTTATATTCTGGAATTATTTATATCATGATCTAAGTGATACAACCAAGAGTGACAAGTTAAAACACGTACGATAAAGAAAGTGATTATTACATGAAATGTTATCTTAACAAGGAAATTATTATTAAATTGGTAATATAAAGTCATAAATGAATAATGTATGATATCATAAATATTAATATGGTTATGTTATAATTTAATAACATACTACGATCTTCGTATATGAGGTTAAACGTTCCCTCGACTAATGGAAATTGCAAGGTAAGGGGTTTTCATCTCACTCCTTATTCCTGTGAGATTCATGTCATATTTCCAACATTACCTTTAGTGTGGGGTATGTAATTCCCATAATTATATTCTTTGTGTAATACACATTAATTTATGTTTATTTACATATTCATTGTGTGATAACTCTTTTCATGGGTTGTATGTTTCGTAAGTTAACAAATTGGTAAGGGTTTATTTCGCAATCTCTTCATTATTCAAGGTTGTATATACGTAATAATCTACTGGGATATTTTTATCATCCACATCCATGATTCTTAAAAATGTATTTAAAAACATTTTTACAATTTACAATAATATGGTTTAAAGACCTTTATTCCCTTTTTGACTTTTTATATGAGTTTTATAAAGGAATCTTTCCGTCGTTTTCCGAACATGGTCCTTTTTAACCTTTTTGTCAAAATTAGGGTAAGAATGTTTTTTTAACTTATACGACGGGTGCGGTTATTCTCCGCCGTTATCACACCTTTGAAGCTTCCTTCAAAAGCTTATAAATATATTTTCAAAATAAAGGTTTTCTCTATAATTATGCGTCTTTTAAATGATTAAAAAAAGAGATATTTCTCTAAAATAGTATTGATTTCATCTATGTCAACATCCTTTGATAAATTTTAAACTTGTTTCAAGTTGATTTATTATGATAAAAATCATCCATATTGTATTTAAGGTTTTGTGATATTTTTGACTATAGATGATATATTTTTATGCCATTAATGGTTTATGATTAGAGTTTTGACATTTTGTATGTTAGTTTTAATACGAATGTTATTGTTATATTTCATCCTCTTCATAAGATGAATGTGTTGGACTAGTATGTTCCGGGTTGGGGACCGGTAAAAGTAATCCCTCCGGGTTGGTGTCCGGTTATTATAGGCACTCTGGGTTGGTGTCCGGTTATTAGAGGCACTCCGGGATGCTGTCCGGTTATTAGAGGCACTCAGGGATGGAGTCCGGTTATAGAGGCTCTCCGGGTTGGGTTCCGGTTATAGTTATCCCTTAGGTCTTGGCACGAGGCCTCGAAAAAGAAATTAAAGTTCGGCATCATGCATTACATCATTATGAAAGTGGTTAGTGATATTTCATGTGATTATTCGATTAGTAGAATATCCATGTGAATATTTAAAAGGCATTATTTCATTTTATTTTTTCCATACTATGTTGAAGTTCATGTTTAAAAGGATTTTGTTTTAGTTTTATACATTGCCTTAAATGTTTATGCTTATCTTTGAAAGTTTCTGCTGTATTGCTTACCCTTACTGAGCATTTGAGATAACCCCTTTCTATGTTTTATTTTTCCCAGGATTCCAAGAAGTTTAATGTGATTGATATGCAGGGATAAGCCAAGGGAATAATGGCGTTCATAATGATTATTTATGTTGGTTTGTACATCTTAAAGAGAAAATGTAACATTCATGTATGAGATCTATTTTTCCAAGACTGGTAAACTGATCGGTCCTTCGGGACTTGATTCCTTGTAATCATGCCAATGTATTAAAATAATGCACCGACTCTGGGTAACTGGGGTCGGGGAATTACTGTTGGTATTAGAGGAAGTTTAGCAATAACCTTGGAAACTAGATGTAGATAAATTCTGATTAAAGCACATATCCCTAAGAAAGACATTGTGGATTTGTATAGAAGAACTTCTAGAATTTTGGTATTGTAGAGATTTTGTGAGTTTTCCTCGCAATACATCCCTGTCTGGATACGAGCAGGTAGAGACGGCTCTGGAATAGATGTACCTAGGGGTAAAACCTGAAAACACTGCTTTGAGATAGACTCGAACAGGAACTAGTGCACGACAACGGGCCTTACTTCACTCTTGGAAAAGACACTCCCGGGGGATATGCTTAGGATAATTCACATTTTCTTTACAAACCATTATGAAGGGCTTATTAGTATATACTTACTCAACGAAAACATTTTTATGATTATGGATTATATCCATAAACTGTTTAATTTGTGTTAAGTATTTTACAAGTTTGGTAATTATTCATTGCAATTCATAAACAGAACTAGCTTATGATATTGTATAGAAATGGTGCCCATTAGAAGGAATGTGAACTACCATATTATGTATGATCCATAGAGTAAGAAGAATCATATCTTTCGTGGTCCTAAGCCAGAATTTAGAAGTGAAATATTTTCCCACGTATTATCATCATATGAAGAAATAGTATAATGTGTTGATAAGATGAGTAAATAAATCTCGGAGTCCTGTGGACTTGAAGGGAGACAAGAGAAGAAAAGGATGTAAGAGAGAATGATGGATAAAGGGAAGGGGGAAAAGAAGAATATTCCCATATGTGATAACTGTGGGAAGAAACACCATGGAACTCGCCTGAAAGGAATGGGAGTTTGTTATAAGTGTGGCGGAAAAGGGAACAATGTACGTGACTGCAAGGGTAAGAAAATGGTTTCAAATGTACAATACTTCATTTGCATGGAGTTTGGACACTATGTGAACCAATGTCCCAGTCATCAGACTATGCCACAAATGATGCTATTGGATAATAATCAAGTTATGATACTACCACAGATAAAGAGGAATGACTAGTGTTCTTACGTTGTTATTTTAGAATTATTTCATTTAAGTGTTGTATCAATGATGTTCTGGAAATAAATAAGGATTGTACTGCTGTACTATTTAATTAATGATTTCATATTTAATGGTACTAGGAAAAGTGACGCTACAATGAGTTAATTTTTTTTGGAAATTACATGGTTGAAGGAAAGATAAACATTAATATGTTCCTAATATTGAGGGAGTGATTTTGGAATAAGAGATGGTTGATTTTGGTAATTCAGGATGTGGCGGTGTTGTAAAAGAATATATGAGGAAGGTGTTGACATGTTATTACATGGAAAAAAGGATCCTCATTATGCTTAACATCCTTGTAAATTTTGGACTGTGAGTTTTGATAATATTATTTTGGACAAGTCTAATGGTTGGAATGGATTACGTTTAAAAGGTTAGTTTTTTTGGATTTTTATAAAAGGACGACACACAGACCATGTGACGACCCGTCGTGTTAGACAAAGCTGCGGGAATCGAACCCACAACCATAGTTCAATTGGGATTTATCACCTACCATTGTGCAACATAATGTTCCTAGATGGTATAATGTAGTTTCTTTACATAAAGGGTCTGATATGTGAAATATAAATTCATTATATTTGGAACCCTATACGATTAAGATAAATAGAGTATTTTTGAGTTGAATTATGTTTTGGGGTGAATGATGAGTTTGTGGTAGAAATATACTAATAGATAAAACACTAATTATAAAGTACGTATATCTCCTTATGATCTTAGCCAATCTCTTAAATAAATTCCTCAATATTAATAAAAGGAACTTAGAACAATAATGTTGTCCTAGATGGTACCTTAGATCATTACTAATTTATGGCTTTGGTATTGTTGTCCTTTTCATAGCCATGTTCTCTACCACTCTACATCAGATAATTGATGGTTATATTTCTCTTACATATCCATATTTTCCTACATGGAACCCTATTATGTGTTATTTTCGGTAATCATCATACATTCCACTATTTATTTTAAATAGAGGCCTCATAAATACATTTTTTGATGTGGGATTTCAACTAAGATATTTTGAAACGTCAAAAATGTGTTATTATAATACCTTATGTTTTGTTGAACTGATGGTATTTTAAATCATCATAGATTGATGAATTTAAGGACCTCAATTTTAAACTTGTTTGTGATTGATGACCACAATCACTACCTATAAATATTTACGTTGTTCCTCCCGTTATATGTCTATAATTTTCACCAATGTCCTCTTAATCGAGATCAAAATTTTCTGGTGTCCCTTTCATTTCGTTTTTCATCCTGTTAAGACAAAAATTTTATTAACAAAATTTCCAATGTAGTTTTTTTACACAAAGATATTTTCTATTTTCAACCATTATTTTCAAAGAACAATATCAAATTGTGAGAGCACAATTTATTGAAGGAGGGTAGAATGTAACACCTCGACCTTCCACGGTACGCTTCTGTTTGAATAATACGGTAGCATGTGTTGTACGCAACTTCGAGTTCTAACACACACCATGTCCAATAAAAGTAGACGTTATGAATAGTAATACCTACTTTTTAAAATTTTAGAAATTTTATCTCTCAAAATGGACTTCATTTTTTGGATTCGGAGTATCGAATTTAGCCTGAGGTGAAATTTTGGTACTTTTCGGATAACTTTAATATTTAGATGAATAGTGAAAATCACTAAATTTTAATAAAAAACAACTTTTTTAATCAAAATAATTATTAGTGATAAAATATGAATTTGAGTGGTTTTAAAGTATATTTAGAATATATTTTTACCATTTAATACAATGTTGGTCATTGGACATAAATTCACAATTAAACCGGAAATAAACAAGTATCAATCTTTTGATAGTTATTATATCTTAAAAACACCATTTTGTTTTGACAACGGGAATTAATTTTAAATTAATTTCTGCGACTTCTGTGTTTTGAATTTGGAAAAATGGATACCATATTTGGAATTAGGATGTTAAAATTTTGTGAATAGTTAACTTTCATTTTTAGAAATTTTGAATAATTACATCGGTAAATATTTTTATTTAACATGGTTAAAGGGTAAATCCGGTAAATAAGGGTTAAAAAATAAAATTATAAAAATACCAAATTACCCTAAAATGTGTTCTAACCTTATTGATTGATACATGTCCGACCATGGGAATATTTGGGTTGATTTTGGGACCCCATGGAGCCACTTGTAAGTGATAATGATCTTTATATTAATCAAGTGAAAATTAATACAAAAATGACATAAGCATATATATCTTTTGGAAAAATAATTCTTATATAAGGTTATATATGTTGGATTTTTGACTATAAATATTAATTATAAAGATAAAAATATTTCCTACATAATTTTATTTTATTTATAATTTTTAGACATTATATAATTTATTTTATTTATGACACAATAATGATGCATTAATTACCATAATAGTGATAATTTAAAATAATTGATATTATAAATACCCAAATAAATATAATTGGAGACTTTTAATGAATTAAACTAATTTTATAGGATACTATGACACATTGGGATTGATTTAATTAACTTCTTTTGAAGTAATCATTCTATGATGACTTTTACAAAAGTAAATTATCGAATAGTGTCAAAATTGACATAAAAGAGTTTTTAAAACAAATATTATATTATAAATTGATATTAAATTCATAAAAATCTAAGGTTCGGCCAAGAGACGTATATCATGATATTTTTATCATTAATGGACCACTTTGGGGGTCTATTGGATGTGTATTGTATGTTTATTAACTATATAATATAAAAATACAATTTGACATGGTAAGTGTCAAACTAATTAACTAAGTGTTAAAACTAAAAGACAAGGTTAATATAATGACCCAATCCTGTCTAAATTATATTGGATGAGAAATTTTTTACCAATCCCCACCTTAAACTTTAAATAATCCACTTTGGAGCCATTATAAACCGAATATAAATTTATTATAAAATAATATTTCTAGCATTTCCAAAGGTGCCCCTCATCCCTGTTATAAAAGGACACTCAACCTTCTCATTAATTCAAACCTTCAAAGCCTTTTGTTTCGTCCAAACAATGCCCAAATACTCTATCAACTTCCCTCACTTCATCCTAGAGGCCTTCCATTAGTCAGAATGCCATCCTAAGGAGCTCTTTTGATCCAATCAAAAGGAAGAACCCGATGAAAAGGTAATGATTTCACCACCCTTTTTCAAGTTCCTTTCTTCCTCCACTTATTCTTTTTTTGTTATTACCATTCTAAAATAATGAATCCAGTATATCCTATCTACTTTAATATTATTATAAATATGGTACAACCATATTCAGTATTATATCCATCCTTTTAAATACATGTCACCATACGTGCGTACGTACGACTTACCGTCTCCACATCGTGTTGTAATTGTTATTAAATATATTATTATTTGGATGGATATAATAACGATTTTTAATTCATGTAAATAATAAATATAACATGATAATGATTCTTTATAAATGATATAATATCCAATTATATATTATTTTAATATCAAAAGAATGATATTTTTGCTCATGCGTACGTACGGATTACCGTCTCCACGACGTGATGGGATTCATTTCCAAGTTCTCCATTCATCAATGATTATAAAAATATATATTACTAATAAGTATGTAATATATGAAATAATAATGCTAATGGATATATATATATATATAATGATTTATTTACTTACATATATCTTATTCACTTACTTCCGTTCAATACTATATGAAAACAGAAACAGCGTTTATGCATACGTACAGACTACCGTCTCCATAAACGGTGTTTTCCATTTAATATAAATGTATATTATACATATTTATATTCTAAATATATATTATATATTTATCATGTTTTATATTATGGATTTATTTAAATCATGATCTAAGTGATACAACCAAGAGTGACAAGTTAAAACATGTACGATAAAGAAAGTGATTATTACCCACAATGTTAACTTAACATGGAAATTATTATTAAATCGGTAATATAATGTCATAAATGAATCATGTATGATATCATAAATATTAATATGGTTATGGTATAATTTAATAACATACTACGATCTTTTTACTGGATGTTAAACGTACCATCGACTAATGGAAAGTGCAATGTAAGGTGTTTTCATCTCAGTCCTTATTCCCGTGAGATTAATGCCATATTGCCACCGTTACCTTTTGTGTGGTGTATGTACTGCACATAAGTATATTCATTGTGTAATACACTTTAATTTATGTGTATTTACATATTCATTGTATGATACCTCTTTCATGGGTTGTAATTTTCGTAAGTTACCAAATTGGTAAGGGTTTATTTCGCAATCTCATCATTATCCGAGGTTGTATATACGTAATAATCTACTGGGATCTCTTTATCATCAACATCCATGTTTCTTAAAAATGTATATCAAAACATTTTTAATATTTACAAGAATATAGGTTAAAGACATTTATACCCTTTTTTGACTTTTTATAAGAGGTATATAAAGGAATCTTTCCGTCGTTTTCCGAACAAGGTCCTTTTTAACCTTTTTGACAAAATTAAGGTAAGAATGTTTTGTTAACTTATACGGAGGGTGCGGTTATTCTCCGTAGTTATTACACTTTTGATGCTTCCTCCACAAGATTATAAAGATATTATGAAAATAATTGTTTTATCTATAATTATGCGGCTTTTAAATGATCTAAAAAAAGAGATATTACTCTAAAATAGTATTTATTTCATCTATGTCAACATCCTTTGATAAATTTTAAACTTGTTTCAAGTTGATTTATTATGATAAAAATCATCCATATTTTATTTAAGGTTTTGTGATATTTTTGACTGTGGATGAGATATTTTTATGCCATTAATGGTTTATGATTAATGTTTTGACATTTTGTATGTTAGTTTTAATACGAATGTTATTGTTATATTTCATCCTCTTCTTAAAATGAATGTGTTGGACTAGTGTGTTCCGTGTTGGGGACCGGTAAAAGTAAGCACTCCGGGTTGGTTTCCGGTAATTAGAGGCACTCAGGGTTGGTGTCCGGTTATTAGAGGCAATCCGGGTTGGTGTCCGGTTATTATAGGCACTCCAGGATGGAGTCCAGTTACAAAGGATCTCCAGGTTGGGTTCCGGTTACAGTTATCCCTTAGGTCTTGGCATGAGGCCTCGACATAGAAAATATAGTTCGGCATCATGAATTCCATCATTATAAAATTGGTTTGTGATATTGCATGTGATTATTCAATTAGTAGAATATCCATGTGAATACGTAAATGGAATTATTTCATTTTATTTTTTCCATACTATGTTGATGTTCATGTTTAATAGGATTTTGTTTTAGTTTTATATATTTCCTTAAATGTTTATGCTTATTTTTGAAAGTTTCCGCTATATTTCTTACCCTTAATGAGCATTTGAGCTCACCCCTTTCTATGTTATATTTTTCCCAGGATTCCAAGAAGTGTAATGTTATTGATATGCACGGTTAAGACAAGGGAATAATGGAGTTCATAATGATTATTTAAGTTGTTTTGTACGTCTTAAAGAGAAAATATAACATTCATGTATGAGATCTATTTTTACAAAACTACTAAACTGATCGGTCCTTCGGGACTTGATTCCTTGTATTCATGCCAATGTATTAAAAGAATTCACCGACTCTGGGTAACTAGGGTCAGGGTATTACAGAAACTATTATTACATTATCATACCGTATATAATGGTTTGAAATATATTGTTATTCATAAAATGATGAACTGTGTTGTTTTCTCAATTAAAAATATTATGATGATATCTTTTTCCAAACACCAATTGATGGTTCATGAGAAAAATTACCGAACACAATATTTTGAGTTATCTATGTCTATTTTAACATTAAAAAAGTGGAATAATTCTCTTTATTTATAATTGTGTGATATATATAATTACGGTAAAAGATATGTATTATTTTCATATAGAAAGAGTTGACAATTCACAAGATAATATTGTAAGAGTGGATTAAAGATTGTGACTACTCGATATAATACCACTATGAGAAAGAATATAAGGCGTATATTTCCATATGCAGACAAGATCATTAAATATTATCATTAATGTGGATCAGAATATATCAAATATTTCTATCTTCTTAAAGGTTGGATCTTAGAATCATGATGGAAGGTGAGACATCTAATATTTCTAAAATTAGTGTTCAATAATATATCCATGTAAATATTAAAGAATGATTGAAGGAATATTTTGAACTGTAGTTTATGGTAGGAAATTTTTTTAGATTATACTAGATTGTGGAAGAAGAATAATTTTTATGATCCATTACTTTTGTACATGCATACCACATTTTATGATATAGATATGGGATGAATCTCACAATTCACAGTTCTCTAGTCATCATGGATATATAAAGTTGTATAGAGATATGAAAGAGTATTTTAGGTTTTATATCATGAGTGTATATATTGATGAGTATGTTTCATTATTTTTATTAGGTCAGTAATATTTCACCATTATACAATATTCTAATGGTCTGTTACAAGAATTATCTATACTAGAATGGATATGGGAAAATATCACCTTGGATTCTTTTAATACACAACCCAAAAAATTGTAATGGAACAATTCTATATGGATGGTAGTATATTTCCTTATGAAAATAGAAAAATTAATTTCAATTATATACTATTTATAATGGGATAATATTTCTATGATATGCATTAATGAATTGGATGTGATACATGGTTTACCAAATTCTATTTTAATTGATCAGGATCTGAGGTTTACCTCGATGTTTTGATGTGGTCATTATAAAATTTTGGATATAGGGTTGTGTTTTAGAACTTTTTATCATCCATGAAATGTTTTTATTTATGGGGAACAATTAAAATAAAATAGGATATACTGAGATGTTATTCAATACATTTTAGAGGTGTTTGAGATCAAAAAATTCCTCTAGTTGAGTTTTCTTAAAACAATAGATTTGACCTGAGAGTTCAGATTGTCCATTATAAAGACCTATATAAAGATATGTGTTGAAATAAAATATTGTTAGATGATACTAAATAAATAATTAAATTATAAAATGATATATATAAATAAATTACAGTGAAATCTAGAATCATTTAACATTATATCAAGGTAGCTCAGATATGGTAGAAATTTTATGATGAAAATCATCAGTGTTTCCAAAAATATGAACATGGTGAGAAGGTTTTTCAATTAATATCTCCACAAAAAAGGTAATGATATTAAAAAATAAGGTAAATCAATGAACAAGGAAAATTTTATCATCTAATATTCTTGATCGAGTAGGGACGGTAGCATACTACTAAAAAATTGCCCTAATGTGTTACATGTATCTGTATTGGTGAATCACACACGTAATCTAATATATATATAAAATTATAGGTCATACCACTGAAACATGATATTTCATATGATAAAAAACAAGCATAAATAAATTATCATAGTGCAAAAGTTCCCTGAAGAAAGACTACTCACATGGGGAATGTTCTCTTGAGAAATTAGAAATTTGAAGAAGCTACAAGTGAATGAATGGTTGTAATGAAAAAATATATATACATTTTTGTGAATTAGAGGGATGAATATTTAGAGAGAAATTCATTATTAAATGGGTATAATAGAACACTGAGATATTTTATGAAGTATTTTTAAAACAATAAATTTAATTTCATTGATTGATTGTGTTACACAAAAAACAAAGACTAAATGAAAACATGATAAAATATATAATTATTTTTTACTCATAGCCTATCGATTGGAAGGTTTGAATATGGATAAAAAAAATTATGACAAGTGTATGAAAACACACATATATATATAATAAGTATTCTGGAATCAATTAATCCGAATTAAATATATTAATATTGTATTGTAAAAGTGATATTTAAAAAAATCCATTTTATGCACACAATGAATTTAAATAATTCTAAATTAAATTAATAAATATTGGGGAATTAATTTAATGAAATTTATAAAATATATATTAAAATAAATTTTCTAATCTATATTATATATTGTTTAGACATGCGATAATAATAAACCATGTTTTAGACTTAAACTGTATTATTCTAAGAAAAAGTTTTCATCATTCATTTCATGGTTATATTAAAATAAATTTATACTAATTATAGAAATATTATTTGATATAATGGATCCCATATTTGGAATCCTCATGCTCAATTTTTTAATATAGGACTCTTATTTTTCATCTATATGAATAACAACCATATTAAAATATACCATCTCAGTAATGGGTAAGTCTGGTTAAAATAATTATCTAATAATTAATTAAATATAAATTTCTATCCTAATTATAATTTAATTATTGGAATTCCACCATTAATATGTTAGAAGATTTTCTTAATGGACACATTTCCATTATTATGACCTTTTCAATATTTAACGAAAATAATGTGAACACATTTCACTATTTTAATTAGAAATATATCGTATGTTTTAACGCAAGGAAACAACTATTTATGAATGAGTCATTATAGTTATTTTTTAATAATTGAAATTATATTCCTAGTGGTAATTTATTTATAATTTTTAGTTATTAAATAGTAAATTTAAATGCTTCTGCCACACCAATTTAGTATTTTTCCAATTAGTAAAATATTATATTAAATAAATTTTATAATTTTAAAAGAAATAAAATTTGTCTATGTTAATTTTCTAAATGAACGTTTTTGATCAATATGATATATAGTTTATAATTATAAATAATTATATTCTAATTTTTACCTTTCCATTATGACCTTTAATTAAAATTAAATGAATTGTGTCTATATTGATAAATATAATATTTCATGAAAATAATACATTATTAAGATAGAGAAAAAACATAAAAAATATAAAACATAAAAATTAGGATAATGTATAGTCAATAGTTTCATAGAATTTAAATTTATAGTAAATTATACACCATTTTAATTGATGATCAATTTAATATATTTTATTATTTTGTGACATTCCAAGACATCCCCTTCCAACAATTAATAATGAGAACAAATGATTTCTTTTCATTGTACCAATTTGTGCCATATATCACATCCCAAATATGCAATGTTATTTTATAAACTTATTTAGTCACATTATAGTGGTTCTAGTATTCCCAAAAGTCCAACCCTAGAGTACATAAGAATATAACTAAAGGAGCTATTTCAAAGAAGAGGTAATCACCTAAATTAGTCACTTTATTTCAAATTATTCATATAACTACTTGAAATATATTACATTATTCATAAAATAAAATATTCATAATCCTAGATATATTAAAATGTTACTATTATTATTATGAAACCACTAATATTAAACCTCTTTTTATCCAATGGGATGTGAAAATATCGCTCGTGCGTACACACAACATATAATCTCCACATAGAGAATAAAATAATTTCTAATCACTATATTTTATGGATGAGTGTAATGATTTGATAAATACTTATATTTGATAAATAGTGAAATATTGGACCTTTGTAATGATAATATCAAACCTTCCTTCTCAACATATGAACTATTGGAAAATTATAATGCCAATCATGCGTATGTGTGGACTACCACCTCCACGTAGTGATTTGAATCATTTTTTATTTTAATTTTACATGAATTACAATAAATATAAATTTAATTAATATATATGGTAAATGTGATATGATAAACATGATATAATATTGATTAATGAAATGTGAATTAATATAAACCTTTTAACACACTAAGACTTAATGAATTATTTTCATCAAATAAAATAAATATCACTAATGGGTTATGTTGTAAGCTTTAACAAGTAAATCATGTATTATATTAAACAACAAGTTATGCATTTAGTACACAAAACACTTGTTTAGCATGAATTTCATTAAAAATTAACATTTAAAAATACCATGATATATTATTAATATAGTTATCTAAATGTGACCATTATAACCCATCGGTTAAATAATGAGTTGAATAGTAATAACTACTTTTCAGATAACAAGTATAATTGTTTAAAAAAATAAATAATTTTGATAATAACTTATTTAATTTTAAGTAATGTATTTATATGATTGAAAAATATTGTTTTTCCAAAAATTCATATTTTTTTTGAGAAAGAGTGAAATTTGTTTTGACACTTTTTAAAATTTAATTTGGTAAAATAAAGTAAATTTTTGAATTAAAAAATATTATTTTTTGAGCAATAGGGAAAAATTATAAATTTTAATTTAAACATTATTTTTTTCTAAATTAGTTAAATAGTTATATCATATTTTAAATTGGTATTAATGTTTAATTAGTTCTAATATATCCTTATTAATTTGATTTATTTCATTTTATTCAACATCACATTTAAATCCGATATCAAAATCTTGTATGCTTTTGATCATTTTAAATTTAAAAAATCCACCGTCACATCACATCTATATGACTAATATTAATTTTAATTTCCAATTATGTGAATTAAAATTGAAAAATAAATTTCTTATTTAGAATAAGAATATTTATTAATTCCTAATAAGGGCTTCTTGGGTTTTTGAAAAATTAATACCGAATTTATTAAAAATTATTTAATATAGTTAAGTAAAAAGTAGGTTTTCTGGGGATTAAATAAAATATAAGGGTACAAGTAACATAAAAACATATCAAAATCTATTTTATAGTAATACTTTACAATTATATCGATAAGGTTCTATAATGGACAATTTTACACCCTTGGGACATATGAAAAATGTGGTATCAGTCAATTATTTTTAAAAAATAAAAAATTTCCCCTACAAATAAAATGCCACCACATATTCTCTTAAAAAAACTATTTCAACACATTGGTTCTACCAAGAAATTCAAAAATAATTTTCAAAAATCCCTCTCCACATCCGAGAATCCTTTTTTTGATAGAAACGCATCCTATAAATTATTTTGTGCAAATATAATGAGGTTACCCAAAGAAGAGGTAACATTCATCAATGTTCATTTATTTTTTTATTTCCTCCTCCAAATAATAAAATTAATTTTATAGAATTATTATATAATTACCTCATTATATCAAATATAATGAGTTATTGTATAAGGGAATTATCTCCAACAATCTCCACTTCCATCAAATGAGTTATAAAATCATAGTTCGTGTGTATGGAGGACTACCGCCTCACTAAACATTGTCATTCATTCTTCCATTACCACCTATCCTGGATGTACTTAATGATGGATTTATAATTTATATAAGTTATTTATGATATTTATGATGATATAATGATTTTATAACATTTATATCACATATAACTTCGTAATTTCAATTTTTCGGAATATGAAAACATCGTTCCAGTGTATGACGGACTACCGCCTCACAAAGTGATATGATTCATTCATGAATTAAATAGACAGTTTAAAATATTCGTTTAATGAAAATAAGTTATATATATGAAATACATATTCTATAATGTTAATATATCCTTAATGTTTATTTATTTCAACTCAACAAGAAAATGATTAACCACGTTCAAGAGTACGCATTACCTACCGTCTCCATGAATGTTTTATTTCATTTATTTTGACTATATTCTTCGTATTACTACAAATAAATATATTATAAATATATATTATATTTATATAATGGTTAAGATTATCTACAAAATGGAACTATGTTAAATTTATGTGGAAAAAATTTTAAAAAATTAAAACATGTATAAAAAATAATGTGGTTATTACCCAAGACTTAAATTTTATATAAAATCATTAATAAAAGGTTAATATAAAGTCATAATAAAATCATATATTGTATTATATATATGAATATGGTTATGTAATAGATATATAATAAAAATTATTTTATAATATATGATTTTTGGATGAGTGCGATGGAATTCAAGTTTTATGGTAAGATAATTTTTTCTCAATTTTCATTTTTTGAGACTAATGTTATGTTATGCACATATTGTTTTTCACGAGGTATTTATACAGACCTTTTGACATGTAATATCTTGAATTTTATCATCCTCATTATATTTTATGTTTAATTTTATGTTATTTAATTATGGGCCGTATAAATCAATGTAAATAAAGTTATTAATATTTTATGCTCTTCTTCTCTAGTAATATATGATATATTCATGTTATGTTAACATTTTGCCTCTCTTTTTTACATAAAAATTGGAGAAATTAATTTCTGAAATTTCAACATTATTTATATTTTCATATTTAAAAGATTTTTATTTAAAAACATTTTCCAATTTTAATTTTAAAAAATATTTTTTTACTCTCTTTTATTTAAAAACATAAAAACCCATATTTTAATATTTTGAAATTTTTTAAAGGAATTGTCATATTTTTTTAAAATAATGAATTTTTATTAATTTACACAAAATATGAATGTTATAATTTTTTAATACGTATGGAATGAAGGTAATTTTCTAACATCATGAAAAATAATTATTATGATGATTCTTTTATATGTTTTCAATGTTATTTTCAATGAATGAGGATTTGAAAATTATTTATGTTATCAAAAGAATATTTTTTCAAGTAATAAAATATATTTTCATCAATAAATTTTTTAAATGATAGATCAAAATCATTTTACAAACAATAATTGAATCATTGGTGTTACTTATTTCTTACTAGGGATTTGATCCAAGGATACCATTAATATTTTTTCACTGAATGATTTATTATTTTACAGAATGATGTTTAGGAGACACCTTTCTCATCAATGAGTGATACTATGAGAAAATACTTTTGAAACATTCTTATTTTTTAAAGCTATTGTTGGATGATGTGATTATTGAACCTATCTATTTTACAAAGGTTATGATAGGATGAAGCATTTATGATTCCCATTTGAAATCATGAGATTTATAAGAATAATGTTAATAATCCTTTATAACACATATGTATGGTTTTCATTAAGTCATGGGCCAGAAGTATATCTACCTCTAATAAATTAGGTAAATATTTTTTTTCAAGAGATAAAATAGATTAAAAAGGGGAGTAAAATTATATCATTGTGATAAGGATAGAAAATTTACTGAAGATGGTTAATTGTGATAGGCCTGGAATAGGATGTGATACTAGTTTAGTAAGGGACTTCATCAAATATGATGTTCTTTTTTGCGAACCCTAATAAATATAGAAATGATATTAAAATATTATGCATATTCCTTAAATGTATGTCTTATGAAAATTTCATTATCTCATGGAACATGTTCTATGATTCCATTATGAGGCTTGTCTTATGAAATAATAATGTTTATTTCAAGAATCATTATTATTATCTTTGGTATATTTGATATGGTCTTCAAATTTTATGATAATTATCTTATACCATTATTTTCTTGTTATTATTATTTATCTCTATAGTTTACCATTACTGAAAATCCAAGCACACCAATTCTTATATTCCCATTACCCAGGTTATAAAGATATTTATTATGTATGATTTTTTTATATAGTTAGATTTCTTTGAAGAAAATAAGAGGAGTTGATTTACCTCACATATGGAATAGTGTATATATTTCCATGTTTCCAAATTCATTAAACTATTATTGTCCCCAATAATGTTTTTTACAATGTAATGAAAAATAATCAATAGATATGTAATATCTATATATTTTAATCTTGGGTTTATATTATTGGTATCATATTATATATTTATTTAACTTTTGTAAACATGGACAAGAGAAATCAAGTGATATCCATAAGGACTTGTTAATGGATAAGTATATAGATGAGTAACTATATAAGAAGATGTACAATAATTTAGGTAAAGGATAAGGAAAGAGGTTCCAATGTAATTACATCCCTTTTTGGACACTACAAGTGGATATAGATCGGTAAAAGATATTCCTAGGGGTAAAATCCCTGAAAACATCATTTTAAGATAGATTCAATTGGGAACCAGTGAATGAAAAATATTCATGATTCACACCTAGTTTGAAACTCCTAAGGAATATAAATTGGAAATTCACAAACACGTTAATGATAATCAAGATTGTTATAAATTAAATATGTCTATGAATGAACTAGGATAAATCTATAGTGTCATAAATTAAATAAGGTGTCAAGATTTATAAATTCTATAATAGGGTTTATTTATTATGTTGTTATTCGTAATGATTTTTATTTCATACACTTTGGTTTTTGGTTTTTCTTAATGGTTGGAGCCTGAAAGAACATTATTAATGCTGAGGGAAACAATATATGAAATTAATTTCCTCTAGAGAATCCAATGTTTATGGGGGTTGGAATGAGAAATCTTTTTTTAGGTCAATAATGGGTTTATATGACCAAAGGGGGGTGAATTAGGGTGTAGATAATATTTTAAAAATTATTCCTATCCAATGTGATCTTTACATCATTATTATGAGTGTCAAAATATTTTTTCATAATTGTTCATTAATATCATATTCATTAATTTTATATATGATGCTGACGCACTGAAACCCAAACATTAATGAATTCCCAAGGACAAACATATTTTACATAGTTTACCCTCCCAATGCTGCATCCTTGGGCCATACAATGATAATGTGGAAATGAACCAAATCTACTAATGATCACTAAAATTTTTTGTTTGTGATAAATCACATCAATGTCTAATATCACATACTTTAAAATGTTTATTTTCATCTTACTATCAATGTCTAATATCACATACTTTAAAATGTTTATTTTCATCTTACTAGTTTCCCAAGGGTCACACCAGGAGTCACATTAGATATCTTCATATCTGTGGAAGGGATCACCTTTATCCTCATCCTTTTATAACTAATCTTTGAAGAGATTCTCCCATATCTTATATACATGTAGGTCCCTATATTAAACATAATAAATACAACCTCAACTATTGATATATTCTCTGTTGAAGTTCCACTTTCATTAAATTAATGAATATAAATTTATCATTGGATTACTGGGAAATGAATTCATAAAAAATTTAACATTATCCCTAACTTCATGTTTAACCATCATTTCACAAATCTCAATTATACATCGTGAAGAACCATAATTTCACAAATCTCATGTATCCTACTTGAAGAGCACAAATTCCGCAAAGATCACATAGCCTTTGTGAACACCATCACACTCATGAGGAATAATTTTTTTTTTCATTCATATTCATTCCAAAATCCCTTTCATTGAGAACACTTTCACAAGAAATTTCATCAAAAACCACCTTTATGAATCTGGTTCCTTATAATATACATTAAGCCTTTCTATATTTCAGAAGGTCATAATAGCCTATTTATTAGTATTTTCTCTAATTATAGAAGATTCCAACCCTAAAATCACTATATAGTCATTGTCTCTGATCTAATTCATATTGATACCTATTTCTCAAATTACCATTAAAATTTATTGTTCACAAAGATTATCGTAGCTTTAGAGATTATCATAAACTCTTCATTTATTCATGGTGCATCTTCATGATGATCCACAAACACATAAAAACCTAGAAAATCCTATTTTCAATGAAACACATGACTTTAGCATATTTTTATAAGGACATAAAAATCCTTGTTTTCCAAGAAACAAATGAAACTGAAAATCATTATAATGTCACATTAGGGGGGTTTTCCCCAACAATCTCCCCATATGGGTTTTTTGAAAACTCTTCACATTTTGATATATCATTAAAGATTATTCCATATTATTTCAAAATTTAATTCTTTGAATTTTGATAGATATCATATAATTAATCAATTCACACTTTTAGCCCACTTAGACCATGATCTTAGTGAGAAACAACAATAACATGAAAATTACACCAATGAATCACTTATTCCAAAGCCACTCAACTTCATTCATCACGAAAACCATCATTCATGATATATAACCTTTTATTGATCACCTGTTTATTTTAATATTTAAAACTCTACCTACATTACTACTTGGGTTATCTTGATTTTCTACTCTTAATGATGTCCATGTTAAGCACTAAGAACCATTAAATGTTTATCCATAGAACCTAACTCTCATCTTTTTATTGAAGCATTGCACAGTATATCAAAAAACTAACATTTAAAATAATAAAACATACCCTATTTGAAAACTCCACCTATCAACTTATCCACTGTCTTGATTATGATATTTTATCACCTTTAATAACCAGAGTCTCTCCCCCTTTGTCAACAAATTCCAAGGCCACCTCGTTGTTGTCTTCATCATGGTAAATATCATAGATCAATAAATTAAGAAAAATCACACCATAAATTTGGAAGAAGTGTCCCACATACACACATTTTATGTGTAGGGATTTGACTAAACTCATAGGGTCAGTCGATTCCATTCAAAATTTTTATTGGGTAATGCCTTCATCAAAATGTATGTATCTTGTAGTTCTGTAGTAACAGAGTCCAATTTTAAATGCCCTTTGTCCACCTTATACTTGATAAAATGATATTTGGATTCATTATGAATTGTAATAGAGTAATGGACAAGCTTTCGTCTAATATTTATGACCCTTAAATTAAAAAAATGGATTAGGATATGATATTTCACTTCACCTTCTATATCATCAAACTGCTACTTCAACCACAATAACCACATGCACTATTGAGTAGCTAAAATCTATTCATTTTATATGGGTCCCAAGGATATAAAATCATGTTTATTTCATTTACAATAAGTACACAACCTGCAATGATATAATGAACTGCCTGAAATGGATTTTCTATAATGAGCTGATCTATACCAATATACATTAACATAGCCCAATAAATCATGCTATGATTTTTTAT
The DNA here is from genome assembly GCA_963277665.1 of Viscum album. NCBI lineage: Eukaryota > Viridiplantae > Streptophyta > Magnoliopsida > Santalales > Viscaceae > Viscum > Viscum album. The sequence continues at coordinate 547,854,627 of OY728166.1, read as the reverse complement.
TGTTCGAAAACTGAAATCCATTGATCCCTTGATATACCAATATATATTTTCACTATGAGGAAGTGGATTTTCATGAGATTTCATTGATACCATGCTTCTTGGATTCTGAAAAAAAACATATTATATATTGTGACCATCAAGTAAAATGTACTTCCAATGATTTTCCAATATTCTGTTACATTGAATACATTTCCTTAATCTTCCAATGATTGTTTAATCTGGTTAGCCAGCTGATTCATAATAACCTTTGAATTATCTATTCAAATCATCTCACATCATAATTGGTATATTTTTATCGAGAGGTGAATTTTCCCTTCATTACTTTTATAACTTTTAAACAAAGGTAAAATGTCATTTCACCAATCATTGGCATTTAAGATTCACTCTTATTTAATTATGGGAGCTGAGTGAATTCTGCTTTATTTCATCCACCAAAGATTATTTAATTTAAATATACAAATACCATCATCCTTTGATTACTTCCACTATTGAATAAGAGAATGTAGTCAACTCCATCACACTAAAAATGAGATTTTTAAAAAACTGGTCTAGGAATGAATACAATGCTATGTGTGATTTCCTCAACCCATATAAGGAATTCTCTAGAAACAATACTATATTATAATTTTCAGGATTGAAAAAACCATTTGGATGATCAATATAAAATTTTTCTCCCAAAACCACATTAAGACATGCAGACCTGTGAGCCATCTCGAAAACATTGATAAAATTTTCACAGATATTCACTAGAATAATACGAGTTTACCATTCCATGAATTAGTGATAATGTTTCATAAACATAAATTAATTCTATATGAGAGTTACCCATTCACATAAGTCATTTTTTTGGATCACTGCACCATATTCATTTATCTCATTTCAAATGACCCATTTAATCCTAATAGAAATCATATTTGTTTTCCTTGAAATAATCGCCCATGTTCGACTATACTAAATTTTGTGACGCTCATATTTTATATTGATTATATATATTATTATCTCCCAATTTATTCTCAGAACAATAGGTTCTCACCCGTGATATAAATGATTCATTTTGTAGATATTTCATCATATTTGTATTCACTTGCGCTACATAATCACCAATAATGTTCTCTCATAATTTTTTATCACATATATTTTTATTTGATTCCAATATATATTTTTCCTACTCTTGTTCATAAAAAATTTCGTTTTCTGAATAGTAATTTTTGAATTATAATCCCACTGAGTTTCATACCCCTTCATCACATCCGTTATAAAACAAATTAATGTGTTGTTGAAGATTATGTTCATTCCCTACTATAGTGATGCTGTTTATTTCAACTAGTTTTTCCATAATCATATTAAAACATTGATTATAATCACTCAAAACATCTTAGAGTCATAAATATAGTTGGCTAATTCCATATTTTTAGAAACAGATATATAATCAAGAAATACAAAATTGTTTCTGCTTCCCCTCTAATCTATATCCTCTTGGCCAAGAACTAACACATAAAATGGGTAATAATACAAATGGTTATATATTCGATGAAACATGGAACCAATATATAATACATGTATATATTTTAATAAATATCTTTTTCAAATTATAATCTTCGTCATATAAAATTATTTTTCCACAACACACAACCTTCTGAAATAGATTTGAATAATATAATTATTGTGTGACCCAACATATTGAATCTGATATCATATGAGAATTTCAATTTAATATCTTATTATATTCACATGTATCATCATTAGACAAATCCACTCATTCCCTTTTAGTACACAGAACCCATGAATTGTATCTCTCCCATATTCAGGAACAACTTCAAGTAGATATTTATAACATTTAACGCAAGGGGAGAGGGGTACCATGATGATCTAAAATAAGTATATTGTGTATGATCCTGATGGATCAAACCTTTTATACTTTCTTAAAAATAGATTTACAATTTTTTGATTTTTCAAACTACCAAAAAAACTTCAATAGTTTTTGTCAAATGACAAAACATTCCTTACGCACATGTGAAGTCTTCTTTTGATATTTAGGATTCATAAGACTATAATTTTTCTAAAAATATTGTTTTATAAATCTTATTATAAATTTCCTTTTTTTCACCATTTTTTCATTCTTCATTACTATTTTTATTTAGAATTAATTTTTCAAATTTTCATATTCTATTTATTTTTCATCAATTGAAAGGTTACATACCATTCATTCACTTCTCAGGTTTTGGAACACATTGTATTGTTGAGATATTATTTATTAATTTTTATTTTATTAGTAATCTAAGTCACCACTCTGTTTCATAATAGTGGTGGGTTCATCACTTAACACACATTATTTTTATATACAAATACAGTAGATATGTCCATTTTATTTTAGGTTCATTCAAATTATTTCTATGAGACCACTTGATATTTTAACAAAGGAGGTGATTAATACATCTTTTAGTGAGCTCCTTTTGTTTCCCATAATGTTGTTAACATTTATTTTCACTTAATCATGTTTCATCCAATATATGTTATCCCTTATATACTTATAGTGTCATGGATCCCATTTGAGGTTCCTTTTCATTCCATGATTTCTTTTTGCTACGATTTCTTGAAAAATGATAATGATTAGGAAAAAGAAAACATATCCCATTGAAAACATACATCACATCCCCACATATTGATTATGATATTAAAACATATAGAGTTACTAAATTTTCATTGAGCTCTTGTTTTGAATGAAACATACTCATAATGTGTCCTTATCATCCAAAATAGTATAATTTCATGGAAAATTAATCATATGAGACTTTTCTCATAGATTTCATAAAATTCATCAATTTTTTCTCATTTTTAGAAATATTCCTATGTTTTAGAGTGATATATATTCCATAACCCCAAATTTAAAACATGAAGTATTACCTTGCATCCCATAGGATAATAAAAGTATTTCATTACATCTAGTAATATCCTTTTAAGGTATGTGTTTAACACCTACATAATTTTTCCTATTTCATGAACTATTCCTAACATTATTCAAATCATTCGTGGGAGATACATAATTATATATAATACCAGTTTTTCTCAAACTAGATGGTCTTTGTGTTAAGATTATCCATTATAGTTTCTTATCTTATTTAGAATAATTTTTTTTCATTTCATTATAACTTTTCATAGTGTATATAAATAGTAAGTGGAGAGCATCCTTAAATTTTGGTTTTCCATTGGCATTGGATTTCTAAACATCATTCATGAATGTTTCATTATATTATACTAATTTTTGAGGCTTTTTATCCCTAGAATGAAGTTGATCATTATGTTATCTTTTGAGATTTATTCCACTGCTCATATCATATTCCAATTCACATGGATGCTTATCCACAATGTCACAATTCTCATTGGTTATAAACTTTTATTGATAAACATAATCAGTGAAACATGAATTCCTATATTACAAAAATTGGTTATACTGAAAATTTATAGACAATTGTGTAGTAAAATCAACATTTTTGGATTCCATATATTGAATTTCATCTGATTATATATTCATTCATATCTTACCAATTTTTAGTTATCCTATCTTTTTTGATATATATTCAGCTACTTATTTCCGAAATCATTATCCTCCCTTAAATTAGAAGGCACACTAAAAAGCCTTTTATTAAATCCTTTAATCTTGTTAACCATAATTTATAGTAATTGGATCTAAATAGCTTGAGACTTATATTCATATATTAATTTATGTTCCAATTCAATTTTCATGTCAACAACATCTTCTACAGTGATTCATCGAATTTCACCAATAGTAATTCCAAATTCACTTATATTGTGAGGTTTTTTGCTCATTTGTTCATCATCATTGAATGAGTAAATATTTTTAATTTATGATTCATGAATACCATTATTTAGTAATTTTTTTCTTCCTTAAACTGAATCAGACACTTTCCATAACAATTCCACCCCATGGAATACAATAAGACCTCTACTTCTTCTTTATTGTTCGTCCATATTCTATTGCATAATGAGATATGAGAAAACTGTAATTTAAATTTAAAAAATAAACTAAATAAAGGTAAGAAAAAAATATGATAATAAAAAACAATTAGTTGATACAATGTTTAATGTCTAAAAGGATCCTAGATTCACTAAATGTGGGGTGGGGGATACCAGGGTATGCAATATATTTTCTAAATTATTCATTCACCACTACATGTTAATAACTTTATTATGATTTTCATGTTATATTTATCTCTATTGTTTTTGTTGATCCTATAATTAAATTATATATTTTATTATGATCCACTAAAAGTAATACATGAAAAAAGGAACAAGGACACACATATTTTACATGTTTCACCCTAACTAGTATACATATAAAAATAATTCAATGGTAATGTCCTGATGCACAAAATCTATGAAGGTTAACTACCAAAATTTTGTTTGGGATAGAACACTTATATTCACATACTCACTTACAATACATGGTTTAGGGTCATCTCAATATTTTAAAGGGTCACTCCTAAAATCTATTTCTATAGTTCACTATTCGTTGAAAGAATCATATTTATCCTTTTCCTTTTATAAATTTTAAGGATGGTATTCACCCATAGTTTATGGAAATTTATCTCTCTTCGTTAAAAATGTTGAATATATCCTTAGTTGTAGATTGATTCTCTATTTATGTTATACTTTCATCTACTTTATGAATATCACATTACAATAGGTTTTCTAGGAAATGAATTCTTTAAACATTCAAGATGCTCATAGCCTCTATGAGGCACCATTATTTCATGAAGATAAAAAAGACTCCATAAAGAAATATCCTTCTATAAAGTTCACTAATCCTTCACAAAGAACCCAAATTTCATGAAAATCACTTACCATTTGAGAAGGCCATTAATTTTATCATTATTATAATTTGGATTTATTTCATAAACATCATTTGATCCAAATTTTTTTGTGAAATATTTTTCAATGACTACCTTTGGAAACCAACTTCTTGAATCTAGTGCTATAGAATTTTTGTTAAGTCTCACTACATTTAGGAAATGTTTTGGCTCATCTTTATAAGAGTTTAATTTAAATCTAGAAGCTTCCATCCACATCATCAACATCAAATGATTTCCCCCATTTCATTCATGATGATACCTATTTAATTAAGAAGCATGGTGATTTCCACATACCTAGGATTTTCCTAGTCTTAATTATTATTATCAACCCTTCATGTAGTTGCAGTGCTTGTTCAGGATGAAAAATTCCATTTTGAAACACTAGTCATGAAACCAATTATTTTAAAAAAATCATTCCATTACAATATTTTTTATATCGATCATGGAAATCCACATCTACTGAATGGCCCGAAGCCTTAATTTTTTATTAATGTTGATAATCCCCCATCTTAGAAATGAGGGGAAACCCTTAAAGTGACCAGAGGTTTAGAGATTACATGACTTATAGGTCCAAGAGAAAATATACAGAATAATAATAAATGCTACTACTCATCTACAGCCTCTACATCATGATAGCATCTCTCCACCTTCAAATAGATATTCATCTAGGCTTCCCATGCATGCATAGGATGGTCCTCATGGAAATGACATACTCCCTCATTCTTTCAAATCCTTTAGTTTCTTATTTATTGAATACGCTAGATCTGAATCCTCATAAGGATTATGCTCCTTGTATAGTCTTCCTGGTTCATTAAGCATAGATTTATGTGTCATGAAAGCCATGAGGTGGCCCAAAGGCCTTAATGTTGACCAAAATCATTGAGGTGTCCTGAAAGCATTATAGTCCTGAAGGCCATGGGTTTCTCGAAGGCCCTGAATGTCCCATGGAACAAACTTGTAGCTCAAAATCCCAAACATATAAATATTAATGACTTATAAAATGCTGAAATATACCTACTCTGTTACCTATTGCATTGATTGTAACAATGCTACTATAGTACCGAGAAATATTTCTTTGTCCAGATTTGAACTCAGGTCTCATGGATCTACCCATTCTTTCATATCTATATAATTTTATAAGGGTATCAATATTCCACCATAATGATTTGATATGAAATTATAACTATAAACCTATAATGGTATGATGATAACATATCAAGTATATGATTATTCTCTAGTATAGATTTATAGAAATGTACTTCATATAAATATTATAATTCTTATTTTGGTTGAATTTGATTTTATCAAAGGCTTGGATTGTCATTATCTGCATAAATCACACATAAAATTTTGAGTAAGGATATTCACATTTAATATTCTAAACCACCATATGATCATATATCCTTATGACTAAAAGTAAGAACCTTTGATGGGGATAACATCCATGGATTGAGTCAATGTTCCCATTCATAATGTGTGTTTATCTAAAATTGTTAGAATGAATCATCACATCAATAATTGGATAGTTTTGTGAGAATTTGTTGATGTATTTCTGAAATTAATTTTTATTCTTCAAAAAAATTTCATATTGAGTTCTAAATAGAACCTATATGTGGTTCTACACCAACTTCATTAACTACAAATATAATGGCTCTGATTGAATTTCAATAACTTTATATGACAGTTTTGGAAGACATTGAGATGTTATTTATTCAGTCATTTATGCCACCATAGGGTGCACAATTTTTTTAAGGAAATATGGATTAATTAAACTCTTCAAATATTATTGAGAGATAAACTAGATAAAAATTAAAATTTAATATCCTCTTCCTCAAATTTTGGTCTTATATGATCAATTGTGAAGAGCTCATTAATTTTCCAGGATTTCCCTAAATTTTCTATATAATCATTTGATGACAATGAAGGGGATAACCATTCATTAATTGTAAATGAAATTGCAATCATATTAATGTAAAAGTAAGAACATGACGATCACATTTAAATTTTCCTAAAATCACTACGAATTGATATAAAATATTTAAAATTTACATAGTATGAATTTTTACTACAAAAACCTTCATTTATGGTTCATATAATCTAGCGAGTGGGAATATTATTTTATCTATCAAACTGATATGCAATTGAATGTTGTCCAAGAATGACCATGGGGACTATGATCTATTATTTTCTATTAATAGATGAATATTATGGGATTTTATTGGATAATTTATCATGACTATCTAATCATCTGACCATGATAGCTCATAAGGAAGCTATGTTCTTTTAGATAGATGAATGCGAGGAAAATTTCAATGAACTTAATAAAATATTAGTCAAAAAAATTTATATATGACCATATAGTGGATAAGGGTTTATAATTTGAGGATATTGATCCAAGAAGGGTGTTTTATGTGTTATTATGAAGAATGAAATTGTAAAATCTTATGTCTCACAAAGAAAGACGATTCATGAGAAAAATTACCCAACTCATGAATTGGAGTTTTCTGCATTAATATTTTCATTATTTTTATGTAATCATTATATTTATGAAGAAACTTTTTATCCATATACTAATATTAAAAGTTTAATGTATAAATACATACAAAAAGAGATGAAAATGTTCCAAAGAAGATGGTTAGAGTAGATTAATGATCATGACTTTTCAATAAATTGACATCATAGGAAAGAGAATAAGGTGTCTTATGATATGATTCAAAAGATACATTCTAGATTATCTATTATAAGGATAAAAAAAGATAAAATATTTTCAGATTCTAAATGGTTGGATTTGGAAACCCTGAAGGAAGGGGAGAAATAGTATCTTGCTCAGTTTAACGGCCAACCGTCCTTCTAAGTAATGATAAAAGTAGCTCTAAATAAAGATGTTATATTTAAGAATTAGTTGATTTCCTTAGTAACTCATTACAATTTATCTCTATTAAATATTAATTCAATCTGAATCATCTTTCCATTATATAAATTATGGTAGTGGTAATGTTTCAAAGAGTACTAAATTTTATTATGTTTGATCAATATATGATGTTTAGCTTAATTTTATATAAATGAATTTAGAAATATAATCATATAGATTTTGGTGTCAAGAATATTTGTCATCCCTAGAAAAATATTCAGAATTATAGAACAATTAAAACCCCATAGGATATGTTGATATATTGTTGTTTTGATTTCAATGGGTTTTAGGGTGAGAAACTTCCTCTGGTTGAGTATTTTTAACCACAAAATATTTCACTCATGAATTTAGATAGTTTCTTATGAAGACACATATATAAATAAATTTATAACACAAATATATTGAATGAAGTTGGTGAAAGAAATCTATTAGGACCTTATATAGCTGAAGAAATGAAATAGTAGATTAAATACATTGAACAACACATCAAAGTCACATAGAGTTGGAAGGAATGTTTTGTTTTAAATTCACTGATATGATATATAATTTATTGTTTATGATAGGGGTTTTTTAATAATTTTCCTATGAATAATTTTATAATATTTATGAGTAAAGGGAAACTAATCCCTAGGTATATTTGTCACTTTTTAATCCTTGAAAACATAGATATATTATCCTATCTCTTAGTAATTCTATAGAACTTGTATCTAGTATATAATGGGTTCTATGTATATTTCATGAGGAATTCCATACATAATCCTTCACATGTACAGGACTCATGGGTCATACCAAAGGAGAATTATATTTCTTTTGAGGAACAACAGAATGTGATTCTGGATCATAAAAGAATATTATATGCAACAAGACCACTTACCTAGTCAAATATTTCTACAAATCTACCTGTTTGAGGATTATATATGGGGAAATGAGGATATTATGAGGAATAATTATCATCATTTATTTATAACAGAGATACTAATTTTAGGGATAAATTTATTTTATGGGGGTCGAATGTAACACATTGACTTTTTCTAAATTACTGTTTTCCAATAAATTAAGGTTATTTGGTGTCTTTTTATTCATGGTACTCCCTATTTATCGTCAATTATGAAAAAAATTGTTATACATGTAGTTTAAAATTATTTTATTAGGAAATATCACATCAGGTGTTAACGTGATCCTAGAGTCACATTTGCTTCCCCACAACCCCACTTTCCAAAGGCAGGTGGAATTCTTCACATTCTAGGTGATGTCTGCTCCTTGATAAAAGCAGGATGATAGAATGTAAATTTCTCCTACAAGGGATTTCTCCTTGGAACCCATCACCCAATCTGAGTCTCCCTAATAGAGTAAGACATGTTTATGAAACTCATTCTCTGTGTCATCTCTTTGAGGAAACTGGTTCATTACACTGATTATGTCAAGACATTGAAAGGGTAATTGACCGAGAATCAACCTACCATCATTATATATGGTAATGCCAAGAATTTCTAGTAATTATTGGACACTTACTATGTTGAGATCCTGTATTATTCCATTTTAGAGGAAATTTCACTAAGTTATCTTAGGCATGAAACCTAAGGAATAACATTTTCATCATGTGGTATCATCATGAGAAAGGGCATGAGTTTAACTTATTGTGGAGATGGAGTCTTTTCAGAACACCCCGTAGAGGAGGACCAAGAATAAACAACCCTAGGAGGAAACATAAAAGAGGGATTACTAGAGATGGATTATAATTCTATATGGAGGAATATATAGGGGGTGCATCCCATAAGGTGAAGGATTCACACCCTCATGGCTAATCTGGACACCCTTGTACGTTGATCAGTGATGTGCACCCCGAGGAGGTGGGACCAAGGTTTAACATTGATTGGGATTAGAATTCCCCATATATGAGGATCCAAGAGGTGTGTCCCATAAAGACAATACGTTACACCATGAAGGATGATTTAGATGCAGTTGGAGGTGGATCAGTGAGGTACACCCATATGAGCGGTAAACCATGTTTTACAATTGGATAGGATCAGTATTCCCCGTGGAAGTGGATATAAGAGTTGTGTCCCATAATGGGAATATTTCACACCGTGAATGATGATATGGACACCGTTAGCGGAGGATTTATTTAGTGAACTCATAGAAGGGAGGTATAATGGTTTAATATTAGTTAATAATATAATGGAAAATTGAGGTGGGTCTAGGATTTTTGTCCCATAAGGGGAATATGTCACCGCATGAAGGCTGATCTTTCCATAGCTTGAGGTGGAGCAGTGAGATGCACCCTTATGATGTGGGCACTGAGATTTATCACTGGTTACGATTTAACCTAATAGAGTCATCCTACATAGCATATTTAAAATATATTGACCAAAATATGTGTATATTAACGGATGGTGTGAGTGTTACACATGGGAGGTGTCTTCTATAAGAGGAATTATCATGGTTGGATTGTGATGGATTCATTAGGGCATATACATGAGTGCTACCAGAGTGATTCAAGTAGTAGTGATGATGTTATGGGTCCTCACATGTAGGAATTCCCCATGTGGATAGACTGTTCTCATATGGATGTGGAGGCCCAGGTAAAAACCTTGATGGATGTGGATGTATTGAATGATATGGATAGTGCGGATTGATTATTGAGGGTGTTGGGATGGATCCTAAAGGTGGCTTCCTATATATCCCAATTTGCATGGAATCATATTCCATGTTATTTTATAGGGGGTATTGGGGATTACACATAATTAGATGGTCCATGGATGTGGATCATTTTGTTGGGGATTATGCCTAGAATCTAACCATGGAGAATGATGACGATTGTAGTTTTCAATTAAGGGGGACATCCATTTGATGGGTCACGTTGTCGATTACCTGTAAGAACATACCATCATGGGATGAATAATGGGGCTTAATCCACAATGGATTTATGTTGGACATGTTTGGTTATTATACATGAAAGAATCAGATATAATGGTTGGATGTCATGATCATTTCTAACCTCTGATCTATTGTTAGTCATGCTTAGTGTGTGAATCCAGAGGAAGTATAAGACATTAAATTTTTCCCAAAAATGATTTTCCAATGAGAGATGTTTTGTTTGATACACATTAATGATGTCCATGGGATTCTACGAGTATCAAGTATGTTTTTGTGCATTACAAATGGTTTCTTCCCAGCTACCATTACGGAGATGTAATTGTGTGAACAAGGATTATGCATGGAATCTTCTTAAGTGCCACTATATAGTGGAAATGGTTTGGATTTCAGTTATAAGTGGAAGAAAACTACGTTTCATTATGGAGTGGTCATTATGTGAATGGGTATTATATTTGGGGGATTGCCAATCACCTTCATATTGCTGATTAAGGATGGAACCTCAACACGTTGGTGGGTTGAGGAATATGGTCGAGGCATACACATGATAAGGAGGCCCATGGTTGTTGTCTTATATTTTTCCCAGGATCATCACATGATACATATTATTATTGATATTTAAGGCATATAATATCTACCATAGAATGAATTTTATGTATTTCAAATAGGATATTCAGTAGTTCAATGTCATGTAGTGAGAACTACATGGTGAATGAAAACAAGAAATAGACGGTGTGGGACCTACAAAAGAGATTCCCTTTATAGTTAAACCCAGAATATGATCTAGGTGATGTAGGTTGAGGAGTTTATTAAGGAATGGATTGAATCATTGTAGATAGGGAATCAAACATGAGAATTTCAACTTGTGACATGGGAAAGGTACCAAGAGGAGTAGGTTGAGTTAATGAATTTCTGAGGGTATGAAATAGTATCGTGAAACATGGAAACCTAAGGGAGGAAGTCAAGGCTACACATGGGTGAATGAAAAAAATTTCTCAACCCGTACTGAGAAAACCAAAGAGCGACTCCGAAATTATAATGGGCGTTAGTGAAGAGGATTCATGAATCGAGGTTCCCTTTCCTTGGAGTGAAGTCTAGATTCCGAGAGGATGTTCTTTATGAAGGAAAAAATAATTTAAAATATTAAAGGGCCTCACAGGTCATTCTTCATTCATGAAAGGTGAAGGCCTTTATGAATGATATCTCTATATGGGGTGGAGGCTCTCAAGAACACAAGAGAGGATGTCTTGTGATGCATATGATATTTGTTGAATAAGGTCTCATGATTCTCCTGAGAATCATGATTTGGGAGTTGTTGATGAATCCCAATGAAATATTTTTTACTGAGTGAAGATATTATGGAGCTATTTAGGGGAAATTTGGTGTTCCGATGCTAGAAATCATTCCATGAAGCAAATATGGGAACCACGAATGGTTGCGAATCTGTCAGACTTAGGAAGTTGTTCGTCCACATTCACCATTGTCACAGAGCTCTGTTGGACCCACAGAGAGTTCCATCAAGGGTTAGTGAATTCATGATCGGAGATTTTTTAATTGAAACTCTATAAATGTGCTATACAAATAAGATCCGTGAACCATTTAGGTATCCTGACTTTGAATGGACATAACTTCTTACCAATAAATCCTCTCAGGCTCTACAACCAGTCTAAGCCAATCCAATGGAATGGTATGAAATTCAAGATCAATAACTTAAGAATTCAATTCATTAATTGGAAATTTCATTATAATTCTACCACAATCTCATTATGTAACACTGGCATATCTTTCAATACAAGGAACACTAACTTTTAACAAAACCATGATATACTTATAATGTTGATATTTAAATATAACAATTATAATATAACTGTTAAACACTTTAATATGAATAATGACAAATAATTCCTAAAAAAATATTTTTTTCATTATATAAATAAATTATATTGATAATAAAATAAATAATTTTTAGTAATGTTCTTATGTGCTACTATAAAACTCTTTTAGCAAAAGAAATGCAATTTGTTTCTTTTTATGAATAATATTATGATTAATTTTCACTATTTAGGAAATATAATTTAATAAAATAAAAAATATTTTTAAATCCAAATTGAAAATATTATGTTAAGTTATCTTTTTTTGATTTTCTACAAAGATTTATTTTTGATGAATAGTGAAAAATACAACATTTTAATTGAAATCCGTCTTTTCAAATAAAATATTTAAAATGATAAAATATATATTAAATAGGTTTTAAAGTATAATTAAATAAAATACATATATATTAATTTTATTAATTTTATTTTAAATCATTTAATATCCAAATTTTATATAAAAACAATGTAGGTTTTTTATCATTTTCACATTAAAAAAATAACCGTTTTCCCTCAAATCTGCATCATTATTATTAAATTAATTTCTATCATATCAATGTTTGGAATTTCATAAATGGATTATATATTTTTAATAAATATAATTTTTAAGGACTAATTAGGTGAAATTAATTTTCTTCCAAAATGAAAAGTGAATGATGGAAAAATGTATTAGTATAGTTAAGGTAAAATTGGGTTTACTACAGGTTAAAATAAAAATATTAGGGTAAAATATACTATAAACATGTATTTAAAATATTTTATTCCCATATTAGGACCACTAAAAAAATTATTTTTTATAATAGAATATTTTTTTACCCAATTGAAATATAAAAAACAACAAAAGCACAAAATTATTTTCAAAAATAAGAATTGTCCATTCACCCACTTATAATAGAACAAATATATCTTCCCTTATTCACACCATCAAAAATATTTCTTTCAGAAAATAACCTACCAAAACACATCTCATATTATATTTTTCTAGAAGGAATATATTTGAATCAATTACTACTAGGAATGTTATAGTGAAAATCTAAGGTGCATCCATGAAGAATAGGTAATGTTAATCAATTAGAATTATTGTTTTATTTCTTACTCTAACCCCTTAAATTATATTTTTTCCTTTATTATAAAATAAAATCAGTATATTAAATATAATAAATATTTTTTATTTTAATTTAGTAACATAAACATTATGCCCTTACATAAAATGTATTATAGAATCATCATTTGTGTGTGTGATAGTCTACCACCTCACAAACTGATGTCGTTTAATTTTATAATTCCACCTCTCAATGTAGGATTTAATAGTGGATTTTTAGTCTATATATTTTATATTTTCCATTTGATATTTTATTTTTATTCATTAATTTTCATATGACACATAAAATATTTCAATCCATTTTATGTGAATAAGATAACCTATTTCATTTGTACGTATACTAATACCACATAAAATGATGTGATTCATTCGTGGTTTACATGGAACATATTAATGATGGGTTTTAAAAAAATATGTCATATATGTTAAATATAAATTATTATTTAGTTATAATATATCATTTAATCGTCTTTTTATGAATCCATAATGAAAATGAAAACATAATTCATGTGTACATATAGACTACTCTCTCCATGTATGCAGTGTTTCATATTCTTTCACTAAATTTAATATATTACAAAAAATTAATATACAATTAATAACTATTATATGTATATAATAATTATGATTCATTATAAAAATTTTCTATGATAATGTTAACAAGATTCCAATTATAAAAAATCATAACATATATGAATATACAAGAACTTAATACCCAAGAAGTAACTTTTACATGAAATCAGTAATAAATGGTTAATAAATAGTGATGGAAAAATAATATATGGTATGATATATATTAATATTTTTCTATAATATATTTCTAATATTAATATATTTATTATATAGGTGGTTTTAATTAGTAAAATGTATATGAAGTCTTAAGGTAATGAATTTTTTGTATAAATTTTTCTATTTGAGATGTATGTTATGGTATGCACCTACATTCTATCAAGAAGTATATGTAATGTCCCTTTGAAATTTAATATCATAAATTTGTTCATCCTAATGATATTTATTGCTTCATTTTATAATATTCCCTAATGGGGATTATAAATCAATGTTAATAATGTTGTAAAAATTTTATGTTATAATCTCATCATTTATCATGATTTTTATGATTAAATCTCAAATGTTGAAATATAATGATATAAATTCCATGAAATCATGTGAATTTTAATATAATATGTTTTTTCATGATATATTAATATAATAGTAACATTTTTTACACTATGATATTGAATATTATGATAATTATTTTAAGAAAATATGACTTTATTTTTCTCTTTAGTTATAAAACAAATTTCTTCCGAAAAATTATTTTAAAAAAATGTTTTATTACTCTAATATTATTTTTAAAATAACATATTATCTATGATTTTTTTAAAAAAAATAGTCTTAATTGAATCGTCATATCATTTTTCAAACAATTCTAAATTATGTTTTACTGAAAATGTGAAAGGAATCTTCATTTTATTGTGTAAGACATGATATAAATGTCTAAAATGTGTTCTAGTTGAAAAAAATTATCCATATTAATTTGGAAATATTTATGTTTTAAAAAATGTTAATTCAAATAAGAAGGTGTATTTCCCCAATAAATGTATAAAGTGCTTTTTAAAATCATTTTCCAATTCTAATTACATCCATCGATGTAACTAAACATTTATTGTGTTTATTATCCAATGATATCACCCTCATTTATTCAATGTATGGTTTATGATTATGATTATAATATGTTTATAATATAAATTCATTTTTCATGTGTCATAATATGATTAATTGATGAATTTTTGGAATCCCATTTTATTTAAATTGGTTATGATGGGGTGAAATGTTTATGACATCCATTTATTTTAAATTGTTCTTATATATTTAATTCTATATGATATTTTCTCATAAATATACATTTTGTCGTTATGATATATTGGTTTCATTATAACCAATGTTATTTTTTAAAATTATAATAATTTATAATTGTTATATTATGACCAAGAATAATGGTTATGTTATAACTAATGAAATTATTCACAATAAAATCAAGGATGTGTGGAACCGATATATCCTTAAAATCCATTGCAAAATGATTTATTTCTCATTAGATAAATATGAATTTAATGGGGAGTGAACCCAATTCACCATGGGACATTGTACAATATGATAATATTTGGAGTGAATATTGCAACTATGATAATTTATGGAGTGAACTCATTCCCCAATGAAAGTCTTGGAAATGAGTCTTAATTACTATGTAAATGATTTTCTATTATTATGTCTATGGAAGAAACATATGTCTAATATCATTCAAATGTTCACAAGGATCATGTTCTTTGATTTAATTACAAATTATTTTTATGAACTGCCTAGTTCTTCCTCATTAATCAATATTATTATCTTTGATAGAAAGGATTTTATTTTAAAACATTATGCTCATGTTCTCATACATTAATGTTCATATTGTGTGGAAGTGATCATTGATATATTTCTTGTTTAAGCTTAATGAGAATATGAGATCAACATTTCCTAATTTTCCATTACCCAATATATTTTGAAAGGTAATAAAAATAATTTTTCTATGAAGGGTTATAGTTTTAATGAAATTAGTAGGAGATGGCGTAGATATTTTACGAACAAGTTGTGTATGTGTCCATGTTTACAAAGGTACCATACATATACGATTTTGGGTTGATTGTTATTTTATGTAATGAATATCCATATATTAAGATGTGATACATAATTATGAAATGGTTGGCTGTTTACAAGGACTAAATATAAGATGTATGATTACTTAATCAAGGAATACAATATTTTATAATCAATGATAATGTTTTAAAGAAACCCACTAATTATGGATTTTCAAAGGATTAATCTCAATGTCATAAAGTAGTGTGATAAATCCTATATTGCACACATGAATTCTCAAACATCCATTCATGTAATGATTAATGAAACCTATAATGGTGATATATAGATATAGAAAATGGATGTGAATAATCTTATATTTATCTTTGATAAAGATAGAGTTAATCATTCTGGAAGCAGAATATGTGTCCCATACAAAATCATGAGAGGTCACTTTTGAATGATTTAAAAATAATTTACTTCTTTATTTATCAATGAATTAAATATATATATATATATATATATAACATTTAATTGGATAATATAATGATATAAATTATATAATAAGTATCAAGATGCTTGGTTTACCTACATGTTAAGATTGAATGGAAACATTATAAGGGTATATTGAAATTGTTACCCATACTAGTATTGGAATTTCAAAATATCCACATGGATTTATTCATAGGACTCCCTATAATTTATATATTCCATAATTACATTTGGGTTGTATTCGAATTATTTATGAAGTCAGTTCATTTTTTCCATTAAAGAAGATTTCACTCTTAATAAAACCACTATGATATGAAAATTGGAAGTGGTAAGACTAACCGAAATACCACTATCTATTGTATCTTATAGATATATGAGGTTTAGAATTGAATTTTTTTTGAAGAGTGAAGAAATAATTGGATATAAATAAAGGATTTACCAATTTTTATCATCCTTATAAGGATAGTCATCCTAAGAGGACAAATAAAACTGTACTGGATATGATGAGATATTTTTTTTGCAGATTTACAAAGATGATCTGATCAACAACTACCATATTAGAGTTATAATATAAAT
The DNA here is from genome assembly GCA_963277665.1 of Viscum album. Lineage (NCBI taxonomy): Eukaryota > Viridiplantae > Streptophyta > Magnoliopsida > Santalales > Viscaceae > Viscum > Viscum album. The sequence goes on along the minus strand of OY728166.1, from coordinate 547,837,311 downwards.
ATATTTTTCATTATAGAATATATATTGAATTATACGAGCCCCATTAAGGGAATAAAAATATAAATTCACTATACTGGGAAGATGTTACAAAGGGGATTTTGATAGGTCCTGACATTGTCCATGAAATGATGGAGAATGTTCAAACTATACATTGATATAAGAAAGAAGAACCAATTTTTAATAAAATATATGAATATATTAATTGATAAGATCTCAATTTTATTATTGGCGATGAGTTGTTTGATAAAAAATATCAATGATAGAAGATTATCCTATTTGGTAACAAAAGGAAGAATAGATCTATGTATATCATTCCTCTTGAGGTCCTTGATGAGGCTGTGGCTATATCTTATTAATTAGAACTCATAGACAACCTATCCAACGTACATGATTTTTTTCGTGTATCACATTTCATGAAGTAGATATTATACCCTTCAAGGGCACTGAATTTTGAATATGTTCTCCTAGGACATGATATTTCATATATAGAATATCATCTGAAAATTATAGATCGAACAAATAATATGATATAAATAATACCACAGTGCATTTTTAGGTAATGTATAGAAATAATAATATTAATGATGTTTTATGGTATATTTAGGATGTAATTATAAATAAGTTACTTATATTTTTTCTATAATGTATTACAATTTTTATGGAAAACAGATTTTTAAGAGGGTATAACGTAACCACATTAGTTTTTTATTCAAAAATAAATACTATTTCTATTATATTACACTACAATAGACAAAAAAACAATAAAAATATATAATATTGTATGTTAGTTACATAATTAGTAGGTATTAGTAGTGATTGTTGACTTATGAAACACACACACACATATATATAATGAATAACACTATGTCACAATAAATATTGACTAAACATGTGTTTCTACGAAACTAATGTATATACTATAATAAAATTTTAAAAAAAATTGGTATAATATATTTTACATTAATAAATGACTAAAACTAGAATAATTAGTAATTTTTAGGAAATAAAATAGATAATATACCAAATGATAATTTTCTATTATAAACGACTATTTTTATATATTATTTTTTAAATTGAATATAATATTTAGAATTTTTGGAATTTGAATGTGTAAAAAATACCACCATTTTTAGATTTATCATAGAAGTATGAGAATACGATTAATTATTTGTATTTTTCTAAATAGATTGATTCATAGTAGAATTGTAAGAAATATATTTTAAACAGCAAATATGGAATCTATGAAATTATTATTATATAAATATAAATTGGAAATTTCTAAAATTATTTTATAATAATAAATATTTTATAATACGGTTAATTATTTTAAAAAAATATAACTTTTATTTTATAAAAATGAATTTAAAATTTTATAATTTATTTCAAATGATTCAAGAAGAATTTTTAATATATTATAAATTTAGTATTTTAATGATAATTTTAATCACTTTTAAAAATTTAATAATTAAAATGGATTTAAAATTTTAAATATTTAGAATAAAATTTTATAATAAGGAAAATTTGATTTTGGGGTATAAAGAATAAATTACAAAGGAAAAAACCAGTTACCTATGGGATAACCAAAACTGAAAAAGTGATTATGCTTAGATGTAAATGGATAAACATTTTAGTAAAAATAATTTATTGAATTTTTAAGGTTTTAAATGACCTTATTACTTATCCTTTATATTGATTCTCAGTTTTTGAACCATTTTCTTTAAGAGTGACCTTCTGGTAATCGAAATTTTTTTCTATTTAAAAATATGCCTATTTTTTCACTTTTATATGGGGAACTCATCCTCAAAGATCCTGTAACATTAAAACCATCTATATTCAGGCCAATATATACCAAAATATCATATAAAAATATTAACCAACTTAAGTACATTATAGTCTTCTCAAAATTCAATGACTTAATGTTTTATCCCCTTCAAAAATAGATAACCCAATATATATATTTCTAAACACTTCGTCATATTTTAAATTTTTTTATATCCATTAGGTATTTATCAAAGAAATTTAAACAATAAAAAATCATAAAATAATTACCCCTATTATATGGATATGTTATTATAATTATTTATCAATCATTAACCCTCATTACATGTTCTTTTATGTAAAATAAAAACATGAATTGTCTTTGTGATTGATCTACTGCCTTCAGGAAAAAACTTGTTTCTTTTTTCATTACATCCATCAAGGATGGTTATATATGTATATTAATACTATATATGATATATTTATTTACCATATGTCATTTATGTGGTTCTCTGTAAATAATAGAAAATAACTGAACTTATTATGGTAATCCATTGATATCAGTAAATTACTCAAAACTAGTTCGTCACCATTTTTTCATTCAAAAGACATGACTTATAATCCCATGATATGAAATTGTTACATTATTGATCTTTATAGATATTAGATAATAGTACCTATAATATTTTTTAAATTAGTAAATTTCGATGAAAATAGATTATTTATATAATGTTTATGAACCTATTTCAAAACAAACAAGATTAATAACACATAATGATGAAATGTAGTTTATAATAATATAATACATATAGTGAGTTATCATAAATTAAATTTGTAAATGAAAATTTATATGAGTATGGTTTTTAAATTTTAAATGAAAATTATTAAAATTATGATAGTGGAGGTTAATTTAAATCTATAGAAACTAGTTTAATAGTCATGTACATGGTAACTCATACTCCATTATTTGATTTATAAAATTTTCTATTGAACACCATTTTTCAATTAATTTACAATTTTAATTTTTTCCTATGTATTTTATAGTGAAAAATTGTTTATTAAATGAATCCATTTTCATCATTGTTTTTTATTTTAATTTTCCCTCATTTGAATGTATACATTATAAAAAGAGTCATGTCACTATGGATTTTAGAAAGTCAAATAAAAAATGATTTTTTAAAAAATATTTTCATGATTTGGTTCTAATTATATTAAAATTATATATCATCATTCGAGTTAGGTTTCTATTATCATGTGGTTATTTTGGAAGATCATTTTTTTGGTATTAAATTTTTTTATTCATAATGTTATATTATATGATTTGGAAGTTTTATAAAACTGATTTTTTCAATCAGTTATTTATTAAAAGTGAATTATTTTTATTTTTACGGTTTATAAAACACATATTAGTATTATAGGTTTATTCATATGTGATATGTTAGGGATATTAATGTGGAATTTATAATCATGGATGATTATCGGTATGACCTTATATGATGATCATTTGAATATGTTGAAAGTTGACATCCCACAATAAATATACGTGTGAGTAGTTTTTTCTTTCATAAAATCATGGTCATTGATTGTGGGAATAATGAAATTAATATTCCTTATAATATTGTATGTTTAATATTAAAATTATTTTATGTATTTTTATCTTATTATATCATTGTTTGGGTCATTAATGATATTTTTTCTCTAAGTTAATATTTTCCCATAATTAAAGGATGTAAAATATTATGATATACTGGTCTTAGAATTAAATGTTTATGCCGAATTCGACTAATACATATTATATTTTTTATATTTACATGTTGATATTTTTTGGTTTTTGGTTATTATTCAATTTCATTTAAGTGTCACTTTTGTTTGGAATTAATCAATCAAGATGTTATGGTATTTTAGTTATTCTTATCTTTTGTAGTTTTTCTTATGAAACAACCCCTGATAAATGGTTTATTCACCCCTTATAGAGATAGTATGATCCCAAATTTATTATTAATTCATTTAAAATTTTATTTGGATCTGTCTTATTAATGATATATGTATAATATGGTCTTGTATAGTTAGATTTGGGAAATTTATCATGATTTATCTTAAATAAGTTTATTATATAGACAATTTAAAAAGAAACTAAACCTATCGATCCTTGGGAATTATTATTTATAAAATATAATCTTTAAATAAATTTATATGATTTAAATTAATGGAATGTTTAACATGGGTAAATTTATAGTCTTTTACCTCATGAAAAGGTCGATTCAATGTTAATTGAACAAATGGGATTGTGAGATACCTTTGCTAATGAGCAAGTGGTAGAGGCTTCACCATATTATCTCAATATTCACTAAAAACTCTTATATGACTCTATTTATTCAAAAATCAACTTATACATATTATTGGAATCAATTTGTCTCATCATATTTGGATATCCCTAAATTTGAAAAAATTTATATTTTTAATCCACTTCTGACTCATGGAATATCTTATTGAGAGTATATTTCTTAATTCCTACTATACTAAATTGTTCATAATTTTTATGTTAATACATAAAAACTCATCCTATAGAATGATAATAAATTCCTTTATATATTTATCAATATCATTTAACACCATTGACTTATCATTAATTTTTTAATACATAATAATCAAAGATTTTATCTATCTTTTAAAATGTGTGGAAAAGTTATTTTACAACCGTATCAAATTATACATTCATAAATTCACACACAATTTATTTATACATTAGTTTTATAAAATATTTATATGTAATAAAAAATTGTTTTTAATTGTCTTTTTATACCCTTCTGACAATGATTAATATTATTTAGAAATTTATATTCCAAGGCATTGTCCAGTTATTATAAAATTTTCTGTCCATCACGAATTTCCTATATGGATATGAATATATATGTCTCTAAATGAATTTATTAATTCATCAAATATTACATACCTTCAATATAGTGGTTTGTATCGGATTTACTGTAATCATTTTCACACATTGTACTTTCTTTATTTCTTGAATCATCACAAAAGTATTTACACATTGTCTTATAACTCTAACTACATTCAGTTACTGGTTGATCCTCTTCAACGTTTGAATATTTTTTATTTGTATTGACACGTTTTCTTTATAATTATATAGCCCATTTATGGAACCTCTATATTAATAAAAAAAAGTATAGAAATCATATTATGTATAAATTCACTTCTACAACCCTTAATATATACACCTCTTGTATTATGATAAAAATCAATGGTATATAAAATTATAAATGAAAATAGAGATAAATCCTTTTGTTTTAATAACAATATTTCTAGAACAATAGATCCATCTAAAAGGGACATAGGCTTTGATATCAATTGAGATTATGAGTTGGATAATGTAGAAATAGTTTGGATGTTTATGTGTTACAAAATCATTTCCCATAACACAAAATATTATATCGACTCTTTATATACCTTTTGTATTGAATCTATGATTATGGTTTTAAAACATGTATTTTTTATACAAATATAAAATTTTAAAAAATGTTGATAATGTTGAAATATTTAACACATGAATTTTTATAGGGTCTGGTATCTATGTAAGACTAGTCTATACTGTTGATGGTTGTTATCCTATACTAAATGTTTTCCACTATTAATATAATTATTAATTCTACTAGAAGTGGTATATTATTATCTAAAACCACAATCTCTCTCTATTTTTTACATTTGAGCTAGTTCAAAATATTACATTGGTGAACGAGGAGACACCCACACATTATCCTCATGTTATAATCCAAAAATAATTTCATTTTAACATTCATTCTTTTCTTAAAATATATTAAATATTTTATTAATGACACTAAAACATCACAAAAATAATTAAAGTCTGCAATAATAGAGTGTCTTCATCTATTATCAATTAATATGGTCACTCTATGACACATGAATTTTGTGTTGTTTTTAAAATATTATAATTTATTTCAACTTAACCAAATAAATCAAAAACAAGACAACCCCAAAACGATCTTATATTAAAACTATATAAATTAATTAAATTATCTAAAATATTTGTTAGTGATTAGATATACTAAAAGTTTTGGGACTATTATTTATCTCTCAATGTGATCTACTTGAGGTATAATATATTCTTATCCTTTATAAACTCATCACTATTACTCTAAAAAATTAAATATATAAAAGGACAACTACCTTGGATACATGAAAAAAATTTACATAGTTGATTATTTTTCATCAAACCCCAATATATTTTTATTTAATAATGGTCCAGAATGTCTTCCCTCATTGTTATTCTATTGTCTATTTCAATAAACTTCACTATAATACTAATATTCCTCTAGGGATTCTCTTTCATGTTCTTGGGAATTTTATTTTTCTCAACTTATAAAAGTGACCCCTCATGAATATTTTTGGAGAGCCTATTCAATTTCTAAAATAGGTAGCTATACCATTTTGTATGGGTGGTCATATATTCTGTGAAGCGTAATTCATCAGTAACTATTTGACAAGAATAATCAAAAACATCCTAAGAACAAATAATCATCATAATTTCCATATAATTAATTTTTTTAACTCAATCCTATATTATATATATAATCCATCTCATATACTTTTTCCATTCAATATTATATTGGTTGAGTATATCATCATAAATTTTCTACAGTATCCCCCATTATAATTTTCCTAATATACTCCCCACAAATTTAAAAAAATCTAATTCTATAAGGATTTAAGAAAATAAAGTATTAATTGTATGTGTGGAGATAAAAACCCACTATTTTCATACATAAATATCAAATACTAATGGATCAATATTCATTACATAAAAAACATTCCATGACAAACTCCAAGAAATCTAGTATCTTTATAAACATGGAAACATAAAAATTTGGTTCATAGGTGATCTACATCATATCCCACTAAATTATTCATAACTAGAACCCTCCATATACATATCATATATAATACCTTTATTTATAATCTAGGGAAAGTAAACATAAAAAAGGGTGAGAACATATACTGAGTAAGGGTATATAAGAAATATTTCAACATAGCATGAGTGTAAGGGTATTGGAATGTGTGAAATTAATTTTAAACCTTACCCTATATATCATAGATTATAAACATGAGTCATGGAATAAATATTGGTAGTTCATAATACGTAAATAAAAAAATAAATCAGATAACATAATAAATTTAAGAATATTGGTAGAACAAGACTTGTAATTGGGGTATAATTGTAATAATTTAGAATCATTTCCAAAGTAGTTATGGATTATTAAAAATGAAATAATAGTTAAATGGGATCAATTAATGTATTTGAAAAAAATTCTAGAACCTGATTGTTTATTATGGGTGGTTTTAATTTTTCATAATCATTTATATCAATTTCATCATTTTTGAAAATCATCTAATAGGTTTATTTTGTGGATCCAGAAACAACCAATTATTCTAATATTACAGATAACTGAAGGACCCACTTTCTAAAGGATGTTCCTCATTAAATATCCTAGAAAACGATACTTATGAACTCACATTGGTAGAGTGAATGGTAGGGAGAACTCATCTAGATACATTAATGGAAATTATGGTCTCCTCGGCGAATCTCTTAAATATATATGATAAATTTGTTAATCCTTAATCAATTACCATGTATGACATTGGTCTCCTATGAATTAACAATCAATTTTTATCATGAATGGAATTTAGAATAATTTGAATGTATTAGAGTTTCTTTATCAGTACATACATATATTTGTATATGATACTCTCCATCAATGGTACCCTATTAAGTACTACTTATATATTTGATTGTCTTTATTATCACCATTATGGTTTTGAGCTATGGAGTGGGGTGAGATGAAGTATACCATTATTCGAGGATATGGGATATGTTTTGATGTAATGATAAGACCCATAATATAGTATTCCAACTTATCATTGTGAATGGAATCAGAACCTACATAGTTTAGTTCCCCATAATCAGTATCATCAATTTTTTATGGCATTTGATGAGGACCAAACTATGAATTATAAAATCATGAGGCAAGGAAGTGTATGTGATATTTTCTTAGTCAGTGTTTGATGTGGGACTTATGCTGAGGAAGGCCATGTAGATTAAAGGTACATGGTCTCCCATGTTCGACAATACACTAAAGGAAATGTGTCGAAAATAGACATGTGGTTGATTTGGGGTGTGTGTTTTGGACCCTAGAGAGGATTTATATGTATCCTATTTTGATGAGAAAAAAATCCCACTTGGATTTTTATTGAGGACCCATACCTATGGAAGCCCAATAAAAGAATGTTTCTTAGGTTACTATAGAACATTCAGAGGATTGATTTGGGGGTTAAACATTGGAGGATTCCCTTTGAATTTATTCATTGGTTACAGGGACCCATTAAATTTAATAGAATGGTTTGGTGGCATAAATCATCAAGGATGAGGATCGCAAGTTTTAGTGTGGTAAGGGAATATACCATATATTTTTCTATCATTTGGTTGGTTTCATCACATGAAATTATTCCCATGCTTGGTTATTGTTTGATTGGGGATTATACCAAATAAAAGGACCATGGATCATTGGGTATAAAACATAAGCTGACGCCATATGTTTCTAGGCAAGGTATTGCCCCCATGAGGATGACCTAGTATATATATTATATAGATTTCATGACCAAAATTAACCACTAATTCAACATGAGTCATGATTGGGGTGGGAAACAAGAGGAATTAGTAGGTATGGAAAAAAACAAAATCATTTTATTCAACTTATGTATAGGGCCATGACCCAACTAGAGTGGGTATGAGAGTGGGATGTAGAACATGTTCTATCCAATTTTTTTAACCTAGACCCAAATGGACTATGTAAGGGATTTGATGTTCCCATATCCCAATTAATTTTGGAAACTAGGATAGTCACATTTGATGTCCTAAATTTCTATGACCCATTAGTATGAAAAAATAATAAGGAATGAACTTGGAGAGGTCCTATAAGATAGTATTGGGGAATTATCCATGAGGGATGCTAAAAAATATTCATGGGAAAGAGAGTAGGATAATTCAAAAATCCTCAAATCGAAATGAAATTATGATTCTCAACCCTACGTTGAATTGTGGGTCCCTGGTTGTAGAGATGATAAGTTATGGACATGGACATAACCCTCGTAACCGGACTAAGAGGACCCTAAAACTCCCCATTGGGTGGGGATTCTCATGATTTTGGGAATACATTTCTATATGAAAAATGCGGATCCTACCTATCAGTTAAGTCTAGTGGTGAAAACCATAGTCTGAAGGAAAGAATATTCAAATGGAACATAGTCTAGTGTTCCTCTTTCCATTGATTTTCATGTCCAGAGGCATCAGTGTAGGTTTCAATTTTATCTCCCTCAGATAAGTAATAAAAAGGGAGAGGATCCCTTCTAAGGGTTTCATGTCATAAGGATCATAAAGATACTCGTGGAGGTCTAGGATTAGCATGAAAATGTGATTTGTGTATGTCTTGGGATTAGAAGGAAGTGATTTGCGCATGTGGGGTGGGAGTATGTGAGGTAGAGGTTATTTTAGAAATAGAACACTTTTGTAACACAAATTGAGGGAAGCCATATCCCAAGAACAGCCAGTCTCCCCATGTTTCATTTGAAAGGTCTGACGTAGGTCCCGTGCTAAGTAAATAACCATCATGCGTGTGGTTTTCATCTAGGGGAAAGGGTTCCCCACACATGTGTCTTATGTTTTAGTCCCTCCAGAAACTTATATCTATCCATCCCAATTATTTAACAATATCTTTATGTTTTGGAGAGATAACTAATGTAATTTTGAGGACCTTATAAAATTTCTGTAGGATCATATCAGGGTGTATTCTCTCGATTTTATAGTTTTCCCAAATGAGGACACCTAAGTACATCTTTATAAGAAAAAAGAGGTCATGGGATAATGAGTTACCCTTAATAGGCCTATGGAATAGGTCCCCAATGATGGTATCCCATACAATGGTGGATGGGCTTTCATTACTATGATGGGGGCTACAAAAGCATACTAATGCACTGGGGTGCTTACATGTGCGAGCTTGGGAACATTCTTTGGACTCTTTTTTGGGATATTAATTCGTTATAACATACTTGAATAATTATTAATAATATTTTCAACCCATATGACAGAGAAAAGTGTCAATCAACCCCCCCCCCCCCCCACATGACTATGTCTGATCAAAAGAGGATGGGAACACCCTATGAAAAATTGTGGAAAATATTATGATGGTGGTGCAGGTACATGGTGTATGATACCTATGTTGGATTGGGGAATATGGCTATTGTACAAGACTGAATCACAAGTCAACAACATTGGAAAAGTTCCTAGGTTAGATGTATAAGAATATAGTGATAATAAATACCACTAGATTATTTTCAAACACATTCCTTTTTCACCCATGCATATTTATTTCATAGTGAATATCATCTACCAAGTCGTTCCAAAAAATGTGTTTTTCATATTACCTTTTGAGAAAATCGTCACATACACTCATGGTACGACATCCTAATTGAGTATTATTCATGGAAAAACATATCAAGGATTATGCACTTGACTACAAGGTCGAGGGGTATGTGCAAGGGACCTGGTCGTAGGCCCTGTATGAGGGACCTCATCAAGGGGCCTTCGAGATGGACTTTCCTTTTGTCAACATTTTTCTCTTTTTTCATATATACATTTTTTTACCTTATTAATGAGATGAATTATTTTACCATGTTTTCAATTGATACTTGGTTGTCTTATCTTGATCATGCTATTACATGTGCCTTAGAAATGATCAAATATACTAAGAGAGATTACTATGAGATAGTTGTATCCACTCAATATAATGTGGTAAAGTATTTGACGTTGTATCAACATGTGTATCCAAAAAGTGATTATTTTCCCCATTACGAACATGATATTATATGGTACTCACTAAACCTGATGACTTAGATAAATTTCCTAAATTCATTGTTTGTGGAATATACTAATTATCCTTCTTGTAACATATCCATGAAGGGTGTCCACATAAATAAGGTAACTATTCCCAATTGAAATTCCTTACACCATATACATTGTGCACTGGATTAGGAGCCTCAAAACATAGTGTCGAAGCTCCGATTTTAAGACTCCACATATCATGCTTCATTGGAAGCCTAGTTATATGGTTGGAAGGGGGGCTATGATTTATACTCTTGAGGGGGAGGTAAGACATTGTAGATGTGGTTTTACTGGTTTCACCAGAGGTGTGATGAATTAGTGAAGAAGCTACAAGATATCATTATTTAGTAATATTTTTTGCAGGAAAAATTCTTGTTTACATATACTCATAAATCATCTCTTAGATGGAGAGTCAGTGGACCCCTAAGACAAAATCATTCCATCTAACACATTGTAAAGACTGAATGAGCTCATGATTTTTTTTTTAAAAAAATTAGATCCTATATACTTGGGGGTATGTATGAAGAGTTTTCCCAATGAATACAATGTTGGAAGCTGCAGAATAGACACCTACTTTAAAGAATGAGCATTTCATGGTCTCTTAGAATGTGTAAAATAATGATCATCACTATATGGATGACATCCATTTTGAAAAATGGAAGATGTAATTTCTTCATTTTAGAAGGAGAAGGTCCCACTTTCCAGCACCCTATAAGACTATCCACTATAAAGAACTAGGGTCCTCCCAGATCATTTTTCCATACAATAGAGAAGTGATTGTATATTAGTTGGGGTTATAAGGATAAAATGAATGTTTCTATGATGAACTATATATAAATCTTACCTGAAATGTTGATGAGTATTTATCTTTTTTCGGTCACCAAATACAATTGCTTCACGAGAATTTGGATTTTTTTAAAAATCCAGTATATTCAAAGGGAGACATATATAGTTGGATGTACAAGTCCTTGTGAGGATTTTAAAGTATTTTATACATTAATATAATGTGTAGGATTGGATATGAATTTATTGGTCGTTCAAAGTGTGTGGGGTAGGACTACAACACAATATTGTTTTTCTGTATTGTTGATCTCAAATAAATCCTTAGAGGGATGATTTCTCCATTTTGTTTTGGTTATTCTCGAATTCAATATTTATTTATGAAGTATGCTAATGTGATTAGGATTCTTGAATGTGTTAAGTGAATTTAAATAAATCCCACTTAATGGTCATAAGAATGTGATCGTAACCAACAATGACAATTATCATAATGAACTGACGGCGTATATGATGGCATTTAGAGATAGTTTGTTGGCAGATTATATAAATTACAAGATCATATAAGATGCTTATACTTCATATTGATTTACCTTCAATTTCAAATGTCTGCATATATAATTATTATTTCCCCTTATGCATGTTAGGAATGAGAAACACATGGAAGTACCTTGATAAATCTTGATCCTGATGGCCATGGACGTGTCTAAAATTTCAAACATGTTGCATGCACAAGATTCATCAACGTAGATGGAGTCAAGGTATTCTACTGTGATGATCTATTCATACCCTCAATATTTACAAAGGGGGTATTTTTTACAGCTAAGGCTATGTAATGCTTTCGCTTATATTTCATGGTAGAAAGTATTGAAAAAAATGAGATGATACTAAACATGTAAAGTCTTCTAGGATATCTCCAGAAAATTAAAATGATCATGACTGGGATTTGAAAACCACAAAGTCTGGTCCATGGAGGTTTATTCATCATCACTGGTAAGAGTATGAGGTTCCTATCAACTAGACTTAAGTGAGGTTAGGGAGGCCGAAAAGTCTTCCAATGCAAAATATGTAGGTATTTCCATATAAAATGTGTTATTAGAAACAAATTACATTGGAATCATAGTTCTTCAATTCAAAGAAGAGTATATCTCAAGAATCATGGATTCATGGGTGTTTATCCTTGATGTTGTACTTATCCAACATATGGGAGATATCTAAGAACCCACTAATCTCAACAAATAATGTAATTTGAATGAGGTCGGGATACATGATTAACATTTAGAGACATTGATATATCTATTTGGTGATAAGATCCTGACCACAATTTTGATATTTGACCTGATGGTATGAGGTTGGATTGAGGTGGTATCATGTCACGCCGATGAGGAATGGGACGACTTTATCGGTCCAACTAATATATCACTCTCTTCATCTTTCTCTTTGTTTTTATTGTATACACAATCATTAATTTTTAGGTGATACATTTTTTAGTATGGATGATAAGAAAAATATAATACAACAATAAATAGCTACAGATGTGCTTGAGTTATCAAGGTATGTCTCTATGGGAACGCCCATTTTAGTAATGGATGAGTTTCCTTATTCCACTGAATTATTCTTGGGATAGAGGTTGATGATGGAGTATATGGTGTGGGGAGATCATAAACATCCAAATAAATTTACCATTACCTGTGGTAATGATACAATCACCTCACTATCCCAAGAAATTAAGCAAATATGGGTAGAGAGATTAGTCTAACACATGCACCATAGTATGTGGTAGTGTTTCATGCTAATATCCTTACTTTATTGACATACTCGTTAGTAATGAATTTTTATCCCTTTCATACCTCAAATGATCTATAATGGGTCCATCAATTAACAAGGGGGGAAATTAGAGGAGGTACAAACCCATGTTGATGAATCCATCATCCTAATGGATAAAGCATCTTAAGATGCATCTTTCTCCTATCTCGTTATTGTAGAGAGGGGATATGGCCCTGGTATTCTTTGAGACATGTCATAAAGTATTATGTGTTTTTTTGTTAAATTCTCTCTTGCTATATCATATTAATTTTAACACTAGTGGATGTTGTAGAAAGTCAATGTTGTTCCCACTTTCACCCTAGTAGGGGATGATAGAGATCTTAGACAGTCAGATAAAGGTAATGGTTCTTTCCTCGACTCTATAGGGTATGAAATCATTGTTCTTTCAAAGATGATGAAAAATGGAATTGACTATATAGACAATTATTTTCCAAACATACACATCTTAGATACTAGTACTAGTGTGGATGTTGTAATGTTAGGTGGATTACATAATGAAATATTTAGTGAATTAATAGACCTTGGAAATAGATTGAACATAATTTATACTACCTCCACTTTTGAGAAGTTTGAAGAATTTAGCAGGTTATTGGATGGATGTGAGTTTTCTCATTTTTGTATCATTCAACTATTTTTTACTCTTTATAAATGATGTATCACATCAGACCTTAATATGTATTGAATTTTCAGTAGGGAGCATTTCCAAGGCACTTCAACAATAAAAGGTCCAATCCCATCATGCTTCTACTTTGAGGATGTAACACCTCATGATTTTGATTAGGGAGATTCTCGGGATCCACCGATCCCAATTGCAAAGAAAATATTCAAGGATTCTACTCATCAAGAGTTCCTTTATCTTAGTATTTAGGCCTAGAGTACTGGGAACCTATAAATCCCAAGATTATACCTATCAATTGGTTGGTGTGGTTAAATTTTCTGGTTTCTTCAACTCGTTTTCTATCTATTAACCTCATGATTATGATGAGGGGTGTAACACATTATTTATTGCCATCGCATTCAGTTACCGAGCTTGAGTGGGGGATCCAATTCCAATATTTTTTATACTAGTAGGAGAAACTGAGGATTTTGTGGAGGTAGAAGAAAAAGATGACTCATTGAGTTCATTATTCCCAGAGTACATCATTATTTTGAGAGATGTTCTATCCATCAATGGTTGAGCATGATTATCTTCACAAAACGTGTGGTAATATATAGTTGGTGATCTTGATGATAGTTTCCAAGATGCATTATTTTGATATTATATTAAAACATCATAAACATTTACACTAAATTTTACATGATTTGATGTGGAATATATGATTACCGCAATATCAACTGTGTAGTGACGTTTACCATCTAGAACAGAAAGAATGATGAATGATCATAGAAATATTAAGAACAGATAGAATACCAGTTTAAGGACTTCAGAGCAATCATAATCTAATATGAGATCATCCATAAAATGGTGGTTGAGGGGTATGAAAACTTCTTTGATGATAAATATTTCCACATGATGATCATTATATAATATAAAAATTTTGTGAAGGAAGAGATGGTATAACTCGACAAATACATGAAATTATTCATGGAAAAAAGAAGATATTTTATTGTTGCAGATCGGGAGAAGCTTCATCACTATATGGAGGATACTACAACATAATTATCCAGGTTTTGGAAAACTGAAAAAATTTATTGGGCATTAGTCAATTAAATAAATACATATATTTGGGATAATTTTTAAAACATTTTACAGATACATTATCATTTGGAAGATTCAATGCATTACTAGAACATTTATAAAAAGAGGACATTATTTCCAATTAATTGTTCTTATTTTCCATTCCCATTCCTAGCCATTAAAAAATGGATCCATTTTTTTGAGTGTCATCACATTATAATTACAGTGACAAGGGAGAGGGAGAAGTATAATTTCATCATAATCCATGGGGCCTAGTGAGAATAGTTATACTGTTGATAATATTGTATAAAAAACCTAAAATCATTGTGTATTTTGTATCATGTGTTTAACATTTTTATATGTGAAATATGGATTAGTCATAGTGGTATGAACTTTGATTTTTATTAGGATTTCCTTTGAGGGATTTAAAAATAATAGGATTTATGCCAATATCATTTCATTTTTCATGTTTCTCAAAAACCAAACAGGGTGGAGATCTAACAGAATGAGACTCCAAATTTTTCTAGAGTATCCTTTTTTGGGTTTTCATGTTAATTCGTCCCATTCATATTTTCATGGGATGTATAAATTCATGTTTGAATGAATAAAGGGAATTGTGTTTTTTGATGAATATATTTGACCATGAGTATTGAAATGATGATTTGTAATGGGATTTCTAATCAACAATTTTATGAAATTCTTCAGATTCCCAAACAATAATATTGAGTCACATTTTTGTGATTTCCTAACCCAAATCATAAAGTGAGACAAGTATGTGAGGAATATTTTATTACTGAGTAAAATAATTGGGTTTTAGGAAATCAAATTGAGTCATATTAGAAAAGAGGGGGTATATTCTATGGAAGAACGTACTGATTGTTGAAAATCCTTTTTTGGGAGACATTATGAAAATCCAACATAGTCATGTTAATACATTGTGAAATAGAAGAATCTTTTGGCTGAAATTCCCTTTATGTGGATGAATTATGAAAATCCTAACAGGGCATGTTACAACATATCTAGAATAATAAGTTTAAAATAATTAAGAAATTATATTTCCAATGAACGAAGGACATTAATAGATATTTGGATTTCTAGAAACCATCATAGGTTATTTTGAAAGAGATAATGTTTGGGAATTAAGGGACTATTTATATTGTCATTTTCAATGAATGGGAAACTACATATATATGAAACAAACTTGTGTGAAATAGTATACATTCTATTAACGGACACAAGTTAGGGGGAGGCCCCATTCTGACAAGGGTTGACACACTATGCAATTTAATACCATGCGATCAGGAAATGGAATATGAAATTTAAAATATCACAGGAAGGATGTTGTTTTATAGATTAATATATTTTGACATTGACATCCTGCCATTTACTTGAAATTCAGTCGTCATAGAAATTCGAGGAAATGATGAAAAATTAGTAATCTATGACCGAATGATAAGTAATTTTCCTTTTCATGGTAATCTGTTTTGGAATTTTCCAACATATTAATGTAGAAAGTTGATAATTTGTAATTTATAATCTAGTTTTATTTATATATGAAGAGTGATATAGGAGAAATGGATTATTTTGATATAGGAGGTATCTCTTGATGATTAATCCTCCATTGGTTGACATACCCATGTTGTGGGCGAATTTATGAAAATAAAAATGGGTAATGTTATTGCAATGTGAAATAGTGGCATCATCTAGATGATAGACCCTTTATGTTGATGTCTTATTGAATGATCACTGAGGTGTGTTACTACATATACATAAAATGGTGTTCTCATAAATTACTTTATTATATTGTAGATAGATGAAGAAAGATTAAAGAGATTTTTATTTCTCTATACATAATGTTTTTTGCTAGTGGAATGTCCCATAATCAGAGAGAAAATCTCAAAAAAATTACCCAAGAATGGGAGCATAGGTTTCCTACATATGTATGCCCAAAGTATGGGATATATGGTTCATGTTGTAATAGGTCATATCAATAGGACAATAATAATATGGAAACAATAGTAAATATGTGTCATACTAGACCAAGGTTATTTCAAAATACATTTTGTATGATGGAGGAAATTGTAATCAACAATATAGGGGTTTCTCTTATCAAGAGAAATAATATAGAAATTGTAAATGAGGGATATGGATCTATAAAAATATCATCGTGACTTACAATGATTGAATAAGATTCTCATGAAGAAACAATGTACCACTTGTTGAAAAACCATTTTTATGAGTGAATATATGTAATGAAAACTGGGGTTTGTTACTACATAGTCAAATAGCAGAATCATCTAAAAGACAAGATATTTATGTCGATGATTCAGGAAAATTTAACAAGGGCGTGTTACTATATAGTTAGAAAAAGGATCACTCTAGTGTCAAACATTTTATTTCTAGTATCTAGAGATTGTTTATATAAATCCCATGTTATCCAATATTAAGAGTATAATGTATGGAAGTGATATATCCTATCATAAATAAGTATTTGGAATTGTATTGAGAATGATGTTCATAGTCCCTTTTATAGATCTAACTCATTTGTTGGAGGATGAACTCTTTGTATCCTTAGTTGACCCTTGAATGAGGTGGCCCAAATTTGGAGCTCCAACATATATCATAGTTTATATTCAGACATGGGGAAATCGATAAATACCCAATGGTTAGGACTACGGTAGAAGGTCTAGGTGACAATACATGTCTTCAAGAGATGATAATCAAGACATAGATAGTTCCAAGATAACAATGTAGTTTAATGACAAGCAACAATGATATCATTTGTGCTGTTTAACGTCACGATGTAAGTATGAAGGTGAAACAAATTAAAAAGGAATATAATTGATGTACTATGTTATAGGACCCAGAGTCCCTAAGAATATTGTTTAGGTATGAATCATGATCCAAATAGTTATAAAATTAATTCCCCATACTAATTGAATTTATGTGGGGAGATAGGGTGTTTTTAATACAATCTCACGCATTGGGTGAGAATCCATATTGGTTCCACTTATGTATATTTTTATCACACATAAGATATTTTGGAAATTTCTAATATTTTTTGATGAACTAGGATATGGAATATAGGAATTCATTGTATGTCTCTTGGTAAGAGAGTCATTCCATACATAGCTTCTTAGGAACTTATGAAGTTTACATTCATGTTGTACGAAAACCTGATGCCACCTATATGGTATTGAATAAAAGGACATGATAACCCATATATAAATATATATTCCATTATTATGTATGGAACATCCTTACAAAATATCATAGGTTAAAATGAGTTATGGTCAGTGTGGGAATCATGTAGTGGAAAAGGATTCATTCCCCATACAAGTACAAGTGATGGGGGAATTCCAATTTTGTTGAGGATGGGAAAGGAGTGATGATACATGCATCCCTACATATCTCCTTAAAATGATAATAATGAATTAAAGTGTTCTTGAAATCAATATTTTTGTTTGGCCCAAACATAGGGAGGGGGAATGTTTTTTGATTTCTTCATGGTAGGACTCATGAGTGGGGATCCAAGTGTCACTACATATCTCATTGGGATTATAATCAAGATGTATATAGATCTAAGAAATTTTTTAATGTTTATTGTTATGAAATGAGGATGTTTACAATGTAGTTAAACATATTTCAGTAAGGAAGTATGCCACCTAAGGTGTAAAGGAATTAATATTGTATTTCGGATCCCTATTTGAGGCATGTGCATCACTATGTATCCTATGAATATATGAATCAACCCATATGTATTTCTTCAATGAAACTAATCACATCTATCAGGTTTTGATATGGGGTTAGGGGACATTTATTTTTTTAATAGTGATGGTTGCGACAATGAAATGATGTCTAGGTGTTAGTACATTTGTCATTACAATGAGAATCAATACATATGTTTTTCTAGATAAAAGGTGTGATGGGAGACCGACACCTTAAATTTTTTCCCACCCATGCATCTATCATAATACTATGTTGTTTAAAATTATGAAACAAATACATGAACCATGAAATTTTATGTTGTGTGAAAATGCCTTTTTCATATATTTTAATATCATATGTCTTTGAAATTGATGTCATATAGTTTATTGTCTTACAACAAGGATGATATTTCATTCTATTAATATTAATATGAATAAGAACTACTATGTTATTTACCATCATGTTGTTGAGACTAATACCATCCAGTTTAATGAAATTCATTTATGATGACATGCAACATAGTTTAAATACTTATAATAATAAATATATAATGATGTTTATATTATTGTAATTATTCTATTATGTGTTTCATGGGGTTTTAAAAAATATTTTTTCAGAAAGCATGCATTGGTTTTCAATTTAATGAGCTATCCATCTATCGAGAGAATGGAATAAGCTTTATTATAGTGGATGATGTATATGTATTAAGGAACCTACCACATTGGATTAAGTATCATAGGCTTATTTCTTAGCATCATTGGTGTCCAAAGAACTTGTAATAGTTATCCCTGGAGGAACTAATGCAGCGTTGCCTTTTTATCAAAATCCTAAACTATATGATTTTGATTAACCTCCATGTGATCATTGTAGACGATAATTTCTCATAGAGTCATTACAATTAATCAATTCATTTATAGTATTTATCATCTATAAATATTTTATCACAGATGGAAACATAGAGTGATGGAAACGAGACCTCGATTGTAAATACTTCTTATATTCCATAAAAAATTTCTTATGAGGTATCCTATGTGGTGGTGCAGGTGGTATTCCTATAGTTACACATGGAATTAAATATAATATTAAGAGAATAAATTTTTTCATTATAAAACATCTTTTTGAGTATATTTAATAGGATCATGTATAATTAATCTATCTTTTTGTTCGTCTCTGCATGATACCGGCATGAAAGGATAGATTTGTTGTTATACTCTTGATACTTCTTTTATAAATTAGAATAACAGGATTTGGTGTCATTTTTAATAATTATTGTATGAGGGGAAACAAATATATTAATGAAGATGTATTACATTAAGATGAAAATACTTTTTGCCCCATCTTCTTTTAGGGGTATAACATAATCACATTTTTAGATGAAGTTAGTAGTGGTTAGGATGTATTTTAACTTCTTATCTATTGTTATAGGATATAGTCCCATGATATATATTACCAAAATCGAAAATGGATAAGATTGTGTGGATTTTTTTACAAAATCATGGTGTTTATAGATGAATATGGAATACAGCTTGTATGAATTAATGTTTTTTGTAATGTTTTTGTAGTCCTTTGTCAAAATTGGACAATATTACTCAATCCTATGGATTTGGGAAGAATACCTAATCACTGACTAGTGGGAATAGAAGTCTCTTGAGTGTAATATTTCAAAATGGAGACAATATATTTTCCAATGATACATTTGAGAATAATTGCATCAAGGGTTAATTTAGTAGGAAATTTCTGGTGATTTAGTCTATCATAATGGGTGAAGTTGGTTGTTCACAGTCATATATTCCTTATATAATATTTTTCTAATGTGGGAAACCCATTTTTTAGGTAGTATATTGTGGGTATCGTCCACTAAGTGGTTGTACCATATTTTTCTAGGATTGGATAAACATCATTGAACTCTACAGTGTTGACATGAGAAAGAGGCATGAAAATTTAGTGATGTGAAATGTTGGTGACTGTTTCATACTTTTTCCAGAAATTAAAACGTTTTAGCTACATTTTGAAATGAATTTTCCTTGGAATTATGTGATTTTGGAGTGTATGATAATGTTGTATCTGATGGTACTTATGAGACTTTCACTCAGACGTAGTTAATTATAGAGATTATCTATTATTTTCAAATGGTATATTCATTGTTCATCTATTTGATTTCAAAATAGAAATCTCTATTCACATCAATATACCCATTGGTATTTTGAGAAACTATTCTATTCCTAGAACGTGGGAATGATATTCCACCCCATTCTGGTAAATTTTTATGTCAACAAACTTGATTAAGGAATAACATCCATATATTGAGAGATGAGAACAAAACCAAACCATAAATTATTAAGCCTATTTTATTCTATTATCTTCCCTTTAGGTCACCTAGATTCATAATAAATATACATTTCCCACTTTTGGGGGCTGTCTTGAATATAAAATATCTCTTCATCAAGAATAAATGCATTTAATGTTGTTTTTTCACTAGATGGGTGTTCTTCATGAAAATATACTAAAGCATGAACTTTAAATTATTTATAGGGAATAATGTTTATATAAAATTTCTGTTGGATAACCTCCCAGTTTTCCAAACACACTATCAACATAGAAGTTAGAGGATATATTTTATATGGTTATGGTGTGTAACTAAATGGACTTTGTGGTGCAACACGTAGTGACTCTATTTCCTAACCACAAATATTAACAATAGAAATCTTTTCCTTATATTAGAATAATGACTATCAGTGTTTATCATGGTTAACTAAGCTAATAATCAATGTTATATTCCCCAAAACAATTCTTTTGTGTGAGGAAGGGACCTAGTGATCCCTCTAGGACTATTAGTTTTATAATGAGTATATTTCCATTGAAGAGATAAATTAACACTATTAGAGTCATGAGATATTTTATAAGGCTGTCAAATGATTATTAACAGTCATCGGTTAATTGATATTTTACCCATTTCATCAGGAATTTGATGAATTGAAAAACATACCTGAATGGTTGGAAATAAAGAACATGATGGAGGAAATGTATTACTTGAATCCTTTCAAAAAAATTGATGTTTTATGGTTTTAAAATGTTAGGGATATGTTTTTATTCTCTTAGGGTCAACTTCGTTGTTATAATTGTGTACGATGAAGGAAATAAATTCTCTTCTGGATAACTCGATGGAACATTTAAATATATTCATCTTCAGGCTATGTTGTCATAATTTTTTGAAGATGGTATTTAGAAAATGAATGAGGTTTGAAAACTGCTGGTATATGAAAAACAACTCATCAGTGTAGAATTCAACACATATTCACATAAAGAGGTTGGAGGTGTGATAAATCGAACATCGATACATCATGCCATCACTCTTCATGTCAATAGAAATTAACAGATGAAAAAATAACTAGTATGGGACATAAATATATTGGATTTCTCATCATCAATGGATATTATTATTTCTTTGATCCCTGAATGACAATCTATGAAGAATAGGTCTTGATAACCTATTCTTTTCCAATCAATAGCGTTGCGAACGGGGTTAGGAAATAATATTTTGGAAAATTCTTGTTTAGGTATATGATATCGATGAAAACTCTGATTTTCCTATTCATTTCTTATATAGGGATTACTTTGGTCCAAAATTTCATATATAAATGATCTTGGAAATAATAGACCTTCATGTGATTGTCCAATTCATCATCAATTTTGTAGGCATGAATCTGGTGTGCTCTTTTAGCTTCATATTTTTATCCTTGATGGTGTCGAAGAAATTCATAGTGATTTCTTTCCTCTTTATGTCTAAGGCCTGAAATCTATATTTAAATATTGGCTAACACACCACATTATTTCATCAAGAATGAGGTTTATAACATTTTTTAACCAATGGTCATAGAAGCACTGATCTGATTGGGTCATGAATCCTCTACTATACTTATATTTATTTACCTAAGTCCATTAACAGTGGCAGAGACAACCTCATTAAATGCTGAAGAGGGATCCATAAGCTCTTCATCCTCTTTCACTTCTTCATGGTTTACTTACTCCTCCACTTATTCTGAATCATCAGATGATACATGTACATATTTATGTTAAGGGGTTTTATTTAAGACATTTTAATCCGATATTTAATCACTTCAGATACGTCTATAATATTTTTAGGATTAGTAGTCATATTTTTTGTAATGGAAGTTTCTAAAAATTCCCCTAAAATCCTACACAACTATTAAATTTTAAATAAGGGAAGTACATACTACTCACTAAGCTATTTTAATGGATTAAATGTTATTATATCCATACTATTAAATAAATTATTTTGAGTGGCATTACCTGTCATGGGTTTTTTCCATTCCCAATGGTAGAATACTTCATTAATGTGTTGTGATTCACAAGATTTGAATGTGTATTTTCTACATTAAATGTCCCAATTTTAACATTGATACAATATTTGGGGAATTTTTTTTATGATTTTGAAATATACGAATTATTAGGTAACAAACACCTTCATAGAAGAACATTCAATGTTGCATATTTCCTAAAAACCATGAATTTTCACTCAGACATGGGATTCTCAAACTGTGGCCTGAGTGTAATTTCACCAACATGTTTGCCTTTAATATTTGTATAAACCCATGTCATTATATAGGAAGGGAACAACTGGGACTCATTAAAACCTAGATAAAAAGAGATTTTAAACCATAATGAGAATGAAACCTAATCCATTGTGAATGAATGCTTGTTGAATATCAACATCATTTATCTCTCTAGATATATATGTTTCCATGTATGATGGATTCATGGACTTGGTTTTTGAATGAATTGATCAAGTGTAATTCCATAGGATCATTATCTACATGATTTACTTCAAGAGAATAAAATTTGAGTTAAAATGTGATGATTTTATTTTATCGGTATATTAGGAATTGAAATACTTGTTACATGTTGGTCCACCCATGGAACAATAGTTAAAGGCCTACCTTCTCATTATTTATTAGGTCTACTACATTTACTTGCACACTGAGGTTGATTAGGTAAAGGAATATTTTCAAGTTGATCGTAGAGGATGATCATTGTAAGGAAAGCCCTGGAATGGGTGGGGGTTTAATCATACCCCCATTGATCTCTATAAGAATCTCTCTGTTGTGTTTAATCATAATATGTGGTATGAGTGGGGATGTGGATAGAGTAGTGAATTTTGGATCGACCATGTCTTCCACTCTATCTTCTACTCTGATGGTATTGATGATCATTTTCCTCTCATCAAATGATAAGGGATCCATTTAATGAATAAAATTAACAGAAGTGATGATCAACTGTGTATATGATGAAAATTCTATATGGAACGATAACACCAGTTATACCATTTTGCGAGGAGGTTCCCATGTTTCTAGAACTGTATACATGATGTCTACTAAATATATCACCAACATTAGACATTTTATAGTTTAATCACAAATTTTTTCTTCTCAAATTTTCATCCATGTTGTTTCTTGAATGACTTCATTCTGGTGTACTGTGGTACTGATGGAGTTAGTGTTTTCATAGGGGTGGATATGGGTACAATTGGTTGTTTCAACTATGTTTAGTTTATAACATCATTCCAGTTTATTTTATATGAAAACATCCAATCACTAAACATTTTATTAACTTTTTCTATATACTCAATAAATTAACCATCATCCTCAGATATGTAGTTTAAACATATGAAACATGAGAAAGTGGATTTCCCAGATTCATTACCCGAGTGTCCACAATCTCCTACAATACTGTTTATAAAGATATAAATTCTAGGGTGTTTTACCCCAAATCATGATATAAGGAGAAATAGATTGAGATATCTTCATCATCATCATTTTTAGGATTCTTGGGATTTGGAAACATTATATAGTTATTCTACAATACTGAGATGAATTATTAAGGGACTTAGATACTTCTAAATGAAGAATATTTTGTCTTCATCTCCTCAAATTATTTCATCTCTGTTCCCTTTGATTATCACAAATGATGTGGGAATTTTTTCTAAATATCATGTGTGGGAACAAATGAAATGGAATGAGCATTGATGTGATAGTGGGTGCAGCATACTAAATATGTGTTAGAGTAGAAGATTCTACCTTACATACCCCCATTCCATGAGCTGATGGAATTACTCAAGAATTATCCCTTGTCATTGCAATGGAATCATCTGATCTTTACTAAATTGCATCATGGTACAGAACCCATCATGCTTATTTCACAGGGATGAGTAATGTGCACAATTAATCATGAATAATCTCTATACATAAGGAAAACAAGTCTTATTGAGGTATTTGTATATTTAATAATTATGTAAACTGCTTCTACAGAGAAATTATATAATACATCCTTTCATTCTACCACTATTTGCATTTTGAGATGTCAAATAAATTTTTCTTCAACAATGTTGAGCTATATTGGAAATAAAACACATGATGAATATCTACCCACCATATAAACAAATTAGATGACTAAATACTATACCAATCAATTGCTGGCCCAAGTAGTGATTTCATGAAGCACCTAATTTTAACGTCCTTCTGTTTTTTAGGGGTCCCCATCATGAAGTCACAGTAGGAAACAAAATGTGTCATATAATGCATTGGGTCCCCTATTTTATTGAATATTGGTATTGTATGTGTCCCAAATTTATGAGGGGGAAGAGTCTTAAAAACCCATTTATGATAATTCATCGTCTCCAATTTAACAATTTTACTATGTTCCTCCACAACATCCAATTAATCCATTATAGAATCAATAGTATTTACTTCCCATGAGAAATATCATTCCAATTAGGTATTAGGAGGAGGGAAGTAGTAGTTAGGTCCAATTTTGGTGTCTCTAATACTATATTCCATGGGAAACCTATAGGTCCATGTCTATAAATATTCATATATCTCGTAACTAGTTGTATACACAATAAAGAGAACTCTCTCTTTACTACTATGATATCCAATTATATTGGTGTTTGGTATCCAACATTGATATAACATTCCTGATCCACTTCGATTTCTATATTGAACCCTCTTATCTATGTATGTTGGTCGAGAGTGTGAGTTTAGAATCTACATATAGAAAATATCTAAAGGAAATGCTGCATTGGAATTTTTTACAAATTTTTTTCTCAACTGTCCCAACTATTATTCTTGTTGAGAAAATATTTCATCACATCTAAGGGATTCTAAACCTCTAGAATGTGTTTGAATCTAGGATTTACTATTACCCATTACTTCGGTGGATACAATTGAAATAGTTAATGGTAAAGCGGTTTAGGGGATTCCCAAATTTAGAAAAAAATCCTCTGATATTAGGTACACACACCTCCATCAATTATATCCGTGTAGACTAAATTATGAACTAAAACTTCCTCCTTTAGTTCCACCTAATAGGTATTGTGATCTACACAATCATTAGGGGATGTATTAATGATATTTACTAATGTTTAATGAGTTGCAGTAATTTAATTGGTTTCATTATGGTATAACCTTCTTCTACACCCTCCGTACGGCATTTTTTCTCCTTTCCAAGTTCTCTTGGAACTATTTTGTGGATAGTAATTTTAATGGAATCTGCAAACAACTCAAGCGCATTACCAATTATGACACTGAATAATGAAATGGTAAAAAATAGGGTGATTGATTAAGGATCATTCCACAAAATCGGGATAATACTGAATTCCATTAATGTAGAGGTTGTTAAGGTAATAAACCATCAAGGCTTGAAGAATGGGTCTATTGTCATTTCATAATGAAAACTCTCTAGTTCTAGTTTTGTTACCTTTATTTTTGGGTTGAAAATGATCCCATCTATTCGGGCTAGTGTTTCTCCAATATGTTCATGGATTCTACTACCATAGCTCACTTCTTGATTTTATGGAGTCATGTTCGAAAATGAACTAGGTGCATCATTTGGGTTTTAAAAGAAAAATTACATATGAGGAACTTTTTTATATCAATGAAATTTTTTTTATCTAACATCTGACATCCCATAAGTATGAGGATAGTTGGATATTCTGAAATTCATAATGAAAAATCATATAGATAGATTACTTACTTTTGGATGAAAATTGGTGAGTGTCTTGTGGACTATGTCAATTTTCATGAAAAGGGTCCAATTATTGATTCCAGATTAATGCTATGATATTTCATGATTCCATTTTTTGTGCGATTTAGATAGTGGAGATAATGGTGAAATGAAAAGATCCATGTTGATCACATCATCAAATTTGATCACAATATGGTGTATATGCTATTAGATAAAATACTTCTTTGCATTCCATAAGGCATACATGATGAAGAGCATCCTATTGTTTCCCAAAATTTTTATTTCAGGTATCTAGTTGATCTAACAAGAAAAATTGGCATTTCATATATTATATTACCTTGATGTGACATTGATATTCCTGGTATGGTAATAAATTATTCACTTAAATGACGATGTGTGTTCTATATTTTGAGGTGGATCAAATTCACATTGTCTTTCAAAAACAGCTCAAGAATGATCTATAAAGAAGTAGCTAAAATAAAGAAGATGAATTTTATTCTATCTTTATCTATATGTCTCCTCATATTTACCCTGTATTCTTTTAATTTTTCTTAAGGATCCTTTCTTAAGTCCAACCAAATTGGGTGATTCTATACTCCTTTATCATAAAAAATATTGGTGGGTATTTCATATATCCCATTGGATTGTATGTGACCTAGGGGTGGTTCAGAGAACGACCATTGCATTGGGATGTCCTCTAGTTGAGAAAATATTTCCCATGGAAGGGATGTGGAATCAAATAGGACTGGCCTCATTTTCCCATGTGCCTCATGGTAATATTTCAATCTCATCATTAAATCTCCCAGTAGAGTACACTCTTGATGAAGTGAAACCATACCTTGGAGAGAACATTTGTAGAGAATTCCATTATGATGTGGACAAAAATTATGGATTTGAATATGGCTGTTTGGAGAATTCCTATATCAAATATCATGGGGAGGACATTCAGGATGGACAAAAAAGGGGGAAACCTTCTTATAATTTGATATTTTGTCCACATGAAGGTATATCTTGACTCTCATAGAGAGATAGACTCTCACGATCGATGGGATTCTGTACATGAATAAATCCTTCATGGTTATGTTTCATGGGAGGACATTTAGAATTACTGCTCATATACCCATAATTATGTAATGGGAGAGTAGGATCCTGTGCCGCCAAAGATACATGTTTCAGGGATTGAAAACGCCAGTATTAATTAGAGTTGGATCATAGATTTTATCTTCTTTTACCAGTTTTCATTGATGATGATTGTTTTTAAATTCCATCGTTTGTGTTGATGGGTCCACTTATAGGGAAACATGGTTTTTAGGTAATAAATCTTTATTAACCATCACCCATGTATCACCAAGAATTTTTTGACTCGATTCTAAAATTTCTGGAACTATTTTTTTCATCCTCAGAGTGTCCATGAGAATAAATAAATTAAATCAAATTAGATTGGGGGTATGGACCTGATTCGGTTGACTATATATTTTGGGGGAGTTCACTCTGTGAGTCACTTTGATAGGTGATGAGATGCATGTCTACTTCATAGTGACCTGATGATGGGTCACCCCATATGCGGGGATGGAGTTGTGTGTATTCCCCTATTCTAGTATTGTCCACTATGATATCCTATTAGGTATATATGATTTGGATTGAAATTTTCATCTTCAACATCACCATTTATAGGATATTCATGGTGAATTTAAAGGATGGAATGGGTACAAATACCCATTCCATGAGTGGATAAGTTGTATGTGCGTGATCCTATCCTCTATTTCATGCCAATGGATACTAACGTACACAGCTACATGGGTTCTGGATTGTGTCTACAGCTTGTTTATCACTGGTAAATTTTGACTGACTAATATGGATGATACCATATTAGACATGTGAAAGGCTAGATAAATTTGGGATGGTGTGTGCATCAGCTCCTTGTTTTCCATTGAATATTGTTACTCTATTCATTTGGTACATTCGGATGAGTCTGCTGACAGGATTAGTTAGTGTGGGTGGGTGTTTGTTGCTGCTTGTCGTTTGCTGCATGATTTGATTGGAATACAACTTTGGTGGAGGAAATGGTGTGGAACTGCTACCTCATGACCATTTAATACGCATGGAGGGTTTTCATGCATTTTAATGACTAGATGTATCATACGAAACTATTTTCAATGACACAATTATTATGTTTAGGGTTCCCTTATATAATGAATTGGTAGTGGTGACTATTGATATGATCCCATTATCTTTTGGGTGTGGATTTCTATGGCGTTTTTATATACCTCACTAATATTTGTGTGTGGCTAATTGTTTGGTTCTAGAGATAAGATCATGAGGTTGTTGAAAAATGAAATTAGAACAATCTATTTCTAGACCATGTGTTATCGATGAGTGGATGAATGTTGGTGTTTTTCATGCTAGAGGGAATTTAAAGAATCAGGTGCTGGAAGTGTTCTAGTGGTACTCCAAAACAATTTCATTAGATACTTCGTGTGGGAGATGTATGGTTACTGATAAAATCATCTTCTTAGAAGAGATCCCAAAATAAATAGTTAGGGAATACATTTAGGAGAGTCACTGAAAGGTTATTTTGGATTTAATGTAGATCTTGTTGGATGTTCCTAGAACACAGTTGAAAAACACAAATAAGAAAACCCAATAAAATAAACTTCTCATTATATGAACACAAACACAATTGAGTTTCTTGTTTTGAACTCATTCATTTTGAGAGTGAAATGGGACTAATAGTTTGGTGTCACCATCATCTTTTTTAATTATTCACATGGGGTAAAATAATTGTTTTTGATGAAATTATTGGTTTTGATGGTTAATATAGTGGATTTTTATTTTTAAAAATCAATTATGTGAGGTTTAATTTTTTAAAATGACTTACAATGGATTTCATTGGTGGAGATAGAAACAATCAACAATTTTCATATTGTTGATGAATCAGTGTTCAACATTCCAAATATTGGATCTTGTTAGAGAACATGAATATTTATAATTAAGAACCTTCAATGGAAAAACAGAATGGAGGTTATGCTATTTACTCACTTTTTGGTGAAATTTTTCACCTTCACTATGACTTTATTTAATATTTACTATATAATCATGAATCCTTCATGAATTACCATGTATTAAATGGATCACCCTTGAATTAGAAATCAATTATTATCATGTCTAGAATTTATAATAATATATTTGTATCAAATTTTATTTATCAGTGGGGATAAATATATGTTTTTGTGACTCTCCACTAGTGGTAACATCTTATTTACATCCCAGAGATTCATTATTCATTGTTATTACGATTCTTAATTTGAGCCACATAATGGGGAACTCTAAAGTGTATCATCATTTAGGGATATGGGAGTTGTTTGGATGCCAGGATCAGGCCCGATGGATAGGATTTCTACGTATCCTTGTGGAAGGGATCATAAACCCAATAGTACAGTGCCACTATACGAGACACATCATGTCTTCTAACATCATGTAATTAAATCCAAACCATGTAGTTTAATGTCTCAAAACAATGAAATCATGAAAAATGGTGCATATTAAATATTTATTGTGGGAAATATGTCTAGGTAGCTGATAGAAAAAATATTTTCAATTAATTTATATTTAATATAATTGTTTTAAACCCACCAAAGTGTTCCTTTATGATGAATTGTTTCATTTTTATGATATTGGTGTTATTTTGAGCTGAATAGTAAAAATGGGCCATTTTGGATTTTTAGCAGTTTTAAATCATCTCTGTAGTTTGGCCATAACTTTATTTAAACTAATAAAAAATAAAAAATTCTTTTTTTCTAGACTTTAAACATCCAGTGCTTCATTTTATATTTGTAGACTAAAAGATTCATCATCCATATGGACGATCCAATTAAAATCACAACTTGGCTCAAGAAAACTGTTTGCAGTTCTGCCTAGTTTTTGTGGGCGCTCCATAACTCATCCATTGTGGGCCCATATTTTGAGATATTTGGTAGGTGGATGCGCAAGGGGTTTTGTAGCATCTTTTATGAAGGAAGAGAAGCATGTATTGGCCGTTTATGGGGCCATTAAATCACCCTAATCTGGTGTATTTCTTTTTGAAGAGTCTGACTGGACCGAATAAATGCTCAGAGTAAAACGCCCATAACTCTTGGAATACATGTCAAAATCCGCTCTGATTTTGAGGGGACACATCCAAGAAAATTTTGAACAACATACAAGCATGCATCAACGCATGAAGATGTCATTTAATGGGGCTAAAACGCATCAACATCCAAAGGACAAAATATGGCTATAAAAGGAGGAAAGCTCCCCCATCTCAAAGCATCCCATTCTCAATCCCATTCCTTCTGGGACACCAAGGAGAAGAACTTCTTCGCTCTCTCTTCTATTTCAACTATTTTTCAGAGTTTTGTAATGCCTTTTTCTTCCCATTCATCTTGATTACCCTTACCATGGTGGGGTAAACATTTGGAGTGATTGGGGAAGGGTTGGTTTTCTACATTATAATGTTTGAGTTATTGGACGCAATTGAATACATTTATTTCTTCTTCATAGTTGTTTTCAATTACTTATATCAGATTTTATTATCATGTGTGGTCATTCTTGAATATTAATTTCATTACTAATTTTTTCTTTGTTAAAATAATCATAATCTCCCTCAACTGATTTCTGGTTTATATACGATGGAATTGACCCGGGATTAGTGGTGAAGTACTCGACGATCGTCAGTACGTGTAAATGGTATAGTGAATGTCCATGACTGTTTGGGATAAACAAAACAAGATAGGGTATTTCCCATTTCAATAAAGTATATTCAATACAACTATTTTACACATGGAAGGAGAGTTGACCAAACATAGATATTGGTATGGTTTTCTCTCACCATCATAATTTCACCAAGAAAGTGAGAAACAATGACTGTGGATACTCACTATAATCAACAAAGAAGAAGATGTTTGAATTAAATATCATTAAAATTAGGAAACTAGCCCCAAAATAGTCACCCTTTTTAATATCATAGTTTTTCAATCATTTTAATTTCAAATTTCATTTAAAAAACCCAACATTTTTACCCTCGTTTTAAAGTGACAACCCGTATTTTGTGCACTCCTCTTCGGGAGACATCCTATGCCAACCAGATTACTACATTTTAACTTAGGAAATAATTTTTTCTCCACACCCTACGACAGGCGTGCGTCAAACATGGGGGTGTTTCCATGGAGAAAGTTCCTAAAAAAACCTTTTAAGAAGCATTTTTTTACATCATTATTTTGAATGACCTGTAGTTCAAACAACAATTAAATTGAATTTGATAATGAAATAGAGAGAACAATAACCCAATTGAGAAAGCAAAATTTTCAATTAGATTTTGAATAAATTCTACTTACAGATTCAAGTGACACATCCAGTGATCACTCAGATCCTCAAATGGCTGGAAATCCCAACCAAATATTTCGCGATCTTTGCGCCCCACAATTCGCAAACCAACGAAATCAACAAGCTATTCCTGCATTAGAAAATGATTTTGAATTGCGCATTTACATGATTTAAATTCTTCATAAATTCTATGATCTTTCAAGTGAAGACCCCAATAGGCATATCAAGGAATTTAAAAATGTGTGCTCCAGCTGCAGACCCTGAGGTGTTGCAGAAGAACTGGTAAAGTGGAGAGCATTTCCCTTCTCACTCGAGTGAGAAGAAAAGGAATGGCTGTATAGTATACAAATAGGAGAATTCCAAGACTGGGAAGATCTTCAATGATGCTTCATGAAAATTGTTTCCCCACATCCAAGAGCACAACTATCTTAAAAGAGATATATGTCATTCTCTAATCAACTGGTGACACACTTTATGAGTACTGTGAACGATTCAAGAAGATATGCACCCTTTGTCCACACCAGAAAGTGGAAGAACACCATTTCATTGTTATCTTCTATCAAGGATTTCTTGGCAATGATCTAAATTTGCACGATGCATCATCTGGAAGAGCCTTGATTGAAGAGTCACCAATGGAATCCAGAGGATTGATTGAAAAGATTGCAAAAAACTCACAGCTGTTTGGAACCAGAGGTACGATCCCCAGAAGAATCCATGAGGTAAGAACAACTGATTCAGTAGATTTAATTAGTAATAAAAAGGGTGAACTCACTAGGTTGGTGTGACAAATAGCTATGAACCATGTGATGATACAAAAAGGGCCGAATCAGGTATGTGGTTTATGCTATTCTAATTATCATTACACTGATCAATGTCCAGAAGTGAATGGGACAGAAAGGTTTGATATACCCTATAAACAGTGGAAATACCAACCTCAAGCTCAACTAGGGTATTGGTTTCAACAGAACCAAGACATAACACCTTTTCAGTAGCAATATCAGAACCCGATAGCACTCCAACAACCTTATAAGCAGTCCTTCCAACAACATAAAACTTTCCAACCACCACCTTTCCAGCGGAAGAATTATGATCAACCTTCCACAAGTGCACCTAAAAATTAAGATCAATAGCTGAAGATAGGAGTTTCAGGAATAGAAGAAAAAATGGACAAGCTAGCTGATGAATTTACAAGCATTATGGATGCCCTCACCAAGAACCAAGGTAAACTATCCTCACAAACAATTCCCAATCCAAAGGGAAATGTTAGTGCAATCACCACCAGAAGCGGGGAGGAGCTCAGACCACCAGTAAAAAATGTGGAGGATGATTCCAGGGAATCTTCTTGATGCTCGTCCTATCCATCCAAAAGATGGAGTTGACAAAAAAGGTGAAAGAACAAGGTTTCCGAAAGAAAGAACAATAACGCATATTCAAAAACAAAAAAGTGAGAAAAAGGAAATCCCAACACCATTACCATCATCATTGGTTGAGTCAAAGAAGGGTGGTGGTACAATTAGCAAACAAATGCACTGTTTTCCCAGCTGGAGTCGTCGAATATGTACTTATAGGAGTGAGAGGATTAATCATTCATGCAGACTTTTATGTCTGTTCCATGGAGGAAGACCGATCACCATCCCAATCTCCCATCATCCTAATGAGAACATTCATTAAAACAGCAAGGATGATCATCAACATGCATGAAGGAACACTCACCAGGGAGTTTGGAGAGATCACGGTTCACTTCAATATTTTTGAATCCATGAGACACACATCAGATTACCACTCCCTCTTTTCACTCTCCCATGATGTTGGTGTAGAACCAATTGAAGAATTAGGTATGTACTAAGAATTTTTAGACATAGGAGAGACTTCATCCTTTGGAAATATCATTGAACATGTGCATACTGAAGATGTTGGAGAATCAGACATCATGTGGGAGGAAGAGGAGGTCCAAAATTTGGAAGTGTGAAACGTCAATTTAGTCTCATATCTTGAGCATCCCCTGATCTGGAACACAAACCACTCCCCACTAATTTGAAATTTGTATACCATAGGGGAGGAGAAAAACTACCAGTGATAATGGCTAATAAAATCTATAAAATCCAAGAAAAATCATTATTTGAGCTATTGAGAGAGAATGTACAGGCAATAGGATGGAGCTTAGATGATATCCCAAGAATAAACTCAAAAATATGCTCACATATAATTTTTCTTGAGGGAGATTCCAAACTTCTTATATTGCCCCAAAGGATACTGAATCCCACCTTGATGGATGTTGTGAAGAAAGAGATCGAGAAGCTTTTGGAAGCTATGATCATCCATCCCATTTTAGATTCGCAGTGGGTCTGCCCTATTCATGTTGTTCCAAAAAAAACTGGCCTGACCACTATGAGGAATGAAAAGAATGAGTTAATCCCTATGAGAACACAAAACAGCTGGGGAGTGTGCATTGATTTTAGTAAATTGAACCTGGTAACTCGAAAAGATCATTTCCCCACCCCCTTCATTGACAAGATGTTAGAAAGATTACCATGGAGAACTCATTATTGTTTTTTGGATGGATTTTCAGGTTACTTTCAGGTACCCATTGCTCTCGAGGATCAAGAGAAGACGACATTTACATGAACTTTTGGTACTTTTTCATATAAAAGAATTCCATTTGGATTATGTAATGCTCCAGGTACATTTTAGAGGTGCATGGTGAATATATTTTCTGGTCACATTGAAAACATCATGGAAGTTTTCTTAGATGATTTCATAGTTTTTGGAGAATCTTTTGATCATTGTTTGAAAAATCTGGAATTTTTTTTAAAACCTACATTGAGAAAAATCTTGTTTTAAATTTTAAAAGTGTCATTTCATGGTTCAAATATGAATTGTACTTGGTCATGTCCTTTCCCAAAATGGAATTGAAGTCGATAAATCAAAAATTGTAGTGATTAATTCATTTCCTTACCCTACTTGTTTGAAATCTATTAGATCATTTTTTGGACATGCAAGATTATAAAGGAGGTTTATCAAATATTTTAATAAGATTTCTCTCCCTCTCTATATATTACTTTTGAAAGATGCTAATTTTCATTTCAATGGTGCATGTAGGGAATCCTTTGATGAGGTTAAGAAGAGATTGATTTCACCACTCGTGATGCAGCCTCCAAATTGGGAAGAACCATTTGATCTACATTACGATGCCTCCAACCAAGAAGTTGGAGCAGTCCTTTATCAGCTACTTGAGGGTATACCACAAGTTATTTCATATTCTTAGAGAACTTTAGATGAGGCCCAATTCAATTACACAACCAAGTAAAAAGCGTTCTTTGCAGTTTTTTTTTGCTTTAGAAAGATTGAGATCATATCTTCTTTGAACTAAAAGCACTGTTTTTTCTGATCATACAACTTTGAGGTACTTGATGAAGAAATCTGATGTTAAACCAAGGTTAGTGAAATGAATGGTACTGTTGCATGAGTTCAATATATAAATCAAGGATATGAAGGGATTTGAGAACCAGGTGGCTGATCACATATGTAGACTGCCAAACACTACTGAAATTGAAGTTCCAGAAAGAGACCCATTGAATGATCAAATTCCAGGAGAGCAGTTGTACATGATTGAAAGATATGTTCCCTGGTATGCTTAAATAGTCCATTTTATGGTAACATATCAGGTCCCATCTAATTTGAATTCTCACCATATTCAAAAACTGAAATCTGAATGTAGATATTAAATTTGGGATGATCCATTCCTTGGGGAGATTTTCAATGATCAATTAATAAGAATATGTTTACCTGAAAGTGAAGTTAAATCTTTCATTGATTTTTGTCACACTTTAGATTGTGGATGCCACTTTGGACCTCAAAGGAAAACAAGGAAGATTTTAGAATCTGGAATTTTTTGGCCCACCATTTTTATAGTTTCTCATGAATTTTGCAAAATATGTGAAAAATGTCAGTTTTCAGGAAATATTTCAAAGAGACAAAAATGCCCCAAAATCCATTGATTTTTTGTGACATTTATTATGTTTGGGGAATATATTTTATTGGACCTTTCTTGATGTCATTTGGAAATTCTTATATATTTCTTGTAGTTGATTATGTTTCCAAATGGGAGGAAGGAAAAGCCACAAGGACTGACAATACTAAATTTGTTTGTGATTGTGTGAGTTCTAACATATTTTTTAGGTTTGGAGTGCTCAAATAAATCATCAGTGACCAGGAGACTCACTTATGCAATTAGAGAATTGAGACTTTTTTGAATAAGTACAGGGTGCATCATAAACCATCAACTCCCTATCATCCACAGACTAATGAGCATGCTGAAGTTTCCAACATAGAAATTAAAGGAATTTTGGAAAATACAATTAATCCAAAGAGGAATGATTTGATACAAAGATTAGAAGATAATTTATGTGATTATAGGAAATCCTACAAGACCCCATTTGGAATGAGTCCATATAGGATGATTTTTGGGTAATGTTGTCACCTACCTATGGAACTGGAGAATAAGGATTATTGGGATGTGAGGAAGATGAACTTGGATCATGGATGTGCTAAGAAAGAGAGAAGGTTGCAGTTACAGGAGATGGAGTAAATTATAGGAGAAGCATTTGAAAATTACATTATTTACAAAGAGAGAATAAGAGTGGCTCATGAAAAGATAATCCAACCTAAATAATTCAATCATGGAGATACTGTGTTTCTATTCAATTCCACACTCAAGGTGATACTAGGTAAACATAGTTCTAGATTGGAGGGTCCGTTTAAAGTAACTCATGTTTATCCTTTCGGTGATGTGCAGATTACGAAGGATGGAGAGCATGATCCATTCACTATGAATGGGAATAGGTTGAAGAAATTTAATGGGACCCTGCCATCAGAGCCAGTGGAGGAGATCCCGATCCTCCAACCTATCTATAAATAAGAGCCATCAGGTTGTACCTCTCCCTCACACTTTCTTGATGTTCTGATTCATTTAAAAATTGTCATACATGTTAAATCCACCTAAATGCATCGAGGACACTACATCAAGTATGTGTGGGGGAGGGAACCATTGTATCATAGGATTTTCATTTGATTTTTGTTTTCATAAAAATATAGTGTGTTTTCAAATTTTTGTGTGTTTATTTTTCAATTTTGGGAGTGTTTTGGAAACCTTTACACTGAAATGATTATCAATTACATTTTTGAAACTCATTTCAATGAGTGAACCAATCTATTTCATGAAACTGAGCTTAAATAAATGCTGAAATTACTTTTGTTTCAATGTTCAAATTTTTTTGATTTTCAAGAAATGTAAAATATTTTTTGAAACCCATGCCAATTTTCACTATTTATATCTTTGAAATCACTTTTCTGTGAGGCTTCTAAACCATTTTTGTCATATTATTTTCATTCACCTCATTTCACGAGAGAATCAATCCATGCTTGCTTTAACAAGAATTTGATTTATTTCTTTCAAAACATGAGGGTTTGGGGTACATGTGTTTTAAATGATTGATGCATTTATTTGTTTGAAGCCCCCTTTTCAAAATAATCCTTTTCATTATGGGACACCTTTACATTTATCCTTTATTGTATACCCTAGTAGCAATGAATTTCCTGTTAGGTTAGCCACATTATGAGCCAATTTTTTCTATCCTACCTGCTCTTGAAGTGAAATTGCATGATCTAGTTGAACTTAAGTGTGGGGTAAGATGTCTTGTGGTGTACTACCTCATTTGGTGATACTTTTGGTGGAATATAAAATGTTTATGAATTGATGTTCCTACTAAATATTTCATTTTGTTAAAAGTTGTGCCTTTCTGGAGCTTTCATGATAAGATAAGTTGTGACTTTCCGGAGCTTCCGATGTAAAAAAAAAGTTGTGCCTATCTGGAGATTTTATGAAATATCATGTTGGAAAAGATTGAATTTTTTTCAGCTGAAATCCTGAGCTGATTGAATGATGATGGAGCTGAGTTTCTACATAGGGGAAGATAAGGAGACCATATTTGAGTGAAAATCAGAATCTTGCAATTTTGATTCAATAAGATCCAACCCCCCCCCCCTTCGGCCTCAGAATTTTTAACATCTAAATCCTATCAACCAGAAACCACAGAACAACCCTGAAAAGTCCTCATGAGAAACACATGTCCTTGACTCACATCGGTTGGAAAAGTAAGAATTTATCAAGCGTATGGTGACTCTTGTGTGAGTTTGGATTAGAAAAGCCTTGTTTTGAATTTACATTTGTGAGATGAGAGAAAATTCAAGTGAGGTAGGTGTTTTGTGTGAATGGGATAAGAAATGAAGTGGAAATATATTAAAATCTAAAACAGATAACTTGAAATAATTGTTTTTGATGAGGTATGATATCTTTTTGTTTCTTGGAATTTATTTGGTAGAACTCGTTGATATGTTTTTTGGATTTGATTTGATTTGACTTTTACTTGTCCAAGAGTCCAAGTGCTAAGTGTGGGGGAATTTATAGAGAAAATATTTTCAATTAATTTATATTTAATATCATTTTTTAAACCCAAAAAAGTGTTCCTTTAATTTTAATTATTTCATTTTTATGATATTTGTGTTATTTTGAGATGAACAGTAAAAACGTGCCATTTTTTATTTTTAACAATTTTAAATTATTTCCGTAGTTTGTCCATAACATTACAACAATAATACAAATTGGAAATTTCTTTCTTTTCCAGACTTCGCACATCCATGTCTTTATTTTCAATTTGTAGATGAAAATCTGAATCATCCATATGGAAGCCTCCAAAGAAGCTCACAAGTTGGATCAAGAAAAAGGTATACAATTCTGCCTAGTTTTTGTGTGGGCTCTATAACTCATCCATGGTAGGCCCATATGTTGTGATATTTGGTGGGTGGAAACACAAGGTGTTTTGGAGAATCTTTTATTAAATATGGTCCGCGTGAATTGGATGTTTATGGGGTCATTAAAGCACCCTAATCTGGAGTATTTCCTTTTCGGGAGTCTGACTGGACAGAATAAATTCTCATAGTAAATCGGTAATAACTCTCAGAATACATGTCCAAATCTACTGAGATTTTTAGGGGACACGGCCAAGTGAATTATGAACAAAATTAAGGAAGTTCTCAATGTTTGAAGATGTCATTTAATGGGGCTTCAACGTGTCATCATCTAGAGGACAAATTCTGGCTATAAAAGGAGGAGAGTGCCATCCTCTCAAAGCATCCCATTGTCCATCCCATTCCTTCTGGGACACCAATGAGAAGAACTTCTCACCTTTCACATTTAATTTTTTTCGTTTTCATAGTTTTTTAATGCCTTCATCTTCCCCATTAATCTCAATTACCATTACCATGGTGGGGTACACATTTGGAGTTACTAGGGAAGGGTTTGTTTTCCACATTGCAATGCTTGAGTTCTTGGACGCAATTGAATACATTTATTTCTTCTTCAATGTTTTTATCAATTTCTTATAGTGTATTTTATTATCCAGTGTGATCATTCTTTAATATTAATTCCGTTATTTATTTTTTATTCTATAATATAATCATATTCTCCCTCCACTGATTTATGGTTTATATACCATGGAATAAACCAGGGATTAGTGGCGAAGTACTCGACGATCGTGAGTATGTGTAAAGGTGTAGTGAATGTTCTTTATTGTTTGGGATAAAAAACCCCGATCGGGAATTTACCATTCCAATAAAGTATATTTAATACAACTATTTTACACAGGGAATGAGAATTGACCCAACCGAGATCTTGGTATGGTTTTCTCTCACCATCGTAATTTCACCAAGGATGTGGGAGGAAACGATTGTGGAAACTCACTTTAATCAATAAAGAAGATGATTTTTCAATTAAATTGAAAAGGCATAACATTAAAAATAGTAAACCTACTCTTAACTAATCACCCTATTTAATATCATAGTTTATCAATCATTTTAATTTCAAATTTCATTTAAAAAACACAACATTTTAACCTCGTTTTAATGTGACAACCCATTTTTTGTGCACTCCTCTTTGGGAGAAATCCTAGGTCAACCACATTACTACATTTTAACGTAGGAAATAATTGTTTTTCCATGCCCTATGAGAGGTGTTCGTCAGTAGCCTTGGGATCCTAGAAATGGTATTGGCTCCCGATTTGTATACGACCCTAATGTGAATATGGCCAAAAGGGAATTAGGGATTATTTGTGGAATTAGGGTTAGACATAATAGATGATTCCAATGTATAAAGTTTGGATGAGAATAAAATCCCATGTAGTTCCATTTTGAGGACCCAAGCCATTATAGTTCATAAGGATTTTCTCACAGGTGAGTGTGACCCATTGATAGGATTGAGTTACAGCTTACACATGTAAGGATTTCCTTTGACATGAGTCATTGAAAATATATCACCGTTAATTATTGTCTACTGGTTTTTAGGATTAAATAATTTAAGAGTATTTCCACTAGCATTAGTTTCATTGGTTCATGTACCACATAGGTGGCCC
Organism: Viscum album; assembly: GCA_963277665.1. Taxonomy (NCBI): domain Eukaryota; kingdom Viridiplantae; phylum Streptophyta; class Magnoliopsida; order Santalales; family Viscaceae; genus Viscum; species Viscum album. The sequence goes on along the minus strand of OY728166.1, from coordinate 547,796,732 downwards.
ATAGATTGGTTGTGGGTTACACTTAATAAGATTCTCAGGTTTGATTATTGTTTTATTGGAGAAAATTATAAATATATGTACCATGGTAGGAAGGGACATAAAGATGAAAACATGCCCAACATTTATTGGTTGGGTTTTACACTTAAGAGGACACCCTAAATTTGATATTATGAGAATGCTATGACAACTTAATACCATGTAATTTATCTTGTTTTTAGAAATAAGAGGATATTACAGGTTTGGGAAACCACACAATCTACTTTTTCCACTGATGGATGATTACAAGACCCAAGTGGGAGGGAAAGAGAGTATTATTTTTCACCTATTACCTCATAACATATTACCCTAGAATCAAAGGGATAGGGAAATTTCATTGATGTTATTATATCCACTTTTATTTTGGGAAATGGGATTGTCACATTCGATTATCTATCCAATAATGACCTACAGTTTTGGAGAAGAATTGCTGAATAAAGCATGATAGGTCTTATATAAAAGTATATGGGATTACTCCAAGAGGGATTCAGAAAAATTGGTTCCTATGGATGAGAATATGATAATTAACTAATCATAAAATATAAAATCCATCACGATCCATATCATTCCCTCTTAGAACCAGAGGTCCCTAGTCATAGAGATGATTATTTATGGAAATGTAATTAACACTCATACCCATGATTGTGAGGGAACATAAACATACCCTTGGTTGGGGTCATCAGGACCATTGGAATACATATCAACATTCACCCCACGAACCCTAATTGTATGTAGTACATGGTAGGGACACCTTTAAGAGAAGTAATATATATCCAAATGGGAGACACAGTTGTGTGCATTTTGCCTGTGGGTTTTAATGTATTGTGTCTTCATATGAGGACTATATGTAGACCACATCAAATGAGGGATACAAAGATAGAGGTTTATTTCAATTGGTTGACTATAAGTGGGTTAAAAAAAGAGAACCACATAGTTATAGGATTTGAAATCAAAGGAACATTAGAGAAAGCCTAGGAGGTGATTGAAATACTTTGAATAGATGGGGTAGGCATGTGCAAGGTGGGGGTTCCCTGGGACATAGATCACCAATGAAATATAGCATGGGTGAGGCCTTATTCTAGGTAGCACATGTCTCCTCTAGAATCATTGAAAGGGTCTCGTGCTGGTCCCTATAAATTGAAGGGATGTTCACGCAAGTTGTTGTTGACTATGGGGAAAGGGGTACCAACATAGGTTTATTGTCTTTTACACTCTGGAGGGACATAGATCAGACTATATTTATTAATTTTATCTGACATTGGGTTTTGTAGAGATTATGAAAGTATTTTTTAGGTTATATGTGAAGGGGCTTCACGACTAGGGTTTAGGGGTTTCTTTATATTTTATAGTTATGAAAATTTGGTTCCCCATGGTCCTATTTAAAGAAAAATTCGAGACCAAGGTGAAGGAGGCCCCCTTTGCAGGACTATTTCATTGGTAGCCGACAAATGTACCGTTCGTAAGGGTGGAAGGGTTTTCATTGCCATAAAGGGGGATGCACGAGCATTCTAATGCACATTGGTGCACACTCATTCCATCTTGGAAATGTTACTTGTATTTTTATTTGGTATATTAAAACATTATAATATATTATAGGTTCAATTAATAATGATTTCATATTATATGAAAAAAATTATTGTTAAAACTCCAAAATTTTAGTGAAAAAATTCCATTAATAAACTAGGCACACTCCCCTTACTAGTCAAGTTTATCTCATGGTATATCAAATATTTACTTAATGCATTGGAAGGATAAAATATTCCCAACCATAAAAAATATATAAATTTATGTTTTTAATGATCATAAAACATTCAGTATATTAGAACCCATTAATATAAATGAGTCTCAAGAAAATTTCATTAATTCCTAACCAATGTTAAAGAAATGGGTTTAATATAAATTTCATCATAACATAACCCGTGTAAAAGGAATGAGATTCATAATCATTTCATAATTTAATCATTTCATAATTCAATCAATTTTTAACATATTAGAAATTAATGGCTTTCATGAAAATTTTTTCATCATAATAATTATAATTAATATTAAATAATAATGATTTAAGCACTAGATCATATACCCAGATAAGCTTAATTTACACCAAACGATATCATCTTATATGAAAAATAATGTTAAAATATCTTTTTTAACATATCATAATGAAAATTACCTTTACACATTTCAAATAATTAGTTTAAATTTTAAAAAATTGTAAACATTAAAGAGATCATGTAATTTTTAATTCAAATTGGATTCCTCTAAATGAATATTTAAATAATTGAGAGTTTATGATTAAAACATTTACCATTCCCATTGTACATGTTAAAATAATGGATCATTTCTCATTTTTGTTGAAAAGAAAAAAGAAATATTTTTACAAATTGAAAAGAAGATTCATATAATTTTTTTAAAAAAATTAAAAAATTTGTAGAAATATACTTAAACAACCATTGGATAATTGTAAATGTTTCTTCAAAACTTTTTTATAAAACATCCACATGGAAGAATAATGGACTTTGATCGATGGGATAAAAAAAACATTCATTCATTAAAAAATAATTTTGTAATATTGAGTACATATGAATAGTCAAATGAGCTGCACACATGTATTTTGGTGACATAAGATGACGAGGATTAACTGGATTTGTTTAATGAGAGATATATTAGAACATTTCATCATCAAAAGTATAATCCTAAAAATTCTTGATTTATAATGACATTGTATCCCAAAATAATTAGCACAATATTGATTTTTGAACTGTTAAACCCATGAATGAAATAACAGTTTATAGATAAGTATATGTCACCATAATATTCAGAATAAGAGGAAAAATTACATTCACAAGGATAATATTTACTAGACAAAATAAACATGATTTCAATATGGCATGTTTCACACATAAATAAAAATGAGATGATAATATCCTTACCTTATGTCTCAAATTCCCTTATAAAAGTTAAAAAACATGTATAGTAAATATATTTTTGTTATAAATCCATTTAATAATAATAATCATATATATAAAACAATATATGAATTACGTATGACATTGTTTCCCACAATTAATATTAATTTTTATTAACATCACTTTTTGGGTGATAACTGCTTTTCCTTTCAGATAGGTTTTTGTTTTCTGTCTCAATAATGGAATTTATATAATAATAAAATCAAATATAAAATTTTTAATTTTTTATAAATATAATATATATTCAATATATATTTACTTATAGTAATATATAATAGTTGGACAGAGAAAAAAAATTGAACCATTCATACTGATGGTAGGTCATACGTACACCAAACCACAATTTCCATTTTATCGATAGATAGAATGAAATGTTAATAATATATCACTAATATATAATTATTATAATTTCATATATATCCCATATATTTATTAAATTTACCCTTACAACCTTCCTTATAAAACATAAACAAAAATCAAATTACATCACTTCATAAGGCGATACTCAAACATGCATAGAAGTGATGTAATTGTATTCCCCCAAAATAGAAATTATGTTTTTATATGTGATATTATAATAAAAAGTTATAAGTATTTAATAAATAATTTACAAATATTTAAAATCTATTATTATATCCATCTATGAGAGACATTGATGGAAAATAAATTTCATCGGTTCATGAGGCCATAATAGACCATAAACACTATCACGAGTTTCATTTCCCATTTGATGGAAGATGAGGTGAATTTGGGTTACGAGAAAAGATAATAATATATAATTATATAGGAGTTATTTTTTTATTTATCTTTAATTAATTAGTATTTGAATTAGTTAGTGGGAAAAATAAAATTAAAATGCATCGTTATGGACAATAAATCTTAATCATAGAACTCCTTTTGGAATAAAACTAAGTCAGATTATATGGTTTTATTAACAAATATAAGGCTAATTAAATATGGATAGGGAATTAAGAAATTGATTTGGGTTGGGATTGGAAGAACTAAAAGGATCTTGTAGTGTGGGTAGGAGAGTCGAGGAGATGTCATTTTATAAGTGGGGAAAGGAACCCATTTGAATAAAACATGAAAATTTGAGAAAAACAATCTCAAATGATAAAGTAAATATCAATAATAATTATTCCAAATTGCCGTATATTCAATATTTTGATATGATAAGTTTGAATGATTTCCATAAAGTCATATTTAGAAAAATTTTATTTGCAATGTCACCATAATATTTTGGTTTAACCCCTTGTCATCATGTTTTAACTTTAACCACATGAGTTAATATTTTTTGTTTCTAATATTTATTACAAAAAAATATGACCTTATTAAAAAATTTATATTACTGTGAATATACAATATAAATTAATTTTTTAAAAAAAATTAATATTAGTGGTATAATTTAATTTATTGTTAATCTCTCCAATGCAAAAAATAGAGTTTCAATAATACTTTTCTCATATGTGTAGATTGTTTTAATATAAAATTTAATTATAAATTTATTTAAATTACTTAAATAGGATAAATAAATTTAAATTTAAAATAATGATAAATAAAAATAGTTTTCCAAATAAAATTTAATATTATAAATTCATTAAAGTAAAAGGATGATTCAAATATAGAAAATTATTTTTCAAAATTCATCAAAAAATAATATTTTAAAAAATTTATCAATAAACCCACTATAAGATATTTTTGAAACGTCAAACATAAATTCATTTGGTAAAATAAATTATAAAACATGAGAAAAATTAATTTTAAAAGAATTTCCCAAACACAATGAAATAACTTTTTAGAAAAATAAAATCTAAAATAGGAAATTAATTATTATAAAATAATTAATGGAAATAATTTATTAATGATAATATTATATTGTAAAAATTTATATATAATCATTCCACAATATTCAGTAATTTAATTTATTTTGATAAAAACACATGGTACACATTATATTGTTTGTTAAATATTTTCTTTTACTTTTAAAATTTATTCATTTTCATTTATAATCAATTGATAAAAAAGTTGGATTGAAAATGAAATTGATGAACAATCATTCTCCCCCATCTACTAATGGTTTAGGGAATGGCCGAGGCGCCACCTCCCATCCTTGACACACTTAAGCTGGGGAAGGGTGTTTCAGCTTCTCCCGCAAGGACACTCCCTTCTCGACTTCCTACTTTATCGTCATTCATGGATATGTCCTCCCAACCTCTATTTCATTTGATTGAAATAATCCCCAAGTTGAAACCCTTCACAGTCAGTTCCATATCGGCACCAATTTCTCCCTTGGACTTCATGGAATCTTTCTTTCTATTGGATCTCACTTTGGTTTCTGTATTTAGAAAGAATCGTCCATCTATTTATGTGTTCTAATGGTATGTGTTTTCTTTAAAGAATTTATAGTAGTGTGTGATTTTTTGGAATTTTAGAAACGATAAGCATTTTGTTCTATTTCCTAAATGAAGATGATCTAATTTATTCTTGGGGATTTTCTTCATGCTATAAAGAGGGAGTTAGGTTTCTTCTTTTTTGGAGTAACTTCTATTTCCTTATAAAGAACGACCCTCCGACCACATCACTCTGGATAACTCTACTATGATTTCCTCTACAATTCCAGAACCTGACCATCCTCTGGTTGATAGGTAACGTACTTGGATGAAACCTATGTTCAGATGTTATCATAATGGATATTTGTCATCCAGTATCTCCTGGGATCTGTGTTCAAGCTGATCTCTCTAAAGGGACACTATAATATATCACCATTGATATTTAGGTGGAGATTAATATGCTTCAAATGGTTTGTTGTGATGATTGGATCCATTCCTATTCTTTATTCTCTCTAATATGACATGAGTCTTCTAGATGTTGTCATAGCCTATGTATAAATTTCTGGAATATGCCTCCCTTACCAATGATGGGAGACGTGATTGTCGTCAGCAAGGCCACTGATGTTCAACCAGTTTTTGGAGATGTTGTTGCTGGAATTAAATTCATTGTTGATTCAAATATAGTTAATTTGTCGGAAAATCATGTCGTAACTGATCATTCAACACCCATGTGAATGTATAAAATGCTTAAGGAAAATCCGAAGGAGGAAGATGTTTATAATCATTTGAAATATGACATGGGTATACACATGGATTTTTCATATCTATATGATAATGGGTGACAAATACATGGAAATCCTGGCTACAATGAACAAGAAATACCAATCAGTACTCCCCATAAGAAAATGAAGTGGACACTGGTGTTGTATTCATAGCAGAGGTCGAGTCTTCTTGAAGTTCATTGTAGGAGGCACATAGTGCAGTTCAATTTCAGGTATAAGAGAGGTTGGGTGAGGTGACTGTATTGGGTCCATTTGACCCAAACACTTTCACTTCAAAACCACTTCCCACCTAAAGGCTATAAGTATGATAATGAAAAACGGCCTCAAAAAAGGAAAGGCGAAGGCACTAGTCAGACAGGGTCCACCCAAATAAGACATAATGGTCGAGTTGGGAAATCTATATGAAGGTTTGGATGTTCAATAAACAAAAATAGAAAAAGATGAAGAGGATGAAGGTGAGGATAGTTATATCAAATTTTCTATGGATAGTTTGGAATTTATTTAATGGAAAATTCATCATAGCACTTGAAGGATGAAAGGAAAAAAAGGAAATATATACTCGGGGAAATGTATTGGGGTCATGGGAAAAAATTAAAAGGGATTCAAGGATTATTCAAAATTTCCTCAATAAATAAAAACCATGTCTCTTCATAAGTGTCGAAAAACTGAATGAATGAACTCTCAGAATGGTGAAGGTGGAGAAAAAAGAGGGACAACAGGAACAATTGAGGAAGAGGAAGGAGAGTACTTGAAGCTCACCTTCCATACCAAAGAAAAAATGATTGAAAAATAGGTCAGGGTAAATGCTTCAAAAGAATTGATCAAAAGAATATATAAAATAAAAACGGGGGTTGATGCTAAGGATGTTCATGATGCATGGTTAGAAAGAGAAGACTGATTCATTGCTCGTGTCTTGAACCAAGGTAAAATAAACTATGAGGAATTCATACCCGAAATAGACAGAATGGAAAGTCACCTTGTAGAGCTCATCATCATGGAATCACATACCCAGGTTAGTATATTTCATTGTGAATTATATATACTATATATTATTATTATTATTATTATTATTAATGTGTTTAATAAATTTGTAATCTCGTTCAGCACATAGCGATACCCTTGTTTTCTGAACCTTGGCTTCCCACATTTTCCTTAAAGTGGCATAATAAGAATTGAAATTCAAGTAATCAATTGTTAACTGTTTTTAATTTTATACAATATTATTTAAATTCTTTATTTATTCATATTCATACCTTGAAATTTAATTTCTATGATATTAAACTCAGGTTAAATTTATAATATTTATTTTAAATTGCAGTTCAATAAAATTCAGTATTCTCTATAACTCAAGTTATTGATTAAATTGAATTTATTCAAAAAGAAAATTCAAAGAAACTGAGGTATTACTTTATAACCACTGTAATATAAAATATCCTCAGCCGAAATTCATCACTATAATAAAATATGAGTATAATTTTACATCATTATATCAACAAGATCCCATTTTCTTTTCCAAATTGGTGGCTTCACCACAAAACATTTACTATATGTGTGGTCATATTTAATATCACATTAAATATATGATATATAATATACACTAATTATTCTTTGAAATAGTAATATTTATCTAGTTTTAGGAAAATTTACTTTATTACAATTGAATTTCTGTTATGTACTTCAACTAGAGAGATACATGGAACACATTATATAAATAAGAGCGGTTAAGTGGATGTTCCAAGAGATAAGAAACCATCGAAAATCATTAATGAATATAGAAAGGGCCAATATATTTACGGATATACGTTTCATTATTCACAAATTTCATAAACTTATTCCATTGGATTTTTTTAGGAAAACAATATCTTCAACATGAAACTTCACATCACGATAATGATTATCAACATAACTTATCAGTCGACAATCTAATACCTTGATCTATTATTTAATAAATTATAATTTCTCTTAAAGTAAAATATTATAGTTTTCTCCCAATCTATTTTTATCCATATTAATAAAAAATAATTGGACTTATAATTTTCCTTATGTAGAGGGATTTAGAAAGAGTGATCTGAATGCATTAATGAAAGCTATAGTTACATGAAAACTCTATTAGAAATAGTTGTTGATCCCAACCATGTTTAAAATCCAGAGAAATAGATCTCAAAATATCAATTAGGTTTTGAATTATTTTTTGGATTTACTCTCTAAGGATGATACAAAAAATGAAACGGAATTCTATTTTTAGGTATTTTAGAAGACATTACCCTGAAATTTTAGGTATACCTAAAATACTAATCAAATATAATAGAATGTCATACTCCATGAAACCATAAAACATTAGTAATGTATATACTAGAATTATGATCCAATAAAAATATACTTCGATATAAACTATATGTTCATAATTTGTAAGGAGATCCACTATAACCCATAATGCATTTCTCCCTTTAGTCATTTTGGGGATTACGATGAAAAAATGGAGACTTTTCCCATTTACATTAATTTATAGATAATGGTTGTATAATCCATTTAAAAACCTCTCAATCATATCATGATGATATTTCATGAATCTATATATAAATGTTCCATTGTCTCTCCTCATAACCACCCACTAGAAATACTCATTCAAATCACTATACACAATTGTACTTTTCTAATGAATAAACAATACATAAATTTTAGATCCTCAAATATATTGTTCTAAAAATTGGGTATATATGAGACACATAAATGGTTCATGAACCATATCAGTTTATCAAAATATTGTTTAAAATGAGAAACAATTCTCACATTATTCTCCAACACTACATATTCTATCTTCTAATCTTCAATATTCTTTTATATATATGGTTGATCACTTATTTGAGAAAGATAATTTTTCCATCCATTACATAAAAATTTAATGTCTTATTTAATGAAAATATAGAAATATTATACAATTTAAGATACATATCATTGATAATTGATCTTGATACATTACAATCAAACCACTTACCAACATGTTAACTTTCCAAAGGTGGTAATTAATTGGGTAGTCATAGTATTTAATCAGCTCCAACCAACATTATCAGATCATATTAAACTACTTAAATTTATATATATTTTTTAACTTTGATAATTAGTAAATATATCACACGATTCCATATAAAGAAAATTTATCTATATATTTAATGAAAAAAATCGCTCTAGTTAACTCTCAATCATGAGTATGGTATTTTTTATAATAACATTTTATTACCATGATGAATAATCCATAACCATTTAATAATAAATGAGAAAAAATCAAAATAAATTCGTTGATTCATAATTATTGATTTTAAACCATTCTCCACTGTAGATAATTTATTGACAGTTCGACTAAACAACATTCTAACAAGTAACACAAAATATTCTTTACATTCATCAGTCTAGAGGATCTGGGCTCCCTTATAAGTAATGTTTGTGAGATTTTTTGATAGTCAAGTGAAATTTTATATAAACTATTAAAAATATATAAAATAACCCGGAAAAATCATATCTCAAATAACATGGATTTCTTAGGCCAATTTATAATTGGATTTTATGTTTATGGATCAAATGATATACAATTTCCTGATATTCCATGACCCAAATAAGAATCATTGTATTGAAAAAATGCACACATTTTCAATTTTTTATATTGATTATCATTTGATAATTTCATTCGTAAATTTCCTAATTCATCTCTATTAAATTGAATTCTCTTTGAATATATAATAATATCATAAAATAATTAGGGCATAAAAGTCAAGATAATATATAAACACTATATTCCATAAATCCATGAATATAGAACGGAAAATATAAATACAAAATAGAATATAAATATATTAATATTTATCATAACTTGTATAAAATGATGTCTTGGATATATCCTCCTTATTGTCCCTCAATTAATTATATCTACAATGAAGGTTATTCAGTGGAAAGTATTTATATCCATGCTGTTGTTCAAATAATCATTAACACCAGAGAGATGATACTTGTTATCGAATGTTATCTTGTTTAGTTTATGAAGATAAATATATAGTCACAATGATCAATATTTCATCCAAGAATAATATTTGGTTCACCCAAAGGTGACACCATTGGATGAATGGATCCCTTGTGATGATTCTCTGTGATGTTCTTATTCATTTCTTAAAAATATATTAGTTCAATTCTATTATGAGTCATTAAAATAATTATATAACTAGTAATGAATACTATTTAGAACACACCATCCTTATTTTATGGAAAAAAGGAAGCTAATTTTTTAAATCATCCATAAAATCCTAATAAATAGATATATCATCGATGTTAGTTTTTTCCACAACCATATGGGCTAAACAACCCCTTTAAATTTGTATTAGTAAGCATACAATGTATGCTATTTCCCTTAAAAATCCATATTTATCCTTAAACTGAAACGAAATAATAGGTTTCTGTGGAATATTAAACATGAAATACATTCCTTATTAATTGATATGGGTTTTTGAAATTAATTCCAACTGATGACTATGACAACATCAGATTCAACTAGTTGGAGAATAAATAGGTTTTAAGAAAAAGATTTAAAAAAAAATAAATCACATAAGAATAATATACTAGAAACATGTTTATCATACCATTAGGAGGTTTCATTGATAATTCAATATCTATTCATTGTGATGGAATTTTGATACCCTTAGAAAATTAATCAGATATTAATGTGTGGATAGAAATAGAGTCAAATAAGACATTTGTAGTTCTCGTGTGGATGATAAGTGAAGCTTTCGCCAAGTTGTTATCTCACCCCTCATCAATTGTAGATATTGCATGATATTTTCCTTCATCTCTTGAATTAAGAGGTTACTAACATCAATCAATGTCAATGAAATTCTTTTTTAGGAATAGGTTAGCATAAATCTGGCACCACTTGAATTTGAAACAATGGAGTGTGGGTTTTGTATTCATTATAAATTTCTCTCTATTAAAATAATTATCAAATTTCATCCTGTGAAATCTACAATCGAATTTAGTATTAACATTATTTACACACAAATAACATGTGCAATCACCATTAAGAAATTTTACTTCATGTTTTCTTTCACACTTTCAGCAGTAAGGGATGACCATATTATTTTCTCTACTGTATTTAGAGTTTCCTTCAAATTCAATAATCCTATAATTTTCAAAACATTATATTTTATGGTTAAATACAATATCTAATTAATTCTTGACATAACAAAAATAATATGTCTTCAGAGACACTGATCTCCCTTATGGATAATCTCATTAATATACATGATTTTAATTCATTGAGGAATAAATCAACCATAATTTCAGGTTGGATGATTATACCTGAATCATAACACACATATTTTGTAATAATTTCAACATAGGTACCAATATATTCATTATACTTATGTTTTAACTCAAGGAATTTCTTTTACAATTTTATCAGAGGAATACAAGGAATAAACTTGTTGGAAATTTTTTTTAATCTTATCCCATTTTATGGATTCAATTTCATCTTGTTGACCCCTATTCTTGATAAGATTCCACTATTTATTTTCTTCATATAAAAAACCATAATTCCTTGTGTTTTTGAAATATAAATATATTCTTCATAGCATATATCATAGGAATATACTAAACCCAAAAAAAATGATTATAAAAATATATCTATTTAAACCTTTCCATAAAATTTTCTCGTATGAGTAGTACTATATAATTTAATATATATATATATATATCATCATCATAAATTTCTTGATAAATTATTTATAAATTATCACTCAATGTTTTAGATAATGTCCTTTGGTTACCCAAAATTCATTTTCATAAAAAATGTTTTATAGTTCTTTTTGTCAAAATTTATAAAAAACAATTATGAGAAATTTTTTAAATTTATTTGAAAAAATGAGATCTATATTTGATATAATCATATCTAAATTATCATAGGATAATATTTTTATAATTGTTTTGAAAATATATATATTTTAGTGAATCGTGAAAAATAATATTTCTATGTAAAATTGTCATTTATTTTGATAAATTAAGTAATATAATAGTACCAATGCTATTTAAATTTTATATAAAGGAAACAATGTATTATATATTTATCTATATTTCAATTAATTACATTTATATCATCTTTATCAATTATTTATAATCAATTTTTTATCCTTAAAACATATTTTTTTCTTTAAAACTATTTTAAAATTAATAATTTCACACAATTATAAATAATTTAAATGAACCATTATGGGGAATTATATAATTTAAATTTATATATTACATTTAAATAATTAATAATGGAAATTTATATAATGAATATTAGTAGTTATTGAGGAAATGAAAAATAGTCATTCACTTGGATTTTTTTTTCCTGAAAACCGCTTTCTATCAGGCTTTTAAGCTTTATTTTAAATTAAACTCTTCCAAGTATATGAATTAATAAAATGGATTCCATATTTCTAGTAACCATAATTAATATTAGGTAATAACATCTATATAAATTTTCCACAATATAAAAATTAAACATAGTAAATAATTATTACAATAGTAAATGACAAAAAAATGTTACTTAAGGGAAATTGTTTGTAACAATGTCTTGGAAAAAAATTAAGAATAATTTTATGAATATATATAAATACATTAATTTTGATATAATAATTACTATATCTTTTTACATTATAAATGGTTGGATAATTATTTTGGAAATAATTATATTTTTAAAACATTAAAACATAAAATTTATTTCTGGTAAAATATAGTTACAGTGAAGAAGTAATTTTTTTTAATAATTTAAGGCATTTTGAAAAAAGATATATTTTAATGAAATAGTATTATTAAATAATAAATATTAAATATAAATGATATTATAATTTTTCAATGTGAAACAATTTTTTATTTTGGTTGAAAAACAATTTTTATAAAGAAATCGTGTATTTTTGAATAAAGTGTAATTATAATTCAAATGATTAATTTTTAGTACATAGTGAATTATTTTGAAAAAATAAATATATTTTCTTGAATATACATGTTGATATTTTATAACAGTGATTTTTTCTCAATTTTCTCACAATGTAAAATCTTCGAGTAAACAAATTAAAAGATTTATAATAACATAGTGTGTATTAAGACATCATAATGAAAAAAGTGGGGTAGTATATTCCATATAAAGTATGATTGAGAAATTATACATTTCCACATTAAAATAATTTGTTTTTTTGGACATTTTTTTATGTTTATAAATTGTTTAATAATCTTTAAAAACCTATATTGTATTTTATGGTTTTTATATTATTTTATTGAAATATGAATTAATTCTATATCACCAAGGGTAATATTTTAATCAGTTGGAAATATATAATTATAAAATAATTAAATAAAAATATACTTATTAGAATCCAATGGGCAAAACCATTATATGGTCTATTTTTATATTAATTAATTATATAGTGACAAAATTTATTTTTGGGAAATAATAAAGAACATCTATTTCATGTCCAAATCATCCCTACTCAGGATACCATGATTATTCAGTAAAATAACATGAAGCACATCCTTATACTACATTCCACTCTCTATATTCCTCATATGGTTCCCTGTTATCTCATGAGCCTCCTACTATTCATTTGGAATCACCCTCTCACAGAACGAGCTCTTGGCTAATGCTTTTTATTGAAGAACACATTTTTTGTTGTGCCTAATAATTTTAATTTTTTCTTGTTTGGTTAGGATTTTATATATTCATATTACATCCAATTTTTTTTATGATTATAACCACCATTAAATTTACTTTATCCCTCTCATGAGTCTTTATGTACACCCATTGGGCTTCCAAAATTGTCCTCTAATTTTTAATACCAAAAGAATGTGAAATATCATTCATCTTTTCCATCTGTGTACTTTGTTTGTAATAATACTTTTATTATAAACTAGTGATTATTTCACACCATTATAAATGTTCCATTACATTCCATTTTATTTTCTTTTAATGATAATTTATTTCTCCCCTTTCATCTGGACCATTACAAAATCCCACACCATGTCTAGATTTATTATGTGATTTCTCTATCTTCTTTTAAATTCATGAACCTCCTTTTTAATAAGACTATTGAATCTAAATGTGTTAAGTCATACTGAAATTATAGTTACACCTATAATTTAAAATTAATTTTCAAACAATGATAGGGAATTTATTCATTCTCATTATAGAATTTACCTAATTTGATTCTATGTCGAAATTCAGTGAATAGAATCCTCCTTATCATATTTATTCTATCATATTATTCATTTAATAGCTTTAATTTACAATTAATAATATTTGGATATGTTTATATATGTATCTTTTCGGTACATTTTATGTAAAAATAATAATAAAACCTTGTTATATAATTATATAATTTTATAAATATTTAAGTACCACTATTATTCTGTCAAAATTTCATAAAGATTTTTTCTGGTAGATCTATTTAATTGTCATTAGCATCACAATTTTCAATTAAGGGTATTCAATTATAAATACCTATAATATTTTTATTTGGTACATAAATATATTTATTACACACTCTTTTATTGTTCAATTAATTTGGATGAAATATGACCCTATATTGAATGAGCTATGATGCACACTTATGAATGTTTTAGATATAAATTAAATGTGTGTGACCAAAATTATATAGTAATCCAATGAATTTGTAAATATGTTAGCCTCATGATATCTCATGCAATGGATTAGAAATTTAACCTAATCGATTATTAGACATTATCACCATGTTATGATGCCTTTATGGTTATCCTTGACCTATGTTTATGATTTAATATTTAATGTTTCTCTCACTATTACATTGTGTCCTTTTATGTTACAGTGATATATCATTCATTATTTTTAATTATAATGTTTCTCAAAAAAAAATTTGAAATTAAATTTATATTTTATAATTTATAATACAATATTTGTCTTGTTCTTCTATTATATATCAATTTACTATTATTTAATGCTCACCCATACATTTTTTATGTCTCAATGATATCTCATGAAATTTTATGGGATCAAAGATTTATAATATAATGGTATTTAGTTATTCAATAATGTTTTTTTATCCCATTTAAATGATGTTATGCTGTATACGCAGTTCCCAGAGACACTAGACTTTTCACTCTTCATGATTTTATAATGAGTAATATTATGTAATAAATCATGGATGAATGTGTAATAAATTTATTATTTTCATAAAAATAGTAGATAACCGAGATGATTTTTTAATGGTTAAATAATGGAGGGAAGATGAATTTTTTTAAGGTACAAAAAAATACTCAACAACTATTGGATTAGTGGAACAACTAAAATATTTTAGAGTTTATTCACAAAGGACTCAAAAAAATCATTTCCCTCAATTTGAAATTTAAAATTTTTGTATTACTCATAGCTTGAGAAAATTATGTGAGCATATCAATGATATTTTTCATTCCATATACCATAACATTTGGTTTAGGGGAATGTAAATATTTTCATTTTCGATTATATTTAACATTTACACGATTTATTTGTTTTTCATCCATCGACTAAAAAATCAAATTATGAGAAACAATATTCTTATAAAAAACTAAATATAATACAAAATCACATATAATATATATAAATTACGAAACTGAATTTACAATATATGATAATATAGGTTAACATTTCTCATTTATGGAAATTATTCAAATCATTTAAGAATATTTATAAAGTGTTTTTAAATATCAAAAAAGAATCCCCTAATATAGTCAAACCAATTTTGCAATAATGTTGATTTTTCTATTTTAGGAGACGATCGTGTCAAATCCCACTATTACATTGTAAAATTTATTATCCCTACGTACAAATGTTCTATATCCACATACACATGTAGTATCATGGATGGTATGTACTTACTTATATACCACTAACTCTACCATTCCCTAACATTCAATTATATTTTCATATACTATTATTAGTCCATATAATTATACCCAGGTTTTTTAATATTGTTTAATTTACATGATTCTAAAGGTAATATAATCCTTTATATAACACCAACTACAACCATCCAATACTTTCAAACGTAAATATCACATCATAATTGATGGATATACTATCTATAACCTAACGATCTAAGACAGAATCATATATGTATATTATATTTATAAACAAAGAAATAAAAAGAACTTGTTCATTGGTAAACTACATCATCTCCCTTTATGTTCATCATAAAAACCACCCTTCTTAACGATATCATGCATAATACCATTCTTTAAAATAAGGGGAATGAAAAAATAATAAAAGGTGAGTTCAAATTCATAGTTCGGGAAATCAGGGAGATATGAATATGATATGAGCATAAGTGTATGAGAATATGAGAGTAACATTTGTAAATAGTATCCTATATTTCATTAAACATTATACTTATTGATGTAATAAATAATGGAATTTTATAGGGAATTAATCATAAATTAAAATATGATTATATTCGCCGAAGAAATTTAATATTGGCACACACATAAACATATAACATTATTTCCATTATAGTAAAGTATCATTAAAATTAAAATAATAGTATAATTAGTTCAATCCCCAAGACCATCATATTTGTCAAGGTTAACACATTAAAATATCATATCGTAAAATAATCAATACATAACTATATTCACATCCCATTCCATTCCGGGTTATCCAATGAGATATCAACCTTTACTATATTCATTAGACATAGATATATTTTACCACCATATCACAATCCATTCATTTTTTGTGGCATAAGATCATAAAAAACATCATATAAATGCATATTAAATGAAATATTTTTTACATTTCTTTATATAATTACTTGTGGAAAATATATTGGTACAATAAAAAATTAGTTAATTCATCATAGGACTACAAGTAGAAAATGAATCAATTTAATAACCATTTCATCATTTCATCTTATCATAACCCATTGATAAAGAATGTGTTTTATTACCGTATTTTCATCATAATAATAAACATCGTAGGGAAATTTCAGGTATGTTATAATTGGATATTAAACCTAGTAAATCTTAAGTAACATAGAAATATTTTATCCTAAGGAAAATGATTTTGAATTTTACGTTTGATCATTTTTAAGAAAATAAAATTTCTTGTTTTTTAAAAAATTTAACATTAAAACATATCTGATAAAATAATGATTTTTTTCATTGAATATAACATTTTAAACACAAATGGTTGATTTAAATCACTGAGAGGCCTTTACAGTGAAAATTATCATTGATGTTGTGCATCGTAAAATGAAAATTCCTTTCTAATATGTTATCAAAAGCAAAAATATAAATGTTTAGAAAATGATAAAAAATTAAAAAAAATTGATTTTTTAAAAAATAAATGATGGGTTGTAATATATGCAATGAATCATTTTATAATTGTAAAAAATTCAATAAAAAATTCATTAAAACATTTTCAGAAAACATTGACATGAATGAAAAAGAGATTTCAGCTGCAAAAAGGGATAAATTATGTTTTTCCATAAAAACAATATGTACGAATCCTGATAAAAAAAAATGATTAAAAAGAAAAAAAAATTCATAAAATTACTATAGGATGATAAAATTCAAGAGTTTCATGTGAGATAAATCATAATATTTCATTATTGTAATCATAATAATATATAATCCTGATAAATAATTAGTTTGTAATATAAACCCATTACCATATGTATGTTTTTGAATTGTAAATACCATGATTTAAAAAATATCGATATTTAAATAAAGATTATTTTCATATTAAATATAAATAAATTCATTCATGTCTATAATATTCACCCCAAATAATAATCAAGTACTGAATAGGGCATGTTTCCCAATGAAATTAATGTGAGAAAAAGACCCCTTACCATAAAACTGTAATTCCATAATATAATTTAAAATATGTAATATAAATATAGTAATTTAATAGAAATATTATTTTAACCATAAAAACATATATAATTACTTATATGATTTAATAATAACTTTTTATTACTCTATTGTCAACAATTCATTGTTAAAATCGCATTTTGGGTAATAACTACTTTGTTTTTCGTATATATATGATTTTGGTGTATTAGGTGATTTTGATGATCATGGTCACATAATAATTATATTATTAAACATGATCTGAATGTAATAAATATTTATTATTTATTTTTTTAGAGTAATTATTAAAAAATAGTGATATAAAATGAATTACATTGTTCATAAAGATGGAATGCCATACGAACTCAAGGACACTGATTCCATTTTATCGATGAATAAAATGAAAAATTGGTAAATAATATATCATATTTTTAGAGTCATAATGATTGAATATATTTCCCTTATATACATTAAATTAATCCTTACAACCATCCATGTAATGTTTATGTGGAATTAAATCACATCACTTTGCGAGGCAGTAGTTCACCATACATAGGCGTGACATTATCGTATTCACCTTAAATAATATGTAAAAAGATATACGTGATATAACAATTAAATAATTACATTAATGTCATAAATATTAAATAAATATATTTAATCCATAATTATATTTATAATTGGGAGTATATGTTGGAAAAATAATTTTTTTGGTTTGAATGGCTACAGTTTGTTTTACACATGATCAACAGATTCATTTCTTATTTTTCCAATAAATATAAATAATATATGTTGTTAAATTATCATAATAACATTATAAGATATTGGATATACTACTATTGTCATATCATAATAAATAAACAATATTTTAAGTAGTTATAGTATGTAATAGAATGAAAAAACATTGTTAAGGATTATACCTTTTCTTCAGTGAGCTTCTTTAGGTTTACAAATAAATTCTATTATAAAGTATTTTCAAAGCAAAATAAGGACTCCAGAATGTGGTTATAGTAATAATAAACTTATCTTGGTTGGTATTTTCTTATACAGAAGGATATTTGACTAAGGATAGTGGATTATATGATATTTCTTTTTATATGCGGGAAAGGAACCCACATAAAAACTATACAGAAATTTCAAAAAAAATCAAAATGATAAAGTTATTCTAAAGAAAAGTTATTCCAAATGATCATTTTTTAAAATATGGGATAGTATAAAGATGAAATATTTCCATCTAATATAATTTATAATTTTTTATTTGCAATCATACACTTATCATTTTTTACCCCCGGTAAACACATTTTAACCAAAACGGTGGTAAATTTTTATATTATTTTCACAATTCATTATGAAAAAAAATTTAGCTTACATTATTACCATAAATTATTTTTTTTTGAAATATTTGGTTAAAAAATATTATTTGGGGGTTAATTAGGAAATTATATTGTAAAACAATTACACCTTTAGATATTGTTTTGTCATTAAAAAACACACTTCTCTTACTTTACCATTGATGTGTTTGAGTTGAAATGAATGAATGAATGAGAAAAAAAATTTACATTGTTTACCCACAAAAAGATACATCCAAGAATAACGAAATTGAAATATTAAAATGTTCGAAATACACTATATCACATTACAACTACAGGGTTTGGGGCAGACTGATTATCCTTCTTGGTTTAAGCCAATCAAATCTTGGAAGCACAATCCTCTCTAAGCTGATGTTTTTTACATCTCCTTTAGATCAATCTTATTTTAATTACCAAAATAAATATTGTATACATATTATTTGGTGAATTATAAAGTAAATGTTTTAAAAACAAGATGAATACCACATAACCAAAAAATTTATTGGCATTTTTTAGTATTCTTGTATGATTCACATCTTTGAAACTCCAACCTCACCTTCCCGAAACATATCAATTAATCATGAAACATTCAATTTTCATGAAAATCGAAGCAGTCAATAAAATAAAATAATTATTAAAATACAAAAAATTATCAAAACATCATATCATTGATAAATATATTATCTTATTAAAATCATTGATGAATAAAAAAACATCATGAAATACTGTTGTGAAATTAGAGCCTTTGGACCATTACTAATGATTTATCTTACCAAATGAGTTGGTGGATGCATAATTTGAGAGGTTCTTATCACTTAAAAAAATGTTTAATATTACTACTAATGGTTAACAAAAATCGTAATTTTTTTTACCAAACTCTTTATATTTGTGAAACATCCGGGAAAATTTTCTAGTCATGAAACATTTCATACTCATAATACATACAATATTTCATTTGTGGAGCATAAATATTTCATGAAACATTAATTAACGAATATAAAATACCTTATTATAAAAAATATTCAAAAAATTAATTTATTTTTTATATTTTCATTTTGTAGGCCATGAAATCCATCAACCACCTTCCACAAAATTTTGGACTCTAATAATTGTAAATACAGTAGGAATATATGCCACAATTTCCACATAACATTCTATAGACCCTTGACTGATTCTACATTAATGTATTATTATTTTTAAATATAAAAAATTTATAATCATTATGGATCTCCACAACTGACTATTTCAACTTTCATTACCAAAAAACAAAATAAACCCCGAAAAACTGAAATGTTACCTTGAGAGATTTTTGTTATATATATACCTTTTTGGGTTGGTTGAAAAATCAAAAAAAAAATCATACCATATTAAATCAATTTTTTCCAATGTTATTAAAAAATATTTCTATTCAATTTCTTTTTGTTATTTTCATTCTATAAAGAGATAAAGTATTTAATCAACACATAATCTATGCCTATATAATATATTTTTGGTGTGGGAAACAAGATTCGAATGAAATTTTTATAAATGAATCACATAATTCATCATACTAATTGATTACCCGTTCATGACAATAATCATAACACCATATGGGGAACCCTATAATACACCACTTATAATTCAAATATTATAAATATTAAGCATGAAAAACTTAGTTTATTGTTTATTGTCATTAAAATAACTTCTTTATAAGAATAAGATTTAAACCCCATCCTTCCCCACTACCTATATCCAATTCAACACATTCCAAAATATTGATCATGAATGATTATCCCCCATTTTTGAATGAATGAAGTGGTCAATTTTTTTAGTCTAGAACATAGTAAAGTACCCATAGAATCACTTTAAAAAATATACCATAACTTTGGGAGATGTGGGTATACGTATTTAATTTTTCATGTCTGGGAAGTCGAAAGAACTACAAGATAAAAATAATATTAAAATTATTATTTAGGTAAAACCATTTTTAGATTATCTATAAATTATAGTTCTATAGGAACATACTCCTACATCAATAGCCCATTATTCAATTTTACTTTGATAATATTGTACTTGGTTTCATTGTGAATTGTTCTTGAGTGATCAACTATATTTTTTCTATGTTTTATTGAACATGAATTATCATAATGGATTCTAATTGGTATCTTTAATTAAACTCCCATGAAGAAAAGAAATTTTTCATCCCTAATAAGTATGTGAAATATTAATTCACCATAATATATTATGATTCTCAAGTCCCTAAGGAAATGAAATCTTCTTTACTTCATATACAAGAAAAATAATATACAGCAGGATAGAATGAAACAATTTAAATTGAATTTATATAAACAACTGAACTAAACCATTATACATCTATGTCAAACAATAACACATTTTGAGATTCATCATTATACAGTATACTAAAATCTTTTGCGCCCGTAATAAACTGGAGTATTTTTTTACTATGGTTTGGTGGATTTTATTGATATAAAATTGACATTACACATCTATGTATGTGATTAAATCATTGTATTTTTATTTCACTATTGTATACAAAAACAAATAATAGTATTCCCATATTCTATGACTTTAATCACTTTGACTACATCACCTCATTATTGTTTTATCCCGGTATACACTATAATTGTGATTTTATTTAAGTCCTTCATTACAATTACTGTTAGAATCTATATGTAATATTTATACATTGAAATGAATTTTCTGTTTCCTCAATGAATCACATGTGAACCATGTAAAACATTAGTTATCCAATCATTGACATTAAAAAACGATCTTTTCATGAATTAGATGAACTGTTTTCACTAATATTAATTTGATCCACCTAATATTATATCACAAATATACACCAGAACAATCATCCTATGATTACTATCTTAATTGATATAGATATTGTAATCAACTATAAAACACTAAAAAATTGATCATCTTGAGTAATTGACCATGTATTGAATTTCGTGCTATTGGTTCAAGCTTCCACACCTAAAAAACACTCCTATATTGAAAAACTCTACTATTATCCTAATGAATGATAATAAATTTTGGGTGATTAATATAGAAGATTCCTCAATATCCCGATTTATAAATTATGACTTTAAATATACATAGAAAACATTAAACATTCCTTTCATTACTATGTGTACGAATAAGATATTTGATTCAAGAATTGAAATATGTGAAAATTTCATGTAAACATTGATTCAATTAATCTAAGAGTATGTATTATACACTTGTCATGATTTTTTTAATTACTAATCTATATTTATTTTGTTCTTTCTGGAAGACCCATTCCACAAGGAGGAAATTCTTATCTTTATGTCTCGCAACAAAATATTTTGTTTGTTTATTTTTTATTTGTTCAAGCTCCTCATTCATTGGCTAAGAACAATTTTCTTCTCCATGTAATTATTCAAAATATTATGTCTCTACATGAGATATAAATGAATTGTTATGTAAATATCTCATTATTAATTTTGTAACATTAAAATATAGATCAATGATGTTGTTTTTTTACTCAAATTAAGTTCAACTCTTTAGATTCAGTACAAATATAGACTTTACATCACCCTAAATATAATTATTGTCTTCTTCCTAATCATCATTTTCAACTTCTATTACCCTATAGTCTTTTACCACTACATTATTAACATCCAGGAACTAATCACTATGTTTTTTATGTTTATGTACATTTTCTATTTTAGAAATATCATATCATTAAAAAAATTAATCCTATCATTGAATCATTTTTAAGAATTTTTTTCATGAGTAGCCATTTAATATTTCCTCATGTTCATAAGAGTCAAAGATATTATGTTTCTCATTAACGATAATAAAAAAATACTTATAAATTTTACATTATATTTCAATGTTTGCTTCTTTTTACAACATTGATCGTATAGTGTGTTTTATATTGTCAGGGACTTCAAAGACCTATTGGATATAAAGACCATTTTCATGAATCTATGCATCCATAATTTAATTAGTAGGTCCTTTTCAATTATAAATATACAATAAATGTCATATAACAGTAAAATTATCCCTTATACAAAGAATTTTTGTCCTGGATTTATTAATACCAAAACACAGTGGCGTATCCAATGGTTTTTTAAAACAAACTCCACTTGTATGATTATTAATTCTATACCATTAAATATATTGATCATCTATATATTTTTTAATTAATCTCTTCATCATTCCTATAATAGTTTGTTATGAAACTGAACACTCAGACATGTGGCATGTAAAAAAGACCAATACCATCCTCCTGAAATCAAAAATGAAAACAACATAATTCCTCTTCCTAATGATAAATATTGGTGGGATAGGTCCATACATATATTCATGAACCAATTTATGTATACTAGTTTATTTTTGTTATTATGTATTTTTGATAATATTTCATTAATGACACTTATCACCGGTGTGAGATTGATCACATGAGTTAATCAAGAGATATTGAGCGATATCAAATTTGGACTAAATCTCTCAGAGATGGTTATCATAAATGTACCCACCAATTATGAAACAGACCATTTTATTCCCTATTGTATGTAATATATATCTTCTTCTCTACATTCAAGGTAAATATTCCCATTCATGGTCATTCCCTAAAAAACCACACTACCGTCTTTTCCCATGAAAATAAACAATTATAGAGAAATCCTATTGCATAAAAGAAGTCACATAATTTTATTACCATTTGAATTTTGTGATTAATTGTAACAACTCATGATTTTATGGTATTCCTATTAAATTTTCACATCTTTTTTATGTAATTATTTTGGCATCATTGAGTTTTATGATTCAATATAGGATTAAATATGACCATAGGAACAATAATGTAACCATTATGAAAAATAATATCTCCAATATAATAGTAACATAACCAATGAATCATAAAATATAATTTATTTATCTTATAAATTAATATATGATATATATAACACTGTATAAATTCATAAATGTTTCAAAAATTAAAAATTAGGTGTTGGTTTTTAAGTAAAACATAAATGTTTAATTAACATTTTCTAATTAATATAAACATTTAAAAGAAAATTTATTTTCATGAAATATATTATTAAATTAAACTTTTCTATTAATTTAATTATAAATAAATTTTATGAGACTTTAATTAATTTTTGGAATTGTTATCAAAGCATTTATAATATTAAAATTTGAATATTCTGAGAAAAATATGATTTTGTTTTAAACGTAAATTTATAATAATTATAAAATTAATTTCATAAAATGGTTTTAATTTGTTAATTATACAAATTAGAATATGGTTATTGTTTTTTTTTGAGATTTTTCTATAATTGTGGATTTTTTAAATAGTGAAATCTAGTAATTTACGATATTAAATAAATACGTGAATTATGTAGTCATACGGGATGTATATATGATGCAAAACCATAATATTGAACTCTACATCATTATTTTCATATATTTATATATAATTTTCAAAATAATCATAGTTTTAAACCAAAATAATAAAATAGTGATTTAATTAACAAAAAACACCTCTCTTCACTGCTATAATTAACAACCCTCTCCAATTATTCTCCTCACAACTCCAATGCCTTAATTTTGTAAAATTTATTCCTAATAAATATCATAGACCTCTCCCCTACATTCTTATATTTATTATATGATGAAAATACTATTTAGAAGTACTTTTGGATGATCTGAAGGGGATGAATTCAAGAGGTAAATCACCTTTTATTCTATTAACTTCATTTCTATGGAATTTATTTTCATAATATTTCCATACATCCACAATCCACACTTGCATGATAACTATATAATCTTATATATAATATAATTTTATTATTTTAATGGGATATGAAACCTCAATTATTTTTTCTCCCCAATTATATTATAAAAATGAAAATACTATTAACAAGGTTTCAATTCTCCACTTTTTTGGATAATGATTTTTATATTTCTAATAACAAGATAAAAGATTTCCATAAGACCATTTTTATGGTTAATTAATATTATTATATGGATACTAAAACAAATTTAATGAATTATAAATTCTAAATATAGTTCATATTAATTAATAAAAAATGACATTGTGGTGATTGAAAAACCTAAAAAATAATTGAATTTGTTATCATTAATGTTTTTCCAAATAAATCATTGTTATATATAATAAAAATTGATATATAATACCATAAAATAAGATGGAAGTTATTTAAAAAAATGTAATTTAAATTCTGGATAATTATTCTAATTTCAGATGATATTTCATGCATGTATACAAGTGCACCAATTACAAAGACAGAATAAATGATCTCTTTTGTATGATGAAATTGAATCTTATAACTCATTAGAAGAACAATAAATGAACACAGTAAATATATAATAAATAAAATTAATGATTAATATGTTATGAATTAAATTATTAGTTAATCTAATTTCAATATCCATGATGATAAGTACAAGTGTAGAATGTTTTTGGGCATAAATAAAGGAATTCACATCAAACCATGGTTTTCATTGAGGATATTCTTTATCTCTATTTAATCCCAATGTAGTTCTTAATTATTTTAATATAATACTTATAAATTATATTTATATGTTCAAAACCTATGTATCCATATCAAATCATCTTTTTTATGGGTAGATACATGTTTTACAAGGTTCCTTTTCCAATTCATCCTAACATGCATGTCTGATTAATGGGTACATCCCAATTTATTACAAATTTTTATTTAAAAACCATAATATATTTTAAGAACCATTTTTAAAAATAAACCAATAATATTTATCATGTAAACCAATATTAGTTCATATATCGATTTTTTTAAACAATTAATCATTTTTCTAGTTTATATACTCTTTTATATTTCCCCTAAAACCGTAGTAAAGCTTCCCATTTCTAATGTTTCTTAAAAAATATTTTAAATGTTTTCAAATTATATATACATTATTTAATTCTAAAAAGTAATATCATTATAATTATTTTTTTGATATACATGTTTAATTTTTTTATTAATAATACAAATTATTTCACAAATGAATTCTTCATTCCAAACTAGAATTTGTATTTTACTTATAAAATACTCAAGGATTTTGTTATAATATTTTCATAACATTCAACAATATAATTTAGATAATATTATTTATTGAAATTGATCTCTGATATTACCATATACCATATTTTATAGAATGGTTTATGATTATTCATAAGGATGTACTATCTGGACAATATTCACCCAATTACTATAGATTTATTATGTTTATTTTTATTTTTTGGTTAATGTTAGGAATATTTCATATTATAGTTTTAATATAAATTTATATATTGATTATGTTCAACCCCTTTCATATGAATAATTTATTGGATTTAGTATGTGATGGGTTGGTCCCGCTATAGGCCCTCAATGATTTAGTATTCATTATGGGAAAAACGAGACCGTGTTTTACCTATTTAATTATTGTTTATTGGATAAAGACATGGAATTATGTTTATGATGTATGAATTCATGAATTATCTTATTATGAAACTACTAATTGATATTACATGTTACTAATAGAATATTTTAATATCTATGATTATTTTTAGTTCTAATGTGATTATTTATGGTATTATTTAGTTTTATTTTATTAAAATTATATTATGCTCATGATTGCGCTTAATGACATGATTTTTTAGTTATTCACAATACCTTATTATTCATGTTAATTTAGATTGCTTCTATTTTATTGATCACCCTTAATGAGTGTCAGAGTTCACCCCATTCTTATGTTTTGTTTTTTCCAAGGATTTGAAGATATATATTATGAATGACATAAAGGTATAACCCTGGATTTTATGTGTCTTTATAATTTAGTTTCTATTTTATATTTAATTTCATGTTTCAATATAATAATTATGTTGGTGTCTATTTTTCCTATGCTACAAAACTATTCAGTACTATGGGGTGAGTCTATTTTTTAATATTACTAATTTATTAAATTAAGTCACCAGCTCTAATATAAATGGGTTGGGGTCTTTACTATTTGTATCGGAGCATATTTATTTTAATCCATGAAAATAGTGTTAAAATAAATGTATTATGTAACATAACCCTAATATATTCTTGTAGTATAAGCATATAATAAAATCCTATTATTTTGGTAAGTTAGCTTTTATATTTTTATTACTATAAATACATGAGTTTATGAATAATAAAATTGGATTTGGTTCTAGTAAAAATGCACACATGTGTATCATATTTCATAAGTTTCATCCACAGGGTGACCTTTTAAAAAAATGGGCCTTACTGAATCCTAGTTTGAAATTCATGAGCTATATGCATAGGATAATTCCCATTTTAATTAAGAATTATTATAAAGGATTTAAAAGAATATATGTCCATATGGATAATATATTTATGGTTACGAAATTTGTTATGCATGAGTTTTTCAATATTTTTTTAGTGTTATTGGTACAAAATTATGCATTCTGATTATTAATCTAATTTAGTGCATGATATTTTTTAAAAATTTCACCTCATAGAAGGAACATAAACTGTACCAATACAGGTATTTAATAATTCAATTTCCATCCAACTAAAGATAATTAAATTGGTGGTGGAGCTGAAATTAGAGCTTAGAACCTTATAACAATTTTGATATAATTGATGTAGGTTATGAATAATAACATTACCCGTATGGAGCTTCGTAATCCAAAATGCGGAGGAAAAATTTTATAACTCTTCCTGATACACCAATCTACATCATTAAATGGGAATAAAAAATATTTTTTAGTAGATTAGTGGATAATTTCTATGAGGAATTTATTTTTCACTTTGAGAAGTAAGAATAAGAAAAAGGTTGCCTTTTTAGTTTATCATCTACTAGGAGATTCAAGTCAATGGTGGGAATTAATTTTAAACACAAAATAAGAGGGTGAAAATGAAAACATGGAATAACTATATTTTAAGGAAAATGTTATAGTAACATATTTAACACATGAAAAAAGAAAAGATATGGAGAGGAAATTGTTGAATAGATGATTGAAAAAGGATAAAAAAATCCTTGTATGAATCCAACATTACATGTTTAGAAAGGCATGTTGCATATTAAGTATCCAATCCAAATGTATGTATTGATGGATTCATTGATGGTTTTAAACCATTAATCATTAAGGAACTATTATCTGAGACGTACTCATTATATGAATATATTTTCTCATGTTCTATAATTATAGAGAATGAATTCTCTAGGTATTATGACTTTAATGGAAATAAAGAGAAGAATAGTGATGATGAGAACTCCAAAAAATGAAATAAGTAGAAGGGAAATAAGGGGTGAGTGAAATTTCCATCCTATGATAATTTTTTTATAGAATCATCATTGATGATTCCTAATGGGAACAAGATTATGTTAAAATCATGGGGAAAGAGTCCATTGAGCCTATTATTTCAATACATTAAAAGAAGAAAATAATGTTCAATGCTACAATTGTATAGGGATGTGACATTATTAATGTTATTATCTTATGCTCCAAATAAACATTCTCTAGAAATGTCCATGGGAATAAGGATATGGTTATGTAGTCATAATAGCTAATGTAGAAGTTTCTAATGATGTGGTGGCTGGTAAATTAATAAGATCTTAAAATTTAGATAATTATTTATTAGATTTAGATAATCATATTAATTTATACTTTCTTATTATCCTTTAAAGAATAAATATTTACAATTGGTTTTAACCAGATATTTGATTGTAAGGACAACTAGTGGAAACCGTATTACTGTAATGATGTGTTATGATGTTATTATTATTAAACAGAAATGTGTTTTATTATTATATATAATCAGTATACTTATTGTTGAATTTGATATAATTCTTTGTATGAACATGGTTTCTATATATAATTCAAATATTTATCATAGTTAAAATAAAGTTATTATTTGAGATGGGGATATAGAATTTCTTATCATTAGCGTGGAGACCTCATCATTCATGTCATATTAATATCCACCACCAGTAACCCCTCTAAATTAAATTATTAGGGATGAAGAGAAACATTTTGTATAGATAACATAGATATATCATATTTGAAGATATACCTATTTTGAATGATTAAATTGTTGTATTTTTATAAAATTTAGAAAGATATCCACTAGAGAAAGATGTTGAGTTCTATATTGATTTTATCTTTGATGTAAGACATATATCAAAGGCTACCTATAGAGTGGCCAAAGTGGAGTTAATATATTTAAACAAAAAATAAGAGGATTTAATTGATAAAGGTTTTATATTCCATAGTGTTTCAACTTAGTTAGATGCTATTATTTTTGTTAAGAAGTAATATTGATCTATGACGCTATGCATTGATTACATGGAGATCAATGGTATTACAATAATGAAAAGGTATCAACTCCCATATATTGATGAATTATTTGATCAACTTTATGGAGATATATATTTCAAATATTTTACCTTTGATATGGATATACTAAATTGAATATGAATATGGAAGATATTACAATGACATCATTTTGAACAATTTATGAACATTATGAGTTTACAGTAACTCCATTTGGACTTACTAATGTACCCTCTATTTATATGTATATAATAAATCTAGTGTTCAAAGAATATTTTAATGAATTTTTATGATATTTATTTATTATATCATAATATAATACAAACATCGGATGGTAATGAGAACATCATGAAGTATTTTCTAAAGACTCTTATAAGAAAAGTGTTATATGGGATGTTTAGAAACTGTAAATTTTGGATTCAAATAGTTTCTTTTCGTGACCACATTGTACCTAAGGATTGAGTCTTAGTTTATCCTATGAAGAAATATGTATTTCTATTATAGAATAACCCAATCAATACAAAAAAATGACTTATAAAAACAGAAATGTAGTGACATATAATATATATATTGGTATAAATGAGCAATTCCAACAGATATTAAGTTTTATTGGTATTGATTTTAAGTACAAATAGTTATTTTTACCAATAGATCTATCTGTTTTCATCGATAGTTTAACACCAAAAAGTCTTTTACCAATATTTAAATCTATAGCTTTACCACACTATTACAAACATTTTTTTACCAACACTTAAATATATTATTAATAATAACCATTACCAGCATATCTTTTATCATCAATGATATCTATTACAATAAACCATTCAATGATAGTAACCATTTAAAAGATACCAATTTTGTTTATATATATTATTATTATTATGACAAAAGTCAATATTTATGGTTTTATTAAAAATCTATCATTAAATGATTTTAATTTTCAATTATCTCTTTGTTTCAATGGTGATTATATTTTTTAATGATTTTCATTTAATAAACATTCAAATAATACATATAAAAAATAAAAATCATTATGATATTTTAATTATGTGAACATAATAAATATAAACATGATAATAATAAAAATTAATAAAGATAATTGAAATATAAGTAATAAATAATTGATATAAAACGTAATTGAAATTTTATTTTATTATATATAAAATATTAACTATTGTAAAATTTAATATTTATTATAAAACAATAAATTATGTAATTAGTATCATATTGAATGTTTATTTTTTTGTGATATTTTTTCATATATTAAATTTTACTATATATTACATATATTTAATTTTAAAAAATTATTTTCGCTTTTCAATCCATTGGAGATTATGTGATCCTCTTCAATTTACTCAGCGCGCACGATCGATCTCCCGCATTCAGGAATCATCACAACAAGGGTTTCGTCTGCTTCAATCCAACCCAAGTAGCACTGAAATCATCTTCTTTCAGTATCATCCATGCTCTGGTGAGTGGCACTCACTCCCTTTCTTCTCCTCCAATAAGTACACATGAAACCTTATCATTTCTCCTTCTTCTCCCCGCAAGCAACACCAAAATATTCTTCTAATTTCCACGAGTTCAGCATCCAATCTCCCATAAGCTATCCGGAACCCTGATATACCATCATATCCTCACCTCTTCCATTACCAATCATTAACTCGACCTTCCTCTATTGTATTAAACCCACCAAATTGAATGTCTTGAAACCCCAATCTGTAGGCTTCCTCTAATTAAAATCCTGTAAGGTAAGGTTGATTGAAAATCCATCAATTTACCTTGAATCTATTTCCATCTCAAACGTTCCTCCTTCATTCAGTCCCAAATCCCTCAAACCCCTAAAAATACATGATATGTTTATAGCTGATGGTTTATTATTTTCCGATGTAGATCCAAATATGTTTTTTCAGGGTTTCTATATAATTCAAGATGTCGGACTCATCGATCCAGAATCATTAGGGTACTAGAAGCGATGTTAATAGGTTCATGGTGTTCCGACCGGCCAATTCAATGACCCATGTCCATGATATGGGTACCCACAATTTACCTTTACACCTATTTGAGGATTGTAAATTCATTTTCACTTTTTTTTGCATGACATATGAACACATTAGGGTTTCACATGTCTGGATTCACCATTTAAGGATTAATGTTGTTTAAATCATCAACAAAACCCACATTCTACTATTTTAGTTTCCTTCATTGCTAAATTTTCATTGCATCACTTAAACCCACATCCTTCCCCCAAATCCATCCACCGCATCTGATTTTTTCATTTTAATGTTTCTCTATAACATTATTTTAATTCTGTGCTAAGCATGAACATTTTCATAAATATTTAATTGTATTGTTTTTTTGTTTATGTATTTTATCTAAATTTTATCTATCATTTTTCTTTGAACATTAAATTCAAACATCAACAGTACACAAACTATCATGTTTCCTTTCTTCACGAGATCAAATTTCTTTGTGGTTTGATTTTTGAACTTAGTCTATTTAGGTGTTTTTTCTTGTGAGTCGCCTAGTATTTATTAAATTATGATTTTCCATAGGCTTTAGGATTATTACATTCAAATTTACATAGAATTTATACTCGTGATGTGATTGCATGACCTTACAGGTATGTTTTCATTCATTTGGAAATAAAAATAGATTCTTTCAAATCATGTATTTTATTTATATGAAATAGGGTTTTGGTAAATTACATGTGTTTTTGGAGTTATTTTTCTATGTTGTCTCGACACTAACTGTTTGAGACACATTCAAGGTATAGGTCCTCCACTAAAGTTACGCCCTCTAAATAATTTTTCATCAACTACCTTTGATGGATGGATATCCCAAATGAGACCAAATAAAAAACCCATAATAAATTGAATAGAAACAAGTATACATAATAGTTGGCTCAATTGCACACTTCTTGAAACCAAAAACATAAATATATCAATTTCTCCTCGTATTCATGTACAATATGTCATCATTTGTATAATTATGAAACTTAAAAACTCTTTTGATATGCAAGTGGATGACTTGTTTTTTGTTGTATCCAGACAGGGTTTCATCATGGACATTACTGTGATAACTCTGATACTATGGTCACCAGAGAAATTGGAATATGAGTAAGCACAAGATGATGATGTATAATGCAATTGAGGTATATTATATTTCTTTAAATTCGTTTAAAATGCATAAATGTTATTATTTTTTAGAAATATAATGTTTTATACAAATTTTCATTAACATTTTTTAGAAATAGAATTTTCTATTCCACTACTATTAATTAAAGTGGAAAAAACAAAACAATATGCCCATTAATTCACCTTAAACTCATGAACATTTCAGCATATCATTTATCAATACAAGCACTCTAATTTTTTAACCAAACAACTCCGGATTAGTTTTCTGAAATTCTAAACCTTTTATTGAATACTTTTTAAAAGACCACGAAAGGGCGCAACCACTAGTCTGCACCCATGGGGGTAAATTCCAGCACTTATTATAAACAATTCTTTAATTAAAATTGTTTAAAATTCATTATTATCATCAAGAAATCATTACAATGTCTTCTAATAATTCTAACATAGTATTTAAATTCATATAAAATTTTAAATACATAGTCGTTTTCAGGTTTTGAACAACGGAAATCATGTTACTTTCAATGACCACTAACCACCCCTTCTAAGTAGATTTCAGAAATTCCAACACTTATTGCAACTAATTATTTGTTTAAAATAATTGAAAATTCAATATAATCATCACTAAAACATTACCAAGACATTTAAAAACTATAAAATGTTAAATAGTGACAATGATGCATTGTTTTGTAGTAGTGTTACTTATCAAGAATGAAGTGGGATACAATACTATGATAACCCCTATGATTTTTCCTAAAAGGTATCATTTTTATAAGGATAATGTGTTACCATTTATGTAGTGGACCCCACACTCACCTTTAAGAAGTATGTTCTTAAATTAAAACCCTCTTATCGTTCTATTTTAATGATTTTAATGAATTACTTATTTTAAAACATATTAAAAGAATGACTAATGTTTTCCCACACAAAAGGTTATTTCCTTCCACCAACTATTCCCCACATTACAACGACATTGGTTTACTCATGTATTTCTTATACCATCACAATGCCATTTGGAATGTGATTATACCTTATGAATTATATTAGAAGTAATATTTCTCACTACCACTATATAGAGTTGAATATGTTTAGTTAGGGAATAAGGAAACAGAACTATGAAAGATATGTTAATTTGGGATACCAAAACAGTCTTGTTGTGATGATTATCGTAAATCCGAGAAAACCACAAATAATCACTTGAGATTTATGTGTAGAGAGAACAAATACTGATGAAATGTACAAATAAATATGTGATATCTGCTACCTAACCTTTAAGATAAATCCTATTAGAAATGATGCTGCTGAAGACCAACTATGAAGGACAAGTGTATGTTGGTGAGCATTTCATTCACTATTCTAGCATAGGATGAAATCATTATTATGGTGAAATATCAATTTAAAAGAAAACATGATTTGTTCCTCAATATGATATATCATCAGGTCTATAGAAGAAGGTGTATGCATTGAAATATAATGATCATTGCACTCTATACTAGCGGTGCCAGTAGGGTTCTAGTATGGTACTACATTAGAGTGCTGGTATGGCATGGAATGATTAGTTGAATCTTGATACTCAAGGCTAGCGGGGCCCATAATCATTGCTATGACCTTTAGGTGGATTGAAATTCATGACACACAACTTTATATATTGAAACAAATTGATGATTCTTGGAGAAAATTGACACTACCTTAGGGTGCTAGTATGGAACTACATTTGGGAGCTAGTATGGCATGGAATGATTATTTGACTCATGATACTCATGGATGGTGGGGTCCATCATCATTGTCTGCACCATTAGGTAGATTGAAATTCATAATGCACTACATTATATATTGAACAAAAAATTGATGATTCTTGGAGCACATTGGCAAAGATATCATTCTTTAACCACAGGAGATTTCCATCCTCTCTGGAATCCATTATAATTTTATGCTTGATGTTTTAATTCATGATATAGTAAAATATAGATCTAATAATATAGCTCTAACATCATTTCAATACATGAACTTAACACCATCAGTAAATTAAAACATTTCATTTTACTGAAGTTAATTATGTAGGGATATGTTATTTTACTATTGGCTTTTGATAATTTTATTTTACTTTTATCTACGTTTTCTTTTGTTTATCTTGTATTTTTGGCTGTTTTCTTTTGACTAAACACATTTTAATTTCCATTTTAACTATTTTAAACCATTAGTTTTCATTTTAAATGATTTTCAATTTCACTCTTCACATTATTTTTTATAATTTGGTTTAATTTCATGCGGATTTTGTACTGATTTGAGTCTTCCATTTAACATTTTTTAATAATGTTATCACAATTAAATATATATCCATGCATGTATGATCAGATCCTTCATGTTGAATTTTCTACTTCATCGTATATACTCATTTGATTCGAACTGTTAATTATTTGGCAATTTAAAAGGATCTGGGTGAATGGTTATGAAATAACACATTGATATATTGGTCATCATGCCATTAATATTATATATTTTTTTATGATTTTCTCTAAAATAAATATTTCACCTTCACGCTGTTAAAAAATAAGACACTTTTTATGTTCATTATGCATTCACAATAAGTTAAACTACATCTATTTGGTTTTAGGTATGAAAAGTAAGCTTCTTATGCAGTAAAATTAGATTGTTATCCTTTGTTATATATAACCATAATGAGAGGTTCTTATGAAATTCAACAATTTTTAAGGCCATTATGCATTCACAAGAAATAAAACTACTTCTACATGGTTTGAGGTATGAAAAATGAGTTTCCTAAACAACTGTATTTATAATTTTTGTTTTTATTCATTCCCTCAATCTCTTCAATTTTTAGCATGTGTAATTCTTAATCTATAATTTCAGGTATGAAGTCAGATTCTCTTCAGCTCTTCAAAAGAATAAATAACTTTTTTGGACACATCATGATGATGTAATTAGATTTTATGAGGTTTTTTTTCTGCAACTTTCTATTTTATTTTAGAGATATGGAATTATATATATCTACATTGAACTTTTGAGTTTTCTGTATGTATGTATACAACTGTCCAGGATATCTATATTTATAGTGAAATGTGAAAAATCCACTATACATGTCACATTTTCCTTTTAAATCCATAATAAGAAATCTCGCCTTTATGTATTTTTAAGGTTTTTTAACAACTTTTGTATCATGGGAAAATTGCTTCACATAAATTATATGAATGACTCTATTATAGTACATAAACTAATCCCTCGAGGATTAACTTTTCTACCACTGTCTCATGGTTAACATTAGGGTATTGAGTTGAGTTGTGATTTCCCCATATTATAACATTCTTAACATTAGAACGTCAACCCCCAATCTCTCGGAGATATTTCCCAGTGCCCGGTTATGATATAGTATAGTAACGCATGTAATTTTTTTCCATGGATAGATGGTTCCAATTCTTAAGGATCAGTACATTAGTATATGTAGGATTAGGAAAAAATAAAACCTTGCAGTTTGGTGTGGCATAATTTTCAAGAGTAAAGGGTAAATTGATGCATTTTTGACTTTACATATTTCCATTCCATGCTTTACTTCCTAGGGAATTAACTAACCATAATAGAAATTTTTACTCCCTTGCATGCCTCGCCCATATCAGTTGTAGAAACAACACCATTCAGTAGTGGGAAAGAACCATACGTCAACTACATTTTCACCACATTCAATCACTCTGAATCATTCTCAATATCAAGCACTTAGAGAATCATCAGATGGTATGCACCTAGCATCAACCCACATGAAATCATGGGGAAATAGCATAACCTATTTAGCCTGCAACCAGGGGAGGATGTTCAAAGCCCTAGATGTGTTGATAAGAAAAACAGGAGAAGTATATCCCTAATGGTTAACTGCTTCATGAGCCACACAGTCAATATGAACCATGTCAGTTACAGCAATGGTCCTACTGCATAACGCTAATGAATATGAGGTTTCTAAAATGATGTGGAGGCCTCTAATAATTTCTCTAAATGAAGATCAATACTTATGGATTGAAAAGATATATCAAATTTTGGTGGGGGCTTCAATAAAGGGATGGTTTGCATCGAGGATAACATTCAGGTATGGGATCAACTGGCTTCGGAATTTGAAAAGTTAATGACTAAGGTCCTCAACACCCATGTTTATTCCTTATCCTGGATGTTGTTTAGGGATGCAGATCATGGTTATATTAATTTCATTTTTAATGTATCAGGTTTGGATTATGATTGGTGTGTTCTTTGGAAGTTTTTCTTGTTAGATCTTTCTACTCTCGGTTCTTTCATATATTTGGTTTTGTGGTGGAGTTTGGAGTTGTTTCAAAAGGGGATTAGAGAATGAAGTCTTCATTGGTGCATGTCATTTTGATTAGGATGACTGGGATGGTATGGATTTTCCATCATTACTGGGCTTGTGCTTTTTCACGGGATGCTTTCCATCTGACATACTTTAGTGAAGGCTTATCATCACGATTTAATTTCTGGGGAGGGACAATTTTGGTTTTCATGTTTTCATTGTTTTGGTTGTTTTTTGGTGGTCATGTTGGACTTTTTAGTTTCTCACTTTCCTTTAAAATTCTTGATAATAAAATTAATTTTCAGTCGTTGAGTATTCCCCTTTAATTATTTCCTGGGATGGGATGTGGCCTCCACTTTGTATAATCCTTACCCATTCCATGGGATGGGCTTAGAACCTGACTTGAGAAGTGCACTTGGGTGGGATGGCCTATAATATTTCCCTATCCCTAACCTATACAATATGACATTAAAAATTTCTATATCTCAATATTTACAGCGATAACTATCCCCATTGATGAATATAAACATCGGTAAGTTCAAATATACATTTTCATAGTATAGATAGTTTCATGATATAACATGTATTTGTCTTTCAACTACACATTTTCAATTATTTTAATAATATTTTTTTAATTTATTAATTTTTTCTATTTAGACATTCTTGTTAGTACACATGTTCAAACATACACATGGTTATTCACTAAGGAATTGAGGTATGTTAGTGGTTCCTTATTGAGTATATAAATTATTATACCCAACATTAATACATTACTAGACATGAAACATTATTCATTATACTTAAAGTGCATTTTTAACAAGGGATGTTTTGGGCATTGACTAGTCTTGGGTAGATTTAAAGGTATAACATTATAAAGATTGGATATTTGGGGGATCATTATTTGTATGTACGAACAGATGTACATAAATAAAATTTCATATCAGCATTTACATGATATTTATTTTTAATGGACATAAAAAAAATTAATGACTATAATTTAGATAACCAATGTAAAATGCATTTTACCAATGGGGTTTATTGCTTCTCATCTACTCTTTAATCTTGTAGGAATTCCCATGATAAATTGTTCTATATCTACTTTGTGAAGGACCAAATATAGTTACTCTACACTTGTTATAATTATCCCCAACTTTAATTGGAATAATTGGATTAATTATTATTTATTCATTGTGATGAGTTTCTTTTTGTGGTGTTATGTTTTATCGAGTTGTAATCACTCAACTCACACATGGTTGTGTCTCCAATAAATGGTATTGTATTTTTTATGCTTTACATGAAAAAAATTAGTTCATAGGTTCTACTTTATCCTTGAAAAAATGCAGGTGTTTGGGTTGTGCGCTCATGACTTAAAAAGGTAGGATGGTTTGTTTTGGTTACTGGGTTTGACAAAAGAAGATTCTTAAGAGTTCTCAATCTCCTTCAACATGATGAGGTGTTATACTACATGATTAAATATCATCAATGGAATGATGTCATGTCCTTGCATCATAGAATATGATTGGATTTATATTTTCCAAATTTTTTTAAATTTCAATAAATCTTTGTAGAATTAGTACAAAACATCACATCTCATCATGAATCCCTAAAAAATCATTTGAGAATTGATTATTATTATTTTTTATATTTCTTATAAAACCATTTTACAATATTCCCCTACAATAAAAATGACCTATAACAACGGTTTAATAGATATGGTATAATTGGTCCATCAATATATATTTGATGAATCCATAGTTTAATTGTCCCCCGTTATAACATTTATCTCTAATTTTATTCTCGCTGGGCCATTCCTCTACCATGATCGTGCTCAAGCTTTCCTCTCCCACCCTCTTTCTTAGGATTTCCTCTCCAAAATCCCTTATCATCATTTGATCTTTACACGAACAATTCTCACTCGTTTGATCCTCACCGGCTTATCCTTCGTGGTTCATAATTCCCTCACTAACATCATCATTCACAGTTCTTCTATCCCCCGCTCATTCATTCCCTCATGCGTACCCTTCTTCATGCATTCCTCCTCCATTAGGTGTGTCGTCTAGTGCTTTCCCTCTTTGATATTAAGCTACTCTCCAAGCCATAGTTCATTGTTTCACTTGAGGTATGTTTTCTTTTTTATTTTTTAAAATTTCAAGATATTTTGGGGAAATTTGTGGTTTTTTTGGGTGTTTAATTTGGGGATTTCATGTAGATCAATTTCTATTGTGTACCATGAGTGATCTATACCCAGTTTCTCATGGTTGGGGCACCATGAAGCTATCCAGTGAGTTTGAAATTTTTTATGATATTTTAATTTTGGATTATTATTTTATTGTTTCTTATCACTAACCTCATTTGGCCGACCATAGAAAAATCCTCCCTTCGGTGATTTCTAATTTTGAGTTGTCATTGTCTAGGTTTACCTATGTATTTTTCCTTTTAATTTATGATTTTTTGCTCCTATTTTGATATTAATTAGTGGTATGTAAATTTTAGAAAAATTATTTGAAATGGAATCAAGTGTACTTCTCTTTGAATTCAATTGTATTAAATTTATCTATTCGAATTTTCACTTTAATTACATATCATAATACTGGGATGGCCTTGTAAATGTGTTTTTGTATCATAAAAAGTGACTTATCTTTTAAAAAGATAATATAAATAGAATTAAAGTAATGTTCACAGTTTAATTATGTTTTTATTGGGTGCTCATCCTGAGTTTTAAATGGTAAATAAATCATGGAGAATGATTGTGATGCATGAAATTAGCCTCTTCTATGTTTTTCATGTTTATTATGATTTTCCTAAGGATTTTATGTGATGGAAAATACATTAAGTGTCTTTCGAAAAGATAAATACTCTAAATAATTTGTTTATCTTCTAAATGATTCTATTTAAAAAAATTATAAATGTTATGATTTTTTTGGGAATTTTGGCCAGTATTTTTAAAAATTTTAATGTCATCATCTTTTGGGTAAAGATATTTATATTAGTTTTCAAATTAATTTTCATTATTTTAAAATAATGACTCCCAATTTATGACATATGGGGTTACCTAAAAAATAAGGCAACTCCATAAATAATAAATAGATTGGGGGAATTCACATTGATGATTTCAAGAGTTGGTCTTAGTATAGATGTTGGATCTTATGATTTATATGTAATATATACATTGTTTACTCACCTATAATTATAATTATAGTAATAGGATCCTAGGTGTTGTAGTGAAATTTGAGTAATTTAGTGGATATGGAGTGGTTGGATCGATTACGAGATGATTTTAATTGACCTACAAATCATAATGGTGTTGGTTTAACCGTTTTATTGGTTTTGGATATTTAAAATTGTATTTGTAATGATTAAATTGAGTGAATTTTTAAATAAAAATCAAGTTTTGTTGGTGAATACTTTGAAAACATTTTCTAGTTAAACTCATTTCTTCCTCTAGATGTTTTATCAAAATGTGTTTGTCAGCGAACTCATTCGTATTCCCTATTTATCTTTTATTTATTATATTCTAAAAAATATGAGTTGTAATAGTTTTTTAATACTGATTGAGGAATTTGGAAAACATTATTTTAGTACATGATCACTTATAACATAAAAAATAATTTATGTTTGTGTTCTATAGAAGATACATTTTCCATAAAAAGTGAACTCATAAATTAATCATGCAGTGATTTAAAATATAATAGTCTAGATTAACATTTATGAAGGACCTTTGAAAAAAATTGATAAATAATACCTTACCAACTATTACTTCTAAATATTTTAATCTTTTTGATACATTATTCCAAACACCTATGTTGGTCTATATTTTATGCCGCATTTTTGTTGTCTGTAACATTTGTGATATTGTTCTTCATGAAATGATTATAAATAAATTTGAAATATCCCAAGTATGACTTAAATATTTAAAATTTCATACTCATTCTTCATTTGGATAGAGATTATCATGTTTGAATGTAGTACTATTGTATTTCATTTATGGGTAGTTTAATAAATTTTTTATGTTTATACTTCATTTTTATTATTATAATACCATCATGGTGTTATAATAGTGAATATTGATCACGTGCGATATTGTTTACTTTTTGTTCATGTTTTTTTACATTATCATGGACCGAGTATACTGTTTTCCCAAAGGGTATGTTTACAACTTTGACATAGAGATTTTCTATTGTTATAATGTGAAACTTTTTTATTTTTTTAAATAGAGAATTTTTATTACTATGATGTTGATAATGTTTGGCATTATGATATTTAAACTATATATTGTGTTATCATTGTTGGAAATTGATAAACACACACAGATTTTGGGGTTTTCATTATAGTATTGAATACATTTATCTTTATTTTTTCTATATATTTTTTATTTGGGTATACCCTGGATTTTTTATATATTTTTTATTTTTTATAGATCTTAAACCCTATCAAATCTCCATATCCTACCTCAAATGGTATCTAGATGAGTTGGTTAGGGAGTCCTCCTCCCATTAAAATAGAACATAGAATCTACACAAATGTAAATTTTCTAGATAAAATCAAACATGCAAAACTAAAACATATCATATGATTTATATCTATATATTTGTGAAATTTATGGGATACCATTGTTAAATATTCCTTTAAAATTTTCAATCAAACTATAAATAAAACATTTAGGAGCACTAAACAAGGGTATAGGTTGAGTACTACATGAAATAGTTGGATGGTATAGCTACAACTTCTTATAATATGGTATACTTATCATTGGATGCTAACCAATCATTCATTCATTGATTTTACATTACCATCCATTTTAATAATCCACACTACTAGTAATTAATATATGTCTTGATAAGAATTGTAAGAGGTTTGTGACACTATAGCACTTCCAGTGGAAACAGCAGACATAGATGTTATTCGAGAAAATATAGTAATTGGTTTCAAAAAAGGAACAAATTGACATAGATATCACTACCTGAATATTTTTAGACACTTCCATGATTTTTTCCAACTTTTCAACAACCGATTATTCAAGATAACCAATATTGACATTCAAGGATATGTATTTTCGAACATCTAGTGTTATAAAAGTTTCAGTGGTTTTTTGGAAGTCATCCAAAAGATCATTCATGGGATATTTTGGAATCACTGGTGTGAATATATCAAAATAAAAATATTTAATTGAATAAGAAAATTAATTCAAATAAAAAAGAATCTAATCAACCCAAATCAAAAAATATGGAACCACTAATGGTGAAAATAAAGAAGGGACTACTGGTTAAAAATATTCTATTACACATACATATCTATCAGAATATTCTTTGTGCATTGTTTTTTAAGGATTCATGTATAATTTATCAAGTATAATTGAGACACTGATGACATATATTTTATTAGTCATTATATCTCACTTCTTCTCATATTATTTACTTAAAGGTGGTTTCTTATGATGAGGTTGGTTCTATCACCCGCCATCGAAGGATGTGAGTTTGACATCAGATTCTGGTAAGGTTTCATTAAATTTCTAATGATGTCTTCATGTTGATGATTATATCATTATCATATGTCCTATATTTTCCTTTATCAATAATAATTTTTCTCCCACTTTTAATTTTTGGGTTTCATTGATAACGAATAATTAGATCACTGGAATTTGTTGATGTTTCCTAGGACACATTTGTGTTTGTTTTGATAATTACAGTAAATGTCGACTCATTGTATATGAATATAGAAGAATATATATAATTAATTCCCCCTCTATATGTATATCCTCTCATGGAAATGAGATTACATATAAAGGGATTGGGTAATATATGTATATATATTAAAAATACATATGTGTGTTTCTAATAATGTGCTTATCATGTGAGCATATATATATGAGGATCCTCTTCTGTGTTTTTATGGCCATGCAGACACATACATAGGTGTTATGAAATCATTATGTATATGAAAATGTTCATATGGATGGATTATATATGAAAAATTATTTAGATGTCGCTCATTAAAGTTTCGTGACCTGAGTGTGGATTTGGTCATTTGAGGTATGGTCCATATTTTAGCCCCTTTAATTAAATAATGGTTTAAATTGAATTTAGGCGCCTTTTTAATTCTTCTTGTCTATCCACCACCATCGAAGACAGTGAGTTCATGATGAAGATCCTCAATTCCACCTTTCTATATTATTTTTTATGTTAGAAAGAATATATATATAATACCCATTCATCAATCATATATCTATGTGAGTTCAACTACATTTGTGATGGTGACATTACTGGAGGTGTTAAAAAGAATCTATCTAAGGGTGTTAGTACATCACAATATATATTAGTCTCCAAAGAAAATATACATGAAAATTCAAATTATATATCTTTGATCTATTTAAGGTGTTATACGGACAATTATCCATGCATTTGAATAAATAAAATTCCAAAATTACATTCATGATTCCTCGATGTTGGATTATACTGTTTATTTAATTCAATTTTCTAGGATCAAACATCTTTCAAAGAAAT
This sequence comes from Viscum album, assembly GCA_963277665.1. NCBI lineage: Eukaryota > Viridiplantae > Streptophyta > Magnoliopsida > Santalales > Viscaceae > Viscum > Viscum album. Next base: position 547,753,131 of record OY728166.1, on the reverse strand, counting down.
AAGTACAAATTATCAAAGCTATATGGATATATTCATAGTTTAATTTATTCCCATACTAATATTTCCTAAACTAAATGAATAAATATTAATACTCTATATATTATTTGTTTATTTCATATATTTTATATTTAGGTGATTTCATCATATACAATACCAATTTTCATGAGGGTTTATGGACCATGGTACCCATATCTACCTAATTTTAGACTAGTCATGCAAAATCTAAATGCTTGAACAAAATTATTGTATCCTATATTTGATTCTTTTGTATTAAATAAGGGAAAGGAAACTCAACGTACATGACACACATGTATCCAAAACAATTATATGCAGATAGGCACAAAAGGGACAAAATAGAACAAAATATTTTTTTTATTTATTGTATTGTTGAATTATTTTGAATCAATTTATAATAATAATTATTGACTGATTGTATTATATTAAATTGTGTATACCTCGGAGACATATACTATGTTTTCCAAACCACAAAACTCAGCATGTATAGGTGTAAAACCCCTGATTTCTCACCTGAACACACATGTTATGTGTTCTAGTATATATTACATTTATGATATCTATTACATGACATAGGTATCAGAATAGTAAACACCTATTAACCCTAAGGATTCCCACACTGTATGTAAAGGAGAAACATGAAAATTATGTTAGTTTAGATTTGTTCGATGTACACTGGTGGTAGATGCCTAAAAACACATCAGTCCTATATGTCATGTACCCAACTGGGATAGACTATAGAGTTTACTCAACATAGATATATGTAAATATAACATGCCCTGCCTTTTACTGGTACTCACAAACCATGTTATGAAAAGAATGTTTAGTATACTGTGTGACTTAATATGTTTCGAATTTCTTCTCACCTATGGGTAAACAACTAAAAATAAAATAGTATCTTCAGAGTAATTTTATATGGTGAGAAAATTGGTATGATAATCATATAAATAGGATAATATTAATGAATAATCATAATGTTTTCGATATTATTTTCCCAACAATGGAGACTACTAGGTTTGGACAATGTAATCAGAGTGGGAATATAGTTATGTACACCATAAGAGATATGCAAGTGACATGGAATAGTTCCTCATAATTCTTATACAGAGTTATATACAATCTTCGAAACATATTTATTATAGTACATAATTCCTCTATATTCATTCTAAGAGTTTAACAGTACCCCAAATAATCTATGTGGGGTCCACCATATTAGGGGATTGTTTTTTTGAACAAGATGCATGTTGAGTATGGAGGAGGAAATGGATGGGGGGAGGGTGGGGGCATGGGGAAGTGGGTTGGGGGAGGGGAGGGGGAGGTTTGTAGTGTGGGGTGGTAGGGGGAGGCCTTCAGGTAGGATTGATGGGGGATGGGATGGTTGGTGGTTTCTGAAGGGGAAGAGGGCCATGGGAGGCCTAAAGTGCAGGGGGAGGGGTGGGAAGAGGGGGTAGGGGGAGGGGGTTGTCTGATGGCCAGGGGGAGGTCTAAATGTTATGGGGAGGGGGAAGGGGGAGAAGGGTATGGGGGTTGGAGGAGGGTGTAGGGTGGAGGGGGAGTTCTCCAGGCCTAGGGTGACCTCACGAATAGCTGTTAGAAATTTTAATTAATTATATGTGTTCTAATTTGTATGAAATCGTTTAATCAGATTATTTTATTGATAAAATAATGGTATTATATGAATAACCATATAAACATGGAATTTTTTCATTAACTAAATGTGTTCTAATTTTTATGAATTATGGTTATCGTTATTATGTTCTCCTTCAGCTTATTTAGGTGCATAAAAAATGAATATTTCAATGATCTTGATTGTGGTGGTGGTGGCATTGGTCTTATAGGAGTTGATAATGATATTGGTGTTTCTATAGGAGATGAGGAGGTCATAATAGTTCGGGTGATGTAGATATTGAGGTATATTTCAAATGTAAATATTATTCTGGTATTGTAGATTTAATATTATCAAATAGTTCTTTATATTATGATGATATTGATATTGATATTTTATTTTATTATATTTTAGATAGTTTTAATTCTTAATATATATATTGTATTATGTTTGACTTCAGGTTTATTTGTAAGGTGGTGTTTTTATCATTGCTAGAGGATGTGAGTATTCTTATAAGGTGCAGCTATTGTGGAAGCATTTGGTGATTATGTATAGCGGGGTAGGAATCAATTTACAAGATTATTAAATATGGATGTAGGGACTATTTTCCTTGTTATTGAAAGTGTTATTAGAGACCAAGATCTTTGGTTTATTCATGGGTGGAATAAAAAAAATTATCATTGTTAAGATCATAGATTTATACTATAATTATCATGGGATTAATAGTGGTATTGTAATTTAATTTACAAGTATATCACATTGAAATTAATGTACTAAATCCATTGTTAAACCCATTTTTTTAACGAAATAATTCCATGGATTAAAAAAAAGTTGAAAACCCCTACTATAACTGATTTGGTACAAATATGGTCATAGGGGTTTGTCGGGGGGTGGGGTGGGGGATGGTCCGGGTATGGCGGGGTGTCCAGGGAGGATTGTAGGAGCGGGTTTTCATGGGGGAATGTGTGTTACAGTGGGTGTGAGGCTTGGAAGGGGGTATATCCATGCAGGGGTTTTCATGGGGATTTCTATGGTAGGGTGTGTCTAGGGTTTGTGGGTGTATTGGGTATGGGGGTGGGGTGGGTCTTTCTGGGGTATGCCTAGGGGGTGTCCGGGGTCTGGGGGGGTCAAGGGAGGAGTTGAGTTGGGAATCACATGGGGGGAGGGTTCTGTAGGGGGGTCTGTACAGGGAGGTTTCTAAGGTGGGGGAGCTATCTATGGTTTGGTGGTCTGGGGTTATGGGTGGGGTGTCTAGATTCAGTTCTAGTAGGTGGGGGGAGGTATGTCTACGTTCTGTCTAGGGGGGAGTCTAGGGTATAGGGGTGTCTAGGGGGTGTAGGGGGAGGGATTTCATGGGTGAAGGGGTGTTTTAGGGGTTGGGGGCCTTATAAGAGGTGAGGGGATTTGCAAGGGGTGGGGGGTTCTGCAGGGGGTGGGAGTTTGTGAGGGGGTATGCAAGATGTGGAGTGGGTCTTTCTATGGGGGGACTGTGCAGTCGAAGGGGTGTTTTTTTATGAAATGGAAAAACCTATCAGCAAGTTTCCAATCTATTTCTATATCTTAGTGAGCCTTTTTTTGTGGCCACAGTTTCAAACTGTGGCTTTAGGTGTTTAGTCACAGTTCAAACTGTGGCTATTGGAATATATCCATGGCTTGAAACCATGGATATAGGTCTTTCCTTATAGCCATTCCAATACCATCCTTGGTTTTGGGACTTATAGTCATAGTTATGAACTGTTGTTATTTTGAAAATTTTTAGAAGTGTAATATCTTCTATATTTTATGATTCACAGAACACTGAGTTTCAAGCTGTAATATAATATTTAATAATAGTTTTAGAATAGTAATGTTACCATTTGGAATATTAATATGACTAATAGAATAGTAACATCACCTATAAAATTATAAATAAAATTTAGGAATCTGATAATTGAAAATATGGTATATTTATATATTGGAACAAGTAAATAATTTTTTTAAAAATGATAATTGAAGTGTATGTATTTTTTTGAAACATAAAATTTTATTTACATTTTTATAACTAATGTAATTATTTAAAAAAACTTATTTTTATAAAATATATTTTTATATTTACATTTTGTTTTAATATAATTATAAATTAATTTTATGAGAACTTATTTAATTTTTCAAAGTGTCAAAAATGTAGATATAGTATTAAAATCATAAATTTTAAAGTAAATGAGGATTTTATATAAAAAATAAATTTATAATATTTTTAAAATAATTTTTATAAAATTGTGTTCATTTTTTAAATTCCACACGTCGATAAATGTTCATGTTCTTTTTTGGTATTTCAATATATTTTCTTTTCTTATCATTTATATAAGGCCCCAGACATAAACCTTACTTAATCTTGAGTTATTACAAGATTACACATTGATGATCTTTTCAGGTTTAGAGTTTTAGTGAATTAGATCATAAAACTTGCATTACATTCCACATTTAAACAAAGTGGTTACATAGAAGATTGTATTCATTTTTCCTACCAATGGAATCATATTTAAAATAAAACATGGATTCTTTCTTGACACTTCCTTGACACTATCATCTTATCATGTACCCTTCCCTTAACTTGTGAAAAACATTTCAAAAACTTGGGATGAGCATAAAAAGCTCAGTAAGGGATATAAAAATATGGAAAGGAAACATGAGTACATGTATACATAAGAATGAAATCATACTTTACCCATAAATCATAAACACTTTAACATACCTCATAAAATCATGAATAAATCATAGATGTCATAAGACATAAAAGGTAACTTGAGGCATTCATAACTTTCTTACGTAGGGAGTAACCCTCTTGGTTACGTTTGGAATACCCACCACAGTATATTCCCTAAATCTCTTCGGAGAAACCTTAACGTTTAACCACTTCGTGTTACCCAATGCATTAGAGAGGTATATCGGGCTCACCCGTCCTTAGATTATCACAGAACCACCTGTTTTCATAACAATTCCCAAGAACCATAACATAAATGTATCACATAAAACATGCATAAAGGAAATATAACATTTCCACATTTCAATAACAATATAACATTTTAGGATATGGAAATAATGAATCCAATAAAAAAACCATTTTTCAAAACCATTTAAAACATTTAATTAAGAGATTTTTGAATCAAAGTGACCCATACCACCTTGAAAATTTTAACATTATAAACCACTAATATCCATATAAATAAATCCTTAAAACCATTTTTAAATCATGGATATTAATAAGAACAAATCATTAAAACATTTAAAGAGATATTTTGGTTAAAGGGTTTTTACCAAAATTAGAAGCACTTGAATACAATAATTGAGGAATAAAATTTAATCAGAACTTTATAATATCATGAGAATAAATGGATTCATGATATAATATTCCAAAGGATAGTATATACACAATATAAGAGTTAATTGGTGAATAATAACAATGAAGTCTCAATAGAGATGTATAATGTGATGAAATACCTTATAAAGAAGGAATCATTAAATTAAGGATAAATCAATATCCAAATTATGTGTGACAAATATAAATACACCCAATTAATTGGATATTACGTGTAAAACAATTAAAGGTCATTCACACATATTATAATGATGACATATTCAATAACTACATGTTGAACGCAAAGAAATCGAAATTGGGTTAAAAAGTTCCCTTGGTAAAATTCGACAGCCTAACGGCGTCACATCAAAAATTCAAAAAATGAGTTGATGAGAGATAAAAAGGGAATATCATCACTTGGACATAAAATTTACATCAATCAGGATATATAAGAACATATCCCAACATAATAGTATGTGAATTAAAATACATAACAAACGAAGTCTTTTAAAAAGTGGAGGGTGAAAGGTTCTCTTACCGACTTGGGTAACTTTTGAAAAGTACACCCCATTGAAGAAGTGTCATAAAATGAATATTTAAATACCAATAAATGGAATTATATTAAAAAAGGAGTGTAATAATGTAAAGTACATAGACCACTCAAAGGAAATTGTGGCAAATGTAGCATAAATCTCACGGGAATAAAAGTGAGATGAAAAATCTCTTACGAAAACTCGGCAGCCTAACGGCGCCACTTAAAACATCCAAAATGGATAGATGAGAGGAAATAGGGTCTCTCATCACATCAACATAAAGTTTACAGAAAGAGGAATATAAAATAACATCCCCCAACATAACAAATAGGAGCTTAAATGAAGTGACATAAAGGAGAGTACTTAAAAAGAAAGAGAGAGGTTAGATCTCTTACAAAAATTCGGCAGCCTAACGGTGCCACTCAAAACTTCCAAAATGAATTGATGAGATAGAATAAGGTCTCTCATCATCTGTACATAAAAATTACAGTATGATTTATATAAAAAGAACATCCCAATCACAAGAAATACGAGCTTAAAAGGAATGACATAAAAGAGTGTACTTAAAAAGAAAGAGAGGAGTAGGATCCCTTACATCGGGTCCGACTTGACTCGATCGTTGTTTAATATCTTGAATAATAAACTTGAGTTAATTTATAATTCATTAAGAACCTTTTTCAAGTTCATTATTCCTTTTATATCACTTATTACCATGTCATGAACACTATGTAATTATTTTAGTTAATAACGGTCATTTAAACGATCATTGGTACTTGAGTCAAAATATGCTCTTTATAATTACAAGTTGTTCATGTATCCATTATATCCAGAGTTATAATCATTATGTATATATCATGTATATCATATATATCCATTACATATTCATCTTCTACTATTCCATATCATTTGGAGATAAAAAACGAAAAGCATCGTTCATGGAGACGGTAGGCCGTACGTACGCATGAACGCTACTTTCATTTTTTTCTTTTCATATCAATGGAATTAAAAATAAATGATATATATATATATATTATATTTACAATATAATATATATGTTATATAGGTCACATATGTTCATTAATTTCATTCTTTATACATTCCATGTATTGCATGTACGAGTCACATCACTTGAGGGGGCGGTAGTCCGCACTTCCTCATATGAAATTATCGCATTTACACAACATGAAAAAAATAATGGTATGGTTTAAATATAAAATAAATAAGCATATAGTAAACATAAATATCATAAATATAATATATAAAATACAGTGACATCATAATGGCCCCCTTTAAAGGTGTTAAAAGAATATTGAACAATCATCGTTTCGTGATGCAGAAAATCGCCAACCACAGAAACAGTATGTTCTTTAACCATTAGACGAAGGTGTGTGTAAGTTTAGTGGGAATAATTCTTATAACAACATCCTAGTATATTTATGATACTGGATTTGATAAAAAATAAATGAATAAAAAGATTTTAGGGGGTTGGAGAAACAAAATAAAACAAAAGGACTCAAGTGAAGACATTACCTTAAAATCGGGTAACTCCCTCTGGTTTGAGCTCAAAGGCTTCCTTGAGAAGGCTTCTGCCCAATGTGAGGTTTCAAGGAGTTGGAGAGGGATGTGGTGAGACAAAATGGGCAGGGGTTGGCCGAGCCAAAGTCTTTGGAAGTGTGGGTAAGGTGGTAGTGGTGGGAGCCTTTTATAAGAGGAGAGGAGGGGCACTCTTCGAAAGGTACAAAATGTATCTTTATTTTCAAATGCGTTTAAGATTTTAATTGTCCCAAATTATAGTTTTTCTAGGATATGGTGATAATGGTTCGAAATACCCACATACAATAGGTTTTGGACATGTGTAGGTCTTAGATTTTACATTATATTTCCATTTTATTTAAATCATTTTTTAATGAGGTAATCGCTGCATCGTCATGATGTCATAAATAATTTAATAACTTTAATGTCTAAAAATTATAAAAAAAATATCATGATGTAGGAAATATTTTTATATTTCTAATGAATATTTATAGACCAAAATATCATTTATGTAGAAAAAATTAAAAATATTTTACTTAGGTGATACATTCTTTGTTACATTTAACATTCTTTAAAAAATAAAAAGTTAAAAAGTTACTTTCTCATAAAAGTGATTCCATGGGGCCCCCAAGTTTGGCACGAGGCATCCCATGGTCGGCCATGAGACAACCAGTATCTTTAGGACACATTTTGTGGTCATTTTATTATTATTATGATATTATCATATTATCTTTAACTACCCGATTACTCATTAATCAAGATAATTAAAGATAATTACCGTCGTTACTATTCATAATGTCAAAAAACAAAAGAGTCTTAATTAAATAATTTGGAACTTCTGATTATAAATATTTAATATATTTTACCAAATTACAAGCACATAAATTACAATAATTAATTTAAAATAAACTTCCCGTTGTCAAAACAAATATCGGGTTTTTTAGAAACAATATTTATGAAAAGTTTGGCACTTGTTTATGCCCAATTCCAAAGTGAAATTAATCCCAATGACCATCATTAGATTAAATGGTAAAAATATATTCCAATTAAACTATAAAATAATTAAAAATATAATATAACCATATAATTAAATTATATGAAACAGTATTTTTGATGTAAAATGCAGTATTTTTCACTATTCATTGAAAAATGAACAGTGTCATAAAATACCAAAAATTAAACCAAGTTAAATTTCAATGTCCCAATCATAAATAATATGTTTATTTTGAAAAATAGAGCTTATAAATTTGTCAAATTTTTGATTTAAAAATGGGTTTCCATCAAAAGGTAGTAAAACAATCTTTTAAAAATACTAGTGTATTCAATGATTAAGATTGGATTCATTTGTATTTTAAGCCGCTGAAATTTATTGGATAAAAGTAAAAACATTTAACAAACATATATAATCATAATTTAGTTATTTCTATTCATTCATGTCAATACAACGGCTAGGAGTTAACTACCATTTCAAAAAATATTATTTTATTATTAGAGTGCAATGTATGGTTTTAAAGGAACTCGTTGTTGCATATTGGGTAAGCCATCAAGCATAGCCTTCCCTTTAAAGTAATATTAATATTTTATTCACAAATATGGATAAATTTGAAAATTTCATACTCTTTATTTACCTGGGGTGTTACATCCTTCCCCCCTTTTTGGAATTGCGTCCTCGCAATTTTAAAATTGATCTTGGAAACATCCTTGAAAGTCCCACATCGGAACAATAGTCGGTAAAACAATCACTTTAAAATAAAGAAAGATAAGTACAGAGGTCACCCGAGTTAACCCATACTAGGATTCCATTTAGGAAAACATAGACATGGAGGAGAAAACATAGGGTCATGTTCTGATATAGAGTGATAGAAATCATGTTTAGGAGAAAGTTAACCACAAGAAAATCACAAACTTGTGATGGGTTAAACGGTATTCGATTCCCCAGTAGGAAAAGTTAATAGACAACATTTTTCTTTTAAGTTACTTTTTATTGAGAAATTTATTCATAAGGAAACATAATCACTTATCATGTTGACTTTCAACTTTTATTAGATTCTTTACAAAAACTCATATTTTCTCCAAAAGACGAGTATTTAGGAGACTTGTTCACAATAAGAGTATTATAAGAAACTTCTAGAGAATCACCTAATGCAAAAAAAGAGAACTATATACTCCCAATGTCTTTAGACTTTATCCAAAACCGAAACCAAAAAGGTTAGTACAAGATCAGATAATCCAGAAAAGGATAACCCTTTATAAAAAGAAAATATATTCTTAATCTCCAAAATTTGTCCAAAAAACCCAAAGTTCAACGAGGATCATTCGATAAACTGTTTGTCCAAAAAATTCTTCAAAGTAAACAAAACTAAGATTGAAACCCAAATATTTGAAGGATTTAATCACAAAGTCTTGCAAGGTTAAAATTTACTTTTATCTCCAAATAACATCAGTTTCTCTTAAATTATCATATTGAAAAAATAATTAACCTATTCACATATCCTCCATGATAGGTTAATTATTTCCATAGATAACCCGAAATTAACTTACTCTTGATTCCTAAAATCATCTAACTAAAAAGAATTTGTTAAAGTAACCAGGGACTTCACGTAGTCCAGTGGTAGGCGATAAATACCAGCAGCACCTTGTTTGTGGGTTCGATTCCCGCAGCATTGTCTGACGCGACGGGTTGTCACACGGTCTGCGTGTTGTCCTTTTTCCAAAACTATATAATTCTCAAATCATTCCCCAAAAGAGATAAAATCATCAAAAATAACCATAACATAATTTATCCTCAATTTTATCTCATGCCTTTCACTTCCATCGTAACATATAGTAACCCATAATTACCTCAAAAGTAAGGATCATATACACCCAAAAGGTTCTTTATAACTATGTCAACAAAAGAACAGATAACTACTCCTTGAATAAAATTTTCATATATTCAAAATCAGGGTTACACATACTATAAAAAGTCTTCTAATGTAAACCCATCATCAAAAGAGACCTAATACTCTTAAGAATTTCACCATTACTCTTGATGCCCTTATATGTTGACTTCTTACTCATTCAACATTCTTCATGATCCATTAACCATTACTTTCCAACTTATTCTGAAATAATTCTTTCCAACAAACAAAATCATGAATCATATCCTAAGATTCCAAAATATGAAAACAAAAGTTATGAAATAATCCATACCTTTGATTGGCAATTTTCAGTTTCTTCATCCTCAATGGGAATGGCATTAAGTATTGGTAAATGAACATTTGTACGATCGTGGTGATCTCATTCATGAAACATCTTCCTAGGACATGTGTTTGCATAATGACCATTCACACCACATTTAAAACATTCAATTGATCCCTCAGAAAGAAATTCTTTCCCTTTCCTCGAGTAAACTGGATGATTCTATTTTTCCATGGCAGGTTCTTGCTTTATGAACTTCATTTCCACATCTATAGCATATTTCTTCCCTTTGAAACTTTTTCCTAGGTGTTTCTTTCCACATCTTTGACACATAGGTTTTTGAACACACTTACCTTTATGATTATTACATGTACTTCCATAGGGATTTTTTTCTCGCATATATGTTGCCTTAGAGAAATCACCAAGGATTAGGTGGTCAATCATGACTCCAGATAGTTGGTCGAGGATAATCACAAGAGTTCTCATTGCAGCTCCCATATCATTCAGTTTCTTTCTCAAGAAACTGTCACAGTTTCCTTCGCATCCACTATTACTTTGGTGCCTACTAGATCCAGCCATTTACTAAAACTAAAAAGGTCAGTGTGACTATATAAACAAAACCATCATGTACTAATGAGGAAGATAAACACTAATATATAATTACCCATTCACTTTATCTAAAACTAGGACTCTTTCTGAAATCCTAACCATTATGGTAATGTCACTTATGATTAAAGAATACCCTAACCTCTAAAGTTATCTAAATCGACCTCTGATACCAACTATATGGCCCCAGACATAAACCTTACTTAATCTTGAGTTATTACAAGATTACACATTGAGGATCTTTTCAGGTTTAGAGTTTTAGAGAATTAGATTATAAATCTTGCATTACATTCCACATTTAAACAAAGTGGTTACATAAAATATTGTATTGATTTTTCCTATCAATGGAAACATATTTAAAATAAAACATGGATTCTTTCTTGACACTTCTTTGAAACTATCATCATATCATGTACCCTTCCCTTGACCTGTGAAAAATATTTCAAAAACATGGGATGAGCCTAAAAATATCAGTAAGGTATATAAAAATATGGAAAGAAAACATGAGTACATGTATACATAATAATGAAATCATACATTACCCATAAAACATATGCACTTTAACATTCCTCATAATATCATGAATAAATCATAGAAATCATAAGACATAAAAGGTAACTTGAGGCATTCATAACTTTATTACGTAGGGAGTAACCCTCTTGGTTACGTTTGGAATACCCACCAGAGTATATTCCCTAAATCTCTTCGGAGAAACCTTAATGTTTAACCCCTTCGCGTTACCCAATGCATTGGAGAGCTATATCGGGCTCACCCGCCCTTAGTTTATCACGGAACCAACCGTTTTCATAACAATTCCCATGAACCATAACATAAATGTATCACATAAAACATGAATAATGTAAATATAACATTTCCACATTTCAATCACAATATAACATTTTAGGATATTGAAATAATGAATCCATTAAAAAACCATTTTTCAAAACCATTTAAAACATTTAATTAATATATTTTTGAATCAATGTGTCTCATACCACCTTGAAGCTTTTAACATTTTAAAACATTAATATCCATATAAATAAATCCTTAAAACCATTTTGAAAACATGGATATTAATAAGAACAAATCATTAAAACATTTAAAGCGATATTTTTGTTAAAGGGTTTTTACCAAAATTAGAGACACTTGAATACAATAATTGAGGAATAACATTTAATAAGAACATTTTAATATCATGGTAATAAATGGATTCATGATATAATATTCCAAAGGATAGTATATACACCATATAATAGTTAATTGGTTCATAACAACAATTAAGTCTCAATAGATATGTAAAATGTGATGAAATCCCTTATAAAGAAGGTATCCTTAAATTAAGGATAAATCAATATCAAAATTATGTGTGAAAAATATAAATACACCCAGTATAATTGGATATTAAGTGTAAAACAATAGAGTGTCATCCACACATATTCAAATGATGACATATTGAATAACTACATGTTGAACCCAAAGAAATCGAAATTGGGTTAAAAAGTTCCCTTGGTAAAATTCGACAGCCTAACGACGTCACTTAAAAAATTCAGAAAATGAGTTGATGAGAGATAAAAAGGGAATCTCATCACTTGGAAATAAAATTTACATTAATAAGGATATAAAATGACATATCCCAACAAAATATTATGTGAATTAAAAGACATAACAAACGATGTCTTTTAAAAAGAGAAGGGTGAAAGGTTCCCTTACCGACTTGGGTAACTTTCTAAAAGTACACCCCATTGAAGAAGTGTCATACAATGAATATGTAAATACCCATAAATGGAATTATATTAAAAAAGGAGTGTAATAATGGGCAGTACATAGAACACTCAAAGGAAATTGTGGCAAATGTTGAATAAATCTCACGGGAATAAAAGTGAGATGAAAAATCTCTTACGAAAACTCGGCAGACCAACGACGCCACTTAAAACATCCAAAACGGATTGATGAGAGGAAATAGGGTCTCTAATCACATCAACATATAGTTTACAGAATGAGTAATATAAAAGAACATGCCCCAACATTACAAAGAGGAGCTTAAAAGAAGTGACATAAAGGAGAGTACTTAAAAAGAAACAGAGAGGTTAAATCTCTTACAAAAATTCGGTAGCCTAACGGCGCCACTCAAAACTTCCAAAATGAATTAATGAGAGAGAATAGGGTCTCTCATCATATGTACATAAAAATTTTAGTATGACTAATATAAAAATAACATCCCAATCACAATAAATATGAGCTTAAAAAGAATGACATAAAAGAGTGTACTTAAAAAGAAAGAGAGGAGTATGATCCCTTACCTCGGGTCCAACTTGACTCGATCGTTCTTTAATCTCCTGAATAATAAAATTGAGTTATTTTATAATTACTTAAGAACCTTTTTCAAGTTCATTATTCCTTTTATATCACTTATTACCATGTCATGAACACTATGTAATTATTTTAGTTAATAACGGCCGTTTAAACGATCATTTGTACTTGGGTCAAAATATGCTCTTTATAATTAAAAGTTGTTCATGTATCCATTATATCCTTAGTTATAATCATGATTTATATATCATATATATCATATATATCCAGTAAATATTCATCTTATACTATTCCATATCATTTGGAGATAAAAAATGAAAAGCACCGTTCATGGAGACGGTAGGCCGTACGTACGCATGAATGCTACTTTCATTTTTTTCTTTTTCATATTAATGGAATTAAAAATAAATGATATATATATATATATATTATATTTCCAGTATAATATATATTTTATATAGGTCACATATGTTCATTAATTTCATTCTTTATACATTCCATGTATTGCATGTACGAGTCACATCACTTGAGGGTGCGGTAGTCCACACTTCCTCATATGAAATTATCGCATATACACAACATGAAAAGAATGAAGGTATGGTTTAAATATAAAATACAGAATCATATAGTAAACATAAATACCATATATATATTATATAAAATATAGTGACATCATAATGTACACCTTTAATGGTGTTAAAAGAATATTGAACAATCATCGTTTCGTGAGGCAGAAAATCACCAACCACAGAAACAGTATGTTCTTTAACCATTAGATGAAGGTGTGTGTAAGTGTAGCTCGAATAATTCTTATAAAAACATCCTAGTATATTTAATATACTGGAGTTGTAACAAAATTAATGAATAAAAAGAGTTTACGGGGTTGGATTATCAAAATAAAACAAAAGGACTCAAGTGAAGACATTACCTTAAAATCGGGTAACTCCCTTTGGTTTGAGCTCAAAGGCTTCCTTGAAGAGGCTTCTGCCCAAAGTGAGGCTTCAAGGAGTTGTAGAGGGATGCGGAGAGACAAAATGGGCAGTGTTTGTCCAAGACAAAGGCTTTGGAAGTGTGGGTAAGGAGGTAGGGGTGGGGGCCTTTTATAAGAGGAGAGGAGGGGCACTCTTGGAAAGGTACAAAATGTAACATTATTTTCAAATGACTATCGGTTTTTAATGGTCCCAAATTGATGTTTTTTGAGGATATGGTGATAATGGTTTGAAATCCACACATCCAATAGGTTTTGGACATGTGTATGTCTTAGATTTTACATTATCTTTCAATTTTATTTAAATCCTTTATTAATGAGGTAATAGCTGCATCGTCATGATGTCATAAATAATTTAATTACTTTAATGTCTAAAAATTATAAAAAAGATATCATGATGTAGGAAATATTTTTATCTTTATATTGAATATTTATAGTAAAAAATATCATTTATGTAGACAAAATTAAAAATATTTTACTTAGGTGATACATTCTTTGTTACATTTAACATTTTTAAAAAAATAAAAAGATAAAAAGTCACTTTCTCACAAAAGTGATTCCATGGGGCCCCCAGGTTTGGCACAAGGCATCCCATGGTCGGCAAAGATACAAAAAGTATCCTTAGAACACATTTTGTGGTAATTTTATTATTATTATGATATTATCTTATTATCTTTAACTACCCGATTACTCATTAATCAAGATAATTAAAGATAATTACCGTCATTACTATTCATAATGTCAAAAAACAAGAGTCATAATTACATAATTTGGACCTTCTGATTATAAATATGTAATCTATTTTACCAAATTCCAAACACATAAATTTCAATAATTAATTTAAAAAAACTTCTCGTTGTCAAAACAAATATCGGGTTTTTTAGAAACAATATTTATGAAAGGATTGGCACTTGTTTATGCCCACTTCCAAAGTGAAATTAACCCCAATGACCATAATTGTATTAAATGGTAAAAATATATTCCAATTAAACTTTAAAACAAATTAAAAATATAATATAACCATATAATTAAATTATATGAAAAAAGTATTTTTGATGTAAAATGCAGTATTTTTCATTATTCATTGAAAAATGAACATTGTCAGAAAAATACCAAAAATTAACCCAAGTTAAATTTCAATGTCCCAATCATAAATAATATGTTTATATTGAAAAATAGATCTTATAAATTTGTCAAAAGTTTGATTTAAAAATGTTTTTCCATCAAAATGTAGTAAAACAGTCTTTTAAAAATACTAGTGTATTCAATGCTTAAGATTGGATTCATTTGTATTTTAAGCCGCTAAAATTTATTGGATAAAAGTAAAAACATTTAACAAACATATATAATCATATTTTAGTTATTTCTATTCATTCCTGTAAATACAACTGCTATGCATTATTTACCATTTCAAAAAATATTATTTTATTATTAGAGTGCAATGTATGATTTTAATGGAACTCGTTGTTGCATATTGGGAAAGACATAGAGCATAGCCTTCCCTTTAAAGTAATATTAATATTTTATTCACAAATATGGATAAATGTGAAAATGTCATACTCTTTATTTACCTGGGGTGTTACAATTTAGTTACCTCATCTAGAAAAAATGAATGATAACTCATGTATCATATAAATACTATAATATTTTATTTATTATGGTATATCAACAATCAATGATTTTATATTCCCATTTTTGTTTAAAAAATGATGACATTGTTTGTGAGGTGTCGATTCACCAAATACATGGATGATGATTACTTCGTTTCCTAATACCCCATCAAGGATGGTCATAAAACCTATTTTTGGTTAAATTGATTATAATATTCATATTAAATTTTTTTTAATGTTCTAGAACTAGTATATATACATAATAGTAATTAATAAAAGAAAACTATTGTGTGATGATAAAAAATCTAAAAAATAGAAAATGTTCTAATTAATGTTTTATATAATTAATCCTTTTCATATGTAGAATCAAATTTTTATATAATAGTATTAAATATACTAGAATATAATTATAAACATTTATTTTTCATTCAGGATAACTATTTCAATTTCACATGAACTTTCATATAAGTATAAAAGGAAACAAATTATAAAAACCAATGAAACGAACACCTCCAAATGATGAAATTGATTCTTATAACTCATAAAAAAGTACATAAATTGAAATTAAAAAATTATAAAAAATTACATATTTTATATGTTCTAAATAATGTTATTAATAAATATTATTTTATTTTATAGGATGTTAATATGATGTTCTGAACATTTTTGAGCATATGGTATTAGATTCTCAACAAACATCCATTTTTCATTAAGGTTACAATTTCCCTCTCATAACCCCAATGATATTCTTAATTATTTATTAATATATCCTAAAAATTATATGTATTTTCTAAAAACCATAGTATTAAGATCAGTTCATATATCATTGATGCATAAATATATGTTTTTTACAAAGATCCTTTTTCAATTACTCCGGATAATCATGCCCAATTAAATTGTACATCCTAATTTCCAACCCATTTTCAGGTACACTCCAATATATTTTTTAAGAAAACATTATGTTAAAAAAATAACTCAATTTATCATGAGAAATAATATTTTTTATTTCATTTTTCATTTAAATAGTTAAGGCATTTTATATTTTAATGACTCTTATTATATTTTTACTTAAACAATACTAAAAAGTCTAATTTCAAATGTTTCATAAAAACACTTTTTACATTTTTTCACATATGTAAAATATAATTTATTATTAAATTTTATTTGTCTATAACTTTCAATTTATTGTATATACATGTTTACAACCTGATTTTATGTAAAAATATATTTTTTTCGTAAAAAAATAATTCTTTCTAAAGTAAAATTGTATTTTTTTCAAGAAATCATCAATGATTTTGTAAGAATAATTTCATCTTATTCAAAACCATATGTAAAATACTATAACTTATTGATATTGATCTATTATGTTATCATATTCTATATTTCACTGAATAGTTTATTATTATTTTTGGGGATGTACTATCTTGATAACATTTTCCAAATTACACTTGATGTTTTATGATTACATTTCAGGTTTGGCGAAAGATATTAACATTTTATATTATTGATTAAATATGAATTTGTATATTGATTTCGATCTACCCATATCATATGAAGAATGAGTTGGACATAGAATGTGATGTTCGGGTTCTGATATAGATCCTCAATACACCAGTAGGTTTGACGAGGAAAAATTTACCAGGTTATTACCTATTTTTGTATGGTGTCCTGACTAAACCTTTGAAAGTATTTTTATAAAGTTCAGAAGTATTCATCCCCATATTCGGATACTATTAATTAATATTCCATGTTATTATTCGACTAGTAGAATATCTATGGTTATGTTTCATTATCATGCAATTTTTTATTATATTATTTAATAATATTTTATTCTTCACACATTATGGTTATGATTATGTTTTAATGGCATGTGTTTTTATTATTTTATCATTCCTTCTTGTTTATGTTTATTAAGATAGTTTCCAACCTATTTCTTACTCTCAAAATTCATTTGAACTCACCCTTTTATTATGTTTTATTTTTCATGAAGATGTGAAGATGTATATTATAAATTACAATGATGGATAATCAAGGATTTTATGGTTTCACAAAAAAAAAATCAAGGATTTTATGGGTGATTTTTATAAAGTTTATTTGTTGGATTACAATTTAACATGTAAAGTAATACTTATGTTTGATTATAGTTTTCTAATTCTAATAAATTATTCAGTCATTTGGGATTATATCTCTTATTCATTTTAGAAATTTAATACAGTAAGGCATCTGATCCCGGATATTGGTGTTTGGGTCGTTACATTAATATCGTCGACAACTAGAACAACAACATGTATAATATCCTTTACCCAAATATGTCTTTTCCCAAGAAAATAACGTTCTTCCCTTCATCATATCCATATTTTATAACACCTTCATTTTTCATATTTTATTCACGTAATAAGATATTTCTCTCCCATAATATGGGACACTCATCCATTACCAAGGATCAATACACCCTCATAATCTAATTTTTTAGGGGAAATACATAAACAATTACTTTCTTTGCTCATTTATTTTTGAAATTTATCATTGAATTCGTACATAATGTGGATTTAAATTCTTGATCATACTTTGAATATGATATAACAACTATATATTAATGATATCTAAAAAAATGTTATCATTATTCGCTCATTCGATGATTCTTTTTTAATATTTTATGAACAATTTGGGTATGATTTATAACTTTCCTATACATAGTTGATGACATATTTCTGGCCTTGTGTCTTATTCATTCACAATGAAAAAAATATACATCAAAATAATTCATGTAATATTGAAATCTATATGGACAAATTTTATTCTCTTGTTCACATTGACACCTTTTTTATGTGGAACTTAAATTTTGGTAAAACTGCAATATTTATGCAGAAATAACACATAATATGTGGTGAAATCTTGTAACTCATTATTGAAGGAACACTTCCTCCATGATTTCCGAGAATGGTATTATTCTAATTAGTGAAAAAATGAATTTTAATGCTCATAGTGGGAACTTGTGGTATAAAATCAATCACCATATCCTTATATTTTCAGTCAACCTCTAAACGACTATTTTAATAAGAATATGTCTATTGATTTATTTTTTCTAGGAATCTATGCACCATTTCGTTAATTTTCCTCACCCGAGTGATCTTTATACACTTTGTCACATCAAGAGTTATGAGTCACTCCTAATATTTTAATTTTACACATAGGCTGATGAATTATGATCCATTTTGTTAAATAATATTGATTTGATCTTTTCTGTGTTATTCAAAAAATGATCACCCATTTGTTTTACACAACATTGAGCTGGTACTCAATGATTTTTTGAGTTTTCTAGAATTGAAGAATTATTATTTTCAGTTTATTTCTTCAGTTTGGGATTATATTTTTTACTACTTCTATATATACATTTTAAAATAATTAACCACTCTATATGATTTATTAATTTGGAATCTCCAACGATAAATCTTATCAATGGGGCATTATAATTAATTCAAGAGATGAACCATTCATTCCAATTCACCATTATCATTACCTCTTTTCTCCAATTTCACTGGGTAAACTAAAAATTACACTCTCACTTTCACTATTATCCTTGTTGTACTCAATCTCTCTTACAAAAGATTCATTAGAATTGTCATTTATTTGTGAATGAAGGTGCATATTCATAAAAAAAATCATTAAATTTTTATTACAGTATTATTTGGACAAATAATTCTTCTTGGGTATTTAAATTCCATACCCATCGTTATATTAGATCTATTTGGACTCCTCGATGAATGATTTAATACCGTTTCACGATAAAACAATGAAAGAGGATGTTTCCCCTTGAAATTTTCTTCTCAAATTATTAGGTTTGAGGAAAGATATTTCATAACCTTGTCAGTCTCTTTTTATTCATTTCCATCCCCTATATTTAGTTTCTTCATATCCTTGGGTGAAACCTCTTGGGATATCCATTTTTCTACAACCATATAATCATCAATTATTATCTCATTCAAAACAAGAATACTATGTAAACTATCCAATATCATCTAATTTGGATATGTTTCTTATAGAATACATGATTTTGGAATAAACTAAGGTGGTGGTATTCTCGGGATGTGCTTGATGATATTTACATGAGCATGGATTTCTTCAAGACCACAAATATATTCCTTAACTAAATTAACCTAGTTAAACAATTAATCTATAGAGTCCTTAGGGTGTATTATTAGATCATCATATTTTTCCCATAAAACCTAAATTTTTACTTATCTTATTTTGGAATCACTGTAAAATATAATTAGTATCCTTCCCCACATGTTATGAATTTAATTACAAGACATCACCTTTGTGTATATTGTGTTTGATAAATGTCTACCTATGGCATTCATTCTTTTATAATTAGAATCCAATTAACATATGTATTATTCTGATAGAATTCCACAATATAAAATTTCATAAATCCAGTATATCATTGTAGAAAATATATCATTTGATAATGATTTAATGTAGTAATTCATATGAATATTCCATAAATAAAATTTCTCTCCCTCGATATTGAGAATGCTTTAGTGATTGATGACCAACATTAAATACCTAAGAGATAAACACCAATTTTACCATTTTCCTATAATAACTATTATAATCTCAAATATGATATAATCTATAAGAGGGTGGGTAATAATGGAATTATTGATTAAAAAAAATTCCCATTCAAACATTTTATCATAATTAATCAAAATACATTTCTCTCCCTTTCATGTAAAAATTGTATAACTAGTATTGAAATAAAAAGCGTGACAAATAAATTTACATGGGTCAGCAACACTGGGAAACATAAAAGGAGTATTCAATGGGAATGTGTCAATATACAAAAACCAATAAAGATTATTTCTATTGAAATATTCATATTGGACTCAATATAACTCATAGTTTAAAACCAATTACATGTTTATTATTCATTAATTTCTCAAAAAATGTGTTCCCACTAATCCATTAGATGATTATTGTTATTTTTAACATGAATCCTACATGTTTAAAAATCATTTTGAAAATCATTATGTTCCATATTCACCCACATGATGAATACCAATTCACCATATATTTTATAGGAAAATCCATCTTATTCATATAAGATTTAGTTTCATGTATCTTTATCCTCACAATCACAAAACTCTCAAATATTCAGAAAATATGGTTTTCTCAAAACCCAAAACATTCATGAAAAAAATATTTCTTGAAACATAATACATTCAGGATGAATCCTTTCTTATAGAAACTAGTGGTCTTACAAAAACATGTACAAAATAAAAATCATTCACATAATACATTCATGAATTCAGTTCATTTGGATATTAATAAAGGGTTTCTCACTCCAAATGATGGGGTTAAACTCTTATATATAGTCCATTTCTACCCATTATGAAACATTAAATATATCCATCACCTTTTTAGAAAACTCTTAATTGTTGTTCACTAAACATCAATTATTCTTGAATCATCAAGGAATTTTTCCATTTGTAAAACTACTCATAGTCAGGTAATATAATATATTTCCTTGGAACCTCCTCCATCTTTCATAAAACATTATTATTTTAATTCCAAACCTTATCGACAATAAACATTAAATAATTATATGTATTTTCAATTATTTCATGAGGTACTCTTAGAAATACATTTATCATGAAACATTTACCTTCCTTAAATGGGGATGGGGATTTTAAAAAACTAGATAATTATTTCACCTTGTACATGAAACATTCAATAACATTTAAATTGTTCCAAATGTTTAATTAATAATTTCCAACATACATTTTCAATTATCAGGATGGAACACCATAACTAACCTCAACAACCTTCATTATCAACAAAAACAGTCTTCCCAGAAACACTACAATAATTCCATAAGGTGGTTCTGACAATGTTTTTATCCTAAATAAGGAATCCATTTTTCAAAAATCAATCATTATAAGATTCATAATTTAAGTGAAAATAAATTCCAATGATATTATAATAATGAATTATTCCCAATAATTTGTTTTTAAAAAATGTACAAAATTATAATATCAGAATTCAATATGTAATTGGATTAATCACCTAAATTTTATTAATAAATATATTAATGATTTAATTTTTCTTCTAAAACCTTAATAATATAATATTTAAATTTTTAAGTACATTAAATATACAGGTAGATTTCAATAAAAATCAGTATTTCTCAATATTCATCAAAAAAATATTTTTCAGAATATTCTAAAAAACACTCTATGATAATTTGGAATTGATTATTTCAAAAATTAAATATATTTTTTAAAATAAATTTTATAAAATAAGAAAATAATGGTTAAAATTTTTACATGAAAAGTATGATGAAATATTTTTTTATGAGAATACATTTTTAAACATTAAAATGGGTTCTTTCCTCTCTTATGATTAGAAGTAATATTAGTCAAATAATAAAAATATTAGTTGAATAAAAAATTAATTAAAATAATTCTTTAAATTTTTAAAAAAATTATTTATTTGTATAAAAACAAATTATATACACAATACTAATTTTGACGAAAAACATTTCTTCTACCTTCAAATGTTTTTTATTTAAATTTATAATTTATTAATAGTAATTGAATTTATTTTATTCTTATGTAATCCATAAAATATTTTATATGTTTTTATTCATAACCATAACTTCTAATTTAATGGGTTGGTTATTAAATTTAGGTTTTGATAATAATAATATTAATATATATTGGTTTCTATAAAAACTACGACATGTTCAAAAGAAGATATCAAGGAAATTAAATCCCTTCCGAAGATATATGTCATTAAAACAATTGGTGTTGTATTAGAGGCTCCCCATTTTTATCTTGAGTTATTCTTAAATGTTCTGTATCACATTTACTTTTAGAGGGTTAAAAAATTAAAAATCAACCTAAGAATCATCCCATTAAATCTAATCTTCCTATTAATATCTATGAACTTCAATTTTCATTATGCATATTCTCTAGATTTTTCAACTTCAAGAATTATACATATTATACTCTAGACGAATCATATATAGAGCCTAGTGACATATACATAATTCATCATGAAACAATGTTCTTACTAGGAATCAACCATACACTCATTTATATTTCCTATACATTAGTACAAATTAAATATATATAGATGACATCAACACATAAACAATACTGGATGAAAATTATATAGTTTCTATGACCCATACAAATGATTCAAATAATTACCGAAACATAATAAGTTAATAATATATTGTGTCCATTTTCATCTAAAATAACATGTTTGATAAATATAATGGCTTATACAAATATTTTAAATGACTTTGATAGAGTTTAATGACAATTTTAAATTCTCTCCTCTATAATTTGTTTTTTAAAATTTATTCAGGTAGGTTAAAATAACTATGAAGTCATATCATGACTTACTAATTACTTCAAATTACTATATAATAAACCAATTAATTATAGGAATCATAAGAAATTTTTAAACCTTATTTAGCTTATTCTAAGGCATAGATATGTATTTAAATTATCAATGTATAGTATTTACAAGTACATACATTATGTGAATTAATTTTAGGTATATAATACCACAATGAACCCCATAACATGTTTTGGTCAACACTTATTTCAACTAACAATCATATAAAAATGTTAGATTAGATTTTCTTGAGTCATTATCCAACATTTACATGATCTGATCAAAGATTATCAATCTGAGGATGTAGCTGGCATTACTTGAAATATATAATCTATTGTTGAAATTGACACACATCAATTTTTAACACATCATAATACCTAAGATAACCTATTTTATCATCTTATAAAATGGATACCCTTTAAATCTATCCATTATAGAAATCAAGGAAATATTCTACAATATTACTGAAATTTTCATTTCCCTCTTAACTGGTGAAATTCAGTTTCTATGTTTACATTAATAGAGACCAAAAATATAATTAGAAATAAATATATCCCCATACAAAGGGATCTATGATATAAAATTATGTTTCTCATTATATTTTAGTTTGTGGATACAAGAAATATTATAGTAATTATATAGTTCAAATAATAGTCATGATAAATTGATACTGTTGCAAATTTATGATATTGAGTATAGTAATTCATATCATGTAGACAAGGCCTTTAATAGGTATAATAAAAAACACAATACATCCTTTTTTTACAGAAACACTTCATAGTCTAAAATCATCATAATTAATATCATACTCAGGCTCTACTCATGAATCATATGAATCGTTGGAGTTTTAAATATTGTCTTAAATTTATAAAAAATGGTTTCACAACTATAAAACCCATAAAATGTCACCCCATTCCTATTAAAACTCTTCAATAATGAAATAAAAATTAAAATATATCAAATTAAAATCTAATATTTTCCAATGAGTCTTTGAAAACATGTAATCATATTGATTTTATTAGGGATCTCTTGAAGACATCACTAATGTGAAATTATTTCGATCCCCCAAAATAATGGATCCTAAAACTACATGACCAATGGATTTTACTTCCCTAATATATATATGAAATATTTAAAGAAATATATAGTCTACTTTATCATTATAATTTATCAATATAATATAAAAACTCCACCAATTTTTTCATGACATTGTGAATATATAAAAATATCATCAATAAAAAAAATGAAAAAGACACTAGATATGGTTTAAAATTGAAATTTAAGAGAGGATAAAACACTACTAGAAAATAAATCTTTTAATTTTGAATTAAAAATTCACATTTCAAATATTATACATTTTTTACATCTATATACTTTATAATAATATATTAATAACCCATCTAAGTACAGATCATAATGAACCAACAAGGTCTTATTAATTGGTAGAAAATATTTTTTCAAATATAATTTATAACAGTTATTAATTATTATTATATTTTTCTTTTGATAATTTATCCAAAAAATTAAGATCCCATATTATTTTTCAATAAATAAATCTTAAAGACCCTTGGGGATAATATTATCCATAATAATATCACACCACAGAACATACTTCAAATGAATCATCTTCTGTAGATACACAAATTTAGAAATATAGTATAGGGGAATAATTATTATTTTAATATAAGGTAAAATTGCAACAATAATTTCAATATATTTATCCAATATAAATAATATTTTTTTTAAAAAAAATTGGGATTTATTAGTTAAACATTGGAAGAAAAACAACAAACTTATCCTTATAAATCTACCATATAACAACAGTATTTATTAGATAAATAATGGCTATTTTTTTCCTTGGACATTCCCTAGGCGGGGATAAAAACCTCGTTAATCCCTCCCCCATTGGAGAGGGGGGTTGCCCTACCTTATGGACACATCATTTTCTACCATTCTCCAACCACAATTTCAACCCTCCATTCCCAAAATTCATTTTTATCCCTAAATATTATAACCTTCATGATGGATTTGATCTCCTCATGCTCATTAACTAAGAGTTCACTGAATCATTGAAATTCCTAAACCAACACCTAGTTGCTCGATTCAGTTCCCATCATTCATCAATTGACTCAATTGACAGGTTTTTGTTTGGATAATGTGGTATATGTGAATGGGATATAGTTTATATCCATGAAAATAACTATATGATGGTACATATCCCATCGATATAACATTTGATCCAATATTCATCCAATTAACCTTGAAACTCTAATGCCTCTTATTTGTACCTCTTCATATGGTCCAATGATTTTCATATGAAATGGGATATCTCGATAATGTTTGTGAGGTTATGTTTTTAAAAAATAAAACATCCATTTCAAAACCTATCAAATATCCTGATGCATTTAAATTTTGTAGGAATTTTTTTTTGTTTTTCTATTAGATCTAGTAATGTGTGTTACTAAATTTCCTTATATAGATTCATAGTTGTCAATGTTTCAAAACCACCATTTCAGGGTGTGTGAACATTAGATAGTGAAAAATTTCTTTGTAATATAATAGTTTTCTTTATGACTAGGATGGATTTCTAATCATCATCTAAATACTATGGTAAATTATTATCATAGAGATGTAAATGAGCAATGGAAAAAAGAGGGGTCATATCAATCTTTGTGAGAGGGACTAATCGCAACGCCCTTTATTTGTATTATAAAAATATCATAGATTCCCCTTATGCTAATACAATATATATTGATTTTGGTATTGGGTATGATGATAGAAAATTTTCATTCGTCATTTATACATTCAATATTTACTGTGGTGTTTCTAGTTTGATAATGTGGGTTCTGGGTGATGCTATACTATCAATACCAATGGTTTCATTCTCATCCATTGGTGTAGTGAATGTCAAAGGTGTGTGAAATGGTAGGAGATCATTCTATTAGTTATAAATAAGGTCATTTTGAATAACAAAAAACATATTCCAAGACTGTTTTTATTATATCGGTATTCCTTTCCCATAATTAATTTTTCCCTCTAGGGTTGAGGTCTTCAGGCCATCAAGACCCACCATTCCTTATACAGCTCCAAAAATCAGTTCACATCATTGATGGTTATGAGAAGGGGAATGTGGATATATACAGATAGAAAGAAACCATTATAATATTAAATAAGAAGAATCGTATATTATGGTACCTTGAATATGTGTAATTGAATGCCAATGATCTAGACACACAAGCAATAAAGGAATATGAGTAGGATTGCCACATGGATATGAGTTTTGGGTATGGACTTATAAATAGAATGAACTGATAACTTCTCACTAGAAATTTCAAAGTATTTAAGGGTAAAGAATCAAGTCCTCATATGGAATATTAAAATTTACCAGAATCCATGGTTACCTATCTTTAGGTAAAGAAAAACAAATCATGTATATAGGCATGCCCAATTAAATCAACTAATCGTGATGATGTCATTCATAATATCCATATACAGGTTATGAAAGAATAATTATTTGGGAATAGGGATCAAGAGGATCAATTTAGAATTATCAGGGACTCAAAATATTTGTTGGGAACTCGAGCTCGCATGGATATAATACAAGAACCAAATCTGAAATATAATTTTTTTCCTCTAATCCGTTTAAACAATGAGACCATTGAAGACACAGTGGATCAAAAAAAAAACTCTTTTATTCTAAGGATAATAAGTTTTAGGAATATTTAAACATCAATATATCTATATAAAATGCAAATAGAATGTTAGAAACACTTCAACATGTTGACTTGAAAGAACAATAGGCTTCTCAGATTGATAGGAAGAAATAGATTTTGATATGTGGCATCAATGAGGGGAAGTCTATCTTATGGGAAAATATATGAGCATGGAAAATAGTGGCCATCCAATTTGAAGAGATCATCATGGAAAATCGATAATTGGAGGTAACTTCTATCCAATGGAAATTATACTGGTGTAATCATTCCAAATATTTTTTGGAATGACTATTTTTTATCAAATGAGTATTGATGATTTATTTTTAATCATGAACCTTGGTGGTTTCCGACATTTCCATAAAATTAATTCCTTGATATAAAAATATGTGTGTTGTGTAGGAGGTCTATCCTAAAAATCACATTGGATTTGGAAATAACAAAGGTATAGAAATTATATTGATGTCAATTCCCGTTAATGACAATCACTCTTGTAAAAAACCTCCCAATATACAATTCCTTCATTAAATGTGTAGTTTCCACAATAAATACCTCTACCAATATATCCAAATTTTAACCAAAATCATTTAAAAGGTTATCATAATTAATTTAATGAGATTTTATCATACCGAAAATTATACATTAAAATGTTGAATTAACAGAAAAAATATTTTAAACTATATAATATCACTTCATGACTTCCACTATTACATAATCACTTTCCAAATTATAGATAAACATAAAAAATGGTCCAAACATAGAATCACATGACATCCTTGATCCATTCAAATATATTGAGGTTATCACTAGAATAATATTCCATTACTTATGCTAGATTTTCTAGAAGAAATTAAACTTTTTATATATCATAAACATATTATCTTGGAAAGAGGTTGTTGAAATGATTCAGAACCCCATACACTATTCCTCTAGGTTCCTCTATAATTATAAATAGTGATTCAAAAACATTACTGAAGTTTCTATACTCCATCATATGAGAACATATAGATCTCTTATGAACATAATAAAACTACAATTTAGTCCCTTCTCAAGAATAATGTGATGAAAAAGTCATTCCTCTAATTACTGATAATTCACCACCATTGAAAACATTATCAAACCACCTCTACATTTTTCACATATATCTCCTCAAACTAATAATTACACCCTAGATATAATTAAAATGTATATATAATATATTACAATATTTTAAATAAATGTATAAGAATATTAGAAGTTAGTAATTATTTATCTTAGTGAATATATTGAAAATGATACTCAAATAATCGAGAATTAAAACCACATCACTATCTATTATTACTGTTAAATAGTGTTGTTCAATGAATTTAAATTTATAATCCAAAAAGTTAGTCTATATCTATATTAATCCAATTAACTCAATGTCGTATCTATTAATAGTTTCTCAATATATAAATGAACATAATAATATTACCAACACACGTTCCATGTCAAATCCTTATATTACATTCTCTACAAAATAAAAAAATATTATTTATCATTATTTCACTTCTTTCATTATAACTATTGGTTTATTTTATAGTGTTTTGGGTCATCTATATATTCACAAATATTATTAATTACAAAAAATAATCTTAATTAAAATTATACGGAAACTGCTATAAAAAGTCACCTTTGTAATTCCATGGGGCATATATTCACTTTTCAATAAAATCCATTATAAATCATAATGAATTCTAGTAGGAATCTTATAATTCATATACTCACTATAGATTTAAAAATTTAGAGGTATGGAGAGTGACCCACTTCCCCCACTCAACTTTATTCCATGAATAACTATTGACTGAAATACCGCGCATCAATTCCCCCTGTAGGCACCATTGTTTCCATATATATGCACATTTTGACATAAATATACAAATAATACAATAAATAATTTTATTAATAAGTAAATCATTTCATCACCGCCAACACATATACAATGTATTTAAAACCTAAAATAAAATAATTAATAAGGATATGTCAATTGAATTTTTTGAGATAACTCATAATTAATAATATGGTTATAAAGACTTTGATTAAATAATTAGGGATTAAAATACTAAAAAAATAAATTATAATATTTTTATATATGAAAAATGGAATCAGAAACATTAACACATACCCCATTTATATCTCTAAGGATAGATAAATTTAATAACAAATAGAATTATAATATTATAAAAAACATATTTTAAATTATAAAATAAATTATCCCTAATAACATAGAAAAAAATATTAATTTCCTGGATAGATACATATATAGATCATATATTTCTACTACCATCCTCTGATTACATTTTTTAATTTACATCCAATTATCAATGTAAGATATCAATATGAACCTCTACTAATTCTTATTTGTAACATCCCACCATAAGAGGGTTGTGCCTCAATGTTGGGATACCACAAGAACATAAGGGAAGGTTATGATCAACATTGTGTGGTTATTGGATCCAAGGGTTTAAATTTATTATTTATGTAATGATTTATCGTTTAAAAAATCCTATCTAATAAAATAATTAATAATCACATATGTAATAAAATATTATAGAAATAATAAAAAATCTTATAATTTGATCAATGAAATAAAAACCATGTGAATAATTATATGAATCAGGATAAGTTATAATTCATAATTCGTATGAATATATTAATTACTAATATAACTAAATATACAAAATAAAATGAAAAATATAACCCCATACACAAAATAAATCACCACTTATTATATAATTTACATTGTCCCATTCCCCATGAATATGATACATGTTATTTTTACCATTACATGAATCATCCTTTGTAAAATATATACATTCATAAATATATATGTATATAGTTTTAAAAAAAATCAGTAGGATGAAACAATAGACCACAAACATAAATTAGAGTATATAATTATAAAATTTTTATCTTATAATATCTAATGATGAACATAAAATTATCAAATAGAAAAATCATAATGGATGAGGGTTCAACATTCCACCTCAATATCTTTATTTTCCTATTTTGTATAATGCTAAAAAATACATGGAATATTTGTTAGCTGAAATAAAAAATATACATATCTTCTCATAATATAAGCCAATATAAATCCAAATATCATGACCACAAAAACCTATTACTTTGTAATTTTGTTATTATTACTCATAAAATTAAAATGTTACTCTAAGTAATCATCATAAAAAACATATGTCAAAGATTTTATTATATGAAGAGAAATGTAATTTCTATAGACTATTTAATATATCATAATATATAAACATGAAAATCTTAATTTCATAAAGCTATAAAAATGTTATTCAACAATTCCAACATCTCATTATTTACAAAAATTAATTGAAATTAATTATAGAACCCTATCCAAGTACAAGTGCACATATCCTCACTTATTTATAATGTTAGTAGAACCCCTGATAAAACATAAATTCAAATATCTTTTAAAAATGTTTACCTATTTTAACCTATAATCAATATCAGAGAATCCTTTTTGAAAACCATTTATAAATCACATTAATAATTCTATACTCATAAAAATAAAATTTTCTAGTAAAACCTCATTTTTATTTGCTATTAAATTATTAAAATTAAAAAATTATATTTAATTTCATAAATCATTCCACAATATAAGAAAACAATTTATTTAAATAATCATCAATAATATCTTATACAAATATTTCCTTTCATCTATCACATTCATCATCTAATGTTACTTACATTTAAAATAAGTTGAAATTGATAATTAATGTCACTTATAAATTTTTATTATTAATCACGCATCTCAATGATCAAAATTTAGATAGTTCATAAAGTGTGGAATATATATTTTTAACCATTAAGTATAATAATATTAACCATATTATATATTATATTTATTATCATTATTTGGTTCCTACAAAACATTTAAAAAAACATAGATCGATATAATTATACACTTTATATAGAATAATATAATTATGAAAACATTTTCAACTACATGATTGATGTCCTATAAAGTATATAACAAAATAATAGATTCTAGATTCCAAGAAAATAACTAAAAAGTCATTAAATAACCATAAATAAATAAAAATTTATCAAAAAAATTGATTTTAATCCAAAAAAAGTAATTATCCACAAAATCACCAAATATTAATTCAAAATTAATTTATGAATCAAATATATGTATCAGATCATGAATATGTATACAAATAATAATTGTAGTTAGAAATAATTTTTATAACGATATAGAGAATTTTTAATGATTCCAACATGAATTATTATTCTATCAAAGGTCAAATGGCATGATTAATCACAAAATTTTGAAATAGACATAAAAATAACACCCCCATTAAATGGGTTGAGTCTATTATAATAGTTCACATATAATATTATCAAATTACAGGTGGATCATCATGCTTAATGTGGTTAACCTCTAGGATTGTGAGAGTGACCATTTCCATGTAATGTCTCATGTTGGATTATTACACTAAAAGTGCTCAACATAGAGTTATCAATCCCTTCTGTAATGATACATTGTGAGAATATTAGTAGTTCTATCTCACTAGGGATATTATAGTGCATTAAAAGGATGATTTTTATATACATTAATCATAAGTGGAATCTATATCATAATTTTAATCATTATCTGAGTATGTAATTTTATTTTTTATATAATATTTATTTCCATGATTCATTTATTCATTATTATTTTCATAAAATTTTTTCTCATAAATTCTTATTGGGTTCTTAGTAAGGATTAACTTATACTCAAAATTTATTTTTATTATCATAGGATGTGAAAGAATTTATTTCCCTTATATATGTGATAACTTATGTTAAAATATTAACTATTATACTAATAATAAATTATAGTCTTTTAATTGATAATATATTTATATTATTATTACATTTTATAAATATAAATTCTAAGTATTTTTAATAAAATGTAGAATTATATGAGACACTCTATCATGGATTTCATGGAAATTAATTGATTTTGTTTTAAATTATTTTTACACCAAACATAGATTATTATAACACATATAAATCACTTATCAATATTTAATATGACTTTTCTAACATATTTACCGATACATTATATATATAATTTACCTAATGAGATGCCTTTATTCTTGATATGATAGGTTCCCTATAGAATATATATTAAATATTGTTATGGAATAGATAATTCTAATGTAATTCATAGAGTTATAATTTATACATTTTATTGCATTATTATTAATTTCTCTAAATACATTTTTATATATTATCTCAATAAAATTCTTTATTTAGCATCAATATTGTCTAAATTAATTATTCAAGATATTATATTGTATATGTTTTTAATATATTATCTTATAACATTATTTTTATTTGTTTTCTAGTGGCTACATAATTAGCTATAGGAGTAAATAAAATGCTTCTACGTGGTGATACTAGAATTCTAAACATGAAATTTTTTTGTCTCATGTAAACAATGATACACCACATAACATTTACTAGGGGAATTCATTATAAGAATTGTGTTTCAATAGAAAAAAGTCTTTTGTGCATTAAATTTGAAATGGGTTGTCTATAGAGTGGGTCAACCAATATATGGGGTTGTGTACGTTCATTCATGTCATAAGGGAATGATTTTTATTTCATTTAATTATAACTACGAGAACATTAATATTAATTTTAATGTTAAAAAAACCAAAATTTAAATAATATATTTTTAAGAGTTGCATCTATTTATTTTAATATCATAATTAAAATTGAGTATTTTATTATTTTTATTATTGTTTTATTTATTTTCTAATGTTAATTACAAAATTTTAGGTGTGTTTATAAACATTATATTAAAACGTATAGATCCTAAATTACTATCACATGATAAAATATTGTTTTATAAACAATTCTCCTTGATGATTTATAATTATTAATGTTTGTTACAGGAAACATTCCCCCATTTAGTGGGTACGATTTCAAAAAACATTTTTCCTTCAATTTTTTAACTATCAAATCTTATAGACATTAAATTTATTCTATTATGAATATTTAAATATTTTAAATATTTTTTTATATTATCTTTTATATAATAATATTTTGAACATTATGTCATAATTATAAAAAATAGGAGTATATTATTTAATTTTTCCCACTAATTATATATGATATAATCTAATGGATGAATTAATTTTTAAAATAAATTTTCTTATATTTTTCTTAAAGTGAAATGTAAGTACATAATTTTCACTATTCAATACTCTTGATCTGTAAGAATATTCTCTATATATTTAAAAACTATTAAATTGGGTATTTTATTCGATGACAGATAGACTAATACATTTAATATCTTAAGTGAATCCATTTTAATCATGAATAAATATAATGATTTTTGTTATTTATGTTCAAATTATATAACCAATACTTTTGGTTAATTGAGGTGTTCATGTTAGAAAAAAGAGTATGGGAGGTTTACATGTCTCCCTTAGGAGATTAATTTATAGTCAATGAGTTTTATAAATATTTAATTTCTTATTAATAAAACCCTCCCAACAAATAGTAGTAAGAAATTTTCTATTTCAAACCACATTAAACAGGTGAATACAATTTAAAATGGACTTCATTGACAATTAGTAATTTTAGAGGAAACTATATTTTTTATGTCATTTTTATTTTCGATTCCAATTGTCATTACGATTTTCTATTTAGGATATGTAGCTTCTATCTATTTTATAAATCTATAGAGGATATAACTCTCAAGATTAATTCTATATAAGAAGGTGAAATTATTACATT
Organism: Viscum album; assembly: GCA_963277665.1. Classification (NCBI taxonomy): domain Eukaryota; kingdom Viridiplantae; phylum Streptophyta; class Magnoliopsida; order Santalales; family Viscaceae; genus Viscum; species Viscum album. The sequence continues at coordinate 547,719,513 of OY728166.1, read as the reverse complement.
GTGATTTATGATCCCATAGTATGGAATGAATTTTAATATATGAGTTTATGATAGACAAGCAAGTCATAATGTGTCATTTTAGTTGTTTTCCATGTAATGTATCTATAAGTGTTATAATCAGGTTTAATGTATCTTAATAAGACACAAGGATTCATTAGAATTTTGTTCTATTCATGAATACATAAATTATTATTGAGAGAAGTTGATGGTGTAGTGATTTATTTATTAGATCAAAAAGAATTCCATCATATGTATCACCAAGTATTAGGTAAAAATGCTTGTAAAATTTTGTCAGAAAAATAGGTACTTTATAAGTTTTTTGGTCATGGTACAAAGACAAATGGGTATCCTTTTATGTTTTTATATCATTTTTAAAAATGTGGAACCTTTAATGTGTTTTTTTTTCACATTCACTAATGGTGTTTTGTAACTTTTTTGGGTAGATTTTTGTAATTATTTTTAAATATAATGATAGGATGATTTTGGGACATATAGTGGAGTTAAAAAGGATATTTAATTTTATATAGACAATATTCATGTATTTATCATTTCATGTTTAACTCCATCATTCCATGAATTATTATTCACATCAGAATGGTTCAATAAAAAAATTTTGTTCACATCCTAAATGATTTTCCCATGGAGTTGTGATAGTGTTATGTTTCTTGATTATCATTCACACTTGAAATATATCTCCACACAATCAAAAAATACTTGATAAATAGTGTTCATATAGTTAATCTTGTGTCATTCCATAAAAGAGTATGATCATTCACTAAAAACATTTATCTATTATTTGAAAAAAATTATTGACATATTAATATGAAACATTTATAAATCCATATAAATTTCAAAATAATTCTAGAAATTATTAATGAAATAAATATACATTAAGTGAGTCTTGGATATAAACTACCAATATTAATGAAAAATACAATCCTAAAACAACTATTTATCAATCTATAGTTAACATTCTCCAATGATTTTAATTTTATCTTCAATTTTAAATACTCAATTTAAAAAACACATGAACTTATTAAATTGTTATTTTTTTACCTTTTCACATTGATTCATTTTCTCTCTTGCTATAATTCTCAAAGGCTCTTATCCCACATTCCCCCTCTATGTCTTCCTTTAGTATTCTTATAAATATTTTAACAAAGATTTGTATGAATAATAAAGGGATTGTAAAATAAAACCATAAAATTCATCAACATAATATTTGAAGTGCCCAGATCAGTGTGAATCACTGAGAGGGGGAGGGGGTGAATCAGTGATCCTTTAAAACTTTTTATTAATTGATTCCTTATCAATTAAACCTCTATGGATGGTTAAAGCCTTGATCCACTCTTCTTGTATCTCTCACCTTTCCTCTAATTATGCAATAAATGTAAAGGCACTGGACACAAGGATTTACAAGGTTCGACACCAAAGGCCTACGTCCTTCCCATGTTGGTTATACACCCCAATGTGGTTTCTTCCATTATAACTTGTTAGAATTACAATGGTCGATACAGAGTGCCACTGTATCTCTCCTGATTCCCAGAGGAGGGTCTTTATACTGCGTCCCACAGTGTTACCAGAGTCCCACTGGCCTGCTCCAGAATCCCACTGAAGACTTCTTCTCCCTAAGCCTCACAGGGGGCTTCTCCTGGCTCCTCGAGTCACACGAGTAGCTCTTCTTCTCTTTAAGCTTCTTCAAGTATATTCAGCAGTCTGGGATAAAGACTGCTGGCCTTGATCTGTACCTCTGATCACTTGAGTTGATCAGGTCTTCTCGTCTTGCTCAGGATTTATCTCCTTCTTCTCAGGATGACCTGGCTTCTCTCCAACTACTGAATTCTCAGACAACTGATATCTTTAACTTCAGTCTGGTCCAGTCTCAGTTCACATCAACTTCATGCACTGAGTGCATGTCATCTCTGCATCCTCATGCACTGATTGCATGGTCTCTCAAATTCTTCAAGATCCTCTGGTCTTGGACAACTCAATTGCACACAGCATGATTTAGCTTTGTTCATGTGCGCACGTGCATGCATGCATGCATGCACTCTCCTATTTCTCCTATTGGTGCAATAAACCGTCAAAGGGTGTAGTCACTTTAAGCACACACCTTTTCTTCTTTTCCTTCACACGTTTAATTCCTTTTGATTACACACATAAATGTGTGTTATACTTTGTGTGAGTGTCCTTCCTTTTCTTCTTCAAAATGCATACACACTTCTTAGTGCACACACATAGGTTCGGCCTTCTTGTCTCTTTTCACACAAAACTTCTTCACTTTGGCACACACTTGAGCTTGGCCTTCACACATGTTAGTCACACACAAATTATATAAATTTTGTCCACATGGGTGCTAGCCTTGGCCTTGTTCTTTCTTTGCACATATTACTTGATGTAGTCTTCCTCCTTATGCACACACTATGGCCACAGCCTTCTCTTGTTCACTTTGCACACAAGGCACTAAGGCCTTGGCCTTCCTCTTGTTTTTCACACTCAAAAATGTGGTGGCCACAATCCTTTTGCTTCAAACGTTCCCACGGCCTTCTTGTTATTTTTCACTTAGCATGCACACACAAAATGTGTGATCTTTTATTTGTTCTTCAAAGTGTGCACCCACAAGGCTACGACCTTCCTCCTCTTGCTCACACCCGAATACCGACACCTCCACTTCCGCGTAGGGTCACAAGCAAGGATCTTCTCCACTGCCTCACCGCGCAAGGTGTTCTTGAGCCGCGGGTCGCGCAAGTCACAAGGCACAAGGGTGCGCAAGTGCCGCGCAAGTGCCACTGCCGCGGGGTGTGCAAGTGAAACACCCGCGTGCACTTCCTCCTGCAGCGTAAGTACGCAGGCAGAGAGGGAATCAACCATGGGCGCGCTAGAATGCGGCCTCGGGTTCTTCCTGACACGCAAGGAAGGCGCGCAGGGGACTCCTTCGGGCCTCGGGTGGCACCGAGATCTTCAGCCGCTGATGTATGCACGAGGCTTCTTTCTTCGCGAGGAAAAGAGCACTAACAGGACTTCTCTCGAGTGTTTCAGCATGCTTTTTGAGAGCCTCGGGTGCTCCTTTTATAGGCAAGGGAGAGGCGGTTCAATCCGCGTGATATAACTTCAAACTCCCAAGATTTTCGGTTCTTCAAGATTTTCCAAAATCTTGATTCTCCTCTGTTTCACGCGGGTTACCTCTTCTGTTATTTTTCTCTTCCTTCATGCTTCGTTGAACGTGTGCATGGCCTTTTTAAAACCCAATCCATGCAAGGAATCAACACCGAATGGACTCGCACCTTTGGTTGCTTCGGCCGAACTTAAAATTCTCCTCTCGTTGCATGTAAGCCCACTTTTAAGCATGGATAGGTTCAGTGCGTCGAGACGATCCCAATGGACTCTTCGGCTTGATCGGAGATGGCTGGGAACTCGAATTTTGTTGTCGGGGAGGCCTCTGGTTCAGCGGGGACGTCGCGGGTGCCTCGGTCGAGCTCGAGGTAGGAGACACACCGGGAGCCGTTGGATCGGGCGATCAGATAATCTCGGACGGCCTGGATAAAAAAGGGAGCGGCGCGATGAGATGTGCGGTCGAGATCCGGCGCGCGATCAATCGTGCGGCTAGGATCCGCTCCTGGAAATTTTTCCGTGTCCCACATCGAAACGGAGCGCGGTTTTCCGCGGCGTATCAAACACCGCATGCCAACCTCAACTCAATTGAACTTCCTCCTCCATGGTGCCGCCCCGAACCGTGTTCTCTTAGCGGGCGCGCTCTTGCGCCCACCTCTGCTCCTCGCGGGCGCTCTATGCGCCCGCTATGCTTGTCACGGGCGCGCTCCTTGCGCCCCTGCTGCGCAGGCCTGATCCCCTGCATGGCCCCGGTTTACACATGGACGCGGCCTCTCGGGCTGGCCCCATGGGATCCCCCTTGGGCGTGGCGACCTCGAGTCCCACATGTGCCTTGGGGTTGAACCCTTAAGCCTGGCCCTTGGTGTCTTATTTTTTGCTAGAGTAGAGAACAAGTAATTTGTTTAAAAACAAAGTAACCAGATTCAAATGCCAAATGCCACTTCCAACCATCTTCCTCTTCATTTACTCTTCTTTATTTCTTCTTCTTCATTATAATTTCTCCAATTCTCTTCAACATTTATTCATCACTTAGGAATGGAATTCCCGAAGGTTCTTCATCAACCGAGCTCCTGAATCAAATAATTCTTCAATGATCTTCATTGATCCAATCAGAGATCAAGTGGGATCATCGTCTAATTCACATGCACTAAGTGATAGTGCATGGACTTCTTTAGCTCACTTCATCCACTTAGGACTTGTGGATGGATCTTCTTCAACTCCTCATGCATTGTCACTACAATGCATGGTCTTCTAATCATGTTGTGACATTGTATCTAGTTGATAAAAGTTCATTGAACTTAAAGACCAGTTCAACAATCGTCTGATGTACATAGAGAATGTTTCAACCACAACATCCTATGTCACTTAGTGAATCTCCTAAGTGACATGCATCTTAGTACCATGGCCATTCTCCTTTCCACACAAACACTATCACATCCTTTGTCATTCACATATTGAAACTCCTTGACATCCATCCATTCATTCCTTGACAACAACATACCTCATTGACAACAAATTCAACATAGTGCACTTCAATCTCCCCCTTTGTATTTTTTGTCAATACACTCTTTTAGCACATATGAATGGGTCAATATGTGTGCCCAATCTTTTCTCCCCCTTATTGGAAATCAAATGCAAAGATGTGGTGTGGTTCTCTTCAAAAAAAAAATCATCCTCCCTTTGAATAGTATTTTCTGGAAAATCACTAAGAGAGGGATGATGTCACATGTTCTTCTTTAGCAAAGAACCTTTAGTGAATCATCTCTAAGTCTACTTGGGCTAACCCGGTGTAGAAAACAAGATTGATATGACCAAGGAATTAAAAGCTGTCCATAATTCTCTACACATGTGAGATCATGCTTAGGGGTTTGAAATTTTTCAGATATAACAATGAATTTGCTAAATCCTGCACAACTTCACAAAACTCATTAGAAAGTTCAGGTGAAAAGATAAAGCGCCCCCTTTCATTCATTTGTCTTCAATCAATACTCCCCCTTAATTGTCATGATGAATACAATTAAGAAACAAGGGATGAAAGTATGATTGGAATACCTTCACTTTTCTCAAGATGGTATTAATCTAAGAATCCCATCTTCTTCAGATTGGCTCCCCCTCAAGGGGTGCACTCCATTCTGTCCAAACCACTCTTCAGATGAGAATGATCATCATCTTCAATTCCCTGCAATGTTAGAACATGTAAATACCATAAGTATAAGGGAATATGATGGAACCTCCTTGGTTCATCAATGTGAACAACAAGGTTTAGAAGATTCTCTCAACTAAGATGTCCCATTTTCACCATTCTTCATACTTGCACATTTGATCTTCAATGATGTTTGTGCTGGTGTGGATCTCAACACCTCTTTAACTTCTTTGTGTGTGACTCCTGTATTTCTAGGTGACTTCTGAGCACTAGAGTCTCCTGGTGCAATCTTCATTCTTTTGAAGAATCCCTTCTGAGCTGGAATGAATATCAGGCATTTATCACTAGTATGTCCAGCTTGATTGCAGCTCACACACAGAACTTGATCTTCATGTGAAATCTTTTTCTTTCCTTTTGCCTTAGGAATTGCCAGAACTTCATCTTTAGCTCTTTGCAGATCTTTGGCAAGTTGCAACTGATTTGTCCATTTGACTAGTAAGTCACTTGGAAGTGTGGCCTCAGTTCTGGATATTCCACATGGTTCTTTTGATGCTGTTAAGCTACCTTTATTAGGAAACTTATTTTCAATCAATCCCTTCTGCTTATTCTGGATTGATTTTCTTTTTGATTCCAGTCTGATTCTATTTAATTCCATGGCTTGTTCACAAAGATCCATGGTGTGTCCTTTCTTTCCACAGTAGAAGAATGTTTTCTTCTTGGTGGTCCTTCTGGATGCATCACCCTTCTTGGATTTAGACTCCAAGGTCTTCTCTTCCTTTTTCATAATCTTCTTGGGAGCATCTTCAGCTTTCTTCTTCTTGCTTCCCAAGGATTCTTTCTGAGCCAGGTTCTGTGATCTTTTCTTCTTTTGAGCTCTGGATACAGTTGGAGATTGACATGTATCTTTTTGACCACTTTTGAAATCATCCCAAATGTTGTCAAGTAATCCAAATCTATTTGCAGTAAACAGATGTCTCTGGACCTGTGGATGCTGCTTATTTTCTTCTGGCTTGCTCCCCCTAGGCATGGGCTTCCTCTGTGCTTTGGCATTCAGTGGATTGTACCAACAATCCTTTGCACAATGCCCATACTTATTACAACACCAACACTGACCCACAAATCTTGACCTCTTTAGTCCTTCTGATTGTAGGGTACTTTTCATGACTTGCTGTGTTGTTTCAGGAGAGCATTCTTTCTTCACTGTCTTCATCCATACTTGTTTGGATTCATTCTTCCATCCTGAACTTTTAGTAGAAACACTTTTAGAAGCATGAGTACAAGATGGTATGGATGGTACCTTCTTTTTAGAAGATGTTTCCCTTTCATTAGAGGATGTCTTTCTTTTAGAATCATCCTTCCCAAAGCTCACTTGAGTAGCAACATTTCTTCTTTCAGCTGACTGGGAGGCTTCAGCTTTGGGTGATTGCAGATTTTTCAATATCACCTCTAGTTCTATGCATTTCATGTTAAGGGAGTTCTTCTCATCCTCAATAGTTCTTAGCCTTCCTTCCTAATTTTCTTTCAGCTGTTCCATCTGGTCTTCATGCACTTTCTTCATTTCATGCAATGAATTGTCTAACTCCTTTACCCTGTTTACTTTGTCTTCAAGTTGAGCATCTATGAAATTCATTGAAACTTTGTGTAATTTTTCAAGTGCACAGAAAACTTCTTTGACCATTGTCTTAAAGAATTCTTTCTCAGAAAGGCTTCTTTGCAATTCTTCAGTAGTGTCTTCATATCTTTCATTGCAAAGGGAAACAGTTTCATCATTATCCTTCACTAGCTTTCTGAGAGTGTTGGTTATGCCAAACCTTTTAGCCAATTGGACTTCCAGAGAATTGGATTCATCTTGTAGCTGTAATTTTTCTTCTTGAAGATCAAGGAGGCCTATTGCTATACACATTGCCACTTCCTTGGGGAATGTCTTTTTAAGATATTTTATTGCATTTAGAATATCATTGTTCCTTCCATCTTCATCACAGCTAGAGTAGGCTTCATCAGAAGAATGATAAAAGGAATTGTCATCTGATGTGACTTTCACATTTCTTTCCATTGAAGGAGTTTCTCTGATTGCAACAACCTTCCTCTTCATCTTCATTGCCTGTTTCTTCTTTCTATATTTCTGAGTCTTGGCAGATATCTCCATTTGAGGCTGGTCACTCATTTCCTCAAATCTGCACTCTATAAAGACACCCTTGTATCTTTTAGAGGTAACCTTCGCTCTGATACCAATTGAAGTTCCCAGATTAGTGTGAATCACTGAGAGGGGGAGGGGGTTAATCAGTGATCCTTTAAAACTTTTTATTAATTGATTCCTTATCAATTAAACCTCTATGGCTTGTTAAAGCCTCGATCCACTCTTATTGTATCTCTCACCTTTCATAGAATGATGCAGTAAATGTAAAGGCACTGGACACAAGGATTTAAAAGGTTCGGCACCAAAGGCCTACTTCCTTTTCATGTTGGTTATACACCCCAACATTATTTCTTCCATTATAACTTGTTAGAATTATAATGGTGGATACAGAGTCCCACTGTATCTCTCCTGAGTCCCACAGGAGGGTCTTTATACTACATCCCACAGTGTTACCAGTGTCCCACTGGCCTGCTCCAGAATCCCACTGAAGACTTCTTCTCCCTGAGTCTCACAGGGGGCTTCTCCTGGCTCCTCGAGTCACACGAGTAGCTCTTCTTCTCTTTAATCTTCTTCAAGTATCTTCAGCAGTCTAGGATAAAGACTGCTGGCCTTGCTCTATACCTCTGATGACTTGAGTTGATCAGGTCTTCTCGTCTTGCTCAGGATTTATCTCCTTCTTCTCAGGATGACCTGGCTTCTCTCCAACTACTGAATACTCAGACAACTGATATCTATAACTTCAGTCTGGTCCAGTCTCAGTTCACATCAACTTCATGCACTGAGTGAATGGCATCTTCGCATCCTCATGCATTGATTGCATGGTCTCTCAAATTCTTCAAGATCCTCTGGTCTTGGACAACTCAATTTCACACAGCCTGATTTAGCTTTGTTCACGTGCGCACGTGCATGCATGCATGCATGCACTCTCCTCTTTCTCCTCTTGGTGCAATAAACCCTCAAAGGGTGTAGTCTCTTTAAGCACACACCTTTTCTTCTTTTCCTTCACATGTTTAATTCCTTTTGATTACACACATAAATGTGTGTAATACTTTGTGTGAGTGTCCTTCCTTTTCTTCTTCTAAATGTATACACACTTCTTAGTGCACACACATAGGTTCGGCCTTCTTGTCTCTTTGCACACAAAACTTCTTCACTTTGTCACACACTTGAGCTTGGCCTTCACAATTGTTAGGCACACAAAAATTATATAAATTTTGTCCCCATGGGTGCTATCCTTGGCCTTGTTCTTTCTTTGCACATACTACTTGATGTAGTCTTCCCCCTTATGCACACACTAGGGCCACGGCATTCTCTTGTTCACTTTGCACACAAGGCACTAAGGCCTCGGCCTTCCTCTTGTTTTGCACACTCACAAATGTGGTGGCCACACTCCTTTTGCTTCAAACGTATCCACGACCTTCTTGTTCTTTTTCACTTAGCATGCACACACAAAATGTGTGATATTTTATTTGTTCTTCAAAGTGTGCACCCACAAGGCTACGGCCTTCCTCCTCTTTCTCACACCCGAATACCAACACCTCCACTTCCGAGTAGGGTCAAAAGAAAGGATCTTCTCCAATGCCTCACCGCGCAAGGTGTTCTTGAGCCGCGGGTCGCGCAAGTCACAAGGCACAAGGGTTCGCAAGTGTTGCGCAAGTGCCACTACCGCGGGGTGTGCAAGTGCAACACCCGCGTGCACTTCCTCCTGCCGCGTAAGTATGCAGGAAGAGAGGGAATCAACCACGGGCGCGCTAGAATGCGGCCTCGGGTTCTTCCTGACATGCAAGGAAGGCGCGCAGGGGACTCCTTCGGGCCTCGAGTGGCACCGAGATCTTCAGCCGCGCAAGTATGCACAAGGCTTCTTTCTTCGCGAGGCAAAGAGCACTCACAGGACTTCTCTCAAGTTTTTCAGCAAGCTTTTTGAGAGCCTCGGGTGCTCCTTTTATAGGCAAGGGAGAGGCAGTTCAATTCGCGTGATATAACTTCAAACTCCCGAGATTTTCGGTTCTTCAAGATTTTCCAAAATCTTGTTTCTCCTCTGTTTCACGCGGGTTCCCTCTTCTGTTATTTTTCTCTTCATGCATGCTTCGTTGAACGTGTTCATGGCCTTTTTAAAACCCAATCCATGCAAGGCATCAACACCGAATGGCCTCGCACCTTCGGTTGCTTCGGCCGAACTTCAAATTCTCCTCTCGTTGCATGCAAGCCCACTTTTAAGCATGGATAGGTTCAGTGAGTCGAGACGATCCCAATGGACTCTTCGGCTTGATCTGAGATGGCCGGGAACTCGAATTTTGTCGTCGGGGAGGCCTCTGGTTCAGCGGGGACGTCGCGGGTGCCTCGGTCGAGCTCGAGGTAGGAGACACACCGGGAGCCATTGGATCGGGCGATCAGATAATCTCGGACGTCCTGGATCAGAACGGGAGCGGCGCGATGAGATGTGCAGCCGAGATCCGGTGCGCGATCAATCGTGCGGCCAGGACCCGCTCTTGGAAATTTTTTCACATCCCACATCGAAACGGAGTGCGGTTTTTCCGCGGCTTATCAAACACCGCGTGCCAACCTCAACTCAATTGAACTTCCTCCTCCATGGTGCCGCCCCTCACCGTGTTCTCTTAGCGGGCGCGCTCTTGCGCCCACCTCTGTTCCTCGCGGGCGCGCTATGCGACCACTATGCTTGTCACGGGCGCGCTCCTCGCGCCCCTGCTGCACAGGCCTGATCCCCTGCGTGGCCCCGGCTTACACACGGCCGCGGCCTCTCGGGCTGGCCCCATGGGATCCCCCGTGGGCGTGGCGACCTCGACTCCATCCTGTGCCTTGGGGTTGAACCCTTAAGGCTGGCCCTTGGTGGCTTATTTTTTGCTAGAGTAGAGAACAAGTACTTTGTTTAAAAACAAAGTAACCATATTCAAATGCCAAATGCCACTTCCAGCCATCTTCCTCTTCATTTACTCTTCTTTATTTCTTATTCTTCATTAGAATTCCTACAATTCTCTTCAACATTTATTCATCACTTAGGAATGTAATTCCTTAAGGTTCTTCATCAACCGAGCTCCTGAATCAAATAATTCTTCAATGATCTTCATTGATCCAATCAGAGATCAAGTTGGATCATCGTCTAATTCACATGCACTAAGTGATAGTGCATGGACTTCTTCAGCTCACTTCATCCACTTAGGACTTGTGGATGGATCTTCTTCAATTCCTCATGCATTGTCACTACAATGCATGGTCTTCTAATCATGTTGTGACATTGTATCTAGTTGATAAAAGTTCTTTGAACTTAAAGACCAGTTCAACAAATCGTCTGATGTACATAGAGAATGTTTCAACCACAACATCCTATGTCACTTAGTGAATCTCCTAAGTGACATGCATCTTAGTACCATGGCCATTCTCCTTTCCTCACCAACACTATCACATCCTTTGTCATTCACATATTGAAACTCCTTGACATCCATCCATTCATTCCTTGACAACAACATACCTCATTGACAACAAATGCAACATAGTGCACTTCAATATTTAGGTTGTCACCACTATTAATGTTGGGGTTCTTTAGTTATTAGTTACAACAATAGTAAGGGTATTATTTTTCTTGTTTTTTCTATTAAAAAGGTATTACTTTATTTTTTATTTTATTTTTGGGATTCTATGTAAAACCAAAAGGGAAATACAAAAATGTAAATCCTATTAAGGGGATGAGACACAAGGGAAAATATTATTGAAATTTCCAAAACACATAATCAATTATTTCCTTTTTATTTTCTAAAAAATATTTTCCTTGACACGTATCTTTTTAGTTTCATTGTGATCTCTTTAAATTGACTTTTTTATACTTAAATAATTGTATTACAAGATAATTTATTTTATTTTATTGTTTCATTATTAATTAATTATTAAAATATAATTATCATACTTTATTAAAATATCTCGTTAAATAAGTTATATTTGGTATTCGAGGAGGTTTTTGTTTTATCTCAATATATCATAGTTTTCAAAAAATGATTTTAATTGTAAATATCTTTACTATTTTTGATTTTAATAATGTTCTAATTGGATATTATCAGATTGTAATGGATCTCATAAATGGAATTTTGTTACTAGTAGAACTTTTTTAAGAGTTTAAACTATTAATATTAGAATACATGTATGTAAACCTTCTAGTGATGTATTCATTATTCCTTATAGAAAATCCTTATGAAATTTCATATTCCTACCAGTTAAAAAGAAAAAAATTGATACCCAATGATATTAATGATTTGACATTTGTTTGTAATGAAATTAAATACTTGAATTGTGGAATATGGAAGAATTAATTTATATTTATATATATATATTAAAATATACTCAGGAAATAATGAAACTCGTTGAAGATACTACAAATGAAGTTAAAAATTCAAGACAATATATTTATATATAATATTTTCATATTTTTGATATACATAAAAAAATATCATTTACTTAGATATTGGAATTATTTAATCACATGAAACTGGATCCAAAAACAAATTGGAATACTGGCTTGTGGATTCAAGGAGAAGAATATTTCTGTGAAAGAGCACATACAGACTTGGGATAAGATAACATACAACATTGAGATCTTTCTCAACGATGATCCAGACGAGAAGGATCCACCCCTCCAATGGAGCCTCCTCAGAGGTAAGCTTTAGAATAAGCATGAATTACAATTCAGTGATTTAGATATTTCTTATCAGGTTGGGTGATGTCCCTTTGTATCTTGACAAGTTTCCCACTTTTCCATACAAGTGTTTTCTTCGTAATAAAAAATTGTAGTTGAAGTTGTATTTAGTCACATATAAGATGGTATAATGTTAGTTAGTGGTAAAATTAATGTATAAAATATATTCTATAAAATATATTTTATTTTATAAAACATTTTTTCATTTTTATTGATGAAAATACATAAAAAAATACTTTAAAAACATTACAGTTGAGGAGATAATCATAATTCTCATGAAATATTATATTATAATGAATTGAAATTATGTAATTCATACCAATGAATTTATAGATATAATGTAAATTTAATTTATAGAAATTAATGATATTTCATTATATGGTGATGAAATAATGCATCAAGAAACTACAATGAACAAATTATTTAAACATATGAATACCTTGAAAAATTACAATAAAGAGGATGATCAAAGTGTGAAATAAGTAAAATGATTTGAAAGTAGATAGAATAGATAAAAAAGGTTCTAATTAACATTATTAAAGATAAAAATATGTATAATAAGATAAAATCATTTATCCATCAAGGCATTAATATAGTGGAGGAGATGAATATCACTCCTCATGTCTGTGAAGTGATGAACGAAATATGTGTCTCATTGAAAAATTGGAGGAAATATGCAAAAATATTAAATTAAAAATTGGATCATGGATCATGGATAGATGACTCTATAATGAAATGTAATATAACAACCTGTAATTTAATAATCATTTTATACATCAAGGAGGATACATGTTATTCATTAATAACTCAATAAGTAAAATCACTAGTATATTATTAGTCAGTTTTCATAATTATATAGTTTTTAAAGACATTAAATTCATTGATGGTTTATAAAAAAAATTTCTGAGTATTAATAATTTTTTTATTCAAAAAAAATAAGAATTCAAAATATATTTTTATAATTTTTTAATTTGAAAGGAAATTTTTTTTACTGACTTATATTTTAAAAAAACATTTATTCGTATAAAACATTTTATTATCAAAATGATATATGTTCTAGAACTCAAGATCATGATTTATGGATTTGGTATAAACCCCCTCATCATTTTATCTCAGACACTAATTAATCTTAAACAACATAATCTTGCATAAAATTTAATAAAAACTTTTTTGAATGATAATGTTTTTTTGACCCATTAAAAAATTTATGAAATAAAAATACCATTTAAGGAAAAAATCATCAATGCCTAATCCATTAATATTTTTATCAATAATGATTTTATTCTCACTTAAGCTAATAGTATCAGAGAGAAATCATATTGTTTTTTTGATTATATATGATATAGTTTTTACATTATCTTGGCACATAATAAGTAAGTTAATCTTATTCATAACATTCAATTTAATGTCATTGTTTCACCCTATTAAATATAATAATGTCATAGTAATATATTATTGTAAACTAAAACTGAGTCTTTCTTGTAATGAAAACATCCAAAAAATGTCATTCATTTGTGTAATGCAAGGTAATGAAATTTATTAGGCATTAAAATATATTGAATAGATGTATTTAAAATATTAAATATAACAAAAAGTCATTGGATTCTATATTCCACTAAAATATTGTTTTATCGTATCATTCATGATATTAAATATAATATTAATACTTTTGAATTTCTAGGTATTACATTATCAACATATTAATGATATTTTCTCATTGTAATTTAAAATTTATTTCAATAATCAAAGATTTGATATTTTAAAATATTATTATTGGAAAACCCACATTGTATATAGGGTCAATAAAATATTATTAAAAAAGGGAAAATCAAAAATGAAGGTTACCAAAAAAAAGGCATTCAAATAAGAGAATATTAGTTAAAACAAGGATATGGAAGAGAAATCAAAATATAATTTTCTGATATAGTGTGATGAAGAATATGTTTGTAAGAATAATTTATTCCACAAAATGATAATCCAGAAGTCTGAATAATGGTCTTTGATATCCTAGAAAATGATGACTATAGTTCAACATTATTTACTCAATATCATTTTTCATATACTTTAATAATTTGTTCATTCTATATAAATATACATAAATACAGTTACATTATATGTTTCTATATTAATAATATTATCTATTGTTCATACCCAAAACTATTTATATTTAATTTCGTAGCACATGTTATATCATATGGTCATGTAATACAATAATCTCTAAATCCTTGTCCAACGTTCAACTAAAATCATTTCATAAATGGTTAACATTATTATCCTTACATGTATTATGATAGAAAACATTATAATTAGTTTCCAAGACGTCTATAATATCTAATTTACTGTATCCATATCACTCATATCGTTATCTAAGTATCCTTATATCAAAACTATGAACATATTAACTAAAATCCTAATATCAACCATGTATTTTACAAAATGTTTAAATTGTTACCAAATTAATTTTCAAGGTATCATTTAACATTTGATCTCAAATAAATAAATGAAATTTGTTTAGTGTATAATATTTATTTATTTGGAAATTCATATGATGAGTACATCATCATTAAAATTCAATAAAAACCTATCTATTATATCCATATACAAAATAACATTAACCATTCCACCTAGGTTGTGTAAAATAAATATATATTACAATAATTCCTTATATTCATTTTCTTTGAGGAATTTTTCCAATAAATTATAACTAACTCCAATACCATTCATGCATTTACTAGGCTGGTTCTATCCATTGATATCACATGTCTTCAAATCATTCATTCCCTTATTATTCTATGAATCATTAAATTTTTCATGGTGTAGAGAATGATTTTTATTAACTTATATCACATAAAAGATATAGGACGTGTAGAATTAATTATTTATCATGATATGACATAAAAAAATTTCATCGCATCATGAAAATGATTGAGACCCTAGATTCCTTTGGATACATTGCTTATTACCTTCATAAAATTAGTTTATCTTACACTATATGGTGTGTGTGTAATAAATAACATAACTTTCTAATCTTTTAATGGTACTATCATAATCAAGAACACAATCTTATTCTATTTTTATTATGCTAAGTAACATTCACTTTATCTCAATGTGTTTCTCATGGGGGAAAATGTATCGATGAATTAATCCCTAAATGTTCTTCATTCAATGTGAACTATTTTTTATTAATCAATGGAATTCTAGAAGAATGGTCACCAATGTTCAACATATCCATTACAATAATACAATGTAATTGTATCCTTTTCGTTTTCACCATATCCCAATATCAAGAATATATATTCTAAATAATTAATCCATTTCTCATCAATAATTGGATTAGTAGTCACACTAAATGATTTGGGATTCATAATATAATCTGATAAATCATAACAGATTCTAGTTGTGGAAAAGGTTGCACAAATTTAGACAAGTTTATTTTTCATAACCAGATTATGATGAACTAATATATTATAAACATGGTAATTTCTAAAACCTGATATATCATCTTTCTTAGTATGAAATATTCTACATTTTTCATGACTATTAAAACCATTATTCTTAATATTCTATATTTTTAGGAAATAAAATATAATATATTTGATCATAAAATTATATAACATAACATGTAATCCCAAAATAAGTGAAATACATTACATTGATTTTAAAATTTATCTATATTTTATATCATAATCATATTCATTGTATCTTTGGGGGTTTATTTACTTTCAATTCCCTCAATATGGTAGGTAAATAAATTTGAATTATACAAAGAATATCTCCAAAAAATGTCACACTAGATGCATTGTAAGGATAATATTCATAAACCTGGTTATACTTGAGTTAGGCCTGACTGACCATGTCATTTTTTAAACTTTTATGTACATTTGTGCTAGAACCACATGTGGTTTTAGTATCTATATAGGAATTTATTACTAGGTATACACACACAATCCCTACCTTACCAAACATTTATGATTTTATTCTCTTCTTTTCCTCAATTTCTATAATAGAGTTATGTTACCTAATATATGATTTCTAAAATTTAATATATTAAGGTTCTACTAATATTTCTTTGATACCATGTATAATGCCCTAACCACACAAGAATAGAGTTAATTCTATAGTTTTTAAATTAGTATCATTACACAGAATAAAATATCAAAGGACTGATATGTTTATAATTATAGGAAAAATAGATTACATAGATGATACAATTTTATATTACAAAACCACAATACATAACAAATTCATATATCTACAACCTTGAAACTCATTTCGTGAATTCTTTTTCATGTCATAGGGAATAGAACCAAAATATTGGGAGCTAAAATACTCAGAAAGGTTAAGAATACAATGGAAATAATCATGAATCAATAATAATAATTAATATGGAATTGTAAATAACTAAAAACATTGTGCATTTCAAGTGACTGGATAAGTCAAAATTAATATGGAAACGTAAATAACTGAAATCACATGGAATTTAATCAAATAACTTAGAATGAAATGAAAATATATATGATGTAAAATAAATAATCTCCATTATATTTATAATAATATTATAATTTAAAAATATGTACATTAATAATTATATTCCTCCATGTTTCCTTGGACATGGTTTTTTTTCTATCGAGACCATTCCCAAGACTTCTTAGCTTATCAGGTAGAAACCCATCTTATTTGGACTACTAATTCATCTCATGATACTACTGATGCTTTGAGGGGCAATGTATAATTGTGCCCCACCTATATCTATCATATCGAAATCATTCATCCGATATAGAATAATTGATTTAATTCAAGAACAATATTTTTTTATCAAATATCATCATTGAGCTAAAGAAGTGGATTTATCAATACATACCTATTTAATAAAATAAATTTCAAGTACACACTATATAATAAAAATGTATATGTTTAAGGAAATAATTATACCTATAACATAATAGTGTAAATATCTTAAATGCAATTTGAAATGGAAAATGGTCATTTGGAATTGATTTTTTCAATTGAAAGTCAACATTCACAAAATAAAGTGAGATTGCAAAGATAACTTTTACCACATGGTAATTTCATGTCATATCTATTTGGATTGGATAATTAAAATAAAACAATAAATATTGAGAATATAAATTTAATTGGGTAAAAATATATTAAAACTGATAGTAGATACACTACCCTAATGAAGAATGAGGGGAATATGACATTTTTCTTTCATATGTAATAAGTGAGATGAAAATCCCTTACATTGTGTTTCCATTTGGGTGAATGACATTTAATCTTCTGTTTAATGGTATTTAAAAAGAAATTAACTTACATAATTACCATATATATATTTATAATGTCTAATATTACCTTTTTATAATATCTAATTTCATATTTGATAATAATATTTCATTATTATCAGCACTTCATGTGTAAATTGCCTAGCTTTTTTCACATATGTTTTGAATTGATACTTATTTTTAATTTTATTTAGATCATTATTTCATAATATCTATAATTTAAAACATAAGTTAATTATCATATATATTCATTATATATGAATTTATGTTAATCCATAAAATTTGGAGATAGGAAAAGAAATGCCACTTTAATGGAGACAATAGGTCATACGAATGCATGAATGCTACTTCCAATTATTTCGCATTTTAAAAGAGTGAAAATTAAATGATATATATGAATATTATAGCTTATTATCATATTAATTTCATTCATATCACTTATCATTATTAAATTCAGCCATAATAAAACTCGTGTATGGATGGAATGAATCACATCATTTTTAATAGGTGGTAGTCCACACGCCCACAAACGATGTTATCATAGATACACATAATTTGAAGCATAATGGTATGTGTTTTATAAAAATTACATAATTATTAAAAACATGTCATGTATATATTATTAAAAATTGTTTCTATCACATGTCCAAATTGTGAGAGGTGGTAAAGGAAAACAAACAACATCATTTGAAGAGGCAGCAATCTTTTACACATGAAATATAATTTCATTCACCATTTGATGGATGTGTGTGTAGTTGTGGGTATAATCCTTAAAATAAAAACTTATGTTTATATTAAGGATAATTATGTTATTATATAATAATTTTATAATAATAATTTTATTGTTTTAGAATAAAATAAAACAAACTTTATCATTGAAAAATATTACCTCTTTTTTTTGAAACTCATTTTTATTTTCACCAAAAGAACATCCTTTGACTCCTTTATGCCCAAATTATGGCTTATTGTTTTAGGGGATGTAATTTGGGCTCTTATTTGGGATTATTTTGGATGATAAAAAATCCTTTATATGTTTGAATCATTGGTATGGTTCAAAGACATTTATAGTGAATGAGGAGTGGAATTTTTGAAAATACTGACTGGGAAATATTATTGAGAAGTCTCCCTTACATGTTGTTCCTCCAATAATGTACCAAATTAGATAAAAGGGAGTATATGGTAGAAATATGTCCATAAAATATGTCTTGGACATGTTCTATGGTCATGTTGGCCCTTATTTTTATGATTTGATCCATTGATAATATTATATTTACCTTAATCGATGTAATTAATTTTTACTCCGTTCACTAATATTATTAATCAAATTTTTATAAATGTTATCATGTATTTTTTTATGTTAAATTGATTTAAATGAAATAATTTTCTTATTGATTAATATATTATATATTATCGCTTTAATATAAGTTTAAAATATAAGTTATCCATATAAATAAATAATATTAAATTTTGTTTCGAATTAAAATTCATTATTTTCATTATTCACCAAATAATGAAACTTCATAGAAAAATACCCAGAAATAACTAAAACATAATTTTTTTTCAATTTAGAAAATCAATATTATTTTAAATTTATATATTTTTCCAAATTCATATTTTAAATAGTGATTCATTAACTGGTGGTAAAACTACTTTTATAAAAATATTGATTTTTTGCATAATATTATCTTGGTTTTTATCTAATTCTTATCAAATATATTTGATGAATGTATAAAATATTTTTCAATATATATATATATATATATATATATAATTAATATCACTCAATAATTGTAAATAACTTAATTTATTAGGTTAAAATGAATTGTTGAGAATAATGACAATGTTTAATAGAAAACAGCCCTTCTATGTTCAATTGGAAACAATATTCATTTTCATTTAAATTACCACAAATAAATTAAATGATATACTTTCAGAACATAATAAATTCAATTTATGAACATCAATTTAACATATACATTTGGTTTTATTATATATAAAGATATTGAAATAATATATTATTGTTCAGTAAAACCCTATCATGTTTGTAACAAAAACTACTGAAAAATGTAATTTTTCCATGTAACACAATAGAACGAAATTTTCATTCATTTCAAGAAATATAATAGATTTCTTTAAAATAATTAACCTATCCAAATTTCATAGGATATTCTATTCCATTCTATTATCAATGTTTCATGTCATACATGCTAATAAATACAATGCTATATCATCAGAATATTGGGATTTTAAAAATATATTCAAATGAAACCTTAAATATTATGAAATTGAGGATATTTAGGACATAAAAAGTAAATGGTGTAGTAGATAAACTACACAAAAATAAATGACATGTGAATTTTCATATGTATTCTAGATGTAAATGAGAGACTAGAAATGACATAGCTTATGTATCAACTTCATCTGTGCACGTTCAATCATCCTGTATAATAAATGTTTTTTTATAAATATACTTTTGAAATAAAATTATATACATTATACTATATATTATATTATTATCATAATTTATTTCCCATATATTGTAAATGAATGCATTGTTTTGTGTATATGTTTTGATTTGTTATTTTTTTTCCTATTAATTTTTTCATGCTTCTGTTATATCTATAATAATAATTATGAATTTATTATCCAATTTTTACATAAATTATATGCTAATAACCAATAATAAAATACAGTTTTCATAAACGAAGTATGCTGCGATCAGGGTGATGGTTGGTCGTACCCACACATGAGTAGTGTTTCCATTTTACAATGATCATTATGGAAATGAGGTAAGTAATATATTTTCCATAAATAGTTTTAAAAAATATTTTTAATATAATATTAATTCAATAAATATACTTTTAAATATTATCCATGTGGAATGGTCTGGAAAAGAGAGTCACATCACATCGTGAAGGAGGAAATCCACACATAAATGGGAAACATTACTATATTTTAGTGAGTGAAAAGGTTTAAAATAAAATGATACATTATCATTTATGAATAATAAATATGTAATTAATTTTAATATTATGTAATTTATTTAACATATAATCTATAACATTATCCATATTATATTCCATGTATTGAATTAGTGAAAATGATTGACATCGCTTCGTGAGGCGGTAGTCTTCCATACACAATAGAAATTATATTGTATACCCTATAGAATAGAAATTAAAATATAATATATGAAATATTTACTACATATATATTATTATACTATAAATATAAAATTTATATTTTATATCCATCATCACACCCATTCATGGGAGGTGGAAATGGAAAACCGAATAATATAGGTTTGTGAGAGGGTAGTCCTCTACATAAACACATGATGATTTCATAACATATTTGATGTTAATAAAGATGGGTTTAGAAAATAAAATTGGAAAAATAATTAATATATTTATTTTACTAAAGATATTTTATCATAATTTATTAATAATAATTTTATGAGGAGAAAAAAATAAAATAAAATAACTCATTGAAGAATGCTACAGCTTCTTCGTCTATCCTCCTTAGGATTGCACCACCACCCTTAATATGGATTATTTTTTTCCAAAATAGAGACACTAATATTAGAGTATATATTTTGGGATGTTATTTTATAATTTCTTGTCAGAAATGAATTTTATTACGTAAATAATGAGTATAGTGGGTGGCCTTTATTAATTGTGGTGAGTGGCACCATTGTAATTATTGAAGATAAGGTGTGCCTACATTTTCATCATTAAAAATGATACCAAAATGTATTATTTATAAGTTATATAAATAACGTGATCTAAATATGAGCATAAAATAGATTTTATAAAATTTTCTAAATTATAATCCTTAACTTTTCATTTTAACACCTTAGAAAATCAATTTTGACCATAATCGTGGTAACTAATTTTTAAAATGTTCATTTTTAATTTTCTAAAATAATTTAGTTTCAATAAATAGATAATAATTATTATTATTAATATATTTATCAAATAAATTTACTAATATCCCATTCATATAATATGGGAATTTTAATTTAAAATTAATCCCACAAATGAGACAAGGAAGGAGAATTTTCAAAGATAAATGTTTAAAAGATTACATTGATAATCATTCACTTTGTTTTCAGGCTTATGTTAGTAATGGATTGATTAGTAATAGTTCATGATGAACTCTATAAATATTTTCTATAAATTATTAATCTCATTCGATGTTAATATTTCATTGAGGATCTTCTGATCCATATATATTTTAGACTGCTCTGCTTAGTGATATTTTAACAAGATTTCAACGCAATGATCACTGTAGTAACTTCAGATCATGTTTTTGATATTTATTATATTTAATATTCTATAAAATTAGGATATAGGGATTCATTTTATTATTTTTTAGAAGTTTACATTTCAAACCATTTTTGATGCATTGCAATATACCATGAAAATTCCCCAACACGAGGGATTTATGAGGGCTCTTTTAGTGATAATCATCTTTTTCTATTCAATGAAACTTTAACCACATTAATTATCATAGAAAATTAATACCCCTTCTATTTCATATTTTTTTCAGGTATAAATATCTTGATTATTTTCACACAAAAAATTTGTAATAACCACCTAGTGTTACGAATCTAGGGATATTTATAATTAATGCTAGTCATGGATGAAAAATAATTTCCATTGTCATCAAATGGCCCATAATTATAATATTTATAATGATAAAAATCCACAACAATTAAAAATATATTGTCTAAAAAACACGTTTACTATACATTATATAAATAGTCACAGTTTACAATATATAAATAAATGTGTTCAAATTCTTCTCATGGTTCCCCGTGATTCTATTGTATGTATGAATAACCACTATAAAGACGATAATAATTTTTTGAGTTAATTTATATGGACAATATTCATTATATAATCAAATAATTTTTGATAATTAGATACACTAATTTAGACCTATATTTACTCATATTTTCTATACCCTATTCAAAATTTATTATTAATAATATAACCCTTATTAAATATTAATTGTTGATTTCTAGACAGAAGGTCAACCGTAGGGAAATACTGGGCCCCATGCACCTGATAAAATGTTTTCCAATTTGTGGAACATGATTATTTTTATTTATTGTGATATTATTGATTTTATGAAAATAAATACATAAGAACATTAACCTATTATTATGATAGAAGAATAGGATCGACACAACACAAAACGATGTAGGTGAGCACGTAAAACCCTTTTCAATATGTATTTATAACTTCTTATTTTTTTCCTATAACTTAAATTTAGACAATATAAAGGATTCATGGATATGTAAATGATATATGTATATTTTTCTTAGATATTTCAATATCTCTATCAGGAGGAAGGTAAAAATACACTTCCGTGATTACATCAATATATTCACTCATAATGGGAATATATTCTAGCATGATTCTCTCATTTATCAAAATCATTTCAACAATATTTTTTCCCATAGGGAAATAATATCCACTATTTAGTTGAATATTCCAATGGTGATTTATCCTCCAGCTTATAATTATAGTGGATTCTAGTATTACATAGGATATATAGAGCGATCTCCCTCTCATAAAAGTTTATTTTCGATTTATATAAAGAAAACCAATTCATGAAAAATAATAACACTATAAAAAGAATAAGTTTGGGATTTTATGGAATATTCTACCAACAATTTTTTATTATTGAGTAATTATATACATATTATTATTTAATTTCATCACTCGTTATTCTTATAGATATCTCAACTCTTATGTTTTAATGTGTTTTTAGAATAAGTCTATTAAACATGAATGATATAAATGAATGGATATGACTTGAATAAAAATATATTTTTTTTATTCATTATTTTATAACTATTTCACCTTTCAGGAAAATATTTTTTGTATACACCACATAAGTAGTAATATATTATTAAAATCCATTCAATCTAGGATTTGGTGGAGTTTTCCATTGTTTTTTATTAAATACCTTGTCTTATGGAAATGGATTGAAATATCCTCATGTTTCTTATAGTGGTAACATTTTAATATATGTTGAGTGTTGATATAAAATTTATTTTAATCTATTTCTTCATTGGGTTTCATCATGTCTCTTCGCCATTAATTAATCTAATTAAATATTGTTTACATTTAAGCCATCTCACAAATCTATTGAGGTACTTTATGAGATTATAAATCCCATATTTTTGACACATGAGAAATTTGGTTTTCTTTCCTCCATGAGATTGTTTATATTATCCTCCCTTTGTAAAATCCATTTTACATTTTCTATCATCAAGAAATTGACACCATAGGGAGTCTTTAATAACCATTTTGTCCAAAACCACATGAAAAATAACATATTCATATATTCTAAATGATAAAATTAATAATTCTTTTTTGTTGGATAATAATTATTACACTCATATAGATATCTAACTTACATTCATCATTGATGATGAAGCCATAATAAAACCTTGCATGCATTGTTATGTTTGGAACACACTCCCAAATAGACTCCTATTACATTTCCATAATTTTAATGAACATCATATCTATTTAACAATGAATAATTTAAGGAAATTATTTATTGAAAAATATTTTTTGGATTTCATCGCATTCTTTTAAATCAATTTAATCTTTGGACATCATTTTTTTATCAACGTCAACCAGTGATTGGATCCCCCTACATATGATAAATGATTAATGAAAATTTTGCTTCCTCTATGAATTGATGGGACTGAAATATCATCTCAAGAAATATAATTAACTATTTTATATGAGGGTTCATAAAATACACAAAATAGATGATATTTTTCTTGATTAAAATTCTAGACCACAACTTTATCATTCTTAAGAGAAAGAGTGATTATGTATGAATAAATCATCTTTTTATATCATGAGTCATTCGATCCAGTAATTCCATTACTATTATAGATCCATTTCCCCTAAGGATAGGCATATCAATTAGGAAATAATAACATTTTATATCATGTTGTGTATTGTCAAGGTTTTAGCTATTTCCAACGATGATCTAAAATAATAAACTCATGGTGAGAATAATTTAACTAAAACAAACAAACTATAATATTGTATACAAAGATGGAATGAATTTCAAATTATAGCTATATCACATCTTATGAGTCTCTAGTTTTTAATCTAGTTTTTACATGGTAATTTTTTTATTATGTTTTATAGCCTTGAAATTCGTTCATTTCGACCATAATGGTTTCTAAAGAGTTTTTTATTTTTTCAATGAATGTTTATTTGGAGTGTTAAACCAGGTTTTCTGAAAGGTTTCTTTTTTTAAACAACATAACAGTCACGTAAAGGCACAATGAACCATTTATATTGTTGTAACCCAGTTATACAACATGGATAGATCAAAATTAATCCATAGTATTTGTGTATAGATATTATTTCATGGAAACCACATGGCTCTATACATAACCAATATTCATGGATATTTCTATACACATAGTCATATCCATATGATTCTTAATATAACAGTCTACTATGATTTTAAAAAAACTATTCCATTATTTGACACAAACTATAGAGACCAATAACTTTTATACATAATATTACATGAGTTTTTAAATAATTGTCCATTGAATAAAAACAGTTATCAAAATTATACTACATTTTGATTTCTAGATTCATAAACCAATAAAATAATACACATTTATATTATTGTACATATTTTTTCCCTAAATCCATT
Source organism: Viscum album (assembly GCA_963277665.1). NCBI lineage: Eukaryota > Viridiplantae > Streptophyta > Magnoliopsida > Santalales > Viscaceae > Viscum > Viscum album. Next base: position 547,694,428 of record OY728166.1, on the reverse strand, counting down.
GAATATAAAAAAACAAAATGTTATAACCTAATGAAATAATAGTCAAAAGGGGTGATCCAAATGTCATAGTTTGGAAATAAAAATTATAATTAAGCATACCATGTGATTCAAATGTATAATATCTCACCATAGAAGATAATTTATGAAAAGAATAATATGATATATAACATAAATAAAGTGGTATTAAAATATCAAAGAATCATATTAAATTTGGACGCAAGAAAAAAACCTCACAAAATAATATGTAAAAGTTAACTAAAATATTGAAATCACATAGTGGGTATAATCACATGATTGATTATGATTACTTTATAATCACATATACAATGTATAATGATAAAAATAATTTACCAAATGATTTGGAGTGATATATGGGATTAATACCTAATCATTTTCAGGATTATGTGTTCTAAAATCTAAAATCAGTCATAAATCATAATCTAAATAATTACCCATGGAATGATATGGGATTCCTAATCTTTTCTATAACCATAATCAACGTTGATTTCAAAAATAAGGCTTTTGAGAAATGATTATAAAGATCACACGACCCCATTAATGAATATAGAATATTATAGGATATATGTGAGGGATATATTTATATATTTTATAATCATTACCTAACCTAAAATAGACTGAGCGAGTGAGTTACAGTGATAATGGTTATAACACAATGAAAATAGGTTGTTTTAAGAATGGATCTGTTTCTCCCGGAGCGCTCCCCTGAGAGCACTACACCTCAATCAAGGTTTCATCCCCCTGGCCTTGGAGCGCCTCGCCGCTCCATCTCATTTCTCGCCTTCATGAATCTCTTTTTCTTCTATCTGAGGCTATTTTTTCCTTCTCTATTTGTTATATAATATTCAAAGACCTCAATTTCCCCTTCTTCGTCTTCTTCTCCTTTATCTGATGGTTTGGGTTGCGGTTTTGGGTTGCGGTTTCCGGCTTTCACAACTCGTTGAAGATGATTTTTCTTCAGCCCTTTGATGGAGATTTTTGAGGGAGTCACGCTCTCTTTTTCGGCAATGATGGTTCGTCAGTAATGTTTTTATAGGGTTGTTGGTGTTGGTTTCTTCAAAACTTTCTATGGAGGTCCAATCCTCTCTAACTCTCTCTGGCTACAATATCCCTTAATCTTTTCTAGGTCAGTTCACTGTATGGTTTTTGAAGAGGTTCTAGGATTTGTCTGTGCGAGCAGTCGGTTCTTGAGGAGGCATGTTTTTACAAAGGTCTTCTTTTCTTCTGGTTCCCTCGATATTTGATCTTATTTTTGGGTGATTCTGTTTCATGTGGTTCTGATGGCAATGTTTTCTAGTCACAGAGACATTTTGTGGCTCGTTTCTGGTGCTTTTCCTCCTCTCTGGAACCAAGATCCCAAAACTCTTCTCTGAGTCGGACAAGGGTGATGGTTTTATGTTGTTTTGGGATGTATAGTTGGAGAATTCAACGATGTTCTAGGAGGTTTTGCTCATGATGGATTCTTTTTTGCCTTCAGGTTTCTGCTGGGAATGTTCTCAATGGATCTGGTTTATTTCCATTTTTGTGAAATTTGTATTTCTAATGGTTTTGTTTCCAAATGATGGATTGGTTATGGATTTTGTTCACTTAGAAAGTGATTCGACGATGGTAAGGTTATTGGGGTCTTCTATGTTTGTTGTCTATAGATTTAGTGGGATGATTGATGGTGATCTTTGCTAGAAGTGTTGATTTTTAGTTGAATATGGTGATTTTTCTGTCGAGGGCATAGATTGAGGCAGACCGCTGCAAGAGATTTGGTGACTCGAGGTTGTTCGACGATGATTTGTCCAAGGCGTGTCGTTTTGAATTTCAAATTTGGTTATTGCGGCTCTCTTTTGAATTTCAAATTTGGGATGTGATGGTGTGGAAAGCTTGAATGTGAGGCTCCAACATATCCATAATATGGACTCTTAAAAAATACAAAAAAATTGGATTTGGAGGTAAATAGGCTGTTTTAAAGAGATCCATCTCCATAAGACATTTATTAATTCATACACATTATAAAATAGTATATAACAAAAATATATTCATTATAAATGTATCATAGAACGATAAATGTATGTATCATACAATATATTACTTTTTAGAACAACTAATAACCATTTTATAAATAATTCATTTCTAATATAACTGTTTCGAGTGCTAAATGGTTCATTTTTTGTGCATGTTTTTTTTTGTTCTCTAGTCCAAGTATTAATAATTTGATCTTGCTTCCACAATATATAAAATTCAATCAATGATATTAATATAATTTTTATTAATCTTATAGTTATGTTCATCCATAAAAGTTAGAGACAAAAAATTTATTAGATAGATCATAGAGACGGTAGGTCATATGTATGCATGTACGCTATTTATATTTTCAATATAGGGAATGAAATATAGTTAAATAAAAATAAAACGATCCAAAATAATATTAATAATATAATAAATATCCAATATGTTTATTATATCCATCATTATAACCATTTTTTATATGTGGTTATGAAAAGTGAATTACATCTGATCACGAGGTGGTAGTCCTCTACACACAAGAACAGATTTTATTACCCATTTTATTGATGTGGAAATTTATTTTATTGATAAATTAACATAATAACATATAAATATATGAATATTAATAGTATTATTATTTCAAAATATTATCATTAAATTTTTAGTTGGTTTATGATAAAATAATATTAAAATATTTGGTTAAACAATATAACTCTTATTCAAAAAACATCTTTTTGCACATTAAACTCTTTTTAGTTGGAGTTATAACCATAATAATACCACTATAATTTTTTTATGATAATAATAATATATTTGGATATGTATTTTCTAAAAAAAATAGCATTGATGTGTAGTGAGAAGAAGAGAGGAGGTTCCCTTTTATACGTGATGGGAGAGGATCTCTTAGAATGAAATAAAATATTAAATTTATATAAATTTATTAGCAATGAAAAAGGCCGCAAAATGATATAATTTAAATGATTTTATAATGATGGATAAAAATAATATCATCCATTAATTTGATTTAAAATATTATATTTTGTTTTTACCATTATCACTTTTTTACCTTGATTAATTCATTTTACAATTACAATGAATAAATTTTTTTAAACTTTTGGGGTTAATATTGTAACTATAAATGGATTATTTGTCAATAAATGGAAGAAAATTCTTATTTTTTAAAGAATAATAATAATATTTCATAATATTTTATTTTTATGTATTTTAAATAATTTAAATAAATATAAATTATTATAAAATAAAATTATGTTCTTTAACTATTAATTTAATTCGACATTAAAAATTACATGTAAAAATGAAATTAAAACTAAAAAATCTGCAAATTAATTAACTTATCATTTGAAAGTTTTTTACTACGTTTGAGCATATAATTTAATGATCATTTACTAAGTGGTTATCTGTTCAGTTATATATATATATATACTAATATGAATTAATGTTTATTTTATTTACGGAATTACATACTACAAAAAATAGATAAACCATAGTTACACTTATAGTTATAGCCGTATCCCACCATAATAGGATTTGAAAGATAATATTAATAATCTATTATTAAATTTAGAAGTCGCTTGATTTAGATAAAGAGGGAGTCCATAGGGTCTTGTTTCCTAATAATATATAAATGGTGTATGTAAAACAAACCATTAAAAGTTTAAGATAAGATCAACCTAAATTATGATTTACATATGTATTGATCCTAAAAAATGTTCCCAAACTTATCCCACAACCCTTTCATCAAATCATATCATTTTTTCAGACTACTACACATCAATTTCCATGAAATTACAATTTATATGCAACCTAAAACCACCTCACCATATACAAATCCCATTAATTCCCACATGCTTATAAGAAATACAACTATTCCTTGAAAAATTGTGGAAAAAAATGATGGATCCATGATTTGTTCTTAGAACCTTCTAGTTATGGTGGAATAATTTGAAATCACTTGGGTCAATTCCATGAACACACATAACAACTATATTAATAATAAAATATATTTTTAAAGTTGTCTAAATGACCACTTCCCAAAAAAAATTATTAAAGAACAAATAGATGATACAGGGAATTTTAATAAATTGATTATAGACATCATCCATCTCCTTTGGTAAATGAATATCAATAAATTAATTATGAAAAATAATAGCTAAAAAAGACACTCCAATACTCGACTATTTTATTTTAAAAGGGTCAAACTCTCTGTATTATTTAATAAAAATGTGTGTTTCATCAAATAAAATTGTTTCTATATAAACTATAAAATATTTTAATGAGATATAGAGACAAAAGGTAATAGAATAGAAGTGGTTCACATCATGAATAACCATTTTCATAGATTCATGATCAATCTATATATTTCTCTATAATTTTTTTTTACATAATCCACTACATGAATGAATACCCATAATTCTACCTCATCAAAAATAATCGTATCGTGGATGTGAGTAAATAAACACTTGAATGTTTTAGTAGTTTTGAGTATATAATTGCATCATATATGTCCTGAGGCCCCAAATTCAGAACTATCCACATTGAAATTAAAAAACGATGCAATTGGAATGATCTACGTGAAAAAGATAACAAAGATGAGATTTCAGCAAACAATATTAACACCCAAATATTTAATGATATTTATATATTCTATAGAATTTATTCTAGTAACCAAATCCAAAAATCATTCCATATATATATTTTTAATATCAAAAATAAATATCGTATTGTTAGATATAAATCCTTCAAAACAAGTATAATTACATAACATCGAATATTACTACATGATAGGGGCCATAGATGAACATAACAGGTTCAACACTTGTGCACTAAAAATCAATATGAGAAAAGGATTCATGATCACTCTCATGTTTCCATTAATATGTAAGGTGAAATTAAATATATACTAGCCATGATCTTATAGACACCTTGAAAATTACAATTATGGAATAATATACAAATATTATTCCCCAAAAATCACATAGTGAGAGAAGATGTAAGGAAAAAAATATCCTTCCTCTTAAAATCTACTATCTGTTGGAAAACAGTTTAGCCAAAGATTTTAGATTAGTAGATATCAAGATAGAGTAATAATGAAAATCCATAAAATACGCATCCATCTGTGATACCACTCATAAATACAATAGAGATACCAAAAATATATCCATGTATTAATAGGTTCCATACATGATGAATTTTAGAAGATTGTGTTATATTTCCAGTAGTTGAAGGATGAAATGTCCTACATGAGTTTTTATTAGTGGGGAGTTGTAATAAAATCATGGGGATAATTTTAATACTATATAGACATGTTGTTCAATAGTTGAATTGGATGAAAAGTAAAAAATAATATAAATACAAATCCATGAAGTATCTTATAGACATGAATTGCATAATTTATAATGTATATGGTGCACATTCATCATAATGAAAATATAATGATATCTAATGCAGGACTATACCAATTATACAAGATATAAGTGATTTCCTTAATAAAAATAATTAGCAATCCAATATATAAGAAAACTAGTAGTGTAAGGATAGGATTTGAGATGATTATAAATACAAATAGCTACAAAGTCCTTGTAATGGTCGTGAACCCAATATCCCAGATCTAGTGTCTATAGTAATAAATTTTCTATAGACATAAGAAGTCACATCATGAAGGACCAAATAATTTAGTATTATTGGTTTAGTTGAAAAATAAATTAAGGTCATATACATGTGAAAACATAAAATAAACATTATTTTAATTAATAATTCCATTATTCCCCTTAGAATATCCCTATATATCGGTTACAATACACTTATGGTTATTATTGGAATATTAAACATAATAGTGGTGTGAGCTTATATACATAATAAGGTTAAGAATACAATAAAAGATATCATTAAAAATGAATAATAATAAATATGGGATGGTGAATAACTGATAAACATGACATTTAATCATTAAAGGAAAATATTATGGTATAAAAAATGATAATAAAATAAAGCAATAAATAATCACATAATATGGAAACGTATTCCATGAATAATATAACTAATCATAAAATCAGAAGGGTGTCAACAAATGATCGCAAAATAATGGAATATATAATTTTGGAAATCTTAAACCATTAAGACATTTCATAATATAGTTTAAATATGTGGGTATAAAATCATATAATAACTCCAAATTATTTGTCTCATGAAACTCGTCCATCCATCCAAGGGATACCTTTAATTGAGCCCAAAATCAGTTACTATATACAATTAATTAATCATAGAGTGAAACATAATCAATATAGGAATTTATATTAAAAAACTGTTGGTAGAATTGAATATACATAAACCTATAAAATAAATATATTGACAAACCATGTAGAGTAATATTCTAAATGATACTAAAATTGTACATCCTTAGTATAATTTATTATAAACAATATAAATAAATAATACGGATTATTAAAATAAAACATATCCCTAGTGAATAAAAATTAAAATTAAGGGTACATTTCATGGATTAATAGAAATACCATAAACTTTTCATTGAAAATATATATTTGGAAAGGGCAATTTTAAATTATAAAATCAATTTTTTTTCAAATACTACTTTGAAAATAATTTTATTTGTAAATATTCATTAAATTCATGAAATGAAATCTTTAAAATAATGAGTCCTCGTAATAGTTAGAAATTTTATTCATGCAATGTAGGATGAAACATCAGTTCCTTTCACATTTTCAGAAAATTCCAAAGTAGACAGTGTTGTTAAAATGTATGGACGATAAATTTAAAAACATTTTAAAAAATGGAAATCTAATGTTCTAAAAATAATTTTTCGAAGATTAATGTAATTTGAATTTTTTTCCAGAATATTAATTTTAAAAAAATATAATTTCAGGATGAATAAATAATTAAATTCATATTTTTATTAAGAAAATTATTTCAATATATTTAATTACCAAATAGTGGAAAATTTGTAGTATTACTCTAAAAAGTACACGTATAAGAAAAGGAAAAGAAAATAGATTGCGTTTTTTTTAAAATATTAAATTAATTACCCAAGGTATACTTAATAAAAAACAATCCTAAATAATGATGAGATATAAAAGTAAACCCATACTAATTTAGTAACATTGGAATCATAAGACTCATATTATAAATATCATCAAAGGAGGATATAAATTACATGAATATAATTATATTTCTCTTATAGAATATCAAAGGAGAAGTATATACCCAACACATCGGAAAAAAATATGAATATAGAAAATATTTCATAGAAGTAAACATGCAATGTGAAACCATTACATTTGCATCAACATCAAACATATGTCTTCGAACCACCTATATATAAAATATAGGAGTATTATACATCTATTACATAATAACACTTGTAACACATATTGATTTTAAAATAGGAATAAAATATTAGATATCCTATATGAAATGAAACAAAAATATTAATAATGAATTTAATACCATGAGAAATTATATTATATTTTATTATAAATAAATTAAATTTCTTTGATATCTTTAAATTCACTCAACACTGAGTTCGAATGATATGAAATACTCTATTAAAATGTTATTATATAAAAATGAATACTATAATGTATCTCTTGGTATGATGAGTATGAACAGAAATCACAAATTTATGAAATTATTTTTTTACACATGTATATAGTAAATTCTATTTTTATATTATTCTATGATATAAAATAAGAACCATATAAAAGAGAAGGAGGTTTTTTTGAAGGAGAATATTTTTTGGAAAGGTTTATTATTCAAAATTTTCATAGAGAATTTAAAAATAAATATTAAAACATTTAGAAATATTATTTTCGCTAAAAAGAAATTTTCATAAATGTAAATACAAAAAATATTATTTAGTCAGTTTTTCAAATGTTTTTTAATAGTTAATTTTCCATGAATAGTCAATAGACTGGTTTTTATTGAATGATTCTTTTTCCATTAAATTATTTACAATGTATAATTGTATTTTTAATTAGTTTAAAATTAAAATTATTTCAATTATAGTAAAATTTAATGTATTTCGATCATTTGAATCAATTTCATTTTAAATATTGATCTGAAAATATTCCATATTTTGAGAATTTTCTCTTTAGAAAACATCTCTTGAGTCATGTTTGTGATTTATCCTCATATTGAATCTTCCACATAAATAAATTTATTATATATGAATATATTTTATATTATGAACACTTATATTTTTTATTACTTAGTATTTTCAAAATATATTTTTACCATAATAATTACTTAAATTATGATAAATTACATACCACAGTTAAAGTAAAAATTGGTTTATCGGTGGGGGTGATAACTAAAATGTTTGGAGTTAAAACTACCTAAAACTAATAAAAAATCCTATTTCAGGTACATATTTAAAAATTATAACCACTATAGTCTAATAAATACACATTTTGGGGGATTTTCTTTTGAAAAATACGGGTATCACATTATCTTTTCAAATATTACTTATGTTTCCTCCTCCAACATATAAATGGACAACACCCCTACACTCTTCAAACATCAAAACAATTTGATATTGAGAATTGATATCAGAATACCTTAAGCAACATTCCAAAGGCACCAAATGATAGAAATAAATGCCAAGGGCTTCCAGAGAAAAGTGGGGAATGATTTTCCCTCAAGAGGATAACCCAACCAACCAACAACTATAGTGCATGGATTTTAGAAAAACCAACCATACCATAACAACCCAATGTTCATAAAATTGAAAATTTATGAATCATCAGAGTACAATAGAAACTAAAAGACAACCACGACAATCTGTGACACCTCAACAGCTCCACTCCAGCTCCAAACTCGTTGCCCCACCAAGCATCATGAGGCACCGCTAAAAAAAGGTGATGCCAAACCTTTTCCCATGTCCTGGTATACTACATCTGCAAAGACACCAATGTGACAAAGTAGTCGGTGAGTAAAACTACTCAGTATGATTTCCCCAGATGACTTCCCTACACATGCCACTAGGATAAACATCTATCACCTTTATATAAAATAGTTTATATAAAACAATTCCATTTGAAAACTGATTACAAAATCCAAACATGCTACACAAGGGAAAGCCCCCACAATCAAGACACATGTCGTTACCATGTTCATATTTCACTCACAAGGCCCATATAAAAACATTATATAGTCAATAAATCAACCAAAAATGGGGGGTACTTTCTCGGCCAAACTGTTTAAAACCCAACAAGTGTTACTTTCTCGGCAACTTGCCTTGATGGTGGCCCTTCCGAACATTATCCATCCATCACCATGATTATAGTGGCACTTTCTCGACCACCCCACAACATCACAATACATTCCAAAACAACATCCCATCTATATACACATAAGCACAAGCCACACAATATCACACATTATTTCAAATACTATCACAAGCCATTCTCATGCTCAAGGTCGTTTTCATTTTAAAATCAACATTTTAAAATCATCCAATTGAATCCATTTCCAACAAAACCCATTTCACCCAAAAATCCCTATTTGATGCCAAAACCCCCCATTTCTTCACCCATACATTTTCCAACATATTTTCCACATGATTACCAAATTAAATTTCAAACAACTAATTTAATTGTAAATAAACCACAAAATTCCACCATGTGGAGTCAAGAGAGAAGCCACCTACCTTTTAGGGTTTGGTAAAATCGACCTATCTCACAATTGCACCTCAATCCGGTAGAACACCTCCTTGAAAATTCCTTAGAAACCCTTGCCTAACATCAATGGGCCCAAACGATTGCATCTTAGGAAAAAAACCCTCTATATACACACAAAAAGTGTAGATCTAGAAAACCAAGAAGGTGGGAAGAGCAGATCTAGAGGAAAACACAAAAGAACCATGGGAGAAGAATTACCTGTGAGAAGTCTCCTTCAGACCCTCTAGAATCCTCTTCATAACCCTTTCAAAATGAGTGGAGGATCCCATCTAGCCCATGAGAAACGAATATCCTGAGTGAGGCTCTAGTGGGATTAAAAGATGAGTGTTTTAGGTCAAGCCCGAGGGAGCCTGGACATAAAAACCCCAACATTATGTGGTCGTACGGTTAGCACGCACGGTTTGGAAAAACGTGCGCTAACCGTGTGCATGCCACTACCTTGAGAGTAGGGTCCCACACAATATCCTCGCACAGTTTGGAAAAATGGGCGCAGTCCGTGCGAAGCCTACTGCCTCCCCCTTCACGGTTTTCTGGAGCATTTGCACGGTTTTCACAATCTGTGCGCAAACTATGTGCCCCTTTAAAAGCATCCAAATTCTTCCAAATTCATTCCAAACTCTCCCAACCTCTTCCCAACTCATTCCATGAACTTTAAACACATAAAAGGGAATAAAAAAGGCTCCATAACTCAAACCATTGGTAATACATTCTACCCACCATTGGAATTTCTATCCTCAGAAAGTAATGGACCCACCCTTTACTGAAAGAGCTTGGGCCACTGCTTGGCCATTTATTTCTCTCGTTCCCATGTTTCATCCTGGATCTTTCCATGTTTCCACAATACCCAAACTAGGATGATGATTTTACCATGAATTTCTTTCTTTTGCCTATCCACAACCTGCACTGGCACGTGCACCAACGAAGCATACGACTCTAGCTCAACATGATCCTGTCAAATAACAAGGCCCCGATCCATCTGGTACAATTTCAACTGCGACACATGAAACACATTGTGTACCACACTGAACCTAGTTGGAAAAGCCAACTGATAGACCACCTCACCAACCCGATTAGCAATCTAAAAAGATTTAATGTACCTCAGAGATAACTTTCCTTATTTACCAAACCGACGATGTCCCAACCGAGGAGAAATCCTCATGAAAACATGATCACTCGCCTTGATTGAAAATGGCCATTGACGATGATCTACATACGATTTCTGATGACTCTGTGTTGTCTCCATCCTCTTCTTGATCAACTTGACATTTTCTGTAGTCTCCTGGACAAGACTTGGTCTAACCATCGAGGACTCACCCATTTCCACCCAACATAGTGGAGAATAACATGACCACCCATACATTTCATCAAATGGAGCCATATGTATGGATGCTTGATAACTATTATTATTCTATAATTCAATCAAGGATTTGTGCTCCTCCCACGAGCCACAAAAATCCATCACAGAATCCCGCAACATATCTTCCAAGGTTTGATTCTTCCTCTCGTATTGGGCATCAGTCTGAGGGTGATATGCCATACTCATGGTCAACTTTGTTCCAAGGGATTCATGCAATGATTTCCTAAAATGGGATGTAAACCTCAGATATCTATCTGATGTGATCGAAACCGGAACACCATGCCTCTTTACCACCTCCCGGACATAGATTTTGGACAGATCCTCCATCGTATGAGATTCATGAATTGGAATGAAATGGGGAAACTTCGTTAGCCAATCCACTATCACCCAAATGGAATCGTGTTTTCTGACTGTTCTTGGGAGACCTGTGACAAAATCCATCTCTATCTACTCCCATTTCAAAATAGGGATAGGTAAAGACTGCAACATTCCTACTGGCCTCTGGTTCTCTAACATGACCTGCTGGAAAGTCAAGCATCGTAAAACGAATTCAGCCACTCTTCTTTTCATTTCATCCCACCAGAACATCGCTTTCAATTCCTTATACATCATCTGAATTCCTGGGTGAACAACCCACCTGGAATGATGGTACGCCCAGATAATATCCTCTTAACAAGACACGGGTGCAACTATCTGTTTCCGGAAACACAAAAATGATTCTTTATTCAGCTGCAAACCCTAAATGGTCTCACCACCATTGAGTTTCGACCTCATGGTCTCACACTTTGAATCTGACATCTACACTTCTTTAACTAGGCCTGCCAAGTCAAGAATCAATGAAACTGAAAAGAAGACCACTTTATCATCTTGTTCCTCACCTTCTAGCTGCATGTCGGCTATCACTGACATCAACTTCCACTAGTCGGATGCATGTTTCACCACCGGAGCATATGAATTCCTACATAATTCATCGGCCACAAAATTTACATTACCCAGTGTGTACATTAAGTCAAAATTAAACATCTGGATATATTCCATCCATCTCCTTTGCATCAAGTTCAGATCCCATTATGAGAAAATGTGCTTCACCCTCTTACGATCCATGTAGATTGTGAATTTCTCACCGAAGAGATAATGGAGCCAGATTTTCAATGCATGGACCATTGCCTCCAACTTCAAATCGTGAGTTGGGTAGTTCTTCTCATGCACCATCAACTGTCGTGAACCATACGCAAACACATGATCCCATTGCATAAGAACACACACCAACCCTGATCCCGACGCATCACAATACACCACATACCCTTTCCCCGGTTCTGGAAAAACCAAGATTTGTGCTAATTTAAGGCGACCCATTAGCTCATCGAAACACTGATGACACTGTTCATTCCATTGGAATGGAACATTCTTCCTTGACAAAGCTGTCATTGGTGAAGATAACCATGAAAAGTCACAAATAAAACGTGGATAATACCCAGATAGACCAAGGAAACTCAGTATCTCAAATACATTCATTGGTGGTTTCCATGAGATAACGACCTCTATCTTTTCTTCATCTAATGAAACAACCTATTCAGAAAACACATGGCCAAGAAAATGATCGTCTTGTATCCAAAAGTCACATTTTGAAAATTTGCAATAGAACTGATGATCTCTCAATATACCTAGAACTATCGCCAAGTGATGTTCATGCTCTTCCCTTGTCTTTGAATACACGAGAATATCATCCACAAACACCACCACGAATGAATCCAAATATCTCTGAAATATCTGATACATTAATTCCATGAACACCGCTGGTGCAATCATTTTGCGTCGTGCTCCCGCATTAAAAATATGTGTCCCTCTTTCGCTTGAACCCAACGTTAGAGTTCCCACTAGTCCTTGTGGGTATTATAATTATTCATCCGCCCGGAGTTCCCAGAAAATCTCGCTCACCTACCGAGTCTCGATTTACCTTTTCTATGTATTCCATGATACACATCACCGCTATTTTAGAACGGATTTCCTACCTCAAGCCCGCCTCGATGATCCTTGCTTTCAGTGATGTGCTACCCACCAACTCATGTGCAAACCACACTAAGCTCATAAACATAGCTGCATACTCCATTACGAATATATGTTCTTTCATCAAACTGAAAAAATAAATTGTACGCTAAATCTTGATCGTATGAGGGTAGAATTGTTTATTAAAAAATTCCTCAAAGGTTTCCCACATCATACCCTGGTCCATCTCATCTTGGACTACCAACTCCCACCATTGAAGGGAACTATCATCCAGCTTATATGTTTCTATCTTGACCTTCAGATCTGTTGGGGTTCCCAAGAATTAAAAAATTCTATTTATTCGTGATAGCCATGCCTCTTCACTTTCTGGGTCTGCATCACCCCTAACAACGGGTGGGTTATGCTTCTGAAACTGAGCCACATAGTCGACATGTTTGGGATCTTCTGCTCTATTTATACTTCCCACCACCTGGAATGCTTGGAATATACATTGTTCTAGCTACTGGTTCACCTGGGGCTCAGGTGCAACCACATTCTCATTAGCCGCTTCCGGTTGGTCTCTACAATGCCTACCCGGAGCTATTTCTATAAAAATAGAACAAAGAAGCATGAGTCTCGCTTCTGTAGACATCATGAATTAACAACATCAAATACCATTTCATAAAAATCAAAGACAACCTGACTTTCCATTCAAGCACATTTCCCAAGTTGTACCAGTTTTGAAAATCACCAATTTTTAAAATACCATGTTTTTTCACATCTCGGGTTCATACATTTGAAAAATCATTTTTCAATTCAACCCATAAATCATTAAACCTAATGAAATATGCATCCTATAAAGAAGTCATATATATCATTCATGTCATGCTCATTTCATTGGCTACACCAACAACAATGAGATTTCCAAATACCTATAAGTGTCTCCAAAACACTTATGTACCCAGCTCCCTGGTAATATGAAGTTCAACATTAAAGGGTTAGCTAAATCCTTTTATGCTATACATTCCAAGTTCTAACAATCCTACAACTTGCTACCATCCTGAATCAAGGAGTAACCAAGAAAGAATGTAAACTCCAAATCTGAGAATCGACTCCAAAGGACCGAACTAGGTGATACCACTTGTAACACCCCACCCCAACCTCATTGTCTTGTGGAGGCGGTGAGTGTTACATGTACTTAAGCGACGTTCCCAAGGTGCCAAAGGATAGAAATAAATGCTGAGGGATTCATGAGAAATGTGGTGAACAATTTTCCCTCAAGTGGATAACCCAACCAACCAACAACCAACAACTATAATGCATGCATTTTAAAACAACCAACCATTCCATAACAACCCAAAGTTTATACAACCGAATATTTCCAAAACATCAGAGTAAAACGGAAACTAAAAGACAACCACAACAATCCGTGAAACCTCCATATCGCCACTCTAGCTCCAAACTCCATGCTCCACCAAGCATCATGAGGAACCGCTATAAGAAGGTGATGCCTTAGCATTTCCCATGTCCTGGTATACTACAACTTCAAAGACACCAAAGTGCCAATGCAAAGGGTAAGTACAACTACTCAGTAGGATTTTCCCAAATGGCGTCCCTAAACATGACACTAGGATAAACCGTTAGCACATTTATATACAACATTTTATATAAAAAAATTCCATTTGAAAACTGACTACAAAATCCAAACATGCCACACAAGGTAAATCCACCACAATCAAGCCACACACAGGTTACCATGTTCATATTTCACTCAAAATCCCCATCTAAAAAGATTACATAGTCAATAAATCAACCAAAAACATGGTAACTTTCTCATCCAACCCATTCACAACCCAACAAGAGGTACTTTCTCGACCACTTGGCTTGATGGTGGCCCTTCCGACAATTATCCATCCAAATCCGTGAATATAGTGGCACTTTCTTGACCACTCCACAACATCACAATACATTATAATACTATATCCCATCTGTATCCACACAAGCACAAGCCACACAAGATCAAACATTTTTGAAAACACCATCACATTCCACTATCATGTTCAAGTTCGTTTTCATATTAAAATCAAAATTTTAAATTCATCTAATTGAATCCATTTCCAAAAAAACCAATTTTCACCCAAAAATCCCAACATCATGCCAAAAACCCCCAATTTCTTCACCCATACATTTTCCAACAGATTTTCCACATGATTTACGAATTAAATTTCAAAAAACCAATATAATTGTAAATGCACCACACAATTCCACCAAGTGGAGTCAAGAGAGAAGCCACCTACCTTTTAGGGTTTGGCGAAATTGACCTTTCTCCCAAACACACCACAATCCGGTAGAACTCCTCCATGAAAATTCCTTAAAAACCCTTTCCTATCATCAATGATCACAAACGTTAGCATCTTAGGCCAAAAAAAACTATAGATCTACACACAACAAGTGAATATCTAGAAAACAAATAGGGAGGAGCAGATCTAGAAGAAAACACAAAGGAACCATGGGAGAAGACTTACCTGGGAGAAATCACCTTCAAACCCTCTTGAATCCCCTTCAAAACCCTTCCAAAATAAGTGGGAGAGCCCTTCTAGACCCTGAGAACTGATAATCCCGAGTGAGGCTCGAGTGGGAGGAAGAGAGGAGTGTTTTAGGTCAAGACCGAGGGAGACCAGAATTAAAAACCCCAACTTTAAGTGGTCGCATGGTTAGCCCGCATGGTTTGGAAAACCATTCACTAACCGTGCCCACGCCACTGCCTCGATAGCAGGGTCCCACACGGTTTCCTCGCACGGTTTGTAAAACTATGCGCAGGCCGTGCGAAGCCAACTGCCTCCCCCTGCACAATTTTCTAGATCATCCACACGGATTTCACTAACAGTGCGCAAAACGTGCGCCCCTTTAAAAGACTCCAATCGCTTCCAAATTCATTCCACACTCTCCCACCATCTTCCTAACTCATTCCATGCACTTTAATCACATAATAGGGAATAAACAAAGGATACATACCTCAAACCGGGGGTACAACATTTAATGACTAGATATAATTATGAATTTAAATTATTTGTAGTATATTTATAACATTATAATATTTCATCAATTATTAGATCATATATTCTTTCAATATTTTACTCTCTGTAGGATATGATAATGACACATCCATGTAGGATGGATTAATGCCCTATGAAGCGATGTGTATATCTTTTCACTTAATCATTAAATAACATGTAGTACGATAAAATTTAATGAATATTTTTGATATTTATGATTGAAATATAAATCTAGAAATATAATATCACATATACTTTCCAACCATCTAATTCATTGGAATATTATAACAACCCTTATATGTGTGTGTGGACTATCACCTCTAATATACGATTTGAAATATTATTCACTTTATTTTTCCCTGTATTTTAATATAGATTTATATTATTAATATAAAATCTATATGTAACATAATAATTTATTTTGATTATTTAATATATATATTTTTTAATTAAATCTATCTATAAAAATTGAAATAATGTTCATGAAAACATATGGAATATCATCTCCCCTAATGGTGTAATCAATTTTCTATCACTAAAGTTAATAAATTAATATGAATAAATAATAATTGAATAAATAAAATATTTATGTTATGGATAATATTATATATTTTTTGTTAAAATAATTATATTAAAAGGAAAAAACTATCAAACCAAAAAAATAGTTCAAAATTAAAAAATATCAAATAAAACAGTGATTTAAATAAAAACAATTTAATAAACTGGTGATAAAAGGATAAAAATAAATTATATATGGTATGATATCTATTACTATGGTTCAATAATATAAGTATAAAATCCTATATTTTTTATATATTACGATCACACACATACTGTTTAATTTAATCCCTAGGTAATGGATTATCATCCAACTTTTACTAAGCGGAGACATATGTTGTATTCACCAATTATTCCATTACATGGTGTATATTCGAACCATTTTATATTTTATAAATTTATTATATTTATAATAATAGTATTTAATGCTTCGTTTTTTGTTATTTTTTTACGTGGCATATGATTCTGATGTTACCAAAGGGGTATGACATTATTTCACAATCTAATCGTTGTATGGGATTTTTATGTCTATGTATCCCATAAGAGTATTAGTTAGTAAAAATATCTTAAAAATATACATTTTCATACCATGTGAGTTTTTAAGAATATTTTATTTGTAATATTACCATATATATAGTCATTATTACCTAAAATGATTTAACAACTGATTTTAGGAAAATCAGATTCATTCTATTTCTTGTCAAAGACCCATTTCTTACAGAACTTTGTAATCTAATATTGTTCTATGATATATTTAAATATAAAAATGTTATATTAACTAAAATTTACCCATTTTTTAATTATTAATTATTTAATGATGATAACATTCATTTCATATTCCAAATAATTGACATTTGTTTTTTTATCGAAAATGTGAAAGGAATCGTCGTTATGAAATGTATTTTATGAACATAATATTTCACCATCATGAACAATAAATCCTTGAAAAAAATTACATGATTTAAAATTTTAATTTTTTGGAAAATTATTCTCAAAATGTTTTTTAATTTCGGTTATAAATGGTTATTTTTAATGAAAAACTATTACTTTCCCCAATAATTATTATTTACATTTTTATGGAAATTGTTTTCATTAATTTCTTCATCCCATTATTTTAAATATGAATCACTATCGATATTTTTCTTTCTTATCATACATATTCTATATTAAGATGTATTCTGATGATTTTGACTAAGGATGTGAATTTTTATTTCAATTCAATATATTATTCAAGTTGATTTATGCTTATGTTAATTTTATTGGGTTATGTAAAAACATTTCATATGTTTGGATTTCAATTTTAATGTTTTTATGGATTAGGATTCATCAATTTCAAATGATGAATTAATTGAACATAGTAAGTGATTGGTGATACCTAGTTATAAAATATCTACTTGGTGTATTGACATTTCCCATGAGAAAAATATGTTTTCCATTTCAGATGATTTTCTAACATTAGAATAAATTTCCTTCTAAAGGTCTTAAAAATATTTTCTAGAGGACTAAAATTTTCCTTTCAAACATTATGATATTAGTTAATTATTTCCATATAATCATATTATTTGTTAGATTTTCCATATATATATTTCAAGCTTATGTGAATGTTTATACAAAATTATATCTAATTTTTTACAACTTTATATAATGGTTAGTTTACCAATTAAATGGCATGTCTTATAGTTATATTAATTTCTATTTTGATGAAGATTATTTATCCAATATATATTATCTTATATTCTAACCCTTACTCGGTATCTGATATTGTCATATTATTATGTTTTATTTTTCCTAGGATAGTTATAGTTAATTTTTCATTGATATGTAGAGGTATTATATGAGGAATAATGGATTTCTTGAAGAAAAAACTTCATGTATCTTATTTTTTCAATTATAATATGACTTTGATGTAGCTATCTATATTAACATAGATATTAAGCTATTCAATCCACTGTGATGTATGTCCTTATGTTTTATTATAATACCAAAATGACTCCAAAATATTTTGGATATGATGTTTGGGTTCATTATTGTTGATTTCTAAGAAACATTTAGTAGATACCATGGGGAATACATTTTCGGAATCATATGTAACAGAATTCAACCCTAGGGATTACTTTATGGAAAATATTATGTATACCCTGGAATCCTAATGATTTTTATGGATAATTATTGAATATTTTCCTTGAAATACATCATTATATGGATTCATAAATAGGATGTGTTTCTGGAAAAAATTTACCCATGGGTAATAAATCTAAAAATGAACATTGGGAATGAATCAAGAAATACATTTTACACAAAAAATGAATTTACTATACACCAATTTTTTCAATCTTGAGAGATATTATGTGGTATATTTATATTTTTCTATCACACCATGACCATGTAATCTTATTATCCTATTCTTATCTCAGTCCTTCATCTTTTGGAAAGAGTTGGGTTTGATTCTGTTTATGAAATTTTTGAAGATTTGATGTTATTAGTCGGTTTCAGACCGGTGTACAGTCACCGCACAGTGGGAGGTAGCCATGTGATCAACTCAGGTGATGTGCATGTGTCTATCACATGAAAGAAATAATGTTTTACTGAAATTAAATAAGTAAAATTTTCAAAAAGTATTTATAATAATTAATTATGATGTAGGTAATAATGTTATTATTAAAAATGGGGAATAATATTTTTGTTATCTAAAATTTTATATCAATATAATTATAAATCACATTTAATTTAATGGAAATTTTAATTTTTATTATTAGTATTTATTTTTTTATTCTTATTAAATATCAATTAGTATTATTTTTTTATTAAAGATTCATTAATATTATGATTCTTAGAAATAAAATAAAACAAGAGTGAAATATATTATAATTATTATTGGTTTGGTTTTAGTTTATTATTATTACTATTATTATTATTATTATTATCATCACGTTTTATTTTAAACCCTAAAATTACCCTTCCCCATCCTTCTCCCCTTACCCGCGACGCACCCCCCCACATGGAATCACGCAGTGCCCCCTGGTCTGTTCCTGTGCGTGCACCCCCTCACCGGAGCTCCCTCCATCTTCATCCCACCTTCCAGCCTCCGCTCCCTATGCCACAACACACCGCCTAGAATCCTCCTCCATACACCACCATCCACACCTGATCCTCCCAGCTATATTCGACCACACGGGCTCCCTGACCTCTAGCTGACCTCACCTACTTCTGTCGCACCACCCTCAACCAGCCAAATCCCCCACTCCTAGGTATCCTCGCTGAATACCCTTTCATTTTACAGTGTTTCTCCATTTTTAAGGTCTGTAAAGTGTCCAAAAATTTCTATTATTCCTTCCTTTTATGTGTGGTTGTATTTATACACCTTTGAGGTAAGTGAATTCATGAATTTAAATTCCATATAACTCTGATAAATGTTTCGCAATATCATTTAGTTTTAAAACTTGATTTTCAGCTTCATCTGCACTTAATTAGCTTTCTATAGAGTTCTCAATTTTTTTTTTAAATTTGTTAAGAAAATTTTTTGAGTTGGATTCTAGTTTATGTCAATATGCGTTTACGATGATATTCTTGTTAAAGTTCAAAATATTATTTTGATAATTTTGGAAATGCGATTCTCATCCTTATATTATTATCGTAACGATATTTGTGATTCATTTACATTGATGAATTGTTTAAAAATTGGTCATTATAATGATTCATTAATTATGTTTATGTTTTTACACACTTAGGGTGTTGATAAATTGCGATATAATATTTTCAAATAAATTTATGGGATTTTGGGGGTGTTTCCCTTAGTTTCGTTTTATAAAAATGGAGAATGTGGGTTTTTGATTTTACTTGTGAACATTGTGATTTTTAGGGTTGGTTTTTAAATTGAATCTTCATTGAATTTTTTAGATTAAATTATATTTAATGGATTTGTGGTGTTTTTGAGTCCCAAGGTTTTATCATATGGATTTATGGTCGGGTTGGAAGGCGCCTACGAATATTCCCAAGTATTGAAAGGTATGAATATATGTTTCTTATATGTGCATGTTCCCACATATAATAGGGAACATGTGCATCAATATAAGGATATATATATATATATATATATAATTGCATGTGTGTGAGTGAGCTGCAACTTGAGTTAGAAAGCATGGTGTTACCGTTGTCTGAGGTAGGTGTTTCCATCCTTTCACACCTTCTGAAGTTTTATATAGGCATGTGTGTGGTTTCATTTAATTTATAAACATTATTTGCATCCTTATTATTCCAATAGTATATCCATTTTAGTGCTTCTTTGATGGTTAAATGTGTTAAAAATAGCTTTGAAATTGTTTCTTGGTTATGTGTATATGTTTTCTTGCCTTTACTCCAAATTTTAATCCATATAATGTTTTTTTTCTTAATTAAAATTTGACTTTGTTTTTCACCTCTATTTTGTGTATAGTTAACTTATGGTAGTGTTTTCTTGTTGAAATATTTGATCATAAAATGATTTTTGGATTGTCCTTTATTTATGCACATGCATATACCTTGCCAACTTGGTTGGAGCTAACTGCCTTTATCTACAAATGGTACTGTTGGACGTCTTGAGTGGTGTTTTCTTTTAGAAACACATTATGGAACTTGTTTTCCCTGTGTTGGTTAGTTATATGGAACTTAGTGTTTTTGTAGATATTATTTATCATCTCATTGGATTGGTATTTTTCTCCAATACTTGTTTTTATAAGCGGTTCTTATTTTCTAAATGATATGGGTCTCTTCATGAAGTTCTAAAATTTGGTTTGAAAAAAAATCCATGCTTATATTCCCATTTGGCTATTAGTGTATATATATTTTTGAGTTAATGGTGTATGGTACCACTTGGTTTGTTTTTACAAAAATGAATATAGTATCACTAAATATTTTTATTGAAATTCTTTGAAATTTGGAACCTAAGGGCCCGTTTGAATTTTTAAATACAAAAGTGGTATTTAGAGTTATTTTGGAAGTGCTTGTGTAATGTTTTCATAAAGGCATCTGATTATGTAAAACTAGAGGCCCAATTTACAACTCCATGTGTTTAATAAATTGGTTTTGAGAACCGAATGATGTGACGGCCTAGTTCGAACTTTTAATATTTGACACGTATGCATATATATTAGTATATGGGGCACTCTTATCTTTGGAAACCATTTATGGGAAAACGAATATGAAACATCCACTTTTGGTGTAGGCATGTGTGGTGAGATGAGACACGTGTGTGAGATCATTCATAATTATACAATATTATTATAATCACCATGGGTTCTTGGGAATATTTTATATGATATAGTGATGGTTGATGATCAATCCTAATAAGACCGGTTGGTACCCCCTATATTTTTTGTTAGTCCAGAAAGGCTTTGCCACATGATTGGTCAGTTAGAGTGGCTAGATGGTTATAGACTTAAGAGCTTCTCTATACCCCAGAAGTGGGTTCTGAAACTGAGTGTGTCCATGGGTATTATAGGGATGTTTTGGATCTCCCATGGTGATAGGATTATTTACATTCCTTGTTTACTTTCTGTTTCACTAGTTTATTTTCAGTTTTCATTTTTTACTTGTTTTACTCTAGCCTAGATTAAGTATTTTGTGATTTCAATTTTATTTATAAAATAAAAAATTATTCTGGAAATGGTATGTATCGTGTGTTGAGTTTTTAAAGGGGAAAAATGTTGCTTATTTTAAAATGTGAATACCCTACTTTTAAATCTGTATTTTAAACTTGTGTCACTGAACTGTTTAATAAAATATAACTATTGTTTTTAGTTGTTATTTCTAGAATATCCAATGAGAATCTTAGTTTTCAAACCTATTATATCATTCTAGTAGCAGGTTCATTTCCTTATATAGGTTCCTAGTTCATCTTCTCAATATTAGAGAAATCGTAGTTCTGAGTTGGATGGTGACCTAAGAGGTCCCAAAGAGGTATGTATAGTTTTTTCTGTTCTGGTACTAGTTTTATTTGGTTATCATTATTTTTTTTATCCATTTATCTTTTTTCATGGGCCAAATCATTCCCATAATTTATGTGTTGATGCCCGACACTAGTTTCCATCCCATGGGGATCAAGAATGCTACTCAGGCCCTGCCACGGGTCGACTCGGGTGACCGGTTCATGGTTGACCCGGGTTGGATTCTGAAAAAATTGTATCAAAGGAGGCCCTTATTATTTGGAGTGTCTGGTAGATGATTATTATGATTGTCAGGGCTCAAGAGGTAGGTAACAGTTTAGTGCATGATCACTACCACTCAAAACAAGACTTGACTTACCAGGTGTAGTCCAGGATTTGAGACTTTTTCTTTTGGTATCATTGAATTGAGGTGTGAAAATTATTGTTATTTGGTTCACTTTGTGGCCTCACATGGGGTGGTGACCCATGTGGAGTCTATGTTCCTAGTTTAAGGTCATGTTAATGTTATGCCTTACATGGGTCATGTCTCTCCAACATTTCGACGGGTTAGGCAAAAACACTAGTCACTCATTCTGATGGTTTGTAGTTGGATGTGTTTCGTTTTGAACATGGTCTATGTTAGTGTGTGTTGAAAATTATTGTGATTTTGAAAAAATGGGGTTTCTTCAAATTTTTTATGAAATTAGTAAACTAGGGTTTTAATGAAAAAGTTTATCGGTTTAGAAAAACAATTTTTGTGTTTGGATTTATTATGGAAAAGAAGTTTTTGAACCTGGAAACTCCTTATAGAGGGTCACATGTGTGTGGGTATGCAAAGAGAGTGCTTAGGGGAGCATGTTTAAAGATAATGTGAGTGAGTGTGAATGAACCCATATGTGACAGTTCAGGAGGTGCCATAGGTGATTTTCAAAATTTTAAAGATATAATGGTTTTGGGAAAGTGATTTTTCTTTGTGTTTGTATATGATTGGATAATGGGCTTGTTTCCTTTGTCATCTGTTTTTTATTTGATTGAGTTTTGGATTGATGCCAGTATATATGGTTTTTTTCTTGTTGTTATGAGTATGCTTCCCATAAAGCATCCAAATGTTGTTAATGAGTTATGCCTAGTTCTCATTTATTTTAGTTTGTTGCATGCTTGTAGAGTTAATCAATTCTTGTTAGAGGTAGTTGTATAGTTCAGAATGATAGTGTGTCTTTGGGTTGTTGGGAACACCTGGGTTAGTTAAGGTTCGTACTGTCCTAGAGTTTTTTGAGGGTTCAGTTCTCGACTGGTAAAGGATGGATGTCTCATATTAATTAGATTTTGGGTGTTGTTTGTGGGGTTGGCTATTGTGAAGGTTCCTCATTTGGCAAGGACCTTCTCCTGTACCGACTTCTAGTTTGTTGGTCTGTTCTCTCGCATGCCACTATAGTGTAAATTTCAGGAATTTTAAGCCGCCTTGTCGCATCCCTCCAAATTCTAATTATCGTGCGACTGTTCAGGTCACCAAATAGAGTTTTGAATGAAGCGTCATTCGGGAGGAAGGAGTTAGATACAGGAAGATGAAAATTCTTGACTATGAGGCAGGAGAAGCTTCATCCATTAAGAGCCTAGCCAGATGCCTCGGTGTGAAGCTCACGTACAATCAGGAGATTCCAAAGGTGTGTGGAACCTCGGTCCGGATAATATTTTCAGCTTTGGGATTGAAATATCCAAAACTATCCAGTTCTTTTATTGTCACTTTCGTAAAATCATCCTTGTTGTGGTGGCGTGCAGAGTCTGTTCCACCACAATCCAAGTTGTCTTATCTGTTCTTAGTGTTTCTTTTAAATTTTTCTCTCTTTTTGAATGATTTGGGCCCATGAATAGATAAGAATGTTTTGATTTTTATTTGGTCTCAACTGTGTTCATTAGGGGGATGTTTGTTTCATAAAATTCATGGGAGGATTTGAGTTAATTTCCCATCCTCATGTTGCGGGGTTATTCCGTAGTGATATTTTCATTAATGTCTCAAGTGTGTTTTTTGATCCATGTGGGTATAATAAAAGAGTTTGGTTTTGGAGTTCCCCTGATTCCCCTCCTAGGGGTGGTTTGTTTGGGTTTCAAGGATTCGGTGTTATGAAATTTTTGTAGTTGGGAGAATCCTCCCTTGTTCATTCCTCAACTCTGGGTAGTT
This sequence comes from Viscum album, assembly GCA_963277665.1. Taxonomy (NCBI): domain Eukaryota; kingdom Viridiplantae; phylum Streptophyta; class Magnoliopsida; order Santalales; family Viscaceae; genus Viscum; species Viscum album. The sequence goes on along the minus strand of OY728166.1, from coordinate 547,669,667 downwards.
ATTTTTCTTGAGTTAGTCGGGTGTGACATGTGTTGGTAATGGTCACCCTGAGACACTTTGTTTTCTATGATTTTGTCTGTTCATGGACACTAGTGGGGTTGATTGTGAGCTTGGTGACATTCTATGGGAAAAAGGATTCATTGGTGGGGAGAATCATCACACCCCGACAATGAACACCAATTATTTTATTTTTTTCACTATAGCTTATCCTTTGGACATAGTTGGGTTTGGTTCCATGTTTGAAATTTTTGAATCATTGATGTTATTAGTAGGTTTCGGACCTGTGTGTGGTCACAGCATGGTGGGTGGTTGACGTGTGATCCGCTCAAGTGTCGTGCATGTGTCTATCACTCAAAATAAATAATTTTTACACAAATGAATTAATTAAAATGATTAAAATTTAATTATAATAATTAAATATGGTGTAGGAAACAATGTTATTATTATTATTTTAATAAAATTTCATTAATATTATTATTCTAAGAAATAAGATAAATCATGAGTGACATATATTATTATTATTATTATTGTTTTAGTTTATTTATTATTATTATTATTATTATGTTTTTTAAACCCTAAAACTACCCATCCCCCTCCCTCTCCCCTTACCCATGACGCACCCCCCCCCCCGGAATCGTGTATCACCCCCCAAGATCGTTCCTAAGTGCGCGCCCCCTTGCTGTAGCGCCCTCTGTTCGTATCCCACATCCGGACATCCTCCTCTTTACACGACAACCCACCTCCCATCCTCTTCCTCCCTATGCCCCAATCTGCACCTACTCCTCCCAGCCTCCTCCTCCCTATGTCGTAACCTTCACGTGCTCCTCCCAATACTATTCGAACACCCCAGCTCCTTGACCTCCGGCCAACCTCAACTGCTCCGGCCGCACCAACCTCAACCGGTGCGACTCCCCCCCTCTATAGTATCCTTCGTGATTTCTCTATCACTTTTTTAGGGGTTTCCTTGAGTTTTCCATACCATAATAGACATGTTTTATTTTTCCATGTTTCTCAATTTTTAGCGTCTATGGAGGGTCCACAAATTTCTTCTCTCCCTTCTGTTGATGCATGGTTGTATTCACACACCATCAAGGTAGGAAAATTTGGGTATTTTATTTCTGCATCACTCCGCTAATGATGGTGATCTATCTTATAGTTTTAAAACTTGTTTTACAGATTTGTAATGCACATAATTAGCTTTCTATAGACTTCTTAATTTTTTTAATTGGTTAATAATTTTTTTGGATTCGGTTCTTGGTTTATGTCAATATGTGTCTACGATGATATGCTTGTCAAATTGACAGACAATATTTTTATGACTTTTAAAATGTAATTTTCAACAATATGGTATTCTTATCTAGCTGTTTGTGGTTTTTTTAATTGATTAATTGTTTAAAAATTGGTCATTAGTGTGATTCATTATTTATTTTTATATTTTTATGAATTTAGGGTGTTGATAAATTGTGATATGTTCTTTTAAAAATAATTTATGTGATTTTTGGGTTTTCGCCCTTAGTTTTGTTTTATAAAAATGGTAAAAGAGTGATTTGCATTTTATATTTGAACATTGTGATTTTTGTTAGGTTTGTTTTTAAATTGTATCTTGATTTCTTTGTTTGACCTAAATTTTATTTTAGGTATTTGTTTTGTTGTTTAGTCCTGACTGCTTATTGTAGGGAGTTGTGGTCCGTTTCGAAGGCGCGCACACATATTCCTTGGTATGTATATGTATTGATATATGTATCTTCAATGTGTGTGTTCCCTAATAGAGCGGGGAACATGTGCATCAGTTTAAGGATATATATGTATAAATATATATATATATATATATATATATATGGAAGTGCGTGCGTGAGAACGAGTGGCTTATTGAGTTAGAAAACATGGAGTGACCGATGGTTGAAGTAGGCATTACCATCCCTTCCCTATTTACGATGATTTCTATTTCCACTTGCACGGTTTCATTTAATTTATAAATGTTATTCACACACTTAGAATTCTGAGGGTTTATTCATTAATATGTTTCATTGATGGTTAAATGTGTTAAAAACATTGAAATGGTTCATGGTTATGTTTAGGTGTTTCCATGCCTTTTCCCCCAATTCTAATCCATTTAATGTTTGTGTTTTCTTAATTTAATATTGATTATGTTTCGCACCTATATTTTGTTTATAGATATCATATGGTATTGTTTTCCAATTGAAATATTTGATCAAAAAATGGATTTTTGGATGGTACTCTATTTATTCAAAATCTTATACCATTCCCACATTGTTAGAGAAAACTTCCTTAATATGAAAATGGTACAGTTGAATGTTTTGAGTGGTGTTTCTATGTAGAAACATTTTACATAACTCATCTCCCCTACATTGGTTATAGTTATTGAACATATTGTTTTATAGAAATGATTTGTCATCTCTTCAAACATGTATTTTTCACGAACCCTTGGTTTTATAAGAGGTTCTTGTTTTCTAAATGATGTGGGTCTCTTCAGGAGGTTCATTAAATTGGTTTGAAAGGATGTCCATGCATATATTCTCGTTTCGATTTTGGTGTATATATTTTGTTGAGTGTATAGTGTAAGGAAACACATGGTTTGTTTTTAGAAAATTGATTATAGTATCACTAAATGATTTTATTACGATTCTTTGAAACATGGAACCTAAGGCCCCGTTTGTATTTTTAAATAAACAAATAGTGTTTAGAGTGGTTTTGGAAGAGTTTGGGAAATGTTTTCATAAATTAATTTTATTATGTAAAACCAGAGGCCCGATATACAACTCCAAGTGTTTAATAAAATTTATTTGATAAATGAATGATGTGATTGACCAATTGGAAATTTTTATGTTTGAAATGTATGATTATATCTAATTATATGGGGTGATTTTATCTTGGGTAACCCTTTATGGGTGAACACATAAGATGAGTTCATTTTTTAGGGTAGGTAAGTGAGGTGATATGTGTCATGCATGTGAGGGCCTTCCTACTTACATTGTAGTATTATAATCACCATGGGTTCCTGGGCGTCATTTAGATGATCAAGTTACAGGTTTTGACCAACCCTGATTAGACAGGTTGGTACACCATAGGTTTGATGTTAGGCTCGGTGGTCTTTGCCACTGGATTTTCCATTTAGGGTGGCCAGTTTCTTATATACATAAGAGCTTCACCATACACCGGCAGGTGGTTTCGAAACCGAGTATGTCCAAGGGTCTTATAGAGATGTTTAGGATCACCCATGGTTACTGGATTATTTACATTTATTTTTTACTTTCTGTTTCAATAGTTTATCTTTGTTTTTTGATTTTTTACTTGTTTTAGTCTATCCCAGCTTTAGTATTTCTTATTTTTTATTTTATTATTAAAATGACAAATAATTCTGGATATGGTATGTACCGTGTGTTGGGTTTTTTTAAAGGGAACAAAATGTTTCCGATTTTAAAATATGAAAATACTACTTTTATATATGTATTTAAACATTCTATAAGTATACTATATTAGAAAAAAGAACTATTGGATTCAGTGGGTTTTTTGGCATCCCTACTAAGCATCTCGGTGCTCAAGCCTATTATATCATTCTTTTTGCAGGTTCAGTTCCTCATAGAGGTTCCTGGTTCAGCTTCTCAATGTTGGATCAGGCTTGGTTATAAGTTGGGGGGTGACCTAGGAGGTCACACAGAGGTATGTACAATTATTCTTGTTCTGGTACTAGTTTTATTTGGTTATAATTAGGTTTTTGTTTATCTATTTATCATTTGTTCAAGGGCCAAATATTTCACAACTGTTAAGTGTTATAGCCCGACATTAGTTTCCAACCTATGTGTATCGAGAACTCCCCTCTGGCCATGCTGCGGACTGACTATGGTGAACGATTCATTGTAACGCCCCTACCCTAGTTACCCAGAGTCGGTGCATTATTACATAACATTGGCATGATCACAAGAAAGATCAAATCTCGAATGACCGATTGGTTTAGTAGCCTTGGAAACACTAGATATATTCATAATTTTTACATTAAATCATAAAATGAAAAACTACTACAACAACATATTGTCTCCATAAACCACACTCATATCCCCACATAATATCCCTGCAGGTCATTCATAATTTACTTCTTCACTTTCTGGAAAAAATAAAACATAGAAAAGGGGTGATCTCAAATGCCCAGTAAGGATAACAATATACCAGAAACTTTCATAAATAAGAATAAACATTTAAGGATATGTATAACTAAAACAAAAGCTTTTTAAACTTGAACTTCAACATAGTATGACAAAAGTAAAATGAAATAATGCCATTTACTTGTTCACATGGATATTCTACTAATCGAATAATCACATGAAATATCAATAACCACTTTCATAATGTTGGAATGCATAATGCCAGACTATCATAACCACATATCCAAGGCCTCGTGCCAAGACTACAAATAAGATTTTGCCAAGGCCTTGTGCCAAGACACTAGTTTGTCTCATGAGACCTACCGATACATCGAGGAGCTATAGCGGGCTCCACCCGTCACATATTAAGTCCAATGAATTCCCATATGAAAAGTTTTAAACATAACATAAACATTCGTATTAAAACTAGCATACAAAATGTCAATAATTTCACCATAAACTATGAATGGTATAAAAATAGCACATCCACAGTCAAACATATCACAAAACCTTCAATACAATATATAAGTTTTGTATCATAATAAATCAACCTCAAATAAGCGTAAAATCCATAAAAGGATGTTGACATAGATGAAATCAAAACACTTTTTAGAGAAATATCTCTTTCTATTTTGAAATCGTTTAAGAGCCATATAAAATAAAACATTTTCTTTGAAAATATTCTTATAAGATTGTAAGGAAAGATTTGAAGATTTTATAACGGCAGAAAATAACCGCACCCGCCGTATAAGTTAAAAAAACATTCTTACCTTAATTCTGTCGAAAAGGTAAAAAGGACCTTGTTTTGAAAACGACGGAAAGATTCCTCTTATAAAAAGTCAAACAAGGGTATAAATGACTTTAACCCATATTATTGTAAATAATAAAAATGTTTTGAAATACATTTTTAAGAAAACCTAGATATGGATGATAAAGAGATCATAGTAGATTATTACATATAAACAACCTCAGATAATAAAGAGATTGTGAAATAACCCTTACCTTGCACTTTTCCTTGGTTGGGGTAGGTTAACCTCCTCTTCTTCGGGTTCTTCCTTTTGATTTGATCAAAAGGGCTCCATAGGATGGCTTTATGATCAAACTATGGCCTCTAGGTTGTAGTGAGGGAAGTTGGGAGAGTATTTGGGTAGAGTTTGGCCGAACCAAAAGGCTTTGAAGGTGTTAAGAATTGAGATGGAGGAGTGCCCTTTTATAAGAGGGGTGAGGGGCACCTTTGGAAAAGCTAGAGATATTAGTTTATAATAAATTCATAATCGGTTTCCAATGGCTCCAAAGTTTACTATTCAAAGGTTAAGGTGGGGATGGGTCGAAAAAAACTCAACCAATTGAATTTAGACAGGTTTGGGTACTTATATTAACCTTATCTTTAAGTATTAACTCTAAGTTAATTAGTTTCACTTTTACAATGTCTCTTTGTATTTTTATATAATATGGTTAATAAACTTACTATATACATCCAAGCGACCCCCAAGTGATCCATTAATGATGAACCTATCATGATATAAGTCTCTTGGCTGAACATGTAGAAAATGTTTTTATCTTTCTAATGAATATTTATAATCTAAAATCCAACATATATAACCCTATTTAAAAATTGTTTTTCTAAAAGATATATGCTTGTGTCATTTTTGTATTCATTTTAACTTAATTAAAATAAAGTGTCTCTATCACGTACAAGTGGCACCATGGGGTCCCCAAATCGACCCAAAGATGCCTATGGTCAAACATGTATCAAAAAATAAGACTAGGACACGTTTTAGGGTAATTTAGTATTGTTATAATATTATTTTTTAACCCTTATTTACCGGATTTACCCTTAACCATGGTAAATAAAATATTTACCGCAGTAATTATTTAAAATGTCTCAAAATAAAAGTTACCTATTTACACAATTTGAACATCCTGATTCCAAATATGGAATCCATTTTTCTAAATTCAAAACACAGAAGTGGAAGAAATTAATTTAAAATTAATTCCCGCTGTCAAAACAAAAAGTGTGTTTTTAAGAGATAATAACTATCAAAAGATTGACACTTGTTTATGTTCGGTTTAATGGTAAAATTATGTCCAATGACCAACATTATATTAAATGGTAAACAAATATTCTATGTATACTTTAAAACCACTCAAATTCATAATTTATCACTATTAACTATTTTGATTAAAAAAGATGTTTTTAATTAAAATTTAGTAATTTTCACTATTCATCAAAATATGAAAGTTATCCGAAAAGTACCAAAATTTCACCTTAGGCTAAATTCAATACTCCGAATCCAAAAATGAATTCCATTTTGAGAGATAAATTTTCTAAAATTTTAAAAGGTAGGTATTACTATTCATAACGACTAGTTTGATTGGTTGTGGTGTGTTAGAACTCGAAGTTGCTTACAACACACGCTACTGTATTATTCAAAGGAAAGCGTACCGTGGATGCTTGGGATGTTTTATTTTAAATTTTTTTATGTCATCATTTAGTCAAAATGTTTAAAATATTGTATTTAAAAATGTTTCACTATTAAAATTTGATAAAAGTGCAATACTGAAAATGAATATGTTCTTGCATTATGTCTAAGAAACTCATAATATGGATTATAAAATTATAAGGATTATATAAAGTTTAAAATTTAGTTAATACTATTCATAACCTATTTTGAATGGATTTTTTTTGTAAGTCATGGTGTGATTGAACTCGGTGTTGCGTGTAGTGAAAGTTATTGAATTATTTTGAAGAAATAACACACTATGAAATCATTGGGTGTTACATTCTCCCCTCCTTCAATAAATTGCGTCCTCGCAATTTGAAATTGTTCTTCGAAAATAAAAGGTTGAAAGTAGAAAATATATTTGTGGGGATACCCACATAAGAAATTGGGTTACTAAAATTTAGTCTTAATATGAGGAAAAGAGAAATCAAAGGGTCACCACCAAATTATGATCTTGATTAGGAGAACATTGGTGGCAATAATTGGAGGAAAAACATAAATATTTATAGGTAGTGATTGAGGTCATCAATCACAAACAAGTATAAAATTGAGGTCCTTAAACTCATCAATCTATGATGATTTGAAATACCATCGGTTCAACAACACATAGGGTATTGGGATAACACATTTTTGACGTTTCAAAATATCTTAGTTGAAATCCCACACTGAAAAATGAATTAATGAGGCCACTATTTAAAACAAAGTGTGGAAAGTATGAAGATTACCGAAAATAACACATACTAGGGTTCCATGTAGGAAAATATGGATATGGAAGATAAATCTAACCATCAATTATCTGATGGAGAGTGGTAGAGAACATGGCTATGAAAAGGCCAAAAATCCCAAAGCCATAAATTAGTGATGATTTAAGGTACCATCTATGAAAACATTTTTGTTCTAAGTTCCTTTTATTAATGTTGAGGAATTTATTTATGAGATTGGATAAGATCATAAGGAGATATACATACTTTATAATTAGAGTTTTATCCATTAATAAATTTCTACCTCAAAATCATCTTTCACTCTAAAAGATAATAGAATGTAATTTTTTTTTCTATTTATACTATTCGTACAGGATTCCAAAATAAATGAATTTATATTTCATCTACCAGATCTTTTTAAAAAAACTACATTATTTAATCCAGGACATATCGTGGGCTAGTGGTAGGTGATACACCCTTGTCGCCCTTCGGTTGTGGGTTCATGTCTCACAGCCTTGCCGGACGCGACGGGTTGCCGCCCGACCTTCGGGTTCTCCTTTTATGGCAATCCAAAATAATCCAAACTAGAACTATCCAAAATACTTCTATACAAACTCACAGTCCATCATTTCTAAGGAAGGTAAACATAATGTAGATCCTTTTTACCCCGTAATAGCATATGAATACCTTCATCATGTATTCTTTTAATACACTGAAGCATCCTGAATTACTATATTCCTTATTGATTACATTCATTCTCTCTTATTCCATATAGAATGCTGGATATACTTCATCAATCCAAAAATGTTTTAAACCCCAACAATGATGGAATATACAAATGATTAATCAGTTCCAAGGTAGTCAAGAATATCCAATATAATTTTTCCAAAATAATCATGTATTATTCGAAAATCACTACCTCGGTATCAGAACTATATTATGGTTTATCATTCTCTCAACCATATATTTTCCAAAAATTTATCCTGCTATTGAGTCACTTTTCATTGTTCCACACAATCTCAAGTCCTTAATGAAATAGTACTGCAGTACAATCCTTATATACTCCATAATTATTATAACAAGTACATTGTTGATACTACACTCAATTGACATAATCAACATAAGAACTCTAATCATTCCTCTTCATCTGTGGCAGTATCATAACTTTATTATTATCCAATAACATCATTTGCGGCATAGTCTGATGACTTGGACATAGGTTCGCATAGTTTCCAAACTCCTTCCAAATGAGTCATTGTACATTTGAAACCATTTTCTTACCCTTGCAGTCACGTACTTTTTGCCCTTTTCCTCCACACTTATAACAAACTCCCATTCCTTTCAGGCAAGTTCCAGGGTGTTTCTTTCCACAGTTACCACATATGGGAAAATTCTTATTTTCCCTCTTCCTGTTATCCATCTTTCTCTCTTCCATCATTTTCTTCTCTTGCTTCCCATCAAAGCCATAGGACTCAGTAAACACTTTACTTATCTTATCAACACATGATATTATTTCTTCAAATGATGATAATACATGCGAGACTATTTCTCTTGTAAATTCTGGCTTATGACCATAAAATATATGATCCTTCTTTCTCTTTGTATCAGGTTCATTGCTAGAGTTCTCATTCCTTCTACTAGGTGCCATTTCTAAACAATGGCATACACTAGATCGGTTTATGAATCAAAATACATAATCCCATACTTATAAAACACTTAACATAAATTGAACTATTTATGGATATAATCCATAATCATAAAAATGTCTCCTTTGAGGATGTATATACTCATAAACCCTTCATAATGGTTTGTAAAGAAAATGAGAATTATCCTAAGCATATCCCCCGGGAGTGTCGTAACCAAGAGTGCAGCAAGGCCTGTTATCGTGCACCAGGTCCTGTTCGAGTCTAGCTCAAAGCGGTGTTTTCGGGTTTTACCCCTAGCTACATCTGTGCCAGAGCCGCCTCTACCAGCTCATATCCAGACAGGGATGTATTGCTCGTAAAACTCACAAAATCTCTACAATACCAAAATTCTAGGAAGTTCTTCTATACTAATCCCCAACGTTCATCTTAGGACTACGTGCTCTAATCAGAGTTTATCTAAATCTAGTTTCCAAGGTTTGTACTAAACTTCCTCTGATACCAACTGTAACACCTCGACCCTAGTTACCCAGAGTCGGTGCATTATTACATAACACTGGCATGATCACAAGAAAGATCAAATCTCGAAAGACCGATTGGTTTAGTACCCTTAGAAATACTAGATATATTCATAAGTTTTACATTACATCATAAAATGAAAAACTACTACAACAACATATTGTCTCCATAAACCACACTCATATCCCCACAAAATATCCCTGCAGGTCATTCATAATTTACTTCTTCACTTCCTGGGAAAAATAAAACATAGAAAAGGGGTGAGCTCAAATGCCCAGTAATGATAACAATATACCGGAAACTTTAATAAATAAGAATAAACATTTAAGGCTATGTATAACTAAAACAAAAGCCTTTTAAACTTGATCTCCAACATAATATGGCAAAAGTAAAATGAAATAATTCCATTTACTTGTTCACATGGATATTATACTAATCAAATAATCACATGCAATATCAATAACCACTTTCATAATGTTGGAATGCATAATGCCAGACTATCATAACCACATAGCCAAGGCCTCGTGCCAAGACTACAAATAAGATTTTGCCAAGTCCTTGTGCCAAGACACTAGTTTGTCTCATGAGACCTACCGATGCATCGAGGAGCTATAGCGGGCTACACCCGTCACATATTATGTCCAATGCATTCCCATATGAAAAGGTTTAAACATAACATAAACATTCGTATTAAAACTAGCATACAAAATGTCAATAATTTCACCATAAACTATGAATGGTATAAAAATAGCACATCCACAGTCAAACATATCACAAAACCTTCAATACAATATAGAAGTTTTGTATCATAATAAATCAACTTCAAATAAGAATAAAATCCATCAAAGGATGTTGACATAGATGAAATCAAAACTCTTTTTAGAGAAATATCTCTTTCTATTTTGAAATCATTTAAGAGCCATATAAAATAAATGATTTTCTTTGAAAATATTCTTATAAGCTTGTAAGGAAAGATTTGAAGATTTTATAACGGCAGATAAAAACCGCACCCGCCGTATAAGTTAAAAAAACATTCTTACCTTAATTCTGTCAAAAAGGTAAAAAGGACCTTGTTTTGAAAACGGCGGAAAGATTCCTCTTATAAAAAAGTCAAACAAGGGTATAAATGACTTTAACCCATATTCTTGTAAATAATAAAAATGTTCTGAAATACATTTTTAAGAAAACCTAGATATGGATGATAAATAGATCCCAATATATTATTACATATAAACAACCTCGGATAATGAAGAGATTGTTAAATAACCCTTACCTTGCACTTTTCCTTGGTTGGGGTAGGTTAACCTCCTCTTCTTCGGGTTCTTCCTATTTATTTGATCAAAAGGGATCCTTAGGTTGGCTTTCTGATCAAACTAAGGCCTCTAGGTTGTAGTGAAGGAAGTTGGGAGAGTATTTGGCCAGAGTTTGGCCGAACCAAAAGGCTTTTAAGGTGTGAAGAAATGAGAAGGAAGAGTTCTCTTTTATAAGAGGGGTGAGGGGCACCTTTGGAAAAGCTAGATATATTAGTTTATAATAAATTCATAATCGGTTTCCAATGGCTCAAAAGTTGACTATTAAAATGTTAAGGTGGGGATGGGTCGAAAAAAAAACTCAACCAATAGAATTTAGGCAGGTTTGGGTACTTATATTAACCTTATCTTTAAGTATTAACTCTAAGTTAATTAGTTTCACTTTTACAATGTCTCTGTGTATTTTTATATAATATGGTTAATAAACTTACTATATACATCCAAGAGACCCCCAAGTGGTCCATTAATGATGAACCTATCATGATATAAGTCTCTTGGCCGAACCTTAGATTTTTATGAATTTAATATCAATTAATAATGTAAAATTTGTTTTAAGAACTCTTTTATGTCAATTTTGACACTATTCAATAGTTGATTTTTTTGAAACTCATAACAGATTGATTACTTCTAAAAAAGTAAAATAAATCAATCCTAATAAATCATATTATCCTATAAATTTAGTTTAATTAATTAAAAGTTTCATATAATATTTATTTTGGTATTTATAATATCAATTAATTTAATTTTTCACTATTTTAGTAATTACTGCATCATCATTGTGTCATAAATAAATTTAATTATGTAATTTCTAAAAATTATAAATAAAATATCACTATGTAGGAAATCTTTTTATCTTTCTAATGAATATTTATAATCTAAAATCCAACATATATAACCCTATGTAAAAATTGTTTTTCTAAAAGATATATGCTTGTGTCATTTTTGTATTCATTTTAACTTAATTAAAATAATGTGACCCTATCACCTACAAGTGGCACCATGGGGTCCCCAAATCGACCCAAAGATGCCTATGGTCGAAAATGTATCAACCAATAAGGATAAGACATGTTTTAGGAAAATTTATTATTATAATAATATTATTTTTTAACCCTTATTTACCAGATTTACCCTTAACCATGGTAAATAAAATATTTACCGCAGTAATTATTTAAAATGTCCAAAAATAAAAGTTACCTATTTACACAATTTTAACATCCTGATTGCAAATATGGAATCCATTTTTCAAAATTCAAAACACAGAAGTGGCAGAAATTAATTTAAAATTAATTCACGTTGTCAAAACAAAAAGTGTGTTTTTAAGAGATAATAACTATCAAAAGATTGACACTTGTTTATGTTCAGTTTAATTGTAAAATTATGTCCAATGACAAAAATTATATTAAATGGTAAAAAAATATTCTAAATAAACTTTAAAACCACACAAATTCATAATTTATCACTATTATTTATTTTGATTAAAAAAGTTGTTTTTAATTAAAATTTAGTAATTTTCACTATTCATCAAAATATGAAAGTTATCCGAAAAGTACCAAAATTTCACCTTAGGATAAATTCGATACTCCGAATCCAAAAATGAAGTCCATTTTGAGTGATAAATTTTAAAAAATTTAAAAGGTAGGTATTACTATTCATAACGGCTAGTTTGATTGGTTGTGGTGTGTTAGAACTCGAAGTTGCGTACAAGACACACTACTGTATTATTTAAAATAAAGCGTACCGTGGAAGCTTGGGATGTTTCATTTTAAATTTTTTGATGTCATAATTTAGTAAAAAAGTTTAAAATATTGTATTTAAAAATGTTTCACTATTAAAATTTGATAAAAGTGCAATACTGAAAATGAATCGGTTCTTGCATTATGTCTAAGAAACTCATAATATGGATTCTAAAATTATAAGGATTATATAAAGTTTAAGATTTAGTTAATAGTATTCATAACCTCTTTTGAATGGCTTTTTTTTGGTAATTCATGGTGTGATTGAACTCGGTGTTGCGTGTGGTGCAAGTTATTCTATTATTTTGAAGAAATAACACACTATGAAATCTTGGGGTGTTACATTCATGGTCGACCTGGGTTGGTTTGTGACATTTTCTATAAATAACATTAAAAATAAATTGAAAATATTTTCATGATTTCAAATTCTTATGAAAGAACCCATGTTTTTTACTATTAGATTAGTTGTAAAAAAGTTATTTTATTAATGTTATTTATTTTATTTTTATTTTTATTATTAATAATGTTTTGTATTGTTATATAAAATGTAGTGAATGAAATTATTTATATATGGGGTTTTTTGTACATAATAGTAACATAATATATACAAATATTAAAATATAGGGATTTCATTCATTGGAAAAATAATGATGATTTTGAAGGATTTGAAGTGAAAACATATGAAATTAACATAATATTTAGGTAGGTAATATAGGTTTTGAGAAATTAAATTTCATTTTTTGAGGATCCTATTAATTTACCATGTGGTCAAACAATTTTATAGAACTTCATGCATAATAACCCCATTATAGAATGAGACAAAAAAATACATTTGTAGTTGGGAAATGTATATGTTACATAGTGAAGATATTCATCACATAAGGGTAATGAAAGTGATAATGCTTTAATGAATATTTATCATTTCTCCGGATAAATAGATTAATGTTTTTTATTGATCCAAAATACTATGTATGAACTTGAAATTTCAAACATGGAATAAAATTATTTTAATATACTCATGAAAAATTGTTTACCTCAGGATTAATGGGTGGATATAGATATACAATTCGTGAAATGAAAAATGGAAGATAAAAATATTTCAATTTCTGGATACCACATTACTATGTTATGAAGTAATTATATAGACTACATATATAGCCTAAAGAAAATAATTTAATGTTTATTTACTAGTATTAAGAAAATTATCCAAACGGAACATATCTCCAAATCATTCCTATAATGTAAGGAAATAATATCATTTCGTATGAATATAAATAAATAATTCCTAATGTATAATGTATTCAATGGAAACATAGATAAGTGGAGGATGATTTAGAAAATGAATGATAGAGGGATCATGATAAACAAAGAAACAATAAGCTATTTAATGAAGAACGAAACACATTGGCAGTTGATTTAATAGAATATAATTTTAATAAATTTGTTGAGCGAAAGGCCACCAAGATCATGAATTCATGGAAAATAAAGAACATTACAATATAAAATTATTCAAACATAATGACATGTGTAATTGTACAAGAAATATCTGCATGCATTAAGGGAATATATCTCATAAGAAGCTAAGTTATCTTAGTGAATATTATACTATTAATATGCATTATGTTTAGTGATTAATTTTCTGCTGCATGAATTTTATAAGGACATTATATGATTACTAATATCAATCTTCTTAGGGATATAAGAATTATATACTATATAATGATTTTACAATAATAATTTTAATTTTTGGATTTTATAGCTTTTATTAAATGGTACTAATGAACAAGAAAGTTATTCAATGGAATGTTCAATATCATTGAAAAAACATGATTGTGGAATGATAACAAATCTATACACACTCCATGATGAGATAATATTTCTTATGATATTTTTGTGGGATATTATTAGTGAAATTGAAAATGGTTAGTGATTCTATGGTTTATATTATATAAATTGAATTTATAACATGTTAGGATTTGGGGAATATATTCGACAGTTTGTGATTTTTTTGGAAGAATAATTATTTAGAAAAATAATTTATGGTGGTAAAGTTATTCACTCATTTTAAATGTATCATTATAACCCACTATTCTTTCTGGTGAATATAATGTTGATTTATGGACATTACATCTAAATTTTGGGACCCTTAATTTTGATAGAAATATATTTCATGGGTATTAGGGATAATGAAATAATGAAATAGATTATGTTTAATTTTATTACTTATTATTGAGATATTATAAATTAATATATCATATTGGATAACATTTTTTTACCAATCTAGTTTTTGTAAACAAAATGAAATAGCTTGTAACTCTATTATGGACCATCACAACATTTAAAACTTATTTTTAATGCTTCATTCATAAAAAAATTCATCTAGGATATAAATTTCATGGATTGATAAATAAAGGATGAAAATTTAAGTAAGATGAGATAAATTTTTTATAGTTTTTATTTTAATCTATCAGGATAGAAAATGAAATTCTTAACGTTAATAAAAAAATCAAGATAAAAATGAAATTATATTATCTTTACATCAGATGAATCAAGTATAATTTTAACAAATCATATTTTTATTGTTTTGAGGTTTCTAACATTCAATTTATTAATCAATTTTTTATTTTCAATGACTTCTATCACTCTCTATAATTATCTATTCCTTTTAACATGTACATATAACTAATTGAAAAAAATTTCTCATGTTTAGAAACCATATAAGTTTTATTCAAGATGAAATTTGTACAATGATTTGATTATTAAAAATGGGATGTTTTACTAACCATTATCACAGTTTTGGATTTCCGGAAGTGTGTTTTAAAATTTCAAACCCCAAATTATTGAAATAAATAATAAATTAAGATAACGCAATTTATTGAAAAGGATATAAATTATCACTGTGTCATTTTAGAAGAGGAACATCATCTCTGATAACATATAAGACCTAAAACAAAATTATTAGAATATAATTTTACACACCATGACTTTATTATATACATATTATCAAAAAAATTAAATATCTTCAATAGATTCTATATAATATAACACGGAGGTTCAATAAAATATGATACTCTATTAAAAAGTTTTTCAAATAGGACCATTATAATATAAATATTAAGATGACATTTATGAATAGTAATAAATAATTTATGAAAATCATATGGTTTAAAATTTATAAAATAAATTCCTTGGTTTTCTATTATTTACAAATAAAATATGAACCATATGAAAGGGAAATGAATATTTTCGTAAAACATTATTTCTCTAAAATGTAGATTATGCATTCTATACATATATAATTAAAAATAAATTATTACCACTTTTATAAAATGTATTTGAAAAATTATATTTATTTATCAAATATACATTTGCAAATTGACATTGTGTTAACTTTTTTGATTTTTATAAAAATATTAATTTTATGATGAATAATGAAAATACAAAAAAGATAAGTGTTAGAAAAGAAATAATACATGTCCAAAACTCATTTTAAGGAAATATTTCGACCATAATGGCTCTGTGGATCAATAATGCCACATTTCAGACATTTTCAATGACAAAAATGTTGTCATAAACATGACATTTCAAAAAATTTCGTCTATGTCATCTCCCCCAATTATAAAAGGATACCCATATACTATAATAATAACAGTTAAAAAAAATTTCTAAGACAATACCAACTATAATAACATCCATAATCTCCTAAACCCATCATAAAGGCTTTTTTAAATTATTAGTCTTTCTGACAATGTATTTTGGGGTAAATCTAATTAATA
This sequence comes from Viscum album, assembly GCA_963277665.1. Lineage (NCBI taxonomy): Eukaryota > Viridiplantae > Streptophyta > Magnoliopsida > Santalales > Viscaceae > Viscum > Viscum album. The sequence continues at coordinate 547,653,321 of OY728166.1, read as the reverse complement.
TCTCTAAATATGAGGTAAAATAGTAAAATAAGCGTATTTTTTTTATTTAGTCATACACATCATTAAAACCATATAAAAATTTGATAATACAATAGAAATTTTTTTCATATATACAAATATTATATTATGTAAATTTTATATCCTTGACTGTAATTCCCGGACCTCAGAAGACCGGAGCATGTGCATTACTTTATTACATTAGGATGAGTACAAAGAATCAATTATAGATTGAATGATCAGCTTAATAGACCAAGAAAGTTATATCACAAACATTAGACCAAATATATATTATAAAATATGAAATAAAATTAAGGTAAGAAATAAAATTAAAAAAAACATTGAATTCTTATTCAATGATTTCTTCTTCATAACCAAGAGAATGTAAATATAATAAGGGTCAGCTAAAATACTCAGTAAGTGTAATTATAGTGGAATATGTACTGAATCAATAGGAATAAGTTAACATGGAATGGTAACTAACTAATGATACATTCCATTCAAATAACTAGTTAAGGAAAAATCAATATGGAAAGGTATGAAACTGAAATGCATTCCATCTAAATAAATAAACATTAAAGGAAATGAATCAATAAAAATGTTGAACAAAAATATTATGGATGAATAATAATAGAAACTAAATGAAATAAATTATTATTTATTAGATTCCAGGATTCTTAGTTATATGTATGGTGTACCATTATAAACTTCACAAGATAGTTTAACTATTGGTTAGAGACCAATCTATCTAGACAACTATTTCATCTCATGAAATTAATGATGCATCAAGATAAAATCTATAACCGTGCCCCACCAGTGTTATACCTATAAAAATAATTAGTCAAATATAATAATTGATTTAAATAATAATCATTGAGCCTTACTAAATATTCATATTTAACGAAGTATAAGGATTATCAATTATTCCCCATTTAATAAAATTACTGTCAATGAGAACACAATATGAAAATTATATATTATTCTAGAAAAAAATATACATCCTATGAAAATATAGATATTTAAGGAAATTTTTCTGGAAAATTAATTTACATATGGTTTTTGTTTTAAGATACAGTTTAAAATCAGTATGGATATGAGTTTACAATGTTAATCATTAATATCATTCATGAAGAGTGTAATCTTTAAACAATCCAAAGATTCACATTCCACATTATAACATTTATATCATAATACCCACAAAAATAACAGTAAAATATTCTTATAATTTACTGATAATAAATATATTCATGAAATAACTTATCAAAAGTAGTATATGCACCATATAAAATAAACATGGTGCATAACTATAAATAAGTCTCAATAAAATGTAAATTGGGATGAATTCCCTTACGTAAATATTAAATTTTTATGTGATATTTATCTACATGTATAGTGTTTTACAATATGTTAATAAATTATAATAGAACAATAATAATGATTTTAATGTCATATATTAATTTCATATGATATCATATGACCCATTTGTTAACACTAATTCATTATTTTAACTATTTCCCTTATTAATTGCCTCGTTTTCATTATTATGTTTTTACATTGCATTTGTTTTCACCATTAAATAGATCATTATTTATTTATATCTAGAATTTAAAACATTATTTAATATTTAGTTATAATTAGTACACATTCATTTAGGATAATCTATTCAATTAGTCAAAAAATATAAAGAAATTAATTGTTCATGGAGATGGTAGGTAATATGTACACACGAAACCTACTTCCACTCGTTCCTATATTAAAAGTATTATATGTAAATGATATATTTATATTATAATTATAGTATCATATATATGTTATATATGTTACATATATTTATCAATACCACCCTTTATACATTTCATTTATAAAATAAATAAGTAATATCACATTTAGGCAACAGTAGTCCACAGTTACTCAAATGAAATTTTCAGATATACAAAAGATGGATAGAACAATGTTATGATATAAATAAAAATTAAAGAATCATAAATAAATATGAATTTATTATATATCATATATATATATATATATATATATATATATATATTTTCAATCATAATGTCCACCATTATAGGTGGTAAATAAAATTTGAACAATCATCATTTCATTGGGTAGTAGTTCACCGTACATAGGAACAATATCTTCATTACACATTTAATGGAAATGTGTGTAAGTGTAGGTTAAACCCATTTCATAAAAAATAATATTATATTAATTATACTATCATTTTTATAATATAATATAACATGAATATATTGGGTGTTGGAGAATGAAAAAAAACTAAAAAGTGTAAGGAATGATGATACCTCTTAATCAAGTAACTCCTTTTGGTTTGAAACAAAGGATTCCTATGATTACTTTCATCCTAATGGGAGGATTCCATGATAAGGGGATATATATTGATAGTCTATTTTGATAGATATTATTTATGGTAATATGTAAGGAGAGGTGTGAGTAATTGATATGAGAGGAGGCCCTTTTACATTATAAGAGGAGTGAGACTTTTGTAATATATTTACAAAGGAATTCCATACACATTTTTCACATTGAATACGGCTCCAATATTAGACCCAATAATAACCAAGGTAGGATATGGTCTAAATATGTCAATATAATAGATTTTGGATAAATACTTTATATCATTTTGGGACTTATGTCTAATGTTTATTCCTTTGTTAAGATTCATTTTCTTTTTATAGTTTTAATTAATATGAATCTCATTCTATTTTATTTTTGGTCATGAACTAAGGTGAAATAATTAGAAATCATAAATTATTTTGAATATAATTATGGTATAAATTTTTACAAATTCATATCATAGACATGGAAGAAATTAATTTAAATTTAATCCCACCATTGGGACGATAATGCTTGTTTTTAATGTAAAATCATCCTAAAGGGTACTATTTTTTGCAAGTAAATTTCAATGTGAATTGATCCCAAAGAGATAAATTGGATTAATTGATAAATATATTATAATATAATACTCTAAAACCCACATAAAACATAATATTTAGTAATAATTAAATTATATGAAAAGGATGTTGTGAAAAATAATTCAGTATTTTTCAATATCAATTAAAAACGAATCTACACAGGAAACACCAAAACTCACCCAAAGATATATTTTATATTTTTCCTCAGAAGAATAAGTTGAGGTCGACCTATTATATTTTTAAAATTTTCAAAAAGTGGATTTAAATTGTGTTCTATATTAAAAGGTAGTAAAAATGACTTAAAAAAATTAGTATTTTATACATAAAATTTTGATAGTTTTTATCGTAAGCAAATAAAATCTATTGGATGGATATAAAAAATATTTTATGAGATTTATATTATATATATCACATTACTATTACAAAATTATTTTAATTATTTTAATTTTTTTAGGGTACTAAAACATTGTGATTATAAAAATAATAATATTTTCATGTATATTCAATCACTTATTATTTTCATTTCTAATTGATTTTTAATCTATGAGTCATTTTATATTTGTGTAAACCATGTGTTTCATAATATAGTTAATTAAATTCATAAAACCCAATTTAATGAACTGGTTGTTTAATATTATATTAAATTATAATATTTTAATAAAATATTATTGTTCTGTTAAAACCTGAGCTTAAATGTTGTATAAGATTTCGAAGAAACTCTATCTTGCGTGTAATGAAAGCTAAATAAGTGTTTCATGAATTAAAAATACAGAATATACTGAATTTATTTGAAATAGTAAATATATTTTCATGTATTAGGGTATTATATACCTTTATTCTCTTGGTGACATGTTTCATGAACATTATTGAATATAAGGTTCTTACTTCATAATTTTTGGGTGTTATATTTACCACACATTAAATAAATTGCATCCTCACAATTTAAACATAAATTTGGTGATACAGGGATTGAAAATAAACTATTTTTGATAGAAACACATTTAAAAAAAGGGTAATATCATATATTAATCATAAGAGGGAATGGAAATTTCTATAGTAACGTAACTAGATTCCCTAGTATGAGAACATATGTGGGAAATAGTAAAATGGATACAAAAGAAAAAATTGAATAAATAACTTCTGATAGAGAGTGTTAAAAAAAATTTATATTATTTTTTACTACAAAACCCTATATAATATGTATGAATAATGTTTATTGATATCCTAAAAAATTATAAGACAACATTTTTATCTCAGGACCCCTTTTTCTACGCTTTCAGAAATTAATCAATCCATATGAATATATGTAAATATATATTTATTTAAATTTAATATTATCATTTTGTTGTGCCTTGAACTATTTATATGTATCTTCTTATATTAATACAAAATATATAAAACCGTATAAAAATATCAACTTATCTAGATTTTTACATAGTAGAATTCATCAAAATCTTATTATCGAAAACATTAGAAAAAATATTACAAAATTTCAAAAATTAACATATCATTTTACATTTGACAAAATCATTAATAAAACAAATTTCACATTCTAAATATCTTTATAACTTCATTATGGATCCTATTGAAATATGATAATAACTAAAAATATAAAAAACATAATGTATACATGAATTCATCCTTATTTTGAATATAGGAAACATGTTTATGGATATATTCCATTTATCTAGTAGTGTTATAAACTCCATAAATTCAATCATTAACTACATATAGAAATTTAATTATGTTAGTAATAATGTATTCATTTAAATCGTTTTTTATCATTATCTCAGCATTAGTAAAATATTAATTGTTTTCTATCGCTCAATCACGAGTTTTAAAAAAAAATATTTATACTAAATAATTTTCTTCTTACCATTCATAATATGATCTCAAATCCTTATGAAAAATTTATTTATGTACCATCTGTACATTTTTTATAAGTCATATAATGAAAAAATAAAAAATAGTTTTACATCATATTCAATATATCAAAATATAGAACTATATCAATCATTCCACTTTGGTTGTGTCAATATCATATATTTGACCTTGATCCCTTAGCTTATTCAGATGCATATTTTTTGAAATATGGGTCATTAGTTGGCATAATGACACATATCCTTACAGTTGTAACATTAAATAGTAAAAATTCTATTCTTCTCAATGAATTTATATTTTTGGTGACCCTTTTCTCTGCACATATAACAAAGTACCATTCAATTCAGTCATTTCCCTTGGTGATTCATTCCACATTTCTCGAAAAATAGAAATTTTTCAAACATATTCTTCTAATTTGAATTGTTCTATTTTCATGGTGCTCATAAGAACACTTATTCATTTAGTTTCATTTGAATTTATAATAATTTGAAATATTATTCTCCATCTTGTTGGAATATAGTACTATTTTTTTGTATGAAGAAAAAATTATATGAAACCATCAACATTCAATATATTTTTTAATATATTAAAATAATGTGTCTAACATACACTCTGTTTTGAATATATAATCTATATAATACCCAGATAACCTATAATAGTATGATTCATAATCTAAAACACTCTCTTCTTCCTTTTTATTTAATATATTAATCTTTCCCTTAAGTTCAATTTTTTTATCATGAGGTAATTATTTATTAAAGAATGCATCATTAAATTCCCACCATTCCATGGGTTCCATTTATTCTTCCCCTAGTATTCTAGATCATGGACCACTATTTACCCACATCATCTTGGGGAAATTACACTACATGTGTATCCATTTACTTTCAATCACATCATAATGTTGTCAATATATTCTTCAAATACATAATCCTTTTATAGGATTCAATTGGATCAGTAGTCCCACTAAATAGTAGTGGCCACTACAGTATAAAGTCATCTAAAATAAGAGAATCTTGTTGTGTCGTAGGTTTCTCCACCAGGTTAAGGATACATGTCATAATCTGATAAACTACTCAAATATTTACATGACATTATTATTCTCAATAAGATATGTATTATTTTCCTTATTTGGGAAATCATTATATAATCCATGAGTACTAATATCATTCTTTCCTATAGGAATCATTTATAAAAAAATAGCATATACGGGATTAGCACATAAAATTATGAAATTTTTATAACTTTAAATATGGCGTATCATAATTTAAGAAATTTTGGCATAACTAATCTCATAATCATAAAAATGGATTCTTTAGGGATATCATAATATATATATCCATTATAATGGTAGGTATTAAAATTTTGAACTATCCAAAGAGTATCCTCCTAGAGTGTCATAACAAGTTCATATAAAGGCCTGTTGTTTTGTACTAGGTTACCCTATTTTAGGCTCGGAAGTCCTTTTAATTTTTTTTACTCTTTGGTATATCTATTCTAGAACCGCGCCCTCTTTAAGTGTCCAAAAATTAATGTATTGATAAAAATTCACCCATAATATCTACATTAACTGAATTCTAAGATCTTCATCTATACTTATCCTCAATGTTTATCCTAAATTTATTCTCCCTAATCTATGTTTGCTTACTCTAGTTTCCAAGGATGCTCGAAAACATTTTTTGAAACTAATAAAAATTCCATAACCCAACAATCATAGAGCCAATGCATTACCTTATTCCAATAGCATGATTACAAGTAATGGAATAGTAAATGAACTAATAGCTGAAAAGTCTTCAAAATCTATTTTACATACATGATACACATAATACACATTGATATGGAATATAAAAATAGGATACACAATAATTTTAAATAAACTATATCCTTTGACGCTTATTCATAGATTAATTTTTCATCACCTGGAGATAGGAAACACTACAAGAGTGAGAAGAATTGATTAGTATGATTATGTAAAGTCGTATAAATATAGAATCAAAATAAAAAATAAAAATATAATGATAAATTACTAATAACACATTCTATTCATATAACTAGATATTGAAATATCAATATAGTATAGTTTGAAACTGAATCACATGAAATCTGAATAAATAAAATTCGTAGGAAATGTAACAAAAGATATATCAATGAAAAATATCCAGAATTAAAAATAAATGAAAAAATGAAGAAAATGATTAATTATTTGACACCATGTTTTCTATTTACAAGGAACCAATTCTATCAAGACCATTAAAAAGATGGTTTAGCTATTTTGTAAAAACCCATCTATTTGGAAAACTATTTAATCTCGTGAGACTACCAATTCATCGAGGGACTGTCTATAAATGAGACCACCCTAGTTCATAAATTTATAATGATTTTGTGATATTTAAAAATTAATTTAAATAATAAAAATAGTTTTTATTAAATATCTATCATGAAAGAAGGATAACGATTTATCCATTATTACCCAGTTAATTAAATATGTGTGGAAGTGAATAACATATACAAAACAAAATAGGTTTTATTTAAATAATGAAAATCATATAAAAATATAGATATTAAATAAAAAATAAATAGAAATATTATTTACCATAATTTCTCTATTTCAAGAGAGTGTTGACAACCCCTAAGGATGTTAATTTGAAAATATAATCATTAAGAACATTCATGAGGATTGTAATCATTAAACATTAGAACGTGTCCCATACCACACTGAAATATTTAAATAATAATCCACATGATGAAATAACAATAAAATAAGATGATAATATTAGTATAATAAATATATTCATGATATAATATTTCAAGGGTAGTATGTAGCACATATAAAAATAATTAAGGTGAATAACTACAAATAAGTCTCAATGGAATGTAAAGTAGGATGAAATCCATTACTATAACATTTTTATTTTTTTGGGGTATTTTTCCTCTGGTATAGTTGTTTAAAATTTTTTATTATATCTTATATGAACCAAAATATTATTTTTAATATAAAATATTAATTCATTATAATAATTTATAACCCATTTGTTTTCAGTCTTTAATTTTTTTATTCTATATCATTTATTAATTACATAGTTTTCTCAATTATGTTTGTCCTTATTCATATTTTTACTGTTACATACATCAATATATAATCATATCCAAAATGTAAACCACTATGTAATTATCATATAAATTCAATATGTATTCATTTCATATAATTTATAATTTTTTTATAAGATAAACGTAATGAACCGTTCATGGTGACAATAGGTCGGCCGTACAAATGAACGCTACATTCATTAATAAGTTATATTAAAAAGATTAAATTTAAATGATATATTTATATTATAATTCTATTATAATAGATTTTTTATATATTTTACATAGTTTTATTAATAATTCCCTTTATACATTCTATTCATGGAATGAACGAGTCAAATCGCTTTGAGGATGTGATACTCATCATTTACTCAAATGTAATTATCATATTTACATAAGATAGAAAGAATAAAGTTAGGTTATAAATTAAAACTAAAAAATAATAATTACCGTATCAATATCATATATATACATATCATATATAAATAGATCTTTAATCATAATGTCCCCCATAAGAGGTGGTCAAGGAATAAATGAACAATCATTTTTTCGTTAGAGATTAGTTCACCGTAACGAAAAAATATGTTCATTACCCCTTAGATGGATGTGTTTGTATGTACAAGTAAAATCCATAGATTAACAACATAATAGTATATTTCGGATTCTATTTTTGTTATAAAATCATAGAATAATAAGATTTTTGGGGATGAAGAATTGAAAAAAAAACTAAAAAGATTAAGGAAAATGTTACCCCTTAAATAGGTAACTTCTATTGGTTTGAAACCAAGGATTAATTGAATTTATTTTTTAACAAATAAAGGCTTAAAAAATTATTGGAGGGATATAAGAGAAATATTTGGGTATATATTCTTAGAGAAAATATGTCTTTAGAGGTGTGAGGAAGTTGGGGGAGAGGAGGCCCTTTTATAATGGAGGAGGAGTGACACAGTTGTAATTTTTTCACAAAATGAATTCCATAAACATTTTTCATATTTATTGTCTCTCCAATAATAGACCCAATTATATCCAAGGTACAATAGTTTAAATATATAAACATATAATGTATATTTATGAATTTATATGTTGTTTTAGGGTTTATGTTCAGGGTTAATTCTGTTATTAAGATTAGATTTTTCTTAACTGGTATAAATAATTTTAATCACATTAACAAATAATTTTGGAAATAAAATAAGTTGAAATTATTATAAATTATAAATTTTTATTATTTCAAATATTAAATATATTTTTTTCAAATATCAGTCATAGAATGGACTAAATTAATTTAATTTTAATCCAATAGTCAGGAAGAAAATGATGGTATTTATGGTAAAACTATCTAATGGTTTTCTATATATTTATTTTCAATGAAAACGTTAAACTGATCCCAATGACCTAAATTGGATCAATATCTAATAATATGATGTAAGTAATCTTTAAAACAAATCTAAAACATTATTTATCCTTATAATTAAACAAGCTGAAAATGCACTTTTGAACTAAAATTCTAGATTTTTCAGTATTTATTAAAAATGTATCTTTACAGGAAAATAACAAAAATTAACAATAAGATAATTTCAATATTATTATTACAAATAAGAATATTATTCATAATTTTTAAATTTATAAAATTTTCATTAGAAGTATTATAATTGTGTGCTCCGTTAAAAGGGAGTAAAAATTACCTAATTAAAATGTTGTATTTTTATGCATAAAATTAGGTTTGTTTTTATCATAATCCTAACAAATATATTGGAGAAATATAAAAAATATATCATTGGGTATAATATATATATATATATACATAGAATTAATTTCACTCACTATTTTTAATTAATTTATTTTATTATGTTAAAATAGCTTTTTGGGCATAAAAATAAAAATATTTGAATTTATATTCAATTATTTCTTATATCTATTTCAATGTAATTACTAACCTAATAATTAATTATATATTAGTTTAAACCATTTTTTTCATAATATAGATAATTAAATTCATAAAAGCTACTTAAATCGCTAGGTTATGTCTTATAATATTGACAAGTAATATATTAATAACATATTATCATTCAGTTAAAATATGGTCTTTTTCTGTTCTGGTACTAGTTTTATTTGGTTATCATTATTTTTTTTATCCATTTATCTTTTTTCATGGGCCAAATCATTCCCATAATTTATGTGTTGATGCCCGACACTAGTTTCCATCCCATGGGGATCAAGAATGCTACTCAGGCCCTGCCACGGGTCGACTCGGGTGACCGGTTCATGGTTGACCCGGGTTTGATTCTGAAAAAATTGTATCAAAGGAGGCCCTTATTATTTGGAGTGTCTGGTAGATGATGATTATGATTGTCAGGGCTCAAGAGGTAGGTAACAGTTTAGTGCATGATCACTACCACTCAAAACAAGACTTGACTTACCAGGTGTAGTCCAGGATTTGAGACTTTTTCTTTTGGTATCATTGAATTGAGGTATGAAAATTATTGTTATTTGGTTCACTTTGTGGCCTCACATGGGGTGGTGACCCATGTGGAGTCTATGTTCCTAGTTTAAGGTCATGTTAATGTTATGCCTTACATGGGTCATGTCTCTCCAACATTTCGACGGGTTAGGCAAAAACACTAGTCACTCATTCTGATGGTTTGTAGTTGGATGTGTTTCGTTTTGAACATGGTCTATGTTAGTGTGTGTTGAAAATTATTGTGATTTTGAAAAAATGGGGTTTCTTCAAATTTTTTATGAAATTAGTAAACTAGGGTTTTAATGAAAAAGTTTATCGGTTTAGAAAAACAATTTTTGTGTTTGGATTTATTATGGAAAAGAAGTTTTTGAACCTGGAAACTCCTTATAGAGGGTCACATGTGTGTGGGTATGCAAAGAGAGTGCTTAGGGGAGCATGTTTAAAGATAATGTGAGTGAGTGTGAATGAACCCATATGTGACAGTTCAGGAGGTGCCATAGGTGATTTTCAAAATTTTAAAGATATAATGGTTTTGGGAAAGTGATTTTTCTTTGTGTTTGTATATGATTGGATAATGGGCTTGTTTCCTTTGTCATCTGTTGTTTATTTGATTGAGTTTTGGATTGATGCCAGTATATATGGTTTTTTTCTTGTTGTTATGAGTATGCTTCCCATAAAGCATCCAAATGTTGTTAATGAGTTATGCCTAGTTCTCATTTATTTTAGTTTGTTGCATGCTTGTAGAGTTAATCAATTCTTGTTAGAGGTAGTTGTATAGTTCAGAATGATAGTGTGTCTTTGGGTTGTTGGGAACACCTGGGTTAGTTAAGGTTCGTACTGTCCTAGAGTTTTTTGAGGGTTCAGTTCTCGACTGGTAAAGGATGGATGTCTCATATTAATTAGATTTTGGGTGTTGTTTGTGGGGTTGGCTATTGTGAAGGTTCCTCATTTGGCAAGGACCTTCTCCTGTACCGACTTCTAGTTTGTTGGTCTGTTCTCTCGCATGCCACTATAGTGTAAATTTCAGGAATTTTAAGCCGCCTTGTCGCATCCCTCCAAATTCTAATTATCGTGCGACTGTTCAGGTCACCAAATAGAGTTTTGAATGAAGCGTCATTCGGGAGGAAGGAGTTAGATACAGGAAGATGAAAATTCTTGACTATGAGGCAGGAGAAGCTTCATCCATTAAGAGCCTAGCCAGATGCCTCGGTGTGAAGCTCACGTACAATCAGGAGATTCCAAAGGTGTGTGGAACCTCGGTCCGGATAATATTTTCAGCTTTGGGATTGAAATATCCAAAACTATCCGGTTCTTTTATTGTCACTTTCGTAAAATCATCCTTGTTGTGGTGGCGTGCAGAGTCTGTTCCACCACAATCCAAGTTGTCTTATCTGTTCTTAGTGTTTCTTTTAAATTTTTCTCTCTTTTTGAATGATTTGGGCCCATGAATAGATAAGAATGTTTTGATTTTTATTTGGTCTCAACTGTGTTCATTAGGGGGATGTTTGTTTCATAAAATTCATGGGAGGATTTGAGTTAATTTCCCATCCTCATGTTGCGGGGTTATTCCGTAGTGATATTTTCATTAATGTCTCAAGTGTGTTTTTTGGTCCATGTGGGTATAATAAAAGAGTTTGGTTTTGGAGTTCCCCTGATTCCCCTCCTAGGGGTGGTTTGTTTGGGTTTCAAGGATTCGGTGTTATGAAATTTTTGTAGTTGGGAGAATCCTCCCTTGTTCATTCCTCAACTCTGGGTAGTTATTTTTCTTGAGTTAGTCGGGTGTGACATGTGTTGGTAATGGTCACCCTGAGACACTTTTTTTTCTATGATTTTGTCTGTTCATGGACACTAGTGGGGTTGATTGTGAGCTTGGTGACATTCTATGGGAAAAAGGATTCATTGGTGGGGAGAATCATCACACCCCGACAATGAACACCAATTATTTTATTTTTTTCACTATAGCTTATCCTTTGGACATAGTTGGGTTTGGTTCCATGTTTGAAATTTTTGAATCATTGATGTTATTAGTAGGTTTCGGACCTGTGTGTGGTCACAGCATGGGGGGTGGTTGACGTGTGATCCGCTCAAGTGTCGTGCATGTGTCTATCACTCGAAATAAATAATTTTTACACAAATGAATTAATTAAAATGATTAAAATTTAATTATAATAATTAAATATGGTGTAGGAAACAATGTTATTATTATTATTTTAATAAAATTTCATTAATATTATTATTCTAAGAAATAAGATAAATCATGAGTGACATATATTATTATTATTATTATTGTTTTAGTTTATTTATTATTATTATTATTATTATGTTTTTTAATCCCTAAAACTACCCATCCCCCTCCCTCTCCCCTTACCCATGACGCACCCCCCCCGGAATCGTGTATCACCCCCCAAGATCGTTCCTAAGTGCGCGCCCCCTTGCTGTAGCGCCCTCTGTTCGTATCCCACATCCGGACATCCTCCTCTTTACACGACAACCCACCTCCCATCCTCTTCCTCCCTATGCCCCAATCTGCACCTACTCCTCCCAGCCTCCTCCTCCCTATGTCGTAACCTTCACGTGCTCCTCCCAATACTATTCGAACACCCCGGCTCCTTGACCTCCGGCCAACCTCAACTGCTCCGGCCGCACCAACCTCAACCGGTGCGACTCCCCCCCTCTATAGTATCCTTCATGATTTCTCTATCACTTTTTTAGGGGTTTCCTTGAGTTTTCCATACCATAATAGACATGTTTTATTTTTCCATGTTTCTCAATTTTTAGCGTCTATGGAGGGTCCACAAATTTCTTCTCTCCCTTCTGTTGATGCATGGTTGTATTCACACACCATCAAGGTAGGAAAATTTGGGTATTTTATTTCTGCATCACTCCGCTAATGATGGTGATCTATCTTATAGTTTTAAAACTTGTTTTACAGATTTGTAATGCACATAATTAGCTTTCTATAGACTTCTTAATTTTTTTAATTGGTTAATAATTTTTTTGGATTCGGTTCTTGGTTTATGTCAATATGTGTCTACGATGATATGCTTGTCAAATTGACAGACAATATTTTTATGATTTTTAAAATGTAATTTTCAACAATATGGTATTCTTATCTAGCTGTTTGTGGTTTTTTTAATTGATTAATTGTTTAAAAATTGGTCATTAGTGTGATTCATTATTTATTTTTATATTTTTATGAAGTTAGGGTGTTGATAAATTGTGATATGTTCTTTTAAAAATAATTTATGTGATTTTTGGGTTTTCGCCCTTAGTTTTGTTTTATAAAAATGGTAAAAGAGTGATTTGCATTTTATATTTGAACATTGTGATTTTTGTTAGGTTTGTTTTTAAATTGTATCTTGATTTCTTTGTTTGACCTAAATTTTATTTTAGGTATTTGTTTTGTTGTTTAGTCCTGACTGCTTATTGTAGGGAGTTGTGGTCCGTTTCGAAGGCGCGCACACATATTCCTTGGTATGTATATGTATTGATATATGTATCTTCAATGTGTGTGTTCCCTAATAGAGCGGGGAACATGTGCATCAGTTTAAGGATATATATGTATAAATATATATATATATATATATATATATATATGGAAGTGCGTGCGTGAGAACGAGTGGCTTATTGAGTTAGAAAACATGGAGTGACCGATGGTTGAAGTAGGCATTACCATCCCTTCCCTATTTACGATGATTTCTATTTCCACTTGCACGGTTTCATTTAATTTATAAATGTTATTCACACACTTAGAATTCTGAGGGTTTATTCATTAATATGTTTCATTGATGGTTAAATGTGTTAAAAACATTGAAATGGTTCATGGTTATGTTTAGGTGTTTCCATGCCTTTTCCCCCAATTCTAATCCATTTAATGTTTGTGTTTTCTTAATTTAATATTGATTATGTTTCGCACCTATATTTTGTTTATAGATATCATATGGTATTGTTTTCCAATTGAAATATTTGATCAAAAAATGGATTTTTGGATGGTACTCTATTTATTCAAAATCTTATACCATTCCCACGTTGTTAGAGAAAACTTCCTTAATATGAAAATGGTACAGTTGAATGTTTTGAGTGGTGTTTCTATGTAGAAACATTTTACATAACTCATCTCCCCTACATTGGTTATAGTTATTGAACATATTGTTTTATAGAAATGATTTGTCATCTCTTCAAACATGTATTTTTCACGAACCCTTGGTTTTATAAGAGGTTCTTGTTTTCTAAATGATGTGGGTCTCTTCAGGAGGTTCATTAAATTGGTTTGAAAGGATGTCCATGCATATATTCTCGTTTCGATTTTGGTGTATATATTTTGTTGAGTGTATAGTGTAAGGAAACACATGGTTTGTTTTTAGAAAATTGATTATAGTATCACTAAATGATTTTATTACGATTCTTTGAAACATGGAACCTAAGGCCCCGTTTGTATTTTTAAATAAACAAATAGTGTTTAGAGTGGTTTTGGAAGAGTTTGGGAAATGTTTTCATAAATTAATTTTATTATGTAAAACCAGAGGCCCGATATACAACTCCAAGTGTTTAATAAAATTTATTTGATAAATGAATGATGTGATTGACCAATTGGAAATTTTTATGTTTGAAATGTATGATTATATCTAATTATATGGGGTGATTTTATCTTGGGTAACCCTTTATGGGTGAACACATAAGATGAGTTCATTTTTTAGGGTAGGTAAGTGAGGTGATATGTGTCATGCATGTGAGGGCCTTCCTACTTACATTGTAGTATTATAATCACCATGGGTTCCTGGGCGTCATTTAGATGATCAAGTGACAGGTTTTGACCAACCCTGATTAGACAGGTTGGTACACCATAGGTTTGATGTTAGGCTCGGTGGTCTTTGCCACTGGATTTTCCATTTAGGGTGGCCAGTTTCTTATATACATAAGAGCTTCACCATACACCGGCAGGTGGTTTCGAAACCGAGTATGTCCAAGGGTCTTATAGAGATGTTTAGGATCACCCATGGTTACTGGATTATTTACATTTATTTTTTACTTTCTGTTTCAATAGTTTATCTTTGTTTTTTGATTTTTTACTTGTTTTAGTCTATCCCAGCTTTAGTATTTCTTATTTTTTATTTTATTATTAAAATGACAAATAATTATGGATATGGTATGTACCGTGTGTTGGGTTTTTTTAAAGGGAACAAAATGTTTCCGATTTTAAAATATGAAAATACTACTTTTATATATGTATTTAAACATTCTATAAGTATACTATATTAGAAAAAAGAACTATTGGATTCAGTGGGTTTTTTGGCATCCCTACTAAGCATCTCGGTGCTCAAGCCTATTATATCATTCTTTTTGCAGGTTCAGTTCCTCATAGAGGTTCCTGGTTCAGCTTCTCAATGTTGGATCAGGCTTGGTTATAAGTTGGGGGGTGACCTAGGAGGTCACACAGAGGTATGTACAATTATTCTTGTTCTGGTACTAGTTTTATTTGGTTATAATTAGGTTTTTGTTTATCTATTTATCATTTGTTCAAGGGCCAAATATTTCACAACTGTTAAGTGTTATAGCCCGACATTAGTTTCCAACCTATGTGTATCGAGAACTCCCCTCTGGCCATGCTGCGGACTGACTATGGTGAACGATTCATTGTAACGCCCCTACCCTAGTTACCCAGAGTCGGTGCATTATTACATAACATTGGCATGATCACAAGAAAGATCAAATCTCGAATGACCGATTGGTTTAGTAGCCTTGGAAACACTAGATATATTCATAATTTTTACATTAAATCATAAAATGAAAAACTACTACAACAACATATTGTCTCCATAAACCACACTCATATCCCCACATAATATCCCTGCAGGTCATTCATAATTTACTTCTTCACTTTCTGGAAAAAATAAAACATAGAAAAGGGGTGATCTCAAATGCCCAGTAAGGATAACAATATACCAGAAACTTTCATAAATAAGAATAAACATTTAAGGATATGTATAACTAAAACAAAAGCTTTTTAAACTTGAACTTCAACATAGTATGACAAAAGTAAAATGAAATAATGCCATTTACTTGTTCACATGGATATTCTACTAATCGAATAATCACATGAAATATCAATAACCACTTTCATAATGTTGGAATGCATAATGCAAGACTATCATAACCACATATCCAAGGCCTCGTGCCAAGACTACAAATAAGATTTTGCCAAGGCCTTGTGCCAAGACACTAGTTTGTCTCATGAGACCTACCGATACATCGAGGAGCTATAGCGGGCTCCACCCGTCACATATTAAGTCCAATGAATTCCCATATGAAAAGTTTTAAACATAACATAAACATTCGTATTAAAACTAGCATACAAAATGTCAATAATTTCACCATAAACTATGAATGGTATAAAAATAGCACATCCACAGTCAAACATATCACAAAACCTTCAATACAATATATAAGTTTTGTATCATAATAAATCAACCTCAAATAAGCGTAAAATCCATAAAAGGATTTTGACATAGATGAAATCAAAACACTTTTTAGAGAAATATCTCTTTCTATTTTGAAATCGTTTAAGAGCCATATAAAATAAAACATTTTCTTTGAAAATATTCTTATAAGATTGTAAGGAAAGATTTGAAGATTTTATAACGGCAGAAAATAACCGCACCCGCCGTATAAGTTAAAAAAACATTCTTACCTTAATTCTGTCGAAAAGGTAAAAAGGACCTTGTTTTGAAAACGACGGAAAGATTCCTCTTATAAAAAGTCAAAC
This sequence comes from Viscum album, assembly GCA_963277665.1. Classification (NCBI taxonomy): domain Eukaryota; kingdom Viridiplantae; phylum Streptophyta; class Magnoliopsida; order Santalales; family Viscaceae; genus Viscum; species Viscum album. The sequence goes on along the minus strand of OY728166.1, from coordinate 547,636,202 downwards.
AAGGGTATAAATGACTTTAACCCATATTATTGTAAATAATAAAAATGTTTTGAAATACATTTTTAAGAAAACCTAGATATGGATGATAAAGAGATCATAGTAGATTATTACATATAAACAACCTCAGATAATAAAGAGATTGTGAAATAACCCTTACCTTGCACTTTTCCTTGGTTGGGGTAGGTTAACCTCCTCTTCTTCGGGTTCTTCCTTTTGATTTGATCAAAAGGGCTCCATAGGATGGCTTTATGATCAAACTATGGCCTCTAGGTTGTAGTGAGGGAAGTTGGGAGAGTATTTGGGTAGAGTTTGGCCGAACCAAAAGGCTTTGAAGGTGTTAAGAATTGAGATGGAGGAGTGCCCTTTTATAAGAGGGGTGAGGGGCACCTTTGGAAAAGCTAGAGATATTAGTTTATAATAAATTCATAATCGGTTTCCAATGGCTCCAAAGTTTACTATTCAAAGGTTAAGGTGGGGATGGGTCGAAAAAAACTCAACCAATTGAATTTAGACAGGTTTGGGTACTTATATTAACCTTATCTTTAAGTATTAACTCTAAGTTAATTAGTTTCACTTTTACAATGTCTCTTTGTATTTTTATATAATATGGTTAATAAACTTACTATATACATCCAAGCGACCCCCAAGTGATCCATTAATGATGAACCTATCATGATATAAGTCTCTTGGCCGAACATGTAGAAAATGTTTTTATCTTTCTAATGAATATTTATAATCTAAAATCCAACATATATAACCCTATTTAAAAATTGTTTTTCTAAAAGATATATGCTTGTGTCATTTTTGTATTCATTTTAACTTAATTAAAATAAAGTGTCTCTATCACGTACAAGTGGCACCATGGGGTCCCCAAATCGACCCAAAGATGCCTATGGTCAAACATGTATCAAAAAATAAGACTAGGACACGTTTTAGGGTAATTTAGTATTGTTATAATATTATTTTTTAACCCTTATTTACCGGATTTACCCTTAACCATGGTAAATAAAATATTTACCGCAGTAATTATTTAAAATGTCTCAAAATAAAAGTTACCTATTTACACAATTTGAACATCCTGATTCCAAATATGGAATCCATTTTTCTAAATTCAAAACACAGAAGTGGAAGAAATTAATTTAAAATTAATTCCCGCTGTCAAAACAAAAAGTGTGTTTTTAAGAGATAATAACTATCAAAAGATTGACACTTGTTTATGTTCGGTTTAATGGTAAAATTATGTACAATGACCAACATTATATTAAATGGTAAACAAATATTCTATGTATACTTTAAAACCACTCAAATTCATAATTTATCACTATTAACTATTTTGATTAAAAAAGATGTTTTTAATTAAAATTTAGTAATTTTCACTATTCATCAAAATATGAAAGTTATCCGAAAAGTACCAAAATTTCACCTTAGGCTAAATTCAATACTCCGAATCCAAAAATGAATTCCATTTTGAGAGATAAATTTTCTAAAATTTTAAAAGGTAGGTATTACTATTCATAACGACTAGTTTGATTGGTTGTGGTGTGTTAGAACTCGAAGTTGCTTACAACACACGCTACTGTATTATTCAAAGGAAAGCGTACCGTGGATGCTTGGGATGTTTTATTTTAAATTTTTTTATGTCATCATTTAGTCAAAATGTTTAAAATATTGTATTTAAAAATGTTTCACTATTAAAATTTGATAAAAGTGCAATACTGAAAATGAATATGTTCTTGCATTATGTCTAAGAAACTCATAATATGGATTATAAAATTATAAGGATTATATAAAGTTTAAAATTTAGTTAATACTATTCATAACCTATTTTGAATGGATTTTTTTTGTAATTCATGGTGTGATTGAACTCGGTGTTGCGTGTAGTGAAAGTTATTGAATTATTTTGAAGAAATAACACACTATGAAATCATTGGGTGTTACATTCTCCCCTCCTTCAATAAATTGCGTCCTCGCAATTTGAAATTGTTCTTCGAAAATAAAAGGTTGAAAGTAGAAAATATATTTGTGGGGATACCCACATAAGAAATTGGGTTACTAAAATTTAGTCTTAATATGAGGAAAAGAGAAATCAAAGGGTCACCACCAAATTATGATCTTGATTAGGAGAACATTGGTGGCAATAATTGGAGGAAAAACATAAATATTTATAGGTAGTGATTGAGGTCATCAATCACAAACAAGTATAAAATTGAGGTCCTTAAACTCATCAATCTATGATGATTTGAAATACCATCGGTTCAACAACACATAGGGTATTGGGATAACACATTTTTGACGTTTCAAAATATCTTAGTTGAAATCCCACACTGAAAAATGAATTAATGAGGCCACTATTTAAAACAAAGTGTGGAAAGTATGAAGATTACCGAAAATAACACATACTAGGGTTCCATGTAGGAAAATATGGATATGGAAGATAAATCTAACCATCAATTATCTGATGGAGAGTGGTAGAGAACATGGCTATGAAAAGGCCAAAAATCCCAAAGCCATAAATTAGTGATGATTTAAGGTACCATCTATGAAAACATTTTTGTTCTAAGTTCCTTTTATTAATGTTGAGGAATTTATTTATGAGATTGGATAAGATCATAAGGAGATATACATACTTTATAATTAGAGTTTTATCCATTAATAAATTTCTACCTCAAAATCATCTTTCACTCTAAAAGATAATAGAATGTAATTTTTTTTTCTATTTATACTATTCGTACAGGATTCCAAAATAAATGAATTTATATTTCATCTACCAGATCTTTTTAAAAAAACTACATTATTTAATCCAGGACATATCGTGGGCTAGTGGTAGGTGATACACCCTTGTCGCCCTTCGGTTGTGGGTTCATGTCTCACAGCCTTGCCGGACGCGACGGGTTGCCGCCCGACCTTCGGGTTCTCCTTTTATGGAAATCCAAAATAATCCAAACTAGAACTATCCAAAATACTTCTATCCAAACTCACAGTCCATCATTTCTAAGGAAGGTAAACATAATGTAGATCCTTTTTACCCCGTAATAGCATATGAATACCTTCATCATGTATTCTTTTAATACACTGAAGCATCCTGAATTACTATATTCCTTATTGATTACATTCATTCTCCCTTATTCCATATAGAATGCTGGATATACTTCATCAATCCAAAAATGTTTTAAACCCCAACAATGATGGAATATACAAATGATTAATCAGTTCCAAGGTAGTCAAGAATATCCAATATAATTTTTCCAAAATAATCATGTATTATTCGAAAATCACTACCTCGGTATCAGAACTATATTATGGTTTATCATTCTCTCAACCATATATTTTCCAAAAATTTATCCTGCTATTGAGTCACTTTTCATTGTTCCACACAATCTCAAGTCCTTAATGAAATAGTACTGCAGTACAATCCTTATATACTCCATAATTATTATAACAAGTACATTGTTGATACTACACTCAATTGACATAATCAACATAAGAACTCTAATCATTCCTCTTCATCTGTGGCAGTATCATAACTTTATTATTATCCAATAACATCATTTGCGGCATAGTCTGATGACTTGGACATAGGTTCGCATAGTTTCCAAACTCCTTCCAAATGAGTCATTGTACATTTGAAACCATTTTCTTACCCTTGCAGTCACGTACTTTTTGCCCTTTTCCTCCACACTTATAACAAACTCCCATTCCTTTCAAGCAAGTTCCAGGGTGTTTCTTTCCACAGTTACCACATATGGGAAAATTCTTATTTTCCCTCTTCCTGTTATCCATCTTTCTCTCTTCCATCATTTTCTTCTCTTGCTTCCCATCAAAGCCATAGGACTCAGTAAACACTTTACTTATCTTATCAACACATGATATTATTTCTTCAAATGATGATAATACATGCGAGACTATTTCTCTTGTAAATTCTGGCTTATGACCATAAAATATATGATCCTTCTTTCTCTTTGTATCAGGTTCATTGCTAGAGTTCTCATTCCTTCTACTAGGTGCCATTTCTAAACAATGGCATACACTAGATCGGTTTATGAATCAAAATACATAATCCCATACTTATAAAACACTTAACATAAATTGAACTATTTATGGATATAATCCATAATCATAAAAATGTCTCCTTTGAGGATGTATATACTCATAAACCCTTCATAATGGTTTGTAAAGAAAATGAGAATTATCCTAAGCATATCCCCCGGGAGTGTCGTAACCAAGAGTGCAGCAAGGCCTGTTATCGTGCACCAGGTCCTGTTCGAGTCTAGCTCAAAGCGGTGTTTTCGGGTTTTACCCCTAGCTACATCTGTGCCAGAGCCGCCTCTACCAGCTCATATCCAGACAGGGATGTATTGCTCGTAAAACTCACAAAATCTCTACAATACCAAAATTCTAGGAAGTTCTTCTATACTAATCCCCAACGTTCATCTTAGGACTACGTGCTCTAATCAGAGTTTATCTAAATCTAGTTTTCAAGGTTTGTACTAAACTTCCTCTGATACCAACTGTAACACCTCGACCCTAGTTACCCAGAGTCGGTGCATTATTACATAACACTGGCATGATCACAAGAAAGATCAAATCTCGAAAGACCGATTGGTTTAGTACCCTTAGAAATACTAGATATATTCATAAGTTTTACATTACATCATAAAATGAAAAACTACTACAACAACATATTGTCTCCATAAACCACACTCATATCCCCACAAAATATCCCTGCAGGTCATTCATAATTTACTTCTTCACTTCCTGGGAAAAATAAAACATAGAAAAGGGGTGAGCTCAAATGCCCAGTAATGATAACAATATACCGGAAACTTTAATAAATAAGAATAAACATTTAAGGCTATGTATAACTAAAACAAAAGCCTTTTAAACTTGATCTCCAACATAATATGGCAAAAGTAAAATGAAATAATTCCATTTACTTGTTCACATGGATATTATACTAATCAAATAATCACATGCAATATCAATAACCACTTTCATAATGTTGGAATGCATAATGCCAGACTATCATAACCACATAGCCAAGGCCTCGTGCCAAGACTACAAATAAGATTTTGCCAAGTCCTTGTGCCAAGACACTAGTTTGTCTCATGAGACCTACCGATGCATCGAGGAGCTATAGCGGGCTACACCCGTCACATATTATGTCCAATGCATTCCCATATGAAAAGGTTTAAACATAACATAAACATTCGTATTAAAACTAGCATACAAAATGTCAATAATTTCACCATAAACTATGAATGGTATAAAAATAGCACATCCACAGTCAAACATATCACAAAACCTTCAATACAATATAGAAGTTTTGTATCATAATAAATCAACTTCAAATAAGAATAAAATCCATCAAAGGATGTTGACATAGATGAAATCAAAACTCTTTTTAGAGAAATATCTCTTTCCATTTTGAAATCATTTAAGAGCCATATAAAATAAATGATTTTCTTTGAAAATATTCTTATAAGCTTGTAAGGAAAGATTTGAAGATTTTATAACGGCGGATAAAAACCGCACCCGCCGTATAAGTTAAAAAAACATTCTTACCTTAATTCTGTCAAAAAGGTAAAAAGGACCTTGTTTTGAAAACGGCGGAAAGATTCCTCTTATAAAAAGTCAAACAAGGGTATAAATGACTTTAACCCATATTCTTGTAAATAATAAAAATGTTCTGAAATACATTTTTAAGAAAACCTAGATATGGATGATAAATAGATCCCAATATATTATTACATATAAACAACCTCGGATAATGAAGAGATTGTTAAATAACCCTTACCTTGCACTTTTCCTTGGTTGGGGTAGGTTAACCTCCTCTTCTTCGGGTTCTTCCTATTTATTTGATCAAAAGGGATCCTTAGGTTGGCTTTCTGATCAAACTAAGGCCTCTAGGTTGTAGTGAAGGAAGTTGGGAGAGTATTTGGCCAGAGTTTGGCCGAACCAAAAGGCTTTTAAGGTGTGAAGAAATGAGAAGGAAGAGTTCTCTTTTATAAGAGGGGTGAGGGGCACCTTTGGAAAAGCTAGATATATTAGTTTATAATAAATTCATAATCGGTTTCCAATGGCTCAAAAGTTGACTATTAAAATGTTAAGGTGGGGATGGGTCGAAAAAAAAACTCAACCAATAGAATTTAGGCAGGTTTGGGTACTTATATTAACCTTATCTTTAAGTATTAACTCTAAGTTAATTAGTTTCACTTTTACAATGTCTCTGTGTATTTTTATATAATATGGTTAATAAACTTACTATATACATCCAAGAGACCCCCAAGTGGTCCATTAATGATGAACCTATCATGATATAAGTCTCTTGGCCGAACCTTAGATTTTTATGAATTTAATATCAATTAATAATGTAAAATTTTTTTTAAGAACTCTTTTATGTCAATTTTGACACTATTCAATAGTTGATTTTTTTGAAACTCATAACAGATTGATTACTTCTAAAAAAGTAAAATAAATCAATCCTAATAAATCATATTATCCTATAAATTTAGTTTAATTAATTAAAAGTTTCATATAATATTTATTTTGGTATTTATAATATCAATTAATTTAATTTTTCACTATTTTAGTAATTACTGCATCATCATTGTGTCATAAATAAATTTAATTATGTAATTTCTAAAAATTATAAATAAAATATCACTATGTAGGAAATCTTTTTATCTTTCTAATGAATATTTATAATCTAAAATCCAACATATATAACCCTATGTAAAAATTGTTTTTCTAAAAGATATATGCTTGTGTCATTTTTTTATTCATTTTAACTTAATTAAAATAATGTGACCCTATCACCTACAAGTGGCACCATGGGGTCCCCAAATCGACCCAAAGATGCCTATGGTCGAAAATGTATCAACCAATAAGGATAAGACATGTTTTAGGAAAATTTATTATTATAATAATATTATTTTTTAACCCTTATTTACCAGATTTACCCTTAACCATGGTAAATAAAATATTTACCGCAGTAATTATTTAAAATGTCCAAAAATAAAAGTTACCTATTTACACAATTTTAACATCATGATTGCAAATATGGAATCCATTTTTCAAAATTCAAAACACAGAAGTGGCAGAAATTAATTTAAAATTAATTCACGTTGTCAAAACAAAAAGTGTGTTTTTAAGAGATAATAACTATCAAAAGATTGACACTTGTTTATGTTCAGTTTAATTGTAAAATTATGTCCAATGACAAAAATTATATTAAATGGTAAAAAAATATTCTAAATAAACTTTAAAACCACACAAATTCATAATTTATCACTATTATTTATTTTGATTAAAAAAGTTGTTTTTAATTAAAATTTAGTAATTTTCACTATTCATCAAAATATGAAAGTTATCCGAAAAGTACCAAAATTTCACCTTAGGATAAATTCGATACTCCGAATCCAAAAATGAAGTCCATTTTGAGTGATAAATTTTAAAAAATTTAAAAGGTAGGTATTACTATTCATAACGGCTAGTTTGATTGGTTGTGGTGTGTTAGAACTCGAAGTTGCGTACAAGACACACTACTGTATTATTTAAAATAAAGCGTACCGTGGAAGCTTGGGATGTTTCATTTTAAATTTTTTGATGTCATAATTTAGTAAAAAAGTTTAAAATATTGTATTTAAAAATGTTTCACTATTAAAATTTGATAAAAGTGCAATACTGAAAATGAATCGGTTCTTGCATTATGTCTAAGAAACTCATAATATGGATTCTAAAATTATAAGGATTATATAAAGTTTAAGATTTAGTTAATAGTATTCATAACCTCTTTTGAATGGCTTTTTTTTGGTAATTCATGGTGTGATTGAACTCGGTGTTGCGTGTGGTGCAAGTTATTCTATTATTTTGAAGAAATAACACACTATGAAATCTTGGGGTGTTACATTCATGGTCGACCTGGGTTGGTTTGTGACATTTTCTATAAATAACATTAAAAATAAATTGAAAATATTTTCATGATTTCAAATTCTTATGAAAGAACCCATGTTTTTTACTATTAGATTAGTTGTAAAAAAGTTATTTTATTAATGTTATTTATTTTATTTTTATTTTTATTATTAATAATGTTTTGTATTGTTATATAAAATGTAGTGAATGAAATTATTTATATATGGGGTTTTTTGTACATAATAGTAACATAATATATACAAATATTAAAATATAGGGATTTCATTCATTGGAAAAATAATGATGATTTTGAAGGATTTGAAGTGAAAACATATGAAATTAACATAATATTTAGGTAGGTAATATAGGTTTTGAGAAATTAAATTTCATTTTTTGAGGATCCTATTAATTTACCATGTGGTCAAACAATTTTATAGAACTTCATGCATAATAACCCCATTATAGAATGAGACAAAAAAATACATTTGTAGTTGGGAAATGTATATGTTACATAGTGAAGATATTCATCACATAAGGGTAATGAAAGTGATAATGCTTTAATGAATATTTATCATTTCTCCGGATAAATAGATTAATGTTTTTTATTGATCCAAAATACTATGTATGAACTTGAAATTTCAAACATGGAATAAAATTATTTTAATATACTCATGAAAAATTGTTTACCTCAGGATTAATGGGTGGATATAGATATACAATTCGTGAAATGAAAAATGGAAGATAAAAATATTTCAATTTCTGGATACCACATTACTATGTTATGAAGTAATTATATAGACTACATATATAGCCTAAAGAAAATAATTTAATGTTTATTTACTAGTATTAAGAAAATTATCCAAACGGAACATATCTCCAAATCATTCCTATAATGTAAGGAAATAATATCATTTCGTATGAATATAAATAAATAATTCCTAATGTATAATGTATTCAATGGAAACATAGATAAGTGGAGGATGATTTAGAAAATGAATGATAGAGGGATCATGATAAACAAAGAAACAATAAGCTATTTAATGAAGAACGAAACACATTGGCAGTTGATTTAATAGAATATAATTTTAATAAATTTGTTGAGCGAAAGGCCACCAAGATCATGAATTCATGGAAAATAAAGAACATTACAATATAAAATTATTCAAACATAATGACATGTGTAATTGTACAAGAAATATCTGCATGCATTAAGGGAATATATCTCATAAGAAGCTAAGTTATCTTAGTGAATATTATACTATTAATATGCATTATGTTTAGTGATTAATTTTCTGCTGCATGAATTTTATAAGGACATTATATGATTACTAATATCAATCTTCTTAGGGATATAAGAATTATATACTATATAATGATTTTACAATAATAATTTTAATTTTTGGATTTTATAGCTTTTATTAAATGGTACTAATGAACAAGAAAGTTATTCAATGGAATGTTCAATATCATTGAAAAAACATGATTGTGGAATGATAACAAATCTATACACACTCCATGATGAGATAATATTTCTTATGATATTTTTGTGGGATATTATTAGTGAAATTGAAAATGGTTAGTGATTCTATGGTTTATATTATATAAATTGAATTTATAACATGTTAGGATTTGGGGAATATATTCGACAGTTTGTGATTTTTTTGGAAGAATAATTATTTAGAAAAATAATTTATGGTGGTAAAGTTATTCACTCATTTTAAATGTATCATTATAACCCACTATTCTTTCTGGTGAATATAATGTTGATTTATGGACATTACATCTAAATTTTGGGACCCTTAATTTTGATAGAAATGTATTTCATGGGTATTAGGGATAATGAAATAATGAAATAGATTATGTTTAATTTTATTACTTATTATTGAGATATTATAAATTAATATATCATATTGGATAACATTTTTTTACCAATCTAGTTTTTGTAAACAAAATGAAATAGCTTGTAACTCTATTATGGACCATCACAACATTTAAAACTTATTTTTAATGCTTCATTCATAAAAAAATTCATCTAGGATATAAATTTCATGGATTGATAAATAAAGGATGAAAATTTAAGTAAGATGAGATAAATTTTTTATAGTTTTTATTTTAATCTATCAGGATAGAAAATGAAATTCTTAACGTTAATAAAAAAATCAAGATAAAAATGAAATTATATTATCTTTACATCAGATGAATCAAGTATAATTTTAACAAATCATATTTTTATTGTTTTGAGGTTTCTAACATTCAATTTATTAATCAATTTTTTATTTTCAATGACTTCTATCACTCTCTATAATTATCTATTCCTTTTAACATGTACATATAACTAATTGAAAAAAATTTCTCATGTTTAGAAACCATATAAGTTTTATTCAAGATGAAATTTGTACAATGATTTGATTATTAAAAATGGGATGTTTTACTAACCATTATCACAGTTTTGGATTTCCGGAAGTGTGTTTTAAAATTTCAAACCCCAAATTATTGAAATAAATAATAAATTAAGATAACGCAATTTATTGAAAAGGATATAAATTATCACTGTGTCATTTTAGAAGAGGAACATCATCTCTGATAACATATAAGACCTAAAACAAAATTATTAGAATATAATTTTACACACCATGACTTTATTATATACATATTATCAAAAAAATTAAATATCTTCAATAGATTCTATATAATATAACACGGAGGTTCAATAAAATATGATACTCTATTAAAAAGTTTTTCAAATAGGACCATTATAATATAAATATTAAGATGACATTTATGAATAGTAATAAATAATTTATGAAAATCATATGGTTTAAAATTTATAAAATAAATTCCTTGGTTTTCTATTATTTACAAATAAAATATGAACCATATGAAAGGGAAATGAATATTTTCGTAAAACAGTATTTCTCTAAAATGTAGATTATGCATTCTATACATATATAATTAAAAATAAATTATTACCACTTTTATAAAATGTATTTGAAAAATTATATTTATTTATCAAATATACATTTGCAAATTGACATTGTGTTAACTTTTTTGATTTTTATAAAAATATTAATTTTATGATGAATAATGAAAATACAAAAAAGATAAGTGTTAGAAAAGAAATAATACATGTCCAAAACTCATTTTAAGGAAATATTTCGACCATAATGGCTCTGTGGATCAATAATGCCACATTTCAGACATTTTCAATGACAAAAATGTTGTCATAAACATGACATTTCAAAAAATTTCGTCTATGTCATCTCCCCCAATTATAAAAGGATACCCATATACTATAATAATAACAGTTAAAAAAAATTTCTAAGACAATACCAACTATAATAACATCCATAATCTCCTAAACCCATCATAAAGGCTTTTTTAAATTATTAGTCTTTCTGACAATGTATTTTGGGGTAAATCTAATTAATATCTCTAAATATGAGGTAAAATAGTAAAATAAGCGTATTTTTTTTATTTAGTCATACACATCATTAAAACCATATAAAAATTTGATAATACAATAGAAATTTTTTTCATATATACAAATATTATATTATGTAAATTTTATATCCTTGACTGTAATTCCCGGACCTCAGAAGACCGGAGCATGTGCATTACTTTATTACATTAGGATGAGTACAAAGAATCAATTCTAGATTGAATGATCAGCTTAATAGACCAAGAAAGTTATATCACAAACATTAGACCAAATATATATTATAAAATATGAAATAAAATTAAGGTAAGAAATAAAATTAAAAAAAACATTGAATTCTTATTCAATGATTTCTTCTTCATAACCAAGAGAATGTAAATATAATAAGGGTCAGCTAAAATACTCAGTAAGTGTAATTATAGTGGAATATGTACTGAATCAATAGGAATAAGTTAACATGGAATGGTAACTAACTAATGATACATTCCATTCAAATAACTAGTTAAGGAAAAATCAATATGGAAAGGTATGAAACTGAAATGCATTCCATCTAAATAAATAAACATTAAAGGAAATGAATCAATAAAAATGTTGAACAAAAATATTATGGATGAATAATAATAGAAACTAAATGAAATAAATTATTATTTATTAGATTCCAGGATTCTTAGTTATATGTATGGTGTACCATTATAAACTTCACAAGATAGTTTAACTATTGGTTAGAGACCAATCTATCTAGACAACTATTTCATCTCATGAAATTAATGATGCATCAAGATAAAATCTATAACCGTGCCCCACCAGTGTTATACCTATAAAAATAATTAGTCAAATATAATAATTGATTTAAATAATAATCATTGAGCCTTACTAAATATTCATATTTAACGAAGTATAAGGATTATCAATTATTCCCCATTTAATAAAATTACTGTCAATGAGAACACAATATGAAAATTATATATTATTCTAGAAAAAAATATACATCCTATGAAAATATAGATATTTAAGGAAATTTTTCTGGAAAATTAATTTACATATGGTTTTTGTTTTAAGATACAGTTTAAAATCAGTATGGATATGAGTTTACAATGTTAATCATTAATATCATTCATGAAGAGTGTAATCTTTAAACAATCCAAAGATTCACATTCCACATTATAACATTTATATCATAATACCCACAAAAATAACAGTAAAATATTCTTATAATTTACTGATAATAAATATATTCATGAAATAACTTATCAAAAGTAGTATATGCACCATATAAAATAAACATGGTGCATAACTATAAATAAGTCTCAATAAAATGTAAATTGGGATGAATTCCCTTACGTAAATATTAAATTTTTATGTGATATTTATCTACATGTATAGTGTTTTACAATATGTTAATAAATTATAATAGAACAATAATAATGATTTTAATGTCATATATTAATTTCATATGATATCATATGACCCATTTGTTAACACTAATTCATTATTTTAACTATTTCCCTTATTAATTGCCTCGTTTTCATTATTATGTTTTTACATTGCATTTGTTTTCACCATTAAATAGATCATTATTTATTTATATCTAGAATTTAAAACATTATTTAATATTTAGTTATAATTAGTACACATTCATTTAGGATAATCTATTCAATTAGTCAAAAAATATAAAGAAATTAATTGTTCATGGAGATGGTAGGTAATATGTACACACGAAACCTACTTCCACTCGTTCCTATATTAAAAGTATTATATGTAAATGATATATTTATATTATAATTATAGTATCATATATATGTTATATATGTTACATATATTTATCAATACCACCCTTTATACATTTCATTTATAAAATAAATAAGTAATATCACATTTAGGCAACAGTAGTCCACAGTTACTCAAATGAAATTTTCAGATATACAAAAGATGGATAGAACAATGTTATGATATAAATAAAAATTAAAGAATCATAAATAAATATGAATTTATTATATATCATATATATATATATATATATATATATTTTCAATCATAATGTCCACCATTATAGGTGGTAAATAAAATTTGAACAATCATCATTTCATTGGGTAGTAGTTCACCGTACATAGGAACAATATCTTCATTACACATTTAATGGAAATGTGTGTAAGTGTAGGTTAAACCCATTTCATAAAAAATAATATTATATTAATTATACTATCATTTTTATAATATAATATAACATGAATATATTGGGTGTTGGAGAATGAAAAAAAACTAAAAAGTGTAAGGAATGATGATACCTCTTAATCAAGTAACTCCTTTTGGTTTGAAACAAAGGATTCCTATGATTACTTTCATCCTAATGGGAGGATTCCATGATAAGGGGATATATATTGATAGTCTATTTTGATAGATATTATTTATGGTAATATGTAAGGAGAGGTGTGAGTAATTGATATGAGAGGAGGCCCTTTTACATTATAAGAGGAGTGAGACTTTTGTAATATTTTTACAAAGGAATTCCATACACATTTTTCACATTGAATACGGCTCCAATATTAGACCCAATAATAACCAAGGTAGGATATGGTCTAAATATGTCAATATAATAGATTTTGGATAAATACTTTATATCATTTTGGGACTTATGTCTAATGTTTATTCCTTTGTTAAGATTCATTTTCTTTTTATAGTTTTAATTAATATGAATCTCATTCTATTTTATTTTTGGTCATGAACTAAGGTGAAATAATTAGAAATCATAAATTATTTTGAATATAATTATGGTATAAATTTTTACAAATTCATATCATAGACATGGAAGAAATTAATTTAAATTTAATCCCACCATTGGGACGATAATGCTTGTTTTTAATGTAAAATCATCCTAAAGGGTACTATTTTTTGCAAGTAAATTTCAATGTGAATTGATCCCAAAGAGATAAATTGGATTAATTGATAAATATATTATAATATAATACTCTAAAACCCACATAAAACATAATATTTAGTAATAATTAAATTATATGAAAAGGATGTTGTGAAAAATAATTCAGTATTTTTCAATATCAATTAAAAACGAATCTACACAGGAAACACCAAAACTCACCCAAAGATATATTTTATATTTTTCCTCAGAAGAATAAGTTGAGGTCGACCTATTATATTTTTAAAATTTTCAAAAAGTGGATTTAAATTGTGTTCTATATTAAAAGGTAGTAAAAATGACTTAAAAAAATTAGTATTTTATACATAAAATTTTGATAGTTTTTATCGTAAGCAAATAAAATCTATTGGATGGATATAAAAAATATTTTATGAGATTTATATTATATATATCACATTACTATTACAAAATTATTTTAATTATTTTAATTTTTTTAGGGTACTAAAACATTGTGATTATAAAAATAATAATATTTTCATGTATATTCAATCACTTATTATTTTCATTTCTAATTGATTTTTAATCTATGAGTCATTTTATATTTGTGTAAACCATGTGTTTCATAATATAGTTAATTAAATTCATAAAACCCAATTTAATGAACTGGTTGTTTAATATTATATTAAATTATAATATTTTAATAAAATATTATTGTTCTGTTAAAACCTGAGCTTAAATGTTGTATAAGATTTCGAAGAAACTCTATCTTGCGTGTAATGAAAGCTAAATAAGTGTTTCATGAATTAAAAATACAGAATATACTGAATTTATTTGAAATAGTAAATATATTTTCATGTATTAGGGTATTATATACCTTTATTCTCTTGGTGACATGTTTCATGAACATTATTGAATATAAGGTTCTTACTTCATAATTTTTGGGTGTTATATTTACCACACATTAAATAAATTGCATCCTCACAATTTAAACATAATTTTGGTGATACAGGGATTGAAAATAAACTATTTTTGATAGAAACACATTTAAAAAAAGGGTAATATCATATATTAATCATAAGAGGGAATGGAAATTTCTATAGTAACGTAACTAGATTCCCTAGTATGAGAACATATGTGGGAAATAGTAAAATGGATACAAAAGAAAAAATTGAATAAATAACTTCTGATAGAGAGTGTTAAAAAAAATTTATATTATTTTTTACTACAAAACCCTATATAATATGTATGAATAATGTTTATTGATATCCTAAAAAATTATAAGACAACATTTTTATCTCAGGACCCCTTTTTCTACGCTTTCAGAAATTAATCAATCCATATGAATATATGTAAATATATATTTATTTAAATTTAATATTATCATTTTGTTGTGCCTTGAACTATTTATATGTATCTTCTTATATTAATACAAAATATATAAAACCGTATAAAAATATCAACTTATCTAGATTTTTACATAGTAGAATTCATCAAAATCTTATTATCGAAAACATTAGAAAAAATATTACAAAATTTCAAAAATTAACATATCATTTTACATTTGACAAAATCATTAATAAAAAAAATTTCACATTCTAAATATCTTTATAACTTCATTATGGATCCTATTGAAATATGATAATAACTAAAAATATAAAAAACATAATGTATACATGAATTCATCCTTATTTTGAATATAGGAAACATGTTTATGGATATATTCCATTTATCTAGTAGTGTTATAAACTCCATAAATTCAATCATTAACTACATATAGAAATTTAATTATGTTAGTAATAATGTATTCATTTAAATCGTTTTTTATCATTATCTCAGCATTAGTAAAATATTAATTGTTTTCTATCGCTCAATCACGAGTTTTAAAAAAAAATATTTATACTAAATAATTTTCTTCTTACCATTCATAATATGATCTCAAATCCTTATGAAAAATTTATTTATGTACCATCTGTACATTTTTTATAAGTCATATAATGAAAAAATAAAAAATAGTTTTACATCATATTCAATATATCAAAATATAGAACTATATCAATCATTCCACTTTGGTTGTGTCAATATCATATATTTGACCTTGATCCCTTAGCTTATTCAGATGCATATTTTTTGAAATATGGGTCATTAGTTGGCATAATGACACATATCCTTACAGTTGTAACATTAAATAGTAAAAATTCTATTCTTCTCAATGAATTTATATTTTTGGTGACCCTTTTCTCTGCACATATAACAAAGTACCATTCAATTCAGCCATTTCCCTTGGTGATTCATTCCACATTTCTCGAAAAATAGAAATTTTTCAAACATATTCTTCTAATTTGAATTGTTCTATTTTCATGGTGCTCATAAGAACACTTATTCATTTAGTTTCATTTGAATTTATAATATTTTGAAATATTATTCTCCATCTTGTTGGAATATAGTACTATTTTTTTGTATGAAGAAAAAATTATATGAAACCATCAACATTCAATATATTTTTTAATATATTCAAATAATGTGTCTAACATACACTCTGTTTTGAATATATAATCTATATAATACCCAGATAACCTATAATAGTATGATTCATAATCTAAAACACTCTCTTCTTCCTTTTTATTTAATATATTAATCTTTCCCTTAAGTTCAATTTTTTTATCATGAGGTAATTATTTAATAAAGAATGCATCATTAAATTCCCACCATTCCATGGGTTCCATTTATTCTTCCCCTAGTATTCTAGATCATGGACCACTATTTACCCACATCATCTTGGGGAAATTACACTACATGTGTATCCATTTACTTTCAATCACATCATAATGTTGTCAATATATTCTTCAAATACATAATCCTTTTATAGGATTCAATTGGATCAGTAGTCCCACTAAATAGTAGTGGCCACTACAGTATAAAGTCATCTAAAATAAGAGAATCTTGTTGTGTCGTAGGTTTCTCCACCAGGTTAAGGATACATGTCATAATCTGATAAACTACTCAAATATTTACATGACATTATTATTCTCAATAAGATATGTATTATTTTCCTTATTTGGGAAATCATTATATAATCCATGAGTACTAATATCATTCTTTCCTATAGGAATCATTTATAAAAAAATAGCATATACGGGATTAGCACATAAAATTATGAAATTTTTATAACTTTAAATATGGCGTATCATAATTTAAGAAATTTTGGCATAACTAATCTCATAATCATAAAAATGGATTCTTTAGGGATATCATAATATATATATCCATTATAATGGTAGGTATTAAAATTTTGAACTATCCAAAGAGTATCCTCCTAGAGTGTCATAACAAGTTCATATAAAGGCCTGTTGTTTTGTACTAGGTTACCCTATTTTAGGCTCGGAAGTCCTTTTAATTTTTTTTACTCTTTGGTATATCTATTCTAGAACCGCGCCCTCTTTAAGTGTCCAAAAATTAATGTATTGATAAAAATTCACCCATAATATCTACATTAACTGAATTCTAAGATCTTCATATATACTTATCCTCAATGTTTATCCTAAATTTATTCTCCCTAATCTATGTTTGCTTACTCTAGTTTCCAAGGATGCTCGAAAACATTTTTTGAAACTAATAAAAATTCCATAACCCAACAATCATAGAGCCAATGCATTACCTTATTCCAAAAGCATGATTACAAGTAATGGAATAGTAAATGAACTAATAGCTGAAAAGTCTTCAAAATCTATTTTACATACATGATACACATAATACACATTGATATGGAATATAAAAATAGGATACACAATAATTTTAAATAAACTATATCCTTTGACGCTTATTCATAGATTAATTTTTCATCACCTGGAGATAGGAAACACTACAAGAGTGAGAAGAATTGATTAGTATGATTATGTAAAGTCGTATAAATATAGAATCAAAATAAAAAATAAAAATATAATGATAAATTACTAATAACACATTCTATTCATATAACTAGATATTGAAATATCAATATAGTATAGTTTGAAACTGAATCACATGAAATCTGAATAAATAAAATTCGTAGGAAATGTAACAAAAGATATATCAATGAAAAATATCCAGAATTAAAAATAAATGAAAAAATGAGGAAAATGATTAATTATTTGACACCATGTTTTCTATTTACAAGGAACCAATTCTATCAAGACCATTAAAAAGATGGTTTAGCTATTTTGTAAAAACCCATCTATTTGGAAAACTATTTAATCTCGTGAGACTACCAATTCATCGAGGGACTGTCTATAAATGAGACCACCCTAGTTCATAAATTTATAATGATTTTGTGATATTTAAAAATTAATTTAAATAATAAAAATAGTTTTTATTAAATATCTATCATGAAAGAAGGATAACGATTTATCCATTATTACCCAGTTAATTAAATATGTGTGGAAGTGAATAACATATACAAAACAAAATAGGTTTTATTTAAATAATGAAAATCATATAAAAATATAGATATTAAATAAAAAATAAATAGAAATATTATTTACCATAATTTCTCTATTTCAAGAGAGTGTTGACAACCCCTAAGGATGTTAATTTGAAAATATAATCATTAAGAACATTCATGAGGATTGTAATCATTAAACATTAGAACGTGTCCCATACCACACTGAAATATTTAAATAATAATCCACATGATGAAATAACAATAAAATAAGATGATAATATTAGTATAATAAATATATTCATGATATAATATTTCAAGGGTAGTATGTAGCACATATAAAAATAATTAAGGTGAATAACTACAAATAAGTCTCAATGGAATGTAAAGTAGGATGAAATCCATTACTATAACATTTTTATTTTTTTGGGGTATTTTTCCTCTGGTATAGTTGTTTAAAATTTTTTATTATATCTTATATGAACCAAAATATTATTTTTAATATAAAATATTAATTCATTATAATAATTTATAACCCATTTGTTTTCAGTCTTTAATTTTTTTATTCTATATCATTTATTAATTACATAGTTTTCTCAATTATGTTTGTCCTTATTCATATTTTTACTGTTACATACATCAATATATAATCATATCCAAAATGTAAACCACTATGTAATTATCATATAAATTCAATATGTATTCATTTCATATAATTTATAATTTTTTTATAAGATAAACGTAATGAACCGTTCATGGTGACAATAGGTCGGCCGTACAAATGAACGCTACATTCATTAATAAGTTATATTAAAAAGATTAAATTTAAATGATATATTTATATTATAATTCTATTATAATAGATTTTTTATATATTTTACATAGTTTTATTAATAATTCCCTTTATACATTCTATTCATGGAATGAACGAGTCAAATCGCTTTGAGGATGTGATACTCATCATTTACTCAAATGTAATTATCATATTTACATAAGATAGAAAGAATAAAGTTAGGTTATAAATTAAAACTAAAAAATAATAATTACCGTATCAATATCATATATATACATATCATATATAAATAGATCTTTAATCATAATGTCCCCCATAAGAGGTGGTCAAGGAATAAATGAACAATCATTTTTTCGTTAGAGATTAGTTCACCGTAACGAAAAAATATGTTCATTACCCCTTAGATGGATGTGTTTGTATGTACAAGTAAAATCCATAGATTAACAACATAATAGTATATTTCGGATTCTATTTTTGTTATAAAATCATAGAATAATAAGATTTTTGGGGATGAAGAATTGAAAAAAAAACTAAAAAGATTAAGGAAAATGTTACCCCTTAAATAGGTAACTTCTATTGGTTTGAAACCAAGGATTAATTGAATTTATTTTTTAACAAATAAAGGCTTCAAAAATTATTGGAGGGATATAAGAGAAATATTTGGGTATATATTCTTAGAGAAAATATGTCTTTAGAGGTGTGAGGAAGTTGGGGGAGAGGAGGCCCTTTTATAATGGAGGAGGAGTGACACAGTTGTAATTTTTTCACAAAATGAATTCCATAAACATTTTTCATATTTATTGTCTCTCCAATAATAGACCCAATTATATCCAAGGTACAATAGTTTAAATATATAAACATATAATGTATATTTATGAATTTATATGTTGTTTTAGGGTTTATGTTCAGGGTTAATTCTGTTATTAAGATTAGATTTTTCTTAACTGGTATAAATAATTTTAATCACATTAACAAATAATTTTGGAAATAAAATAAGTTGAAATTATTATAAATTATAAATTTTTATTATTTCAAATATTAAATATATTTTTTTCAAATATCAGTCATAGAATGGACTAAATTAATTTAATTTTAATCCAATAGTCAGGAAGAAAATGATGGTATTTATGGTAAAACTATCTAATGGTTTTCTATATATTTATTTTCAATGAAAACGTTAAACTGATCCCAATGACCTAAATTGGATCAATATCTAATAATATGATGTAAGTAATCTTTAAAACAAATCTAAAACATTATTTATCCTTATAATTAAACAAGCTGAAAATGCACTTTTGAACTAAAATTCTAGATTTTTCAGTATTTATTAAAAATGTATCTTTACAGGAAAATAACAAAAATTAACAATAAGATAATTTCAATATTATTATTACAAATAAGAATATTATTCATAATTTTTAAATTTATAAAATTTTCATTAGAAGTATTATAATTGTGTGCTCCGTTAAAAGGGAGTAAAAATTACCTAATTAAAATGTTGTATTTTTATGCATAAAATTAGGTTTGTTTTTATCATAATCCTAACAAATATATTGGAGAAATATAAAAAATATATCATTGGGTATAATATATATATATATATACATAGAATTAATTTCACTCACTATTTTTAATTAATTTATTTTATTATGTTAAAATAGCTTTTTGGGCATAAAAATAAAAATATTTGAATTTATATTCAATTATTTCTTATATCTATTTCAATGTAATTACTAACCTAATAATTAATTATATATTAGTTTAAACCATTTTTTTCATAATATAGATAATTAAATTCATAAAAGCTACTTAAATCGCTAGGTTATGTCTTATAATATTGACAAGTAATATATTAATAACATATTATCATTCAGTTAAAATATGGTCTTTTCATTAATGTATTCTTTAAAAGAATGTTTCTCTTGCATGAAATAGAAGATAACTTGGTGATTCATGCATTTAAAAAATTGACTATACAAATCTATTTAAAATTGTAAATATATTCTGTTGAATTGGTGTATTGTATACCCTTATGCAATTAGTGATGCATGTCTTTCACATAATTGAATTTAAGGTTCATAGTTAAGAATTTTGGGATGATGTATTCTCCCCATATTGTAGAAATTTCATCCTAACAATTTAAAATTGAAATTAGTGATATAGGTATTTAATGTAATTTTTTTTGGAAATACCCACATTTTAAATAATGTTAATATCAAATATTCACGATAAGAGATAAATCTATGTAAAATAGCAACGTATCTAGGTTCCCAAATAAGAGAACATAGGTGGGAAATGAAAAAATGGATAAAAAATACAAATTCCAACAATCAATATTGGATGGAGAGTTTTAGAGAACATGTTTATATGAATGTTTTTGACCAACAAACCATCAATAATAGGTATGAATAACGGTCGTCAATATCATAAAAAATAATAAGAAAAATATTATTTATCAAGGAACTTTTTTCAATACTTGTGGAATTCTATAAATCTATATGATTATAAGTAAATATACATTTTTTCAAACATAATATTATCCTTTAGTTCTACCTGGAACTATTTCTAATGCTTTTATTATATGGTGAAGTTATAATAGAAAATTTAAAACCCATTAAAAATATCAACATAACCCATTTTATTTATGATTATATTTTCCAAAAAATTATTATCAAATAAATTAGGAATTATGTAACTAAATATCAAAAAATAAAATATCATTATCCTTTCATATACAAGATGAAAAATTAAATTTTCACATTCCAAAAATGTGAAAAACATCTTCATGAATCTTCATTAAGTATGATAATAACACAAATTACTATAAAAAATTATTAGTAACATGAATTTTTAAATAATAATAATGAAAGACACATGGTATTGGAAATACTACCTAAATACAATACTGTTATAACCATCATCAATGATATCATAGACTACTTATCGACAAGTCATTAAGGATACAATAACTTATACAAATCAATCATTTCTTCTTCATGATCTCACCATTAGGAAGATATTAAAAAAAATTATTCCATAAAAAATATTTATTCCCAAAAATATACCTTTTTAGTGAATACGTTTTCTTATTATCATCCAACATATGATCTCAAATCCATAAAAATGTAACTCTTGTATAATAATTACATTTTTCATAAATATTATAATGACAAAATAAAAAAAATTCTTTTACAACATATTTAACATATCCAAATGTATTAGTACATCAATAATTCTATAATAGTTGTGCCAATACCATATTCTTGACCATGATCTAGTAGATACTTTAGAGGTATATTCTATTGAAATTTTGGGAATTTTATTGTATATTGACCTATCTCCAAGCTATTGTTTCAAAGAACATTAGCCTCTGTATTCAACCCTTTTCATTATTTTTCATGGTGACCGTTTTCTCCACACATATAAAAAACTCTAATTTCTTTAATTTATTTTCCAGGGTGATTCTCTCAACAGTTCCCACAAATTCATATTTTTCAAACATATTAATCATATTTGATGAATTCCATTTTTATTGGTTCATATAAGACCACTTCTTCTCTTGGATTTCGTTGAATTTATATTATTTTGATTATTTATTCTCCATATCAACGGATCATAAAACTATTTCTCTATAAAAAGGAAAATTATATAAAAACATAACCATTCAAGGATTTTTCTCAATTCCTTACAAGAAGTGGTCTATATTTCACTTAATGTTGTGTATATAATCCATAGAATACCTGGATAACATTATAAAGTAATAATCATAATACACAAAATTCTTGTCTTCATTTTTCATTTAGGTAAGAAAAATTCTATTCAATTCAATTTATTGATCACGATGGAATTTTTTATTGAATAATTTATTATTAAATGTTATCCCTTTTATGTGTTCAATTTATTATTCCTCCCTAGTATTTTGTATCAAGGACCTCCATTGATCAGTATCACCGTGTTGACAGTACACTAAAAATATAACTATTTCCTTTTCACCATGTCCTGATGACATGAATATAATCCCAAAATAATTTTTCCATTACATGGAATCCATTGGATCAGTAGTACCACTAAATTATAGGGGACTCTATTAAATAAAGAGATCCAAAATTGGAGAATCTGGTTTTGGAATAGTTTAATCTGTTTGTTAAATTTTATGTTTCAAAATATTATTAAGCAACCCTAATATTTCCATTACATTCTCATTCCTAATACCAGCTATATTTGTTTCCTTAGGAAGGAAATATCATCATTTTATATTAGTACTGATATCATTCTCCCTACCTGAAACCATTTATAATCAATGCAATGTACAGAACAAGATAATAAAATTATAAAAATATATATATATAAACATTTAATAAAGATAATTAATATATTTATGCATAGCTAATATCATAATCTATGACATGGACTCTTTTGGGATATCATTACTTTTAATCCTTGAAAATTATAGGAATTGGAAATGGGAACTATCCTAAGAGTATAACCCTCTAGTGTCAAACTATGTGCGTAATAATGCATGTCGTCTTATACTTGGTGACCTTAAGTCTGGCATATAAGTCCTTGTCATATTTGTTACTCATTGAAATATATGTACTAGAACCACTTACACTAGTATTATATAGGAAGGGATATATTTCTAGGAATACACACATAATATCTACTTTAACAAATTTTTAGGATATTATTCTATACAAATCATCAATTTATATTTTACAGTTGTGCACCCTAATATATGTTTTCTAAATCTAGTTTCTATAGTCGTTGGTAAACTTCCTTTGATACCAACTATAACACCCTGACCCCAGAATCCCTGTGCCAGTGAATTACATTATAACATTGTCATAATTACAAGGAATCCGATCAGGATGAGAAAATCATCTTAGAAGTCTTGAAAAGGTTGATAACATAAATTATATGCCTAATACATTCTGATATAGTAAATACTAAAAGTATACATAATAATATGAAATAAATATCATCCATGAAGGCTTATTCATATCTTTTTTATTCATAACAATTGGAAATGAAACATAGTAATAGTGAGCTCAAATGACCATCAAGGGTAATTAATAAAGAAAAAAATTATGAATAAATAAGAATAAAATAAATTGGATATTTAAATAACTATTAACACATTCCAATACAATAACTAGAAAAGTAAATATCAATATGGTTGCCTATGAAACCGAAACTCATGCCATCTAAATCAATAAACATATATGGAAATTTATCCATTGAAATTTCGATGAAAAATATCATGGTTGAATAATTAATAAACTAAATATGGGAAATTCATAATTATTGTACTCCTTATTTCCCATGTAAAAGGAACTAATACCAATAAGACCTTTCACAAGATGGTTTAACTATTGGGTAAAAACACTTTTATTTTCCTCACTATTTCATCTCATAAGGCTACCAATGCATCAAGGGGCTATCCATGATCGGGCCCCACTCTTTTCATTCATGTCAAGGATATTCCAAATATATAATAATTAATTTAAATAATTAACACTATGAGTTTTCAAATAACCATATTTAATTATGGATAAAAATTTATCTATTATTACCCTATTAATAAAATCACTATAAATGTGAACATCGTATAAAAAAGATATGTAGTTCATGGAAACAATATCCATTATATGAAAATATAGATATTAACTAATTTTATTAAAGAAAAATGATTTATGATAATGTGTTATTTTATATAGAGGGTTTAAAATCACTGATGAAGTGACATTACAAATATAATCATTACGAACATTTTTAAGGAGAATAATAAGTAAACATTCCAATGTGTCCCATACATCTTTTAAAATTTAAATCATAATAACCATGATAAAATAAAAAAAATTAATATTATAATTTAATAATAATAAATATTTTAATGATATGAAATTTTAATGGGATTGTGTACACTATATAAAATTAACTAGGTGTATATTAACGAATAAGTTTTAATAGTATGTAAATTGAGATTAAATCTCTTACCTTAACATTACTTTTCTTGTGTTGTATTTATCAGCATAAGTATTGGTCTAAGATATATTATTAACTAATTATATAACAATAATAATGTTTAATATATCATATATTAATTCTTTATAATATTTTATTACCTATTTGTTAAAACACTATCATTATTTTAACTATTTTGGGTGTCAATTTCCTAGTTATCTCAAGTATGTTTTGACTTTTAATATGTTCATACTGTAAAATATATCATGGTTTAATCATATATTGAATGTATAAAAATATTTCATTATCATATATAATCATTACAAATTCATTTAGATTAATCTATAATGTTTTGAGATACGAAATGAAATGCATTGTTCAGGGAAACGGTAGATTGTACGTACGCATGAACACTACTTCTATTTCATTGTTTTTATAAATGAAATAGATCTAAATGATATATTAATTTTATAATTCCTTTACCATATATATGTTATATATATTAAATAGGTTTATTAATACCACCCTTTATATATTCCATATATGTCTTGAATGAGCCACAACACTTTGAGGGGCAGTAGTCCACACTTCCTGAAACAAAATGATCGATTTACATAGGTTGGAATGAATTAAAGTATGTTATAAATAATAATTTAAGAAGAATAAATAAATTATAAATATAATAATTATCATATTAGAAATTTTTGTCCATCCAAATGTACACTAGGGGAGTTGGTAAAGGAAAAATGAATCGTCATTATTTTGGGAGATAGTATTTCACCGTATGCAGAAATAGTATGTTCATTACCCACTAGATGGAATTATGTGAAGGTGTATATATAAAAATTATAAAAAACATAATAGTATATTTATTATACTATAGTTATTTTAGATGTGTATAATAATAATTTTTTGGGGGTTGGATAATGTCAATAAAACTAAAAATCCTACGGATAGATGCTACCTCTTAATTGGGTAACACCTTTTGGTTTAAACCAAAGGATTTCTTAGATTTTGTTTTTCACAGGGGTAGAATTATATAATTATGGGAGTGATTCTGTGGAAATATTTTGGTATATATTGATCAATCCAATTTTTCTTGAGGGGTGTGATAATTATTTAGTAGAGGGGGACCCTTTATAGTGGAGGAGTAGTGACACTCTTGTAATATTTTCACAAAGGAATTCTATACATGGATTTCACAAAGCATATGGATCCAATAACAATTCCAATTCGATTAAAGGGAGTATAGGGTCTACATATGGCCATAAAATGGATTTTGTACAAGTGTGTAGGTAGTTTTATGGCTTAGTATTATGGTTTAGGCGTTTATGAATATTAATTTTCTCTTAATCAGTGTAAATAACTTTAATTAATTTCAATAATATTTTACGTCAAAAAAACATGACCCTATTAAATATTATAAATTATTATAATTAAAAATATTTAATTTTTTTTTTCAAATTCAAATCATAGAAGAGGAAAAAATTAATTTAAATTTTATCTTGTAGTCAGGACGACAATACATGTTTTTAGGTAAAACATCAAAATGTATTTTATGTTTTTTAGTAATCTTCGATTTAAAATTGATACTAATGACATAATCTAGTTTAATTTATAAAAATAAAGGGTAATTATACATTAAAACCAATTTAATAGGTAATTTATCATTTCAATTAAATTAGATAAAAATTCTATTTTGAAGAAAAATCATTATTTGTTAGTATTCCTTAAAAATGAATCTTCAAAGAAAAATACATAAAATTCATCCTATTAAATTTTTTAATTCTTATCTTAAAAATAAGAATTTTATTTTGAAATATTAATTTTATAAAATATGGAAAAATTGGATTTAAAATGGTTTCTCTATTAAATGGTGGTAACATGTCTAAATAAAATTTTATCATTTTATGCATAAAATTGGGTTTGTTTTTTACTTAATTCTATAACATATATTTGATGATTATGAATAATAAATCATTGAATATATAATATACATATATATCACATTAATTGTACTAACTAATATTAACTAATGTAATTTATTAGGTTAAAAATGATTTCTGAGAAAAAATGAAAATAATATTATTTTATATTCAATCAGTTATAATATTCATTTCTATATAATTTGTGACCTATGAATTCATTTTTAATATTTGTGAACCTTGTAAATTTAAAATAAAGATAATTATACTCATAATAACTAATTTAATTTCTAGGTTATTACTTATTATATTAGATAATAATTTCTTATAATATGATATTGTTCAATTTAAATGTGGTCTTATGTATAATGTAATCATTTAAAGAAATTCTCTCTTTCATTTAATGTAATATAAACCAGGGTTCAAGGCATTTCAAATACTGAATAAACTAATATATTTATAATATAAAATATATTTAAATGTATTAGGGTATTGTATCCTCTTATTTTTTATATATCACGTTTCAAGCGTGATATTGAATATATTGTTTTTAATTTAGAATATTGAGTTATTACACAGATCCATTTCAAGTTCTTCAAGCATTATAAGAACTGATCCATCACATGTAATCCGGAATACTACCTCAAAAATAATATAAATCATTTTCCATCACCACATTTCAATAAATTATTTTATAATGGATTTAATATATTTAAATTATATTAATTAAATTATTAAAAATATGTAATAACGATTTAAATTTACATTATTACATTGCAATCTATGGGGGATATGATAATGTCACACATGTGTAGGAAATACTACCACTGTGTAATGAGAGGTGATTTATTTTTCACTTATTATTTAAATGAATGGTAGTAAGGTAAAATTTGATGAATATATTTGTTATTAATGATCAATTTTTTTTTCAAATTTGATATCATATTTATCTTATTAAATTACAATCTATAGGATCATAGTAACATTTATTGTGCATATATGTGGACTAACTCCTGTAATTATCAATTCGTAATGTTTATCATTTTATTTTTACAAGTAAGGTAACAAGGATTTATTTTATTAATCAAAATATTAAATATTATATAATAATTATTATGTAAATTTGAATTAATATACATTTACATTTATTTCCATCTATCAAGAATAATATAAAATATGTTCTTGCGTACCTACGACCTACCATCTCCATGAGCTATGTAATCCATTTTCCAAAGTAAAAAAATTATATATTACACTAAATAAATTTATAACGAATATATATTATATTTATATCATGGTTTAAATTTTTGAGATTATGTAACCATAGTCTTATTAAAGGGGAAATAGTTAATGAAATAAAATATATATGAAAAATCAATCAATTATAACTCCAAAAATTTATTTTAGAATTGAATTATTAACCACCATTTGATAAAACACTATAAATAAATCATATTGGGTATGATATATAGTTTTACGATCCTATAATATTTTTATAATAAATATATAATTATTATATTTGAGATTCAAACATATTTGACTGATGTTAAACCTAAGGTAAGGGTTTCACACATAACTTGTACTTCCGTGAGACATATTCCATATTCACTACTACTTCATATGTGTGTCATATACACGTCACCTATTATGTTTTATATAATGAATATATTTATCAGCATGGTAATTAATTTTTTTAGTTTATTTCTAAAATGATGATTACGATTATTATGTTTCCCAAGTTGGGACATCTAATTTCTAAAGGTCATCATTATTCTTGATTGTTTATGTTTACCAATCCCATGGGATAATTATTTAGTATATCTCTATTAAAAACATTTTATTTTCATGCAATATGTAAATTAATGAAGGTAAATTTATTTTTATTATTTCTCCACTCTTTAATACATAAAATTATTCATAAATATATTTTTAACATCCAACTTCATTTGATTCTTTGGTCAAAAATAATATTTCTTAAAAATCCATGTTTTTTAAAATGGGTTTCAATAATTTTTTCCACATTTACCATATAATTTATTTAATAAAAAGTCCGATTATTTCAGTTTTTTACATACTGCTTGGAATGGAATTTTCATTTCATTTCCCCAACAATGCCTCATTGAGTTTTACAGTAATTCTGAAAGTAATATTTGTTTTAAAATCTATGAACGATTGGAATATTCCACTGTCCTAGACAGTAATGGTTTTAAATATTATTTTATAATTTTTTAATGTATATTTTTTAAAAAAATATTCTAAATATGTTTTTTTAATTTTTTTTAAAGGGTTAATAAAAATATCAATGGTTATTTTCCTCAATAATATTTTGAATTTAATTTTTATGCTATTTCTATTCATTGAAGGCATACACCATTAATTTTACATATGATAATCGAATGAATTTTTATCATTATAAAATAATAATTTTTTATTTGGATGGTTTATCATGATTTTTTCTAAGTATGTACAATTTTATTAACATTAAATCTATTATTTTAGAGAGTTAATGATTTTTGAATTTGATTATAGGTAATTTATAATATTTTGAATGTTGGTTTTACAATATGATTGATTAGGTTAATTATGATTTATCCCATTAATGTGAGGAATTCATTAGATATAATATTATATGGTTAGATATCTATTATATATGTACCCTTTATGCATCAACATGTCTCATGGGAAAAATCATAGAGCCAAATTAGATGGGTTTTTACCCATTCAATTAACCAATTTTGTCAAATTTCTTGACAATATGTTTCATATGTATCACATTATGCTTTACTTCTTTATCATACTATTTTTCAATATCCATGTGATTATTATATTAGTTATAATATCCATGTATATGATGAAATATTATATGAATATTTATATAAATTTATTTAATCATAATTTTATTCTACTATATTATGATAAATTTATTTTTTTAATGGAATTTTCCTAGTTATTTAACTTTCCATAGTTATTATGCTTAACTATTCAAGATTTCATATGTGCATGATTACCCACAATTACCATCTAATATCAACCATTTCATATGTTTTATTTTTTCTATGATACTGAAAATATTTTATTATTGATTATAAGGAATATTTTATGATTAATAAAGGGTTTATCAATAAAAAAAAGTTTTGTATTTTTTTACTATTTGAATGTGAATTTCAATTATGTATCTAGATTACCTAGACTAATAGACTATTCTATCCATCGAGATGTGATTACTTATATCTTATGCCAATGTAAGAATGTAACCTCCGTGTCAAATATAATGGGTATGAGGTATTTAACATAATAACAAATATCATACTACATATGGTATTCTTATATTTTTTTACCACCAGATTATTTATAATTATTTGTCAAAATAACTATTTTGGGTTACAATTGATTAGTTTTTCATGTATTTTTACTTCATAATTTTTTTTTTAGTTTATTAATTGTTACATTATCTATAGAATATTAATGATGACATAAAAATCGTATATACTCAATGTATATGAATTTAGCGTAATCTGTCGATGAGAGTGATAAAAAATATATTACATCAGTCATGGAAACATAATGGCATATGCACACATTAACATTGTACCAATTTTTCACGACATATGTATGGAAAACAATTAAATATTAATTAATATTTCAACAATTATTATTATTTAATATGTAGTCTTTTTAAAAAAAAAATATTTAACACAATAAATTAAAAATTGAAATGAATGATATTACTCATCCCTAAAATGAGGGGGTATTATACATGTATTCACATGTGACAATGTTGTTTACCAATAGAATAAAATGTAAGATGTTATATGTGATATTATATATATAAATAATAAATTTATCCAAAATATCAAACATATTTATTAAAACTAAACTTAATACCTTTTATGTAATGAGTTATATAAAACAAAATCACATTACAACACGAGGTAGTAGTCCACCATTCAAACAATTGACATTATCATATCCCCTCCACTGAATAGAAATTTAAATGGAATATGAAGAATTGTAATTAAAAAGAATATAATTTCATTAATATTGTATAAATATTTTACATCACTCATTGTAATCATCCTTGAAATGTGGTTAGGGGAAATGAATTATATTGATTCGCAAGTTGGTAGTCCACCATTTACACAATCGAGGGTTTCACTTCTCATATGATGAAAGTGGGGATAAATACAAGTTCTTAAATTATCTTAATAAAATCCTATTACATATATTTTATTATGTATTCACAATATTATAATAGTTTAAATGATATTAATAGAGGTGAAAAAGTAAATAAAATACACATGTTTAAGAACATTATATCCTCTTTAGGGAGCCTCTTTTAGTTTATACCTACAGCCTTTATAAGATGGATTCATAATCAAATTAAGATATCTAGTACGTGATTTGATATATAATGAAGTTATATTTTAAACTAATGTATAAAAAAAATTGGTTTTTATTGAATATTAATGGATGATAGTGGGTGGCCTTTTTTAATTGGGGTAGTGGAAAATTATTGAATTTTTGAAATGAAAAAGTGATTCCCACATTTTCATCCTAAATAAAGCCAAAAAAAATGTAGATTCAAAATCCTTTCTGACAATCATATATAAATGTTTCCTTAAAAAAATTATATGTTTTTGGTCATTTTATGCCCTTATTATATTAGTGTAACCCCTGATAAACCCATATTTACGTTTACAACATTGATAAATTTTTACTGTTTTCACTATTCATAATGTTGAATAAAAAAATTAAACATATTATAGAATATATATTAATCTGATTCCAAATTATAAATCCACATTTCCAAATTTAATTAACATAATTTGAATAATTCAACAAAAAATTAAACCACAAATGCAATTAAAGAGCATGTTTACAAAGGGAAAATTTCTATAAGTATACAATGTTTTAATATAAAAGATATATATGAACATGATTAAAATGAACTAATTTATATAAATTTAAAAATAATTTAACTAATATTATTTTTAAATCGTTTTAAATTATAATTTAACTATTTAAATAATATAATTGTAAATGAAATTTTAAATAAAAATCTTTATTTTTCATTATTCATCAAAAAATTAATCTTTTCATAACATTCTCAAAAATTCAACCAATCAAAATTTTAAAAATATAGATTTTTATACATATAAATATTTTATAAAATATATTTTAAAAACATTTTTTTAAATTGTTTTTCAATAATGTTTGGAATGTTTGAATAATATTTATTGGGAATATAATGTTTTTCTGAAAAAAAAATTTCATTGAAATGATTAGTATTTTATTTTTTATCTGTTGAGAGTCATTTATTTTATTTTATAAATCTATCAACAAAAGTATATTTTATTTAGTTAATTATAGTAATACATTAAAACATAATAGATGGTATATTACATTCATGTTTAACTAATAATATTTTAATTGACTATCAGGTTTCGTTTAATTCTAGACTTTCATGCATCAAAATCTTTTAAAGCGATTAAATATAAAAAAATATATTACATAGTAATTCAAAATTATTTTATATTAAAATCATATATTTTTGTTTCATACTATCTATTTATCTTGGTGTTCCACTTTAAAAACCATGTGGTGATTGTAACACCCCAAGCTTCTACAGTATGTTTCAGTTTGAATAATGCAATACCTTGCATTGTACGTAACTTCATGATTCTAACACACCACAACCAATCAAACTAGTCGTTATGAATAATAATTCACACTTTTTTTTTAGTTTTTTAACATTTATCTTTCAAAAAGGACATAATTTTTGGATTTGGAATATTGATATTTGCCTAGGGTGAATTTTTGGTATTTTTTCTGAAGACTTTCATTTTTTGATGAATAATGAAAAAGAAGGAGTTAATGGTTAAAACCGAATTTTTATATAAATAATTAGTTATTTTATTAAAATTTATTTTAGGTCAAAATAGATAAATAATACCTATATATGTTCAATATAATTATTGGAGTCACTTTATAATAACTTTAGATTTATATTAATTTTATTGAACTTTTTACCGTCTTTAACCCACCTCCTTGGAGCTTTTGCAAATTTTCATAAAACACATTTTTAACGCTTCTATGAATTTAATTTCAAAAATATGAGAGACACAGTTGATATCAGTAAGTAAAATGTGGTTCAATAAGTTGAAAATAATTTATGGTGAATAGTATCTTTTTACTTTTATTTACCACGATTAAAAATAAATAGTGTAATTAAAGGTAAAAATGATATTATTATTACCCTAACACATGTCCTAATTCTATTGGATATGTATAATTTGACAAAAAACAGCCTTTGTAATAAAATATGATCCTTTAGGTCAACGTGGATTAGATTAGGACATTTATTATTATATTATTTAATGAAGAGTTATAAGTTTTAAAATCAAATTTTAATGACTAGAAAATTTTTAATATAGAGTTATACATAAGATAAATTCTATTATAAATATTATTTCGAAAGTTAAAAATATTTCCTACATAATAGTATTTTATTTATAATTTTAAGACATTAAATAATTTAATTTATTTATAACACAATGGTGATGCAGTAATTATCTTATTAATAAAATATTAATATAATTGAGATTTTAAATACCCAAATAAATGTAATCTGGGACTTTTAATGAATTCCACTAATTTATAGGTTATTATGACATGTTAGGGTTGATTAAATGAATTTTTTATATTAATAATGCAGTTATGAATTTAACGAAACCAAAATACCAAATTGTGTCAAAATTGACATAAAAGTGGTTTTAAAACAAATATTATATTATTAATGTCTATTCTATTGCTAAAAATATAAGGATCTTCCAAATGATTAATATGAGGTTATATAAATTAATAATGAACCACTTGGGGTTCTCTTGGCTTGTTATAGTATGTTTAATAACAATATAATATAAAAATATAAAGAGACATGGTAAATGTCAACATATTTAACCAAAAGATAAATATAAATGATATGGTTAATATTGTTAACTAAACCTTACTAAAATCCAATTGTTTAAGGTATTTCGACCCATCCCCACCCTACCAACGCAATAAGTAACTTTGGAGCAATTATATACCGAATATGAATTTATTATAAAATAATATTTTAAGTTATTTCTAAGGTGCAGCTCACCCCTCTTATAAATGGGAACATACCCTTCTCTGAAATTCACACCTTCAATGATTTTTGGATTGCCAAATCCCTACCAGAATATCCTATCGATATTCCTCACTTTATCCTTGAGCCCTTACTTTAGTATGAAATCCAACTTATGGTTCCCTTTTGATCATATCAAAATGAACAACCCGAAGAAGAGGTAAATATCTCACCACCACTTTCATGTTCTTTTCTTCATCCGCATCCTTTTTCTATGTTGTCTCCATTATAAAATAATAAATCTAGTATCTTATATATAATTTGATGTTATTATAAATATGGTACAACCAAATTCATTATTATATCCATCCTTTAAATGACATGTCACTATACGTGCGTACGTATGGCTTACCGTCTCCACGTCGTGGTGTAATTGTTATTCAATACATTATTATTTAGATGGGTATAATAATTACGAGTATTTAATTTAAATAGTAAATATTACATCATAATTATTCTTTATATATGATATACCATCCAATTTTATATTATTTTAATATCAAAAGAATGATATTTTCCATTGTGCCAACGTACGTATTACCTTCTCCACGAACACGATGAGATTCATTTCCCATCGTATCCATTCAAGAATAATATTCATTTGATGATTAAATATAATTTTTAGATTCTTTATATCATTCTGGATAAGAATAATATACATCCAATACATTACAAATATGACTCACATAACAAATAATATAATGTAAAACGAATC
The DNA here is from genome assembly GCA_963277665.1 of Viscum album. NCBI lineage: Eukaryota > Viridiplantae > Streptophyta > Magnoliopsida > Santalales > Viscaceae > Viscum > Viscum album. Next base: position 547,601,004 of record OY728166.1, on the reverse strand, counting down.
CGTTAACACCTGAAACTATGATAATACTATGATATTATTAACAAATCAATATTAAAAGATCATATATGATATAAAATAAATGTATATGATTATTTTATAATTTAATAACAATTAGTTCACCATTATAATGTAGGTTATCCTACCCTTGACCAAGGATGTGTACAACTTAATTTTTTTTATCTCACTTTTAATTTCATGAGATTTCTATTGTTTGCCACTAATTTATTCTATGTGGTGTATTGTGTACTTACAATTGATATATATTATCATGATTCTATTTATATTCATGGTATTTTTTCTATTCAATTTGTGTTTGTTAACTTTTGGTTGTACAACTTTATTGATTACAACAAAGTAAGAGTTTTTCATCTCACTTTTTATTCCCGTGAGATTCATTCAATAATAGCCATTGTTTCCTATTGTGTGGCATATGTACTATCCATGATTGTATTCTTGGTTTAATATAAAATAAATTATGGGTATTTTCATCTTAATTTTATGATCCTTACTTCATGGGTTGTATGTTTCATAAGATACCAAATAAATAAAAGAATTATAAATTTCAATTCCCACTCATTCGACTTTACGCATAATTCATTGATTATTTTACTAAAAATTATGCGTGGAATAACTATTCATTTTCTTATGTCATAATTTCCACTCCCCATTATGTGGATATACATTTAATACACATAATTACTAAAATGATTTATTTTCATGTTATCGATATGAACTTGATAAGAATAATTTTAACTAAATCTCCATTTGTTGAGTTAAATATCCAATTCATTGGTGTTGTTTTTACAATAATATGAGTGAATGTCCTATTATTGTTTTACACTGAATATCTAATCATATTAAGAGTATTTATATTTGTCAAACATAATTATTTTGTTCATTTATCCTTAACCTAAAGATACAGTCTTTATAAGAGATTTCATCTCAATTTACATTCTATTAAGACTTCATTGTTTTATACACCAAATCACTTTTATGTGGTGTATATAATGTAATTTTACATAGTATATCATGATTACATTTATTTTCATGATATTAAAAAAATTTATTTCTTAATTATTTCTATTCATGTGTCTCTCTTTTGGTTATAATTTTAACTAAAATATCATTCTAAAATGTTTTAATGATTTATTATTCTAATACTTTCTCATCAGTTACCATGTTTAAAAATGTTTTTATGGATTTATTTATATGGACATTAAAGTTTTAAAATTATTATTCCTTTTAATAGTTTCAAAGTGGTATGGGACACTTTGATTAAAATATCTATTTTAAACTGATTCTTAACAAATGGAGTGAATTCAAAATATTTTCGAGAAAAATTGGTGTATTTACCTCAAATAGTTTTGATGATTATTTTAATCTATATCAATATCCTTCATTATTCCCAATTGAGGATAATATGTTACAAATAAATATTCCATATTTTATTGAATGAGTTATGATTGTCTATGGGTGGATCCCGCAGGGGCTCCTAAATACATCAGTACATCTCATGAGACAATCTATTGTCTTGGCACAAGGCCTTGACAAAATCTTATTTGTGGTCTTGGATCAAGGCCTTGACTGTGTGGTTTAGAAAGTCTAGAATTATTCATTTTATCATTATGAAAGTTTTTATTGATATTGCTTGTGATCATTCAACTAGTATAATATCTATGTGAATAAGTAAATGCCATTATTTCATTTTATTTTTTCTATATTTTGCTGATGATCATGTTTAAAAGGCTTTTTTTTAGTTATACACTACCTTAAATGTTTTTTCTTATTTATGAATGTTTCCGCAATATTGACTTCCTTACTGAGCATCTGATCTCACCCATTTCTTTGTTTTATTTTTCCCATGATGCAAAGAAGTATATTTTTACTGACCTGAAGGGATAGTCAATGTGATCTAAGTGTTGTCTTTGGAAACAATTTTGTTGTATTTTTACATTTTATGATTTAATGAAAACCTTATTAATGTATCTAGTGTTTCCAAGGCTACTAAACTAATCGGTCTATGGAGACATGATCTTTTTTATCATGGCAATGTTATGTAATAAAACACTGAATCTGGGTAACTAGAGTCGGGGCATTACAGTTGGTATCAGAGGATGTTTAGTACAAACCTTGGAAGCTATATTTAGATAAAACTTGGTTTGAGCACATTACCCTAAGATTGACTTTGGGGATTAGTATATAAGAACTTCCTAGAATTTTTGTAATGTCAAGATTTTTTGAGTTTTCCAAGAAATACATCCTTATCTAGATACGAGAAACATGAGGTGTCTCCAGAACAGATGCACCTATGGGTAAAACCCGAAAACACCGCTTTGCGATAGAATTGAACAAGAACTGGTGCATGACAACATGCCTTGCTTCATACTGGGTTACAACACTCCTAGGGGATATTATTAGGATTATTAAATTTTATTTACAAATCGATTTTATGGATTTTAATATAATATGAGAATAATTGACCTTGGTTAATCCTAAGGAGTTTCTAATTGAAAATATGCTGTCATGATATTCTCTAAATAGTTTTATGACTATTGTTACTCACACAATGCTTACTGGTTTTAGTCAATGGATGGTTTCTATAGAAGTCATATTATATTTGAGAATGATGTTCAAGGTGGTAAACGTGTTGTAAATGTGCCCAAGAATGGAACTTTAATAGGCGTAAATGATATCATGTTAATGCCAAATAAGTTTTACAAAAATATTATCAACAAAATATATGTTAACCAAATCCTAGACTCAAAAATGAATAGAGAGATGATGAATGATAAGAGCTCCAGCAGTGGAGACTATGGAGAAAAGAATCCTCAATTTCCATCCTGCAAGAAATGTTGAAGGAAACCCCAAGGAAAGTGTCTCAAGGAACAAAAAAATTCTGAAACTATGAGAAAGAATGACATAAAGTAAACTATTACCAAGAAAAAATGAAGAGTTATATTGATGAAAACAAAAATGGTCCCAATAATCCATTTATAGTCATTTGTCGTAAATGTAGGGGACCTGGCCTTTATCTGAGTGAATGCCCTATTTATAAAATATATTATTAGACAAAGAAGAAGCTATGTGGAAAGAAATGGTTAGAGAAATGTTTGAGAGTATTAGAGCTCCTTGTTGATTGGATTAAATTGGAATAATTTTCTCTTTTATTTTTAACCCTACAGTTTTCCATGTGAAAATGATATTTTAGGATGAATTATCTTTTCTCTTGTGGATATATTTATAAAAAACCATTTGGTTTTATATGATCACTGGGTTTGAGGGGATTACAAGATATTATATTTTTTAATGAAAATGAATGTTATGAGATAATTTTTTTTGTTAAATTATGTTATAGTTATTTTGAGGAATTTATCCCATTTTTTTAATGTTATAAAATATAGTTTTTGGGAAAGGACAACACGAAGACTGTGTGAAAACCCGTCGCATCGGAAAATTATGTGGGAATCGAACCCACAACTAGAGTGCGATTGGGATTTATCAACTACCAATGGACTACGTGAATTCCCTGGTTAGTTTAACTAATTATTTTTAATTAAATGTTTTTATTGATCAATAATAAGTTGATTTTGGATCTTATCTATTATCAAATGAATACCCTTAGTATCAAATAATTATTTGGTGATTATGTGATAAATGTTTTTTGGAATACATTCGCTATGTTGGGAACACTATATATGTAACACCCAAGAAAATGAAGAAGAAGACATATTTCATATTTATTAATAATTTTTAATTAAATATTAATTTTAATTTAAAGGGGTTGTTATGTTCGATAGTGTACCGGATACGAAACAACAGGTTTCATTGGAATCATACATTGCACACTAATAATATAATATTATTATTTTAAATTGTAGTTAACTCCTAGCTTTTGTATTGGTGGGAATGAATGAATCTAACTAAAATATGATTATAAATGATTTTTAGACGTATATAATTTTATTCAATAAAAATTAGTGGCTTAAAATATGAATGAATCTAATTTTAAGCATATTTTACATTAAAAGGCCGATTTACAGCCTTTTAATTGAAAATCATCATTAAATATAGTTTTGGTCACTTTAATACATTATAATTTACCAAATATAATCATTCTTTATTATTGGGAAATCATATTTTACTTTCGGTAATTTTCTGGTATTTTTAGGATAATGTTCATTTTTTAATGAATAGTGAAAAATACTGTATTTTAATTCAAAAGTGACTTTCAATATAATTTATTTATATGGTTATATTATCTTATTAGTTGGTTTTAACGTGATATTGAAATATATTTTTACATTTAATACAATGATGGTCATTGGAATCAATTTCACATTGAAATTGGCTAAAAACAATTATCAAACTTTTGATAGTTGTTTATCAAAAACACGCTATTTTTTTGACAACGGAAATTAGTTTTAAAATTAATTAATGTCACTAATATTATTTGAATTTGGAGAAATAGACATAAATTTTGAATTCATAATATCAAATAATTCTTAGGCTGAAGTTTTGGTATTTTTCTGAAAAACTTAGATTTTTTATAAATAGTGACACAACATAGTGGTAGTTAAAAAACTGACCTTTTCATTTAAATGAAATTTTACCACTTTTGTGAATTGAATTTAAAAAATCCGATATACATGGTTGTTATCAAGATGTATAATATGGTTCAATAAGATGAAAATAATTTTTGTTGAATGGAAACTTTTGAATTTTATTTACCGCGGTTAAAGTTAAATAGGGTAATTCAAGGTTAAAAGAATATTATAATAATTCAAAATTACCTTAACACATGTCATAACCTTATTTTTTGAGTAGTGGCCGACCATGGGAATCCTTGGGTCCATTTTGGGAACCCATAGAGCCACATATTAAAGATAATGACACTTTGGATTAATTAATTTAATGTAAAGGAAAAATTGACAATAATAAAAATCTTTTAGTAAATTAATATTTATATGATGTTATATAAGTCCTATTTTAGACTATAAATATTCATTGGAAATCTAAAATCATTTCCTACATGATAGTATTTTTTTATTTTTTAGACATCGAATAAATTAAATTATTTATGACACAATAATGATGCAGTATTTACTCATTAATAAATTATTTAAATAAATAATATTAGAATGATTAAAATATTATTAAAAAAATGTCCAATTCTGATTGGATGATTTTATTTCAACCATGAATCATCTTATCATAGAATATAATTATTTTTTTTGACCATTAGAAACCAAATATCATTATATAAAAAAATAATAGTTTCACACTTTCATAAAGAGCCCCTCCTCCCCCCTTATAAAAGGAGACCACTTCTAACCAATTTCTTAGACCTATCAAGACATTTGGCTCATCCAAACTCTACCCAATTAAGCTCTCAAAATCCCTCTACTACCCCTATAAGCCTTACCTTAAGAAGAAAGCTCTTCAAAAAGTCAATTGGTTCAATCCAAAGGGAGTTACCCAAATAAAATGTAACAATGTCTCTTAAATTGTATTATTTTATTTTACTTCTCCAACCCCTAGACCCTTTTTTATTACATTCTTTTGTAACAACACCAGTATCCACAATATACTAGTATGTTGTTATGAGAAGGATTCTAACTACACTTACACACACCTCCATCTAATTAATTATGAACATATTGTTTCTATGGATGGAAAACTAAGGACTCACGAAACGATAATTGTTCAATTACATCTTACCACCTCTCATGGAGGCCATTAATATGGAACTATATTAATATATAATCTATGTTATTTTTATTATTTCCTTATGCTTATTTATTTCCAAATTATATGAATCATTTAAGGTTTCCATAGTGGGTAAATACGATAATCTCATTTGAGGAAGTGCGGACTACCGCCCCCTCAAAGTGATTTGATTCGTTAATGCCTTATGTGGGAAGTATAAAGGATAGAGTTAATGATATAATATATGATATAATACATGAATTATAATATAACTATGTATCATTATGTTTTATTTCCATTAAAATAAGAAATAGAAATGAAAGTAGCATTCATGCGTACGTACAGATTACCGTCTCCATGAACGGTGCATTTCATTTCTTACCTCTAAATGTTATATGATATTATAAAAACATGTATATACTGGATATATATGATATATATGATATCCAAATCATGAATATCATTCTGGATATAGTGAACCTTTGACAACATGGACAACTTGTAAATATAAGTTATTCATTTTTACTCTAGTACCGAATATCAACAAAATGAATGTTATTAACTTAAATGATTTCATAATGTGTATATCATGGTAATAAGTGATATAAAAAGAATAATAAACTTTAAAAGGTTGTGAAGAAAGTAGAAATTAACTTTATTTTATTATTCAGGAGATTAAAAAATGATCAAGTCAAGTCGGACGTGAGGTAAGGGACTTCGTCTCATTCTCCTTTCATTGAGGCATTTTTAGTTTTATACATGACTTTATTTTATACAGTGTATAAACCCCATTGAATTTTCATTTTATTCAAATGGAATATTTTTAAACGAATCATTTTACTAAATGAGAAAAAGGAATGTTTTTTTACGTTAGCGTTGACAACGACCTTTCCGCCACCACGAGTATTATTTGATCTTTTTCTTCCTTAACAAGCTGAAATTTTTTTAAATGGATGAATAAATACCTTATATTCTATTTATGTATTTTGGTATTGAAAATGATTTTGACAATGTATTTATTATTTCACTATCTCGAAATGATATTGTATTATTACAATGTGGAATTGTTATCTTTCCTGTATGATTATGTTATGTGTTATGATTACGTTATGGTTCTTGGGAATTATTTACGTATATGGTTGGTTCCATGATAAACCTAGGGTGAGTGAGACCGAGATAGCTCTCCAATGCATTGAATAACATGAATGAGGTAAACATGAATGTTTCTCGTAAGATTTATTGGAAAATACAGTGATGGGTATTACAAGGTAACACCCTATGTGGTTGTGATAGCTATAATGTAAGTATGATATGGATGCCACAGGTTACCTTTATGATTTATTATTTCTATGTGTCTTTCATATATCTTATGATTTCATGAGGTAAGTAAAAGAGTTCATGTTCTGTACGTATATATGAACAAATGTTTTCATTATTTGTTTTATTACCCTTACTAAGCTTTTTATTCTCATCCCAAGTTTTGAAATGTTTTCACAGGGTATAAAGATTAATAAGGTCAATGATCGGATCAAGGAAAAGTCATGCTATTTAAAACATGGAACTAGACAAGACTCTTTTTTTCATGAGTTTTTATTTTATGAGAAAAAGGGAACTATATAGATATTTCTACCTTGTAATATTTTGATATGTAATAGTTATGTCTTAATTATCTAAAACTCTAAACCTGAAAAGATCCTCAATGTGAAATATTCATTTAATTCAATATTATGTAATGTTTAAGGTCGAGTCCTTATAGCTGGTATCAGAGGTTGTTTTAGATAACATTAGGTGTTAGTGTGTTGTTAAATAAATTTCCATAAAGTAATTTATGTTAATATTCTAATCATTTAGCATTTACAGATTACCATGTTTCTTCACCTATGATATTTCTTTGTTGAGAATGGTTTTCCACAGAGGAAACAGGGAAGCTATGTTGGGACGACATCAGGAAGAAGACAACCCTCTAAATCAGCAACCTGAGATGGTCGGAATTAGAACAAAATAGCTTGTTGCTGTGATGGCACAGTTGACTCAGGCGATAAACAGTGGTGGTATCCATGTACGAGATAATCCAGATCAACCATAGAGGAACATGTCAGTAGTGGAACATTTCCTGAGGCAACATCCCCATCATTTTGATTATCATCCAACCCTGTTGTGTCGCCCCAGGTTTTATGAACTAGTTTATGTAAGAAGAGTTATGCCTTTAATAATGCCTCTTGTTTTATTAGTTTTGCTAATAAGGAATTAGAAATGAAATAAAACATAGAGAATAAGGTAAACTGACATTTATTATAACATTACTTTACAACGAGACCCAACTAGTTGAATGTACCATGCACAAGACCTAACACGACCACTGCAAGACTACAAAGAACCACAACGCGGGCAATCAGATAGTCGTCATCTTCTGGGACCATCAGCGTGAAATGTATAATCGCCAGGGCCACGACACACATGCTCAACGCCAATGGTATGAGGAGAGCCATCCTTCCTATTCAAGTGTTCTGTTTTAAGAGGTACCCCACATCACTGTATTTATATTAGTTCTTTGAGTTATGACCGTTATGTTTATATATTCGTTGGGTTTTCAAAAACGACTGTTGTGTTCCCACTAATAAAATTTACTTTAAAAGAGAACTCGGTTTTATTACCTCATAACCGTATTCTTAAAAACATTCTTTCATAGAAGATTCTTCATTTTTATTCTTAAAAGTTAATTTCCTCATTTTTACAAAATCCCGATGAATACCTAGGTAGTTCGAAACTTGGTATTATTTTTATATGTTTAGAGGGAATTCGTAATAATTATATCTTTTTATCTCTTAAATTATGAAAAATTTTGGGAACACTTTTGGTCTTTAAAATAATTTTATAAAACAAATAGTATAGTATTTTAAAAATACTAATGATTTTAATAGTATTGTACAAAACGGTATATCTTTTAAAAATTTAGATCAAAAGTTAAAATATTTTATCTAAACTAGAAATTGGTTTTAAGATTTTAAGTTTCTATTTGTTTTTACTCAATTCCTAGAAATATTCATATTTCACTCTATTTTGAGCTATGTATATAATAAAACTAATTTTTTATATAAAAATGGAGTGGGTCCCGGCCAGCCAAGGGCATCCTCAAGGGACAAGCCCTCAGGCCAAGGCCGAGACCCCATAGGGACCCGAGGTACCGCCATCGGGCTCCCCAGGTATGCGTGCGCGTTTCGAGAGCCAGCCAGGCTGGAGGCTCGGGCTGGGTCGTGCATAGGTTACCCAGGTCGCGTGCGGGCCCGTGTATAAGGTCGCGGCTCGCGCTGCGTGAGGGTGGGCCAAGGCCCGCGGAGGTGGGGAGCGACCCGTGTATAAGGCCCGGTGTGCGTGTGTGTCGTGCTATTGCACCACTCCCCGAACGGCTTGATATTTATACCGCATCCTGAACTCTTCCCGTTTCTATGTGGGACATGCTCCGCGCAACCAGGACCGCCCAATCGACATCCGCGTCGATCTCAGCCGCCCAACTCGTTTTAACCGCGTGATCGCCCCTGCCCGCTTCCGTGGCCGTTAGATCTCCCCAGACCAAATCCCGACCGTTGGTTTCTTTAAACCGATCTCTCCAATTTTTCTTCCCGCGCCCTCCTCAACCATTCGATCTCCCAGAGATCTAATCCCGGCCATCCCTTCCTCTCCCGCGTCGACCCCCATCATCTTCTTCCTCGCTTCAGCAGCTGACCAGTAGGCCTGCCCAAGGACGCCAGGCCCCTCCCTCCCCCGCACTGCTCCTTGACTTCCGAGCACCCCCCCTCCTAGGTCCCTATTCTCCCGTCTTCCCCACGTCGGTCTACGCCTGGGTCGGGTCACTAACGAGGCACCGATGCCGTTTTAAACCCCCCTGTTTCGTTGAAGCCTGAGGCAGTCCCTTCCTCTCATCCTCCTTCTTTTCCACGGACACCCAGCAGCCGGCTCCGAGCTTCCTCCTCAAGCTCAGTAAGGGTTTTCTTGCATTCTTGACTTGTTTCGGAACAAACTCCATTTTATATACTCACGGTGTATATATATATATATATAGTTTATACATATATATATACTTAAATATAACCCTCTCGGGTTGCTTTGCCTTCAGAGATCTTGGCCTTCGTGATTTTAATGGGTTGTATATGTAAGGGTCCTTTCACAATTTTTTTTTTCTTTTAAAAGAACCCATGTATTATGCTCCTGGTAAATATGCATTTTACTTTTATATAGATATACATAACATAAAACCTTCGGTTTGCATAGCCTTCAAGGAATTTACCATCGTGTTTCTGTAGGGTGCATGTGCAGGTGTGGTTCCATGTTTTCTTTTTTTTCCTTAAAGAAACCCATACCTCTATACTCTCGGTATATATATATATACAGTCTATATATATACGTATACTTGATTGAAACCCACTCGGGTTGTGATATTTTCAAAAAGGGGTGTTTGCATGCCGTGTTTCCAATAGGGTGCAAGTGTGGTGGTTTTTTTATTTATTTTTTTTAGATTCAAAATGACCCCACATGTAATATTATACACCATATGTTAATAAGGGTTGTTTGAAATTGTTTTACCATGAATGGTGTACCTTGGGAATTAAAATGTACTAGAGGATTTAAGACTTGATGGATCATGATGAACCTACCTTGTTGAATGCATTAACTAATCCAGCCATGATTTAATTAATTTAGAAGATCAAGGGCCTATTTATCACCATAACTAATTTCAGGTGTTTTCCTTTTACATTTTCTTTTCCATGGATTTATAATGGAAAATATTCATCATTTAGTATATCATTCTTTTACATGCTCTAGTGAAAAGGGTGTTGTACTAAACTATGTATGTCATTAATTAGTCATTGGCATGTTTTTACAATGTGAATTGTCATATCATGTATTAGTAAAATGTGTAATGATTCATTACTATTGTACATAATGCATACATATGACCTATCACTAAATGAACTAGTAAATTTGGATTACCCAAAGTGGTATGGGACTCCTTGGGTAAAAATGGAAATGAATGAGATATTCAAGGTGGTATGGGACATCTTGAATATATGAATGATTTAAGTAAAGCATGAACTATGTGGCTCACATGATAATAAAGGAAAATTTAAGGGTTCACCCTGATAGCGCTCCAATGCATTGGGTAAAGGCTTAATCTCTAGAGATGACTTTGTAGACTGATACCTTGGTTAATAACCTTGGTAATTTTACGACACCTTGAGGATGGACCTTGGTGAAACGAAACGATTGTCAATATTAAATGTTGATGCCACATAATTCAAGTTATGTAACAAGTTCTTTCCAAGATAGATATATTACACGACCGATGCCTTTAAAGTTTTCATAAAGTTCTTATTTCCCTAGCTTTAAGCTTGAAGTATGACTGGTGTTATCACTTAATAGAACAGTAACCAGCATATGAACATTTAGTTGTTTCCTTGTGCGCAACTCTGATTATTCATTACTTTTAACTGTTTAAATTTTATGCTTAAGTAAATCACATGTAGTACTTGTTCATAACAACCTTTATCACTCCTTCATGAATTGACATATTTGTTTCATGTTTTCTTGAGAACCTTGATTAAGCATTGTTATGGTTTGTGTGTTACAATCTTCCTTAGTGAATGTTCAAATCCTTTTACAAGAATGTTTTCAAATGTTACAGTATTTTAAGTTCTTATTAAAACCCCCTTACTGAGTATTTCAATGCTCACCCTACGTTTTGATTTAAAATTTTCAGGTGTCAGCTTTTGAAAGATGAATTGTTTCAGAAGTTGCCGGTTTCCCAGAACCCGAACCACACACGATCCTCTGTATGGGACATGATGTGTTTTTAACAAAGTGTATTTTATTTTAAGATAACACATCATGTTCAGAAGGCACCGACTCTTGGGTTTCTGGGGTCGGGGTCTCTACAGTTGGTATCAGATGTTCGGTTTGGATAACTCTAGAAAGACATAAACTGAAACCAAAATATATATGTATATGTATTTTCAATTTTATTAAAAACTAGGTTTTCTTAATTTTTCAGATGGAAAATGAAGGCACAAATCTCTTATCCCTTCCCACAAAGGCCCTAGAGACCATTGTGTCTTTAGCAAGCCGTGAGGACTTTCTAAACTATGCCCATATCTGCATGACATGCAAACACCTTTACGATGTATCCAACTCACCTCGAGTGCTTAGCCTACACCAAGGGTTGGGATTGGATTACCTCTTTATGATTATGACCCAATTTCCCTCCTATGCACATCGGGGAAGGTACCATGAGGGACTTTTCCGGATTTTCACAGCGGGTGAGAGCTTTGGCACTATGCTTGATAACCCCTTTCAAGAAGCTGCTGCTGACAGGGACCTCCGAGCGGGCTACCTTTGTCAGATTTCAAATAATGGCTTCTGGGGTCAGTTGTTGGACTTCGGATGGTTAGAAGACGAGTCCACCAGACTGTCTTGCAGACGAAAAGTGTATGAATATGTCTCTCAACTTCATGCCCCCCATGCTAGACTCATAAGACACCATAGGTGTCCTCATGAGTTTTTCCCTGAATGCTCGGCCTGTGTTTGGTTCGAGGAGTTAGGGAGTTTGGCTTCTCTGTGTGGAGTTCGTTTAGTCAATGAGTAAGGGAAACTCAAGCACTAATAATAATGAACGTATGTCTATTGAAATGTTGACTTTCTCCTTTCCTTGTCCTTACTTTGTTTTTGTCCTTGTATGATTTTCAAGTAATGGAACTCCTGTCTAAAAACATTCAGATGGAAGGACAAACCCACCTGTTATCTCTTCCCACCGAGATTTTGGAAATCATTGCGATCAAAACGTGTGAGGATGAGTATGACCCCTTCACAAATTTGCGAAGAACGTGAAATCAATGGTTTGAGATAACAAACGGTCCGGAGATTCTCCTCACCTACCAGGGGAATGCCTCCATCTATTACCGCATTGGCTCTGCCCAGTTAGCTGGACGTGAACGACGAGGATGTTACCACGAAGGGCTCTTTCTTTGTTTCACCCTAGGCTGAAACTTCACAGCCAGAGTGAAATTCCAGGAGCCTGCATTAGAGGGAAATCTTTATGCGGCTTATATGCTCCAACTTCTCAGCTTTAGCATGTTTGACCATATCTATGGCTTCGATATCCTCGACCGAGACATAATTCGTAATGTCCTTCGTACATTGGTCTGCAAAGACATTTCAGAACTTTGTACGGCTCGAGCATTCCTTTGGAGGCCTGAAAGCCCAGAACATAAGTGCTACCCCTCCTGTCTTAGGTGTGTGTGGATTAGGGAGCTGGAAGAAGTGAGCTTCGCTACGGGGATCCCTCTAAATGCACCTGTTGACACTATTCGTTGGTGGAGGTGGTAGGAACGTTTCTGAACCTTGTAGTGTTGTGAAATAAATTGCGAGGACGCAATTTTCTAAATGGGGGGATAATGTGACGCCCCAGGTTTTATGAACTGGTTTATGTAAGAAGTGTTATGCCTTTAATAAAGCCTCTTGTTTTATTTGTTTTTCTAATAAGGAATTAGAAATGAAATAAAACATAGAGAATAAGGTAAACTGACATTTATTAAAACATTACTTTACAACGAGACCCAACCAGTTGAATGTACCATGCACAAGACCTAACACGACCACCGCAAGACTACAAAGAACCACAACGCGGGCAATCAGATAGTTGTCATCTTCAGGGTCCATCATCGTGAAAAGTATAATCGCCAGGGCCATGACACACATGCTCAACGCCAATGGTATGAGGAGAGCCATCCATCCTGTTCAAGTGTTCTGTTTTAAGGGGTACCCCATATCCCTGTATTTATATTATTTCTTTGAGTTATGACCGTTATGTTTATATATTCGTTTGGTTTTCAAAAACGACAGTTGTGTTCCCACTAATAAAATTTACATTAAAAGAGAACTCGGTTTTATTCCATCATAACCTTATTCATAAAAACATTCTCTCATAGAAGATTCTTCGTTTTTATTCTTAAAAGTAAATTTCCACATTTTTACAAAATCCCAATGAATACCTAGGTAGTTGGAAACTTTATATTATTTTTATATGTTTAGAGGGAATTCGTAATAATTATATATTTTTATCTCTTAAATTATGAAAAATTTTGGGAATAATTTTGGTCTTTAAAAGAATTTTATAAAACAAATAGTAGAGTATTTTAAAAATACTAATGATTTTAATAGTATTGTACAAAAGGGTATATCTTTTAAAAATTTAGATCAAAAGTTAAAATATTTTATCAAAACTAGAAATTGGTTTTAAGATTTATAGTTTCTATTTGTTTTTACTCAATTCCTAGAAATATTCATATTTCACTCTATTTTGAGCTAAGTATATAATAAAACTAATTTTTTATAAAAAAATGGAGTGGGTCCCGGCCAGCCAAGGGCATCCTCAAGGGACAAGCCCTCAGGCCAAGGTCGAGACCCCATATGGACCCGAGCTACCGCCATCGGGCTCCCCAGGTATGCGTGCGCGTTTCGAGAGCCAGCCAGGCTGGAGGCTTGGGCTGGGCCGGGCATAGGTTACCCAGGTCGCGTGTGGGCCCGTGTATAAGGCCGCGGCTCACGCTGCGTGAGGGTGGGCCAAGTTCCGCGGAGGTGGGGATGGACCCGTGTACAAGGCCCCGTGTGCGTGTGTGTCGTGTTATTGCACCGCTCCCCCAATGGCTTGATATTTATATCGCGTCTTGAACTCTTCCCGTTTCGATGTGGGACGCGCTCCGCGCAACTAGGACTGTCCGATCGACATCTGCGTCGATCTCAGCCGCCCAACTCGTTTTAACCACGCGATCGCCCCCGCCCTCTTCCGTGGCCGTTCGATCTCCCCGAGACCAAATCCCGACCGTTGGTTTCTTTAAACCAATCTCTCCAATTTTTCTTCCCGCGCCCTCCTCAACCGTTCGATCTCCCAGAGATCTAATCCCGGCCGTCCCTTCCTCTCCCGCGTCGACCCCCATCATCTTCTTCCTCGCTTCAGCAGCCGACCAGTAGGCCTACCCAAGGACGCCAGGCCCCTCCCTCCCCCGCACTGCTCCTTGACTTCCGAGCACCCCCTCCTAGGTCCATATTCTCTCGTCTTCCCCACGTCTGTCTACGCCTGGGTCGGGTCACCAACGAGGCACCGAGGCCGTTTTAAACCCCCCCTGCTTCGTTGAAGCGCGAGGCAGCCCCTTCCTCTCATCCTCCTTCTTTTCCACGAACGCCCAGCAGCCGGCTTCGACCGTCCTCCTTAAGCTCAGTAAGGGTTTTCTTGCATTCTTGACTTGTTTCGGAACAACCTCCATTTTATATACTCACGTTGTATATATATATAGTTTATACATATATATATATACTTAAATATAACCCTCTCGGGTTGCTTTGCCTTCAGAGATCTTGGCATTCGTGATTTTAATGGGTTGTATATGTAAGGGTCCTTTCACACATGTTTTTTCTTTTAAAATAACCCATGTATTATGCTCCTGGTAAATATTCAGTTTACTTTTATATATATATACTTAACATAAAACATTCGGTTTGCATAGCCTTCAAGGAATCTGCCTTCATGTTTCTGTAGGGTGCATGTGCAGGTGTGGTTCCATGTTTTTTTTCCTTAAAGAAACCCATACCTCTATACTCTCGGTATATATATATATATACAGTCTATATATATATATATGTATACTTGATTGAAACCCACTCGGGTTGTGATATTTTCAAAAAGGGGTGTTTGCATGCCGTGTTTCCAGTAGGGTGCAAGTGTGGTGGTTTTTTTATTTATTCTTTTTTAGATTCAGAATGACCCCACATGTAATATTATACACCATATGTTAATAAGGGTTGTTTGAAATTGTTTTACCATGAATGGTGTACCTTGGGACTTAAAATGTACTAGAGGATTTAAGACTTGATGGATCATGATGAACCTACCTTGTTGAATGCATTAACTAATCAAGCCATGATTTAATTCATTTACAAGATCAAGGGACTATTTATCACCATAACTAATTTCAAGTGTTTTCCTTAAACATTCCCTTTTCCATGGATTTATAATGGAAAATATTCGTCATTTAGTATATCATTCTTTTACATGCTCTAGTGAAAAGGATGTTGTACTAAACTATGTATGTCATTAATTAGTCATTGGCATGTTTTTACAATGTGAATTGTCATATCACGTATTAGTAAAATGTGTAATGATTCATTACTATTGTACATAATTCATACTTATGACCTATCACTAAATGAACTAGTAAATTTGGATTACCCAAAGTGGTATGGGAAACCGTGGGTAAAAATGAAAATGAATGAGATATTCAAGGTGGGTTGGGGCATCTTGAATATATGAATGATTTATGTAAAGCATGATGGATGTGGCTCACATGATAATAAAGGAAAATTTAAGGGTGCGCCCTAATAGCGATCCAATGCATTGGGTAAAGGCTTAATCTCTAGAGATGACTTTGTAGACTGATACCTTGGTGAATAACCTTGGTAATTTTACGACACCTTGGGGATGGACCTTGGTGAAACGAAACGATAGTCAATATTAAATGTTGATGCCACATAATTCAAGTTATGTAACAAGTTCATTCCAAGATAGAATTATTAAACGACTGATGCCTTTAATGTTTTCATAAAGGTCTTATTTCCTTAGCTTTAAGCTTGAAGGATGACTAGTGTTATCACTTAATAGAATGGTAACCAGCATATGAACATTTAGTTGTTTCCTTGTGCGCAACTCTGATTATGCATTACTTTTAAATGTTTAAATTTTATGCTTAAGTAAATTTAATGTAGTACTTGTTCATAACAACCTTTATCACTCCTTCAAGAATTGACATATTCGTTTCATGTTTTCATGAGAACCTTGATTAAGCATTGTTATGGTTTGTGTGTTACAATCTTCCTTAGTGAATGTTCAAATCCTTTTAAAAGAATGTTTTCAAACGTTACAGAATTTTAACTTCTTATTAAAACCCCCTTACTAAGTATTTCAATGCTCACCCTACGTTTTGATTTTAAATTTTCAGGTGTCAGCTTTTGAAAGATGAATTGTTTCAGAAGTTGCCAGTTTCCTAGAACCCGAACCGCACACGATCCTCTGTATGGGACATAATGTGTTGTTAACAAAGTGTATTTTATTTTAAGATAACACATCATGTTCAGAAGGCACCGACTCCTGGGTTTCTGGGGTCGGGGTCTCTACACTGTGGTAGATGATGGATGGATTAAAGAATTGGAGAAGATTTTTAATGTCATGGGTTGTTCAGAACATTAAAAGGCTAGTCTTGATGTTTACCATTTTGAAGGTGAAGCTGATCAGTGGTGTTTTATGGTGAAAATTATCAGGGATAGTGAGGATATTGATGCTCTCTATTGGGATGAGTTCAAAGGTATGTTTCTGGAGAAATATTTTCCTAAGGTGGTTCGTCTTAGTATGGAAAAACAATTCCTGTAATTGAGGTAGGAGGAGGAATCAGTGGCTGCTTTTGAAGAAAACTTCACTCGACTGGAAAGGTATGCTCCAAGTTTCATAAGAGATCTTGATAGTAAAATCAACCATTTTTACATAGTATTAAAGCCAAATTATAGAAGGGATTTAGCTTCTTGTGAGATCAAAAGTTATGAAAAATGTGTTCGTTGTGTGGAGAAGGTGGAAATATAGTTTTCCATTGATCATGTATTCTTTGAAAAACAACAGTATAAGAGAAATAGGCGGCATGAAAAAGAAATGAACTCTTCAAAAAAGTCTGATGGTAAGAAACATCAGTTTACATTTTGTGAAAGCTGTGGTAAAAAACACACTGGGGATTGTCTTTTGAATTCTGGTAAGTTCTACTGATGTGGTAAAATGGGACATAAGGCTCGTAATTGCACTGAAAAAGATCTGGGTAATGATAAGACAAAATCTGATTTACATTCAGTAAATTGTTTTATGTGAAATTAAATGGGTCATTATTCAAATTAGGGTCCAAAAAAGAACTCAACCGAAGGAAAGTAGCCAGACTACAAGTATAAAGGGGTGGCGAAATCCTTTGCAAGTACTTCAGCAGATATTGGGCCATCAAATTATGTTGTATCAAGTACACTGTTTGTTTGTTAAGATTATGCCAATGTGTTGTTTGATTTGGGGTCTATACAGTCATTCATTTCTGAGAAGGTTTCTAGTAAATTGGGAATTCCAACTCCAGATATGAATACATAAATTACAGTAAAAACACCTGGAGGAAATGTGGAGACAAAAATAAAACATAAGAATATCCTGTAATTGTGTGCGGAATGAATCTACCTACAAACCTTATTGTTTTTCCTCTAGTAGAGTTTGGAGTTATTTTAGGCATGGACCAGCTTTCTGTTTATCATGCTAAGATTGATTGCAGAGCTAAAGAGGTTTATTTTCAGAATGATTTTCAGTTTGTATACAGAAACGAACCATTGCTGTTGATAACATATCAGGAAGCTAAGAATCTAGAAAAATATGGAAATGAATGTTACATTGCATATATTGTTGAAAACAAATAAACTGTTCAGATTAATGTTGTGGCAGTGGTAAAT
Source organism: Viscum album (assembly GCA_963277665.1). Taxonomy (NCBI): domain Eukaryota; kingdom Viridiplantae; phylum Streptophyta; class Magnoliopsida; order Santalales; family Viscaceae; genus Viscum; species Viscum album. The sequence goes on along the minus strand of OY728166.1, from coordinate 547,582,731 downwards.
GAATACCTTGATGTTTTTTCTGATTAGTTTCCTGGTATTATACCTCATCGAGAGGTTTAATTTACTGTGGGCTTAGTTCCTGGTGCTAAGCCAATTTCAAAACCCCCTTATCGAATGGATCAAATAAAACTTTTAGAGTTAAAGAAGCAATTGTTGGAGTTATTAGATAAAGGTATCATTCGACCTAGCACGTCACCATGGGGTGCTCCTGTCTTGTTTGTTAAAAAGAAAGATGGTTAAATGAGACTTTTCAATAATTATAGAGCGATGAATAACATCACTGTTAATAATAAGTATGATTTGCCTTATATCGATGATTTGTTTGATCAACTATAGGGAGCTTAGTATTTTTCAACGATTGACTTGAGGTCGGGGTACCAGTAGTTGAATGTAAAGGAAACATATGTTCCCAAGACCACGTTTCATATTAGATATGGCCATTTTGAATTTTTAGTTATGCCTTTTGTGTTAACCTATGCACCTACTGTATTCATGGATCTTAGGAATAGAATTTTCCATGAGTTCTTGGATATTTTTTTGGTTGTGTTCATTGATGATATTATGGTTTATGCCGAATGTAAAAAGGAACATGAAATTCATTTAAGGGTTTTCTTGTAAACCATAAAAGAAAAGAAACTATTTGGGAAATTCAGCATGTGTGAGTTTTGGTTACAAAAAATTTCTTTCCTTGGTCACATTATTTCAAAAGATGGCATTACTGTCAATCTTGCTAAACTGAATGTTGTTCAAGAATGGCCAAGACCCAAAAATATAACCAAGATTCATAGTTTTCTTGGTTTGGCTGGTTATTACCAGAGGTTTGTTGAAAATTTTGAATGGTTATCTAGTCCAATGACTATGTTAACTCGAAAAGGTGTTATGTTCGTCTGGAAAAAAGAATGTGATGATTGTTTTCAAGAATTAAAAAGAATATTGGTGAATTCTCCAGTTTTGGCACTACCTTCTAGAAATGGTGAGTTTGTTATCTACACTGATGCTTCGTTGAAAGGACTTGGTTTTGTTCTAATGAAAATGATCAGGTAATTTCTTATGCTTCACGTCGGTTTAAACCACATGAGTTAAATTACCCTACACATGATTTGGAATTACATGCTGTTGTTTTTTCATTAAAAATTTGGAGGCATCATTTGTATGTATTGAAGTGTGAAATATATAATGATCAAAAAAGTTTGTTGAATATATTCACCAGAAAATAATTGAACATAAAACAGAGGAGATGGTTGGAAGTAATCAAGGATAATGATTTCATGATCCTTTATCATCTTGGAAAAGAAAATAAAGTAGCTGATTCATTGAGTCGAAAAATTAATTCTTCATTCATCATGTTACGTTTGGAACGAGATCCTTTGGATTTTGATTTGATGAACTTTGGCATATAATTTTTTGTTGCAAGAAATTATTCTCTTTTGTTTCAGGTGTCAGTGAAATCATCTCTATCAGACAGAATTAAGCAAGCGCAGTAAAAAGATGGTGTGTTGTATAAAAAGGTAGAGTTGGTTCAGGAGGGTAAGTGGCCTGATTTTAACGATGACAATGATTGTGTTATAATATTTGGAAAGAGATTGTGTGTGCCTTGTAATTCCCAGTTGAAGAATGAGTTGTTATGTAAAGCTCATAGTTCTCCATTTTGTGTTCATCCTAATAGTACTATGATGTACAGAGATCTTCGGGAGTATTACTGGTGAAATGAAATGAAAAGAGATATTGCAGATTTTACTATGAAGTGTTTGACTTGTAAGCAGGTTAATACAGAGTGATGGTTTCGAAAGGAATGCTTCATCCTTTACCATAGCCAGAGTGGAAATGGTAAAATATATCCATGGAAATTGTTGTGGGGTTACCAAAGACATCCCGAGGTAATAATTCAATCTCAGTTATAGTTGAACGATTGACTTATTCTTCTCATTTACTTTCTATTATAGATTATTTTTCTCTAGATCAACTTGCTTGGTTGTATGTTAAATATATAGTCAGGTTGCATGGAGTTCCCCTCTCCATTGTATCTGATCATGATCCCAGGTGCACTTATAACTTTTTCAAAGGCCTTCAGAAGTCATTAGGTACTGAATTAAATTTTAGTACAATGTTTCATCCTCAATCAGATGGGTAGTCAGAACAAACAATTCAGACCTTAGAGCATATTCTACGTTCTATCTTGATGGATTATTAGGGAAGTTGGGACAAACAACTTTCTTTGGTTGAATTTTCTTATAATAACAACTTTCATTCCAGTATACAGATGGATCCATTTGAGGCATTATATGGAAAGCATCGTCAAACTCCAGAATTATGGGATGAAGTAGGTGAAAGGAAACTGATTGGAGTGGAATTGGTAAAAGAGATGGTAGGGAAAGTTTAGTTGATTCAGAAGCACATGAGAACATCTCATAGAAAACTAAAAAGATATGTAGATTACTGGAGGAAGGATATTTCCTTCGAGGTAGGTGATCATGTATTTCTGAAAGTTTCTCCATGGAAAAGTGTGATGTGTTTTGGTAAGAAGGGAAAGTTGAGTCTGAGGTTCATTGGACCTTCTGAAAGTTTGGAAAAAGTTGGATCAGTTTCATACAGAGTGGCTTTACCCCCAAGTTTATCCCTGGTACATAATGTTTTTCATGTTTCGATGTGGAGAATGTATATGCCAGATCCATCTCATGTTTTGAGCCTAGAGGTAGTTCAGTTGGAAGAGAATCTCTCTTATAAAGAACAACCAGTATAAATTCTTGACCATAGAGAGAAAGTGTTGCGGAATAAGGTAATTCACCAGGTAAAGATTTTGTGGGAAACCCATATGGTTGAAGAGGCAATGTGGGAATCTGAAATTGCTATGAGGGATAAATAACCCCACTTATTTTGATAAGTGAATAAAAATTGTGAGGACGCAATTCCTAAAAGGGGGGAAATTTTTAACACCCAAGGTAAATAAAGAATAAGACATATTTCATATTTATTAATTTTTTTGAATTAAATATTAATTTTACTTTAAAGGTATTTCTATGTTTGATAGAGTACCCGATACGCAACAGCAGGTTTCTTTGGAATCTTAGGTCGCACAGTAACAATATAATATTTTTTTTAAAATTTTAGTTAACTCCTAGCCATTTTATTGGAGGGAATGAATAAAACTAACTACAATATAATTATACTTGTTTTTAGAGGTATTTACTTTTATCCTATAAAAATTAGAGGCATAAAATGTGAATGAATCTAATTTTAAGCATAATTTACATTAAAAGGCCGATTTACATCCTTTTAATGGAGAACCCTCATTAAATATAGTTTTGGAAACATTGATACATTATAATTGACCAAATATAATCCATATTTATAATTGTGAAATCAAATTTTATTTTGGGTAATTTTTTGGTATTTTTTTTGATAAAGTTAACTTTTTAATGAATAGTAAAAAATATGGTATTTTAAATCAAAAGTGCCTTTTAATATAATTTATTTATATTGTAAGATTATATTATTAGTTTTTTTTAAAGAGAAATTGAAATACATGTTTACCATTTAATCCAATGTTGGTCATTGGAATTAATTTCACTTTGATATTGAACATAAACAAGTTTCAATATTTTGTTAGTTATTGTTTCTTAAAAACATGCTATTTGTTTTAACAATGGGAATTAATTTTTAAATTAAATAATTCCACTTCTATGTTTTGTTTTTGGAAAAATAGACATCAATTTTGATTTCGTAATATCAAATAATTCTTATGAGGAATTTTTGGTATTTTTCTGAAAAACATCAATTTTTGATGAACAGTGACACCACTTAGTGGTAGTTAAAAAACTGATTTTTTCATTTAAATAAAAATTTACCACTTATGTGATTTGAATTTCTAAAATACAACATACATGGTTGTTATATAGAAGTAAACTTTAGTTCAATAATATGAAAATATTTTTTTTTGAATAGTAACTTTTGACTTTTATTAACCGCGGTTAAAGGTAATAAGGGTAATTTAAGGATAAAAGAATATTATAATAATTAAAAATTACAAAAAAAACTTGTCCTAATATTATTTTTTGAGTAGTGGACTCCCATGGTAATCCTTGGTTCGATCATGGGTCCCCTTGGAGCCACTTATGAATGATAATGACACTTTGAATTAATTAATTTAATGTAAATGCATAATTGACAATATCAAAAAGGATTTTAGGAAATTAATTTTTATATGGTGTTATATAAGAACTATTTTAAACTATAAATATTAATTTGAAATATAAAAATATTTCCTACATGATAGTATTTTTTTTTAAATTTTTAGACATCTAATAAATTAGGTTATTTATGACACAATAATGATGCAGTATTTACCTCATTAATATATTATTTAAATAAATAAGATTATAATGCTTAAAAAATTATCCAAAACTTGTCCAATTCTGACTGGATGATTTTATTTTGACCAGGAATCATCTTATCTTATAATATATTTTTTTGACCATTATAAACTGAAAATCATTATATAATAAAATAATAATTTCACACTTTCCTAAAGAGCCCCTCCTCCACCTTATAAATGGAGACTACTTCTAACCAATTCCTCACACCTCTCAAGCCATTTGTCTCGTCAAACCCTTTCCAAATTAAGCTCTAATCATCCCACTCCTCCCCTAGAAGCCTTAAAAAATGAGGAAATCTCTTCAAAAAGTCCTTTGGTTGAAACCAAATGGAGTTACCCAAATAAATGGTAACAATTTCTCTTAAATTGATTTCTTTTATTTTAATTCTCCAACCCCTAAACACTTTTTTATTACATTATTTTGTAACAACACTAGTATCCTCAATATAATAGGATATTGTTATGAGATTTATTCAAACTACAATTACGCATACCTCCATCTAATGAATGTAGAAAATAATGTTCTTGTGGATGGTAAACTAAGGCCTCACGAAACGATGATTGTTCAATTACATCTTACTGACTCTCATGGTGGCCATTATGATGGAAATGTATTTATATATGATATATATTATGTTTTTTATTTCATTATTCTTTTGTACTTCCCAATTATATCAATCCTTTATGGTTTCTATACTGGTTTAATACGATAATCTCATTTGAGGAAATGCGGACTACCGCCCCCTCAAAGTGATTTGATTCGTTAATGCCTTATGTGGGATGTATAAATGATGTAGTTAAAGATATTATATATGATAATATACTAGAATTATAATATACCTATGTATCATAATGGTTTATTTTCATTAAAATACGAAATTGAAATGAAAGTAGCATTCATGCGTACGTATGGCTTACCGTCTCCATGAACGGTGCATTTCATTTTTTACCTATAAATGTTATGTACTATTATAAAAACATTTATATACTAGATATATATGATATATATGATATCTAAATAATGAATATCATTCGGGATATAATGAAACTTTGACCACATGGAAAACTTGTAAATATAAGGTGTTTATTTTTACTCAAGTACCAAATATCGACAAAATGGGTGTTATTAAATTAAATGATTTAATAATGTTTATAACATGGTAATAAGTGATATAATGGAATAATAAACATGAAAAATATTTTTAAGCAAGTATAAATTAACTTTAGTTTTTATTCAGGAGATTAAAAAATGATCGAGTCAAGTCGGATGCGAGGTAAGGGACATCGTCTCAATCTCCTTTTATTGAGGCATTTTTTGTTTTATACAAGACATTATTTTATACGTGTATAAACCCCTTTGAAATTTAATTTTATTCAATGATAATATTTTTATATGAAGAGTTTTAATAAATGACAAAAAGGATTGTTTTTTAATGAAAGCGTTGACAACAACATTTCCACCGCTGCGAGTATTATTTGATCTTTGGATTCCTTAAAAAGCCGGAATTTTTTTAAAAGGAAAAATAAATACCATAGAATGTTTTTATGTATTTTGGTATTGAAAATTATTTTGAAAATGTATTTATTATTTCACTATCTTTAAAAGATATTTTATTATTGCAATGTGGAATTGTTATTTTTCCTTTATTCTTATGTTATGTGTTATGATCATGTTATTATTCATGGGAATTATTTATGTATATGGGTGGTTCTGTGATAAACCTAGGGAATTTGAGCCCAAGATAGCTCTCTAATGCATTGGTTTACATGATGGAGGTAAATTTGAATGCTTCTCCTAAGAGATTTAGGGAATATTCTATAATGGGTATTTCAAAGTTACTCCCTATATAGCTGTGATAGCTACAATGTAAGTATGATATGGATGTAACATGTTACCTTTATGATTTATGATTTCTATGTGTCTTTCATAAATCATATTATTTAATGAGGTAAGTTAAAGAGTTCATGTATGTATATATAAAAAAATGTTTTCATTCTTTGTTTTATAACCCTTACAGAGCTTTTTATGCTCATACTATATTTTGAAATGTTTTCACAGGACATAAAGATGAATAAGGTCAAAAATGGGATCAAGGAAAAGTCATGCTGTCTAAAACATGGAACTAGACATGACCCTTTTTTCAATTGTTTTTATTTTATGAAAAAAGGGAACTATGTAGATATGTCTACCTTGTAATCTTTTGTGATGTAATAGTTCTATCCAAATTATTTAAAACTCTAAACCTAAAAAGATCCTTAATGTGAATTATTCATTTAATTCAATATTATGTAATGTTTAAGGAAGATTCCTTATAATATACCTAATGAAAATATAATACTATGATATTTTATTTGAGGAGTAATGGTGAATTTTTATCTATGTTTTCATTATGTATTTTTATTGATTTGTGTTATTTATGAAAATGATTACCCTATAATAAAGAATATGTGATTAGGTTAATTACTTTTACATATGTGACTTTAAGAGTAGTAGATGTCATTTGGATATATAATTTAACGTGGAAGTCTACCTAACAAAATTCTTCTATGTTTTGGGTTTCTATATTAGTCGGGATTATATTGATGGAATTTAAGGACAATTGTTTATTGAATGCTATTTTTTGAACTTTGTGGTATTGTTGGTTTAATTTTAGAATATAAGATTAGTGTTTCTTTCTCTAAAAGAATAACAATTTGGGGGATCATCTGATCTTGTACTAACCAATTTTTTTTTAATATCTATAGACAAGTTAAATATATAATTTATCCTTTTTGGATCATGTGATTCTCTAGAAGTTGAGTCTAGCTCTTCCAGTGTGACGATGTCATCTTGAATACTCTTCGTTTGAAAAAAATGAGTTAGTGGGAGAAATTTATAAAAGAATGAAACTATACATAAAAGGTAAATATATATCTTTCTGTTGTTTTTCAATCTCATAAATAAAACCTACTGATTCTTGATGCAGTGAAATTTGCTGGTCTAATGGATTTTCTGATATCCCCATCATCAGAGTACCTCGTCCCCCCTCCTTGTTCTTTCCAATGATGGATGGTACTATAGTTTCTTCATCTGATGACAATGATGTTATTTATATGGTGAATCATTCTTGAAGTATATTGTATAGGAGTTGTGATGTTGATATACTGATGAATGTTCTTATTTTGCAGTATTTTGATGTAGAATTTTGATTTAGTGGAATGCTATTGAATTTTTGTTTTTGGACCTATGGTAGTTGTTTTCTCGGTCAAATAGAATAGTTTTCCTTCAAGATATTTCCGCAATAGAGGTTCAAAGAATGATCTTTACACCATATCAAAACATTATAGAATTGGATTCTTTAGAGGGTTTGATGACTGCCATGAGGATAAGGCTTATGCACCCATGTAGAAGACAACATGGTGAACAACATTGGGAATGTGGTAGTTGATCTAATGTTTTTATTCTAGAGAGGGTATTCCACTTTATAATTTAATTTGGATAGTTTTATCCTTGATTCATTGGTCTATGGCATTTGGTTTTTCTTTTATGTCCATGATATCCAACCGAGGTCCCTCTAAGCCATTAATAGGGATCTATTTTAACTAAAAATTATTTATCAGTCAGTACATAAAGTTATATAAATGATCCTACATGGGATTTGAATAAAATTATAATCATGAATATATAGGTAATAATCAATATAGAAATGTAAAATACATACAATACAATCCAATTACGCAATAAACCAAGAATAATCTGGAATCCTAATATAATATCAATAAAAAAACTTCATGTAGAATAATAACTAAATTTTTAATGAATGAATTTCTTACTTATGGGATATGATGATATTAGGAATCATGAAACCTCTACTCTAATCACCATTAAAAAGATAGTTTAAAATTATTATGTATGAATACACCAGAAACCCATTTAACTAAGGCTAGGTAATGGATTTTCATAATGATACCTTAAATTTATTAAGGGGCTATATAAAAATGCTCCCTACCAATGTGTCAATATACAAATTATTCCTCACATATAAGATAATATATTTCATAAATGAAATAATATTATGTATTAACAAATTTACTTATCGATTCAGGAATATAAATTTATAATTATTTCCTAGTCAATAAAATAACATTCCCAGCAAAAAAATGTATATAGTAATGGTTTAAGATTTATAGAAAAATAAAATACATGATAACAAAATATGTATATTTAATTTATATGTATTGTTCAATTACCACAACAATGTGGATGTTTAAAGGGAATGAAGAAATCTAATTAAATAATAATGAAAGATAATGTCAATACATCATCAAATCAAAATGATTGTAAAAAATATGGAGAAATAATTAATATGGTATCAATTAAACATATCTCTTATGGATCATAAGAACAAAAAGGTATTGATATCATTTTTAATTACCTATACCTAAATATACTGGAGCCACATACTTACATTGTTATATAGGCAATGATACAAGTGTCGAATCTAAAAGTACCGACCAGTTTAGCAGTTTCTAAAACCTGATTACATATATAATCCTTACATAAAAAATTAAATCATAAAATAAAACATTGAACTCTATTGAAAAAAACCAATATTCTCGTAACATATCCCTTCAAATCAATCATATTATACATCTTGGAATCCAAGGGAAATGTAGAATATAATAAAGGGGGGATCTCAAATACTCATTAAGAGTATGTAATAGTAAAAAATAATAATCATTCTGGAAAGTTAAATTCCTTAAAAAATTTCTATTAAATCCTAGTATTATGCATAATATGAAATGAAAGAAATGATACAATATAAAATAAACTCAGGAACAATAAAAGATATGAATGGATATTAGACTAGTCAAAGAATCACATGGAATAATAATAATAATGGGATATATATTGTAAGATGTTTTCACTATCAAGATCTGTCATCAAGATAGATAATTTCAAGATATAGCCTTTTGAATGTTTTCGTTTGTGGGTTGAAACCAAAATTATTTGTTTGACGATATATCCAGATGAGAATTTAAATCATCTTGAATAAATCTTGAGGTTTTTTAGCAAATTGATTTCATTTCATGAGACCAACCGATGTATAAAGGGGTATAGAGGGAACCACCCATCAAATTCTATGTCGATATTATTTGTTTGAAGATATATCCATATGAAAATTTAAATCATCTTGAATAAATCTCGATGGTTTTTAGCAAATGGATTTCATTTCATGAGAACAACTGATGCATAAATAGGATATAGAGGGAACCACCAATCACATTCTATGTCCAATGCATTCCTCATATGCAAACATAAACAACATAAACATTCCAAATAGCATAATAAATATGAATACATTAACAAAAAAACATGAATTATATAAAAATATCATATCAACTATGAAAATTATCTTTCATCCATTAATCAAATATATTTCATGGTTTCATAAGATATCCACATGGGACTATCATAAGGTCAAATAAAGGATGTTGACATAGACAAAAATAATCTACTAGAATTTATAGAAATATATTTTAAAAGATGTCGTTTTATATTAAAATAATTTACTTAAATATTCGAAATTTATGTGAATAAAATTTATTTGAAACTTTACGTGTAAAAATTTAATGGATTTATTAAAAATTGCAATGAGTCATGATGGCGGTAAAATCATATCAAGTGATATAAGTTTAAAAAAATTTTTTTTGTATTTTTGTCAAAAAAGTAACAAAGTCCAATGCTTGGAAATTGAAAAAATTATTCATTTGACAGTAATTTATAAAAATTATAAAATGGGTTAAATATATAAAAAACTTGTTGCATAATAATAAATTGTTTTGAAATTATTATGATGAAATGTATACATTAATGATAAATATTCCACATTATATACTTATTTAAAAATAATCCTGACTAAAAATGAGATTTTGAAATAATCCCTTATCATGTACTTTCCATTAGTTTAGGATTTGTATCCATTAGTATAATGGTTATGTTATGATAATAAATTATACCATAATATATACATATTTTTAAAATCCTATATGATCATATTATATTTTTTTAAATGATATATCATTATTACCATTTCATTGGGTGTTAGCTATTTCATTTTATTATGTCAATTTTGTCGTATAATTATTATTTCTTGTGTATAAGATAAATTTTATTCATGTATAGAAATATATTAAGATAAAAAAAATTATATTGACTCATAATATACAGTTTTATAACCATTCATGAATGGTTAACGTGGAGAAATAATATCATCACATAGAGGAGATAGTAGTTGTTACGTACGCATGAGCTAGAGTATCTTTACCTTAATGGTAACGTGGTTCCGAAATGGATGGTATATTAATTATATGTAATCAATATCATGTCATATTTTTTATTTAAAAGAATCAAATAATCAATTATACACATACAAATAATGTGGTGATGAAAAACAAACTATACAACTATGTGGAGATAGTAAGCTGTGTGTACCCACACATAGTGATATATTTTGTCATACCCGGACCACAGATGCCTATGTTATTTATTCTTTTCTCAGTCCCCCAACTCTGGGTAGAGTCTTTTTTGGGTCTGGGTATGAATTTTTGAAGCATTGATGTTTTTGGTGGGTCTCTGGAAAGTGTGTAGTCACAGTACTGCTACCGGTCACCGCGATTTCGGTTCGGGTGGGTGCATGGTCACCGCGCATTTGGTTCAATTGTGTGTTCAAACCTGGTGAGTGTGTGGTTGCCCAAATGTTTGGATAAATAATAATATTAAATGAATAAATTAAATTAAATGGAATTTTATTAAATGGTTAATAAAAATAATAAAAATAATTTATAATATTGTGGTTATTATTACTATTATTATTACTATTATTATTAGTCATATTCTTATTATTATTTTCCATCATTTATTTAATTTCTATTTTATATTATCTTTATATTTTAGTTTCTTTCTCTTGTTCTTTCTTCTTTTTTACATGCTTTTGTCCCCCCGCCATCCTCTTCTTCTCCTGCGCGACCCACAACCTCCATCTGGACTTCCCATCACCTCCACTCCTTGCCGCAGCAGGAGCCCCCCTTCTTATTCTCCTACATCCACCACATATCAGCTGTGCATGCGACCTGACGCCCTCTCTTACTGATGGAACTACACAACGCCTCATCTCTCCTCTGCCTCTCATGTAGCATGCTGACCTCGCTCGCGCCACCCTCTTAACCTCTACACAACATCCCACGTTGGCCCCTTCTCCCTCCTCTATCCCCTACCAGGCCAGCGTGCGCACATCTAGCGCTCACACTGACCGCCAGTGTGCACAACACCATCTTCCAGGTTGTCTACCTCCGTTGGACGCAATCTATAGCCCCATGCCGTGATACGGATCCCGTCCGACCATTAGTCCATTTCTGCCATCACCACAGCCACCCCCTGATCCAACTCTCATGTAGAGACCCAACTACCTCCAGCCTTCCCTACTTTCCTCTGCGTTCACCCAGGACGCTGCCTCTTATCCGGAATTCTAGCCAACACAACACAACCTCTCTTCCCCCTTCCCGGTGTGCTTTCAGAGAACCTGACCCCCCTTGTCCGTCGGCCAGCAGTGTCAAAACTGAATCTCATCGTACAGTGCCTCCTCATTTCGCTGATGTGGCTGAGAATCCCCTTTCTGGGTTCTCGAAGGTTGTCTCGGGTTACGTCGGACAACTCTCCATCCGCTTCCGCAGAAGACGAAGTGATTCAGATCTCGTTGGATTGTCTGCAACTATTTACGGGGCACCATTGGGTTTACCAAAAGTTTTGGGTTCGTTTCATTTCGTCTTCACTAGTGTTGAGGTGGGTTTTACTCTATTTATTCATTTGGATTAGTTTAAGACTGTGTTTTTGTGTTTTAGATTCTTTGTATTGTTGCAGTGCATTGGAATTGTATTTCATGATATTACCGTCATCGGCATGTGGCGCTTAGTTGTGCATACGTTGGGAGGTAGCACATCGTTGTCATATCTGGGATGATAGTCGAGGTAGGTTCCCCACTGCAATAATCTTTAAATTTAGATTTTGTTAATTTCATGGTGTTTTTATTAATTTTTATAAATGAGAAATGATATAAGATAATTAATTCTTAAATGAGTATTTGGTGGAAAAAGAGACGTTTATTTTATACATGACATTTGGAATAATTTATTGATGAACGAACACTCATACTTGAAATAATTCCATTTTGATATTTAAACATAATTCATGGAATTTCAAATGTAGTATTGTTTTAAACGATGAATGATTTCTCTTGAAGCATGAACAAGTGATTTGGGTTTTCATGAGAAATGTTGTTTTTATTTAAAATTGGTGAAGGCCAGTTTGGCACATTAATAAAAATAACATATCTTGGAAAACTCACTTTGGGGTGACTTAGGGGTGATTTTTGGTGTATGTTGATTGCATGAGTTGTGTGTGATATCTGTGCTACATGATTGACTTTTCTAACTCACCCATTTCCCTTTTATTATGCGTGTTAACATGGGAACCTGGAATCATGAGTTAATCATCTGAGAACAATTGCTACACTAGTTTATATTATGCACTGTCTAGCGGCCCCATAGAAGGGGAATACTACATTATTGATGCTATGAGGATTGGGCTCCTTGGTTAGGCCATGAAGGGATATACTGGGTGATATGGCGTTATGACATTATCGAGTTAGAGCATGATTTCAGGATGTGTCTCATGTATAGTACATTCTGTATTGTTCATGATCTCCTGGGATCGACTCATTTTTTACTTTAGTGTTTATTTGTATGTTGTGGACAATTGAGAGGTCCTGGTCTGTTGTTTTCCCCTGTCTGTCACTCTATCTATTTCCCTTGGTGTCTGTTGTGTATTATGTGTGATTTTTCCTTTTTAGCTAATGACTGAAGTTTGGATTTCTAAATTGTTCTCATAAATTTTTTTAAAAAGTGATATACATATTCCATGCAAATAATATTCATGTTTTTAAATTAAAAAGTGAAATGTCCTGATACTTGTTTTAGAAAAAAAAATTATGTGTGGAAACTAATATTTTATATAATTTAGTTCAAACCTAGAATTAGTAAATTTCTTTATTTAAAGGTAGTACATTGGGATTAGATATCATGCTAGCCAACTGAGTTTAAATACTCATGCCTATATTTCTTTTCCATTTTTAGTGTTTTTGTAGGCTACAACATGGGTTTGTTCTCTTTTGGTGACATTTGGTCGTGAGTTGGAGGGTGACCCGTGAGTTCACACAGAGATAGTGGTTGTCTCTTTCAGTTAGTTTTATTTTCATCTATTCTTGTTTAGTTACATTACTCAATTTATTTATTTTGTGCTGATATTTTTTATTTCATTTGATTTATTTATTTATTTATACTAGGAGAAATCATTCCCACTGCCTCTGTTGATGCCCAGACGCTTGTCGCCAGCCCATGAGGATCCCAAACACCTCTCGGGCAATGTCGCGGACCGGCTTGGGTGACTGGTTCAGGGTCGAACCTGGTTGGTTCGTGAAAAAATGGTATCAGAGGAGGTAGGATCTTAGAAGACCCTATTTTTTAGAGTGACCTTTTTATTTGAGATGTCTGGTAGATGGAGATTAAGAGTGTTAGGGCTAAGGATGTAATTTATAGGTCGGTGCCTGATCACCACCACTCGTGACGAGACCTGAGTTACCAGGGTTAGTCTAGGATTTGAATCTTTTATCCTTGGTTTTTTGGATTGAGGAATGACAATGGGGGGAAAATTGGTTCACTTTGCAGCCGCACATGGGGTGGTGAACCAGTCAAAGTCCATGTGTCTAGATGAAGGTACTCTTATTTTTATTCTTTACATGGGGAATGGCTCACTGCCATGTTGTTGTGTCAAACATATGCACTAGTTCCTCATTATAGTGAGTTATTACTGCTTGTGTTTTGTTTTAATCTCGAGTGATTTGAGTGCATCAAAAGTGATATTTGTTTTGAAATTGAAAATTGTATCTTCCAAATTGTTTTTGAAATTAATAAAGTGGTTTTATATAGATAAAGTGTATCTGTTAGGAAAAACATGGTATGTGTTTGGATTTGGAAAGGGAAAAAGAAGTGTTTGAACATTGGAACACCTTATGTAGGGATCACACATGTGTGGGTATTTATGGAAGTGCTTGGGGGAACTTTTTCGTAGGTGATGTGACCGGGATTGAATAAATACACATGTAAAGGTTCATAAAGTTACATAGGTGAGATTTTTATAAATTACAATGAAATAATGGATTTTGAAAATTTATTTCTCCTTTTATTGTATATGATTGGATTATGGGCCTATTTCCCTTGGATTGAGTTGTTTCCTTGATTGAGATTTATCTTGATACCAGTTTTGATGTTGTTTTTCGTGTTTTCATGAGAATACTCCCCAGATAGCCTACAAAATTTGTTAATGAGTTATTCCTATTTCTCAGTTCGTTTTGTGTGTTTTTCACTTTTCGTGGGAATCGATGTCTGTTAGAGGTTGTTGTATAGTTTAGAATGATAGTGTTTCTTCTAGTTATTGGGAAATCCTAGGGAAGGTAAGGTTCGTACCATCCCAGAATTATTTGAGGGTTCAGTTCTGGATGAGTAAAGGTGGAATGTCTCATTGTCGTTATAGTCTTAGGTGTAGTTGGTGGGATTCGTCTCTTGTATAGATTACCTGCCTAGAAAAGATCTCCATCTGTATCGACTCCAATTTTGTTGGAGGGTTCTCTCACCTACCACTAGTATGTCTGGTTCAGACATTCTATTCCGCCTTGTCGCATCCCTCATATGTATTCCTATTGTGAGACTGTTCGGGCCACTGGGGAGAGTTCTGGAAGAAGCATCTCTCGTGAAAAAGGAGATAGGGACTAGAGGATGAAAATGTTTGACAATGATGAAACAGATTCTTCAGTTCATAGGGTCCCAACCACAGGACTCAGGGTGAAACTCGCACACAGTTTGGAGTTTCCGAGTGTGTGTAGAACCTCAGTTTGAATAATTTTTTCAACTTTGGGATGGAAATATCTGAAATTACATTTTTCTATTCTCGTCACTTTTATAATCTTATCCTTGATGTGGTTGTGTAATGAGTGTGTTCTCCCATAATCCAAGCGGTCTTATCTTCTCTTAGGGTGGTTCTTACGTTTTTTTGGCATCTCTTAATGGTTTGGGCCCATGAATAAACGGACCTATTCATATTTTGAGTTGGTCCTAGCTATGTTCAATAGGGGAATGTAATTTTTGTGATGTTTGTGGGAGTTGTTGAGTTAATTTCTCATCCACAAGTTGTTGGATTGTTCCATAACAAGATTTCCATCATGTCCCATGTGTTTTGATTGGTACATGTGGATAAAATGAATATGTTTGGTTTGGGAGTTACCACGTCCCCCCCGGGGGGGTGTGGTTTGTTCGGGTATCAAGTGTTTTTGTATTAGTAAATTCTTGTGGTGGGGACAACCCTCTCATGTTCTCCCTTTAATCTCTGGTAGTGGGTTTTCTTTTAATGGTCAGGTTAGATGTTTGTTTTAAATGGTTACCCCAAAGCTCTAGGTTCTCTATAATTTTTTATGGGAATGATCCCGTGTTGTGTCAACAGTTGTCTTGGTGACTTTCTGGGGGTAGAAAGTGTATGTGGTGGGGAGAATTGTTACACCCCGACCACAGTCGCCTTTGTTTTTATTCTTTTCACGGTCATGCGACTCTAGATAGAGTCGGGTTAGGGTCTGGGTTTGAATTTATGAATCATTGATATTTTTAGTGGGTCTTGGGTTAGTGCGTAGTCACCGTACTGCTAGTGGTCACCGTGCATTCCGTCCGAGTGGGTGTGCGATCACCGAGCATTCGGTTTGATCATTCGTTCAAACCTGGTGAGTGCGAGGTTTCCCAACTGTTTAGATAAATAATAATATTAAAAGAATAAATTAAATTAAAATGAATTTTATAAAATATTTAATAATAATAATAATAAAAATTTATAATATTTTTATTATTTTTATTATTTTAATTATTATTAGTCATATTTTTATTATTATTTTCTATTATTTATTTGATTTTTATTATAATATATCTTTTTATTTTTCTTTATTTATCTCTGTTATTATTATTTCTTATCTTCATTTCTTTTTTTCCATGAATTTGTCCCCCAACCCTCTTCTTCTATTACGTGACCCACAACCTTCATCTGGCCTTCTCGTCGCATCCCCTCCTTGCTGCAGCAGCACCGCCCAGCACCCCCCCTTTTCCTCTCCTTCTTCCGCCACACAACAGTCGTGCATGCAACCCGGAACCCTCTCGTGCTCCTGTTGTTGCAAAATTACTCCTCTCTCATACACCCCTCATGAAGCCTGCCGACCTCACCCACGCCACCCTCCTACTCCCTGCACAATAGCTCGTGCAGGCCCCTGCACCCTCCTCTGTCCGCTACCCAGCTAGCCTGCACACAGTCGGCGCTCTCCCTGACCTCCAGCGTGCACAGACCCCTCCTCCGGGTTGGTTGCCTCTGTCGCGCGCACTCCACTGCCCCCTGCTGTGATCCGGACCCCGTCGGCCCCCTCCTTCCTATCTTCCTTCGCCCTGACTATCCCCTACTACCACTCTCATGCAGCGACCCAATGACCAATGTCCTTCCCTTCTTTCCTCTATTTTCGCCCATGATGCTGCCTCTTGTCCGAACTTCTAGACAGTGTGACACAAACTCTCTGACCCCTTCCCGGTGTGCTTTCAGAGAACCCTACCCCCCTTGTCCAGTGGCCAGTAGTGACGAACCCGAATCTCGATACGTAGCGCCTCTGTGTTGCCCAGATGTGGGAGAGAATCCCCTCATTGGGTTCTCGAAGGGTGTCTCGGGTCATGTCGGACCGCTCTCCATCCACCGCCACTGAAGGAGAAGAGATTCAGATCGCTTCAGACTATCCACCAATATTTACCGGGTGCCATTAGATTTACCGCATGTTTTGGGTTAATTTTTCTTGGTCTGCACTGGTGTCAAGATGGGTTTTACTCTTTTTATTAATTTGGATTATTTTAAGACAATGTTTCTGTGTTTTAAGATGCTTTGTGTTGTTTCATTGCATTAGAATGGTTTTTCTGTGACACTGCAATTGTCAAAAATTAGCGTGTACTTGTGTGCAAGTTGGGACGTACCGCATCATTATCGTAACCAGGCTGCATGTCGAGGTTGGTCCCCCATGGTACTAATCATTATATTTAGATTTTATTAATTTCTTTATGTTTTTATTAATTTTTATAAATGGGAAATGATATAAGATAGTTAATTATTAAAATATTATTTGTTGTAAAAAGAGATGTTTCTATTATACACGACACTAGAAATGTTTTATTAATGAACATACACTTAGTCATGAAAGAATTATCATTTGGTGTTTAAACATAATTCACAGTATTTCAAATGTAGTTTTGGTTTAAATGATAAATGATTTATCTTGAAATGTGAACGGTTGTTTTGGGTTTTCTTGAGAAATGTAGTTTTTCATTAAAATTGGTGAAAGCACATTTTCAGCTTTAATAAATATAAATTATCTTGGAAAACACTCGTTGGGGTGACTCATGGGTGATCATTGGTGTATTTTGATTGCGTGAGTTGTTTGTGATATCTGTGCTACGTTATTGATTTTTCTAACTCACCCAATTCCCTTTTATTATGTGTATTGACATGGGAACCTGAAATAGTGAGTGAATCTTATAAGAATGATTGTTACACCAGTTTAGATTACACACTGGCTAGTGGTCCAATAGCAGGGGAATACAGAGTTATTGCTGCTATGGGGATTGGGCCTCTAGGTTAGACCAGGAAGGTCTATACCGGGCGTTAGGGTTTTATGGCTTCATCGAGTTAGAGCATGCTTTTGTTGATCTATCCCAATTATAGTATGTTCTAGATTGTTGACGATCTTTTAGGTTCTAACCATGTTTTTTTTAGTTTTTATTTGAATGTGGAAGACGATTGAGAGGCCTAGTTGGGTTTTTGGCCCCTATTTTCCACTCTTTCTAATGACCTTGGTGTGTGTTGTGTATTATGTGTGACTTTCCATTTTTTCTAATGACTGAAGTTTGGATTTATAAATGGTTCACACAAAATGTTTTAAAAATAAATATACATTTTTCTTTCAAACATTAAACTTGTTTTTAAATTAAAAAGGGAAATGGGCTGATACTTGTTTAATAAATGAAAGTGTGTGTGGAAAAAAATATTTTATATAATTTACTTCGAACCTGGAATTAGTAAATTTCATTATTTAATTGTAGTCAATTTTTATTAGATAGATGACTAGCCTACTGAGTTTTAATACTCACACATATAGTTATTTTCTATTTTTAGTGTTTTTGTAGGCTACAGCATGGGTGCGTTCACCTTAGGTGATGTTTGGTCATGAGTTGGAGAGTGCCCCGTGAGGTCACATGGAGATAGTGGTTGTCTCTTTCATTTAGTTTTATTTCCTTTTGTTCTTGTTTAGTTACTTTACTCTATTTATTTTGCGCTGTAATTTTTTATTTCGACTACTTTATTTATTTATTTCTACTGGGTGAAATCATTCCCATAACATCTGTTGATGCCCTGGCACATGTCGCCAGCTCGGGATGATCGGGAACGCCTCTCGGACCATGTCGTGCACTAGATCAGGTGACCGGTTCACGGTCGACCCGGGTTGTATCGTGACATTGTTTTTCATAAGATGGATGACCGGATTAATAAAGTCATATAACAATCATAATGACATATAATCATATAAATGATACTTTATTTATCACTTTGGTATGGAGAAAACCTAGTAATATACAGTATAATAAGAAATGAACATAAATTAATTAGTAAAACAATTACATATTCTTCGATGGGATTCTGTTGGATCTTTTTTTAGGGAAACTATGTTTGGTCTTATTGAAAACCAATAAATAAAAAAATTTACTAGGTATGTCGGGAGGTGAAATGGTTAGTTTTTTGTTGAGATAGAAGGATCCATGTGGTGTAATGAAGTGAGAGAGGAGGTTCCTTTTGGTAAAATAGGGGAGGGGCACTATAGGAATCCTTTAAAATATTAAATTATTATAAATCAATTTTTGGTTTCAAATAGATCCATATTAATTTATTTATAAGATAATATGAGTATAGTTTCAAATATTATCAACTAATTATTTTTATACATGATTTGGAAACAATATTAACCTTATATTATTGTTTTAATCCTTAGATAAACCATATAAATTTTAGCATGAAAAGTTGTTTTTTATTCTTTAGGGTTAATAAAGTATAAATAAAATTAAAAAATATCTGAAAATATATAATTGTTGAAACATATGACTGTATTATAGTTATTTGGATGAATGTTATAATTTTTTTTGATTTTTCTATATTTTATTAAATTGTTATTTAATTTATTTTTTCATTTATGTAAATTTTTATACAATTCATTATATCTTTGTATGACAATTTCTTCAAAATATGATGATTTCTAAAAAATCAGGTCTATTATAAAAAAAACAAATTTATCTATAAAATTATTTTATTTCAATATATATGTCAAATAATTTTTATTTTAATATTTTTAATATTATTTATTTGGTATTATTATTAATTAAATAATTACTACATCATCATTACTCAAGAATATAATTAATTTATTCCTTAACTAAATGATAAAAATAAATTGTCATGAATAATATAAATTTAGTATCATTCAAATGAATATTTATAGTGAAATATATCTTCTATAGAACCCAATATAGAAAAATATTTAGTTCTTAAAAATATATGTTTTATATATTTGGATTATCAATAAAAAATTATTAAAAATTTCATATTATTACCCTAATTTCATAAAAGGTAAAAATATAATCCTATTGTCTATTTTAATAGAAACCCACTCATACAATGAAATTAGAAAAAGTTGTAGATTAATTTTTAAAATTTTTATATCACTTTAATTTCCTAATTTATTTTTAATTATTGTAAAATAAATTTTACTTATGTTACATTCCAAAATATAAAAAAATTAACCTAATATTATTATAATCTAAATAACATATTGAGTATAAATCTGTTGGTCCATCTTTACAAATTCAATTAGTAGAAGTGCCTAAATTTAGTTTAACACTACTTCTGAAAATAATGAGAGAAGGTGGGTAAAAGAATACGTTCCAGTGATCAATAAGTTTTTATATCTAATTTCAATATAAAAATAACATCAATAATGAAAATTGTATTAAAATATGTATTATTTATCTATTGTGACTTTATATATTAAATTTTATTTTTAATAATTATTAATAGAAATGTATGTTTTTATCTTTAATGTAGAATTTTTCTCTATTAATCAAAAATGAAACTTCTTTGAGAAATCACAAAAATTCACCATAATAGAATTTTTTTATAAAAAATTTAAAAATAATTCTATTTAAAAATCATGTGTTTCTAAAATTTCAAAATTTAGTTTTGAAAATTGTGTGCCATTATAATGTAGTAAAATTCACCACAAAATATATATTCCTTATATATCATCCCACATTTGTATCACATAAACATTCAATACATTATACAAAACTGGGGATCTTTAAGGTTTAGTGTATTGGAAACCAGGAAGTCAAAACAGGAAAACATAATTCATTCTTCATAAAAACTAGAAAGGCTTATACTTATGTTCATACTATTTTCATTAATGCATCTCATAACCTAGGGATATACATCCAAAGAAATGGTGAGCATAAGGCCCAGTAAGGGAAACAAGGGAATCATTTAACATGTGAACTTGAGGTATATCAATAAACTCATGAAAAAGAACATTAAGGCATGATAAATAAATCATGAGGCATATCATAATAAAAATAACATATTTCATAACTTGATGATGTGGAAAAAACATTTAACATAGAAAATCATGTACGTTTCACCGAGTTCTAACCCCAAGGTGTCATTAAAAATTACAAAGGTTATTAACCAAGGCGTCGTTAAAAAATTGTCATCTCTAGAGATTAATTATTTACCAAATGCATTGGAGAGATATCAAGAAATACACTTAATTTTGACTTTATTATCATGTTATCCACATATATCATCATCAAACGTTTAATAAATAACCCATATATCATAAAAGAAATGGGTTTCCTTTCTTAATCATTATGTTTTTTAAAAACTTCTATAAAGACAAGATCTTTATGTCACATTAAACCCACAGAAAAAGGAAAGAGCGTTTCTTGTATGTAAATCCCAGAATTTAAAATAAAACATTTTGATATATATGTGAATAACCATATAGAATAAAGATATTTTAGTATTCACTTTATAAAATAAAATAAATTTAGAAAAAGGAAGAGGCATTTTGAGACGAAAATTCTTCCATCATAACAGCTATGTTATAGGGTTTTAGAAAACATTTAAAAGAGAGGGTACATGGGTGAACCACTCATAAATGATCTATAAAATAGTATAGGGACAAAATATAAATGATTTAAGAACATGGTAATTAATTTTAATGATATACCATATGAAATGAAGAACATTATAGGAAGACAAAAATAAGATTTCTCTTCGGAAAATTTGGTAGCCTAACGACGTCACTTAAACATCAAAAAATGAATTGAATAGATAAAATAGGGTCTATCATAATATTAACATAAAATATAAGTATGATAGATATATACATCGCACCCCAACATAATAAAATGAACTTTAAAGACTTGAAATGAAAATAGATCTTCAAAACGAGATGCATGAAAGAACACATTAAAATTTCGGCAGCCTAACAGCGTCACATAAACATCAAAAAAATGAATTGATGATATCACATAGGTTATCTCATCATATGAACATAAAATATCAATATGATAGTTTTGGAGATCATAAACCGACATAATAAAAAGGAACATGAAATACTAGAGAAGAAAATAGATCTTGAAAACGAGAAGGGTGAAAGAACCCCTTAAAAATTCAGCAGCTTAACAGCGTCACTTAAACATCAAAAAAATTCAATTGATGAGATAAAATAGGGTCTCTCATCATATGAAAATAGAAGCTAAGTATGATAGATATAGATATCATACCCCAAACTAATAAAAAGGAACATGAAATACTTGAAATGAAGATAGAACTTGAAAATGAGAAGGGTGAAAGAATCCATTACAAAAATTTCGGCACCCTAACGACACCACTTAAACATTCATAAAAAGAAATGATGAGAGTAATAGGGGATATATAATCATATGAAAATGAAAAGGAAATTAAAAGGAATATAAAATATCATCCTACAACTTAATAACATGGAGCATTAAAGAAATGACTTATAAGAGAGTATTTGAAAAGAGAGAGGGAGGTTGGATCCCTTACCTTAAAACGCAACTCTTAAAACTCAAAGGTTGGGACCTTGAGAGCTTGGGGGAACCCTAAGAGGACTCATCGTGAGGTAATGAGAACATAGATTCACTGGGGGAGAGTTGAGAGTGAAAACTAAAGGACTAAATGGTGGGTATTTATAGGGAATGTGAGGGGATAAGGTATTTATGGCCAAGGGACTCCTCACAAGTGGTTTTTTCAAAACCATGGGCTCTCCCATGGTATTTCCCATGGAGTTAGGCCACATGGGCCCCCCATACAATAATTCATCACCTTTGGTCGGCCAACCCTTAAAATATCTCATGAAATCATCATGACACAGTTATGATGTCATTAAACATAACGAAACCCTAAAACTGTATTTTTATTATTCACTAAAAATTCAACTTTCTCAGAAAAATCCCAAAATTTTACCTTAAACAATTATCAATGCTCCAATCTCAAAAATGTACTCCATTTTATAAAAATAATTTTGTAAATATTTTTAATTTAATTTTAATATAAATACACTATTCACTGAAAATTCATTTTTTTAGAAAAATCCCGAAAAATTACCTTCACATAGTATCGATGGTCTGAGTTCAAAAATGAATTCCATTTTATAAAAATAACATTCAAAATATTTTTAATTTAATTTTTAATTACAAGACACTATTCACCTGAAAAAACTAATACTTGATTAATAATTTGTGAAGCAGTTATTTACCTATTTTATTGAATCACATTACTTAATCAAGGTGCCTATATTATATTAATACATTTTTAAGTGATATTACTAATCCATTTGGTCACAATACTAATCCTAAGAAAACAATAACTATTCAAAATTTAATAATCATTAAAAATCAAGTTGATCTTATTAGACTCTAAATTTCGCACTGAACATAATTATAGAAGACCATTTTTTGAAAATTATTACACATTTTTAATTATTTAAGGTTTACATAAACATTTTTAAAATATCCTTTTTCTAAAATTCATCAATTATATGTATACTATATTTATCCAGTCATTTTAAAATTCATAAACTTCATCATAAGAAGAAGTCAAATTTTTTATTTAAAACAAATGATTACACAAGGCAGTTATGGTGTCCTTACATAGCCCCTTATCACACTAGCAAAGGACCTATGTGTAAGGTGTTCTAAGGTGGGAGAATTCGAGGGAGTCTTGGCCAACATCGCACGAATAGTAATTTCTACCAGTTTGAACTTTTCGGGAAGGCAATTCCATTCTTGCTTCACACAATGAAGTTTAGCTGGGGTTTTGTCCAGAGTAAAACCCAATGGTGCTACCTCCTTCCAATGATCTGTTAGAAGGGAATTGATCGGTAAAAGACTACTGGGTGAGGCCATAGAATCTTCTTTCTATATTAATTAACCTAGATCACATGTATTTAGAGACAATAATAAAAAAGTTTAGTTTCCAGCCATCATATTAACCAAAAATCATATAACAGTCAAAACACGATAGTCTAATTTTAATTATACTCATGTTATCAAATGCAAAAGATTTGTTGAGTATAAAATAACACACAAATTAGGAAACAATATTTATTCAAAATTTCGGGTCGTTACAATCTTCCCCCCTTATGAAATTGTGCCCTCGCAATTTGAAAATCGGTATTAGAAATTTCATTGAATGTCCCACATTGTAAAAGAGTCAGTAACACTATTACTTTAAAATAAAGAAAGGGAAGTAAAAAAGGTCACCCGAGTTAACCTATTCTAGGATTCCATGTAGGAAAACATAGACATGTAGGAGAAAACAAAGGGTCACGTTGTAAGGGAGAGTGATAGAAAACATGATTAGGAAAAGTTAACAATAAGAAAATCACAAACATTTGATGTGTTAAATGGTATTTGATTTCCTAGTAGGAAAAGATAACAGGCTTCATTTTTGTTTTACGTTCCTTTTCATTGTTTTGAGGAATTCATTTTCTACATTGAATAAAACACAAGGAAATACACCTACCATCATGTAGAGTTTCACCCTTTAATATGTTTCTACTAAAAATAATCTTTTCTGCAAAAGACGAGCATTCAAAACTACTTGGTCTCATCAAATCACAAGAATCATCTTTCAGAGAATCACGTAATCGACCAATTATTAACTATATATTTCATTTATTATCCCAAAAATAGAAAGGGTAAGATAAAATATATCTTCAAAAGAATGAATCCCATAGGAAGGGAAACTTTTTTAAATCTTCAAAATTCCACGGTACTACCCAAATTTCATTATAGACCATTCCATAAATAAATGTCCTTAAAATTCCTCAAAATAAACCATACTAATATTGAAACCCAAATACAAGAAGGATTTGATAACATAGTCTTCCAAAATAAACTTCATATTTCATCTCCAAACAACATCAATCACTCCTAACATCTTATAACAAAAGAAGCTAACCTAAACATATTTCCCCAAAGATAGGTTAATCATTTACATAAGAACCTAAATTACTATATGTCCACCTTATATTAATCGATTCTTCAAAATATATATCAACCATTTCTCCTCAAACAAAATACCGAAGAAATCTATTTACCTTGTCCAAATAGGGTTCCCAAAATAGTGAACGCCTTGCAAAATAATAATCATCTTTTAATCCCCTAATCACCTTTTTAAGAAGAACAACTTCACTACATCAAAATGTGGTATATAACAATAGATGTTTTAATTAATTATATAAAATCGTCTTAGGTACTGACTTTATGATCTTAGAAAACATAAAAGATATTCTCATAGAGAACGAACTAAAATACAACATGACATAGACAATTATTGAGAAGAAGTTACATGTACTTTAGTCATCATGATCCATCTCAACATAGGACATGCATTGTTCTCTTTTCCTCAAAGATTGTTGATGATCATCATGCTTCTCACCCATTCCAAGAGAGATTTTCCTTGGATAATGTCTAACTTCTCCACATTTATGACATCGAAATTTATAAGGTACATTAGATCGAACCTCATGTCCATTCATCACATTATCAATTTTTTAAGGCAATTTGAAACATTATGACCTATCTTCCCACAATTAAAACATCTCCAAGATCCTTTATGATATTCTCCTTGGTGCCCCTTTCCAAACTTTTTTCACAAAGTAAATTGGTTCTTATTTACCTTATCAACATTATCAGATGAACCTCCCTAAGACTTCATCTTCTTCTTTATTGACGAATTTGGGCATTCAACTAGGTACCAATTATTAATTGTGATTTTTGATAGCAGGTTTGGCAGAATCAGAATATGTTCAACTTGATCTCTCATCATCTCTGTCATATCAATAAGGTAATCATCACATTTCCTATCACATTGGTTGTTGGGACATGTTCTTCCATTTCCCGCTATTAACTATGAAATGAAAGTATAATTAGGGGCATGAATTCATAGCCAATAATCATTAAAAGGAAACTTTAAGCATAGAAGGATAAACATTTAGAAGGAAAGTATACCCTAGTTTGTGATCCCCTAAGTTCAAATATAGGTTATCCATGATCATATATTCTTATGTGAATCTTTATTTTATTTTATCTTTGTTACTTTAATAATAGTTCATACTATGCTTATGAATTTACCAAAGCATATCCCCCAGGAGTGTCGTAAACAAGAGTGCAGCAAGGAAAATTTTTGTGTACTAGTTCTCGTTTGAGTCTTTCTCAAAGCGGTGCTTTCGGATTTTACCCCTATGTACATCTATTCTAGATCCACCTCTACCTCCTTGTATCCAGACAGAGATGTATTTTCTTGGCAACCACGTACTCAATACTCACCAAAATACCAGGAAGGTTCCCTAGATATAAACTTTTATAAAGTCTTCTTCCTAATGTTTTCATATCCTAATTTCCACAAATAACTAAGCCACCCTTTGATAAAAATTATAGCATCCCACATTATTATCACATAAACTTTTATTAGATTATACAAAACCGATGATCTTTGTGGTTTAGTGTCTTGGAAACCAGGAACTCCAAACATGAAAACATAAAACATAATTCTTAAACACTTGAAAGGCTTCTCCTTATGTTCATCTTAGGTTCATTTCTGCATCTCATAACCTTGGGACATACATCAAAAGAAAGGGTGAGCAGAAGGACCAGTAAGGGAAAGAAGGGAAACATTTAACATGTAAACTTGAGATAAATCAATAAAGTCATGAAAAATAACTTTAAGACATGAGAATGAAATCATGAGGCATATCATAATAAAAATATCTTATTTCATAACATGATGATGTGGATACAACATTTAACATAGACAATCATTTAAGTTTCACCATGGTCCATCCCTAAGCTGTCATTAAAAATTACCAAGGTTATTCACCAAGGCATCGTTAAAAATTGTAATCTCTAGAGATTAAGTCTTTACCCAATGCATTAGAGCACTATCAGAGAGAACCCTTAAATTTTCCTTTATTATCATGTGAGCCATATATATCATCATCAAACATTTCATAAATAACCCATATAGAATAAAAGAAATGGATTTCATTTCATAATCATAATGTTTTTTAAAAACTTCTTTAAAGACATGATCTTTATGTCAGTTTAAGCCCATTGAAAAAGGAAAGTAAGTTCCATGTATGTAAATACCTGAATTTAAAATAGAAAATTTTGATATATATGTGAATAACCCTAAAATATAAAGATCGTTTTGTATTCACATAATAAAATAAAATAATTTGAGAAAAAGGGAGAGGTATTTTGAGACGAAAATTCTGCAGCATAATGACTATGTTATAGGGTTTTAGAAAACACTGAAAAGATAGGGGACATGAGTCACCGACTCATAAATGATATATAAAATAGTATAGGTAATTAATATAAAATAATTAAATAACATGGTAATGAAATTTAAATGATATACAATATGAAATGAGGAACATGAATGGAAAAAAATAAGATTTCTTTTATGAAAAATCGGCAGAATAACGACGTCACTTAAAATTCAAAAAATGAATTGAAGAGATCAAATAGGGTCTCTCATAATATGAAATTAAAATATCAGTATGATAGATATAGATATCACACCCCAACATAATAAAAGTAACTTGAAAGACTTGACATTACAATAGATCTTGAAAACAAGAAGGGTGAAAGAACCACTTAAAAATTTGGCAGCCTAACGGCGTCACTTAAACTTAAAAAAAATGAATTGAAGAGATCAAATAGGGTCTCTCATCATATGAACATAAAAGAGAAGTATGATAGATATAGATATCATACCCCAACATAATAAAAAGAAAATTTAAATACTTGACAAGAAAATCGATCTTGAAAATGAGAAGGGTGAAACAACCCCTTAAAAATTTGGCAGCCTAACAACATCACATAAACATCAAAAAAATGAATTGATGACATCAAATAGGGTATCTCATCATATGAACATATATTATTAGTATTATATAAATATAGATCATACCCCAAAATAATAAAAAGGAACTTGAAAGACTTGACAAAAAAATAGAACTTGAAAATGAGAAGGGTGAAAAAATCTGTTACAAAAATTTCGGCAGCATAAGGTCGCCACATAAACATTCATAAAAAGAAATGATGAGACTAAGAGGGGATATCTCATCCTATGAAAATTAAAAGGGACTTAAGATAAATATAAACTAACATCCTCCAACATAATAACATGGAGCATAAAATAAATGACTTAAAATAGAGTATTTGAAAAGAATGAGAGAGGTTGGATCCCTTACCTTAAAACGTAACCCATAAAACTCAATGGTTGGGACCTTGAGGGCTTGGGGGAACCTTTAGAGGACTCCTTGGGAGGTAAAGAGACCAGAGATTCAATGGGGTAGAGTTGGGAGTTAAAACTAACGGATGAATGGGAGGGTATTTATAGGGAATGTGAGGGGACAAGGCATTAATGGCCCAGGGACACCTCACAAGTTGTTTTCTCAAAATCATGGGCTATCTCATGGTATTTCCCATGGAGTTAGGCCAAATGGTCCCCCCATACAATAATTCATCACCTTTGGTCGGACAACCCTAAAAATATCTCACGAAATCATCATGACAAAATTATAATGTCATTAAACATATCGAAACCCTAAAACTGTAGTTTTACTATTCACTGAAAATTCAACTTTCTCAGAAAAAACCCTAAAATTTCACCTTAACCAAATATCAATGCTCCAATTTCAAAAATGAACTCCATGTTATTAATATAATTTTTTAACTATTTTTAATTTAATTTATAAATAAATACACTATTCACTAAATATTCATGTTTTTCATAAAAGTCCCCAAAAATTACCTTAACATAGTATCGATGCTCTGAGTTCAAAAAAGAAATCCATTTTATAAAAATAACATTCTAAATATTTTTAATTTATTTTTTAATTAAAAAATACTATTCACTAGAAAAAACTAATACATGAATAATAATTTCTGAAACAGTTATTTACCTATTTTATTGAATCACAATACTTAATCAAGGTGCCTAGATTATATTAAGTCTTTCTTTAAGTGATATAACTAATCCATTTGGTCACATTACTAATACTAAGCAAAAAAATCACTATTCATAATTCATTAATCATCAAAAATCAAGTTGATCGTATTAGACTCTAAATTTCGTACTGAACATAATTGTAGAATACCATTTTTTATGACTCATTACAAAATTTTAATTATTTAATGTTTACATAAACATTTTGAAAATATCCTTTTTCTAAAATTTATCAAAAATATGCATACTGTATTTATCCGGTCATTTGAAAATTCATAAAAATCATCATAAGAAGAAATAGAAATTTTTATTTAAAACAAACGATTACACAAGGAAGTTCTGGACACTTTACATAGCCCCTTATCACACTAGCATAGGACCTAAATGTAAGGTGTGCTATGGTGAGAGAATCTGAGGGAGGCTCGACCAACATCGCACGAATAGTAATTTCTATTAGTTTGAACTTCTTGCGAATGAGATTCTATTCTTCCTTTAGTCGAAGAAGTTCATCTTGGGTTTGGTACAGATCAAAGCCTAGTGGTGCTACCTCCTTCCCAAGTTCGGTTATATGGTCTTCGATCAGTCCAAGACTACTGGGTGAGGCCATCGAATCTTCTTTCTATATTAATTAACCAAGATCACATGTATTTAGAGACAATAATCAAAATGTTTAGTTTCCAGCGGTCATATTGTCCAGCAATCATATAACAGTCAAACCCCAACAATCTCATTTTAATTATACTCATGTTATCAAATGAAAGAGTTTTTTTGAGTATAAAATAACACAAAAAATTAGGAAAAAATATTTATTCAAAATTTCAGGTCGTTGCACCTTATGTATAAAATCAGATTTGTTCATATATACTTTTCTTGGAAATAAATAAGATGAATTTTAAAACTTTATTCAACGTACCTATGTTTTAAAAAAATCATACTATTCCTAACTGCTAATTTACTAGCTAGGTAACATTATTTTTATTAAATAATAACATTTTATTAATTTACTTTCGTTGGATAAAGCATGGTCTTGCATGCAATGAAAGCTATAGAGGAAATTGTTTCATCAACATAATACAAGATAACATAGTTCTCTATGAATAAATAGATATATATATATATTAATTTAATTTTTATATAATAATGTTGTAAATTTATGAGATGTTACATTCTCCCCACCTTAATTAAATGGCATCCTTTAAATTGGAATTTGATCTAAAAAATAGAGGGCTTGATAATTATAAATAATATTATTGATGAACCCAAATTGTAAATAGGGATAATAACATATATTAACAATAAGTAGGAATGGTAAATATTATGACACAATAAAACCATACATTCAAATAGGATAATATTTTTATTATGTAGAGGTACATTCATAGTAGAAACAAATAAATATTTGTACAGAGGGACTGAGGTCATTAATCGCAAAGAAATTAATGTTCAATGTGAAATTGTGGGACTCAAATCCATAAATATGTAATGATTTAAAATACCGCCGATTGAAAAAATAAATTTTTTTAATATTTATTTCCTATATTTGGGGAATTGTTTCAATATATAAAAATTCATAGAGTTATAATTACATGACAAATTTCTAAAAACACAATATCATCCTATGGTTGTGTATTAGACTATTTATACATAATTCCATAAAAAAGGATGCATCATAGGCGGATGTATTACATTTACTACAAAAAACATTCTCAACGATCAACTTAAATAATTTCATAAATGGTTAACTTACCCAAATTGAATTTATCATTAATTATTCCACTACACGAAGAAACTCTAATTTTTCAAATTAAAAACATTTAAATTCTTCCATCATGTATTGTCTTGAAACTTGGTAATTACATTAAATAAAATAGTAATTTATTTAAAAATTTATTTATTTCTTATTCCATAAATAGAAAATAGATATTTGTATATACAAAATAAATAAAAATTGATTGTGAACTCCATCAATGGAAACATATATAACTTTTTCAACAAACCGTTAATCGATCCCAATATAGTTAGTACTATACATATTATATTACCCAAAATAATTATCTCTTTATTTAGACATCATTATATTAGTAGTAGGAACATATTAAGGGTTATCTGAACATCAACCATATATTTTCCAATAAAACATTATTCGCTACTGAGTCATGTTTCATTGCACCATACAATCTAAAATCCTTAATTGAATAGTATTAATGTAAATCCCTATAATTCCATAATTCTTATAACTAGTAAGTCATTGATAAAATACTAAAATAACATAATTATTATATCAAAAAATAAGGACATTAATCATTCCAATTTTGTTATATTTATTATATAGGCTTGGCCTTGATCCCTTGAATTATTTTCAGGTATATTCTTTTAATACTTAGGAAATTCATTTTCAAAGTGTCTCATCTCATTTTAGTCAAAGCATTGTACATTATATCCCTTTTTCAAATCCATAGAATACAAAGCATGGTGCTGTTTCTATCCACACTTATAAAATATAGCAATTCCATTTAAGAATGTTCTACAGTGTTTCTTTCCATATTTTTTACAAGTTATAATAACAAATCTTTCTCTTCCTCCCTTTATCTATATTTTCCCCCTGCTATCAATTAATTATTATTCATCCATCCAAATAAATAAATAAATGATTATAATTTACCTATCATATTATCACATGATATTATGTCCTCATATAATGAATATTTTTATGATTCATTTGCCCTATTAATTATTGTCTTAAGACCATGATATATGTGAAAATTACTACTCTTTTGAAGATGTTCATCAGTGAGGTTCAAATTCCTTCTTCTAGGACCCATTTTAAGTGATAAAATACCATAGATAATATCATATCATAATTTATAATCCAAAAACTATAAAAAAGATAAAAATAAATTAAAACATTTATGTGTTTCTAGTCTCATAACCATCTATATGGTTTCGTTGGGGCATATTTAATTTTTAATCCAATATAATGAATTGTAATTAATATGGTAATTATCCTAATCATATCCACCTTTTGTGTCAAACTAGGAGCACAGTAGGGCCCATTGTTTTGTACTAGGATACATCGATTTAGGATCTACGTACCCTATTATAGTTTTTAACTATATGTATATAGGTTCTAGAATCATACCCACTTGTCGTATCTGGACAAGGATGAATTTATAGGAAGATCCACATAATATATACCATACCAAAATTCTAGGATGTTCTATTATACTTATCCAAAAATTGAATGGTAGGGTTACGTTATCTAATCTATATTATCAAAATCTTATTTCCATGATTTCAACTAAACATGATATGATGCCAACAATAACGAACCAAATCCCAATAGCCCCAAGCTAGTGCCTTGATTTATTACCTTCAAATCGATACAAGTGTTGAATCACAAAAGAATAATCAATTTAGCAATTTTGAAATCAAAATTTCATACATGAACCTTACATTAAAAATTAAAAAATATTATTAAACATATATACTTATTTGATAATACCATTATTCTCATAGTATATCCCTACATATCTATAATAATAAACATATTGGAATTCTAGATGAAAATAGATAATAAGAAAGCGTTGAGCTCAGACCATTAGTAAGTAAAAGTGTACAACAAAATCTAATCATAAAAAAATAAATATTATGGAGATGTTTATAGTTAAAACACAATCCATTTAAACATAGACTTGATCATAATATCAAAATAATATGGAATACCACATAAAATAATCAAATGATCTAGAAAAAATAACTATATATATTCAGTCGAGTAATAATGTGGAATAATAATTATGATGGAAGGCCTACTTTTGGAAACATTCACTATCATGATATATCCTCAATATATATACTATCAATATCTATACTCATGAATTTTAAATTCCATGTGTGTACACCCATTTGATTTGTGTTATGATCTATCCTCCTAAAAAATTTAAAACCAAATGGAAACAAACATAAAGTGTATTTAACAAAAATATTTCATCTCATGAGACCAACCAATGCCTGGAGGGACTATAGAAGGCCCCACCCATTGTCTTCATAAGTCCAATTCACTCTACATATGAAAAACTAAAAAAATATATACATTTATACAAGCATAAAAAGGTAAATACGTTGACAATAAACCATCAATGGTATCAAAACAACACATTCACATTCAAAATTATCAAAAAAAATTAATAAATATAATGTATATTATACGATAATAGATTAAAAAAATCAATCATAATTTCTATAAAAGAATGATGATATATATTAAAATATTATAATAAAATCATAACAAATATATTTTGAAAAATAACGTTTTAGTTCAAAATAATTTATTGAAAAGGTTCAAATTTAAATATTAAAACATTTAATTTTAAAAAAATAAAAATTTAATGCATTCATTAAAATATCAAGGTGTCATTATCGTGGTAAAATAACCTAATTAATTATAAGTTAAATGTAATCAACCTCTCTGTATTTTTGACATAAAATTCATAATGTAGTTCATTTGGATTATATAAATAGATAAAATTGAAAATATATTAAAAATTAAAGTGTAGAGAAATGAAATAAAAAATATGTTGGATAATTGTACACATATTTTGAAGAAACATTAACTTGGATGATAAAATTCCACATTAGATACTTACATAAAAATAATCTTTAATAGTAACATGATGGTGAAATTAACCCTTAACTTGTACATTCATTAAGATAAGGGTATTATTTACTCTTATATAATTGTTAAAGTATGTTATTAAATTATAACATAACTATAACCATATTTATGATATCATATATGATCTAATTATATCATTTTTTAATAATATTTCATTATTGACATTATTTCGGGTGTTAATTGTTTCATTTTATTATATTAGTTTTGTAATATCTGTCTAGAATCACCGCCATTGGATATATTTTTTCATATATAGAATTATATTACATTCATAAATATTATATTCACTATTCATATACCTGTTTAAAAAAATCTTCAATAGTTAACACAGAGAATCAATCTCATCACATAATGGAGATGGCATATTGTATATACGCATGAGGAACGAAATCATTATCTTATTTTTAAAGTGGTAAAGAATTGGGTGAATATTAATTATAAAGAATAAATACCACGTGATATTAATTGTTTTTATCCATTATATTTATCAATTTACCAATCCAAAAAAATTTGGCGATGAAAAAAAATTACTCCACCATGTAGAAATTGTAAGTCATATGTACACACACATGGTGGTATTATTTTTCATAGAATTCATAAAATGAGGGATATGGTTGTCCCATAAAATAATAACATATGCAAATATGTACTATAATATATTTATTAATTTATTGTGGAAACATCATAGCCAGAGTAAGAATATGATGAAATGACCTAAAATTAATGGGTAAATGAATTACCTCTTCATCAGTGGAATTCCTTTGGATATACTCTATGGGACAATCGTGTAAGAATTTTAAAAAAAAAACAACCTCTAGAACATATAAATATATTTTTAAGGATAAATGGTAAGGTTTTGGTCAATCTAGAAGTCTCAATGTGGTTTGAGAATTCGAGGGATTATGTTCCTTTTTACAAGAGTGGGGAGGGACACTTTTGGAATATATTAAAATATTAAATTAATATAGATTTATGTTTGATTTAGAATTGATTAAATGTGAGTTATTTTGAAGGTAATATTAGTAAGGTACTAAACCCTCTCATGAAAATAATTCCAAACAATTTTCGGTTGCAATATTATCCTTATCTTTTGGCTTTAACCATTAGTTAACTCGTTTACCTCTTACCAGGAATAAATGAATGTTTTATAGTTAGGGATAATATATTTAAAATAAAATTCCAAAATAACCCCAAATAGATCATTTATTACATATATATATATATTATAGTAATATTTCAATGTTTTTTATTTTTATGAATTTTATATCTTTTAATAAATTATTATTTATTTAAAGCATCATTTTCTAAATATTTATATTTTCAATGTTTTTCTTTTTAGATATATAATTAAAATATGATAACATCAAAAAAACTAATAGTATATAAATAACAAGTCAATTTTATATATAATATTTTTATTTAATAATCATGTTTAATTTTATTTATTACATTTTGTTAATAGACTTTATTTGACATTTTTATTAGTTAAATGTTTTTTTTCATCATCGTTGTGAATGCCTTTAATTAACCTAGTTGTTCTCTAAAAATAAACTATTAATTATCATGATGAATATAACTGTATTATATTTTAAATTATTATTTACAGTCTAATTTATCATTAATATGAAACTATATTAAAAATTAGTTTGCTATTAAAAAGAGGAGTATGACATTTTTAACTTATCATTAAATATAACATAATAAATGACATATTAAAATGAATGTAGATTAAAATTGTTTAAATTTTGAAATAAGGTTGATTTTTTTTGAAACTAAATCATCCAATGATGTTTGGTAAAAGTGTTATGGTAATTTTATAATATTATAATATAAATTTTGTACCTTTAATTACATGATTTACCCTAAACCATGGTAAATACAAATTTACTATAGATACTATTCATAATATATAAAAAATTATGTTCATGACACTAGACTATATATATCATCTTGACTATTACCATTTATTTCCATGTTCATTAATTGAATTTACATTAGTGACTAAATAAATTTTAAAACCAATCCCATAGGTGTTGCAAGAAGTCGAGTTAAAGATAATGTTCCAAAGATCAATCAGTTTTTATATGTCATTTCAATAAAATAATTATTCTAATAAAAAAATGGATTAATATTTTTATTATTGATCAATTATAATTTTTGAAATAAATTTAAATTATTTAAATTATTTGAATGATAAGTCTACTTCTAACTACAATGCATTATTAGTTACACTTCATTAATAAATGAAACAACTCATAAAAATAACAATAAATCACCCTAAGAAAATTTTTATATTCCAAATAAAAAAAATATTTATTTTTAAAAATAATAAAATAATAAAAATTTATTTTTAAATTAGGGACATGTTTAAATATTGTAAAAATTACATTAAAAACATTAATTTTAATATATAAAATCACCATTATTATTATATATGTGTCTAAGAAACACATAAGATGAATTGGTAAAATTATATTGAAGATACATAAATTTAATAATGTGGTTAATATTATTCATAATATTTAATTTATTAGAATGGTTATATATTATTATATTAAATAATAATATATTAATAATATATTGTTGCTTGTTAAAACAGTGTCTTACGTGTAACCCAAGAAATCATGGAACATTCCTCTTGCTTCTCATGAAAAATGACTCCCTGATGCATAAATTAAAGCAAATAAAATATATAAAATAAATATAGAAAAAATAATAATATAAATTATCATGATGTTACATCATTAGTGAATAGAAACTCAAATTTTTTTTATTAAAACCTTATAGTGGAAAATAACTTTTTTCAATTCCAGAATATTTTTACAACTAAATTTAAAAAAAATTGAAAACTAAATTTGAATAAAATAAATGTTGAAATATATTATGTAAAATTTTAAATTTTTGGGTCCATGAATGATGGAAGTTATATTCATGTCATACACATTATGATAAATATTTATTTTACATTTTTATTAAAATTTAAATATGCATTATATGGAAAATAACATGAAGAATCCAATAATTGTTATTGTAAAATTAATGAATTGAAGTGAAAAATTATTCAAAAAATCATTTAGAGGATATATCAAACATTTTTTATAAAATTTTAAGAATAGATTTTTTTGGATGAATAATGATTTTAAACAAAATATTTAAATAAAGGATGGATTTCAAAAAAACATTTTCTTAATAATTTTAAGTAAAAAAGAGAGTAATATCATAGTATTACATG
Organism: Viscum album; assembly: GCA_963277665.1. Classification (NCBI taxonomy): domain Eukaryota; kingdom Viridiplantae; phylum Streptophyta; class Magnoliopsida; order Santalales; family Viscaceae; genus Viscum; species Viscum album. Next base: position 547,545,644 of record OY728166.1, on the reverse strand, counting down.
AAAATCATGAATAAAAAAGAGAATTAAATTTATGGGGATTTGTTAGATAATTAACAATTGATTCTGTCAAATGAAATTCAACAATTTACAATCCCGATTAGAATGAGATTGTTAAATAACCCCTTAAAAGACCATAATAATTAATATAGAATTAAACAATAAATCAGTTATGTATATACAATTTAAATGATCATAATAAACTTAATAATAATTCATAATATAGTCAAAAGTAATTATACACTTAAATTGTTAATATATAATGTATTGAAGAAGTAATATAATTTATTGAACATAAATTTAGTTATGAAATTATTTACCACTTCATAAGATTCATTTTAAACTCCAATAAATGAAATAATTAAAATTTAAAAATAAAATACCATTTATTATGAGGTATTAATAATAATTCATGATATAGTAGTATTATTTTATATATCAGATGAAATTAATTATGTTCCTAACATTACAATAAGCATCAATGAAGAGAAATTGATATGAAGTACCTTAAATCCTGATTCCATTATGTTGAATGCGATTCAATCTCATCTGTAATTATTTTATGAATATTGTTAGTTTACACCAGAACCGTATTATTATTTATAATATCATATAGGATTCTATTAAAATATTTCACCACTTCTTGATTTTTAATATTTCATTATTATTTTTTTGTGTTAATTTCAATGTTTTGTAATGTCTATTTTTTCATGAATGTTCTAGTTATTAAGAATGTTATATATATATAATCACCTTAATGATAATAATATTATTAATATAATTTTTAAATTATATATATTATATATATTGTTTTTTAAATATGAAAATGTAGAACACATCACATAACTCAATGGAGATGATATGTTGTATGTACGTATGAGAGACATTATCATTTTTTGTGGGTTAATGGTTAATGAAGGGGGGGATATTTTAATTTTATAGAATTAATATTATTTAATTTATATCATATATATTAACTAAATTTATCACTATTAATTTCCATTAACGCGTATTTGAAATATGAATCACGTCACTTAATAATGTTTAGCACTCTAAACAAATGAGCAATGTTGTCCAATTTTTAGCAGAATGAAATTAATGAAGGAATATGATATATTAAAAAATTTATTTATAATAATATAATAAATATATTTTACATGTGATCAAACCATCATTATATATATATTTTAAATATGGTGAAGGAAAAATAATTAATTATTTGTGAGGTGGTTGTCTCTCGTACACACAATTGAGCATTTCATATCTCGTTTGATGAAATTATAGGTCGATATAGGTAATAAACATAACATTAAAAACTTTTAATATATATAATATATATAATAAAACATTAAAATGGCTTAATATTTATTATAGAGTTCTAATACGAAAAAATATAAAAACACTCATATAATAAAGATACCTCTTCTTCAGAAAACATCTTTAGGTTTACATCAAAATCCATCCAATATTTGCATCATGATAGGTAAAATAGATCTATAAATTTATTAGGGAATAAGGAAATTAATTTGAATGTTTTCAAATTATCAATATATATTTAGAGGTTTGAAGCTGTGATGATAGGTAGTGGTCTTTTATAAGTGGGGGATAAAACAAACCTGAAACTTAAAAAAATCAATGATACCCCTATTTTTATTCTGAAAAGAGCATCAAAATTTATCATTATAGAACATTATATAAGATATGTTCTAAATGTATAAATAATTTCTATTTTTGAGATTTTATTACTTCATTTTAATTATTAACATTTTAGGTCAAACCCTTATAAATCAGTATTTATCTTAACTATAGTGAAACATTTTTAGTGATTTTACTATTATTAATTTCCAAAAATTGTGTAAGAAAATTTGATAATGTAAATTATTATAATTAATTATATGTATTCCATTTTTCCATAATTTATTTAATTAATTGTAAAATCAATATATAACACTAAAACAATCGATGCAATTAAAAAGTGAGTTTTTATGGAGAAAATTATCATAAGTTTAGAAGGTTTCAATATAAAAAATCAAAATTAAATTGATTAAACAAAAATGAATTGTATTTATTGATATATAGTTAACCAAATATTACTTTAAAAAATATTAAATTTAATATCCTATTTTTAATAATTTAAATTAAATGAATGATTCAAATAAAGAATAGTTTTTTACTAATCATTGAAAAATAAAGCATTCTTGAAAAATCTCAAAAATTAACCATAATATAATATTAATATTTCTGTATAAAAAATTATTTAACTTTTATGGAATATATTTTCTAAATTTTTTAAAAAGTAATTTTAAATTTTGTGTCCAAGGTGCAACTAAACATCTTTTAAAAGATATAATGTTTTTTAGAATACATTTCTATTTTTTCTAAATGATTATTATTTTATTTATAATCAATATATATACATAATTTCTAAATTTTACGTAGTCCAATTCATACCCTATAACATAAAAATTACTTTGTAATGGGAAATTTTTTAATAATAATATTTATATAGATTATTGGATGTCATTTATTCCTGGTGTTGTTTGTATCACAAGCCCTAAAAATGATTGACTGTATTTGAAAATTAATATATCATAATCTCTCTAGGTATTATAATACCTTTTAACATTAGTTTTATATTCCATATACACTATAAAACATTATTATCCTCTTTTAAAATCATTGTGTGTCACATTATCCCCACCATCAATAAATTATAGACATGTAATTTGAACATTCACCCAAAAGTCCATGTATTTCTATTTGAAAATTAGTTTTGGAAAATAATTTCTTACATATGTCTCAAAAAACCTTCTCAAATGGGTAAAGATAAATAGTATAATTCATCTAGAAATAAATAAATTAGATTACAAGTTACATAACAATGGTGGGTAGTGATGACATGGATATGGAAGAAATTAATAATTCCCTAATAATAATAGAGAGTGATACAAGTCATGGATCATGAGAATATGAGTGATAAATAGAATACAAATAAAGGAAAAAGCATAAATCTATGATTATTCAAAATTCTATTGATTTGATAGATATAATGGAAATATGAAAAGATATTTTTATCAAAATATCTTTCTTAATATTGAGGAATATATTTACTATCTATGAATATAAGGGAATTATTATACCTAATTTATATCTATTTATTATGAATAACTTCATAGGCTGGGTATTCTTTATTCAGTTGACAATTTATATGTTGATCTATTGAAGTAATGTCAAAAAATTATTTTTTATACCTACAAACTAAAATTACATTAAATGGATCATAATATCTCTAAATGGATAAAATGTATTACTTATTATTTAAAAATATTTTTCATAAACAATATAGTTAGTAAAAGTTATTATTCTATAATCCTAAATAGTAACAACCCATATTTACCATTAATATTTATTCACCAAAATTTTTATGATCAAATAATGATATATTAAGAAGAAGATCTTGTAGGCTAGTAATAGGTGCTAAACTCGTATCACCATTGATTTTTATGATCATGCCCCATAGCCCTATACAATTTCATATGTTTTCATCGAGAAACTATTTATCGTTATTTAATATATATATAATATAATTTATATAAAATTCCATAATTTTAATGACACATATTTAATTCAAAATAAAGGAAATCATAAAACGTAAATTTTACCAAAATCAGTAGTCCTAAGTCAAAAAAACCAAAAAGGAATTATTAGTTAAATAATATTTTAATTTACCAATGAAATGGGACGTATTCTAATAACTATTTTAAAAAAAAATTAATCTTTTATATTCACACAATTTTTTTTCCAAAAGTGGTATTTATGAATTTTATATTTTGATCAAACATATCATGATAAACCAATCATGGTTTCCATAACTGTTATATTAACCTAGACATATACTCTTCATAATTTTAAAACAATCATTCATAATTTTTACACAATCATTTGATGTTTTATGAGTCTTATAACCAATGTAAAATTGAGAAAAAACATCAAAAATACAATTAATGATTCTAAATACATAAATACTTAATCCATTTTATTTCTACATTTTTCCCTAAATTTATTGATTTTATCCTTTAAAATAGGTAAATAACTCTGATAATTTCTAGTTTGCCCAAAATATGAACAAGTTACTATAAATAGATCCCTAATAAGAGTTTAATTTCCATATATCATACACTTATTTTAAAATGAACAATAAATTTGATTATTCAATTTTTTTAAATATCTAAAATATTTTCTAAGTCAATTGAGGAACTTTCTTGAGAGTCCCTTCACATAGTTCTAAAAAAAGAAATAGATAATTCTTTATTCCATGATCATCATCACATGATATCTAATAAAATACCATCATTCTATTCTTCATTTAGTCTAAGAGTTTATTAAGGTATAAATTGTTAATCATAATTACAGAAAACTAATTATGCATAGTCCCAATATCATTCAGTCATATAATGACCCCTTTAGGTAGATGATATCCACCACATTTTCCTTTGTTATAAATATTAACATGATCCCTTCAGGTTTGAGAGATTAACTGAAATTAAAATAAACAATATGAGAAATAATTATCTTAGTGGAAATAATATATAATTATTTTCCTATGTATAAATCATTAAACCTTATATTATACCTATGATAATTTATGTTTAAACTATTTCTTTAATTGTCATCATCTACTCAAATCATTCCAATTTTTTAAAAAAATTAATTATCAATGGAATTTTCATGAGTTGTGTAAAAAAGTAATGCAGTAAGTTCGATTGTAGTGTAAGAGGTAACACTCAAATCAATACCAATGTGTCTTATTGTGATTTATTACTTATTGAAATATATGTTCTACATCCAAATCTTCTAATAATAACAATAATATTATTTATTTTCTAAAAACCCAAATCGTTTACACATTTACCAAAACATTAAGATGTTATTGTGCACCTATCCTCATTTTTTATCATATGGTTATTATATGTAATCTATGTTTTCCAAAATATATTTTCTAGGATCATAGTAATATTCCATTTATTCCTTCAATAATGACCCTTACCTTAGTAAACCAGTGTTGGTGTTAGTATTATTACGTTTCCATATTATACTATGATTCTAATTCCTAAGGTTCAAATAGTTTTGTAGTCTGGGTAAAATTGGTACATAAATAATTCCAATGATTCATTTGAAAAAAAAACATTAAAATCTATATTTTTATAAATATAATTAATTTAAATAGTATATGCTAAAATATAATTCATAACACACTAAATGGATATATGGGAAAAAGAATGAAAATAAGGGTGACCTCAAATACACATTTATAGATATGTAATGTATATGATATAGATATTAAATGTAGAATAATATATAAAGGATAACCAATATAGGAAGTAAACTAGATAAAAATATTCAATGTATTAAAAAACATGACAATCATGAATATATAAGTAGTTATAATCATAAAATGTTAACTAACTGAAAACACATGAAATTTAAAGAAGTTGGCATTCATGGAAAGATAATGAATAGTCAACATTGCATGATAGGTGACTCAAAAAAATCCATTTAAATAACTTGAATATCCTAAATAGATAAGGAATAATCAATATGTATATTTATATAAGTTAATCTATATTTTATTTAAATAATTTGATTATAAAAAAATATATGGTATAATCAATTTGCAAATTTAAATAACTTAAAACACATTCCATTTAATCGATAACCTAAGAAAGAAAATTATTCAAATGATAATATCATTTAAAAATATCATGGATAATAATAAATAAATTCTTAATTAATGAATTTGTCGATTAATAAAAATTGTGGTGATTGGCATCATGATAACTTTTTTATCACTTCCAAGCCCAATGAATTTTAAAAATGATGTGTTGGTACACACAAGAAAACCAATTTAACTAAGGAATGAAAACTAATTCATCTCATTAGAACACAGTTGAATTGAGGGGAGATCAATTTATAGGATCTAACAATATATTAATTTCAACAATTTTCCCTATATACTAAATAATCTATTTTATTCATGAATTAATATGCCTTCTCAATAAATGTTTGTATCAAATATAATATTTAGATTAACAATAATTTCCAAATCAATCATAGAACATTCAAATTAAAAAATAATAATTAGAAATGGTATAATATTTATGTAGTAATAAGATTATTTTCATAAAAATAAGGTTATTTAATAAATTAATTAATTTTTATTGATTAAATTATAGTCGATGTTTCATGGGAGTGTTAATCATTACAATATTTATAATGAAACTGAATTTCTATACCCTAACGAGTCAAAATAATCATGAACCATCAAATTAAGTAATAAAAATGGTAAATATACAACATATAAATGTTGTATCATATGTACCATAAAGGGATCATGTCATTGAAGAATATAAATGCAAAAAAATTTCAATAAAAATATTCATAAACAAAATAATATTTTCACGTGGAATGTTTTCATAAAAAATGATTAATAAAAATAAACTACATTTCATTTTAAATAATCTCTGAATATTATAATTTATTATTTAAAAAATTTATTTGATGTGGAAACTATAAGTTTTATTAATTACATATATGAAAAAACAATGGTTTTTTTTAATTTTTTTCAATAAAAAAAAATTAGGCCTTCTCTGTTAAACGAAATAATAATTACATTCAATGAATTTTTCTAAAATACTCAAATGGGTAAAAATATCATTAAAATTTAATTTCAATTGTGTTAATAACATTTTGGGAATCATTTTGAGAAAAAATTGTTTGGGACGATATATGATTTATGAATGAGGAGTGAAATAAAGAATGATTTCCTTAAAAACATTTTCTTATCCATTTTATGTACCATGAGAAGTGATATGGAATAATTAAAAGAAAATAATTGATTAATAAGAGGATTATAAAATTACTTGTTTTTATTAAAGGATAATAAAATAATTTTATAAAATAAAAAATAAATTATCAATTAACCAAATTTTAATGACATTTTGAAATAAACCTTTACAAACATTGTACCATTAATTTTAGAATTAATAAATGAATCAATTATGTGTCTAAAATGTAAACAAGAATAAAATAATTATATTTATAAAGTAATATAGTAAAAATTATTTCCACACATAATATTAGTTTTTTAAATACAGTAATGAAGTAATATATACTATTAAAAAAATTAAGTGATGAAATTTTTAACACTTTGAAATTTTTTATTTGAATACCATTATATGAATAAATAAATAAAAATACAAATAATTATGAATTATTCTATATATATAAAGATAATTGGTCAACATATATACCATATAAAAGAAATCAAGGTAATAAAATTATTATATTCCTTAATGAAGAGAAATTTAGATAAATTCCCTTACACTATGCTTCCATTTAGTTGAATGTGATTTTAAATTCTGTATACATGTTTTAAAATTGTATTAATTTATACTAGAGACATATTAATATTTATAAAATCGTATAATATACTATAATTTCATTTTACCACACAATTATAATTAATATTTAATTATTTTTCTTTTTTTCGTGTCCTAATTTGTTTTTTTAAGGAGTGGATTATCATGAATGTTCTTGTTATTATGAATATTTTATAGCTTAATCACCATTATAGCTGTACTAATATAATAGGTATTATTTTTTTCAATATAAACATTTTGAGAATCATCATTGGAATTTGAACATAGATAATGGGTCACATCACCTTGTGGCGATGATATGTCATACATTCAAATGGGTGACATTATAATTTCTATAATGGTTGAAAGTGTAATGAATTAGGCGGTATATTAATATTTAAAATAATAAATATAATTTCGTATATATATATCATAAAATATATAATATTTTACTCATTATTTTCCATATAATATGTATATAAAAAATAAATGACATCAGTTTATGAGGTGATAATCAGTTGTACACATGAGAAATGTTATCGCATTTAATGTTAATAGAACATCGAAAGATATATATTATAATAAAAATAATATTTATAATATTATAATGAATATAATATAGTTTTTTTAAATAAAAAATTATATTCATCTTTGAAATGTTGTGAGGGGATATAATTACATCAGTTCATAAGGTAGTACTGTGATATACATTTGATCATCAGTTTTATTTCCAATTTGAGGGAAAAAAATATATATGTATATATAGAAATAAAATAGATTAATATATTATTATCACATTAAATATAATTATTTTACTATATAAACATGTTTACATAATATTTTATTAGGTGGAAGAAGGAAAAAATAAATATGCTTATTTAGTTATGTTAACTCTTATTTGGAATACATCATTTGGTTTTGACCAAAATATTTCCTAGGATGGAATTATGATCAAACCAATTCATATTGGATTTTCTAAGGAGAATAAGAAATATATATTTATAGATATATTCTTTTCCAATTTTTTTGTAGGGTGAAGATTAGAGGATATCTGGTTTTCTTTTTTAAAGTCATGTAGATGATACCCATTTATTTTTTCCAATAATAAATTACAGTCGAATTTTTATCCTAAAAAGTATAAAATATTATATATAATTTAATATTTTACCAAATAAATTTATATTATATTAGGTATATATATATATCAAATGGGTTTTAGACATATTTCAATGTTATTTTAACTATTACATTTTTATTTTTAACCAAGGTAAATATATTTTTACCTTAAAACTGTTAATTAATTTTTACATCATTTAGTACTAATGATGGTTGAAAATTATGTTAACCATATTATATAATTTAAAAAATTATAATTAAAAATAAAGAATCAATTATTAAGAAATCAATTCATATAAGTTATCGGATCCAAATTAAAATTATACTCACATGCGTATTAAAGAAGAAGGCTTCAAATGAATTTTTTTTGATAAGTGTCAATAGTTTTCCTATAAAAATTACCCCTGAAATTGACTCGACAATCCTAAATTGTATTCATTAAAACATAATTAAATTTATTTCAATATATTAAAATTTATAAAAGAACTTATGTTTTTAAATATTTTATATGAAATTTTTTTTTCAGATAAACATTAGAATTTTATCATATTCTTTGAAAAATGTAACATTTATGAAAAATTAACAAAAATCAACCATAAGATAAATGTTATATTAAAATTAAAAAAAATTTATTTTATTTTTATCAATTATGATTTCTAAACGATTAAAAATAATAATTTTTATTATATTTCACAAAACCCAACGAAACCACCTTTTATAAAAGTAGTATTTTTTTGAAAACATTTATATTTTTATTTCAAATAATTATTATATATATATAATAAATATATTATCATAACATTGTTAGGTGGTTTTGTCTCAAATGATTTTATTTGACGTTCATTCAGATGTGATGCCTATGTAAATTGAATTTTATATTACATCTATGGTTATTGAAATTATTTTTTCTCGTCAAAGGTCATAATGAGAGGTGATACACCATGGTTACTTGGGGGATTGAGTTATTAGTAGTATATTATAATAATCGGGGTATTATGGTTACCTGTATTCTGGGAGTTATCCATAATAGTTTTATTTTCAATTTTACTTGTATAACTATTTTCAATTACTATTTTTGGAGTAATATGGTCATTTTATTTTATTTTGGTGGTTATGAATCGAATAAAGTATACTTCCTCGCCAATTAAGGAGGTTGGTATTATAAAGGTAGTCAATATTACATGTCATCAATAGCAACAATAGTTATATTTTTGGATATATTTATTGAAGTGACATTAATCCTATATGACATTTATAAGGGATATATCTTGTAGGGGAAAACCATTTTATATCCCGTATAAAGATTGATATATATATGAGAAGACTATAGAGCTGTTTTTAAAATAAATTAATATGATATGGACATGGAAAACATAATTTTATAGATGGTCAAACTATAGATAGATAAAAAATAATCCAATGTATTGTTTATTTCAAATATACCATGTATTATTCTTTGTATATTGCATAAAAATGTAATGTATCTAAAAATTATTCTTGGAAAATGAATTGGGAAATAATGATTACATGCCTTAACTTACCATGGAGTATAATTTTCAATAAAGATATCAAATTATTATATATGGTTCTTCTCATAGAAGTGAGATGATGACTGGGAAGCTTCGATCATATAGGTTTTTTCATTTTCTATAGATACAACCATATGGATTAATTATTATAATAGACCATATTTATCAAATATATTAATAAATTGAATAATTTTAGATAATTATTTTGGTTCTAAAATGAGGAGATATAATAGGATGTCTTCATTATCTATAGGGATTATCAATTGGTGCATGTACTATCATTGTCCATGTTATCTTAGGTAGAAGCACCATCCCAAAATATTTTACTGGTGCAGGTATTATAGTATCCTAGAGTTAATGATTATCATTCTTTTTTTCCATAAGGAGTTTTTGTACTTATTACTACTATATGATATCATGATCATGATAATGTTTTAAATGGGATCTTCTCTGATATTTATGTACCATTTTTATTGGATCCTTACAAGCTATATGATTTGAGAATAAAAATTAATGATATTGTGAGTGAGGGAGATATCTAAAAAAATTTCATTATGGGGGATCCTATGTTAGTATAAATGAATCCAAATTTTATTATGTTTATTATTGTATTATAATAATAGTTGAATCTAATTGGATTCACGAAACATTACATTCTTATAAGGATTAAGGATTATTTTCACTAATTTATGAGACCCAATTCATTTTCAATGGTTTATTTTCTGTCTATATATCATAAAATGATGGTTGAATAAGGGTATATATGGAATAATTAATTCTTATGAATTTATGGGCACATAGATTTTGTTTAAATGGTATTTTATATCATCTACACCCTAAATATATTTATTATTCTCTTAAAAACAATGTTCTTTGTGTTATTATACTAGTTCATGGTAGTGTATAGAGGAGGGGAATGAGGTGGTCCTTAGTTTTCTTATATCTATCAGTACCATACTATTTTTTTGGAAGATAACCATTCATAGGTTTTATATGTTGGATAATGTGATCCCTTGAAATGTGGTGTCCTAATATAGAGTTTTTAAAGACTAACCAAATACTTAGGCTCCCATTTCAATTAAATAACTGATAAATGTCATAGATAATGAAAACTTATATTTCCTCATAATATATTATTAGATGTTCTTATGTGAATTCTCTTGGACCATGTAAATTTTTATATCCCTGACCAGTAATAACCATGATTTCATATCAAACAATATGTTTTTATCATAATTTCAATAACCAAAGAAGAGAATGATAATATTCATCATTTATATATTTATATAAAAAATGTGTTATTTTTTAGGTTTTCCATGAATATATCCAACATGGTATTGGTTTACATTTTATGTAGTATACAGAGGTGATTTCATGTTGGAAAAAATAGTTATTTATCAATGAGAATCATTATTACACCCATGATATCGAGTAGGTTTGGTAGGGTTTTTTATAATTTAATTGAAAAATTACAATATTAGTGAAAACATTATTTATATTATAGACTATAAGATAATGATGAATTGTTTATCTCATTGAGATATTAATCTAAATGTTTGGCGGAGGTTAGAGTTTCCCCAAGATAATGATATTTGAGATCTCTAATTACACTAGGAAAGGAAACATAGTTATTGATTTTTTGACAAATATACAACATGGAATATTTATATAAGAGTATTTGGTTTCATATAGGGTGAAAAAAGAGATTTTAGTGACACCTCATTACATAGAAGTGGTTTTGGAGAAATATTTCCTATTATAGATGATATTGAAATCAATCAAGATGTAGTATACAAATTGTATTACTATGGAGGCTCAGAGGTAGAAGTGATTCAAGATCTTTAAATTTTTGTGAAGATTAAAAGGGAATTTAAATTATGTTTTCCCATAGATAAATTTTTTGGGAAGTATTTTTATAATTTCAATGGTTCTTTTAGTATCCAATTTTTTGTCCATAAATCAATAGGTTAATAATAAAGATAGATTCAGTATTTTTGTTCATATTATTAGTGAAGTTAGATCATCGTGTTTTATCTGGTATGTTACAACCATTTTATTTTAATGAATAAGTGGGAATAAACATCAATTTATTTCATTACTAGTTAATTATTTACCCATGGAGGACATAACTCTCTTTGACTGCTCATGGATTGGATGAAATAAGTCAACCCAATTCCTAGAAAATGGGGTTTTAACAATTGTGGAGGTCCTAACGAGGTGGTATGTAGAAAAGATATCATGGATTAAAGGGGTAAAATAGGATATAATTTCAATTTGGGATCTTTTTATTACCACATGAGTTTTGAGTAATGTTCTATATTATTTTTTTCATAATTAGTTCCTAATTACTGTTTACCATCATTAAATAGATGAACAAATCATGACGAAAATCTAGATTCTATAAGATATGTTTCTAGAATGTGTCTTACATTATTATGGATCTCGAGAGAGACCATATCACTTGTAAGAGTTACATTATAACATCGAATACTAATTGTACACTAGAATGGGTTTATTGATTTTTTATGGGAATATGAATAAATATTGGTCATGCTAGATAGAGGGTAGGGAGTTATAAATCCTTGATTGGATTTAATTCATTGAATTATAATAAATATTGAGGTATATAAAGAGAGTACGAGAGTGATGTAAGAATATAATATGCCATGTGATGATTAAGGAAGGATATCTATGGTTTCAAATGTATGTTATCATATATTAATGTGGGGAAACCATCATAATGGGTGGTGGTAGTTTAACATGATATTTAATATCATTCCCATAGACTATAGATCTATTTGAGGTTTCATAATGTGTTATATATATTGAATATTAGTTTCATCCTATACTACAATAAAATAGGGACTATAACTTCTCCCTTATATCGTGTCTTTTTTAGAATAATCCTGAGGACACACAAATAATAAATAAAGTAGATTTGTATATTAATATTGATGTTTCTTTCATGTAATGGTTGGTTTATGTTTAGTATCAACATAATATGGTTTCTCATGGGTGGATTGTTCACTTATTTTGAGTTTTATTGTTTGATAGAGGAATGTGGAAGAGTATGTTGGATAATGAGTTGTATATGTTTGCTTAGTTGACTAGGATTTTTTATACATTATTTCTATTTTGATAAGATATATGTACATTTATTTTTGTTGAATGAAAAAAAATTATAATTTTAGTTCTCCGAGGTCATTTCCCCATGTGTCATTTCTTCATAGAAGGGGTGTCATCTCATTTGATATGCCTCTCTATAAGATTACATTATTAATGGTTTATGTGTGTTCGTAACCGGTTATTGGTTTTTATTATGGGTGATGAGACTTGTTAGAGGATTATATATTGTATTATCCATGATTTAACACCACAAACGTTAAAAATAATAACATTATATTTTATAGTATATGTGAAATAAAACATAAAGCTTAAAGAACCCATGAAATATATTCATTGAAATTTAAATTCATTGAGAGATTGTCGAACAAGAAAACCAGAGTCGAAAAAAAACATAATATAGTATTATATTATAACATATCCATTAAATTTGGTTTTATTAATTATAATTAATAATTTTTTAAAATTATGGTTATCTATTTTTTAGAAATAAAATTATACTCATTTAAAAGAATAGTTTTTTTCTAAAAAAAATGTATTTTTTAAAAATATAGTTTTTCCACACTTCACGGACATAATGTAAATAATTTATTTTCATATTTTAAAAATTGATTTCATTAAAATGTCATAATATTTTAAATAAATATATTAAAATTATATTATGTTTATTTTATGTTAATTTTTAGAAATAATTTATTTTTTAACTTCTTTGTTATAATACGTAATATTAATTGAAAATTTCCATTTTGATTATATTATTAGTAAAGTAAAATAATAATATATATTTTTTAATGTAAAATATGTTCAAATATATATCAACTAATCTATTGCATTCATTGTAACCATATTAATATTTATTTTAGTTAAATACCCTGTACACTTTTGATCATTTTCTCTTTGAAAGCACAATTTTTAATCTCATCTGTTGGATTAATTTTAAATTAGAATTTACTAATTTTGGTAATTGAATTTTGAAAAATATGATACACATATATAATAATAATTAATTATATTTTCTAAATTGTTCGACATTATTTTTTTAACATATTTAATTGTAATAAAATGTAAAAAGTATTCACCTTGGTTACGGTAAACATGGATCTACCGAAGGATACAGAGAAAATATAAGGTTTATATTGACAAGAAAACATTTCTAAAATATTTTTTTAGACTTATTTTGAAAATATAATATCTATAGAACAATAATAAACAATTTTTACACTTTTTTGTTAAATGTGTGGGTTCTCCATTTTCATTTCAAAAAACCTACATGTGCCACACACTTCAATTATAAATGGTCTCCCCCTCTACTATAATTTTCACACCCTCAAACCCTTTTGAATCTAATTGTTCCTTACCAAATCGGAATCCATATTCTATTGACTCATCCATGAATCCTAATTTTTTTTGTATAAATCCATCCTCAATGGATTTTTTTTGTAAACATAGTGAGGATATATGAATAATATTAAACATTCATCAATAAAAAATATATATTTTATTTCTTCCATCACATTTTTTAATTCTTATTAATGCATGGTGGAATAAAGAACATGGTAACATACATATAATATAATTTAGGGTTATATTATAGATCATCTTCCATAACCACTTCCTTCAAAAGTGTTTCAAAATAAGTATTCATATGTTTGAAGAACTATCACCTCGAGAACTGATGTTAATTATTTTTCCATTACCATTTATAATGGTTGACAATTATGATTGATAAAAATTATATATATTTTATTTATAAAAAAATAAAAATTTGGAGTCATTTTATAAAATATAACTTATTTCTCACTAATATGTAGGGGATATGATAATGTTGATCATTCATGTGGAGGACTATCACCTTTGAAAGTGATGTGAGTCATTTTTTACTACCACATTACATGTATTGAAATTAGGAAAAAATTATTGAAAATATTTGATATAAAAGACATTATTAAAATATTCCTAGATTATATATCATTCATAATTTGTAATATATAACTTTATTTCTTTCTTTTATTCTCACATAATTATGATATCCTCATTGGTTTATATGTGGACTACCACCTTCATGAAGTGATAATAATTAATTTAATCACCAAAATATATTTATTATATAAATTTGAAAAGGCCT
The DNA here is from genome assembly GCA_963277665.1 of Viscum album. Classification (NCBI taxonomy): domain Eukaryota; kingdom Viridiplantae; phylum Streptophyta; class Magnoliopsida; order Santalales; family Viscaceae; genus Viscum; species Viscum album. The sequence continues at coordinate 547,530,336 of OY728166.1, read as the reverse complement.
AACTGGGATCAATGTATAAATAAGATTGGGAGGGGTTGATTCAATGATATATTGATTTTTATTAACATTATAATAAAACAACCTTCACATCCTTACAAATAATTTGACCATTATTGAAAAAAAAATTCATATATCCACATGATCACAATTATTTAAATACTTCACTACACTATAAGATTATATAGTCATTGGAATGATTTTAAAATAAATAAATACTACACAATCCAGCAAAAGATAATCCATTAGTTGGGATCCAACATGTAAGAAAAACCCTTAGACTTGTTGGACACTATGGTCAATACAATAATTAATGAGTTTCTTCTAGAATGAATATTTTTAATTATGTAAGATAAATGTTTTACTAACCATCAATAGTTTTTTCACAAAAATGTCAAAATTCCCCTTAAAAAACATAAAATTTTGTACTTATTCAAAAATTATTATTATTCACATGCCTACATTTTCTCAATTAGAAACGACTTCTCTTGACATCATAAAAAAACTCAGTTTGATGAAATAGTTTGAATCATCAGTCTGGTTACTAAGTCTGATTCTTCAGTATAGAAACAATTCCACATAGATACTCTCGAATAAAATATTTGTTTCAACATTCACTATTAAGAACAGTCAAGTTAATTTCGTTGTCTGATTCGTAAAACTCAAATCACTCCTTCTTTATTATAATTCTTATATATAGATATATCTTTCAGGAATCCTACAGACTAAAGCTTTGAAACACTTATTATAAAATAATAAAACAATTCTCCCAGCCTCAACAATTCATGAACAATGTCGGTGTACATTTAACATTGACCAATAATTATAGGTACAAAAAAATCATTTTTAGGGAAACTTATTCTAAATTATTTCTCACCCAAATTTCAAGAAACATGATTTTCAAATTCATTTTGACTTAAACATCGATCATTTAAATGTTCCTTAATTTATATTTATTCTACATGAATATTCTAGAATATTTTCACATCTTCAAACTACATTGAATATATAATCAATTATAATTTTTGAACCATCTATTCATTTTGATACTATTTTATCACTCAGATTTACATTCATATAATAATTCTACAAACCAACAGATCATTTGAATATATTCTTCAATAAAAATTATTGCATATTAATTGGAATTCAATTTCTAATAATAAACATAATTAAATCTTATAAATATTATAGATACATTAATCATCAATTAAAAAACCCTAAAACAATTCAACATTTCTTCATTTTCTCAAAAAACCATAGACTGATGAAAAACATCTTCCGATGGGGTCTAGAATTTGATGAATTATTCATGTCTATAGGTCCTAAATAGATCATATTTTATTATCTCTGGTGACCTATCATCGTGGATTTTTCTGTTCACTATTGAATCCCATTTAATAAATTAGCCCTTTTTGAAAATTGTTGAATATATTGTTGAGATTCTTTTTAATGAAATATATTTGAACTCATCTAATAAATGTATATCTATAACTCATTTATTTTATCAGTCACTATAAATCTATATTTTTTGGAACATAAAACATCTTGGTTTATAGAAATTGAAAAATTTCATATATATATTATAGATATATTCATCTGATTTTCTTTTGATAATAACATTTTCAAATGGATCGATGTCAAAACATATCTGAACGATCAGTGGCACACATTTTATAATAGACAAATGTCCACAGTGACCAATTTCAACTATATTTTTGGTAATTGTAGATAAAAAAATTGGATTTGTTTTTTTGGTGAATCATAATGTTGGATGGACAAACCCAACCAATGGATCAATAGATCAGTAGTTCTTCAAAATGTATGACTTCAGAATCTTCCAACTATCTAAATTTACAAAATATCTAAATTAGGTGACCCATAAACTAATTATAAGTGACTATGAAATTTTAACTTCATTATATATCATCATCTATAAAACCCTTTTTTCTTATCGTGACATCTTTTGGATTTAATTAAAATTCAGATCGATATAGCGTCATCTTAATTATGAATCAATTTATTCTTATTTTATTCAAAAACCCTATATATAAGGTTTTCAAAAAACATTTTATTTTGATAAAAAAAAAACACCGAATCATTAGATGTATAATTGAACAAATTTTAATATATTAGTACACTAATACAACATCTCAAACTAATTAGAAACTTCATATCAGAAATAGTTTGAGTCTAAAAAAGTACAATACATATAAAACAACCCAGAAACCGAAAACTAAAACAGATAAAATTTCATAATAAATATTCAACAAATTATCAGAGTATAGTATTTAATTATTATAAAATAAATGTTGAAAAGGTGAGTTTTGTTATTAATGAAAAAAAAATATTAAGAAATAAATATTTACATTTTCCAACACGTGATACCCAACATCCATCCAACATGGCCTGAACAATCACCCCCTTTCTATTTTTTATCCACCAAGGTTTGTGAATAACAAAAATGTGGTATGTAAGGCTATGAAACAGTAATAAATATTTCTATGATTACATGTGGGAGAAAATTGTCAGATATGGGAATTATTTATCATAAAACCATGATATATAAAAGTAGTGACTTTGGAAACTTCTTCAAAATTATTTCTCAACTTCAGGATTCAAAAATTCTGTCGTATTTCCTAAAATAAATTTCTTATAACCACTTCATCAATCTATTATAATATTTCTTATACTTACATTCTACGAACACAACATACCCACAACTCCGCATATGTACATGATTCCATATAATGTTTAGAACTTACAAAAGGATATATTTATGAAATATAATTTTTATAACCCTAGGAAATACAATCCAATGACTATATGTTATTGTGGATAGAAAAAAATATAACATGATTGGTGATATATATCTTGGATTCCCATGTTGAACCTCACTTATAAAAATGATCCATTTCGAAATTTTTTAATGAATATTTCAAATACATGATCAATTATAGAATCGTACTCTATAATTAGATAATTATTATGAAAATTCTCTATAATGAATTTATGGTTGATATCAATATGTTTTGAAAGATAATTATGTTCTTGATTTAATATATGGTCGACAAAACATTGATTATCAAAACCCAAGAGCATATGTAACATCTCTTCAACAGTTACATCTTCTAACTAATTCTTTATCCACATAAGTTGGTTTGAAGCTTGAGTAGTGGAAACATACTCATCTTTATCTATGTTATGTGTTACTGAATTATTTTTCATTGTATTATAAATTATAAAACATTACACAAAAATTAATAATTCAATATATGTGTTACTTCAATCATCTATACTTCTTACTTAATCTACCGCAGTAGGGACAAAAAATTAAATTCTTCCCGAGTTATCACAATTGACTCAAAAAATATATTCTACCATTAATATATTTGGGAATAACTTTTATGTTTATGTGATGAAATTACATTTTTATCACCTTGTAATATTTCATATAACGTAACAAAAAAAGAAAAATCTAGTCTTGAGGCATTCAAAAAAACAACAAATAATCTTCTAAAAATATTCAGAGAAATCTTTCTTAAATTCTCAATCATTATTCAAATTGAAGCCTGATATAATTGGGAAAAAATAGTTCTCAAATTTTTTATTCCACAAAAATTGATAAGATCATTAGAAATATGTTCTTCAAAATTAAAATTACATTTTTACTTTTTCAAGAATTGTTACCTGAGAAGTTATTTCCATTTAACATGTATTGTCATTTTAAATCACTTCTTCATTTATTCATAAAGTATTTCACATGTATTTTCATTATCCCTAGAAAATAAAATATCATTAACATAAAAAATTAAGGGATTAATCTATACAAACTCTATTTGATTTAGAGAATACTATCCAAACATCTATTTTTAATGTTTGAATTCATTTTGAAGGTTTCCAATTTTGTGCTACAAGTCCTATGAGTTTTATTTAACCAATAAAAATCATTTTTCAACATTCACACATAAACATCATATTTCCTAACAAAAAAACATAAAATAACATTCAACAAAAAATTCATCATAAATTTATACAATGTGAAATTATTATTTTAATCCATTTCAATTGTTTTGTAATTTAATTTTATAGAAATCACAAGAATGGTTTTTATTTTTATTACATTTATACTGGATAAATTTTTTAACCAAAATAAATACCTTAAATTTGAGGGTAATCATTAAAAACAAATTTTTATTTGTTTCTTATCACATAACCATCCTTATTTAATGTTTTCTATAAAACCAACTTTATACTAATAGAAATATTATTATTTGGTTTGGAAATAAGTTCCCATGTATCAATGTTCTAAATTTGATAAAACTCATCATTAATAGCATGAATCCATTATATAAGATAAAAAATATTCATTAAAATATTTTAATTCAACTTTTCAAAAATAAATAATGAATAAATAACAATATATGATGTTTTTTCATATATTTTTTATGTTGATATCCATTAATGTTTTGAGCGTCTATAAGGACCCAGCCTTAAACCTTACTTAATCTTGAGTTATTACAAGATTACACATTGAGGATCTTTTCAGGTTTAGAGTTTTATAGAATTAGATCATGAAACTTGCATTACATTCCACATTTATACAAAGTTGTTACATAAAATATAGTATTCATTCATACCATCAACGGAAAAATATAGAAAATAAAACATGGATTCTTTCTTGACACATCCTTGAAACTATCATCACATCATGTACCTTTCCCATGACCCTTGAAAAACATTTCAAAAAAACATGGGCTGCGCATAAAAAGCTCAGTAAGGGTTATAAAAATATGGAAAGGAAACATTGGTACATATATACATAAGAATGAAATCATACTTTACCCATAAAACATAAGCACTTTAACATAACTCATAAAATCATGAATAAATTATTGAAATCATAAGACATAAAGGTAACTTGCGGCATTCATAACATTCTTACATAGGGAGTAACCCTCTTGGTTACGTTTGGAATACCCATCACAGTATATTCCCTAAATCTCATTGAAGAAACCATAACGTTACACTCATTTGCGTTACCCAATGCATTGGAGAGCTATATCGGGCTCACCCGCCCTTAGTTTATCACAGAACCACCCATCTTCATAATAATGCCCAAGAACCATAACATAATCGCATCACATAAAACATGCATAAAGGAAACATAACTTTTCCACTTTTCAATCACAAGATATCAATACAAAACATTGATATAAAAACATTATTAAAACCATTCTCAATACCAAAAATAAAGGAAAAGTAAAACACGTTATTTATTTTTCTTTTAAAAAACGGCATGACTTGTAGAGGAAGCCGAAACTCAAATAATGGTCACGGTGGCAGAGAAGTCGTTGTCGCCGCATATGTACGACAAAAACATTCCCTTTTGTCGTTTAGTAAAACGCTTTGTATAAAAAAATATTCCTTTCGGATAAACGTAATAGTAAAAGGGGTTTATACACCGTATAAAAGAAGGTTGTGTATAAAACAAAATATGCCTCAATGGAAGAAGATTGAGACGATGTCCCATACAAAGATGGTATCCTTGGATTAAGGATAAATCAATTACATAATTATGTGTGAAAAACTAATAAACCAAATATAAGTGGATATTAAGTGTAAAACAATCATAGGTTATTCACACATATTCATAGAACACCATATTCAAGGTGTACAAGATTTCCCAAAGAATCGAAATTGGGTTAAGAAGATACCTTGCAATAATTAGACAGCCTAACGGCGTCACTTAAAAATTCATAAAAAGAGTTGATGAGAGATAAAAAGGGTATCTCATCAATTGGAAATAAAATTTACATCAATAAGGATATAGAAGAACATATCCCAAAATAATATTATGTGAATTAAAAGACATAACAAAATAAGTCTTTGAAAAAGAGGAGGGTGAAAGGTTCCCTTACAGATATGGGTATCTTTCGAAACATACGCCCCGTGAAATAAGGACAATACATCATTGATGTAAATAATCATAAATGAAAGAATATTAGGTAATGAGTAAAATAATGGTCAGTACATACACCACTCAATGGAAATTGTGGCAAATGTAGCATAAATCTCACGGGAATAAAAGTGAGATGAAAAATCCCTTACGAAAACTCGACAGCCTAACGACGCCACATAAAACTTCCAAAAATGGATTGCTGAGATCAAATACGGTATCTCATCACATTAAAATAAAATGTAAAACAATAGGAATATAAAAGAACATCCCCCATCATAACAAAAAGGAGCTTAAAAGAAGTGACATAAAGGGGAGTACTTAAAGAGAAAGAGAGAGGTTAGATCTTTTACAAAAATTCGGCAGCCTAATGGCGCCACTCAAAACATCCAAAATGGATTGATGAGGAGAATATGGTCTCTCATCATATTAACATAAAAATTATAGTAAGAGTAATATAAAATAACATCCCAATAACAAGAAAGATGAGCTTATAAGGAATGACATAAAAGAGTGTACATAAAAAGAATGAGAGGAGTATGATCCCTTACCTCAAGTCCAAATTGTCTTGTTCATTTCTTTATATTCATGAATAATAAACATTTTTCAATTAATAATTTCCTAAGTACCTCCTTTAGATATTATTTTTCAGTTAATATTACATATTATAATTTTATAATAATTTTTTAATAATGTTAGTTCATATTAGCCGTTTTTGTCGATGTTTGGTACATGAGTCAAAAATGAACTTGTTTGAAAAAAGATTGCCCATGTAGATATAAGTAAATAATTTCCAGAATAGTATTAATGATTAAAATATCATATATATCCATTATATATTCGTTTCATTCTATTCCATATCATTTGGAGATAAAAAACGAAAAGCACCGTTCATGAAGACGGTAGGTCGTACGTACGCATGAACGCTACTTTCATTTTTTGTCATATTAATGGAATTAAAACAAAATGATAGAGATATATATATGTTATAATTCCAGAATGATATCCATAATTTTGATGTAATATATTACATATATATCCATTATATATATGTACTTATAATATTACATAACATTTTGAGATAAGAAATGAAATGTACCATTCATGGAGACGGTAAGCCGTACGTACGCATGAACGCTACTTCCATTTCTATTTCATATTTAATGGAATTAAAAAGTAATTATACATAATATTATTTTAATTCCCGTATGGTATCATATATAATATCATTAAATATATCCTTTATACGTACCACATATGGTATTAACAAATCAAATCACTTTGAGGGGGCGGTAGTCCGCATTTTCTTAAATGAAGATATCACGTTTACCCATAATGGAAACCATAAAGGTATGCCCAAAATAAAAAATACAGAAGCTTAAGGAAAACATAAACATATTCTATATCATATATAAATATATTTTCATCTTAATGTCCACCTTTGAAGGTGTTAAAAGAATGTTGAACAATCATCGTTTCGGGAGGCCGAAATTCTCCATCCACTGAAACAATATGTTCTTTAACCATTATAAAAGAAATGAATAAAAAGAGTTTAGGGGGTTGGAGAAGCAAAATAAAACAAAAGGACTCAAGTGAAGACATTACCTTAAAATCGGGTAACTCCCTTTGGTTTGAGCTCAAAGGCTTCATTGGGAAGACTTATGCCCAAAGTGAGGCTTCAAGGAGTAATAGAGGGAAGTGTAGAGACAAAATGGGCAGAGGTTGGCCGAGCCAAATGATCTGGGAGTGTGGGTAAGGAGGTAGAGGTGGGGGCCTTTTATAAGAGGAGAGGAGGGGCACTCTTGGAAGGTAAAGAAAAGTTACTTTATTTTAAAATGGTATTCGGATTTAAGAGGTCCCACATTGATGTGTTTCTAGGATAAGGTGATAAGGGTTCGAAATCCACTCATCCAATAGGTTTTTGACATGTGTAGGTCTTAGATATTACATTATCTTTCCATTTTATTTAAATCGTTAAATAATGAGGTCATCGCTGCATCATCATGATGTCATACATAATTTAATTTTTTTAATGTCTAAAAATTATAAAAAAATACTATGATGTAGGAAATCGTTTAATATTTCCAATGAATATTTATAGTCAAAAATCAGATTTGTATAACCCCATGTAAATATTATTTTAGTAAAACATTTCATGTTTGTCTCTTTTTTACTTTAACTTTAAATAAAAAGATATTAATGTCATTTTCCAACCAAAGTGGCTTCATGGGGTCCCCAAGTTGACCCATGGGATATCTTGGTCGTCCATGAGACATCCAATGAGGTTAGTACATGTTTCAAGTTCATTTCATATTATTAAAACATTATTTTTACCTTAAACTACACTAATTACATCTAATCGCGATTAAAAACTAAATAAGTTACTATTCACCAAAAAAATTATTTTTATCCCATTGAACAACATTTTACTTATTAATGAAAACCATGTATGTCTGATTTTTGAAATTCAAAACACAAAGATGGCAAAATTTCATTTAAACGGAAAAAATCAGTTTTTATAAGTACCACTTAGTGGTTTAACTATTCATCAAAAATAGAAGTTTTTCAGAAAAATCCCAAAAATTCACCCTAAGCTATATTTGATATTCCAAATTCAGAAATGAAGTATATTTTAAAAAATTCAAAACATATAAGTCACATTGATTAATTTAATAATTAATTCCCGTTGTCAGAGCAAATAGCGTATTTTTATGAAACAATAAGTATCAAAAGATTGACACTAGTTTAAGTCTGATTTCAAAGTGAAATTAATTCCAACGACCAATATTGGATTTAATGGTAAAAATATATTCTAATTTCACATTAAACCCAAATAAAAAGATAATCTAATCATATAAACAAATTAGATTAAAAAGTGGTTTTTAATTAAAATACAACATTTTACACTATTCATTAAAAAATGAACTTTATCAGAAAGATACAAAAAATTTACACAAAGTAAATTTTGATGTCCCAATTCTTAAGAAGAGTTTTATTTGGTCTAATAGTATGTATAAGAGTGAACAAAACTATATTTAATGAAGGTTCTCCATCAAAAGGCGATAAGTGAACCTTTAGTGAAAACTAGGGCATATACGCCTAAAATTGAATTATTTCCGTATTTTATGACTTTATATTTTATTGGATAAATGTAAAAAATTTAAAAACATATATAATCATATTTTAGTTATTTCTATCCATTCCCGCCAATACAACGGCTACATGTTAACTATCATTTAAAATAATAATATTTTATTATTAGAGTGCAATGTAAGATTCCCATGAAACTCGTTGTTGCGTGTTGGGTACGCCATCGAGCATAGCATCCCCTTTAAATTCATATTAATATTTTATTCAAAAATATAGATAAATATGAAAATTTTATATTCTTTATTTACCTGGGGTTTTACATCCTTCCCCCCTTTTGGGAATTACGTCCTCGCAATTTTTAAAATTGAGCTTTGAAACATCCTTGAAAGTCCCACATCAGAACAAGAGTCGGTAAAACAATCACTTTAAAATAAAGGAAGATATGTACAGAGGTCACCCGAGTTAACCCATATGTAGAAAAATATGGACATTGATGAAAAAGAAAAGGGTCATGTTCTTGAGGGAGAGTAATAGAAAACATGTCTAGGAGAAAGTTAACCATAAAAAATCACAAACTTGTGATGGGTTAAACGGTATTCGATTCCCCGGTAGGAAAAGTTAATAGACAACATTTTTGTTTTATGTTACTTTTTATTAAGGAATTTATTCATAAGGAAACATAATAACTTATCATGTTGACTTTCAACTTTTACTAGATTCTTTAATCAAACTCATATTTTATTCCAAAAGACGAGTTTTTAGGGAGACTTGTTCGCATTAAGAGTACTATAATCAACTTCTATAGAATCACCTAATCCACCAAAGAGAACTATATACATCCCATTTCTTTAGGATTTAACCAAAACCAAAACCAAAATGTTAGTACAAGGTCTGATAATCCAGAAAAGGATAACCCTTTAAAAAGAAAATCTATGCATAATCTCCAAAATTTGTCCAACAAAACCAAAAGTTCAACAAGGACCATCCGATAAACAATTTGTCCACAAAATTTTTCAAAGTAAACCAATCTAAGATTGAAACCCAAATATTTGAAAGATTTAGTTAGATAGTCTTCCAAGTTAAATCGTAACATTTATCTCCAAACAACATCAGTTTCTCCTAAAGTCTCGTATTGAATAGTAATTAACATAATCACATATCCTCCATGATAGGTTAATCATTTTTATAAATAACCCAAAATCAACTTACTCTTAATTCATAAAATCATATAACTAAAAAGAATCAATCAAACTAACCAGGTACTTCACGTAGTCCAGTGGTAGGCGATAAATACCAGTCGCACTTTGGTTGTGGGTTCGATTCCCGCAGCTTTGTCTGACGCGACGGGTAGTCACACGATCTGCGTGTTGTCCTTTTTCTAAAACTATATAATTCTCAAACCATTCCCCAAAATGGGATAAAATCATCAAAAATAACCATAACATAATTTAACCTCAATTTTATCTCATTCATTTCACTTCAATCATAACATATAGTAAGCCATAATTACCTCAAAAGTAAGGATCATATAAACCCAAGTGGTTCTTTATAACCATGTCCACAAAAGAAAATATAACTATTCCTTGAATAAAATTCTCCTATATTAAACATCAGGGTTACACATAATATAAAAATTCTTCTAATGTAACCCCATAATCAATAGAGACTTAATACTCTTAAGAATTTCACCATAACTCTTGAAGCCCTTATATGTTGACATCTTACTCATTCAACATTCTTCATGATCCATTAACCATTCTTTTCCATCTTATTCTGAAATACCTCTTTCAAACAAACAAAATCATGAATCATATCCTAAGATTCCAACATAGGAAAACAATATTCATGAAATAATACATACCGTTGATTGGTCATTGTCAGTTTCTTCATCCTCAATCGGAATGACATTAGGTATTGGTAAACGAACATCTGTACGCTCTTGGTGATCCCATTCACGAAACTTCTTCATAGGACATGTGTTTTCATAATGACCATGCACACCACATTTAAAACATTCAATTGATCCCTCAGAAAGAACTTCTTTCCCTTTCCTCGAGTCAACTGGATGCTTCCTTTTTCCATGGCAGGTTCATGCTTTATGACCTTCATTTCCACATCTATAGCATATTTCTGTCCCTTTGAAACATTTTCATAGGTGTTTCTTTCCACATCTTTGACACATAGGTTTTTGAACAAACTTACCTTTATGATTATTAAATGTACTTCCTTAGGGATTTGTTTCTCGCATATATGATTCCTTAGAGAAATCACCAAGGATTAGGTGGTCAATCATGACTCTAGATAGTTGGTTGTGGATAATCACAAGAGTTCTCATTGCAGCTCCCATATCATTTAGTTGCTTGCTCTAAAAATTGTCACAGTTTCCTTCACATCCACTGTTACTTTGTTTCCTGCTTGATCCAGCCATTTACTATAACCAAAAAGGTCAGTGTGAGTATATCAATAAAACCATAATGTACTAATGAGGAAGATAAACACTAAAATATACTTACTCATTCACTTTATCTAATACTAGGACTCTTTCTGAAATCCTAACCATTATGGTAATGCCACTTATGCTTAAAAAATAACCTAACCTATAAAGTTATCTAAACCGAACTTTGATACCAACTATAAGGCCCCAGCCTTAAACCTTACTTAATCTTTAGTTATTACAAGATTACACATTGAGGATATTTTCAGGTTTAGAGTTTTAGAGAATTAGATCATGAAACTTGCATTACATTCCACATTTAAACAAAGTTGTTACATAAAATACGGTATTCATTATTCCCATCAACGAAAACATATTGAAAATAAAACATGGATTCTTTCTTGACACATCCTTGACACTATCCTCACATCATGTACCTTTCCCTTGACCTGTGAAAAACATTTCAAAAAAACTTTGGATGAGCATAAAAAGCTCAGTAAGGGTTATAAAAATATGGAAAGGAAACATGGGTACATATATACATAAAAATTAAATCATACTTTACCCATAAAACATAAGCACATTAACATACCTCATTAAATAATGAATAAATCATACAAATCATCAGACATAAAGGTAACTTGAGACATTCATAACATTCTTACGTAAGGAGTAACCCTCTTGTTTACATTTGGAATACCCATCACAGTATATTCCCTAAATATCTTCGGAGAAACCATAATGTTACACTCCTTCGCGTTACCCAATGCATTGGAGAGCTATATCGGGCTCACTCGCCCTTAGTTTATCACGGAACCACCCATCTTCATAATAATTCCCAAGAACCATAACATAATCGTATCACATAAAACATGCATAAAGGAAACATAACATTTCCACATTTCAATCAAAAGATAACAATACAACACATTGATAAAAAAACATTATGAAAACCATTCTCAATACCAAAAATAATGGAAAAGTAAAACACGGTATTTATTTTTCTTTTAAAAAACGGTATGGATTGTAGAGGAAGCTGAAACTCAAATAATGGTCACGGCGGCAGAGAAGTCGTTGTCGCCGCATACGTACGACAAAAACATTCCCTTTTGTCGTTTAGTAAAACGATTTGTATAAAAAAATATTCCTTTCAGATAAAGGTAATAGTAAAAGGGTTTTATACACTGTATAAAAGAAGGTTGTGTATAAAACAAAATATGCCTCAATGAAAGGAGATTGGGACGAAGTCCCATACAAAGATGGTATCCTTGGATTAAAGATAAATCAATTACATAATTATGTGTGACAAACTAATACACCAAATATAAGTGGATATTAAGTGTAAAACAATCATAGGTTATTCAAACATATTCATAGAATGACATATTCATGGAGTACAAGATTATCCCAAAGAATCGAAATTGGGTTAAGAAGATACCTTGCAATAATTAGACAGCCTAACGGCGTCACTTCAAAATTCATAAAAATAGTTGATGAGATATAAAAAGGGTATCTCATCACTTGGAAATAAAATTTAAATCAATAAGGATATAGAAGAACATATCCCAAAATAATATTATGTGAATTAAAATACATAACAGAATAAGTCTGTTAAAAAGAGGAGGGTGAAAGGTTCCCTTACCGACATGGGTATCTTTCGAAACATACGCCCCGTGAAAGAAGGACAATACATCATTGATGTAAATACTCATAAATGAAAGAATATTAGGCAATGAGTAAAATAATGGTCAGTACATACACCACTCAAAGGAAATGGTGGAAAATGTAGCATAAATCTCACGGGAATAAAAGTGAGATGAAAAATCCGTTACGAAAACTCGGCAGCCTAACGACGGCACTTAAAACTTCCAAAAATGGATTGATGAGATCAAATAGGGTATCTAATCACATTAAAATAAAATTTACAGGAATAGTAATATAAAATAACATCCCCCATCATAACAATGAGGAGATTAAAAGAAGTGACATAAAGGGGAGTACTTAAAGAGAAAGAGAGAGGTTAGATCTCTTACGAAAATTCGGCAGCCTAACGGCACCACTCAAAACATCCAAAATGGATTGATGAGAGAAAATAGGGTCTCTCATCATATGAACATAAAAATTAAAGTAAGAGTAATACAAAATAACATCCCAATAACAAGAAAGATGATCTTAGAAGGAATTACATAAAAGAGTGTACTTAAAAAGAATGAGAGGAGTAGGATCCCTTACCTCAAGTCCAACTTGTCTTTTTCGTTTCTTTATATTCATGAATAATAAACATTGTTCAATTAATAATTACCTAATTACCTCCTTTAGAAATTATTATTCATTTCATATCACATATTATAATGTTATAATAATTGTGTAATAATGTTAGTTCATATCAGACGTTTTTGTCGATGTTTTGTATATGAGTCAAAAATGAACTTGTTTGAAAAAAGAGTCCCCATGTAGTTATAAGTAAATAATTTACAGAATAGTATTAATTATTAAAATTACATATATATCAAGTAAGTATTCATTTCATACTATTCCATATCATTTGGAGATAAAAAAAGCACCGTTCATGGAGACGGTAGGTCGTGCGTACGCATGAACGCTACTTTCATTTTTTGTCATATTAATGGAATTAATACAAAATGATAGATATATATATATTTTATAATTCCAGAATGATTTAATTAATTATGATGTAATATATTAAATATATATCCATTATATATATGTACTTATAATATTACATAACATTTTGAGATAAGAAATGAAATGTACCGGTCATGGAGACGGTAAGCCGTACGTACGCATGAACTCTACTTCCATTTCTATTTCATATTTAATGGAATTAAAACATAATGATACATAATAGTATTTTAATTCCACTCTGGTATCATATATAATATCATTAAATATATCCTTTATACGTACCACATATGGTATTAATGAATCAAATCACTTTGAGGGGGCGGTAGTCCGCACGTCCTTAAATGAAGATATCGTGTTTACCCATAATGGAAACCTTAAAGGTATGACCAAAATGAAAAATACAGAAGCTTAAGGTAAACATAAACATATTATATATCATATATAAATATAGTATCATCTTAATGGCCACCTTTGACGGTGTTAAAAGAATTTTGAACAATCATCGTTTCGGGAGGCCGAAATTCGCCATCCACGGAAACAGTATGTTCTTTAACCATTAGATGTAGGTGTGTGAAAGTGTAGCTCGAATACTTATTATAAAAACATCCTAGTATATTTATGATACTGGAGTTGTTACAAAAGAAATGAATAAAAATAGTTTACGGGGTTGGAGAAGAAAAATAAAACAAAAGGACTCAAGTGAAGACATTACCTTAAAATCGGGTAACTCCCTTTGGTTTGAGCTCAAAGGAATCCTTGGGAAGACTGATGCCCAAAGTGAGGTTTCAAGGAGTAAGAGAGGGAAGTGCAGAGACAAAATGGGCATAGTTTGGCTGAGCCAAAGGATTTGGGTGTGTGGGTAAGGAGGTATAGGTGGGGGCCTTTTATAAGAGGAGAGGAGGGGCACTCTTGGAAGGTAATGAAAAGTTACATTATTTTAAAACGGAATTCGGATTTAAGAGGTCCCACATTGATGTGTTTCTAGGATAAGGTGATAAGGGTTCTAAATCAACTCATCCAATAGGTTTTGGACATGTTTAGGTCTTGGATATTACATTATAATTCCATTTTATTTAAATCATTAAATAATGAGGTCATCGCTGCATCATCATGATGTCATACATAATTTAATTTATTTAATGTCTAAAAATTATAAAAAAAATACTATGATGTAGGAAATCTTTTTATATTTCCAATGAATAGTTATAGTCCAAAATCGGATTTGTATAACTCCATGTAAATATTGTTTTAGTAAAACATTTCATGTTTGTCTCATTTTTACTTTAACTTTAAATAAAAAGATATTAATGTCATTTTCCAACCAAAGTGGCTTCATGGGGTCCCCAAGTTGACCCATGGGTTTTCTTGGTCTTCCATGATAAATCCAATGAGGTTAGGACATGTTTCAAGTTCATTTCATATTATTAAAACATTATTTTTACCTTAAACTACACTAATTACCTCTAATCACGTTTAAAAACATAATAAGTTACTATTCACCAAAAAATTATTTTTATCCCATTGAACAACATTTTACTTCTTAATGACAACCATGTGTGTTGGATTTTTTAAATTCAAAACAAAAAGATGGCAAAATTTCATTTAAACGGAAAAAAATGAGTTTTTATAAGTATCACTTAGTGGTTTCACTATTCATCAAAAATTGAAGTTTTTCAGAAAAATCCCAAAAATTTACCCTAAGCTATATTTGATATTCCGAATTCAAAAATGAAGTCTATTTTACAAAATTCAAAACATATAGGTCACATTAATTAATTTAATAATTAATTCCCGCTGTCAGAGCAAATAGCATGTTTTTTTGAAACAATAAGTATCAAAAGATTGACAATAGTTTAAGTCTGATTTCAAAGTGAAATTAATTCCAACGACCACTATTGAATTTAATGGAAAAAATATATTCTAATTTCACTTTAAAAACAATTAAAAATATAATATAATCATATAAATAAATTAGATTAAAAAGAGTTTTTGAATTAAAATACAAAATTTTACACTATTCATTAAAAATGAACTTTATCAGAAAGATAACAAAAATTTACACAAAGTAAATTTTGATTTCCCAATTCTTAAGAATATTTTTATTTGGAATACAAGGATGTATAATAGTGAACAAAACTATATTTAACGAAGGTTCTCCATCAAAAGGCGATAAGTGAACCTTTAGTGAAAACTAGGGCATATACGCCTAAAATTGAATTATTTCCGTAGTTTATGCCTTTATCTTTTATTGGATAAATGTAAGAACATTTAAAAACATATATAATCAAATTTTAGTTATTTCTATTCATTCCCTCCAATACAATGACTACATGTTAACTACCATTTAAAATAATATTATTTTATTATTAGAGTGCAATGTAAGATTCCCAAGAAACTCGTTGGTGCGTATTGGGTACGCCATTGAGCATAGCGTCCCCTTTAAATTCATATTAATATTTTATTCACAAATATAGATAAATATGAAAATTTCATATTCTTTATTTACCTAGGGTGTTACATGCTTCCCCCCTTTTGGGAATTGCGTTCTTGCAATTTTTAAAATTGAGCTTGGAAACATCCTTGAAAGTCCCACATCGGAACAAGAGTCGGTAAAACAATCACTTTAAAATAATGGAAGATAAGTACAGAGGTCACCCGAGTTAACCCATATGTAGAAAAATATGGACATGGAAGAAAAAGCAATGGTTCATGTTCTTGAGGGAGAGTGATAGTAAACATGTATAGGAGAAAGTTAACCATAAGAAAATCACAAAATTGTGATGGGTTAAACGGTATTCGATTCCCCAGTAGGAAAAGTTAATAGACAACATTTTTGTTTTAAGTTACTTTTTATTGAAGAATTTATTCATAAGGAAACATAATCACTTATCATGTTGACTTTAAACTTTTACTAGAGTCCTTAGTCAAACTCATATTTTTTTTCCAAAAGACGAGTTTTTAGGGAGACTTGCTCGCATTAAGAGTACTATAATCAACATCTAGAGAATCACCTAATCTACCAAAGAGAACTATATACTTCCCATTTCTTTAGGCTTTAACCAAAACCTAAACCTAAATGTTAGTACAAGGTCTGATAATACAGAAACAGATAACCCTTTAAAAAGAAAATCTATGCTTAATCTCCAATATTTGTCCAACAAAACCCAAAGTTCAACAAGGACCATCCGATAAACAATTTGTCCATAAAATTCTTCAATGTAAACCAATCTAATATTGAAACCCAAATATTTGAAGGATTTAGTCACATAGTCTTCCAAGTTAAATCGTAACATTTATCTCCAAACAACATCATTTGCTCCTAAAGTCTCGTATTGAAAAGTAATTAACCTAATCACATATCCTCCATGATAGGTTAATCATTTTCATAAATAACCCAAAATCAACTTACTCTTAATTCATAAAATCATATAACTAAAAATAATCAGTCAAACTAACCAGGGAATTCACGTAGTCCAGTGGTAGGCGATAAATACCAGTCGCACTTTGGTTGTGGGTTCGATTCCTGCAGCTTTGTCCGACGCGACGGGTAGTCACACGGTCTGCGTGTTGTACTTTTTCTAAAACTATATAATTCTCAAATCATTCCCCAAAAAGGGATAAAATAATCAAAAATAACCATAAAATAATTTAACCTCAATTTTATCTCATGCCTCTCACTTCAATAATAACATATAGTAACTCATAATTACCTCAAAAGTACGGATCGTTTAATCCCAAATGTTTATTTATAACTATGTCCACAAAAGAAAAGATAACTATTAATTGAATAATATTTGCCTATATTAAACATCAGGGTTACACATAATATAAAAAGTATTCTAATGTAACCCCATAATCAAAAGAGACTTAATACTCTTATGAATTTCACCATAACTTTTGAAGCCCTTATATGTTGACATCTTACTCATTCAACATTCTTCATGATCCATTAACCATTCCTTTCCATCTTATTCCGAAATACCTCTTTCAAACAAATAAAATCATGAATCATTTCCTATGATTCCAAAATAGGAAAACAATATTCATGAAATAATACATACCTTTGATTGGTCATTGTCAGTTTCTTCATCCTCAATCGGAATGGCATTAGGTATTCATAAACGAACATCTGTACACTCTTTGTGATCCCATTCACGAGACTTATTCATAAAACATGTGATTTCATAATGACCATGCACACCACATTTAAAACATCCAATTGATCCCTCAAAAAGAACTTCTTTCCCTTTCCTCAAGTCAACTGGATGCTTCCATTTTCCATGTCAGGTTCTTGCTTTATGAACTTCATTTCCACATCTATAACATATTTCTGTCCCTTTGAAACATTTTCCTAGGTGTTTATTTCCACATCTTTGACACATAGGTTTTTGAACACACTTACCTTTATGGTTATTACCTGTACTTCCGTAGGGATTTATTTATCGCATATATGATGCCTTAGAGAAATCATCAAGGTTTAGGTGGTCAATCATGACTCCAGATAGTTGGTGGAGGATAATCACAAGAGTTCTCATTTCAGCTCCCATATCAATCAGTTTCTTGCTCTAAAAACTGTCACAGTTTCCTTCATATCCACCGTTACTTTGGTGCCTGCTAGATCCATCCATTTACTAAAACCAAAAAGGTAAGCGTGAGTATATCAAAAAAACCATCATGTACTAATGAGGAAGATAAACACTAAGATATACTTACTCATTCACTTTATCTAAAACTAGGAATCTTTCTGAAATCCTAACCATTATGGTAATGCCACTTATGCTTAAAGAATACCCTAACCTCTAAAGTTATCTAAACCGACCTTTGATACCAACTATAAGGCCCCATCCTTAGACCTTACTTAATCTTGAGTTATTAAAAGATTACACATTGAGGATATTTTCAGGATTAGAGTTTTAGAGAATTAGATCATGAAACATGCATTACATTCCACATTGGAACAAAGTTGTTACATAAAATACAGTATTCATTCTTCCCATCAACGGAAAAATATTGAAAATAAAACATGGATTCTTTCTTGACACATCCTTGACACTATCATCACATCATGTACCTTTCCCATGACCTATGAACAACATTTCAAAGAAACTTGGGATGAGCATAAAAATCTCAGTAAGGGTTATAAAAATATGGAGGGTTATAAAAATATGGAAAGGAAGCATGGGTACATATATACATAAGAATGAAATCAAACTTTAACCATAAAACATAATCACTTTAACATACCTCATAAAATCATGAATAAATCATAGAAATCATAAGACATAAAGGTAACTTGAGGCATTCATAACATTCTTACGTAGGGAGTAACCCTCTTGGTTACGTTTGTAATACCCATCACAATATATTTCCTAAATCTCTTCGGAGAAACCTTAACGTTACACTCCTTTGCGTTACCCAATGGATTGGAGAGCTATATCGGGCCCACCCGCCCTTAGTTTATCACGGAACCACCCATATTCATAATAATTCCCAAGAACCATAACATAATCGTATCACATAAAACATGCATAAAGGAAACATAACATTTCCTCTTTTCAATCACAAGATATCAATACAACACATTGATATAAAAAAATTATGAAAAACATTCTCAATACCAAAAATAAAGGAAAAGTAAAACACGGTATTTATTTTTCTTTTAAAAAACGGTATGGCTTGTAGAGGAAGACGATACTCAAATAATGGTCATGGCGGCAGAGAAGTCGTTGTCGCCGCATATGTACGACAAAAACATTCCCTTTTTTCGTTTAGTAAAACGATTTGTATAAAAAAAGATTCTTTTCGGATAAACGTAAAAGTCAAAGGGGTTTATACACCGTATAAAAGAAGGTTGTGTATAAAACAAAATATGCCTCAATGAAAGGAGATTGATACGATGTCCCATACAAAGATGGTATCCTTGGATTAAGGATAAATCAACTACATAATTATGTGTGACAAACTAATACACCAAATATAAGTGGATATTAAGTTTAAAACAAACATAGGTTATTCACACATATTCATAGAATGACATATTCAAGGAGTACAAGCTTATCCCAAAGAATCGAAATTGGGTTAAGAAGTTCCCTTGCAATAATTAGACAGCCTAACGACGTCAGTTCAAAATTCAGAAAAAGAGTTGATGAGAGATAAAAAGGGTATCTCATCACTTGGACATAAAATTTACATCAATAACGATATATAAGAACATATCCCAAAATAATATTTTGTGAATTAAAAGACATAACAAAATAAGTCTTTTAAAAAGAGGAGGATGACAGGTTCCCTTACCGACATGGGTATCTTTCGAAACATATGCCCCGTGAAAGAAGGACAATAAATCATTGATGTAAATACTAATAAATGAAATAATATTAGGCAATGAGTAAAATAATGGTCAGTACATATACCACTCAAAGGAAATTGTGGAAAATACAACATAAATCTCACGTGAATAAAAGTGAGATGAAAAATCCCTTACGAAAACTCGGCAGCCTAACAGTGCCACTTAAAACTTACAAAAATGGATTGATGAGATCAAATAGGGTATATCATCACATTAAAATAAAATGTACAGAAATATGAATATAAAATAACATCCTCCATCATAACAATGATGAGCTTAAAAGAAGTGACATAAAGGGGAGTACTTAAAGAGAAAGAGAGAGGTTAGATCTCTTACGATAATTCGGCAGCCTAATGGCGCCACTCAAAACGTCCAAAATGGATTGATGAGAGAGAATAGGGGATCTCATCATATGAACATAAAAATTACAGTAAGAGTAATATAAAATAACATCCCAATAAAAAGAAATATGATCTTAGAAGGAATGACATAAAAGAGTGTACTTAAAAAGAATGAGAGGAGTAGGATCCCTTACCTCAAGTCCAACTTGTCTTGTTCGTTTCTTTATATTCATGAATAATAAACATTGTTAAATTAATAATTGCCTAAGTACCTCCTTTAGAGATTATTATTCAGTTCATATCACATATTATAATGTTATAATAATTGTTTAATAATGTTAGTTCATATCAGACGTTTTTACCGATGTTTGGTATATGAGTCAAAAATGAACTTGTTTGAAAAAAGATTGCCCATGTAGTTATAAGTAAATAATTTTCAGAATAGTATTAATGATTAAAATATCATATATATCCAGTAAAAATTCATTTCATACTATACCATATCATTTGGAGATAGAAAACGAAAAACACCATTCATGGAGACGGTAGGCCGTACGTACGCATGAACGCTACTTTCATTTTTGGTCATATTAATGGAATTAAAACAAAATGATAGAGATATATATATGTTATAATTCCATAATGATATCCATAATTTTGATGTAATATATTACATATATATCCATTATATATTTGTACTTATAATATTACATAACATTTTGAGATAAGAAATGAAATGTACCGTTCACGGAGACGGTAAGCCGTACGTACACATGAACGCTACTTCCATTTCTATTTCATATTTAATGGAATTAAAACATAATGATACATAATATTATTTTAATTCCAGTATGGTATAATATATAATATCATTAAATATATCCTTTATACGTACCACATATGGTATTAACGAATCAAATCACTTTGAGGGGGCGGTAGTCCGCACTTCCTTAAATGAAGATATCTCGTTTACCCATAATGGAAACCATAAAGGTATGCCAAAAATGAAAAATACAGAAGATTAAGGAAAACATAAACATATTATATATCATATATAAATATAGCTTCATCTTAATGTCCACCATTGAAGGTGCTGAAATAATGTTGAACAATCATCATTTTGGGAGGCCGAAATTCGCCATCCACGGAAACAGTATGTCTTTAACCATTAGATGTAGGTGTGTCATAGTGTAGCTTGAATACTTCATATAAAAACATCCTAGTATATTTATGATATTGGATTTGATACAAAAGAAATTAATAAAAAGAGTTTAGGGGGTTGGAAAAGCAAAATAAAACAAAAGGACTCAAGTGAAGACATTACCTTAAAATCGGGTAACTCCCTTTAGTTTGAGATCAAAGGCTTCCTTGGGAAGACTTCTGCCCAAATTGAGGCTTCAAGGAGTAAGAGATGGAAGTGGAGAGACATAATGGGAAGAGTTTGGCCGAGCCAAAGGATTTGGGTGTGTGGGTAAGGAGGTAGAGGTGTGGACCTTTTATAAGAGGAGAGGAGGGGCACTCTTGGAAGGTAAAGAAAAGTTACTTTATTTTTAAATGGTATTCAGATTTAAGAGGTCCCAAATTGATTTGTTTCAAGGATAAGGTGATAAGGGTTCGAAATACACTCATCCAATAGGTTTTGGACATTGTAGGTCTTAGATATTACATTATCTTTCCATTTTATTTAAATCGTTAAATAATGAGGTTATCGCTGCATCATCATGATGTCATACATAATTTAATTTATTTAATGTCTAAAAATTATAAAAAAATGACTATGATTTAGGAAATCGTTTTAGATTTCCAATTAATATTTATAGTAAAAAATATGATTTGTATAACCCCATGTAAATATTTTTTTTGTAAAACATTTCATGTTTGTCTCATTTTTACTTTAACATTAAATAAAAAATATTAATATCATTTTCCAACCAAAGTGGATTCATGGGGTCCCCAAGTTGACCCATGGGATGTCTTGGTCGTCCATGAGACATCCAATGAGGTTAGGACATGTGTCAAGTTCATTTCATATTATTAAAACATTATTTTTACCTTAAACTACACTAATTATCTCTAATCGCGATTAAAAACATAATAAGTTACTATTCACCAAGAAATTATTTTTATCCCATTGAAAAACATTTTACTTCTTAATGAAAACCATGTATGTCGGATTTTTTAAATTCAAAACACAAAGATGGAAGAATTTCTTTTAAACGGAAAAAATCTGTTTTTATAAGTACCACTTAGTCGTTTCACTATTCATCAAAAATTGAAGTTTTTCAGAAAAATCCCAAAAATTCACCCTAAGCTATATTTGATATTTCGAATTCAAAAATGAAGTATATTTTAAAAAATTAAAAAAATATAAGTCACATCAATTAATTTAAAAATTAATTCCACTGTCAGAGCAAATAGCGTGTTTTTATGAAATAATAAGTACCTAAAGATTGACACTAGTTTATGTCTGATTTCAAAGTGAAATTAATTTCAATGACCACTATTGGATTTAATGGTAAAAATATATTCTAATTTATGTTTAAAACAAATTCAAAATATAATCTAATAATATAAATAAATTATATTAAAAAGGGTTTTAATTAAAATACAACATTTTACACTATTCATTAAAAAATGAACTTTATCAGAAAGATACCAAAACATTTACACAAAGTAAATTCTGATCTCCCAATTCTTAAGAAGAGATTTATTTGGTCTAAAAGGATGTATAAGAGTGAAAAAAACTATATTTAATGACGTTTATCCGTCAAAAGGCGATAAGTGAACCTTTAGTGAAAACTAGGGCATATACGCCTAAAATTGATGTATTTCCGTATTTTATGCCTTTATATTTTATTGGATAAATGTAAAAACAATTGAAAACATATATAATCATATTTTAGTTATTTCTATCCATTCCCGCCAATACAATAGCTACATGTTAACTACCATTTAAAATAATATTATTTTATTATTAGAGTGCAATGTAAGATTCCCAAGAAACTCGTTGTTGTGTGTTGGGTACGCCATCGAGCATAGCGTCCCCTTTAAAGTCATATTAATATTTTATTCACAAATATGGATAAATATGACATTGTCATATTCTTTATTTACCTGGGGTGTTACAGCGTCGGCCTATTCTATTAGCATATGATGAGATGTATGAAATTCTTCATCATCACAAGAAAATGATGAGTCATATACACTGATATGTGTGGTATCAAAATTGATGAAATAATTTTTATGTTTCATAATTACATATTTTGATCCTCTATATCATCCACATGTGTATGTGCTTGTGAAAAATATCCTCACCATTTTCATGAACGTTTACATTAATAAATTAAACTATTCATCATGTCACTTTTTTGAAATATCCATATCCTTTTACATTTGGATAACAGACATTAATAATTTCATATTCACCTCTTTGATCAATCAATAAACTATTTTCACCCCATTTCATTATTATCAATGGATTAAAAATAATATTGTGTTTTTCAAACATTGGTTATTATAATAAAACATTTAATAAAGAATTACATCTGAATTATGTCTATAAGAAATATTAATGTGATCATTAACAACTATTCTCATTTATTGACTATAAAATGAATGATAAAGAATATGCTTAATAAATATTGAATTCCATATATCAACTAAAATTAAATTCATCTATTTAGTAACACCATTTTGTGGCATGTATGATGTACTAAAATAAATACAAATTCAATGATTTCATGATAACATCTAACGAATTACTTCTTGTTTTTCACAATTATTATTAGTTCACAACATCATTATAGAATACCCTTACTATATTTATTTTCGTCACTTAAAAACCCAAATCATATTTAAAGATTCCGATTTATGTTTCAAATATATAATAAGTGAAATGAGTGTAAAATCATAATGGATACAAATGAAATACATATAACCAAAATCTAATTAGTTTCCCATTTGAATATTAATATCATAGTTAATTTGATCCATGGGATGAGTTAAAAAATTTAATCATTTTTTTTAAAAAAAAAATTAATCTACCATTTCTAAAAAATTTAATAAAACCAATATCTTCTTCTTAAAATATCAATAATATCTTAGAAACATTCTTTATTTTATAACATTCTCATGTTTCCATAAAATATATATACCAAAAGTTTATGTCATAGATTATTTTCATCCATCACTCTTACATAACATGAATTATATACTGCACCAACTGGAAACAATTTTCATTTTTTAGATTAACCTCTTGTATCAACTTCTCCATCATAAATAACATTAAAAATTTGCAATATCTTCTTAAAAAATATTACCTTCATAAAAAAGTTTTTAAAAACTCATCATGTTGTGTTTCAACAAATCGTGAAATAATTTATTCTTGGACATCAAATATTCTTCCAAAATAAAAAAAGATACAACACCATTAATTTTTATAGATTAATCATTTCCAAATGTCATTATTCTACCTTTAAATTAATATTTATTCATTAAGAATTTAAAATATACATTTTTATGAAAATAACAATATCTATTTAAAATAAAAGGGCATTCACCTTTTGTAGCTTTGAGAAAATTTTATACAATAAGTGCTTCTTCATTCAATTTATCAATATATATATATATATATATATTCTGAATTATTATAAATATATTGTTGTTCTAAAAATAAAATCAAATACTATTTTCATTATTTGGAGTTTTTTTTCACCTTTCACAAATTGGTTCCAAATAATGGACACCATTTTCTAATTTTAAAAAACCTTCTCTTAATTAATTTATTTGAGAGGATTGAGACCCCCTGAAACATTTTTTATAACTATTGGGATATTTTTAATGTTTTGGTTAAACCAAATAATAATTTACATATTCCCAAATCCCCTAAAATACCATCATTACCCATATAAAGAATATTTTACATTGTAATGGTTATACAATTAAAATGCATGAACATATTTTTCATAAAAATTCATATCATTCCAATTATAACATTGATATCCCCCGAAATTTCTATTATAACTGTAAATTTACTTATTCAATCCATATTAATTATCTACTTTTGTAGAGTAAGAATAAGTAAAATCCATTGTTAAATTATAAAAATTTATGAAAAATCACTTTTAATGTTTGTTTCTATTATAAATATAATTCGAGTTCCCATAATTCCAATTTAAAGAAACATTTTACACATTATTTTCTACCTTTTAAGGTATGTTGTGCTGATTTTTTAAGTATACAGTTTTATAAAAGGGACAAACTTTAGGGATAGTTTTTTTGAAACAATAAACTCATTGATTAGATTTATAAAATCATTGTTTAACAAGTTAAAAATCATATTCATTTTTTTTATCATCACTTATAGTTGTTTATACCAATTATATTATTTTTTATGATATTTTTTCAAGAAATCAATCTCCTAAAACACATTATCATTTTTCATCCAGTAAAGTCACCTGATTATTTATTATAAAAAATTCGTTCTCCAATATATTGATTTATATTTCTAGAGGGATGATCATTATAATAATTAATTTCCAATATTTTTTATAATATATTATGTCATTATTAGTTTTTCTTTATCATATTTACTATTTCCAAACTATTATTCATTTAATGTTTCAATAAACATATTTTTACTAATAAATTTAGTTAAATTTTAACCATCAACCTCACATCCATCATCATAATAATATTTAGACAAAATCTTCTCCCTTTAGATTTAGATACCATTTTATCTTTTCACATGGAATTATATTTTGATTTATCACCTACTTTAATCAATGATCTTCTTTGAATAATATCATCTTCATCAATTTTATTATCATTATTTATTCTAAGGAATATTAACAAAAAAACATCACCAAAACTCGACATTCAAAACAAATTTCGGTTATATCCATTTTTACTAACCTCATAATATTTTCACATTAATATAAAATATATTACAATTCATTGAGATTACTACTAATTTTATTATTGATTTCGAAATAACTAACTTATCTAAATTTGAAAATGTTCTAATGTTTTAATATCTTGTAATACCTATTGAAATGTTTCACAAACAAATTTTTCTTTTTGTTTTATGAAAATCTAACATCGCATTTCCTAAGTAGTGGGTGTAAAATGAATTTGATCTAAATAATGATTTTCAAGATCACCATCTTCCAAATATGAGACTTTAGTATTATATATATAAAGAGGAATTATAAAAATATTTTTATTAATAGTTGAATCTTACATGTACCAACAAATTCATATTTGTGAAAAAAGTATACATTAACCTTATGGAGAAGTAACTAATAGATTTTTAATCACCCATTTCTAGATCATCATAAATAAGACTCCATATTTGTTTTATTTTTTAATTCAATTATGTATTGCCTTTATAATTGATTCTCTACTTTTCCTAGTTATAATTGGTAGTTGAAATATTCATTATACTAAGGAATTAACATTCATAATGGGATAAGAGTAGTGGATTGTTTTTTATTCCATCATTATGTAGATTTCATTGTCAATCAATATAAGAGTACTGTTTTGAATATGAGTAGGAAATCTATCTATAGCATATTTGATAACCTCATACCCAAGATAAATATAATATGGAAACATTCTATATTTATTGAAATAAAAATTCATCCCATAATATAATATAAATAATTTAATATTAACAAAATTATGATTATAAAAAACATCATATATTATAAAACTTCATTAAAGTGAAAATAAAGGTTACCTTTTCTCTAAAACCATTTGAAAAGGAAAAACACGTAATAATGAATAACATAAATAGGGAGTGGATGAATAATTTATATCATTTTATTTTATTTTATCATTCATTAAAATCAAAATTTCCATCTTGATGAATAATTTTCACATTTCTAAAAACAAAAAAAATGACAGTTCTACATAAACATAATCATTTACAAGGTCCACTACTAAACAAGAGTAGATAACAAATAGAATGTATAGGGAATAATAAAATTCCCCAAAATCCCGTATAAAATAATTTCATTGTGGGAATAAAACAATTTGTAGATACCCATTAAAGATGTATCCCAATGAACAATCCAAAATTACATTTCATTCTTCTAGCATGAATAATATAAAATAAGGTTTGTAATAGATTTTTATACCTTCACTAGTTTGTTCTGAACATGTTACTATTATTCTATGACAAATTCCACTATTTTAATTTTAAAATATTAAATATTTAATACATAAAAAATATTAAGAAAAACATCTCTATAAATTCTAAGAAGACCCAAATTAATTCTTCAGTCTGATTCCTAAATCACATTCACTAGTTCATAAAATGTTTTAAATAAATATTCTAGGGAAAATTAAGAGTATATTCCTCTTTTCTCCATAACTATATTCCTGATTTAATAACTTAATATAGAAACTATGACCATTAATTTATCCATACACTTTTTTAGTTTCAGATATGTTTCAAAAGGAACCTTTATCCAAAAAATTCCCACACTAATTATTCTGTAAAAAATTGTCTGCATTGGGTCTCTCCAGCAGGTGAATAATGTTAGGTTATGTTGTAATATGAATTAAATTTAAATCTTTACCTTAAATTCAAGGGGATGGAAACAAATTTTATTTTCCCACTCCAACAAATTTGAGGAAAATATAATATCGCATTTATTACAAAATCAACAATGACCATTTCAACATTTCTAAAGTCATTTTTATTCTTCAGATAACATATTGAGTCTTCTCACAACTTCATCAAACTTCAAACATAATAATTATTCACCTATATGATTTTTTTTAATTTTGATATAGTTATTAAATTTATTAACATTATCAATTTAACGTTTCAATAAAACTGATCAATTAAAATTATTATGCCTTAAACATCGTTCAAAAATTATAAAAAGTAAATTTCTTGTAAAAGTCATTTATGATAATTATAATGATTCCATAAAACATTGATGTTACTTCAGCATCCATTAACTATTTCTTATTTTCTTCATTTGATCAATAAAATATCAGGACGCTAAAAAACCACATATAAATCAGTCCAAAATCTAATGAATTATCAGTGTGAGCATATTAATGATAGACCAGTTAGTAATTAATTCTAGTTATTTGAATAAACAACATTTTCTGATGACATATTACGAACAATAAAAAAATATTTCTTAAAATGGTTCACTAAATTATTGAGTTTCATCCTATTGATTGTTCTCTAAACTCATCTAATCAACCATCATATGTTGATTATATATTTTATTGGTCTAAAAAAATATAAAGTTTTATTAGTTCCAACAACGTCCCTTAATATACTCAAAAATCATTTTCTATTTTCATTTGATAGAACCCTACATGTGACGCCAGGATGATTCCAATAAATATTCCGGTGGATTAGTGTGAGAAATTCAATGATAGATTAGTGGAATGGAATTTACATTGGACCAATGATATTAGTGACTATTTTCATCAATATTATCAAAAAAAAATTGAATAAACATATGATATGGTTCATTTGGTGGATCAGATAGACAAATGGATTAGCTAGTCGGATGGATCTGTTAATCTGTAATTCTAAAAAACCTATGAGTTCAGAAACATAAAAATCTGTTTAGAAAAAATATTCATTAATTAATCCTAAAAATATGGATATATAACAAAAAACATTTAATTTTTATGATCTCTTCCTATATATACTATTTCAAATAACCTTACATCGTCCTGATGTTATGTGCAATTAGAATGGCATCACATCATCTGGCATAAAAGATCAGTTCTTCCTCCTTGTTTTCAAAAATAATGGTTGACATGTTTTCATACAAAATATGATATTGATAAAAATATATAATTTGAATTCAGAATTATTTTTAATATCTAACATCTTTAAATACGTTAATATGCTGATACAACTTCTCACTCCAATAAAAACTTATTCCTAAAGAAAGTGTGACTGTAAATTAGAACATCACCAGAAAAAATCTCTAAAAAAGTGAATGTAATTGTATTTCACAATAACACATTTATAGGTAATATATTGATATATATACTTCATTTAATACAAATGAAAGAAAATGTGAATTGACTTTTCATAAAGAGAAAAAAATATAAAATAATCCAAAAAAACTTCTTCAAGCACCTGAAAATCAACATCAATACAACCTAGTCCCAAAAATATATCTCTCTATATATAAATAATATAGTATTTATGATATTTTCATAATTCATGAATGGAAAAATATTATATTTCTTATTTCCAAAATGATCATTGAAAAATTGAATTGTTACTCATTCATACGTATAACCTACCTTCTCCATGCTTTTAACATACTTCATTTATTTAAACCAAAATTAATAAATATTATTATAAGTTAAATGGAATATAAAATATGATAATTATATGAGGATGATATTTTTATATATGATGGAACTATATAATATAAAAAATAATCATACATTTAATGATAATGAAAAAAGTATATTGAAAGTCAATTTACACCCGAAATGATGAAAATAATAAATTATTATTAATGAATGAGTGATTAGATGTTAACAAAAGATCATATATGATATTATAAATATTAATGTGATTTTTTATATGCTAATGACATGTTTAAAACCATTATATAAAATGTTATATCATTTTAAACCAAATGTAAGTGTAGGGTAATAGCCTTTTTCTCGATTTCCCTTATCTGAGTAATATTGAAATATTATACACCTAATTTCTATTATATTGTGCAAATGACACCCATTTGAAATGAAATATCATGATTAATTATAAATTCATGAAGTTTTATTTTTTTAATATGGATTATTTTATCTATGGGCAGTTTACTTGATAGTTACCAAGTTGTAATGAATTTCATAATGCAATTTCTTATCATTGGGTTACATTACTCCATTGTCCACTTTGATATTCAAATTTTATGTATAAAATGGTTTTTATCTTTCTATTTCATTCAGATTTTTATAATGAAAATCTTTAGTGGAGAAACACTATTTTTAATTGATTAATTTTCATTTCAATGTTATGATTTTTTATGAGATTATTTCACAATCTCTATCTGAATAAAGATTGATTAGTCATGAATATTTACTGAAGGAAACTATTTTACCATTTCCAAATAAAACAACATAATTTTATTCCAATTTAATTATTCAAGATTTTTTAATGTAATAACCTACTTTTATTACACTCCATTGTACTTTATATGATGGAAAATTGTTTTGTATCAAAATATGACTTAATTTCTCTCTTTCTTCGTCAATTCATTTTCATATTAAACCATGTTTTCTAAAAACGTTTTAAAAAATGTTTTTACAATTACAAAATGATTTGATAAATATTATATTATCACTTGATTGATTTTAATAATTTTTTTAATAGAATCCCTATATAATTTTAAAAATAATGAAATTTATTTACATAAAATGTGTGGGGGAATCATTGTATTAATGTACAAAACATGTAAAATATTTCTTACTTTTATGACAAAATAATGTTTTAAAAATTACATTAAAATTTATTAATGATTTTTATAAAAGATGATCCTATTCAAATCAATTTTATAATATCTCGTTTAATGTGTTAATATTGAACGTGAAAATGATATTTGGCTCAATATTGTTTATAAAGACATTTTATAGAATTTTTTTTGTCTATCAAAACCACCCTTTCTTCATTATCCAATCGGTATACATTTTATACATAATAGCCTAATTATTTATAAGGATTATTTTTTATTATTTTGACCATGTAATGTATTTATATACTCTTCCTTGAGTATTTAATATATTCACTACATTTCCCATGAATTATTCACTTTAATTTGATCATTAGACATAAATTTACTTGAAGCATCCATATTTTTTCATGGAAATGATTATTTCTAAAAAGATATCTCAATACTAAATAAGCTTTTATACTTGTAGCATTAACTGATTGAATGGGGAAACATTGATAAAGCTTACTTCATTTCCTAATATGAATACTTGATGACAAGGTAAATTGTCTACAAATTAAATCAATTATTTGATATATGTGGAATTACATTGACAAAAAATAATGGGTGGGGACTAAAATTATTTATCACATAAATGAAATAGTTGTCTCCCAAGGTGAATGTTGAACTAAATGGTTTTTTTCCTATAAAAAAATCTATATCTTGAATGGTTTTTATGGTAGAGGTATCACGATGCCTCAGATCATAACTACTAATAATTGAACATTTCATTCATTAAGAAATCATTTTTCATTATCCATAATTTTTTAATAATAATATATATACATATATTTTTTTGATTTTAAGTTTATTTAAAAAATATGATCTATTTTTAGTTATTAAAGTTATATATTTATTATACATTATCATATTAATCATGTTATTTTTATAATGATATTATATTTGGATGTATTTCAATCTATTTTTTTTATTTAGTGACATGTGTTTTCAGTTATTTTCATTTTTATGTTTATTATTCCTCATATAATTATGATATCCATGATAATGGTTAAATGAATTGTGTGTTTTGTTATATTCTATTACATATTGATTTTTATTTATTGATTCAGGTTATCACTGTATATATATTGGCCTTACTGAGAATTTGATCTAAACATCGAGAATCCAAGAGTGGTACATTGATTTATATTTAATGAAATGATAGAGGTAATAATGTCAATATTGAAAAAATATGGTATAATTTTATTTTTAAAATTTAATATGGGTATTATGATTGTATCCAAATTAGAAATACTAATAAACTATACATTCCTTTGGTACTTGATTCCATACATCTTAATCCAATGTAATAATGTAGTCACCGACTCGAGGCTATTAGGGTTGTTGTTCTATAGTTGTAATGATAGATGTTTTAATAGATACCTTTCGAACTATATTTATGAAAATATATATTAGGGAACTAAACCCCATTAAAAACACTTAGCATAAGTATATAATAAGAACCTAATGTTATTTTTGAGGAAGATATTATATACGTTTTCAAAGAAACACATCTTTTCATTAATAATAAAATTGAATTTGGTTCTCAAATAAAATTAACAAGGGGTAATAAATAGGAAAAAGGTGCATTGGGATTGTTTTTATTTTCACCTGGGTAACAAAAGAATTTTTCACTCTACATTTTGTATGATACTTCAAGAAGGTATTACTATAGAAAACAACATTTTATTAATATTACATTATGATGGATTTGAATATATGAACATAATTAATGACATATATTGACACTAGTTATCAACGATTAAAAATAATGTGTCTCGATGTCATGGGAAAATTTTTATCTATGGAAAGTAAGGGCATAAATAAATGATTTATGAATGAAAATAAAGAGTATACTAGAAAAAAAATTAATATAATCTTTGGGATCTAGTTAGAGTACTTATATTAAATGGGTGGAACCTGGGTATTTTCTAGGTCAATATGCTCTCATAAAGATTGAAACCTGGACCATGTATGTAGTTATATGTAAATAAAACTAATTAAGTAAATATGTATTAGGATTAAAGGATTATATTTTCATTGTATTCAACAAATAGTTTATGGTTATAAGAATCATGAAAAGGATTGTATATAATTTTAGAAGATTATGTATATACATTAACTTATGAATTACTAATACCCACATGGATTTATGATATTATGGTTATTCACTAATTCAAAGTCATAATCACCCATTTTTCAAATTTTATGTGATTGGAATTGACCGAGATTATTG
This sequence comes from Viscum album, assembly GCA_963277665.1. Classification (NCBI taxonomy): domain Eukaryota; kingdom Viridiplantae; phylum Streptophyta; class Magnoliopsida; order Santalales; family Viscaceae; genus Viscum; species Viscum album. The sequence goes on along the minus strand of OY728166.1, from coordinate 547,496,794 downwards.
ATATTTAAAGAGAAAATAATTTAAATTATAAGTTTTGTTGAAAAATTTATTTTTGTAAAAATGACTTCAAACATATTGATATCCATTAGAGTTTATATTATTATTTTTTCAATTAGAATAACAGTAACATATTATTACTAAACATTATAGAAAAAATGACTTTTTGAAAAGATTATTCAAAAAGTTAATTTATGATTAATTTTATTTAATAAATTTTTATCATATTTTCGGGAAAATTAAATGAATAATAAACATATTTTTGTGAAAATTTACAATCCACAAGGCAAGTAAAAATCTATAATGTTTAAAAAGGCCAAAATAGATGAAACTATGGTTGATAGATGGAATATGTTGAATGACAACCACTGAACTACATTATATCCTACTGAATAGATTATTATATAAAAATTTTAGTAACTGAATATTTATGATAAACCATCAGTGTTATTTTTGAAGTCTAGATATTAATATATTATATTTGATAAATTTTTCTTACCATATTGGTTTTACAAAATAGTTAGAGATAAATGGACATAATTTTCAGTCTTTTGTTGACATTATGTTCCACTTAATGTGAATTTTAATTATTTAATCATAAAATAATCATTTTTTGATATTCATTTCCTTTTGTAAGTAGTGAATTTGAAATATTATGATGAAAAAATAATGGATCAAATTTTCCATATAAAATTAAAATATATCATTAAAGTAAAATGATTACATAGACTTATAAATATTATATTCATTTTTCTTATTACATTAATATATGATGAATAAAATGTTTTTTAAATCTTATAAAATATATTGTTTTGTAAATATTAACATTCCATTGACCTTTCCCTTTATTTTGATCTATTACCAATTTCATTATAGAAAACTATTTACCCAATTTTACCATGTCCATATCATAACATGACACCTATGTTATTTTATATTGAAACTTAATTTTGTGTTATTCCATGTGTCATTAATATTCCAATTTTTCTTTTAATAATGGGAATTTGTATTATCCATTTTATGATGTGGGATTTAAATAATTGTATTTCAAATACCAAAAAATAGATTATAAAGATCATGTTTATATTTCAATCAAACAATTTATTTAATGTGTGGATAATGTAACACATTAAAAATGAAAAATAAGAATAATGAATTTTATTGAATTTGTGAAATGAAGCATTGATCTTAAATAACCCATGAAATTTATTTCCAAAAATTTAAACTATTTGATAGATTATGTTACCCCCACCCCAAGTCTAGAGGAACCATAAAATGGTATAACATAATATCTGATCCATTTAAATTTTTTGTTGGAATAGTACAAAATAAATTATTAACATTATGACAATATATCAATTAGAAATAAGAAAATTATTTTTTAAAATAATAAGAAATTATTTCTGAAAACAATTTTTTTTAAAATATTATTTAGTCTTGTTTCTCACATAAAATTTATTATTATTTTCAAAAATTATACAAAATTTATTTGAAAAAACTAACTTAATTTTTAAAATCATAACATCAGAATTATCTTAGGATTAATTTTTGGGACTCGTCTCAAATGTTTTATTTTTTAATGAATAGGTAAAAATATTGAATTTAAATTTAAAACATTATTTTTTATAAAACAATTAATGTTAATTTATATATTAAAATGTGTTTAATATAAAATTTATTCAATAAAATTTTATTTAATCCTATTTAGGATATGAAAAAAATTAAAATAGTATTTTGATATATAAACCATGTAAAATTTTGAAATTGTTTTCTTTGAAAACCAACTTTCTCATCATGTCAATGGGATTAATATTATAATTATTTTGTTTCAATTATGTGAATGGAATTGTGTAAATTGGATTCCCTTTTTTGTATCATAATAATTTATATGATGATATCAGATCAGTACAATTTTCTAACATATTAAAAAATAAAAATATTAAAAATAATTTAATATATTTAGTTATAAATAAATTTACCAGGGTGTTAAAATAAAAATATATTGATAAAATGACAAAAAACATGAATAAAATCAGTTATATGGCCAAATGTATACCTTATAATTTCAATAGATCATAAATAATCCATTATGGGACTTCTTTAATGTTATAAAAAATTGGTATAATTTTTTCTTTTCATGATTCATACGTTTTCCACCAACCTCACTTATAAAAGTCCACCCTCTACTATCATAACTAATCCATTGAACAATTTTGGATGCAAAAATACCAACAAAAATCATGCACCAAATTATATTCCCTCATCCTACAATAATAATTTTTTTTCTGAAATCCAACATATAAAGGTTTTTTCTGAAAACCTAAAGAGGATATCCAATTAATTGGTAATGTTCTTCAAAGATTATTATATTTTATTTTAACATCAATCTCCACTAATTATTACTAAAAATTTATTGTATAATAATATCAAAATATTTAATATAAAAATATGTTTTATATAATTTTTATGATCTAAAACCATCCCCAATTCCGTAAAATGGTCTATGAAATCATCATTAATGTTTACAGTAGACTATGGGCTTAGGAACCGATGATATTTTGTTTCCTATCAATACATTTAATTATATGGAGTGATGATGGATATAATGTATATATTTGATATTTATAAAATAATAATTCATCAAGACTCATTATTTTATAATTATCTTTTTTATTTCCATTCTGTCGGTGATATGCTAATATTGAATGTGTGTACAGTGAACTATTGCACTGCATAGAGATGCGATTCATTATTCATTATGTCATTACATTGAATGTAAAAAAGAACACATTTAGGGAATATATGTGATACATATAACATAATACCAATATTAATTACATATTTATCATTATGAAATGATAATATATCATATTATTTTTTACATTCCCATTCACATAATTATGATAACATCATACATGTATGTGTGGACTTCCACTTTTAGAAAGACATGAAACTCTATTTTCATCACTACAAAAAATGTACGATATATATATATCCAAATTTAATGAAATAAGATTTTTATGATATTTTTTATCATTATAAAAATAAAAAATATTACTTACCATTATTCAATAATGATTGTGGAAAAAATGGAAACATTGGCCAAACGTAAGAACTTATTTCTCTCTCCATGTTCTTAATATAATTTAGTACTAAAAATCTAAATTCACGATTGGTATTAAATGTATAATTGATTTATAATTATGATAATTTTTTATTTCCATTTATTATTTATGTTATTTAATTATATATTTTCCACATTAACTATAACTTTCATACAAAATCACATTTGAGATATTATGGAAATTTACACATGAAATAGTGAAAATAGAGAAGGTTTATTAAAAACAATGAAAAAGATATTATTAATGGATTATAAATGATATTCTTAATTGTTATATAGTTCTTGTATAATTTTATAATTTTTTTAAATCCACTATAGTAGAGGATAAAAAATGTTCAACCAAAAGTATGTGTGAGGTAATATACTTCATCTCAATTTCCCTTCCTTAAGTCATATTGTAATGTAATGAACCAAATTACTTTTTTGTCGTGTATATAATACTAAATTAATATCTAATATCATGATTCATTAATTATTCAATTTATTTTATTTTCTAATTGGAAAAATTTTATCCAATAAGATTTTACTTAAGAGTTACATTGTGGTAAATACTTTGATATCGAAATTTCATTTCATTAGGTTATATTACATCTTCAAAATTTATGATATTATCATATTCATTGTGAAATAAATTTTAATTATATTATACTTTGATTCATATGTTTTGTGTGGATATATATTTTATACACATAATCATATCATTTATTAATTATCTCTTTATCATTCTGATCATTTTAAGGGTTTATTTCACTATATTATTATTAATCGAGATTTTAAAATATTGAATTATAGTTGAATGAAATTATTTAACAATATCATAATAAAATGAATTAATTTTATTCCCAATATTAATTTAGAATGTTTTCACATAATAGTACTGTTTTACATACCAAATTATTGGAAATTATTTATAATTATTTTAGAAAATCCATCATAATATCTCTCTTGGATCGGATATATATTTTTTTCCAAAACCTTGTCTTCAAAAAAAATTTAAAAAATTGTTCTTATTATTTTTTTAGTTATTTGTCATTGATATTTTTACCGATTTTATGTTACTAATATTTTTTGAAATTTATATTCATAATATTTGTCAAAACGATCCCCATTTTTCATTTAACAAAAATGTGAAATTACTCTCTATTTTAGAATACTCAACATGTATTGAATTTATTACCTTCATGAAAATAAATGTTTTTAAATATTAATTTATATGATTCAAAGGATATTATAAATGAAATGTTTTTTGAAAATTTGTTTTGAACTACTAGTTTAAAATGCTGATTATAAAAAATAACAGGATATGTTCCACAAGTATAATTTTAAATTATTTATTTTTATTTTTATTAATCCATTAAAAACATTTATTCATATTACAATGGTTATATATTAGATTGATGATATAATTATTCTTCATATGGATGTTTTATAAGAATTTTGACCCAATACATTATGGATATTCAAATTCTCGATTAATTTTTGTAATTATAAACATTATTTAAATTAATAATTATCTTTAGATAACTGTACATTTAATATACTCTAATGATTCAAATTATTTATCATGAAAATGGTTATTAAATAAAAAAAATGTCACAAATACATACAGTGTTCTACATTTACAATTATTTGATTGATTTGGAAGTATTGAAAATTTTATATCTGTTAAAGTGAATTGATATATGAGGACAAGGAATATGGTTTATGAATAAAAGTGATTAATAGATATATGAGGATTGGTTTATACATAAAATGATTGGCATGACATAGAATTATATAGCCCCTCGATGAAATAGATGTTCAATGAGAATATGTAAAAATGTTCCCTTAAATGGGTTTTTACATACAATTTTAATCCATCGAGTGAAATGTATTAAAGATTGAGATATCATTATTCCTAAGATAAATATTTCCAATAATTAATAATTTCCTTTATTAAATACACAGTAATTAATTTCCATTATTTTTTCACAATGGAATTTTCTATGGAATCGTTAATTTATCAATTTTTTTAATAAATGTATTGTTTTTTAAATTATTTACCTTTCTATATAGATTATTACTAATATTATTATCAACAATATTTCCCTAATATTATAAATCTATAGATTTATTTCATTCTCATTTTGTTGATAAAATAGAATGTTTTTTATGATATTAACCTTTAATTATTGATTTTTCCTTTTCTAATTACTATATACATGTAAATGATTAAATGAAACACGTATTAATTTTTTCCTATCCATATTGAATTTTTTATTCATGATAGAATAATTTTTACATAAGCCATTAATAGAATTTGAGCTCACCCTGTTTTCTATTTCCAAGGAATCCATGAAGTGAAATGATTCATATAAAATGATAAGATATAGAGAATAATATCCTTATTGAAAATACATTATGTCATAATTTCTGTATTAAAATTTAATATGTGAATCATTTATGTATATAGTTTTCTAATATTACTAAAAAATTCATCCATCCAGATGTAATTCATTATATCTTATTCCAATGTAATTGATTAGACCCCAACATTATGATATTGGGGTTGGGGATACCAGAGATGAATATTTTCTCCTAATATATTTTTATTTTATTTTATTAGATATTCTATAATTAATTTATTGGAATTATATTAATATAGGATATGTAATATAAACCTATAGTTGAAGGTAATGAAATGAATATTCGTGTCTTACTTGAAAGGGTTATATTAGAATATTTGTAGTTCTATAATTATTAGTTATTACATGAGTCCTTTATGTCACACTGTGGGATCTATGACTAGATTTCAATGCTATTATATAGTGAGTGATATGGGTTGATCTCATGAGTCACTAAATAACTATGTTGAGGTTGATTTTAGAAAATTAAAGGACTCATATGATGATCTAAATCTTTTTATGATAATTCCATTGGAATAACTCTTATAATGATCTAATTTTAGATTTAATATTTATAGAACGATAATTTCATTCATTGTGGGAAATTTATATGGGATATATATGATAATTTTCTTTCATATGGACTTCATAGTTTAATAATGTCAGGCATAAAATAGATCATAGTTCCTTTGATTAAGTTTTCCTTCCATATGAAGCATAAAATCATAGTGAATTTTCCAGAAGGTGAACATTCGTGGATTATATAGGATTTTTAATATTTACTGAAATTTGAATGAAATATATATGGGGAGATTATAGTGCTGTTTAGTGGGTAGATTGATCTAAAATAGTCAAATTGAAACAATGGGTTTTCAATCCTTGATAAATAATTCATCCAGCAATGTATAACTGCTTTAGTCCCTATGAATCTATAAGGACATGAGCTTAAAACATTACATAATCATGATTTCAATGAAGAATTCACATTGAGAATATTTTTAGGTTTCGTGTTTTCGTGAATTAGGCCATAAATATTACCTAACAACTTTAAAATCACATGTAGACACTACTACTCAGTATCCATTTTTTATAAAATAATAACTCTTAAAAAGAAACATGTCTACTTCCTTGTTTTAGAGAGCATGACTTTTCCGTGATCCCATCCTTGACCTTATTTATCCTTATATCCTGTGGAAAAAATTTCAAAAACATAGTATAAGAATAAAAATCTCATTAAGTGTTACAAAATAAAGGAAGGAAACATTAACCCATAAGTAAATACAAATTAATGAAACCATACTTCATAACCATAACATACATCATGAAATCATAGGATTTATGAATAAAACATTGAAATCATTAATAATAAATGTAACTTGTGGAATCCATAACATAATTACACTGTAGCTATAATATATGCATATGGAGTTATGTTTGGAAGACCCATCACAGTATACTCCATAAATCTCTTAGGAGAAACATTAGCATTTACCTCTATCATGTTACCCAATGCATTGGAGAACTATCTTAGTCGCACCAACCCTATGTTTATCTGAGAACCACCCCAATACATAAACAATTCCCAATAAGCATAACATAATCATAACCCATATCACAAGCATAAATTAAAATTAACATTTCCAAATCACAATCACAATATATCAATTTAATATATTGAAATAGACATCTCATTATCGAACAATTTTTAAACCCATTTAAAACATTTAATAAATAGATATTTGAATCAAATTGTCCAATACCATTTTGATGCTTTTAAAAGAATTATCATTTTAAAATATTAATTTCTATATAAATAATATTTATACCCCATTTTTAAAATATGTACATTAATGAGAAACATTTAGAAGAATAAATCATTGAAACATTAAAATCGATATTTTAGTTGAATATTTTTTAACAAAATGAAGGACACATAAACAAAAATAACTGAGGAATAAAATTTAATCATGACCTTATAATATCATGGGAATAAATCGACTTATGATATAATAATCCAAGAGACAGTATATACACCATATATTATTTAATTTCATTGGTGGATAACAACAATGAAGTCATAATGGAATGTAAATTGAAACGAAATCCCTTATAAAAAATGAATCATTAGATTAAGGATATATAATTTACATAATTATGTGGGAAAAATATAAATACACTCAATATTATTGGATATAAAGTGTTAATTAATCAAAGGACATTCACACATGTTATTTTTAAGACAAAACCAAAGACTTGGATGTTTAACTCAATTAATGGAAATTGAGTTAAAATTACTCTTGTAATGTACATATCAAGGAATTGAGAATTTATCAATATAGTGATTATGTTTATCAAACCTATATCCACAAAAATGGGATTAGAAGTTACAACATAAATAAATAAATATTGATTCTTCACATAATCATAGCATGACGTAATTAATAATTAAAAGATTAACCCAAGGAATGGAAGTTGGGTTTAAATGATCCCTTACAAAAATTCGACATCCTAACTATGTCACATTAAAATTCAGAAAATGAATTGATTCAAGAAAAAGGGTATCTTGTCACTTGGAAATAAAATTTATAGAAATATGGATATATAAGAATATATACCAACAATAGAAGATGTAAATTAAAATACATAACAAAAATAATTGTTTTATAATGAAAGGGGAGAAAGGTTCCCATACTGATATTGTAACATATGAACGATACACCACATGAATGAAAGATCATAAAAATAATATTTTTATAACCATAATTTATATTATATTACACAATTAATATATTAATGGATAGTACATAGACCTCACAAAATAAAATAGTGGAAAATATTGCATGAATCTCATGGGAATAAAAAGTGAGGTGAAAATCTCTTACCACAGTGCAATCAATCGAGTCATTTGACAACAAGTTAATAACCACAAAATGAGTACAATAATAAAATGAATATAAATATAATCCTGATAATATATATCAAATTGTAGTAGATAATACATCACATTAAATAAATATGCAGCAAACAATGGAAATCTCACAGAATTAAAAGTCAGAGAATGAAATCCACTTACCTCAAGTCTGAATTGAATCAATCATTCTTTAATATCCAAAATAATATACTAAAGATAATTTATAATTTCATAATAACCCTTTTCAATTCTAGTATTATTTTGATATCAATTATTACCGTGCTATAATAATTATTTAGTAATTTGATTTCATATCTATTATTTTTTTGAGGTTCGGAACATGAGTTAAAAATTAACTTGTTATAATATTAAATTGTCCATGTGGTCAAAATTCCAATATCTCCAGAATTTTTTTCATGATTTGGATATCATATATATAATATATATCCAATACAAATATTTATTTATAATAGTTTATGACATTTAGAGATAAGAAATGAAATTCACAATTCATGGAGGCGGTAATCCATACGTACACATGAACAAGTCATTAATTTCTATTATATATTTAATCGAATATAAACATACTGAAACATAGGTATATAATAATTACAGTATAATATAATATATAATTTCATTAACTTTATCATTTATACATTCCACATAGGGCATGAACAGGTCATATCACTTTGAGGGGGTGATAGTCTGCACTTTCTAAAATGAAATTATAGTATTTACCCAGTATGAAAACCATAATGGTATTATATAAATGAAAAATAATGAAGCATAAAAACAAAATAAATATAATATATATAAAATATAAATATACTTCCATCTTAATTTACACACTGAGTGGTGGTAGGAGAATATTGAACAATCATCATTTCGTGAGGAAGTTGTTCGCCCACCGCTGAAACATTATATTATTTACCCATTTGATAGATGTGTGTGTAAGTGTAGTAATAATAATTACCATAACAAAAACATAGTATATTCAGGATACTGTTTTTCTTAGAAAATAAAGGGATACACCGATTTTAGGGGTTGGTGAAGTAAAATAAAACAAAAGAACTTAAGAGATTATGTTACCTTTAAATCGGGTATCTCCCTTTGGATTGAACACAAAGGTTTAATTGTATTGACTTATACCTAGGGTAAAGATTCTAATAGGAGTATAGGGATGTATAGAGATATATTTGGATGAATTGTGATGTCCTAAGGGGCTTTGGAAGTGTTTTGAATGGTTTACTTGTGAGGGATTTTTATAAAGAGAGGAGGTTCTCTTTGTGAATGATTGAAAATATTATTTTATTATATAATGATTTTCAGTTTCTAAAGGTCCAAAACTCATTAAAGTAGAATATAAGATTAAAAGAGTTCCAAATAAAATTATCCAATAATAATTTTTTAGGTTTTTTATATTGTTTTAATATTTTTAATAATATTTATTTAAATAATTCATTAATGAGGTAAACACTTCATCATTAATTTGTCATAAATAATTTTATTTATTTGATGTTAAAAAATTATAAAAAAATATAATGTAGTAGGAAATATTTTAATTTTTAAAATGAATATTTATTGTCAAATATATATCTTATATATCCCCATGTAATAATTGGTTTACTAGAAGATATATTTTTACGTCATTTTTTTCATCACATTAAATTAATTCACATAAAGTGTCATTATCACTACCAAGTGGCTCCATGGGGTCCCAAAATCAACACAAGGATTACCATGTTAATAAATGGATCCACCAATAGTATTAGGACAAATTTTATGGTAATTTAATATTATTTTAGTAATATTTATGTACCCGTATTTACGATATTTACCCTTTAACCATGGTAAATAAATTTTTTACGTAAGTAAATATTTAAAACATCGCAAAATTAAAGTTACATATTTTAACAATTTTTACCACCTGATTCCCAATATGGAATCCATTTTTACAAATTCAAAACACATAAGTGGTATAGATTAATATTAATTTATTTCCTTATGTTAAAAAAATACCGTTTTTAAGAAATATTAACTATCAAATTATTGATTCATATTTATGTCCAATTTCAAAATGAAATTACTTCACATAGCCATCATTGGATTAAATCGTAAAAACAGAATATAATTAAACTTTGAAAAAATTAAAAAATATAATTTATCGTTATATATAAATTAGTTAAAAAGGATTCTTTGAATTATAATACTGTATTTTTCATTATTTATTAAAAAATGAATTTTATCAGGAAAATTGCAAAAAATTACCCAATGATAATTTTGACATCCCAATTCTAATGAATAATTTTATTTTATAAAATAGAAAATATAAATGTAACCTAAACTATATTTAAATAGGCTTCACAATAAAAAGGCATTAAATCGTCCATTTAATGAATGTTAGAGTATTTATGCTTAAATTTAGATTCTTTCTTATTTTAGGCCACCAAAATTTATTGGATAAAAGTAAAAACATTTAGGAAAAATATTTATTTATAATATAGTTAGTTTTTCTCATTCCCACTAACACAACGAATATGAGTTAACTACCATTTGAAATTATAATATTATATTAATATTTTTAGTATAACAAAACATTGTGTGCAAAATATGTTTTCAATGAAACCTGTTGTTGCGTATCGGGTATGCCATAAAATATATCATCTATATTAAGTAAAAATTAATATTTAATTAAAAAATTTAATAAATATAAAAAAGTAATATTTTTTATTTATCCTTCCCCCCTTTTGTGAATTGCTTCCTCACAATTTTAAAATTGTGCATGGAAGATAAATTGAACGTTCAATATCAGAAAAAGAGTACATAAAAATATCATTTTAAAAGAACGAAATATAATTAAAGTAGTCACCTGAGACAACCCATACTAGGATTTCATGTAGGAAAATAGGGATATGGAAGAGAAACACACCATCAAGCTTTGATGGAGAGTGGTGAAAAACAAGATTACAAGAAAGTTAACCACAATAAAATCACAAACTTGTAATGGGTTAAACGGTCTTTGATTCCCTAGTAGGAAAAGATAACAGACAATGTTATTAGATTGTGTTACATTTCATAATTTTGAAGAATTTATTTATAGTCATAACTAAAAACATAAGTAAACATAATTAATTGTCATGTAGACATTCATCCTTTACTAAATTTGTACCAAAAACTCATTTTTTCCCAAACTATGAGTATTAAAACTGACTATGTCACATTAAAAGATCTAGAATATACTTTTAAATTATTAGATAATACACAAAATGTGAACTATATATTTCCCCTGTCATTAGACATCATCCAAAACCAAATCGTTCAGTACTTGACCCAATAACCCACAAAAAAGATAATAATTAATAAAAATCAAAATTACTCTTAATCTTAAAAAGTTTTCAAAGAATACCCAAAGTTCAACAACGTCAATTCAATAAACAAATGTCAATAAAATTATACCATGTAATCCAATTTAAGATTGACACCCAAATAACAGAAGGATTTAATCACATAGTCTTCCAAGATAAATCTGAACATTTATCTCCAAATAACATCATTTACACATAAAGTCTCATACAGAAATGTAAATAACCTAATCACATATTCATCATGATAGGTTAATCATTTCATAAAATAAAAAAATCATAATATGATCACAATAAAAAAATAGATTCTTTCAAAATAATATTTCAACCAATAATCTGTAAGTGAGATCCCATAGTATTCTATTTACCATAATCATATAATGTTTCCAAATTAGAAAAAGTCAAATAAAAAACCATTATCACATAATCATCGAATCATTTTAATATATTAAGGATATCCATTTGATAAAGAATAAGTTCCTAAAATAAACTAATTGTTTATCCATAAAATCATTTTATATAAACTAATAAGTCAAATTAACTAGAGACTTTAGGTAGGATAGTGGTAGGTGATGTTCCCTTCTCGCCATTCAGTTGTGGGTTTGATTCCTATGGCTTTGACAGACTTGATGTGTTGTCACCCATCTTATGAGTTGCTCTTTTTATATAACTAAAAAATAACCCTAACATTTTAAACCTCAAATTTCACAATATATATTAAATTTTAATCCCAATATGTCAACACCTCAACATATAAATTCATGAGGATATATATATATATTGTTCATTTTTTCCATTTCAGCTCCATATTATAAAATAACATTATTAATTATAGAAAGAAACACATACCTTCATCATGATTTCCATATGGTTTCATTGTCATCATGTTCATGTAGGTAGAAGTTCCATGCATTTCTAACATGATTTAGATATCCTTCAAAATAATTTTATTCCATCATCCAAATACACCGTGTAAAACATTAGTCATATGTGTGTTCACAAAAAATGGTTTTGCAAAAAAAATCATATATGGCATAAAATTTCTAAACATCTGATAAAATATGGTTTTTATAAAACAGTCAGACTGGTTTTTTGTTGAAACATTCAATAAATTGTTCTTTTGAAATTCCATATGTATCTACTGAGAGAATATATTGTAAAAGAAAATATAAATAGGTTCCACAAATACATCTTCTTCAGCACCATTTTCAAAATCATAATATGATTCAAAATCCTGTGATAATGTAATATATTTGAAAATTCTGTAATAATATTTACTTTCATGGAAATATAAGAAACTTTTGAATATAAGATTTGATTAAATACAACCCATGATCCAAGATGATATCGAGGTATAGTAAACGTGTTTGATATCTAAATCAACTACATTGCAAGTGAGTTGTATACTAGAAAATGTTTCAAAATCATCTAAACATGACTATACAGTAATTATTGCAAGCATGTCATCAGGAAGAGATATGAATATAGTTTGAGATCCTCCTCCTTCAATTTTTATCCAACTTTCATGGATCTAATAAATTTATAAAATATTATTTAACTGAAATAATTGATACATGGACTAACCTTGTGTTTAACTAAGAGTCATAATCCATAATGTTTCCTAAAATGACATCTGATACAAAATATAAGGACATAGACATAAAATGAAGATGTAAATACACACAAATTAAAATAAATAAATAAATGGATACAAAATATAGCATGATTCTCCTGGGAATAAAAAGTGAGAGGAAAACCCCTTACAATGATGAAATTAAAAGATTCGTAAGACAAAAAGTTAATAACCACAAAATTAATCACAGAATACCATGAATATAAATAGAATCTTCACAATATATATCAAATTTCAGTACGCAGTACACCACATGGAATAAATAAGTGGTAAACAATGGAAATCTCACAAAATTAAAAGATGGATAAGAAAAACCCCTTACCTTATGTCTGAATTGACTTGATCATTATTTAATATCATGAATAATAAACTAATGTTAATTTATTATTTATTAAGAAAATTTTTCATGTTTTTTATTCCTTTTATCTCATTTATTATCTTGTGATACCAATTAGTTAATTATTTGAGTTCATATCGGACATTTTGTTGATGTTCAAAACATGAGTTAAAAATGAACTTGTTATAATTATTAATTGACAATGTGGTCTATATTACATTGTATATAGAATTATAGTAATGATTTAGAGATTATAAACATCATATAAATCTATTATATATTTGTATTTATAAAAGTACAAAATATTTGGAGATAAGAAATGAAATGCATTGTTCATGGAGATGGTAAGTCGTACGTAAGCATGAATGCTACATTCATTTCTATTTCATATTTAACAAAATAAAAAAATAATAATACATAGGTATATTATAATTCCATTATAATATCATATATAATTTCATTAACTCCATTTTTTATATGTTCCACGTATGGCAGGAATGAGTCATATCACTTTGAGGGGGCAGTAGTTTGCACTTCCTCAAATAAAATTATCATATTTAGCAACTATGGAAACCATAAAAGTATTCTGTAAAAGAAAAATACAAGATCATAGAAACAAAATAAATTTAAAAAATATCACATATAAATACAGTTCTATCTTCATTTCCACCATGAGAGGTGGAAAATAAGATTTAAAATTCATCATTTCGGGAGGCAATAGTTCGATGTCCACAGAAACAGTATGTTCTCTACCTATTAGATAGAGGTGTTTGTAAGTGTAGTAATAATCCTTCATAGAAAAAAAACCTTGTATATTGATGAATTTTTTTTTGTAATAATATAAAGGAATAAAAAGAGTTTAAGGGGATGGATATGTTAAATAAAACAAAAGAACATAAGGGAGGACTTTACCTTTAAATCAGGTATCTCCCTTTGGTTTGAACCAAAAGGATTAATTGAATTTCCTTATGCCTAAGGGAGAGATTCTAGGAGGAGGAAAGGGATGTATGGAGATTAATTAGGTAGGGTTTTGATGATATAATGGGCTTGATAAGTGTGTGTAATGGGTTATAAGTGAGGTCATTGTATAAGAGGGTAGAGGGTCTTTAGGAAATCTTGAAAATATTATTTTATTATATAATGATTATTAGTGTCTACAAGTCCAAAACTCATTACAATCAATTATAAGATGACTCATGTTAGAAATAATCTCATCCAATAATAAATGGGGAGGTTTTGGATATTTTTATAATCTTATTTATTTAAATCAGTCATGAATGAGGTAAACACTAAATCATTATTCTGTCATAAATATTTTTATTTATCTGATATCTAAAAATTATAAAAAAATATCCTGATTTTTTAGAAAAAATTTAATTTAAAATGAATATATATAGATTATGAGATAACTTATATAAACAAATGTATGAATTTATTTACTAAATGATATATGTTTTTTTCATGTTTGTCTTCGCTTTAAATTAATTTATATAAAGTTTTATTGTCACTCCCAAGCGGCTCCATGGGGTCCCAAAATTGACCCAATGATGCCTATGGTCTCAAATGTATCATCCAATAGGATTATGACACATTTTAGGGTTATTTAATATTATTATAATATTATTTTTTTACCATTATTTACCAAATTTACCCTTTAACCATGGTAAATAAACTTTTACTATGGTAAATATTTGTAATGTCTAAAAAAAGTTATATATTGATAAAATTTAGACCTACTGATAAAAAATATGGAATAAATTTTTTCATATTAAAAACCAAGAAGTGGAAAAATGAATTTAAAAGTAATTCATGGTGTCAAAACCAGAAGCGTGTTTTTTAGATATAATAACATTCAAAAATTGACAGTTATTTATCTCCAATATCATAGGGAAATTACATATAATGACTAACATTGGATTAAATATTAAAAACATAATATAATTACACATTAAATCCAATTAAAAGGTTAATATGACTTTATAAATAAATTAGATTAAAATAATGTTTGGAATTAAAATACATTATTTTTAACTATTCATTAAAAATGAATTTTATCAGAAAAGTAACAAAAACGTACCCAAAGTAATTTTTTAGGTCCCAATTCTAATGAAGAATTTTATATTATCAAATAGAACATATTAAATTTACCTACACTAGATTTATAGATGGTTCCCCATCAAAAGTTGGCAACGTACGTTTTCAATGAAACCTATTGTTGCGTATCAAGTATGATATCTAACAGAGTATCCCATTTGAGGTAAAAATAATATTTATTTCACATATTTTAATAAATATAAAAAATTTATATTCTTTATTTATCTCGGATGTTGAAGTCATCCTAGACTACCACAATAAGAATTTAAAAAGAACATATATATCTTCAAAAAAATCATGTTTATTAAAGAAAAATAATGTACAATTTTTTTTATTATTAATAAATAATAACATATCCATAAAAACCAATGGTACAACAAACATTTTCTTCAAAAATATATGTTATTCATAAAACTCTCTTAATAGTATCCGCACATAAAACTTATAAGGGAATTTTGGAAATATATGAAAAATGAGAGCCCATAAAATTAGTAAGATGTTAAAAAATATAGTGAGATAATAAATCCTAATCAATGAAAGGAGGAATCAATTAAATAATATAATGATTAAATAATTACTAAAAATGAAATTATAAATTTATCATGAAAGAATATTCATTATTCATGGTATCAAATGATGTGTGAAATCATGAGATTCCATAACTATTAATGTGGATCAATCATAGTTATTTGTAAAAATATAAAGGATTATAAATGTATATTATAATGAATATTGTCATTAGAATGTGGAAATATAATAATAAATTACATCATATGAAAAATTCAAGGTTCACAACCTAGTGAATATAACGTAGTGAAAACAATTTCATAGATGATTGGTTTACCCACATGTCTAATATATATCATCCCATGAGATATAAAATATCACCCAATGTATTTGAAGAACTATATTTTATCAACCATCATAACAAGAACATGTATATCTGTTCCACATAAAGAAAACATATTGGTATCCATCAATAAACATAACATGATAAAAAAATATCCAATAAACTTATATGAACCTATAGGTAAAATACATTATGTTATTAAAAAGAACTATTAAGTATTTATACTATAAAAATTTATGGTATAATTAATTGTTTTAAATTTACAAATTAATTTTATGTATGAGTATATAGAAGAACATATTCTATAAAAATAAGGAAGCATTGAGTATTCATATATAAATGGAATTAAATGAATGTATATGTTTATCTAAATAGATGATAATCCACTAAAACGGAAATGAGTGAACATTTAATTCATAGATATGTAACTTCCATCGCATTGAACATATGTTAAGACTTGGATAATGAATCATAAGATTATTTTATCCTAGTATCCTTTCATTTGAACTAAAATATTCCTAGAAATAATTCATTATAAAATCTGAAGCATTGAGTATTTATTTTAATATACGAATTTTTTTTGAAGACCTAAAATAGAATTGGTTTTAAAAAATAATTTATTGGTATTATTCCACATTTAATTAAAAATAAAATGTGTCCAATAATAAATGTAATAAATTTATTAAAATATTATTTTAAAACAATAATATTATTAATAAAACATGTAATATAAAAAAATTCTTCTAAAAATTAATCATCATTAAAATAATTGGTGAAATATAATATAACTAATGAAAAAATTTCATAACATTTATTGATGTTTTCAAATAACAATATAAATGAGTCATATTTTAAAACCATTTTAAAATTGGAACATAAAAGATAATAAAAAAATGTTAACCAATAAAATAACACAATTGTGGAAAAATAAAAAATATATTAAAATCTAGAATATTTAGAGGAATAATGTAAAAATGTTTCTTGATAATAGTGTTTAAAAAGGATACATATTAATTTGTTTTATTACTCTTTAAATTAATTATTATGATATATATTTTAATATAAAACATTTATAATTTTGATATTAATTTAAAAAACATATTATATTATATCATTAAAAAATTTAAATAAAATAAATAATGGTAAATATTTTTTGAAAACATTTTAGTTTAATTATGATGTGTGAAACCACCATTGGGGGAAATTATTTTCATTGATTTTTCAATGATTTGGAAGAATAATATATTTTTGAGTTTTATAAAAATAGATATATTATAATCACTCAACCATTATGAAGACCCTTGAGAACTATACAACTTTTATTTTAATGAGTTAGAGAATAATTCAACATAAAAGTCCACTTTTTTTAGAAAACACAATTTTTTATGTAAATATTTATTATGAAATGATTTTTGTCAGTCTTAATCATACTTTTAGATAAAAATGACAATAAAAGATGGTAAAAAAATTATTTTGAAATATTTTATGTATATTAAAATTTTTTTTCGAGGAAATCATTTTCAAGGATTTATGTATAAGAATTTAAATGAGGCAGCTAAAAAATTATAATATTGACATAGAAATGGGTTATAAAAATTGATAAATGAGATTTAATTTATCGAATATACTCAATGATTGATAAAATGGGGGAATATAAAATTAACCTATAACGATTAATTAGTATGAAATTTATTTTTAATGGATATCATGATAAATTATTTTTAAATTAAAGAAAATGTTATGGGGATATGTACTATTACATTTATCATTATTTTCCTTCTTTCAATAAAGCTTTAAAATAATAGAGGAGATGTTTTTTCAATTCCATAAGTATAGGGAGGTGGGAGGAGAGTTTTTGAGTGATATGTATAAATTTTGGATTAGATAAGTATTATAATGACTCACAAAATGGGGTTTTGGTTGGTTGTATTTATAGGATTAAGAGTAGGGTGTAAAATAATAAAATATTATATTAAATTTGAAAAACTATTTGATAAAAAATGGTTAAATTTTTTCTCTAGAATATCTATTTAGAGGATTAAAATTATTTTATGGGTAAGGGTTCAAGATATGGAAATTTTCTAAAAATTTAATGGGTATACAGTTTATGAAAAGTTAGTAATAACCTTTTGGAAATGATATATATGTTCCGTATGTAGTTTCCATGTTTGAGGAATTGTTTTACCAACCATTATAGTTAGAAGATATTTTATTATGTTGAAATGATTTGGCTATATTTTATTTTCCACTACTTATTCATGGTTTTTTAACACTGTAACTATTCTTATGTAATCACGTTCATCAGTTTTTATAGGGAAATAGCTATTACATGAATAGGTCATTTTTTGTCTGACCATAATAAATATCGTTAAAAACCATGTGGAATTAATTAAAGTAAAAAATTACATATGTACCCTTTCATGACATAATCTTTAATGTAAACATAATTAATCCTTATCCAAAACAAATGACTCTGTTATACATTACGATTTTATCCCATTTTTCCAATGGAAATTCACTTTCAATCAAGATGTACTTATTTTGGGGTTTCTGTGTTTTTATTATTTTATTCTTACACTAATTATATTCCACTATATGATCTATCATAATATCACTGTTGTGAAAATATATCTGGTGAATGATGATGTGATAAACAGTTTATATTGATAATTGATGTTGTGGATCTTGGATCAAATCAGGTGGTGATAATATTTTTTCATTTATAATTCCCAATTTTGATGGTTGATAGGTTTTATATTTTTGTTAGGTATGTGAACCTATATAGTGTCAATATAATTTGATTTACCTTATATTCATGAGAATTCATTCAGTTTTGTTTTTGTAAATTATTTATCTCATTTAAGATAAGTTCATATTTATGAAATTATAAGTTTTGATAGAATTAAAAAAGTTATGTTGTGTTTTTAATTAATTTTTTTTGAATATTGTTTTTTTGATTAAATTACACCACAATTATTTGGACTAAAAAAATTATTTTCATGTGCTATTTTGAATATTTTTTTCACATGTGAAAAGGATTTGGGAAAATGTCATCAGGTATTATTTTTAGGTTTTCGAAAAACATATCCATTTTGACCCATGGGTGTGTTGGGTTATAGAAAAATGAAAACCCTAGACTATATGAAATATTTATGGGATTATGTAACCATTTGGAAATGTTAATCATGGATACTCATCATACTGAATTTTAATGATGAAATAACTACTAGTAAGGGTTATGGTATGCTGACATATTCATGTCCTAGTACATCTTCTCTAAGGATAAAACCCATCTTTTGAATTGATTTATACATGAATTTATAGTTCTATGTTTGATTTATCACCTGCTGTCTTATGGTTTTCTATAAATTATTTGATTATTTACCTACAATTATAATCCATGTTTTTTTATTTTTCACATGTCATTGATTATTCTATGTATTTAAAGGAAAACCAATTCATGTTATATGAAAAATTATATCAATGAAATTTATTAATTAATCATTTTATATTTTTAGTATAGTAATAAGGGTTTCCTCGAGAAATTCAGTTTATTGATTCACTGTTGGATTCCTAATTACCATTTGTATCCCCAAAGATATATATTTTAAATTAATAATGAACATAATATCATTCATTACACTCAACATTTGGATTTTAACAAGTTGAGATAACGGATAAATTATTATATAAAAGTATTGTTATAATATATCCATTGAATTGGAATTTATGAACAAGTGTAACTATGTGATGAAATATATTTATAATATTAATACTTAATAAAGAATTATTGAATATTTATTAATTACTCATTTATTTGTGAAGTATTATTAAGCATCAAAATTGAATTCCCATAAAATAATTTTTTTATTTCATTCCTTGCAGGGAAAATATAATTAATTTTAGAAACTTATAGAAATTGAAATTTTGAAGCCTAATATAAATATTTAAATAATTATTTCAAAATTAGATTACAGTTATTTTTTAATTTTCTGTGAATATTTTTTTGAAGAATAGTTAGTAATTCATTTTCTTATTAAAAAATATCTTTTAGTTTAATGAATTTATAGAGTTTCACATTGTTTTAAAATAGTTTAAAATGTATCATCAGTTTATTTTTTTAATTATATAGTTCTGTCAATTGGAATTTAATTAATATGTAATTTTTTAATGAAATTTTATTAAACATCAGAAAAGATATTTTCAAGAAAAAGAACATTCATTTTATTTTAGGTGTTAAATATTAAATTAATATTTTCTACATCTATAAATTTAATAATGAAAAGTGGATTCTATATTTAGAATAGAAGTTCCAAGGATTTAATAAAAACTGAGAAGGTTGGGGTTAAATAATTTTTTTAACTTTTTATAAGTTTCAAAACTTTAAGAATCTTAAACCTTGTAACTTGTTAAGATTTATTTTCTTTATCAAACATTAGAAAGAAACTCAATCAGGTATAAAAGGTAAATCATAAATGGGACACAAGATATACAATGATCTACCTCAATAATAGAACCTACGTCCCTTCCATAGCCCCTCCCGTGGGTCTATGGGTATCCACGATAATGAAGAAGTGAATACAACTTGTGCCAACTCCTGTTGGAAACCTTCTATCTCCTGATAGGAATGATTATACTAACTCCTGTCATTTTATAATGTTTCCATAAATAACAACTAAGCCTACCATTATAATAATACCTTTGTTAAGCTGCTCCATAAATTCTCACTTTGAATATTTAATCTGATATCTGCAACCCGATTTTACGATATCGGTATTCTCAGCAAGATAAAATGATTCTGATTCTCTTTTTCTCAAACACTCAAGGATAATTATTCAAGATGATAAGAACTTTTCACATAGTATTATCCAGTTCCCCACCTTTTCCTTGTATATAAAGTTGCATATGAGTGAATGATCTGAGATCATATTTATAGGCAACTCAGAAAATAAAGGTGGGAATCTTGATAATCATTCCTCTTCGGAAAATCTCAAAAACTCCGCAAATCTCTCGCATTTAATCATCAATATTTTACTTCATCAAATCTCCTTAAATTCTTCTGAGATTTATGTAAAGTTGAAATTCTGGTTTTCTTGAACTCCTCATATCTTGCTCAGAATGATAAGGCTGAATCTTGGTTATAAATTTAGGTTCAGTAAACAGGTTAAAGAAAAATTGCTAAGGAAAACTTGTTCAGGAAAACTGGTTTGGGAAAACTAGTTTAAGAAAACGGGTTCTGGGAAACTGGTTTAGGAAAACTGGTTCAGGAAAACATGTTCAAGAAAACTAGTTCAGGAAAACATGTTCAGGAAAACTGGTTCAGGAAAACTGGTTCAGGAAACAGAATCCAAATGTCAGGCACTGGATGTAGACTCTGAATTTTTTTCTCAGGAAGTAGACTCCAAATTTATGGCTCAGGAAGTAGTGTCAGAATTTCTAGCTCAGGAAGTTGACTCTGAATTTCTGAAAAGTAAGTAGACTCAAAATTTATTTCTCAGGAAGTAGATGCTGAATTTCTGGCTTAGGAAGTAGACTCCAAAATTCTGACTCAGGAAGTAGACTCTGAATTTCTCGCGCAGGAAGTAGACTCTGAATTTCTGGCTCATGAAGTAGACTCCGAATTTCTGGCTCAGGAAGTAGACTCCGAATTTCTGGCTCATGATGTAGACTCCGAATTTCATGGCATTGGAAGTAGACTCCGAATTTTAGGATGAGGAAGTAGACACCAAATTCCTATCTCAGGAAGTAGACTCTGAATTTCTGGCTCAGGAAGTAGACTATGAATTTTTGACTCAGGAAGTAGACTCCAAAATTATTGATTAGGAAGTATGATCATGAAACAGGGTCAGGAATATAGGTTCAGGAAAACAGGATCAAGAAAACAGGTTCAGGAAAACTTGTTAAGGAAAATTGGTTCATAAAAACTGGTTCATGAAAAAAGGGTTCAGGAAAAAAGGTTCAGGAAAACAGGTTTGACAAAACTTGTAACATCCCAGGTAAATGAAGAATAAGAGATTTAGATATTTATAAATATTTTTTAGTTAAATATTAATTTTATCTTAAAGGGGTTTCTATGTTCGATAGCGTACCCGATACGCAACAACGTGTTTCTTTGGAATCTTACGTTGCACACTAAAAATATAATATTATTATTTTAAATGGTAGTTAACTCCTAGCCATTGTATTAGCAGGAATGAAAAAAACTAACTATTATATGACTATACATGTATTTATATTTATCCAATAAAAGTTAGAGGCTTAATATATGAATGAATCTAAATTTAAGCATAAATATCATTAAAAGCCTGATTTATCGCCTTTTAATGGAGAACCGTTTTTAAATCTAGTTTTGGTCACATTAATACATTATATATGACCAAATAAAATCTTTCTTTAGAATGAAGACATCATAATTTACTTTGGGTAATTTTTTGTTATTTTTCTGTTAAAGTTCATTTTTTAGGAATAGTGGAAATATTGTATTTAATTCAAAACTATGTTTTAATCTAATTTATTTATATGGTTATATTATCATTTTAATTGGTTTTAAAGTGTAAATATATTATATTTTTACCATTTAATCTAATTTTGGTCATTAGAAGCAATTTCAGATTTAAATTGTATATAATCAACTCTCAATCTTTTGATAGTTAATATCTCTTAAAAACACGCCTTTTGTTTTGACAGCGGGAATTAATTTTAAATTAATTTTTGATACTTTGTCTTTTGAATTAGGAGAAATGGATTCCATATTTGGAATTAGGAGGTTTAAATTGTGTAAATAGGTAACTTTTATTTTTAAGCATTTTAAATATTTACCTCAGTAAATATTTTATTTACCATGGTTAAATAGTAAATCAGGTAAATAAGGGTAAAAAATAATATTTACTTACCCTAACAGGTTTCATAATCCTATTGGTTGAGTCATATCCGACCATGGGCATCCTTGGGTCGATTTGGGTTCCCCATGAAGCCACTTAAAAGTGATTTTGACAATTTATTTTAATTAACTTAAAATAAAGGCCAAAATTAAATAAACAAATATCTTTTAGTAAATTAATTTTTACATGGGGTTATACAAGTTATATTTTTGACTATAAGTATTATTGGTAAGATAAAAATATATCTTACATCATGGTATTGTTTTTATAATTTTTAGACAATAAATAAATTAAATTATTTATGACACAATCATGATGCAGTATTTACCTCATTAATAAATGATTTAATTAAATAAGATTATAATAATTACAATATTATCCAAAACAAGTCCAATTCTGATTGGATGGTATTATTTTGATTATGAGTCATCCTATATTCGATCATAATGATTTTTGGACCATTATAAACCGAATATCATTATAATATAAAATAATGTTTTCACTCTTTCCTAAAGAGCCACTCCTCTCCCTTATAAAACAATACCACTTCTATGAAATTCCTCACACCTCTCAATCCATTTGGATCGCCCAAACTCGTCACAATTAGGCTCCTTACATCCCTCTCCTCCTCCTAGAAGTCTTACCTTATGAATAAGGCACTTCATGATGTCCTTTGGTTCAAACCAAAGTATGATGGAACTGTAATTATATATGATGTATATTATGTTTATGATTTCTTTATGCTTATGTAATTCGCAATAATATCAAACCTTTATGGTGTCTGTGGTGGGTAAATACGATAATATCATTTAAGGAAGTGCGGACTACCGCCCCCTCAAAGTGATGTGACTCGTTAATGCCCTATGTGGGATGTATAAAGGATAGAGTTAATGATATTATATATGATATTATACTGTAGTTATAATATACCCATGTATCAGTATTTTTAAATTCCATTAAAATAATAAATATAAATGAATGTAGCGTTCATGCGTACGTACGACTTATCATCTCCATGAACAGTGCATTTCATTTCGTAACTCCAAATATTATGTACGATTATAAATACATGTACGTGCTGGATATGTATGATATATATGATACCCAAATCATGAATATCATTCTGGATATAATGAACCTTTTACCACGTGAACAACATGTTATTATAAGTAGTCCATTTTTTACTCAAGTACCAAATATCGACAAAATGAACGTTTTTACTTAAATGATTACATAATGATTATAACATGGTAATAAGTGATATAAAAGGACTAATAATCTTGAAAAAGATTCATAATAAAGATGAAATAATCTTTAGTTTATTATTCATGAGATTAAAGAATGAACGGGTCACATCTGACACGAGGTAAGGGACTTTATCTCAATCTCTTTTCATTGATATATTTTTAGTTTTATACGTCAATTTCATTTATACGATGTATAAAACCCTTTTGAATTTTACTTCTATTCAAAAGGAATCCTTTCTCTACAAATAATTTTAGTAAATGACAAAAAGGAATGTTTCTTTAATGTAAGCGGTGACAATGACCTTTCTACAGCCGCAAGTATTATTTGATCTTTGGATTTCTTAACAAGCCGGAATGTTTTTAAAAGGAAAAAAAATACCATATAATCTTTTTACGTATTTTGGTATTAAAAATGGTTTTGAGAATGGATTTATTATTTCTAAATCATGAAATGATATATTGTGATTGAGATGTGGAAATGTTATCTTTCCTTTGTGTTTGTTTTATGTGTTACAAATATGTTATGTTTTTTGGGAATTGTTACGTATACGGGTGGTTCTGTGATAAATCTAGGGGCTGGTCCCGAGATAGCTATCCAATGAATTGAGTAACGTGACGGAGGTAAACGTGAATGATTCTCCTAAGAGATTTAGGGAATATACTGTGATGGGTATTCCAAAATAACTCCCTATATAGCTGTGATAGCTACAATGTAAGCTTGGTATTGATGCCATAAGTTACCATTATGATTTATGATTTCTAGGCGTATTTCATAAATCTTATGATTTCATGAGGTAAGTAAAATAGTTCATGTTTTGTATGTATTTATGAACAAATGTTTTCATTCACTGTTTTATAACACTTACTAAGCCTTTTATGCTTATCCCATGTTTTGAAAAGTTTTTCACAGGACTTAAACATGAATAGGGTCATGGATGGGATCAAGGAAAAGCCATGCTCTCTTTAACATGGAATTAGACATGACTTTTTTTCAAGAGTTTTTATTTTATGAAAAAATAGTGGATTCTGTGTAGAAGTGCCTACTTTTTAATATTTCGAGATGTAATAATTATGTCCTAATTCCCTAAAACTCTAATCCTGAAAATATCCTCAATGTGAATTATTCATTTAAGTCAATATTATGTAATGTTTACGGCCAGGTCCTTATAGTTGGTATCATAGGTTGGTTTAGATAACATTAAGAGTTAGGATATTGTTAAATTAATATCCGTAAAGTAATTTATGACATCATATAGCATTTATAGATTACCTTGTTTCATCGCCTAAGATATTTATTTATTTAGAATGGTTTTCCATAGAGGAAATAGAACAGCTATGTTGGGACGACATCAAGAGGAAGACAACCTTCCAAATCAGGAACCTGAGATGGTCGGAATCAGAACTGAACAGTTTGTTGAAGTTATGGAACAATTGACTCAGGCTATAAACAGTGGTGTTATCCATGTACGCGATCAACCAGATCAACCACAGAGAAACATGTCAGTAGTGGAGAATTTCATGATGCAACATACCCCATCATTCAGAGGATCATCTGACCTTGTGCTAGTTAAAGGTGGATTAAAGCACTAGAAAAAAAATATATGTCATGGTTTGTTCAGAACATCAAAACGATAGTCGCGATGATTACTGTTTTGAAGGTGAAGCTGATCAGTGGTGGTCAATGGTGAAAAATATCATGGATAGTGAGGAGATTGATGCTCTTGATTGGGAAGAATTCAATGGTATGTTTCTGGAGAAACATTTTCCTAATGTGGTTCATCATAGGGTGGAAAAACAATTCCCAGAATTGAGGTAGGAGGATGACTCAGTGGCTGCTTATGAAGAAAATTCACTCGACTGGCTAGGAATGCTCCAAAATTCATACGAGATCTTGATAGTAAAATCAATCTTTTTTACTCAGGATTAAATCCAATGTATCAAAGGGCTTTAGCTTCTCGTGAGTTCAAAAGTTATGGAAAACTTGTTCGTTGTGAGGAGAAGGTGGAAATGGAGTTTGTCGATGATCAAGTATTCTTTGACAAGCAACAAAATAAGAGGTCGAGGTGGCATGAAAAATGAAAGAACTCTTCAAAAAATTCTGATGGTAGGAAGCTTAAGTTTACAGTTTTTAGAAATTGTGGTAAGAATCATGCTGGGGAATGTCTTTTGAATTTTGGTAAGTGCTACTAATGTGGTAAAATGGGACATAAGGCTCGTAATTGCACTAAAAAGATCAAGGAAATGGTAAGAGAAAATCTGATTTTTAGTCAGTAAAATGTTTTAAGTGCAATGAAATGGGTCATTATCCAAATGAGTGTCCAACAAGGAACACAACCGAAGGAAAGAAGTAATACTACAGGCATAAAGGTGTGGCGAAATCCTTTGAAACTACTTTAGAAGATGTTGGTCCATCAAATGAAGTTTTATCGAGTACATTTTTTGTTTTTTCAAATTTTTCCAATGTGTTGTTTGATTCAGGTTCTACAAACTCTTTCATTTCTAAAAAGTATTCTTGTAAATTGGGAATTTTATATCATGATATGAATACTGAAATTACAGTAAAAACACCTGGAGGAAATTTTGATACAAAAAGAAAACATAAGAACATTCATTTCTTTGTGTGTGGAAAGAATCTACCTGCAAACCATATTGTTTTCCTCTAGTAGAGTTTGATTTTATATTGGGCATGGATTGGCTTTATGTTTATCATGATAAGATTGACTGCAGAGCTAAAGTGGTTTCTTTTCTGAATGATTTTCAATTTGTGTACAAGAATGAACCCTTTCTTTTGATAACATATTAGGAAGTCAAAAAACTTGTAAAAGATGGAAATAATTGTCACCTTGAAAATATAGTTGAAAACAAAGGAACCATTCAGATTAATGATGTTCTAGTGGTAAATGAGCATCTTGGTGTTTTTCCTGATGAGTTTCCTTGTATTATACCTGATTGATAAGTTGAATGTTCTGTTTACTTAGTTCCTGATGCTAAGCCAATTTCAAAACCCCCTTATCGAATGGCTAAAATTGAACTTTTAGAGTTAAAGAAGCAATTGCAGGAGTTTTTAGATAAAGGTTTCATTTAACCTAGCACATCACCCTGGGGTGCTCCTCTCTTGTTTGTTAAAAAGAAAGATGGTTCAATGAGACTTTGCATTGATTATAGAGAATTGAATAACATCATTGTTAAGAATAATTATCATTTTCCTCTTATCGATGATTTGTTTGATCAGCTCCAGGGAGCTCAGTACTTTTCAAAGATTGACTTGAGGTTGGGGTACCATCAGTTGAAAGTATTATAAGCCGACGTTTCGAAGACTGCTTTCGTACTAGATATGGCTATTATGAATTTGTAGTTATTCCTTTTTTTTAACTAATACACCTGTTGTATTCATGGATCTTATGAATATAAATTTCTATTAGTTCTTGGAAAAGTATGTGGTTGTGTTCATTGATGATATTTTGGTTTATTCTAAATGTAAAGAGGAACATAAAAGTCATTTAATGGTTTTCTTGAATACATTAAAAGAAAATATACTTTATGGAAAATTCACAGTGTGAGTTTTGGTTACAACAAATTTCTTTCCTTGGTCACATTGTTTCAAAAAATGGCATAATTGTTGATCCTGCAAAAACAATAGTTGTTGAAGAATGTTCAAGACACACAAATATAACCGAGATTCATAGTTTTCATGGTTTGGCAGGTTATTACCAGAGTTTTGTTGACAATTTTGCACGGTTATCTAGTCTAATGACTAAGTTAACTTGAAAAGTTGGTAAGTTAATCTGGACAAAAGAATGTGATGATTATTTTCATGAATTGAAAAGCATATTGTTGAATGCCCCAGTTTTGGAACTGCCTTCCAGAAATGGTGAGTTTTTTATCTATAGTGATGCTTCGCTGAAAGGACTGGGTTGCTTCCTAATGAAAAATGATTATGTAATTGCTAATGCTTCACGTTAGTTGAAACCACATGAGTTAAATTACCCTACACATGATTTGGAATTAGCTGCTGTTGTTTTTTCTTTAAAAATATTGAGACATCATTTGTATGGAGTAAATTTTGAAATATATATTGGTCACAAAAGTTTGAAATATATATTCACACAGAAAGAATTGAACATGAGACAGAGGATATGGTTAGAATTAATCAAGGATTATGATTTCACAATCCATTACCATCCGGGGAAATCAAATAATGTGGCCAATGCTTTGAGTCGGAAAAGTAATGTCTCTTTATCCATGCAACATTTGGAACAAGATCCTTTAGTTTTTGATTTTATGAAATTTGTCATAGAAGTTGTTGGTGCCGGAAATTCTTCTGTTTTGTTTCAGGTGTCAGTGAGATCATCTCCATCAGATAGAATAATGAAATCACAGAAGGAAGACAGTGAGTTACAGAAAAAGGTAGAGTTGGTTCAGAAGGTTCATCCTGTCAGTACTAATATTTACAGAGATCTTCGGGAGTATTACTTGTAGGGTGGAATGAAAATAGATACTACTGATTTTACTTTGAAGTGTTTGACTTGTCAGTAAGTTAAAGAAGATAGACATATTCAAAAAAAAATGCTTCATCCTCTATCGGTGCTAGAGTGAAAATGGGAAAATATATCCATGGACTTCATTGTGGTATTACCAAAGAAATCTCAAGGTAATAATCAAATATGGGTTATAGTTGACCGATTGACTAAATCGGATTATTTACTTCCTATTAGAGATACTTTGTCTCTAGATCAACTTTCTAGATTGTATGTTAAAGAGATATTTAGGTTGCATGGAGTTCCCCTATACATTGTATCTGATCGTGATCCCAGGTTCACTTCTATCTTTTTGAAAGGCCTTCAGAAGTCATTAGGTACTGAATTAAACTTTAGTACAACTTTTCATCCGCAATCAGATGGGTAGTCAAAACAAACAATTCAGACTTTGGAGGATATGTTACGTGATTTCTCGATGGACTACCAGGTAATTTGGGACCAACATCTTTCTTTAGTTGAATTTTCTTATAATAACAGTTTTCATTCCAGTATATAGATGGCTCTATTTGAGGAATTGTATGGAAAATGTTGTTGAACTTCATCTTTTTGTGATGAAGTAGGTGAATGAAATATGATAGGACCAGAATTGGTAGAATAGATGGCAGAGAAAGTTCAATTGATTTTGAAGCACATGAGAACAACTCAGAGTAGACCGAAAAGTTATGCGGAAAACCATAGGAAGGATCTTTCTTTTTAGGTAGGTGATCATGTCTTTCTCAAAGTTTCTCCTTTGAAAAGTGAGATGCGTTTTGTTAGGAAGGGAATGTTGAGTCCGAGGTTCATTGGACCTTAAGAAATTCTAGAAAAAAGTTGGATCAGTTCCATACAAAGTAGCTTTACCTCCAATTTTATCCCAAGTACACAATGTTTTTCATGTTTAGATGTTGAGAATGTATATTCCAGATCAATCTCATGTTTTGAGCCCAGAGGTAGTTCAGTTGGAATAGAATCTCTCTTATGAAGAACAACTAGTCCTGATTCTAGAACGTAGAGAGCAGGTGTTGCGGAATAAGGTAATTCACCAGGTAAAGGTTTTGTGGAAAAATCAAATGGCTGAAGAGGAAATGTGGGAATCTGAAAATGTTTTGAGAGATAAATACCCCCACTTATTTTTTATAAGTGGATAAAAATTGTGAGGAAGTAATTTCCAAAAGGTGGGAGGGATGTAACATACCAAGTAAATGAAGAATAATATATTTTCATATTTATTAATATTTTTGAATTAAATATTAATTTTAGCTTCAAGGGGTTCATATGTTTGATATTGTACCCAATACGCAACAACTGGTTTCTTTAGAATCTTATGTTGCACACTAATAATATAATATGATTATTTTAAATGTTAGTTAACTCTTAGCTGTTGTATTGGAGGGAATGAACAAAAATAACTATAATATAAATATACATGTATTTATATTTATCCAATCAAAGTTAGAGGCTTAATATCTTAATGAATCTAATTTTAAGCATAATTTACATTAAAAGGCCGATTTACCGCCTTTTAATGGAGAACCATTTTTAAATCTAGTTTTGGTCACATTAATTCTTTCTATATGACCAAATAAAAAACTTTTTTAGAATGAGGACATCATAATTTAATTTGGGCAATTTTTTGGTATTTTTCTGATAAAATTCATTTTTTAAGGAATAGTGGAAATATTGTATTTTAATTCAAAACTATGTTTTAATATAATTTATTTATATGGTTAGATTATCATATTAATTAGTTTTAAAGTGTAAATAGATTATATGTTTACCATTTATTCTATTTTTGGTCATTAGAAGCAATTTCACATTTAAATTGTATATAATCAACTGTCAATCTTTTGATAGTTAATATTTCTTAAAAACACGCCTTTTGTTTTGACAGCTGGAATTAATTTTAAATTAATTTCTGACACTTCTATGTTTTGAATTTGGAGAAATGGATTAAATATTTGGAATCAGGATTTTCAAATTGTGTAAATAGGCAAATTTTATTTTTAGGCATTTTAAATATTTACCTCAGTAAATATTTTATTTACCATGCTTAAAGGGTAAATCAGGTTAATAAGGGTAAAAAAATTACATTTATTTACCCTAACAGGTGTCCTAATCCGATAGGTTGAGTCATATCCGACCATGGGAATCCTTGGGTCGATTTGGGGACCCCATGGAGCCACTTAAAAGTGATTATGACACTTTATTTTAATTAACTTAATGTAAAGGACAAAATGAAATAAACAAATATCTTTTAGTAAATTAATTTTTACATGGGGTTCTACAAGTTATATTTTCGACTATAAATATTCATTGGAAAGGTAAGAAAATTTATTAAATCATGGTATTTGTTTTATAATTTTTATACAACAAATAAATTAAATTATTTATGACACAATCATGATAAAGTATATACCTCATTAATAAATGATTTTATTAAATAAGATTATAATGATTAAAATATTATCCAAAACATGTCCAATTCTGATTGGATGATTTTAATTGATTATTAGAAATCTAATATTTGACCATAATTATTTTTGGACTATTATAAACCGAATATCATTATATTATAAAATAATATTTGCACTCTTTCCTAAAGATCCCCTCCTCTCCCTATTAAAAAGAGACCACTTCTATGCAATTTCTCACACCTCTCAAGCCATTTGGCTCATCCAAACACACTCTAATTAAGCTCCATACATACCTCCACTCCTCTAATAAGACATAACTTAAAAATAAGGCACTTCAAGAAGTCCTTTGGTTCAACCCAATGTGAGTTACCCAAATTAAAGGTAACTGTTTCTCTTAAATTGTTTTCTTTTATTTTGCTTCTCCAACCCCTAAACTCTTTTTATTTTATTTATTTTGTAACAAAATAAGTATCCTAAATATACTAGGATGTTGTTGTGAAATATATTAGAACTACACATACACACACATCCATTTAATAGACGAAGAACATAATGTTTCTGTGGATGGCAAACAAACGCCTCACGAAACGATGATTGTTCAATTACATCTTACCGCCTCTCATGGTGGCCATTATGATGGAATTGTATTTATATATGATATATATTAAGTTTATGTTTTCTTTATGCTTTTTTAATTGACAATTATATCAAACCTTTATGGTTTCAATGGTGGGTAAATACGATAATCTCATTTGATGAAGTGCAGACTACCGCCCCCTCAAAGTGATGTGACTCGTTAATCCCCTATGTGGGATGTGTAAAGGATAGAGTTAATGACATTATATATGATATTATAATAGAATTATATTATACCTATGTTTAATTATGTTTTAGTTCCATTAAAATAATAAATATAAATGAATGTAGCATTCATCCGTACGTACGACTTACCGTCTCCATGAACGGTGCATTTCATTTCGTACCTCCAAATGTTATGTACTATTATAAATACATGTACATGATGTATATATATGATATATATGATACCAAAATCATGAATATAATTCTGGATATAATGAAACTTTTACCACGTGAACCACATGTAATTATAAGAAGTCCATTTTTGACTCAAGTACCAAATATCGACAAAATGAACGTTATTAACTTAAATGATTACATAATGATTCTAACATCGTAATAAGTGTTATAAAAGGAATAATAAACTTGATAAAGGTTATTAATCAAGTAGAAATTAACTTTAGTTTATTATTCAGGAGATTAAAGAATGAACGAGTCAAGTTGGACACGAGGTATGGGACTTCGTCTCAATCTCCTTTCATTGAAGAATTTTTAGTTTTGTACATGACTTTCTTTTATACAATGTATAAACCCCTTTTGACTTTTACTTCTATTCAAAAGGAATCTTTTCTCTACGAAGCATTTTACTAAACGACAAAAAGGAATGTTTCTTTAACATAAGTGGTAACAATGACCTTTCTGCCGCCACGAGTATTATTTGATCTTTTCCATCCATAACAAGTCAGAATGTTTTTAAAAGGAAAAAAAATACCATACACTCTTTTTACGTGTTTTGGTATTGAAAATGGTTTTGATAAGGGATTTATTAATTCAAAATATTGAAATGATATATTGTGATTGAAATCTTGAAATGTTATCTTTCCTTTATGTTTTTTATATGTGTTACATATATGTTATGTTTTTTGGGAATTGTTACATATATGGGTGGTTCCGTGATAAACCTATGGCGGGTGAGCCAGAGATTGCTCTCCAATGCATTGGGTCACGTGATGGAGGTAAACGTGAATGTTTCTCCTATGAGATTTAGGGAATATACTGTTATGGGTATTCCAAGGTAACTCCCTATATAGTTGTGATAGCTACAATGTAAGTATGGTATAGATGCCGCATGTTACCTTTATAATTTATGATTTATATGTGTTTTTCATAAATCATATGATTTCATGAGATAAATAAAAGAGTTCATGATTTGTATGTATTTATGAACAAATGTTTTCATTCACTGTTTTATAACCCTTACTGAGCCTTTTAGGCTCATCCCATGTTTTGAAATGTTTTTGACATGACTTAAAGATGAATAGGGTCAAGGATGGGATCAAGGAAAAGCCATGCTATCATTAACATGGAATTAGACATGAATTTTTTTTCAAGAGTTTTTATTTTATGAAAAAACAGTGGATTCTAGGTAGAAGTGTCTACTTTTTAATATTTTGAGATGTAAAAGTTATGTCTCAATTACCTAAAACTCTAAACCCGAAAAGATCCCCAATGTGAATTATTCATTTAATTCAATATAAAGTAATGTTTAAGGACGAGTCCTTATAAAACTGGTTCCAGAATTTATCAGAGTTTTGCTTAGTGAAAAACAGCAATCCTCTTCACCATTTAATCAACATATTTTATCATGAATCTTTTCATGATTTGTGAGAAAATTATGTTTAGAAAAGAATAGTCCGATTATGTTTATAAAGATTGAGACACTTTCTTAACTTCTGACTTCTTATTCTTCAACATAATCTTCTTTATGGAAATCACCAGAAACTAACAACTTCAAGATTCTGTAACTCAAAAAACTTATTCAAAAAAAGATTAGTTGTCAATAAATATAAAACATTGTTAAACAAAACACCACAAAGGTTCTTCAATCTCCCCCTTTGGATTTGTTGGAAACCCTTGTTTACATGTTTTCTCCTCTAAGAAAATTTACATCTAATGTTCTGGAATTTTAACAAAACATAGCCTTTCTAAAAAAGATTGTCATAACACCCCAATACTGGATAAGTTAAGGTTTTTTATGGATTTCCATCCCTCAATGACAAGAACATTTTGTAGCCATGTAAAGAAAATCTTCACCTTACTAAAACTCCGCCTCAACTTTTATCGTTATCTATCTCACTTTTCTTTTCCT
Organism: Viscum album; assembly: GCA_963277665.1. Classification (NCBI taxonomy): domain Eukaryota; kingdom Viridiplantae; phylum Streptophyta; class Magnoliopsida; order Santalales; family Viscaceae; genus Viscum; species Viscum album. Next base: position 547,462,096 of record OY728166.1, on the reverse strand, counting down.
CTCTCATTTTTTTTCTCTCTCCCCAATTATAGGATAACCACAAATTTAAATTCCAAAAAAAAGATTACTCTCCCCCTTTTTCAACAAAATCCAATGCATGGTGGGGGTGACTTCCTTATGAGTTTTAGGATGTCTTGGGAGGAGGATAAACATTTAGTTGTAGCCTTAGTTCAATGAACCTTTCCTTTTACATTTCTTTTGTGAAAATATCAGCAATCTGATACTTTCTTGAAATATATTCTATCAAGACTTATCCAGAATCAACTTTATCTTTTAAAAATTGATACTTTCTATCAATATGCATTGATCTAGATTGTTGAACATGATTCTTGGAACGATCAATGACACATTGATTATCACATAGTATTTTCATAGGTTTATAAACATTCAATTTCAAATATTCTAGATGAACATTCAATCACATCATTTGAGTCCATGCCTGAGTAGCTGCAACATATCTTGATTCATCTAAAATTAAAGTTACTGAAATTTGTTTCTTGTGGTGCCTACTCACATAGAATTCCCCTAAGAAAAATGTTCCTAATCATGTGGATTTTCTATCATTACATTCACCAGCCCAATCATCATTAATATAACCATGAAACACCATCTCAATGTGGCTCTTATATGATAACCCATCTGAATTTGTTCCTTTAACATATCTTAGAATCCTCTTAACTTCCATTATATGTGATTCTTTTGGATTACTTTGACATCCGAAACAGAGTTTCACAGCATAAGAAATAGCAGCCCTTGAGGCTGTAAGATAATGAAGACTTCCTATTATCATTCAAAATACGTTTTAATTCACGTTGTTCCATGAATCATCTTTTCTCAACATTGTTCTCACTGAGATTGGGGTTGAAACTTCTTTTGATTCTTCCATCCCAAACTTCTTTAACAATTACTTGTAGTACTTTTCTGGGGATAAGAAATGGAGTTTTCTTGTGTTTGAACTTGTAATCCAAAGAATAATGTTAATTCTCCCAACATTGATATTTCAAAATTATTCTTCATCTCTTGAGTAAACTTTTAATAGAAATTTATTTCATCTCCAGCAATAATTAAATCATCCATATAAACGTTTACAATTAATGTTTTAGAGTTTACATATTTAACATTGAAGTTTCTATCAACTTTTCATTTAGAAAAGATAATTTTTCTCAAATAATTGTCAACCTTCGAATACCATGCTCGTGGAGCATGATTCAGACCATACAAGGATTATTTCAATTTTCAAGCTTTATTTTCATCCCCAAAAATTAAAAACCCATATGGTTGTTCAATGTAAGCGTCTTCCTCAATCTCACCATTTAAGAAATATGAAATTACATCCATCTGATAAACCTTGTATTTATGATGAGAATCTACTGAAAGAAACATTAGAATAGTTCCCAATCATGCAATAGGGGAAAAGGTTTCATAAAAATCCAAACATTACACCTATGCATATCCTTTGAACACAATCCATTCTTTTTTCTTGTAACATTTCCATGCTCATTCAATTTATTTCTGTAAACCCACTGGGTTCTGATAACATTCTTATTTTCTGTCCATGACACAAGTTCCCATGTCTCATTCTTCTCAATCTGATCCAATACATCATTCATAGAATCCACCCATTCTTTATTTTGAATAGCTTCTAAAACTGATTTTGGATCATGTTTTGAGATAAGGGAAGTCTGATTTTCTAATTTTAACTTCCTTCTTGTCTGAACTAGAGCCTTATGATCCCAAATAATATTTTAAAATTCAACATGTTTTTGTAATGTAGGAAAACTCACATTTCCTTTCCCAGCATCACTTTCTTCCTCATGTGACTCATCTGAGTCACTTTCACTATTGTGGGAATTCTCTGATTTATCTTCCTTGGTATTTTTAACAGATATTGTGAAGGAACATAGATTTTCAATTACCATTAAATCATATGAGTCCACCATCTTCTGTAACCATTGGTTATATAATTTGTAACATCTTACATTTTGTGAATAACCCATAAATATTCCTTCTTCATCTTTATCTCCAAACATTCCTAAGTCTTTATTTTTTATTTTGAGAAAGCATGGACATCCAAAAACGTTGATGTAATGAAAATAAGTTTTATTGTTATTCCACATATCGTAAAGAGTCATTTTGGTTTCTAGTCTCAACAAGCATCGATTTTTAACATGTACAGCAGTGCTAACATCTTATCTCCAAAAGAATTTTGAATGTTCGTATTTTGATAAAATACATCATCCCATTTCTACCAAGATTATATTTTTCCTTTTTTCTACTCCTTTTTTTGGAGTATAGGGATAAATATACTGATGTTTGAGACCATACTTCCATAGATACATTTCAAAAGCATTTCTTGTGAATTCGGTACAATTATTTGTTCTCAAATTCTTTATGGTAGGTCCCAATTCAATCTCAAAATCTCTTCTGAAGAATTTAAACATTTCAATAGCCTCTAACTTATGCTTCATGAACATGTTTTTTTGTCTTCCGAGTGAATTCATCAATAAAAGTGATAATGTATAAATCCCTTTTTGTTGACTGATGTCTCATCATCCCACATAGATCGGAATGAATAATCTCAAGTTGTTTGTTAGATTGAATATGAACTCATTTAAGAATTTTATTAGTCATTTTTCTTTTCTAGAAAGTAATACAAACATCGTCATCTCTTCTTTTTAGTTTTGGAAAATTTGAAACAATGTCGACTTTAGAAAGCATACTCATGTTCTTCTGCCCAAGGTGGCCATGTCTTCAGTTCCACAAGTTGTTTTCATATTCATCACTCAAATAACAAGAGTTATTTGATTCTGAAATTTCAAAGAGATTCACACTGGTTCCTTCTCCTTTTGTAACCACTTTTCCATTTTTTCACACTTTTGATGATACAAGAATTATTTATGATGATAACTTCTGTTCTATAATCATACAGTTTACTTACACAAAGTATGTTTTTTTTAGTCAATAAACATGAAAAACATCATTAGATTTATGTTTCTCTACTTCAATATCTTCAGTTATGATTCCCATAATTTTTAAAGAACTATCATTGCAAAAAGTAACCGCTCCTCCATCTTGACATTCAACATGTTGTAATATTTTTATATAACCTGTCATGTCTGTAGAAAAGCATCTATCAAGAATCCATGGTTTTTTCCTATTAATTTCTTTTAATGAAATCACAACAACAAAATATATTTCATCATCCTTCTTATTATCAACTCTCATTTCGTTATTATCATAAGAAACTCGTTCTGGATGGAGTGTCATAAATCAATCAGCATGATGATAAGACTGATCACATATTCTTAAAACATCTTCTAAAAATTAAAATTGATTATTTGTTGTAATGTTTCTTAAATATTGAGAAATCACCTTTTCATCTTTTGGTGAGTATGGAATGTTACTCATTATTCATTCACTATTTCCTCCAAATTGCTCAAACCTTCCTCCAAGTAGAGATAAATCGGGCCAAAAAATATAAGAACTCTTCCCATATATTCCAAAACACTTGAAATATCCCTAAAATCTTGATTTTCTATTATATAATGATCTTTCATTATAGAAATTCTGTTAATGTTGATAAGTTCTTTCAGCTCTAGAAAACTCAGGATGCATGTCATCTATTCTTTTGAGTGAGTTTCCAACTTTTGTAGGATTGATAGGTTACTCACATCCTTTCTCCACTCATGTTTTACAAATACTTTTTCCATAACCTAAAATGCTAGAAGAATCAGATAAAACATTATTTTTATACGAGAAGATTTCATCTGATTCTCATGGTAAGCCTTTCCAGCAATCATGGATGTCTCAGATTTTACGTTAGTGGCTTTGAAGAAGATTTCATTCAACTTCATTAGGGAATTTTAGTACTCAATAAAATTTTATTGCAACTTGTTTACCTATCCTTATTTTTTTTCTAGCTTCTTGCTATGATATTCAATCATTTTCCATATTATGCAATTTTATGATTGTGAAATAAAATTTCATGAATGTATTCATCTTCCTTCTTGGTGACATCTTTACATCAATCATCAACATATTCATGATTTTTCTTCATCAAACTAATTTATTTCTTGAGAGATTTTTTTTTCTCAAGACATGCCAAATGTTGGGTTCTTAGTTGATATTCTCTGTAAGATTATTCACCACCTTCTTCACTCTATGAGGAAACATTTGTTTTATAAACTTTTTCAATGAATGTTGTGAATCTTTCATTACTTTCATCTTCTGAGGAATCATTGTCAGAGAATTCAGAATTAAACTTCTTGGTCAACTTACTTCTTTTCTTTCCATAAAATGTCCTCTTGATTTCCTTATAAGTCATCTCTTTTTTTCATTCTTGTTATACTTTTTCCATCGAGGATTCTCATTAGAAACATCTTGATATTCTCTAACATTATTCTTAGGGAAATTCATAATAATGTTTCTGATTCCAACACACTCAATACATTTGAGAGGATGTTTAGCTCCAGTTTTTTACTCTTCCTCATCTATAGTTCATAGATATGAGAGACATGATTTTTTCATTCAACTCGTCATCTTCCATATTAACGAACTCACAAGGATCAGCTTCATCATCATCTTGGATTTTCATCTTTCTTATCGTTTCAAAAGCTAGTTCATCATTTATATTATTTTTAAATATTGGTGCTTTCCTCATTTCATATGCAACAAGAATGATATGTAGTTAATCAAGAAATAAGTCATCCTTATCTTCTAAAGCTTAAATTTTAGAAACAAACCTATCTGGAAAGTTTCTCATAAGTTTCTTCAAAATTGTAGAATCGTCCAAGTCTTCTCTGAAGACTCTGATGTTTCATACAATTTCTTTAAATCTGGTGAATTATTCATCAATTGATTCATCATCTATCATCCTGATCTCTTCAAACATAATAATCTATATTTGTAGCTTGGCATCATTACCTTTTATGTTTCATTCGAAAACACTTTCCAACTTGTCCCATATGCTTTTTGATATTGTAAGACCCAACACCTTCTGATAATCCTTTTTTGATAAGGACATGAGAATTGCATTTCTATCCTTTCCCTCAATTTTTATATTTATCTTATCAGCAAACGTCATAGGAACATTTTTCTCAATAGGTGGAAATCCAATAGTATAAGCATCAATAACTTCAAGGCCATGAGATAGGAGATAAGGAATCATCCTATTTTTATATCCAAAATAATTCAATCCATCATACGTAGGAATTTATCTACTATTGATAGAATTGATATTATATTTGATAAATATTAAACAAGGGAACCTCCCTCTGATACCACTTAATGTTCGGTGGATCGAATAATAACTGAGATAGGGGTGGGTTGAATCAGTTGTTTAATAATTTATAAGTTTCAAAACATTATGAAACATAACCCTTGTAACCTGTTAATATTTATTACCTTATCAACCATTATCAAGAATCTCAAGAATGCAAGAAAGGTAAATCGCGAAAGGAAAACATGATTTACAAGGTTCGGCCTCAATAAAAGAACCTACATCCTTGCCATAGCCACTCCCTTGGGTTTATAGAAATCCACTGAAATGGAGAAGTGAATACAACTTGTACTAACTCTTGTTGGACATCTTATGTCTCCCAGTAGGAAATATTATATAGACTCATGTTAGTTTACAATATTTACTTAATGAAAAATTGAGCGAAACACAAGAATAAGACTATGTTAAGCTGCTCCTCAAATGCTCATTCTGAATCATACATCCAAATTTTTGAATCCAGTTTTCTAAAATCGGTCTTCTCAGCAAGATAAGATGATTCTGATTCATTTCTTCTCAAACACTCTATGAATATTCTTCAAGATGATAGGAAATTTTTAATTTGAATTCTCCATCACTCCGTGTTTTCCTCGTATATAATGTTGCAAATGAGTAAATGATCTGAGAACATATTTATAGGAAACTCAGAAAAAAAAAGTTGGAATCTTGAAAATCTTTCCCGCTTCATCAAATCTCAAAAACTCCTCAAATATCTTGAATTTAATCATCAATAATTGACTTCTTCAAATATCCTTAAATTCCTCCGAGATTTATGAAAAGTTGAAATTCAGGTTTTCTTGAACTCGTCATATCATCCTCAGAATGATAAGGATGGATCTTGGTTTTGATATTAGGTTTAGGAAACATGTTCAGGAAACCTGGTTCAAGAAGACTGGTTCACAAAAACTCATTTAGGAAATCTGGTTTAGGAAAAATGGTTCAGGAAAAATGGTTTAGGAAATGAGGTTCAAGAAAAGATGTTCAGTAAAACTGGTTAAGAAAAACTAGTTCAAGAAACAGACTCTGAATGTCAGGCTCAGGAATTAGACTCTGAATTTCTGGCTCAAGAAGTAGACTCAGAAATTTAGCTCAAGAAGTAGACTCCATATTTTTGGTTCAGGAAGTAGACTCCAAATTTATGACTCGGGAAGTAGACTTCAAATTTCGTGCTCAAGAAGTAGACTTCAAATTTCTATCTTAGGAACTAGACTCTGAATTTTTTACTCAGGAAGTAGACTCTGAATTTCTTGGCTCAGTAAGTAGACTCCAAATTTCATTCTCAGAAAGTATACTTTGAATTTCTAGCTCAAGAAGTAGACTTCGATTTTTTGGATCAGAAAGTAGACTCTGTATTTCTAGCTCAGGATGTAGACTCAGAATTTCTGGCTCAAGAAAGAGACTCCAAATTTCTATCTCAAGAAGCAGGTTTAAAAAACAGGTTCAGGAAAACAGGTTCAAGAATACTGGTTCAGGAAAAAAATTTCAGGAAAACTGCTTCAGAAAAACTGGTTCTGGGAAACTGGTTCAGGGAAACAGGTTCATAAAAAAAGGTTCAATAAAATAGGTTCACGCAAATAGTTTCACGGAAACTGGTTCTAAATTTTCTCAGAATTTTTATTACTGAAAAACATCAATCCTATTCACCATTTCTTCAACAAATTTTATCATGAAACTTTTCATGATTTGTGAGAACATTAAAATCAGCAAAGCATTGTCTGATTATGTTTTGAGAGATTGAGACACTTTCTTAACTTATGACTTCTTATTCTTCAATATAATCTTCTTTAAGAAAATATTAAGCAACCACCAACTTCAACTCTCTGTAAATCAAAACCATTTTTCAACAAAAACATTAGTTTTCAACAATTTAAAAACATTGATAAAAAACACCACCAATGATCATCATGAATCTAGAGGTTCATAATTTTTAATTAGTTTCCTTTTCCATTTTCTATTTGGATTAGTAACATTTATACAAAATTAACCATATTACCGGATAAAGGAGTAAATGTATGTTAATTTTTATGTAAAAGAAATAAAAATTTCTCTAACAAATAGATTTATCTTATTAGATGGGTGGATATTACAAATATCGATGAATGACTCAAATATATATCCACATCGTTCCATTTTCCTTTTTTATTATGAAATTTATACTTATTTGAGAAATGAATATATAAAAAATTTTACTGTATTGAATTTAATATATATAATTTCATTTCATTAGGATATGAAGTGGATTATTTTTCTGAAAAAATATTTTAAATACAAATTATTATTTTCTTATAATGGTAATTATTTATTATTATTTATTATTTAATAATAACTGAATTCTTACAAAATCCTTGCATAATATTTATTCAATTAATAGAGATATTAATTAAATTTTTTGAATGAATATAAAATTAATGAAATATGGTTAATTTTTTAGATTCAGGATTTATTATATACATATATAATAATAAACAGGTTACAAATTTTATATTATAATTCCATTTTTATCATCATATTTTCAAGGATATATTATTTTAATAGTTCCTAAAATGATATTAATAAAATCTTATGATAAATATATGTTATTAGAGTATTTATAATCATACAAATGAAGAAATAGTACGTGAATAATGAGTAGTGGTTAAAAATTTCATCCATTTTCCGTTGATGATCCAATTTTCACCTTATAAGTAAAATAATAACCATTTAATATTGGAAGAATTCAATACCATGGTCCATATTTAAATTGGTTACGTAACGAGTTAAAATGAATTATAAATTTTAAAGTGATATCTAAATCATTAAAATATTTATTGGATTATTATGGTAAGATTTATGATTATTTATAATGGATTAAATATCCTTTCAAAGAATTTACATTTTTTATACCTCAATTATATTTTATTGTTTCATAATTTTCAAAAAAAATAACATTAATGATAATTTATATTAAATAATATTTTATGAAGTGATTTAAAATTTATAAAAATAATATATATGAAAAAATGAATTGGATATAGTTTAAAATAAAATTTATGGTCCATTTATATGTAAAATCTTATTATATATTTTATAAACCATAATTTCTAAAAAACATTGATATTGATGTAATTTTTAAAAATGGGTATAATGGAGATAAAACCAACACATAATGGTTTGAAAATTTCCTAAACCTATGAAAATATTATTTAAGGAGAAAATTTCAAATCAACCTCACCATATCAAGGATAGATATCTTGTTTTCATAACATGATACTAATAATTAATTTATATTATTTTAATACTCTACGTAATTCCATGAGTGTCTCTCTCCACACTTATAAAAGGAAACCTCTTCACCTCTCTTCCTCAAGCACTTTAAAGCCATCATGATTAGATATAACCTACCCAATACTCTTGAAAGAATTTATATACCTGATGTATTTATTTTTTTATTCTCAATATATGATCCCAAGAGTATTAATGAAAGGATCTAAAGGAGGCATATTTATGGAGAGGTAAACATCATACCCGAAATCATTCAATTTATTTCATCCTATTACAAATCAGAATCTATGGTATTAACTATTAATATATTAAGTATCCGAAACAAAATTAATAGTTTTTATTATTATTAAAAACTAGTATAGACCCTTTATTCCATCAATTGATAAGTGAAATAAGTTCTCATGTTTTGTGTGGACTACCACCACCACCACATAGAGATAAAATTCATTTCCCCTCACCATATTTCTTAAATGGTAAATATTGGGTACTTAATTTTAGAAAATTATTTTTACGTAATTATTATTATTTTATAATTATAAAATCATATCAACCTTTTTACCTTCCAATATATTGAAAATTGATAATTTCACCTGTGTGTACATATAGACTACCACCTCAATAATGCAACGTGATTAATTAATAATTTTGACATATCATGGTTGGTAATAAATATAGATTTAATGAGTTAATATGATATATATGATATTATAGTTCATCTATATTGGTTAATTACTATTTAATATTTTATGTTTCAATGTATTGAAATGTGAAAAATATTATTTATACCTATAAAAAGCCAATCATCCCCATGAATGTTGTAAATTATTTTTTAATATCAATAATTATTAGATGAATCTAAACATATATATATATATATGATATTTATATCATGGTTGTTATCCATTATAAAATGGAACTATTTTCCAATAACAATTATTAGAACTACTGATCTAAAATTCTCATTATGAAGTATACAGTTAACAAATTGGAAAATGATTTTGATAAAAAATTATTATTAAAGAGGTTATAAAATTATATAAATGTACAATATATTATATTATAAGTACATATCAAATTTAATTATTAAATTTTTATTAATTGAAACTTTTTATTTTCTAGGATTGTGGTATTTATGGGAAATTCAAACATGAGGTAAGATATTTTCTTTTTCAGTTTTTATTTTCAGGAAGAAAATTCTATATTCAATAGTTATTTACTTTTATATGGTGTATATAGTTTCCATAAATATATTTTATAATGTTCATAATTTAAATTGTGGGGATTTAAATATCCCTATTTGCATATATTTTTTATATATGTTTGATTTGAATGATACCGCGTTGTAAGTGTTTTTGGTGCAATCTCATTTTTTACCCAAATTATTGTCTTTATGATTGAAATTATTAAATTTTAGGATCCCCATATAAATAATATCATGAATATTCCATATAATATGGTTATTTTTTGAGAATAATTTTTTTCATTTCATTTTTTCTCCGTTTATGATATCATTATATCGAACGAATATTTGTAATGAAAATCAAAATTATTTCTCTCTTTAGTAAAAAAATCATTTCCAGCAATGCCAATTTTTTCAAAAACTATTTTCAAGAATAATTTTACTATTATAATATGATTTTTAATATCATTTTTACCAATTTATAAAGTTTGTCTTTATTTTTGAAACGGAATATTTTTACGTTATGAATGAATAACTTTGGACATATTACTAAAAATGTGAAATTAATTTTTGTGATCATGTAGACGTCGGGAATTGAATTTACCACAATAGTGGATTCCAAATCATTTGAAGATTAAAATATTTTTTTACAAGTATATTTTCAAAGAAAACTATTTCTATAATTTTTTGGAATTTTTTTATTTTAATGTTTAAATTTCAAAATTAAATGGTTATTTTCTTCGAGAAATATTCCATGTTTTTAATGGTATTTTAAACACAAATGACATCATTTGATGTTATTAATGAATTACTAGAGATGTAACTCCATTATTAAAATCAATATATTTATATTCATGAACAATGATTATATTCTTTTTAATAATGATTCAATTATTTCTATTTTATTCCAATTAGTTTATTATGTTATGAAACCCATTTATTTTCCACAGGTTATGCTATGAATAAATGATAAATTTTTATGAATCTATTTTTATTTTCATGAGTTATTATATGATGAATGTTTTATGATATTGATGCGCACAAAAGTATGATTTAAATTTTTTGATGGGTGTCCCAAAAAACATACAACCATATAAATATTTGGGTAAATTTTGATATCACATTAGATTAAAAGCACTAGAATTGAGTGTTAACCTATTTTAGCAAGGGAAATATTCCATATGATAGTTAGTGGTGTGAACCATTAATATGGATAAACTAGTTTGAGGAGAGATCATAATCCACCATGATAGTCTTGGATTTTATCCTTGGGCACCGATGAACTAATTTTCCATTAACATTTATATGGAATGAAATTAGTTAATTTTCATATGTTATTATGTCACTACTCATATTCTTGTAGTATATTATGATTCATGTCCAATTAAATACAATGGTTTTTTTATTACATAAAATTATAACATAAGATATAAATTCAATGATTATCAAATGTTATACTCATGTTCTAATATATATAATCCATGTTTATCATTATGTGATCATTTATATCTTTGTTATTTCCCCTTACTAAGAGTTATCGATCTCTTTTTCTTATGTATCATTTTCCTAGGTTATGAAAAATGATTTAAAAATGATACAAATTCTAGTTTTAAAGAACATATTTGGAGATGATATATATCATATATGAATATGTTAATTATGAATACATGTTTTTAAATTTATTATACCAATATGATTCATCATTTGATCATAATTTCATGCATTGAATATTCATCTAATAAGATTTGATATTTATATATGAAAACCTTGGTTTTCAATAATTAGTACTAGAGAACAGATTAGTTACCTTTAGAAACATGGATGGAAAAAATAACTGTGAACCCCTATTATACTCATATGAAATTGATAATGTCTTCTGTTATGGTTAATTAATAAGAGTTTATTTAATAAAATTTTCACCGTTTGGATATTATAAATATACATAGTTTTAGAACATATTCATATAGGGTAATAAACACAAAAAGAGTTTGTTGAGTTTATTTTTACTATCAATATAATTCATGGTGTTTAGAACCAATATACGTTTCCATTATATCCTTTGGATTTTTGTTGAAAGCTTTTCGATACACATTAAAACCAATTAACATGAGCAATATTTATCCCTATAATTAAATTTAAATTAAATATGGACACATTTAGAGAGATTATGTATTATTTTTATATATTATTTATCTAATAAAATACTTTTGGATGCATATAAATTATTTTATAATCATAAAATAAGAACAATCCCAACACTATCCAAAAAATACAATATTTTTGTTAAGTCATTTTTATTTCCTTTTAAGTGGGAACATAATTTAAATAAAAATTTTGGAACATTAATATAATATTCAATTCAAACTAAAATTCTTTTTTGAAATAAAAATATTAAAATTCGGTTTGGGTTAATGTTTTTATTTTTTATTTCAGATTTTATTTTTTAAATAGAAATGAAAAATACTGCATTTATGTTCAAAATATATTTTTCATCAAATATATTTATAATGATGAATTACATTTTAAATTGGAAATAAATTTTAATTATATGAAATTTTTATAAAATAATTTTTTTTGGCCATTGTAATAAATTTCACTTTGACATTTTGTATAAAAAACATAACAATATTTTGTAATTAATTACCTTAAAACCCAACATTGTCAACTTTTCTGTGGAAATAAATTTACAATAATTTTTCCCACAAATATGGTTGGAATTTGAAAGAAATGGATTACATGTTTCGAATTATAAAATTTTATAATTTATAATAGAGTTATAATTGTTTTGGAAAAAAAAATATTAGTGAATGTAATTAAAATTAACTACGACTATTAATGTAAAAATAACATAATAACGGAAAAAAATGCAATCTTAGGGGTCCAAATGATCAGGAAACTTTGAAAAGATCCATTGTATTGAAATATTTCGACTTTAAAATTAATTTTATGGATTTTGGTCCATTATGGGATCAAATTTCCATGAAAAAAATGTGGGTATGTTTCCCTTTCAAAAATTTATATGAGTTCCACTCCTCCACTATTAAAAGGTCACCCCTCTTCCCACTTCCTCACATATCTGAACCATGTTTTTTCAAAATAATCTCCCAATAGACCATAATCTTCTTATCCCAAATCCTAGAATAACATTATTGGCCCTAATGAAATCCAAGTATTTTATTTCATGAAAACCAACATGTGTTACCCGATTAAGTGGTAACATATTTCCTCTAGATCATTAGCTTTATTTTAAATCTATACACATCAACTATTAATATTCTTTAAATTCAAAAAATAAAATTATTCTCAATCTACTATGATATTTTTGTGTTTATTGTAAGAAATAAACTTACACACAAACTCATCTAATGGTTAACGATCATATTGTTTGTGTCAATTGCGAACTACCGCCTCATGAAATAGATATTCCTAATTATTCCATAACCACCTAAAATTATGTTACTTATGGTGGAAAAACAATTTATATAAGATATATATGATATATATATTTTTATTATTTTTTTTAATATCAAATTTACATTATACATTCCCTATCTTGGGAATACGATAACATTTTTTCTGAAATTATGGACTACCGCCTCCTCAATGTTGATTTTATTTATTCACGCTATAACTAGAAGGTATTAATGATAATTATAATTTACAAATGTAACATATGTGAAATATATGAAATACTTTAATTATATTATATTACATTTGTACTTTATTTTTCATTCATTTAATATGAAAAAATGATTAAAGTAGTATTCATGTATACGTACGACCTACCGTCTCGATGAATGGCTCATTTCATTACTTGTCTCCAAAAATTATATATTATAATAAATACATACATAATGAATATATAAGCTAATTAATTAATGGATTACATTATAGTAATGATTAAATAATGATCTATTTAATATTAAAAATAATTAAAAAGTCAAAATATAATTGGGAAAATTAAGCAATTAACACATGAAACAGTTAAAATAATGAATGATTATAAACAAACATATAATAAGATATTATAAGAATATGATATATGATATTATAAATATTATTTTTGTTCTATTACAAGTTTTTAACATATATTTAACCATTAAAAATGAGGTTGATGTTAGATATCTAAAAAATGAAACACAAGGTAAGAGACTTCATCTCAATTTACATTCCATTCAGAATGATTTGATGTTATGCACCACATCAATTTTATATAGCATATATATTTACCTTTTTAAAATTATATCATGAATACCCTTATTCATATGATATTATATGATTCATTTAATTTAATAACCTCATGGTTATTATGATTCAAATGTTTCAATGTGGTTTGGAAAACATTGGAATGTTTAATGATTATTATCATCCAGAATTTTTGAAATGATTACCTTTCTAAGGTCACTCATTTTTTTATTGTTATAATTATCTTGAAATAAATAATTTTATTATAATCATATTTCATTTAAAATTTACTTTAATATCCATATTTTTATCTGATGGATATTATTATTTCATAAAGTGTATCTAATTTTAAATACGGTGCTAGCTTTGAAAATTATTTGAATAAATTGGAATTATCAATGAATCTATATCTTTTATTAAATATTGATATTTGATAATTAATATGATATGTTGAGTAAATTTATTATTATATATGATAAATTATATGGATATTAGATGTCTTTTTGGGCCCTAACTTTATATAGATCCTTGATACAGAAATAGGTTCTCATGAGACATTTCTGTTGGAAAAATTATACTAGTTTCTAACTGTATTTTTAAAATGTTTGGATGATAGATGATGATAGTATATAAACTAATGTGACATTGAAATTAAATCCAATAATTAATCATTTCCATCATATTTATTTTATTTATCATTGTTATTATCCATCGGGAATTTATATGATAAAATATCTAGATGATTTAATTATCAGATTGTTGATGAAAAGGCTTGTGTTTTTAGTTTCAGACCATAAAATATTGATTATTACATAGTAATATAAATGTCATGTGATATTATATATTTAAAATTATATGTTGGTTTATTTTCAAGTGATTAATTATTTCATCCTCCCAACTTATTCATAATGAGGATTAGATCTCACACTTAATATGTTTCCCTCACCTAGGTTATGAAGAGTAATACATTGAATTATTTTCAAGGATGCTAGTTATATCATTTTACTATGTATAATTTTTTTTATTTGATATATTCAAATGTATTATATATAATATGATAGTAATCCATTTTTCCATGATTTCTAAACTAATCATTTTTTGGGATTTATGTATGTGTAATAATATCAATGTAATAAAGTAATGCACTGGATTTGGGATTCTAGGGATGGTGAGTTATAGTTGTTATCAATGATATTTTAGTAGCAAAATTGGAAACTAGATTTAGAAAATATAAATTAAGGAATATGACTCTGTGATCAGCAATATGGATAAGTATATAATAACATACTATAATTTTGGTAGGAATGTGATTTTTTGGGTAGTCATAGAAAAAAATCTTTTTTTGGAAACTATAAGTTGAAGTGGTTCTTGAATTATTATTCCCAGGTGTAACAAAATGGACTGGGTGTGCCGAGACTTAACTCTTATAACCTGGTACATTACAATGGTCCTTACTATTCACCTGGTTAGATAATATTAGGGGACACACATAGGTTATTTCTAATTTTCATTACATACCATTTTTAGGGATTTAATTGTAGTATTTTCCCAAATTAAACAATGTTAATGATTTGATGATTAATGATGCATAAATTTATGTAATGATATATAACATATTATGAATTATACATTATCTTTCTATGAGATAACCCATTATATTCCATTTTTAAAAAATTTCAGGTTGAATGACATTTGGTGTCAATAATCACAGAAAATGTATATATTTCCATGTTAAATAAAACAATAAAATGGGTATTGGAACAGAAAAAATAATGGATATATTTGTAAAACATAATCATTTTATAAAAAATAACCTTTCCAAAATTTATAAACTTATTCCATGGAAAAATTATTCTATACATGATAAAATTATGTTGCAGAAGCCCCCTATATCTAGTGGGCTACAATCCAATTTTATATTATCATTGGATTAAATATCTAGAGCAGATATTTACAGTCATTCAATGTAGAGAAATTTAAAAGTGTACACTTGTGGATTATTGTCTCCATGGTGATATAGATCAGTGGTGGTATCTGATCCATAATACAATGGAGAAATATGAAATTGAACTCATTGAATGAAGAACATTTAAAGAGACACAATTTAAAAAATACTTCCCTCAGGATCATAAAATATAAAAGAAGAGTGAGTTTTTTAGAATAATGAAAAGGAAGAAAAGAGTGTTTTAAATTATAAATATATTGTTGATTTTTTTTTTCTAATTATGATTCTGATTATATAAAAAACATAGTGTATGATCGACCACTTATTTTTTGGTTTTAATCCTACTCTCTACAGAGAACTAGTATCTCGTAAGTTATCATTATATAAACAAATAGTTTTATTTTACATTAAAATATAGATTATATATTATGGAATCAATATATTTAAGGGAAAGGAATATAATAAGTGATTGTCTGAGCATCATGAAAATGGATATACATTAAAGAAAAATATAAAATTTTATACTTTTCTATATTGTTAAAACTGTTGAAAAAACAAAATTGGGAAATCAATGAAGGGACTGAATGTTTTTTTATAAGTGAAGGGATAGGGGTAACCTTACTCAAGATTGAAATGGGTAAATGGAAAGAGTAATATCCAAAGATTCAACTACTGGGAGATGTGGTACTATGAAAATTAACTCTCTACATTTTATAGGAATCTACAACAGAAGAGGCCAAGGGGAGATTTCCATACTTATTCAATCACTACAACATAGGTAGAAGTACCAAATGACATGGTGAATGTTATGTTAATCCTATATTCAAATTTACCCTATACGTTTTTTTATTTGTGACTATCTCCCTTTTTAACATCTATATTGTTTTCCAGTAATAATAGAAATTTTTATTATGATTTAATAAGAGTGATTCTGGTCCATAATCCTATGGGAATTATCATTGCAACAAATTTATATCCGGGAGTCCCAATAATGACACATAAATGTGATTTAGGTACCAACTATATTGTCATACTTATGATTAAATTTTATATAACCCTTGGTATAGACTGTCTCTCAAAATATGATTCAATGATTAATTGAATATGAATAAAAATTATGATTTGTGTGGAGGATGTATGATCCCCCATCATTAGTGCATAAGAATCCTCACCAGATTTTAATCTAGATCCTCCCTCAGTGGCTATAAGGAATTAAATTCATGTGGAGGATGAGAAAATTATTCCTAGTGAATATTAATATAATAATCATTTCGATTATGTAGCTATTGTGAATTAAAACAAAGATGTATTTTTTTTGAAATTACATATATATCCAAAATATTGTGAAATCAAATTTTCTATTGATTTAATTCCTAATGAAATGAAAATATATTATACTCCATATAGAATGAGAATTGTGGAATTAGTGGAATTGAACAAACAATTAATATATTTGATTATAAGGATTTTATGCACACTATTATGTCACCATGGGTATCCCCTTCTATCTTTGTTAAAAATAATGATGGATACCTTAGGTTGGGTGTTGATTATATGGATAGAAATTAAAATAAAATTATGAACATATATCCTCTACCTACCAGGGATGAATGTTTTGATCAGCATTATGGAGACCAATATTTTTTTAAAGATTGAATATTGTACTAGTATAACCAATTGTTAAATGAAAGGGAATAAATTATAAAGACAACTATTCAGATGATGTATGAAAATTATCTGTTTATTTTTATTCCATTTGGATTGACTAAAACACCTATTTTTATATCGATATAATGGAAAAACTAGTTATGGATGTTCGTGATGATTTTTTGTGGTATGAATTGATTATATTATGGTGTTTTCAAAAAGCTATGAGGACCATTAAAACCACATTCAATCCATTCTTAGTAATCATATAATTGAAGATAGATATGTTAAATTTATCATGTTTAAATTTTGGATTTAAGTATTCTCTCTTCATGGCCATCTTGTTTCCAATGATGGAATATTAGATGATCATGCAATGGAATAAAACTTCATAGAATGGACTACACCAACAAGATTAACATAATTATATAGTTTCATTGGTTTTGGATGAAAAATTATTTGATAAAATGAATAGAATATTAATACATGCTCTAATTTTGACTAAAACAAATAGGGGTGATGGGTTTTTCATATCTAGTGCTGCATCAATGATGGTTATTCGATGTGCCCTAATTAAAAATGATAATGATATTTCATATACGTAAATAATTTTGAGGACTCCTTAAAATAACTATCCAACCCATGATTAAGAATTAGTCGATGTAATTTGTGCTTCATAAATCAGGAAAAAGTATCTCTATGGTG
Source organism: Viscum album (assembly GCA_963277665.1). Lineage (NCBI taxonomy): Eukaryota > Viridiplantae > Streptophyta > Magnoliopsida > Santalales > Viscaceae > Viscum > Viscum album. The sequence goes on along the minus strand of OY728166.1, from coordinate 547,443,898 downwards.
AAATATGTAATATATAAACAAATTATAAGATCTGTGAACGCCTCTTATCATAGAAGGATCTCATGATAAGACAAAGGTGATGGATGAGGCTATTGAGGTATTATGATTTCTAAATACACTACTATATAGGGAATGAAAAAAAGGTTGTAGATGCTAGAGTATAATGTTTCCTAGATTACTTACCCAAACTAGGATCAAGAAGGATCCTATATTCATGGATCTAGTAAATATGGAAATGAATATTTCTAAATTTGTGGATACATAAATCATTTATCAAATGAAGGGAATCCATATTTATTAGAAAGGATAAATAATTCCTAATCTGATGATGAGGACATTCAAAAGATAATCAAATCATTTAATTATGGATAATTATAATACTTTTTTGTTAATATGGTTTACTAAAATTTGTAATTTTGAAATGTGATATGACTTTAACTGGTCAAATAAAAAATTGGTTGATGATTTCCATAGATCAAATTTCCCTATACACTCAAGAACCATAATGATTTATAGGGACCTTACATATGATATTTTTGTGGGATAACATGGATCCTGAAATTAATGATTATGTTTACAGGTACGTGGGTTTTCAATATGTGAAAGCTATGAGGTAGTATCCTAACGGATTCCTAACATCTCTTCACACTCCAATGTCTAAATTAGATTAAATTACTATGGAATTTTTCATATTACTACCAAATAATTCTAGAATAAATGATTCAATATGGGTTATCATTTCCATAATAACTAAATATGATTATTTCCATTCCATAACTTAAGATCTTAATTATTGTAACCTCAAAAGAATATGCACTAAGGATGTTGTAAGATGTCATGGTGAAAATCCAGAAATTGTTTCAGATCAAGATCCCTCTTTAAATTGTAATTATTTAAAATTATTCAAAAGGATATTTTTATTGAGCTTTGTTTGAGCACTACATAAGATCCTCAATCAATTTGGTAGTCTAAAATAACAGTTGAAACAATTGAAGAAATGTTGAGTTTGTGTTCAAGTGAATTTCAAGGTATATGGGATAAGTAACTTCCATTGGTACGGTTATCATATTACAATAAATTATTTTATATTATTGAAATGGAGTTATATAAAGAATTATATAGAAATATATTTCAATCTCATAAATGTTGGGATTAATTTGGTGGACGAGAATTTTTAGGCCCAAAACATGGTGTATAAAAGACATAAATGGTATATTCTATTCATTCTCATAGTTAGAACAATAGTTGTGATGATAACTAGATATAAAATATTTGGAATTCCATTTGGGGTACGGTGTTTACATAAAGGTATCATCATGGAAGGGTGTTATAAGGTTTTGTATTAAAGGAGGACTGAGTCCCAGGAATATCCTACCATTTTATTTTCTTGAATGTGTTGGAGCCGTCGATTATTAATTAATAATTACACCAAATCCCTTAAGGGTACACAATGTGTTCCATATATCTCTCATAAAAAATTAATTTAATGACCCAAAAAATGTTCTCAAATAAGGTTAAATTGATTTATAATATTACCTCTAATACCTTAAAGAACCATATATATTCTTGATAATAGGGAGAAAGTATTGTGAAATTAGATAACTTGTCTGGAAAAGGTACTATAGAGTAATAAAAAATGCAAGGATGAAAAAAGGGAACCAATGATTTATATGAAGTAGATCTAACTTTTTTATGGTAATATGGAAAAAAATTAAGGAATAAATTGTGGTAGTTTAGATTAAATTATTAACCTATGTCAGTTCCATATTTTTGGATAGATTTGGATGATAACTTTACAATAGACATAAAATCCAACTTAAACAAATAAACTATTTTGTCTTGTTTTTCACAATAAATATTAATCTCAATACTTTTGAGAGTTTATATAGTAATAATATATATTATATATCGAATGAAATATTTATAAATTAATCTAATATTTTTTATAGGTATAATATAAGAACAATTCCATTACTACAAATGAAATAATATATTTTTATTAAGGTATTTTTATCCCCATTTAATGGATAACCTATTTTAAATAATTATATTTTTAATTTATAAATTATATATCAAAATAATTATCATATATTAAGGAGAAAAGTAAAAATTATGTTAGGATAATTTTTTGGTATTTTTTGGTAATGTTTCGTTTTTTTACAAATATTGAAAAATACCGAATTTGAGTTCAAAATTAATTTTCATATAATTAATTTGTAATGTTATATTAAATTATAAATTAATTTAAAGTCTTAATTAGATAAATTTTTATCAATTATTACAATATAAACCATTAGAATAAATTTCACATTGAGATTATGTATAAAAACTGAGAAATATTTTAGATGTTTTTAATTTAAAACACCACATTGACATCCTATCTTCAAGAATAAATGTAGATTAAATCCTGAATTATTAAGTTATAGGAATTTTAAAAAATTTAATCTACAATTTTATATCATAATAAATTATAATTTTAAATAATTTATTATTAGATATTGAGAAAAAATATATTAGCGAATGTAATTAAAAATAATTTCAATGATTATAGTAAAAATATGCTTGACAAGAAACTAATCATTATTATTATGAGATTAAATGAAAAATATACCTTTCAAGGAGCCATTGTATTGAAATATATATTACCTAACCACCATTGGATATAATTTTTTCTATTTTTGGATCAAATTTAAATGGGAATAACATGGGTGAAATTCCATGTCCAAAAATTTACAAGAGTGTCATTCCACCTATACTATAAAAGGCCTCAAATCCTTCCACATACACACACCTCTCTAGAAACATCTGATGAACCATGATCTACCCAAATAGCTACACAACATCACTCCCCTAATCCAATAATCTTCCCATTCGGAAGATATATATATATATTGAATCCCTTAGGTGCAAACCGAAAGTAGTTACCTAATTAAGGGGATATATATTTCCTCAAGAACTTTAGTTTTATTTCTATTCTCCAACCCTTATCTCTTCTTATTAGACGATTATATAAGAAAACTTATCCCAAATAAAATATGTTATTTTACTTATTACTTTTATACTAAACATACACATACTTTCATCTACTGTGTAATAAACATAGTTTTTATTTGAATAGTGATATATGTCCTCATGAAATGATGCATGTTCTTCTTTCATTTACAATCACACATAGTGTTCATTATGATGTAAAAACAATTTATATATGATATATATGATATTTTTAATGTTTTTATTATTATTTAAATATTATATGGAATATACGATAATGATTTCTGTCATTTTGGAAGACTACATCATCGTTTATGGAAGTGTGGACTACAACCACCTCAAAGTGAATTGATTAGTTCAGACTATACATGTAATGTATTAAGGGTAATTTTAATAATACTATATAAATTATATTTTATATATAAATTAATATAATTATATTATATTTATGTGTCCTTTAATTTTAAATTATTTTAATATGAAAAATAAATGATTTTTTCATTCATTCGTACATATGACCCAACATATCCATGAATGGTGAATTGCATTTCTTCTTCCCAAAATATATAGATTATTCTGAATAAATATGTAAAAAATATATAATATTATTATTACATGTTCTAAATTAAGTAGGTGATTAAAAAATTCTATAAATAATAGGACAACATCTATCAATTAAAAAATTTCTTGACAAAAATAGGGGATTAACAATCGAAATAGTCAAAATAATAACTGGTTTTTAAGATAGGGTATTAAGATATTATAATTAGATGATATATGATATTATAATCATGGTTATGGTTATAGTACAAGTTTTTAACATATTTTAAACCACTATACAATAGGTTAATGTAAGATCACCCCATCATCCCAAAAAGAAAACACTAGGTAACAGACTTCATCTAAATTTACATTCCATTATGACTTATTTGTTATTTTTCACCACCTCATTTTTATATGGTCATTATATTATAAATCTAAAGTCATATAATTAATAAAAATATTATAAAAATAATATGTTTTTCTTTTAATTACATACATTCATGGATATTATGATTCAAATGTTTTGAAATGGTATGGGATGCTTTAAAATGTATAAAGATTATTTTCCTCAAGAATGATATTAGCTATTACATTTGAGAAATCATTTGTTTATCATTAATATTATCTTCAAAAATTATATTTATTATAATCATTATTCAGTAAAAAATTTCATATAATGGATAATAATAATTCCTAAACCATATATCATTTTACATCCACTGTTTAATTTGACAGTTTTTTGATTAACTAGGGAATTATTGAAGAATCTTAATCTTTTATTTAATATGGATATTTGATTACACATATATATTATTTATTAAATTGATTATACAATATTATGAATTTGTAAGAATGAAATTATGGGTGTGGATCAAACATTATATAGCTTCTTGATGCATCAATATGTTCTAATGAGACAATTATGTTAGCCAAATTGAATAGATTTCTAAATGTAGTTTTGAACTATCTAGAGTATAGATCTTTAAATTATAGGACCTCATGTACCTTTGAAATGATGTATAGTATATAAGAATTTTCATAATATATATTTTATTTATTATTGAAATCATCCATGTTATTTTAATTTGATAAAATATATTGATTAATTTCATTATCAAATTACTAATATACTGGATTGTGTTTTTTGTTTCCAACCTCACCTCATTGATTATCACTAGTATAGTAGTTTGGGTGGAATTTTCTATCAATTTTTTACCTTTTAATGTTTCGTTATTTCCATTTCACCATTATTTATTCTTATTTACATTCACTTATAGATCATTTTAACTTTCCCTTTTTATGATTCCTTTCCCCAGGTTATGAAGAAGAATCCATTTAATATATTTTTAGGATTCTATTTATTTAATTTTAGTATGTGCCATGTTTTTTTATTACCTAATGTATTATTTGTATTATGTATTTAATAGTGATTTACAATACATTATACCTAATCATTCTTTTGATATTTGTTTCATTATAATCATGCTAATGTAATAGAATAATGCCCCGACTCCAGCTTTCCTTAGTCGGGATGATACTTAGTGAGTGTAAACATACTAAACACCTAGTTTGAGACTCCAAAGGGTTATTATATAATTAATTCATGTTTTCTATATGATGAATTATGAATCATATGAATAAAAAATAACAATGAATTGCATATGATAAACTGAAGGTGTAATATAATTGAATGATGGTGTGAAATTTTGAAATTCTATAAATTAGTTATCATGATTAATCGCTATGATTATTTTTATCTCACACTGTGGTAATTGGTTTTAGATAATGTGATGAACAAAGAGGAATCATGATAATGCTAAATGTAACAAACAATAGAATGATTTTCCTAATGGGATATTAAATAAAATAAGGATCGAATGATGAGAATTTATAATTATGACTAATCTGCTATCGTGATATAAGGTGAACAATGAAAAATATAGTTGATTTTATAAATCATAAAATATTTTGAAGATGGAAGATAATAAAAAATCATATTGTAATGATAAAATATGAAATAAGGATAAATTTTCATCTTTCTAAAATTTGGGAAGGCAAACCTAGGGGATAAATTAAAGTAATGGGAATCTATTTTATACATGGAAATGATGACTATAATGAATCAAAATAGAAATGAATACCATGTAATTTTATTGGAAAACTATTGAATTATATATTTCAATGAACCAATCCAATGGAAATTACCAATAATAAATAAGGGAATATATTATGTTGATTATTAATGTGAATTTAATTAAAGCTAATATATTAGCAACCCTGAATTATTCTATAAATGTTTTTTTATGAATGATATCCACAATATAATAATCATGAGAAATAAAAAGATTATTCAGTTGTAGTTTTCTTTTAATGATTTAAAAAAATATATTTAATGTAATAAAAACCAAAGATAAGTGATTTAGTGGTAAGACATTATTTCTAGATAATATTTGATTAATGAAAAAATAATACGTAATATGTGATTGAATTTGAGTTAATAATGATTAGTTGGGATAACGATATTATTTCATTTATTGATGTAAACAGGATATTGTTGGTAACAATTAAATTGGTTAGTGGGTTGGTGATTAATGTATTTATGTTATCTTTGATGATGTTTATTAAAAAAAGTTATTTGAGGGAATTTATAAAATAGTCTGTGATATTATTTATATAACAAAGATAGTACTATTTTTTTGAAACATATATGATTTTGTTGAGGTTTTATAGTGGTTAATGATATTAAAATGTTTTTAGATAAATAATACAATGACATGTTTCTTATATAACATTATGGGATTAAATATACTGTTAGGGGATAAATGTTTAAAAAATACTTTAGATTATTATAATTTGAACCATGTTAGATATATTTTGCAAAAGTATTGTTGTTTGAATTTTTATAATTGACTACATTCATCATTGGGGGTAATTATATAGGTTTTAGTGAATTTTGTTTTATATTAATCCATATTGGATAACATGTTTTAACAATTTTTAATTATATTAAAAAGTATTATATGGAATGAATATATTATAATTCATTTATAGACATAATAATTTATTCAACGTTAATTTATATTATTTATTAATGAAAACCTTATCATCAATATTAATTTATATGGTTAAATGATGATGTGAATAGTTATCACAGCATAACCAAAGGGTGGAATTGTTCAAATGAAAAGAAATGAATAAACATAAGTATATTTTCACACATATTTTATATTCATTAAAAAACAACCCTTAAGGATTTTGAAAAGTATAATAGGAAAAAATTTATCATTGTACATTAAATTATTATTAATTTATGATCTATACACCACTCATTAATATATGGTATTTCAGTTTTATAATTTTCCATAACCATTTTCTCTCTTACAATCTATTATTCATTGTTTGAATGTTTTCTTCTACACATCTCGAATTTAGCTTTACACCAATGTTCTAGTTATCTAGAAACATAATTATGTTATTTATTGGTTATTCGTTATGTTTCCCACTTTCCCATATTAAAATAACATTTATTATCTATTTGTAGAATATGTGTATTTAATAATGATATTTTAAAAAATTTAATATTTAATGATTGATATAATATTGAAGGGTGGACATTATGGGATGTAAATAAATAACAAAAAAATATATTTTGTATTAATAATATGGTTAATAGTTTTCATAATAGGAATTACAAAGCTTTATGAGAACAATGATGTATTAATAAAATATATTTTTAAAATTTTACAATGATAACCATGTCGATGAATTAGAAAGTATGAATATGATAAAATGAATTATTAATTATATGTAGAATAGTCTTAATAAATAAATATATATCACTTTATTATTAATAAGTCAGTACATAAATTTATTGGGATGTGATTTTATACATAAAAAGAATTTTTTTAAAAAAATTCATTGCATTTTCATAATGGAAATTATAATTATATTAATAAATATAAATAAATTTATTTTAAAAAAATTATTTTTAAAATATTAATCTAATAACTATCTTGAATTTATTTCTTTATAATTTTTTGGAACATTTTTCTTTCTGTAAAATAGTAAAAATACTAATTTTTTTTAAAACTAATTTTTATTTAAAACTAATTTTTAATTTGATGAATTTTAAATGATCGATTTAATTATGAAAATGTAATGAACTATAAAATAATATTATTTATATTATTTAAAATATATTATGTTTAAAGGAATGATATTTTTATTTTATAACAATCTAAATAATATTATACCTCAAAAATAAATTCTATAAAACAAATTTTCATTGGCGTTTAGAGGATTAATTCTAAATTAAATAATTTAAATTATGTGAATTTAATAATGAAAAATGGATTCCATAAATTGAATTATAATGTTAAACTTTGGTAAATATAACAATTTTATTTTTTATCAATATGAATAATTTACTTTGTAACATTTTTTCACAAAAATAAGACTAAAACTGGTAAAACGAGGTTAAATATATTGGATAAGACTTTAAAATGTCTCCAACCCCTTATTTTATCCTATTATATTGGTGGATTTCGACCATGCACATCCAATAAACGTTATTTGTCCTTAAGGGGCCATTTTTCATTGACAATTATTTTATTTAATTTATAAGAAGAATAAATACTAAATTTCACACTCTTAACATTATAAAAAGTTTTATAAGACTATGTTGGATATTTTTTGTGATAAATATTTATTTGAAACATGAATAAATTTTTTTGTGATGAATACATTTTTATATTTTTTGTTATTTAATAATTCCAATAAGTTTTTACGGAAGAATTAAACTATATTAATTTACAAAATTGAAGAATAATATTGATAATTTTAGTAATATTAATATTAATAATATTTAGTTGAATTATTTGGATTCATGCTATTTCTAGATAAATATTACACATTATATATGTATCAATGGTTAATATTATAATTTCACTTTTTTAGGATGTTTTCATTATAAAATTTTTTGAATTTCACTTAAAATGACATTAATAGTATTTTAAGTTGTATTTATATTATTAAAATATATAAAAATAAAAATATAATGATAATAGAAAACTGATATTTGAAATGGATATTTTTTTCCCTTTAAAATTTATGATTCAATTCCCACCTTATTAGTAAATTTGTAATTCAGTAATATTAGATGAATACATTTTATGGTTAAGATTAAATTTTTCTAAATAGGGTGTTCACATTAAATAAAGTCTCTAAAATGGTATATAATGATATAAAATAATTTCTATATGAATATATTAGCATCATAAATTTCATATCTTCTAATATATATCGTTTTGGAACATTTTTAAAATATCTATTTATAAATTATATTATAATATTCCATGTATTTCTTATAAATGATACTAATAATATTTTATAATAAAAAAATGTTATTAAATTAATAAAAATTCATAAAAGAATCAAAATTTATTATGAGGAATGTATATCGATTAAAATATCAATCATGATCCATTTATGATACAAATTCAATTTTTTTGTATCCTACCATACCCTTAAAGTGAAGAAAACATTTTTACTGTGGTAATTATCTTAAAGGGTAACAGACTGAGGGGGTTTAAACAAATATATTAGGGGAAACAATTCACCTACCTATGAACAAGATTAATATTATTATATAATTTAGACACATCCTCACTATATCATAAAAATATTTTATTTTCTAATACAATACCTAAAAAATTAATTTTAATATATTTAATTTGTAAGTAATTTTAGAAGTACTATTACCCTATCTTATAAAAGTCAACATATTCTCTTCTATTCCACATGCACTATGATCCATATTGATCAACTAAATCCTAATATAATCTATTATAAAATACTATATAAATAAATTATAGAATCTCAAGGCATTGTAATTACTTTTCATGCTACCTAAAGGAAGGATCTATATGAGGTATAAAAAAGAAGAGGCCATCATGTTACCAAACTTATATCATTGTATTTATTCCTCAACCTCCTTAAATTCAATGTTTTTATTAACAAATAATAAATTTTTTGTTATGAATATATATAAATATTTTTATTACTATAAAACATCGAATTTCAACCCTCTATTCAATCTAATGGTAAGTGAAATTATATTTAGTGTATATGTGTGGTCTACCGCCTACCTATACTGATAAATTTAATTTCAATCACCATTTTTCATGAAGGTTAAATATAATGGGTTTAATATTTTTATATAAAATTAATGGAAAAAATATACTTCATTACATATAATATAATATCTACCCTATTACTTTTGAATCCAATGGAAAATGATGTCATCGCTTGTGTGTATATGTGGATTCCCACCACCCTGAAGCAATGTGATTTTTTTCATTTAAACATTACATTTTTCATAATGTGGATATATTTAATGAAAAAATATAATATATTAGAAATAAAAATTATTATCTTATATTAAATTAATATTTACCATTCCTTTGTTTCATACATGAACAAGTGAAAATAGCATTCACATATACATATAATAAACCATATACTTGAATAATTGAAGAAATATTTATATCATGATAATTTTTGCTTGAAAAAATATATTAATATAATGTGTAAATATATTGTTAATATAATAGTTAAAATTTTGGATATTATGGAACCATGATTAAAATATAAGTACAAAAACTACCATATTGAAATTATCATCAAAAACATAATAGTTAACACCCATTAAATAGTATTTTACAATGAATTATTTATATATTTTTTTTGAAATATTCTAAGATGATCATACATTTTATTCTATGAAAATAAATTATTTTCTTAAATAATTATAAAAAATTTAAATTTATTTCACATGAGGTTAAATGGATTTTGATAGATTTCAAACATGAGGAAATGGGTTTTTTGTTTTACTTTATTTATTCAAGAGAAAATCCATATTCATTATGTTTTTCATTTATGTTATTTATATAATAAACATTAATGCATTTTATTATTATTATCATGACACTTAATGTTATTTCCATCCCTCTAACGGCCCGAATGCCTTCAACTTTTTTTTATTATTTTGATAAATCCCACATTTAAGGTAAAAAGAGGGAAACCCACACTGACATCATGTACATAATAAAAATCACACCCGAAAGATAAGAATGTCAAAACCATATAGAATACATGAAGATCCCCTTCACCAGCATTTAAACATGATGAATCTCTCTATCATTGCAAGTCAGTTTTGCATGCAGGTGTATCGTGACAAAGCATAGGTCTGATCCAATGAAAAGTTTCATACCCTCTCAAATAACCATATCCGTAATGATTTTCAATGATAATCCTCCTTTTTGGAATCCTCTTGTATGTCATCTTCCATGTTATCAATCCATCATTACTATCTATCCACCATCGAGATCACTGGAAATATCAGAAAACAATACATCTCAAACTTGTTCATCATTCAAAGGAGAACATCGATAATGAAAAGATGATCCCCATCAAACTCTAGAAGGATAATGCCATTACTGCAGTCCCCGAAGAAGTTAGAAGAAAATCCATTGAATGAGATGCCAAGACATCATCACCTAGGAATGATGTCTCAATGCCATACCAAAGGATCATTTCCAATGAGGGGGATTGGGCTATTCTGAACAAGAGATACCACTCGGGGAATGAATCTGCTCCAATCGGAACTATAAACGTACCCTTGTTAGATTTCTACACAAAGAGACAACATATGAGAAGAAAATACAGGACATGGAGACCACACTCATCTAATGACATTTAAATATAATCATCATTCAAAGGGAAGCACCACTAAAAAACACCATTCCTACGCAATCAAAAAATAACATAGAAAGAACATAACCAGAACCCATAGAAGAACTACAAGAACACTAGAAGAAAACCAAGGGTCATCTACCCTTTGCCCCACGCCAAGGCTAACCCTAATCTGATGACACCAACAGGACATGGTATGACCGCACTGAGATCCGTTGATCTGAAAACCAAGAAATTCATAGATAGAGACTCGCGAAGCCGGTGGAAATGCAAAAAGGAGTCAAAATCTGAATGTTCACCAAGACGAGGTGAAGCCAATGCCTCACCTATGAAAATGACACTAGAAGACTCCACACCACACAAGTTCTGCACTGATCTGAGCAAAATATGAAAGCTCATCCTTCACCGAGCCTAGTCGCCATAGCCTCACCTTAGTAGAAGAAGCTAGAGGATTCCACACAAAGTGGCACTGACACCATGTCTATGGTCGTGGTTCCCGATCTACATGGGCCGCAATAGAGTAGGGGAGGGGAAGAAGGTTAGATGAAACCGTATCACTATGGGTTGGAGAAGGCACCACCGATCCGAGGTATTATTTTTCATATTCTAAAAAATATTAAATAAATAAATAATTAAAAATAATAATTAAAGTTATTTAAATATAAATCTATGATTATAAATTGTATGTGTACCTTATTCTAATCGTGCAAAAGTAGTATGTGATTTATGCTAAAATATCATAGTTTATTGAGATTTTTTATGATTATACATACGATGAATAAAAATAGAGACCTAAATATTATGAGTATCATGAATTTTATTCACGAATAATTATTTTAGGTGAATAAATTTTTTTTCTTTTTTTCCTCTCGTTAACATACCAGCAGACCAAATGATGGTTTTTAAGAAAGATAATATATCTTTTTCTTATTTGTGGATAATCATTTTTTCTAGTTTTTTGTTTTATATAAATGATTTTAATAATGATTTGTATATTTTATAAAGTATTTTTAATGTCTTTTGTATAAATTTTGTTCCATAAAATAAAATAAATAAATTAAATCTTTTTATTTTTTTGGACACGGTATTTTTTGAGTTTTTATGAATATGTTATAGGATTATTTTTTTAACACACATGACAAGAAAAAAAATTCCTTCCATCAGAACAATTAAATTAATTGATTGTATTTTTATAATTTTTATGGTTATATTCAATTTGAATGTAAAATATAATATTTTTGAAATCTTTCTTTTTTAATGAATTTTTTTTAATATTAAAATCTTAAATTACACTAAGAAAATTATCATTATCATTTTATATATATTATTAAATGATTATATCCATTAAGATTAGAATTAATTTACTATGTGTGTAACCTAGTGATGAAATACACATTTTTGATTTGTATGGATGATTATGATTATTAACATTTAATGATAATTCTTTGAAGGATGTTTCTTTCACATGATTTAATTATGTTATGGAACCCATTTATTTCCCATGATTTATTCTATTATGAAATGATGAAATGATTATGATGCTATTCAATTAAATTGGTTATGATATGATGTATGTTTTATGATATTGTGGAACACCTTTTTATTGTTTTTAATAATATGACTTCTTTATCTATAATGTTATATATATAAAATTGATCATGGGAAGGTATATATATCATGAGATAGCCTGGAAAAGAATGTGGTTTAATCCCAATTCACTGTGGGACATTGTCACCTATTATAGTCTTGGGAGTGAACGTTGACAAATGATATGATGGTTTGGGTATAGAACCCAATACACTCTGATATTATTTGAATTTATCCTTGACAAATATAGAAATGACTTACTTTTTTTATGTGTGTACTGAAATCACATGTCTTATCCCAATGTTATTCTTTCGGGGATCATGTTCATTGATTAATTTATTATTCTTGTACTATTAATTGGATTTATTCATGACATGAATCATGATTAGGATCTATAAAATGAAGGGTATGGTTTTGAAATTTTATTCTCGATTTCAAATAACACTCTGAACCAATTATGATTGATTTATCATTTACATCTCTCATGATTTTCATTGCCTACTGTTAGAGATCACCATTTCATTTTTTCATTTCCCCAAAATATTATGAATTATTTATATATGATATGGGTATTATTTCTGAATAAATTTATGATAATTGATGTAGAACTGTTATATACAACATAGTTTTCTATAATAAATTCCAAATAAGATAGAACAATATAATTTTAGTATGGATCACAATGTCAAATATTTAGTATTCATCAAATAATATAAGATATATAGTTTAAAAGAATGGGATACATTATATTATGTGCTGACATCCTATAATATCCATTAGGATTTTACTGTCATTTTGTTAGTATATTTGTAAGGGAGAATAGTTTTATGTGGCATGGTAACTTCTCTTTGTTCATATCACCTTCATAGTGTTTTGGTATGCTATTTAAAAATATTCACAATGATTTTTCATTTGGGGTTTGTTATTTTCTTCTTCGATTATCATTTTGGATTGTTTTTGTTATATATCATGGTAGTGTATCCTTTATGTGAAATGTAATTTTTTGATTTATTAGACATTTTTTAAACAACATCCATATTGTGTAATAATTATAGGTGAAATAATTATAATGTTTTTGTTTATTTGATGCATTTTTTTACTAGACCACAGTATTGAGAATGAAACTCATACCTTTTGTTGATCAATCTCAGGTGTAATTCTAGTTGACCTAGGATAGTATATTACAAAATACTATCATATATTTACCAATATTTATGTTTGATATAACTTCCTTGGTTTTATATGGGGTCTAATAGATTGTATCTGGGACTTTTAGAGCTCATTTAGTGCCTTATGAGTATGTTGGTGATGACTAACATCCATGATTACACATGAGATACAAATTATAGTTAAGATTTTGTATCCTAATGATTTTTTATGAGTTATGGTTTAATATTATGACATATTATCATAATTGGTATGTGTTGGTCTCATTAGTGGTTGTTTAAGAATTTGGGTTTAAACTGATTAAAGGGTCAGGTTTTAAAGTCAATATGGATGGCATGAAACCACATGATTTGATATAAAAACAATAACTAATGAATTGTATATGTAGTTTGATAAAACATGGAACATAGAACTAAAACGATTGGGTAGGTAAACCATTATTATATATATCATTTTTGTTATTGTTTAGAAATAATTATTTTTGAATTATTTTAGTTACTCTCATGTATAGATTTAAAATTAGGGTCATCGCTATAATATGTAGTTATAATGATATAGTGTGACTGAGAGATATGGAATGATTTTTTTGAATGTGTAGTGTAGATAGTTTTATGTATAAAAAATCTATATTATACAAATTTATTTTAGTTTAAATAGATTTTTAGTGATTATTTGGAAAATTATTCATGGATTTTTATTCATTTTTAGAAGTTTTAGTTTAATTGTGGTAACTATGAAATATTTCTTTTTTTAATAGTTTAATGGACTATATGTATAAATTTTGAACCATTTATTAATTCCTTTTAAAATGATTAATTTTACTTTTAGTAAATAGATAATTTTCATACATATGTAATGGGTTGAATTTTTATTTCTTGGAATAACCCATGGTTATATTCAAATTTATAATATAGAACATTAAATGGTTCGAAAAATGGATAATGATATAATAAAATATTATGATTTAAGGAAAAAAAATTTAATAAAATGTTTGTACCGTTATAATTATTGTAGGTTTTAATGGCGGTTTGATTTAAGGAATTTCAAATTCATGTATTATAATTTAAGAAAAAAATTAGTCCTATTTAATAAATTGATATTAATTTTTAGAAGTATCATTATTTCGATGATTATTTGTGAAAATTATATCTTCTTATTACTTTTTAAATGGGGATTCTTCAAAATTCCTTTTTGAAATTTCATTTGGAGTTTTGAATTGAGTTTTAAAATGTATTTCATCAAATTACCTTGGTTTTTTAAAAATCAATTCTAATAGTGTTTTCATGATTTTTAACTATATATGTTTTCCCTGAATTTTTATTTTGTGTAGGGTTTATCTGATGTACATTATTATAAAATGATCAGATTCGGTGTTGTGATTATGTCTTCCAGATATGTCATGTGTTTTGGTGTCCTTATTTCATTATGATTGGTATTTTTATCTTTTCATTAGTATTACATATGATCCAAGTGAAGTGTGTAGTATAATCTTTTATCGTTATGTTCTTTTATAGTCACATAGGAGAACCGAATAGGTTTTACTGGGGTGCCAATATATATAGGAATAGTTTTTATTGATATATATTTTCCATGATTAGGGTGGAATCCTAGGTGAATAATGTGATCTAGGTATAAATCATTTAGTGTTCATGCTCTATTTTTTAAATCATTTATAATTTTGGGGTATCATGATTTATGCATTAAATTGGTTTATTATTTTTCTAGTCTAATGAGATAATAGGACATTTTGAGTTTCATTATTCCTTATTATTTTTATTTTATTTATAAATAGTTTTTCAATGGATAAAATACATAATAAATACACTTTTTGGGTATTGTACTAGAATTCTAGACACATTGATCCATTAGTATGTTCTTGGCTAAATAGTTTTAGATTTTTCACTAGGAGGGTTATGGAATCAATTAGAGTTATGCATTTTATCATTTTAACTATGTTGGACACTCAAATGAGTCATCTATATCTGAATTTCCTTGAACTAAGTATCATGACCCATGGTAGTAAATTTTCTATTCTAATTTATAAAATTACTTAATATGAATTGGCTATTAGTTATTAGAGATATGGGGGATCTGGTGATATGGCGTGTTCCATCCTATTGATCATTGGGATTGTTTGGCCGAAAAAAACATTGATGGTTTCTTTTGTCTTTTTTCTTTTCAAATGTTTGATCTTATTCAATATATCATGGAAGCATCATGTTAGAGTATGTTTGTTTCCCTTGTCTACAAATCGGTATACTGGAGGTTTCCTTGAAATTAAATGTGTACCTTAGTTATCTTATTAGATCTCTATTATATTTCTACAATTTCAACAAAAAACACCATTTATATTGGATCCAAATGTAGGAAAGTACCATTTTATGTATTGTTTCCCATTAGATACATGTTATGATTATTTAGTAACATATGAATCATTTAAATGTCTATATCTAAGTTCAAATAATTATCATTTATTTATTAATCCAAATACCAATTTGGTCATGATGATGATATTGGCAGGTCTCCGACATACTAATTTGATATTTTTTAACGATGGAAAAAATTAGTGTACGATATAAGAAAAACACCAATTTCACTTTATAGGAAGTAATCTATCTCACCATGAAATTATATTGATTATTATGGTAACAGTTTATAGAAATAAGGAAAATTATTCCCATTGATAGAATATTATGTTATCCTTAGATCATAGAATCTTTAATTATTCATTAACCTAGTGGGATCGTATCATATGATAGAAAGAGTTGTTTAATATATATCATATCATTGATTTTGATATCATTAAAAATATCATAAATCTAATGTGGTAATATATCCTATAAGTTTGGAATTGCAGATATTGGATCTGAGTAAATCAAAGGTAGTAGGATACTCGGTGAAGGTGTTTAATGAAACTCTACAAGTTAGGAATGAGGAATAAATGTTCATATATTTTCATCAAGTAATAATTATAGTTCTTACATGTAAAAATGATTTTGGATCAGGATTGTAATATATTTTGGTTGGAATTATATAAATGAAACCAATAAATTTTTAGATACCATATATTGTTTTCCATCCTCTCACAAGGATACCTTGTCTATTCAAAGGTGGATGGTTTTATCAACATATCTGACTATTATTCTGATTGGTTATGAACATAAGACTAGTTGGACAGTGAATTATTGGATTAATATGATGTTTCATGATCAGATAAAATGATGTTATTATTCAATATCGGGCTATTTGATTACATAATTTATTATAAAATATCATTTCTTCAAGAAATGTTATGGGGAACACCCGATTCCTATTTGTTTCATTAATCATTATGTATTATGTTATATAAGATAGATACAGGATATATTAAAATCATAATTAGACTACCACAAAATCTATGTACTGAAGAAGATAAGGTTTGGGAACCCATTAAGTAAATCACGAAATATGTATAAATATTAATTTTTGAAGAGGTTGGAATGGTAGAAAAAATTGAATATTTTCATTATGATGTGGGGTTATTGATCTATATTGTTCCAATAAATACTATTTATGATATATATCTATTCGTTAAATCTAGGTACTAAATGGGATTTTATAATGTGGATGGTTCTAGTTTGATGTAGGGAATTGAATTCAATCATTAGCTAAACTATTAGATTAGGGAAATCATCAAAATCATAATGATATTCCATAGTCCTTATGTCGAGACACCATTGAATATGAGGTTTGTTAAACTAGGATGATTTCTTTAATAAATAGATATTCACATAGATGTATCTTCTAGATAGAATTTTGGATCTCTTTAATATTAGGCTGGGATGGTGAATGGACATTGGTATGCCTGAGTATTATCCTATGTAAATGTGGATGAAGTTGTTATATAGGTAATTGTTGATATCATATTTAAAGCACTCACAATATTCTTAATATTTCACTCATTGTCTATAAAATTTTGACGTCGGTGGTTATGTCCCACTCATAGAATCCTTTTTTTAAAGGACATCATCATTTTCAAAAGTAAGGAATGTTTTATTGCCCAATTAGATATCACATAATTTTATAAAAATATTTATTATTAGTTATAATTTTTTAAATCAAACATCAATTAATGACATGTACTGTGTTTTATAGTTGAAGAGGATTCAACTAGACCCATCCAGTGTGATTAATTGTGAGGAAGTTGATCTTGATACTGACAGCTTAGTGTCTTAGTATCCATTTCTGATATTGTATTCCCCAAATAAGTTATTTTATAATAAAAAATTACTTTGGTATTTATAATATGGAGGTGGATTTGTTATATTCAAGAGACATTTTGGAATGAGTCATTGATGAGGAAACACCAACATTATCTACTTTATGTGTCCATAATCATTAGATATTTTTGGGGATATAATGTTTCATAGTCAGGATAAATGTGATGACTTTGTGGTAAGATTTTTCATAAATATTGGATCCCATTTATATCTACTACTTTTTTAATGTTTTTTTACACTATAGGATCAATAAAATGGAAGTGCTGGGAAATAATTCTTAGTGTACAGTCTAAGATCATTTTTTAATTCCATTTTGTTGCTATATGGAATGGATTTTAATTTACAACGATGGATTTTTGATTATAGATTATTTTAAAAAAAAAAATAAGAGTACCTAGAAAAATCCTACAGATGAATGATTCTGGTTCTATAGGTTGTTTCATAGAATGTAGATGTTTTTACTATCCTTGAGGATATTCTTATTCAACATAGTTCATTGGTTTTAATGGCATAGTAAATATTGAATGACTAATAGAATAATTATCTATATATGTGAAATAACGATGTGACCAGTTGTGTGTCCCATAAAAGTATATAATTACTCTAATGAAATTTAATGATTTAACCTCTAATATCCTACTAATTACTCATTAGAATTAATCCATCACTCCCTAACACTATAGAAGGATTACTCAAAATTCTTATCATAATTCTTCTTTAATCATGTTGGATCACTATGAGGTATGATTTTTCTAGTTGTTTTGTTATCTTATTTATGTATATATATATATTATCACTCATACTCGACATTTCATGCAATACTATGTGGGTAATGATTACTTGATCTATTATTTATATGATGTATTGATGGTTGGTCTATGGGATCATGGATTCTGAGGACTAGATCTCATTATTTTAAAAATATTTTTTCAAATAATACTAGGTTTTCATTATTGGTGATGTAGGTGGCTCTATATAATGATTTAATTTATTTTATTTACCTTATGTTCATGTGAATTAAATTTTTTTTGTCTATTAAAATGGATTATTTCATATGAAGGTGGATCATCTTTATGAAATTTAATTTTTGGGGGTATCAATGTGGGAATTAAACGAGTTTTCTTTAAAAAAATTATGGTTACCATGTTGTTGGTGATATTCACCCTTGATGGTGTGACTATAAACACGATTTGCAAGGATGTGAGTATTGAATCATCATTTTTCAAATTGTTTTATAAAATATTTATCATGGTTTACTTTTATGGGATAAATATTACATGGGGGAATTGAATTCATCAGGATATAAACAAATTAAAACCATAGTCTGTGTGGATCTATATTGGTATGAGGTATCTATTAGTATATGGATCCATATAAAAAGTATTTATAAAAAACGACTATATATGGACTCTTTAGTGGTGATAATTTTGTTAGACATTCATAGTATTCCTTTCCCTACCCTAGTATGTATCCCTATATCCTAGAGACCATCTTTTTCTTTGTTTTATAGGTGATTATATTTTTCTTGGTTGGTTTTATTAAAATAATTATCATATATTTTAACATGGTTAACATTGATTAATTCTCTATATTTATCATCCATTATTATTTTTAAATTAATATGGATATAAATATGACATATTTTTTATGGAATATGTTGTCCCAGAGGATACTCAAGAGGGGGGTAAATTGAGTTCCTATTAAAACATTCTAATTAGAATATTTCTATTAATTACCCCCCAATTTAACAAACAAGTTAAACTGTAGTAAATTTATAAAGATTGTCAGTGTTCAATTAGTTTCTCAAAGATTTATTATTTCTCAGTTAACATAATGTGATGATTATGTTAGCTTTCAGAACTAACATACTAGCTACTAATAATTACAAAAACTTTCTATTTCAACTATCATAGTTACTTTAAAACAGATTTGAATTTCAAATTAATTAGTAGTGGAAAAATGAAAATAGTTTAAACTGAAATAATATGCGCAGTAGTTGTAACCAAGAGTTTCAGTCTCAAGATAAGACTTAGTCTTCTCAAACAGTTTATATAAAAAATTGATCCAAACCCTAGATCAGAGTAAAAAATAGTATAGAGATTGTTCGGGTACTAAGACCTCTACCACAGTTCTATGTGGGAAAAACTATAACAATATCTCAAATTTTATCTATGCCACACATGAACACTACCACAATTCAAAGTGGGATGCAAGAAGGTTTAGAAAGTTTGAGTGAGGATTTTAGATATCCTTTTATTATGCTTAGGATATAGTGTGTGTTTAAGATAAACATAAGCACACACAGTGCTCGAAATGTAAATAAACAAATAAAAATAGAGCTAATAAGAATGAGATGAGTTTGGAAAGCCATATGTGATGGACATTAACCTCTAGACTCCTTTGGATTGAGAAGATGTTATTTTGAGTCCTTCTTTGGAATTTTTCTCGAAAACAGAGTATCGTGGTTCTATTTCTTGACATCCATGTATGTGTGTATTACGTGATATTGCAGTAGTCTTTTCAGCACAATAATGTCATTCAACTCCCAGTAAAATTATTCTATGAAGATCTCATGTATCAAATCCTTTTTCTACCACCGATGTCCCTTTTTCATCACTCTTATTTATGAACGGTTTGATCTTCTTTTTATATCTCATGTAGTGGTTTGACATAAGGCATGATTAATTCTACAGGTACGAGTTAGGGTTTCCTGACATCCAACAGACATCATTAATTAATATTCAACATAAATCCCGATTACTTCTGTAAGTATGAGGTATGGTTTATTGACATCCAACAAAAATCATTAATTAATATCAGTTTCATTAAAATAACCAAATATAATTGCTACTAAAAATCAAATAGAAATAGAGTTTAGAGAAATAGTGTCTTGTTTCCATCGGTTGAAGTTTGTATCTGTGAACTTGTAGTGGTGGACTTGTAATGATAGGTCTTACATTGGTAGTTATTAATCTCTGTAATGTTAGCATTATGTATCAATGACTCTGTGTAGTGGTAGATCGATTATATTGATAAATCCTTCTATCGGTAGCGGCTTGTGTCGTGATAGCTCCTTATATCAGTAGTTGCTTGTGTAGAGGTAGCTTTGCATTGGTAGTTGCCTATCTATATCTATAGAATTTTATATAATAGAATCAATGGTCTATCAGTGAACTTAGTTTATTGGTAGCTCTATTTGTATCAGTTTCTCAATAAACATGAATGCTTATAATGTATTTGTTCTATGCATATCATTTCCAGATTGAGTTAATATAAAGAATAATAATAGTTAAACATTTATAATCATAAATTAACCTTGAGTAACATATTCCAATGATCATTTTGATATTAATATCAACTATGTAGAATGATGTAATAATTTGAATGTATAAATAATACATAGATAGGAATTATTTTTGATTATAAAAGCATATCTAGACATAAATGATATTATTGAAACATGTGAGTCCAAAAATATACCCCTTTCTGATAATAAAAAATTATAGAATTATAATTCATAATAATTATTCATCTATTAGTATAAAATGAATTTGTTCTCACTTCTCAATGTGTTAACTGACATTTTCAAATGATGTCAAAATATAATTTCTTGGAACCATAAATGAAATATTTCAAATGAAACAGAGAATATCTTAATAAAGGTAAATGTATCAGATATATAATTATATATATAAGAAAAATAGACTCTGAAACTCAATATCCCTATTCATATCCATATTATTATACCCTACACTTCTCCATATAATTATATCTCTCCATATCATTATTTCTCCCCCTTTGTGATTAGCAAAAAGGAGTAAACAAAAATTGAATAGAGAAACAACAAAAATGAAAAGAGAATAAGACAGTGTATGTATTAATTCATGAAAAAATAAATACAATTAATAAAATGTTACAAAAATAATACAAGTGATCCCAATCAAATTTCATAGACACTAATCAATACATCTCCCCAATAAGTAACTTGGATTTGCTTTTGGGATCAGAAGTGGATTCGGGATTGGTAGGAATTGGTGAAGGCTTGAGAACACCAGTGATGATCAGTGGTGGTTGAGATACTAAAACAATATCGGGCCGGTAATGGGTACTCCTTTGTGTGATCATGTGTGTAAGACTTCTAACAGCTTGAACTAGAGTCAACTGAGGTGTGGAAGTAGACTGATTAGAGGAAGGCGGGTATAGATGTACAATAATTGGGGTATGGTCAACATGCTGAATGGGCATTAACAGTTTCATAAAATCTATGATGATTCATCCTCCTCTCTCTAAATCAGAGATAAAATCATCCTTGTTCTTCATAAACTTATCCAAATCGGGAGTCAACTCCCTGATCTTACTAAATTGATCTCTGAAATCATGACTGAATGGGGGAAGTTCTAGGTTTTTTAATAGATGATTGAAATGATTGTTTTGCTGATTCTTCGAATACTCCATCTGAAAATAAAGATCAATATTTTCTATTATTTCCTTTTGGGCAGTAGTATCATCTTTCATATAATCTTTAACAATATGTCTTATATCTCTTGAGGTAGATATCACTGGAGAATCAGATGATATACTGGAACTACCATGACAAAGTTATTTTTCAGCACATATCTAAATTTTTCAACATCAACTGAAATTGTAGAGGTAGCAAGTGGTTTTACAGTAAATTCTATTGTTTCTTTGAAAGATTAGGTCAAATTACTTATCATTTTATTTACAAACAAATCTTTAGTAGTGAAATTCTCATGTATGGTTTATTTAAAACTCTCAAAAATATCCACAAACTATTTTACTACACTTTTTATGTAATTGATTCCAGCATCAACATGAGATTTGGAACTAAAAAAGGTATCAAATGAATCAAAAAATTGCTTTAATGAATCAACAACCTCTATAATAGTCATAATATGATTTTGAAAAAACATTCACTTCATTTATAATCTCTATCAAATCACTTGACACAACTCTTTAAATAGATAATTCCAAAGATTTTTCCATTTTTCTTACCTCATCAACAAAGAAACATTTAAGTTCTGAAATAGATACAATCATATTACCGTTTAACTAATCCTTTAAAAAATCAGGATCATTCTTAGTTGCATGATTTTCAGGGAAAACATCAACTGAAGCTACAAAATTTCCTGTGGTTTGGTCTTCATCAGATCCTGAATATTCAATTCCAAGTACAACAAATCATGGATTCTCTGAACAATCATCTACCCCCATGTAAAATTGAGAAAAATGCCTATTTAGCAGATTGATCCCCTCAAGTGGATCTTCCTCATCTTCAACACCAACCACATCCATATCCTCTTCAGAGGATTCTTCTACAACCACATTTATATCCAAACTAGGTGGAACAGGTTGGGGTATACTAGAAATAGGTATTTGTATGTCAACATCAAGAAACTTATCATCAGGCATAATAGATCTCTCAATTAGAAGACTGAGACTCAAATAGGTACATCCATTTTAGATTCTATTTCTTCTTCAACATCACTACTATGAGAATCTAATGAAGTCTCATTATAATCTATTCTAGACAAGTCTTCCTCATCCATAGAATATTCTTCAACAAAGCTCCCTCACAGAACTATTTCCCTTCTAGGTAGGGACACAGGTGCATTTTGACTTCCGTATGATACCTTTTAAGCAGCTGATCTTGGAGGAAGATCAGTATCCCCTCCATCTTCTATATAGTTATCCTCCTAAGAATCATCATCACCATAGTGAGGTTCCTCCTCATCAGGTCCAATATAGAGATCTCTTTTATCTCTTGGATGATTTGGATTCCCAATAGGGTTAAATTTATGAAAAACGTTTTCATAATCATTTACCCATACACTTTTCGATGAGTTCTAGCCAATATTCATGTACTTAAAAACAATATTACTAATAAAAATGTTATCTTTCCCAACCACTATCTCATCCGGAGACACAGCCACACCTTTTACCTTGATCATCAAAGAAATAAGCTTTGCAAAGAATAGAGAATTTTTTTTTGACATTGGCCTTGTAATATCTTCAATTTTAATCATCATAAGCCTACATAAATTCACATTGACATTATCCCTTAGCATGATACAACAAAAATATATCTTGGAATATAACATTTTCAGAATCCCCTCTTCTTATACTTAACACATTATGGATAAATTTGAACATAAACCAGTTTTCTCCTTCCATTTCTACAACAACTACTTTTCTTGGTGTGCCATATCTAGTGAGATCGTCTAAAGAATTTTAATACTCAAAAATGTCACTGGTAGAAGGTATTGACTTTGAGGAATATCCAAACTAACCCTAGTGTGGAACTTCCAAGAACTCAACCCATTAAATTGAAGAAATCAAAATTGTTTTCCCATTCACTATTGATAACATTCTATTTTCATCTTCTTATTTCCCAAAATGAACAAACTCATAGAATTGTTTTTCCAGTTTCAGATAATAAGGACCATTGTTATTCTCAAAACATTTGAGCCCCCATTTTTCCTCAAATATTTGTAGAATCTATGATTTTCTAGGTAGGATCCATTCTGCACAGATTACTTTCTTGATAAAAATATTTATATTCAGTAAGTGAGGGTTCATAACACTCTTCTCATGACTTGTTCCACTGCCACTACCATCAGATCCTACTTTCTTCAACTTTTCACTCAGCGTATCACCATGATCTCTGACTATCGTTGTTTTTAGTCATTCCATTTCTGAATCAATGGGCATAGGATTCAGAAGAAATACGGGGGTTCCATAAGTAAGGATTAAAGTTAAGAGAGTTCGAGATGGATTGAAATGTGACTTAGACATAATTGTTATCATTTATGAATCGAGATATAAGAAAAAGAAATACATTAAAAACAATATAAGTTTTTCCTAAAAACACAATATCCAGACAGTGAAAAACATATCAGTGACACCTACCTATGAGAATCTTAACGGTGGGGTCTCTCTAACGGTGAGGTCTCTCTAATTGTGAGGTCTCTTCTAACAGCGAGGTTTCTCTAACGGTGAGGTATCCATAATTGTGAGGTCCCTCTAATGGTGAGGTCTCTCTAACAGTGAGGTTTTACTAATGGTGAGGTTATACTAATGGTGATGATCTACTAACGATGAAGTTCATGGAATGTTTATCCTTCTTATCTAATGTCTAACATAATTTAACCTTTCTGAACATAATGTCTTGGTGTATATGACAACTAATTGATGTTAAATTCTTATAAATTTAAGATTAATATCACCCTTTTGATAATTATCCCTAAAAAAGTGATGCCTTATATCGATGAGTTAAGTCTGAGAATGAGATGTAAGATTCTTAGAGATATTGATCGCACAAGTGTTATCACAGTTTATAGATACATGCCTAAATTGATATCCATAGTTTAATAAAGTATGTTTCATCAATAGAGTTTGTGCACAACAACAACCAACATCATTATATTATTCTTCATCAGCATACAATTCCACAAAATTATTCTTTTTACCTCACCAAGATACTAAAGACTTACCTAGAATATAACATGTTACAGATGTACTTTTCTATCTAAAATGAAACCAGCAATGTCATCATCTAAATAAAATATTAAATCGAACTATTTTCCTTTTGGATAAAATAATCCTAAATTAGTAGTATGCTTAAGATATTTGAAAATTCTTTTAATAGAAAGAATGTGTGACTATTTTTTATTAGCTAGAAATCTTGCACACATACACACAGTAAATATAATATCTGGTCGACTACTAGTAAGATAAAGTAAACTCCCAATCATACCCTTATAATTGGTTTGATCCACTGGTTTCCCAGTTTCATTTGCATCCAATTTTTAACTGGTACTCATAGGTGTATCACTTTCCTAATTACTAAATAAACCAAAATGTTTTAAAAGATACTTTTCATATTTATTTTGATTTAAAATAATTCCAATTTCATTTTTAAAAACATGAAATCCAAGAAAATATTTGAGTTCAACCATTAAACTCATTTCAAATTCACATTTCATACTCTTTGAAAAATCAATGCATAATTCATTTTTAGATGATATAAAAATAATATCATCAACAGAGATTTGTACTATCAAAACAAGATTGGAAATCATTTTGATAAAAAGAGTTGGATAATCAATCCCTTTTATAAAACCTTTTGAAATATGAAAATTACTATGTCTATCATACCAATCTCTTGGAGCTTGTTTTAAACCATATAATGCTTTAGAAAGCTTAAAAACTCGATTTGGAAAAAGTGGATTTGTAAATCTATGTGGTTTTTCAACAAAAACTTATTCAATTACAAAATCATTTAGAAAATCACTTTTTACATACATTTGATATAACATGAAATTCAGATGAGCAGCATAAGCAAGTAGAATCATAATATCTCTTATCCTAACTATAGGTGCAATGGTTTCCTCATAGTCTCTTCTTTCTTGTTGACTATATCCAAAGGCATTCTTTGTTTCTAAGGATATTTCTAAATTCATCAACTTTATTTCTAAAAACACATTAGTGCATATGGTCAATCTGTCCTATGGTCTATCTACTAATTACTAGAATTTGTTTCTTTTAAATTGATTTAATTCATATGGCGTAGCCGTTACCCAAAATTCATCATTGATAGCATCATGGATATTTTTAGTTTTTAACTATGAAATAAAGGCCTGATGTTCATACTGATTTCATAGAGAATCTATAGTTTGTGTCCCTCTATCTAAATCACCTACAAGATAATCTAAAGGATGGTTCATTAGAATCCTAGTTTATCTGGTCAAGGTAGGACTAGAGAATTCAGGTTCTTCTGTAGGTTCGGTTCCAACAAAATCAGGTTCTAGAAATTTTATAGAATTACTTGTTTTTACAGTAGGTTCACTACTTGTATCATTATGTTCAAGAATAGATAGGTCTTGTTCATGATTTTCAGGAAAAGACTTAGGTTCATGTGGATCAGTTTCATCATATGTGGCATGTACTAATGCTTCCACACATTTGTTTCATTTGTTAAAGGCTCTATAGGATTTACTGGTTAGAGAGTAACCAAGTGAGATTCCCTCATCACTTTTAGAAGCACATTTCTCAGGATTATATTTAGTATTGATAATAAAGTCTTTGCAAAAAAAATACTCTAAAGTAACTAACTTTAGGCTTCCTATTTTTCCACAGTTCATAAGGGGTATTTTTAAGAACATGTCTAATAAAGACACTATTTATAATATAACAAGATGTATATACAGCTTATATCCAAAAGTAACCATGTATGTCATAATCATTAAGTATTGTTCTTGCAATTTCTTGACGAGTTCTATTCCTTCATTATACTACACAATTTTTATTAGGTGTCTTAGGGGATGAAATTTTTTGACAGTAGCCATTATGTGAGCAATATGTTTCGAAGTCATGATTTTCAAACTCATGACCATGATCACTTCTCAGGGTCCTAATCTTAAGACCACAAATGTTCTATACAATCATTGAGTAATTAATGAAATTAGAACAAGCATCAATTTTATGAGAATGAAAATATAACCATGTATATCTAGAAAAGTCATCTTTTAGAAAAGAGACATAGTGCTTCCCATTCAATCTAGAAATTCTAGATGGTCAAAAAAATCCATGTGAACCAACTCGAGAGGTTGAGAAGTTTAAAATACATTCTTTAATTTGAATGAATCTTTATGTTTATATCCCTTTTGAAGGGATTACAAACATTGTCTATTGGGAATTTTAGTTTGGGTAGGTCTCTATCTAAATTATTCTTAGTTAGTTTCCTAATTGAATGAACATTTTAGTGTCTTATTCTTCTATTCCATTGCCAAGATTCATTTAGAAAATCATTTCAACAAGTAAACTTTTGTTTGGCTAAAGAATTTAAATCTACAGTATATACATTTTAATTTCTTCAGGAAGTAAATACTATAATATTTTTATAATAAAATACATTGAAAGCATCATTTTTAAATTTAACATTGAAACCATCATCACACTACTGAGAAATGATTAACGGGTTGTATTTTTGTCCAACAACAAATATTATATTAGAAATTAAAATCAAATCATTGTTACCAATTTGTCCTCAACCTATGATTTTTCCTTTTGAATTATCACCATTGGTGACATGACCATCATCCACATTGATTAATGTCTTAAAACATGAGTATTCTCTAGTCATATGTCATGAATATCCATTTTCCAAGTATTATATCTTCATACATGAACTCTTCAAGTAGGTCTCATACAAAACAGTTTCAAACAGAAAATGATTTTCCAACCCAGATTTTTGTGGGTCCAAATAGGTTAGAAAGTAATAATTTAGGCACCCATATTTGTCTAACATGATTCCTATGGTTAGTCGGTTCAAAATATTGTTAATAATGTATTCTATTTGGTCTAGTAGACTCTAAATATCTAGATGAATCTACAGAATATCCAGAATTGGATCTTGCAGCAAACATTCCAGTCTTTAGAATAAATTTATATTTAACAAACTATCTCTGTCGAGGTTGGTATGATAAACTAGTAGTATACATTGATGTTACTTTTTTTCCTAGCATTTCAGTTAGAGTATTCTTTCAATTAGTTAACTTATCTTTGCCTTTTATATGTTTCTCATTGTATAATTTCAGTTCAATATTCTCCTTTAACAGTTTAGAATTCTTTTCCTTTTCTATACTAAGATCACATTTAAAAGTACAAGTAAAGGCATACTATTTATTTAATGACTTGTATGTATCTTTCAGATCATTACAAGTATCTTCTAAAATATTACCAGATTCAAATAAATCAACTTTAGACATATTCTCTTTATTATTTGAATCACTTTCATTCCCAGAATAGTAATCATTCAGCATATAGGCAACAGTTACCACAGATATTTCACTCATGAAACACATGTTTGTATGATCGTTTTCAGAATCAGAAGACTCAGACTCACTTGTGCAGTCTTCCAAAGCACTCCATGATTCCTTCATAGCTTTCTTATATTTTTTCTCCTTATAATAATATCTCTTCTTAAACTACAAATTTGGACAGTTTTCCTTGACATGGACATTCCTTTTACATTAATAATATACTATCTCATCATCTTTATCCACTTTCTTCCAATCTCTCTTCCAATTACCTCGTTGGTAATACTTACCCTTAGATTTTATTTTCTTAAAAATTTATTTTTCGTATTGAATTTATTGAATCTATTGGCTATATGAGCCATTTCTTCAACACTATCAGAATCTGAAGCTTCACTTGTTGAGCTTTTGATAGGTATGTTAAATTTATCCTTGTCCTTTCGCTTTGGGGTAGTAGTCTTAAATGCCAGTGACTTCTTCTTAAGTCCATCATCTTCTTATTTGTTTATATTTAGATCTTCTTCAGACATCATCAACGTTCCAATCAGCTCTTTAACAGGTAGTGAACTTTTATCATAGCATTCCCTTATTGAAACTGATGTGCCTCTCCATCTATTTGGCTGACATCTGGGTATTCTCATGATTTTATCCTTTGCGAGGACAACTTTTCCTAGCGAGCTCATAGTGTTAACAATTTCATTGAACCTGAGACACATGTCAGAAATAGGTTCATCAGGACTAATTTTAAAATTAAAATTTTTAATAGTATATGTGTTTAATCTCATCTCTTCCACATTGGTTGTTCCTTCATGAAAAATAACCAAATTATCCCAGATTTTGTGTGCTGTTTTACAACCAGAAATTCTATTAAACTCTTCATCTTCTAGAGAGATGAAAAAAGCATTCATTCCTTTATAATTATTATTGTAATCAGTTTTTTTAGAATCATCCCATATAGTTCTAACAGTACTTGGAATATCATACTCAGACTCTATTGCAGTCCAAATTCCAAATCCCATAATTTCTAAATGAATTTTCATTTTGATTTTCCATTGAGAATAATTATCACCATTAAGGAAAGGTGGCATGTTCATTATTGCACTATCTAATCTATTATCCATAATTAGATTTTGGAAAATATATTTAAAGAGATACAAAATTAGAAATAACATATATTTATGATCATTAACATACAACTGGCATCACAGTTGAAAAATAGAATGTTTTGAAAACTTTTATCAACCAACCTGTGATACCAAATGTTGTACCAGATGATTCTCAATAAGGGGATGAATTGTGTTCCTATTAAAATTTTTTGATTAAAATATTTTTATTAAAACCCCCCAATTTAAAAAACAAGTTAAAATATAGTTAATTAATAATATTGTAGGTGTTCAATTAGTTTCTAAAAGATTGATTATTTCTCTGTTAAATTAATATAATGATTAAGTTAGCTTTTAAAACTAACATAATGGCTTGAAATAATTATGAATAATTACTAGTTTAACCATCATTGTATCTTTAGAACATATTTGAATTTTATGGAAATTAGCTGCAGAAAAATAAAAATAATTTAAACTGAAATAAGATGCACAACAGTTTTAACAAAGTGGTTCATTCAAAAGATGAGACTTAGTCATCTCAAATAGTTTATATAAAACATTGATCCAGACCTTGGATCGGGGTAAACAAATGTATTGAGACTGTCAAGATACAAATACTTCTACCACAGTTCTACATGGGAATAACTATAACAATAGCACACATGCTATCCAGGTCACAATTGACCTCTACCACAATTCACAGTGGGATGAATGAATGTTTAGAAAGTTTAATTGACGATTTTAGATATCCTCCAGTCTTTCATTGGAGACATTGTGTGTTTTAGATAAACAGAAGTACACACACATCTCAAAATGTAAATAAACAAATCACAATAGAGCTAATATGATTGAGATGAGTTTGGAAAGCTCTATGTGGTGGAAATGCAGCTCTGGATTACTTTTGGATTGAGCAGATGGTGTTTTGTGTCCTTCTATGTAATTTTTCAAAAAAATAGAGTATCGTTGATCTGTTTCTTGACTTCCTAGTATGGGTGTATTTCTTGATATTGTTGTAGTCTTTGTATAATAGAAATGTACTTGAAATCCTAATAAAAATTTTCTTTGAAGCTATCGTGTATTAAATACTTCTTCCACCACCAACATTTCTGTTTTCATCTTTCTTCTTTATGCACGATATTGTCATTCCTTTTATAGCTCATGAGGTGGTTTGACATAATGCATGATTACTTATGCAGGTACGAGTTACAATTCCCTGGCATCAAACAAACATCATTAATTAATATCTGACAAAAGGTGTGATTACTTCTTGCTGGTACAAGGTATGGTTCCTTGGTATCCAAAAAACATCATCAATTAATATCAGTTGCATTAAGAAAACCAAATATTACCACTGATAAAAAACAAACAGGGATAGGATTTAGAGAAACAATGACTAGTTTCCATCGGTAGCTCTTTGTATAAGTGAAATTTTAGCGGTGGACTTGTAACGATATTTCATTCATCATTAGATGCTACTATCTGTAAAGGTTACATTATGTATCATTGACTCTATGTTGTGGTAGTTCACTTGTATTGGTATCTCCTTCTATTGGTAGCTTCTTGTGTAGTGATATCTCTTTCTATCTATAGCTACTTGTGTAGTGGTAGCATTGCATCACTAGCTTTCTGTCAATATCGGTAGACTTTTTTATAACAGAAGACTTTTTCTATTAGTGAAATTAGATTATTGGTAGATCTATCTGTATCAGTGTCTAAAAAAACATGAATTCTTATAAAGCATATATTCTATTCATATCATGTCCATATTGAGTTAGTATCAAGAATAATCAATGTTGAAATTTTATAATCATAAATAAACATTGAGTAACATATTCCAATGAACATTTTGATATTCATATCAACTCAGTAGCATGCTCACATAATTTTAAAGCATAATTAATATATATTTAGACATTATTTAGGTTTATCAGAGCATATCTAAACTATATTGATATTATCAAAATAGGTGAGACCCAAAGAAAAGAATGGTATGTTATTATGTAAAATGTAATAAAATTAAATAAATATATTTTAATTCATATTTTTTAATGTGAGAACTTGAAATTACATGGTGACCTACATTGTACTAGTTAATTGTTGGTAACCTGTTGAGAATCAATTCTCACAATGTACTTTTATTGTTAGGTGTTTTTGTCATTCTTTTGTAGTGTAATTGTAATGTGGAATGGATTCATCTGGTATAG
The DNA here is from genome assembly GCA_963277665.1 of Viscum album. Taxonomy (NCBI): domain Eukaryota; kingdom Viridiplantae; phylum Streptophyta; class Magnoliopsida; order Santalales; family Viscaceae; genus Viscum; species Viscum album. The sequence continues at coordinate 547,411,457 of OY728166.1, read as the reverse complement.
AGGATTCCCGTTTTTGAAATGACCATTGTAATTATTATAATACTGGTTATAGATAATCACTAGGTGGCCTTGTTTGGTTTTGTTATATTCTTCGGGAATTAGTATATTTCATATTTTTATAATTTATCATGGGTTTTTATCATTATTCTGTCATGTACTATTATAGAATATATTACATATCTAACCATGAGACATATTATGTTACATGTCAAGGTGAAATAATTTAAATTTTTTATTCATTAGGGATTATGTTTTTTTCACAATACTTTGACCATTAGGATTTCACCTCCAGCTAAGTGTCGACCAAAGACTTGTGACATGTTAGGTTTATATATAATTTTTCAATATAATAAAATATTATTTCTTTATACAGTGTAACAACAACAACAAAAATAGAATGCAGATTGTGAGGCTTACATTTAAATGGAAATTTAAAAAACCATTTAACTTCTATATACCAAAGATTTGTTTCCAGATATTGTATTAAAAATATCATAGTAATATGATACTTATAGAATATTTTTTTATTTCATTACTTTATTATATTTTTTAAAAAAATATATAAAAATATTACTCAAATTATTTCTCAGAGAGGTGATTCAAAATTTTTTCATGTTCTTATAAAATCTAGTTTCTAAAATATAATAATTTAACCATTAAAGTGAACCCTATTTTTCCTGGAAACATAATTTATTTTTAACTAAATTTATTTCATTAGACTTGATTGGATTTCATTATTTTTCTTATTTTATATTAATTTTTTATATAATTAATAATTATTATTTTTAATTGAAATACATGTTAATTTCTTCTGAATAATTCTTCAATGTGTGTAAAATTTACCTTTTAAATATATAATTTAGAAATACAATTTATTTTTTTAAAAAAATTGTTCATTATGATTATATATATAAATTTATAATATTTTCTTCCAAAAATGAAATTATCAATTATTTATAAGCATTTTGTGATTTCATAAAACTATACATAATCAGGTGTAGATTCCAAAATAGCAATAAATAATTTATAATTATATATTATTATTAAAGAATCATTTTTAATTTCAAAACATATTTTTAATTAACTAAATATGTACCTAAAATGTGATAAAACCCATTTACATATATATTAAAATATTATTTACTATTCCATATTGTCACGACCCGTCCTCGGGGCCCGTGCCGTGACTACCCCAAGCCCGCCTTCCATAGGCCAGGGGCTGGCGACTAGCACCAAGACGTAAATCCCAACAAAAAGGGAAGGCATTGCCTTAGAAAAGTAAACAAGCACCACAGAGTAAGCAAGCGGAAAAGTAAACACTAAGTAAAAACTGTACAAGCTGTGCTGAAAGTAAAAGGGGCCGGAAATACAAGCCCAACTGTAAAGTACAACTGAAAAGAAAAACAGCAACTGAAAGAAAAAACTGCAGCGTCGAGCCGTTCTCTGGAAGTCCCACCTGAAGGGTGGGTACAGATAACCTCCACTGCTCCTCGGGTCCACCTAACCGCTCCGAGTACGTCCCGCCCAGTGGTCCACCTCCAGGTACTGTCCTGCTCCGTACGCCTCCTCCACGATCAGCGCTGTTCGTCGTCTGCAACCAACACCACGAAGTGCGGGCATAGCCCGTGCAGGGGTGAGTATAAGCTACTCAGTAGGGACCCCGAGACCCCCGAAGGTCTCCCGAAATCCACAAAGGATAATCCACAAAGGAAAGATACAATCACGAAGTAACATCTGACACGGCTTAGGTATGTGCCCATACATATACCTAAGTCTTCAATTCCCGTTCGGCTCCAACGTCCGAGCCCACGCACAGCCCAGTCCACACAGGAAAGCAAAACGTATACCCACGCAGGATAGAGCAACACAATCCACAAAAGAGAGTAAACAGTAAATCCACACAGGATAGCTCAACATAATCCACAAAGGAGAGTAACACAAGATTCAGCTCACACAGGTATACTTCTTCGGATGACGATAAATATGATCATTGAACCATCTAAGTCGTCGGACCCACGAAGGATCGATAGGTACTAACCTTGTAGTGACCCACACAGGATCGGGACCACGCAGGACCTGTAGAAGTTGGCTCACACAGAACCGCTGAGAGATGACCCACACAGGATCGGGCCCACATAGGACCGGTAGGCGCTGGCTCACACAGAACCGCTGAGCGCTGACCCACGCAGGATCGGACCCACATAGGATCGGGCCCACACAGGACCGGGCCCACACAGGACCTGTAGCACTGATCCACGTAGGATCGCTGAGTGCAGTAGTCGTCGTAGTCCGCTGAGGATCTCTGCACAGTCGTCGCCGCAGTCCACTGAGGATCTCTGCACGGTCGTCATCGGAGTCCACGGAGGATCTCTGCACAGTCGTCGCCGCAGTCCACTGAGGATCTCTGCACGGTCGTCGTCGGAGTAGCAGTCGCAGCCAGCACTAGGGTTCCCGCACACAGCAAGCTCGTTCGGGAAGGTCCGCTCCACGAGCCGAGAGGCTGATACATCAACTTACACGATTTCCGAAGTTGATGTATCCAAAAAGTTCCGTATCGTCAACAGGAACTCAACGTCGCAGACGGCGCGTCAATCGGACGCCCGGTCTGAGAGATATTGGCATTTTCGTCCCAGGGGCCCGGTTGGTTTTTAAGGAAAAACCAACCCGACCGCACTCCACCGGCGTCCAAACCTCAGGCGGAGTATGCCAAAAGATCCTTCTCACTTAGAGGAATTCAACAAAGCTGACGGCGCGTCAATCGGACGTTCGTAGCTCAAGATATGAGCGTTTCCGCTCCGAGGGCCCAGTTGGTCTCGGGTACGAACCAAACCGGCCGAACTCAAAGTATTCTGAAACCTTGAGTGCGATATACCGAAACGACCGGCTCAATCCAAGGATCGCGTTTCCGCTGACGGCGAGTCGTTTGGAGGCACGAAGCTCAAGATACGGGCGTTTGAACGAAAACGTCCGAAGACGGGGGGGTACGGGCCCGGGCCGACCCGGCCCGACCCCCCCTGGGTAGGCCCGAACTGGGTCGACCCGAACCGGGTCGACCCGACCCGGCTGTCCAGGCCCGGTCCGGCCAGGGCCGGTCCGGCTCGGCCGGCTCGGCCGACTCGGCTTGGCCGAGCCGCGCGGGTGGAAGCCGCGGGTGCCGACCCGCGGCCTGAGGAAGAACCGCGGCCCGCGTGCGGGCCGCGCTGGCGAACCGCGGACGCGGCTGGGCCGCGTCCGCCTGGACGAACCGGACCCGCCGCCGCGGGTCCGCTGACCGCCGCCGCCGCGGCTAAAGCCGCGGCAGATCTCGTCCGGCGGTGCTCCGGCAACCCGCGCCGCCGGCGACTTCCGCGGGCCGCCGGCTTAGCTCCGGTGGCCCGTTTGCTTTCCCAACTGCGCCGTTGCTCCTCCCGGGATCCGTTCTTTACTGCGGGATCGTCAAACGTCCGTTGCGGCTCGTTCCATCGTCGACCGTCAAATCCGAACAAAACAAGAATGGCGGAGGGTCGTCGGGCCGTGTTCATTTGGCCCGCACCTTCCGCGTTAGAAATAAACAACCGGGGGGAAAGAATGATCAACACATGATCCAACAATTTTAATTAAAATAAAATTGTTCATTGAAAACCAGATTTTTAATTTTCAAGAACGTTCACGAGAAAATTAAAAAGGGGTAATTTTCCAAAAAGAATCCCTACCTTGATGATCGTCGGGCGCGGGCGTTCTTCGCGGAAGAGATCGTCGCGGAAGAGATTGATCGTCGCGTCGTCGCGGGGAGGCGTCACGTCATCGCGGATTCTGGCGTTGAGTCGGCGAGCTCAATGAATCAAGAACAACAGATTTAAATTATTAATATTTAAATCTGTGTTTCGTTTAAAACCCAAGAAAAGAACTTGAGAGGAAATCCGAAAGCACTCACCTCGAATGGTCGGTGATCGGAGATCGGAGATCGGAAGAGCGTCTCGGGCGAAGGCGTCGTCGATTTTCGGGTTCGGCGTTCTTCGCGTTCATCGCGTTCTTCGCGTTCTTCGCGAGGGAGAAGAAGTTGCGAGGGTTCTTCCAAATCTTCTCAAGCGCAAATAACCAGAGGTTAAGCGTTGGTCTTATTTTATTATTACGCCAACGAATTTGAAAAGCTGGTTAAGAAACGATCCGTCAATTCGTTGAATTAATTCAACGAAAGAAACGACCCATTTAATTCACGAAGGAAACAGCCCATTTAATTCACGAAATAAACCGCCCAATTAAATGGTCTGTTAAGAATTTAGAAAACGCGTCGGTTGACTTTCATTAAGACGGGTTTTCACGGGTGCGTTTCTTAGCGGAAAGAAACGGCGGGGCTCGTGCGGGCCCCACCTCACAAATATCCTACCAAGGGGGTAGGATATTTCTGGATAGCATCCTATCCAGTTCAACTCAGTTCAAGCCTCCTTTAAGTGGCTTCAAGTGGCTTCCATGTGGCTTAAGTGAAATAAAATAAAGTTGTCGCAAAATTATTTTATTTCTTATCTTTAAGCCCGAAAATTAAAAACCACACCCGAGCAAACGCAACTCCGGAAGAGGCGTTTATAAGCAAATACCGGCGCTGCGATTTCATCGGTGCCCTCAGAATTCGATTCCGGGCACCGGTTCAAATGTTAGAAAAACCCGCTCGTCCGTTCACTGAACGTACCCGAGCCAAACTTCAGAAAATGATTCCGGGCACACCGGGCCTCGGAATCAGGCGCCGTCAGAAACTGCGTTCTTGTAAAATTCCAAAGAAAATTAAGAAAAAAATTTCCTTGAAATTTACGGGTCTTTACATTACTCTCACCTCAGGACATTACGTCCCCGTAAAGATACATCAAAAACTATGGAAACAAATGTGGGTACTGAGCACGCATCTGAGCCTCTCGCTCGCAAGTGCTCTCCTGGAGGTTCTCGTGCTCCCATCTGATGCGCACAAGAGGAATCGATCACCCACGCAGGACCCGCTCCTGTCGATCCTCTATCTCCACTGGGACCCCCGCAAAAGTCGCTCCATCATCCACGTCTAGCTCCCCATAGTCAATGATGTGCGTCAGGTCGTGCACGTATCTCCTCAGCTGGGATTCGTGGAAGACGTCGTGCACCCGGTGCAACTGAGGTGGCAGAGCCAGGCGATAAGCCACCTCGCCAATCCTGCTGAGGACCTGGAAAGGCCCGATGAAGCGTGGAGACAACTTGCCGCCTCGGCCAAATCTCCTCAAACCACGTCGAGGTGAGACCCGCAAGAAGACGTGGTCACCAACCTCGAACTCTAGTGGCCTCCGCCTCCTGTCAGCATATGACTTCTACCGGCTCTGTGCTGTCCTCATCCTCTCCTGGATGAGCTGGACCTTCTCTGTCGTGGCCTGGACCATCTCTGGTCCCACAAGTGCTGACTCTCCAGGGTCTGTCCAGCACAAAGGAGATCTGTAAGGCCTGCCGTACAACGCCTCGTAGGGTGCCATCCTGTTGGTGGAGTGGTAGCTGTTGTTGTACGCGAACTCCACCAAGGGTACGTGGTCCTTCCAGCTGCGACCAAAGTCGAGGACACATGCACAGAGCATATCCTCGAAAGTCTGAATGGTCCTCTCCGTCTGACCATCCGTCTGAGGGTGAAAGGCGGTGCTCAGACGTAGTCGCGTCCCGAACGCCTCCTGCAACCCCTTCCAAAGCCGGGAAGTAAAACGAGCGTCCCGATCGGAGACGATGGTCGATGGCACACCGTGAAGTCGTACAATCTCCTAAACGTAGAGACGCCCCAAGATCTCCACTGTGCCCTGCTCTCGGATGGGTAAGAAGTGTGCCGACTTGGTGAGTCCGTCAACAATCACCCATATGGAATCGTGACCTCTGGAAGTGCGTGGAAGTCCAGTCACAAAGTCCATAGATATCCCGTCCCACTTCCACTCCGGGACCTCCAAGGGCTGTACCAAGCCTGCTGGTACCTGATGCTCTGCCTTCACCTGCTGGCAGGTGAGGCACTGTGAAACGAACTCTGCCACGACCTTCTTCATGCCCGGTCACCTGTGCTGTCGCCTGAGATCCTGGTACATCTTCGCCACTCCAGGATGTACCACCAACGAAGAAGTGTGAAACTCTCCCAGCTCCTCCTCTCGTAAGGCAACTGGTACCAAGGTACGTCCTCTGAAAAAGACATCGTGCTCTGCTCCAAGGGAGAAACCATCAGGTGCCTGTCCCGAGGATATCTGTGCACGCTGCGTCTCACAGTCAACATCCCCATGTTGTGCCTCTCTGACCCGCTGAAGAAGTGGAGGAGAGACTGTGAGAGACTGAAGGAAGGCCGCTCCGTCTCTATCCACGAAGGAAATCTGCAAAGCGGCTAGCTGCTCTGTCGCCTCCTCAAGTAGCTGGATGCCCGTCCTCCTGCTGAGGGCATCAGCCACCATGTTCCCCTTCCCAGGAGTATAGACTATTTCAAAGTCATAGTCCTGGAGGAACTCGAGCCATCGCCGCTGTCTCAGGTTCAGGTCCTTCTGAGAGAAGATGTACCTGAGACTCTGGTGGTCAGAAAACACTGTGAAGCGCTCGCCCATCAGATAGTGTCTCCATGTCTTCAGGGCAAAGACTACGGCTGCCAACTCCAAGTCATGGGTAGCGTAGTTCTGCTCATGCGGCCTCAACTGACGTGATCCGTAGGAAATCATGGCCCGCTCCTGCATCAGGACACACCCGAGTCCGGTCCCTGATGCATCGCAGTAGACTACGTAACCAACTCCCTCCTCAGGAAACCTCAAGATAGGTGCGCTGGTCAACCTCTGCCTCAGCTCCTGGAAGCTCTGCTGACATCTGTCTGACCACACGAAGGGTTTCCCCTTCTTCGTCAACGCTGAGAGTGGGGCCGCAACTCTGGAGAGGTCCGGCACAAATCTCCGATAGTATCCGGCTAGGCCCAAGAAACTCCACACCTCTGTCACACTCTTGGGTGGCTACCAAGCTAGCACTGCCTCGATCTTCGCGGGATCCACTGCAACTCCCGCCTCAGAAATGACGTGCCCCAAGAAGTGGACCTCACGTAACCAGAACTGACACTTCGAGAGCTTGCCATAAAGCTGGTGCTCTCAGAGTGTGTCTAGTACAACACGCAGGTGGTAGGCGTGCTCCTCCTCCGTCGTTGAGTACACCAAAATGTCGTCGATGAAGACCACGAAAAATCGATCGAGGTATGGCTGGAAGATCCTGTTCATGAGGCTCATGAACACTGCTGGAGCGTTGGTCACGCCGAAAGGCATAACCAAGAACTCGAAGTGGCCATACCGACACCTGAAGGCCGTCTTCTGCACATCCTCGTCTCGAACTCTAAGCTGATGATAGCCTGACCTGAGGTCTATCTTCGAGAACCATCGTGCTCCCTTGAGCTGGTCAAAGAGATCATTAATCCTGGGTAGCGGATACTTGTTCCTCACTGTCACCTAATTCAGGCGATGATAATCGACACACAGTCGCAAGCTCTCGTCCGCCTTCTTGGAGAACAAAATCGGGGAAGCCCAGGGCGAAACACTGGGTCGGATGAACCCCTTTCCCTACAAGTCCTCCAACTGTACTCGCAGCTCTCGAAGCTCAGCGGGGGCCAACCGATATGCTGGAGTGGATATCGGGGCTGTCCCGGGGTACATGTCAATATAAAATTCTACCTCTCTGTGAGGAGGTAGTCCTGGAACATCGTCGGGAAAGATGTCCGCGTACTGATCCACCACTACAGGGAAACTGGGACTCCGCACGTCAACTGCTCCCAGGATGAGGCTAGCCAACTGATGAGTGATGGGCTGACCTCTCCTCTGCGTGAGTCCATCCTGTGCTGCTAAGGCTCCCTTCTTGCTGGTGAAGGTGAACATGCTCCTGTCGGTGCGCACACATCGCACCCTGCGCCTAAAGTAGTCAATCTGAGCATGGACCGTAGATAACCAATCCATGCCCAAAATGACGTCGTAAGGCCTCGACGCTGCTACAAGAAGATCCCAGCTGAAGCTCTCGCCTCCTAGAGTAAGCTCACACTGCCGGCACCAGTGCGTAATCGTCGAGTCTGCTCCCGTAGGAGTCTCTAGCCGTAAGGATCGAGCCAACGGCTCTGTCGGAATCTCCGAGCTCCGAACAAGGGCAGTGGCTATGAAAGAGTGACTCGCTCCTGTGTCTATCAGAACTGCAGCAAGGGTGGAATAGACACAGATCGTATCTCGAATCATCTCTGGCGCGCCGTGGTCGTAGGCCTCCGCTGCCTGGAGCTGAGCCTGTCTCTGCCCGCCAGCTCCCTGTGGTCGGGGCGGGCCTCCTGGTGGTGGTGGTGGCAGAGCCTCAAAGCGTCGCCCACCACCTGCTGCTCGGCCAGCTCCTCTGCCTCGTCCGCCTCGTCCCTGCGGACCGCCACGGTCGACCCTCTGCCTCTTCCTGGGTGGCCCCTCCACCGTCTGTTGTCCCTCGGTATGACGGGTCGGGCAGTCACGAGCCATGTGGCCCTGCCTGCCGCACTCGTAGCACTGCCTGCCTCTCGGAAGGCTGGCTCCGGGCCGGGTGCCCTGCACTGCTGAGCCAGCGTCCCGAGGTCGCCTGCCGGAAGGTCTGGTCCGCCTGGAACCCTGAGTCATCCGCCGGCTACCAGCTGCCGAAGACTCCGCTATCTGCCGCCCTGCGGTGGGTCTCGCTGTGGACTCAGCCAGGAAGCTCTCGATCAGGAGGGCTCGCTCCAGTACTCCTGCCTGGGTCGGGATGCTGAGGGAGATCAGCGATGCCCTGATCTCGTGTCTCAATCCCTGCTCGAAGGTCCGGGCCCGGAAGAAGGGGTCCCGTACCATGTCTGTCGAGTAGCGTGAAAGGTCGGTGAACCTCTCCGCGTACTGAGCGACCGTCAAGCTGCCCTGCCGCAGATGAAGAAGCTCCTGGATGCGCACCGCTTGGAGGGTGGCCGGGACGAACTCTGAGCGGAAGAGGCTCTCGAAGTCCGTCCAGATGAGGGTGGCCTCATCGTGTACCTGGAGCATCAGGCTCCACCAGCGTCCAGCTGCTGTCTGCAGTAAGCTCGCCGCGAGGATCACCATGAGGTCTGCTGGCGTCCTCACTAGCCTGAAAACTCGGACGACTGCCTCCAGCCAGTCCTCGGCTGCCTGGGGGTCCGACTCCCCACGGAACCTGGGTGGTCGCTGGCACTGGAACTCGTGTAGAGCTCCGAGGCGTCGTGCGTCATCAGCTGCCAGTGCTGGAAGCATCGGGGGCTCGGCGGGTAAAGGTACCGCTGGTGCCTCTGCTGTCAACGGGACCTGTACCGAGGCCTCGTCGCTCGGCGGGCTGTCGCCGCGCCCTACTCTAGGAACCCTAGCTGGCTGCTGTCGTCGTGCCAACCTGAAAAGGAAACAAGTGCACCATGGTCAGAACAGTATACCTGGTGAGCTGACACAATTAATCACAAAGAAAACGTGAAACACACATGCAATCAATGTTTTCGTGCATTAAGTCGGCAATCAGAAGTCAGGGTCCTGGTGTATGGATACGTCGGCCGCCGCACCAACACTGGACTCCCTGGACTGATAACCACACTCAATACGCTAAACACTATTGCTTCACATAGAAGAAAGATCAGAGTCTGCGGTAGAACCGACCACCTCTGATACCAATTTGTCACGACCCGTCCTCGGGGCCCGTGCCGTGACTACCCCAAGCCCGCCTTCCATAGGCCAGGGGCTGGCGACTAGCACCAAGGCGTAAATCCCAACAAAAAGGGAAGGCATTGCCTTTGAAAAGTAAACAAGCACCACAGAGTAAGCAAGCGGAAAAGTAAACACTAAGTAAAAACTGTACAAGCTGTGCTGAAAGTAAAAGGGGCCGGAAATACAAGCCCAACTGTAAAGTACAACTGAAAAGAAAAACAGCAACTGAAAGGAAAAACTGTAGCGTCGAGCCATCCTCTGGAAGTCCCACCTGAAGGGTGGGTACAGATAACCTCCACTGCTCCTCGGGTCCACCTAACCGCTCCGAGTACGTCCCGCCCAGTGGTCCACCTCCAGGTACTGTCTTGCTCCGCACGCGTCCTCCACGATCAGCGCTGTCCATCGTCTGCAACCAACACCACGAAGTGCGGGCATAGCCCGTGCAGGGGTGAGTATAAGCTACTCAGTAGGGACCCCGAGACCCCCGAAGGTCTCCCGAAATACACAAAGGATAATCCACAAAGGAAAGATACAATCACGAAGTAAAATCTGACACGGCTTAGGTATGTTCCCATACATATACCTAAGTGTTAAATTCCTGTTCGGCTCCAACGTCCGAGCCCAAGCACAACCCAGTCCACACAGGAAAGCAAAACGTATACCCACGCAGGATAGAGCAACACAATCCACAAAGGAGAGTAAACAGTAAATCCACACAGGATAGCTCAACACAATCCACAAAGGAGAGTAACACAAGATTCATCTCACACAGGTATACTTCTTCGGATGACGATAAAGATGATCATTGAACCATCTAATTCTTCGGACCCACGAAGGATCGATAGGTACTAACCTTGCAGTGACCCACACAGGATCGGGCCCACGCAGGACCTGTAGAAGTTGGCTCACACAGAACCGCTGAGAGATGACCCACACAGGATCGGGCCCACACAGGACCGGTAGGCGCTGGCTCACACAGAACTGCTGAGCGCTGACCCACACAGGATCGGACCCACACATGATCGGGCCCACACAGGACCGGGCCCACACAGGACCTGTAGCACTGATCCACGTAGGATCGCTGAGTGCAGTAGTCGTCGCAGTCCGCTGAGGATCTCTGCACAGTCGTCGCCGCAGTCCACTGAGGATCTCTGCACGGTCGTCGTCGGAGTCCACGGAGGATCTCTGCACAGTCGTCGCCGCAGTCCACTGAGGATCTCTGCACGGTCGTCGTCGGAGTAGCAGTCGCAGCCAGCACTAGGGTTCCCGCACACAGCAAGCTCGTTCGGGAAGGTCCGCTCCACGAGCCGAGAGGCTGATACATCAACTGACACGAAGTCCGAAGTTGATGTATCCAAAAAGTTCTGTATCTTCAACAGGAACTCAACGTCGCAGACGGCGCGTCAATCGGACGCCCGGTCTGAGAGATATTGGCATTTTCGTCCCAGGGGCCCGGTTGGTTTTTAAGGCAAAACCAACCCGCCCGCACTCCACCTGCATCCAAACCTCGGGCGGAGTATGCCAAAAGATCTGTCTCACTTAGAGGAATTCAACAAAGCTGACGGCACGTCAATCGGACGTCCGTAGCTCAAGATATGAGCGTTTCCGCTCCGAGGGCCCGGTTGGTCTCGGGTACGAACCAACCCGGCCGAACTCAAAGTATTCCGAAACGTTGAGTGCGATATACCGAAACGACCGTCTCAATCCAAGGATCATGTTGCCGCTGACGGCGAGTCGTTTGGAGGCACGAAGCTCAAGATACGGGCGTTTGAACGAAAACGTCCGAAGACGGGGGGGTACGGGCCCGGGCCGACCCGGCCCGACCCCCCCCCCTGGGTCGGCCCGAACCGGGTCGACCCGCCCGGGGTCCGACCGGGCTGGCCCGGCCCGGCCCGGCCAGGGCCGGTCCGGCTCGGCCGGCTCGGCTTGGACGAGCCGCGCGGGTGGAAGCCGCGGGTGCCGACCCGCGGCCTGAGGAAGAACCGCGGCCCGCGTGCGGGCCGCGCTGGCGAACCGCAGACGCGGCTGAGCCGTGTCCGCCTGGACGAACCGGACCCGCCGCCGCGGGTCCGCTGACCGCCACCGCCGCGGCTGAAGCCGCGACGGATCTCTTCCGGCGGCGCATCGGGGCACCGCCGCCTCCGGCCGCCGGCGCCGCCCCGCCGGCAACCCGCGCCGCCGACGACTTCCGCGGGCCGCCGGCTTCGCTCCGGTGGCCCGTTTGCTTTCCCGACTGCGTCGTTGCTCCTCCCGGGATCCGTTCTTTACTGCGGGATCGTCAAACGTCCGCTGCGGCTCGTTCCGTCGTCGACCGTCAAATCCGCACAAAACAAGAACGGCGGAGGGTCGTCGGGCCGTGTTCGTTTGGCCCGCACCCTCCGCGTTAGAAATAAACAACCGGGGGGAAAGAATGATCAACACATGATCCAACAATTTTAATTAAAATAAAATTTTTCATTGAAAACCGGCTTTTTAATTTTCAAGAACGTTCACGAGAAAATTAAAAAGGGGTAATTTTCCAAAAAGAATCCCTACCTTGATGATCGTCGGGCGCGGGCGTTCTTCGCGGAAGAGATCGATCGTCGCGTCGTCGCGGGGAGGCGTCGCGTCGTCGCGGATTCCGGCGTTGAGTCGGCGAGCTCAACGAATCAAGAACAACAGATTTAAATTATTAATATTTAAATCTATGTTTTGTTTAAAACCCAAGAAAAGAACTTGAGAGGAAATCCGAAATCACTCACCTCGAATGGTCGGTGATTCGAGATCGGAGATCGGAAGAGCGTCTCGGGCGAAGGCGTCGTCGATTTCCGGGTTCGGCGTTCTTCGCGTTCTTCGCGTTCTTCGCGTTCTTCGCGAGGGAGAAGAAGTTGCGAGGGTTCTCCCAAATCTTCTCAAGCGCAAATAACCAGAGGTTAAGCGTTGGTCTAATTTTATTATTACGCCAACGAATTTGAAAAACTGGTTAAGAAACGATCCATCAATTCGTTGAATTCATTCAACGAAAGAAACTACCCATTTAATTCATGAAGGAAACAACCCATTTAATTAACGAAATAAACCGCCCAATTAAATGGTCTGTTAAGAATTTAGAAAACGCGTCGGTTGACTTTCATTAAGACGGGTTTTCACGGGTGCGTTTCTTAGAGGAAAGAAACGGCGGGGCTCGTGCGGGCCCCACCTCACAAATATCCTACCAAGGGGGTAGGATATTTCTGGATAGCATCCTATCCAGTTCAACTCAGTTCAAGCCTCCTTTAAGTGGCTTCAAGTGGCTTCCAAGTGGCTTAAGTGAAATAAAATAAAGTTGTCACAAAATTATTTTATTTCTTATCTTTAAGCCCGAAAATTAAAAACCACACCCGAGCAAACGCAACTCCGGAAGAGGCGTTTATAAGCGAATACCGGCGCTGCGATTTCATCGGTGCCCTCAGAATTCGATTCCGGGCACCGGTTCAAAAGTTAGAAAAACCCGCTCGTCCGTTCACTGAACGTACCCGAGCCAAACTTCAGAAAATGATTCCGGGCACACCGAGCCTCGGAATCAGGCGTCGTCAGAAACGGCGTTCTTGTAAAATTCCAAAGAAAATTAAGAAAAAAATTTCCTTGAAATGTATGGGTCTTTACACAAATGAATATTTATTTTAGCGTAAAAATAATTTTTAACTATTCTTGATACGAATCACATAAAATTTTTTATGTTGTTACTTTCATTATGTGGTAACATTATGATTTTCAAAACATGTATCATAATATTGTAACCATTGCACCATAGTTAATTAATTACAATATTAATATTAATATAAAATTAAAATAAAAGGGAGTTATATATATATATAATTAGGAATTTATCAAAACATATTTTCAATGACCTACTCAATTAAAAAATTCAAATTTTTATAAGTTAATATTTTAATGAAAATCATGAAAAAAGAAATATATAGGAGATAAATATGTGTGAAAAATAAATTGGTATATAAATTTATAATTTAAGAATAAAATGTATATATAATAATGCTCAATGTAAATATGTGATGTTATATTATACCTCACAAAACATAACATTATACTCACTATTTCAATTACTGATAAACTCTTATTAATGCCTATATTTTTAAATGACATATTAAACCCAAATGTCATAATAAACAATTTCCAAGAGCATAACACATTATAAATACATTTAAAATGATAATCACATGGGTCAATACTAGATATTTTCTTCCAATTGATATTTCATTAATGATTATCATACTAATGATCAATAACTATATATTCATAATCATAATTCCAAAAAATTACAAAACAATTCACTAATACCAAATGAGATACCTTAGAACAAAAATACTAGTTCATTTTCAATAAATACATACTTTCAAAATTGTTTTTGATTATAACAATATACTATGATCAAAATATTTATTTCTTTTTGAACTAGATTTATATTCATATAAACACATGGAATAATACAAATATCATCTAAAATGATTTTCCAAACACAAATAAATCTCCCCTAAATAACAATTTAAATAAATTAGTTGGTAAATGGAAGAATTTGTAATATGGGAGAGCCTAAAAATTATAAATTCTTTAACCTATTTTAGGATGTTAACATTTTAGAATCAATAAAAAACATGATTATGTGATTAAAAAAATTATATAAATTGGTAATGTATAGAAAATAGTAAAATAATAATGATAAAATATTCACAATTCATAGAATAAATGGGTTGATTAGTCCTGAGAAATAACAAACATAATATAGAATCAATCATAAAAATATGGATTAAGATAGAAGATGTCACAAGAACATGGACATCATGATAGTCATAGGATTGTGGAAACATCATAATAATTCAAATCATATACGTAAGTCAAGTCTCACTAAAAAGAAGATATAACATAGTGAATACAGTGCAATAGTGGGTTGAGATTACTTCCATGTCCCATAAATAACATCTCATTAGATAAAAAATGTTACCCAATGTTTTGGTCGATGGTCCGGGTAAAACCATCATAAAATCTACTTGTATTGGTGAGTTATATAAGGAAGACATACATAAATCCATTAATAAGATAAAAAATTATAAAAAAAATGAAATTAAATGGGTATCCAATAAATTCAAACAATAATTTTGATAATTAAATTTTAATTATTGTAATCATTTATAAGTTTTTTACACTATACATATAATTGGCATACCATTGATTAAAAATTCCACCTGTTAACTAATGTATGGGTATATGCGTGAACATACATCAATCATAATAACGAAAAATTTGGTATTCAATATGGATTTTAAATTCTTTAGAAGTTATAGATATACTAAATATGTTGTTAGTTATGAATAAGGATTTGATAAACAATTTATCTTATAGTGATCTCTCTTTCATCGTACAAGTTATATACAAGGACATGGATAATTATTGAAATTATTATTCATTAAATATATCTATTTATATGAATGATATTATTATTTTAAATTTATCATTATAAATATTGAAATGTGGAAGAGTTTTTGAAATATATGATTAAAATTAATTGCAATATGTTACATAAAAATGTTTTTTTAAAGTAACTTTTATGTTTTACACAGTTATATATTAAAAAGAAAAAGGTTCCCATTATGAATTGACATAAATTCTAGATAATTCATTTAATAAACAAATGAATATTTTTTAAATCATTTAATATAATAAATTCCTTAAAAATATGTTATTGTTAAAAATAAATTTTAAATGGAATTGTAATCATGAAAATAATTTTCATAATTTATATTAATGCTTTCAAAAATATAAAAATACATAAATTTTTAACAGCATATTATAAAAGGAATCCTAATGAATTTTAAAAAATATTAGAAATTGGACTCAAAATAACAAAAAAGATAAAATAAATATATTATAAAAGATTCATTTATTGTATGAGGGAATAATGATTCCCTAATAATCTTGTTTTTAAAAGGATAAAAATTAAATATTTTGTTTTTACATTTTTAGGAAATAATAATAATAATTTTAATTATACAAATTGAAGTAGATGAATATGAAATAAAAAAGGAGAACATAGAATTAAACTGCAATATGTCATAGAGATATGATATAAATCAAACCCATAGCATCTTCTCAAATAAGATTCATTCCCTCAATTGAAAATGACTCGAGACCTTAAATAGAAATGATCTACCCATCATCAGACACCATGAAAGAGATAAAATATGCAAGAATAATCAATTCCTTACACATATGAAGAAACCCTAGATAAATTATCATGATCCCCTTGTACAGATGAATGATGTATGTTATAGACCAGGGTTTAGGACCCAAGACATTAGTGACATTCAATATAGGGAGTTAGTCTGTCTCAAGAGCCACAAAGTTGTTATTGTTTATTATAAATAAAAGGAGGTCAGAATGAAGTTCTTGATCCTCCACTAGAAGGGAGTAAGCACGTCAAAATTTAACAAATAATTCAATAAACATATATCCCTTGGTGTCAAGAATAACTCCCCTTTGCCTCATGATTTCCTTATTATAATAATTATAGATATTCAGATTCACACCTAAATATTGAGGAAATAAAAAAACAATCACCATTACATGGAACTAGGACCTCTGTTACATTCATAAATGGTTGAAATAATCAGATATATAGAGGGTTGCAAAATAACCCTAAAAATATCATGAAATAAAATCACAATGCTCTTGAACATAAAAATAATTCTATATATAGTATCTGAGAGACCCTTATGGATAGAGTCCTTTATTTTTCAAATACACCAACAACCAACTTAGAAAATGAGATTTCATGTATTTTTTTTTATCTAATGTCACCGACTCTCTAAAAAACGGCTTGAGAATGTATGTACTCAATAAATCATAATACCATAACCCCATGAATCATCCATGCATTCACTGCATCATTGCTGCCCACTCCCCTTCAAAAAATAAGTGATCTAATGACAAAAATCATGAATCGTTACAATATTGTAACCATAAATACAAACTCATGATAAGTGACATAATATTTTTATAGGTCAGAAGATCTAGGTTCTAAACCCTCCAAACAACAAATATGATCTTCGATGGGATCTCCTTTTTCCAATGAATTCCCGCCAATATATCCATCTTGTTAGTCAATGTATGCAACCATTGGATTTTTTTGGTGATGGAATCACCCATGTTAATCCCATGAAACCACAATTAACTGGTTTTCAATATAGATAATTTTTTTAAAAGAAATATAATTGGTTCTCATCTAAAACTACTCGAATAATGTCAAAATGTTGGAATGTATGCTTAAAAGTAATATCTGGTTTGGAAAACCCAGAGAATTGAAGTGTGGACCAACTCATTTATGCTTCATGAACTTGTTGTCCCATTTCCCACAATCCAAATGAATTGTGGATGTAATTTCAATAGATTAGGATTGATCATGATCAATATATTAGAGTTCATTCCTCTTTGTGAGTTGGAAAGATCCCCATACTTCCCCTATTGGTTCCTTTTCTTAAACATCATCCCCAAAATCAACTCATATACCATAATTTATTGAATACCATTCATTGAACCTGATACACTTCTAAAATTTATTCATCTTTCCCTTAATGCTCTTTTCATCCACTAACATGACACCCAATGATGCATTCCATATAACACAGTATCCCATAATAATAAAAACATGATGTTTTCCAACATCAAAATAACCCCCTTTAGATCATCAATTTTTTATAAAAAAATCATTGAGATATAATATAATATAATAGTCACAAAATATCTGTGACCACTGAAATATATAAGTTGTTTTTAAAATTTAAGATATGATCTTAGAGACCATTATAAATTTTTTTGAAGTGTGAGATGTGAAGCATTATTGGGGAAATTAGATCATAAAAATTATACATGGAGAATGACCCACTTCTTGTGCCAAGACAACTCTATATGAATCCAAAACCTATATCTGAGCATTTTATTACAATATAGAAGATACTATTTACATGGTTCAAAAAATTTCCACTCTATTTATAATATTTCTTCTGAATACCATTAATATATTAGATAAATTAATTATAGCTACTAATAAAAATGATTGTTTCACCACCAAACCAAAGATGATAATGTACACTGAAATAATACATAGAGAAACCTCGAAGAATGCAACCCATCACAATGAATTTGTTAATATAGCGACCGAGAGAGTGTGTGATAAGGATACATATTGTGGGGGAGAGTGTGTCACCTTGCATATTCCTCTATATTACATTGAAAAATCTATAAAATTTCCCTGTAATGATGGTGAAGATCCAATAATAGCTGAATCACTTGAAAAAAAGATACACAACCCATGGTCAGAGACCCATCCAAACAAGAAAATTATGAATAAAATTATATTAAAGAATTTAAATGGATTATTTCATATTTTTAATGGTCACTATATTCCAACAAAATGGTTTTTTGGTTGTGATCACTGATATTTTCTTGGTTACTGCCAATAGCTCTTTTAATCGAACACCCCATAGTAAACAAATGTTGTTATTAAACAATCAACTTGGGGATCTGAATCTATGAGATATTATTAATAATATAAACCTAATATATTTTAGGGAAATGTACATATGTAGATATTACAAAATTGATTTATGGTATGAGGTGCCTTATCTCTAAGAATCTCCCAATCAATGAATCATAAGAAATGTGGGGGAGGTTAAACTACTATTGTGGGTGATAATTTTCAATATATATTAAAATATTTGAAAAAAGAAAAGAATAATTTTCAAAAAAAATAGATATATTATAATAATGATACATGTTTGGAATTATAATAATAATGACATTTTTTAAATGAGTTATGTTATTATTTTAATTAAAAGATATCATGTGTAAAAACATGCATTTTAGTGTAATCATAACATCTCATAAGGGTTTGATGAGAGAAAATTTGTAAAATTATATGAATAATAGATAAAAATAAATATCATATAATAATGATGATATTGTTTTATTGTCCAAAATAGTATATTTATGGTGTTTATAGAAAAATGATATCATATAAGAATTTTGAATAGAGAACTATGTCATAATATTGATATAGTAATATTTTTTTGAAATGATTTCAATGAGGTTGAATTTATATACTATTCTCAGAATAGATCAAACTGATGATGAAATAATAAATATAGAGATGGATGATTATGAATTCACTTTTTAAAGGATAAAAGGATTAATTAATATCAAATTAATCTAGATGTTCTTTTCATAATAACCATTACATTGGTCATGATATTCCTTTACTTGGATGATATTAACACCTTTGATGTTGAGTTTTTTGTAATGAAAAGAGGCATAGGGATGTGGATATTATGTTTTGGAGAGATTAGAATATGTTTCAGCTGCACTACGATATATAAATTGTTATTATATAGGGTGGTGAATGGTGGTAGTAATAGTTGGAGGATGAGGGAGTTTTATTATAAATAACTTGAATAAAATAATGTTTAAAATATAGTAACCCAATACATGAACAAATAGTAAGGTTATTGTTATTATATATTAAAATAAATATTAAATTAATCATATTACTTATAGAATTATTAACATATTGTTGATGTATATTACAACAAAATTCAGTACATATATGTTACTTATATGATTGTTTACTTTTTCATGAATTTTTTCCATTTTATATAATAAATAATAACCATTTAATATATCAATTTCTCAACATGATGATTCCAAAAATAATTTTCGTCTTTCAAAATTCCATTTATTAAATTTATAAATTGAAACATTACATTAAAATATATATAAGATGAAAAAATAAGTAATTTAGAATAAAAAATATTCTTTCATCATGATTGATAACATTTTTGTCTATTATAATATTTAATTATTATATTATTAATAAATATTTTATCTCACATTTAATAAATTATCAATTCTGTAATTTATTATCATAATTATGTATAATATATCTTTTATATAATAATTGATGAAATTATTTTAGTGAACCAAACATCATACAGTAGGATTATATATCAATCATAATTTTACCATAATAAAAAATAATATCAAATATTTATAAGAATTTAATGATATTATTCTTATATATATAATTGAAATCACATCGTAAAAAATATAAAATATTCCATATTTTTATTTTATTATCGATAATTATATAAATAATTCAAAAAAGATAATTTTGAAAAAAAAATATAATCTTTGAATGTGATAAAATAGTTATAATCTAAACAAAAATAATTCAAAATATATGAGGAAGCGTTATTTTTGTGTAAAAAAATATTTGACTATTCCTTAATTTTTTCACATAATATTTCACATGTAATTGAATTTATTTGGGTTTTAATGTGTTAAATTTAAAAAATGTATCATATTGTATTATGCATGAGATCACGATGACTTAATTGGATTGATAATGTGAAGATAAATCTAATATGTAATGTAGTTATACATCTGAGGATATAAAAACAACCAAGAATACATACATCGTGATTTTTAAAACAATCTTAATAAAAATTTATTAATATTTAATTAGTTCATGGAGGAAGAACATATAATGGAACAAAATATGTGATAATTAAGTGTAAAAATTTATTTATAATTTAATATTTTAATTTAAAAATGAAAATGTATAAAAACATCTCATATAAAATCAATTATGTTATAGTCCCCTTGATTTCTCTCGGATCATTTAAATTTAAAGTGTTATACTAATAATATGAATTTTATTTTGATACATTCATTATCCATAATAGACATATTATAATCCATAACATTATAAGGCTATTAATTGTTCCCAAAATGTTTATTTTATACACATATTTACTTCATATTTCATAATTTTATTCACCTAGAGATAATTTTAGCTATGAGAGTAGTACATTTTGATGGTGTTGTGGAATTTATCTATTGTTTAATAATTATTCAAATATATTTTGGTTCTTTTTGTGTTATTTGGTCATCGAGACCGTATATTCATTACTTTGTTCCCATGAAGTAATCCTTGTATCATTAGTTGGGGTTAATAATTTAAAAAAACACATCATTTTTTGTGAAAAAATTTTATGTCTCAATATTTTGATTCCATTTATGTATATTAATATTAAATTTAATATAGATAATGAGTATGACTTGATGATGTGGATAGGTAAGTGGTGTTTCACATATTTTAACTACATCTATGATATCATAAAAATGTTTGATGATTGGTAGATTTTATTACTAAAAATAGTTCAATTTTTTAGATTTATATGTTGTTGGTATATATTTTATGTTGGAATAAAATTTTATAAATGGTTAACTACAAAAATAAAATAATGAATTCTTTTAGTATAAGAAAATTCTTAGAGTGAAATAATTTTTGAATAATTAATAATGTTGGATTCCCGAATACTGAAATATTTTGTTTGGTGCATTTGGGATAATAATTGATTCCAGCATTGACTATATAGTTTGTGTGGTGATTTGGTATGTTTTATTTCTATATCTTTAGAAATGGGTAGATTGGTAGATTTTATCAGTTGAAGAATGTAGCCAGTAATGGATGTTTAGGATAGTACGGATTGGACTGGTTAACATGGGTGACTTGGAATTGATGTTGACTTTTAGTTGTGGCGTGGTGAGCATGGATAAGTTATGTTAATATTATGGGATGTGTTTTGCGATGATTATATGGTTTTTTAGTTGATAGTAATGATACTATTCTGTGGTTTTAGATAGTAATGCAATATATTGTAAATAATTTAATAATAAATAATTATGGGCTACAAATGAATATGTAAGGTACAATAAGAATTAAAATGATACATAAATAAAAGGTGTTTTACATAATATGTCATTTAATAAAATATTAAATTAAATATAATAACTAATATAAATATATTTCAAAGTAGAAATATTAATATAACATGATATCATGTATATAAAATTTTTTGAAAATTATTGTGAGGTTTATTTTTCTGGGAATTTCAGCTCCTTAGTGGTGGAAAATTTTGAAGAAGTCCTATTGTGTGATGATGGTTTTTTTAATTTTAGATGGTTATTATAATGTTGTTTTCTGTAAAGCTATATGATTTTTATTGTTTGTGACTATATGTGTCTCATGTATTTTCAATGATTTAATTTCGCACACCACAAAAGTCAAATATCCTTAAAAATTTTAAAATGATCTAGTTTCTAATTTATTTCCCCAAAATGCTAATTTGTGAGTGAATATGTATATTTAACCCTTTATATTACTCTCCATTTTCACACTATGGTGGTATTTTGGGAGGTCTCTGTTTTAAGCTTCCCCATACTAAAATTTCTAGTTCTTTTCATTTGTACCCTCCCATCACCATTGTAATAAGAAATGAGGTATCCTATAGTGATGATGTGGTGACTATAATGTGTTGAGAGTTGGGATTTCCTATTTTTTGACATGACGGTAAAATAGGGATTGAGTATAAGATGTATTGATATTGGGATGTTCAGTGTTAAATCAATTGGAAAGTGGGTTTGGGTGCCAATTATTATTTAATTTATTTACCCATTTTTTCATATTAGTTACATTTTTAGATATGTGATCAGTACTAAGGAAGGATTGGCTATATTATGTAGATGAATTTTGTTTTAGCTTATTTATTCTCAGGGAATTCGCATTCTTCTCCAACATTTTCGTGATAGTTCCTAAATAGGATCATATTGAGGATATTTTTATGATCACTATGATATATATAAACTATATGTTAGTATAATGAGAGGGATTTGGGCATAAAGATAAACCATACGAGTGTGACGTTAGGAGTATGTTTCGGTTGTATTTTGTAAGTGTTATTTCATTATTCTATTTTGATAATTATTTTTCTATTTTAATGAAAATAAATGAATTTCTGTTATATTGTGTATTTTTGTGTTTTTTATATTATTTCTTTACTAGTTTAATTTATAATATTTTTATACATTACATGAGGGTAATTTTGTAACATCCCAGGTAAATAGAGAA
Source organism: Viscum album (assembly GCA_963277665.1). NCBI lineage: Eukaryota > Viridiplantae > Streptophyta > Magnoliopsida > Santalales > Viscaceae > Viscum > Viscum album. Next base: position 547,388,804 of record OY728166.1, on the reverse strand, counting down.
TAAGACATATTTCATATTTATTAATATTTGTGAATTAAATATTAATTTTACTTTAAAGGGGTTTCTATGTTCGATAGCGTACCCGATACACAACAACTGGTTTCATTGGAATCTTGCATTGCACAATAATAATATAATATTATTATTTAAAATTGTATTTTAGTCCTAGCCGTTGTATTAGAGGGAATGAATGAAACTAACTACAATTTGATTATAAATGATTGTTAAATGTATTTTCATTTATCCAATAAAAAATTAGAGGCTTAAAAGATGAATGAATCTAATTTTAAGCATTATTTACATTAAAAGGCGGATTTACCACCTTTTAAGGGAGAACCCTCTATAAATATAGTTTTGGACACTTTAATACATTATAATTGGCCAAATATAATCCTTCTTTAGAATGGGAACATCAAATTTTACTTTAGGTAATTTTTTGGTATTTTTCTGATAAAGTTCAATTTTTAATGAATAGTGAAAAATAATGTATTTTAATTCAATAGTGTCTTTTACAATAATTTATTTATATGGTAATATTATCTTTTTAGTTTGTTTTAAAGTGAAATTGAAATATATTTTTATCATTTAATCCAATTTTGGTCATTGGAATTAATTTCACTTTGAAATTGGACATAAACAAGCATCAATTTTTTGATAGTTATTGTTTTCTTAAAAACACGCTATTTGTTTTAACGACTGGATTTAATTTTTAAATTAATTAATTCCACTTATTTTTTTTGAATTTGTAAAAATATAAATTAATTTCGAATTCAGAATATCAAATAATTCTTATGATGAATTTTTGGTATTTTTCTGAAAAACATCAATTTTTGATGAATAGTGACACCACTTAGTAGTAGTTAAAAACTGACGGTTTCATTTAAATGAAATTTTAACACATCTGTGAATTGAATTTAAAAAATACTACATACATAGTTGTTATGAAGAAGTAAAATGTGGTTCAATAAGATGAAAATAATTTTTGGTAAATAGTAACTTTTGACGTCTATTTAGAAAGGTTAAAGGTAAATATGGTAATTCAAGGTTAAAAGAATATTATAATAATTCAAAATTTCCATAAAACTTGTCTTAAACTTATTGTCTGAGTAGTGTCCGAACATGGGAATCCTTGGGTCGGTTTTGGGACCCCATGGATCCACTTATGAAAGATAATGACACTTTGGATTAATTAAGTTAATGTAAAGGCAAAACTGACAATAACAAAAATCATTTACTTAATTAATTTTTATATGGTGTAATATAAGTCCTATTTTATACAATAAATATTTATTGGAAATATAAAAATATTTCTACATTGTAGAATTTTTTTATAATTTTTAGACATCGAATAAATGAAATTATTTATGACACAATAATGATGCAGTATTTACCTCATTAATAAATCATTTAAATAAATAAGATTATAATAATTAAAATATTATCCAAAACATGTACAATTCTGATTGGATGATTTTATTTCGACCATGTCTCATCTTATCTTAGAATATATTTATTTTTGGACCATTACAAACCGAATATCATTATAAAATAAAATTATAGTTTCACACTTTCCTAAAGAGCCCCTCCTCCCCCTTATAAAAGGAGACCACTTCTAACCAATTTCTCACACCTCTCAAGCCATTTTTATCATCCAAGATCTTCCCAATTAAGCTCTAAACATCCCTATCCTCCTCCTATAAGACTTAACTTTGGCATAAATCTCTTCAAGAAGTCCGTATGTTCAAACCAAAGGGAGTTACCCAAAAAAGGTAAGAGATTCTCTTAAATTGTTTTCTTTTATTTTACTTCTCAAACCCCTAAACTCTTTTTCATTCCATTCTTTTGTAACAAAAATAGTATCCTCAATATATTAGGATTTTTGTATGATATGTATTCGAACTACACTTACACACACCTACATATAATGGATGAAGAACATAATGTTCTTGTGGATGGAAAACTAAGGCCAAGCAAAACGATGGTTGTTCAATTACATGTTACCACCTCTAATGGTGGCCATTATGATGGAACTATATTTATATATGAAATATATTATGTTTATGATTTAATTATGCTTCTTTACTTCCCAATTATATCAAGCCGTTATGTTTTCCATAGTGGGTAATACAATAATCTCATTTGAGTAAGTGTGGACTACCGCCCCCTCAAAATGATTAGATTTGTTAATGCTTTATGTGGGATGTATAAAGGATGGGGTTAACGATATAATATATGAAATTATACTGGAATTATTATATACTTATGTATCATTGTGTTTTATTTCCATTAAAATAATAATTATAAATGAAAGTAGCGTTCACGTGTACGTACGGCTTATCATCTCCATGAACGGTGCATTTCATTTTTTACCTCTAAATTTTATTTACATTTATAAAAACGTGTATATACAGGATATATATTATATATAAGATATCCAAATCATGAATATAATTCTAGATATAATATAACTTTGACCACATGGACAAATTTTAAATATAAGGTGTTCATTTTTACTCAAGTACCAAATATCGACAAAATGAACGTTATTAACATAAATGATTGCCTAATGTTTATAAAATCGTAATAAGTCATATAAATGGAATAATAAACTTGAAAAATGTTCATAAGAAAGTATAAATTAACATTATTTTTTATTCAGGATATTAAAGAACAATCGAGTCAAGTCGGACGTGAGGTAAGTGACTTTGTCTCAATCTCCTTTCATTGAAGTATTTTTAGTTTTATACACGACTTTATTTTATACAGTGTATAAACCCCTTTGAGTTTTAATTTTATTCAAAGGGAATCATTTTATATGAATTTTTTTACTAAACGACAAAATAGAATGTTTTTTTACGTAAGCGGTGACAATGACCATTCCATCGCCGTGAGTATTATTTGATTTTCGGCTTCCTTAAAAAACAAATGTTTTTAAAAAGAAGAATAAATACCATATACTCATTTTATTTATTTTGGTATTGAAAATGATTTTGACAATGGATTTATTATTTCACTATATTGAAATGATATTTTATTATTGAAATATGGAATTGTTATCTTTCCTTTATGCTTAGGTTATGTGTTATGATCATCTTATAGTTCTTGGGAATTATTTACATATACGGGTGGTTCCGTGATAAACCTAGGGTGGGTGAACCCGAGATATCTCTCCAATGCATTGGGAAAAGTGATGCATGTAAACGTGAATGTTTCTCCTATGAGATTTAGGGAATATATTGTGATGGGTATTCTAATGTTACTCTATATATAGCTGTGGTATCTACAATGTAATTATGATATAGATGCCACAAGTTACCTTTATGATTTATGATTTCAATGTGTCTTTCATAAATCTTATTATTTCATGAGTTAAGTAAAATAGTTCATGTTTTTTATTTATTTATGAACAAATGTATTCATTCATTGTTTTATAACCCTTAATGAGCTTTTTAAGCTCATCCCATGTTTTGAAATGTTTTCACCGGACATAAAGATGAATAAGGTCAAGGATGGGATCAAGTAAAAGTCATGCTGTCAAAATGACAGATTTTTTAAGAGTTTTTATTTTATGAAAAATATGGAAACTGTTTAGATATGGCTACCTTGTAATCTTTTGATATGTAATAGTTATGTACTAATTCTCTAATACTCTAAACCTGAAAATATCCTCAATGTGAATTATTCATTTAATTCAATTTTTTGTACTGTTTTATGTTGGGTCCTTGTAGTTGGTATATGAGGTCAGTTTAGATAACATTAGGTGTTAGGGTGTTGTTAAATAAATGTCCATAAAGTAATTTATGTTAATATTGAAATCATATAGCATTTTCATATTACCATGTTGCTTCGTCTAAGATATTTCTTTGATCGGAATGGATTTCCACAGAGGAAACAATGTAGATATGTTGGGACGATATCAGGAGGAAGATAGCTATCCAAATCAGTAACCTGAGATGGTTGGAATTGGAACTGAACAGTTTGTTGCAGTGATGGAACAGTTGACTGAGGCGATAAACGGTGGTGGTATGCATGTATGAGATTAGAAAGATCAACCACAGAGGAACATGTTAGTAGTGGAGCATTTCATGAGGTAACATCCCCCATCATTTAGAGGATTATCTGACCCTGTTCTAGCTGAAGGATGGATTAAATCATTGGAGAATATTGTTGATGTCATGGGTTGTTCAGAACATCCTAAGGCTAGAATTCATGTTTACCATTTTGACGGTGAAGCTGGTCAGTGGTGGTCATTGGTGAAAAATATCAGGTATACTGAGGATATTTATGCTCTTGATTGGGATGAGTTCAATGGTATGTTTCTTGAGAAATATTTTCCTAAGGTGGATCGTCTTAGTATGGAAAAAAAATTCCTAGAATTGAGGTAGGAGGATGACTCAGTGGCTGCTTATGAAGAATAATTCACTCGACTGGAAAGGTATGCTCCAAATTTCATATGAGATCTTGATAATAAAATCATCTGTTTTACTCAAGATTAAAGACAAAGTATCAAAGGGATTTATTTTATCGTGATTTCAAAAGTTATGAGAATATTGTTCGTTGTGAAGAGAAGGTGGAAATGGAGTATGCTGATGATCATGTATTCGTTGACAAACAACAGAATAAGAGGATGAGGTGGTAGGTGAAAGGGAAGAACTCTTAAAAAAGGCTGATGGTAAGAAACATAAGTTTACTGTTTGTGAAAAGTGTCGTAAAAAGCACATTGGGGAATGTATTTTGAATTCTGTTAAGTGCTACCGATGTGGTAAAATGGGACATAAGGGTCGTAATTAAATTGAAAAAGATCAGAGTAATGATAAGACAAAATCTGATTTACAGTTAGTAAAATGTTTTATGTGCAATGAAATGGGTCATTATGAAAATGAGTTTCCAAAAAAGAACTCATCCGAAGGAAATAAGATGGACTACAAGAAGAAAGGGGTGGTGAAATCCTTTGCAACTACTTCAGTAGATGTAGGGCCATCAAATTAAGTTGTATCAGGTACACTGTTTGTTTGTTCAGATTGTGCTAATGTGTTGTTTGATTAGGGTTCTACAGAATCATTCATTTTTGAGAAGTATTCTAGTAAATTTGGAATTCCTACTCATGATATGAATACAGAACATATGGTAAAAACACCAAGAGGAAATTTTGAGACAAAAAGAAAACATAAGAACATTCTTTTCATTGTGTGCGGAAAGAATCTACCTGCAAACCTTATTATTTTTCCTCTAGTAGAGTTTGATGTTATTTTTTTCTTGGTTTGGCATTCTGTTTATCATGATAAGATTGATTACAGAGATAGAGATATTTCTTTTAAGAATGATTTTCAGTTTGTATACAAAAATGATCCCTTGCTGTTGATAAAATATCAGGAAGCTGAGAATGTAGTAAAATATGGAAATGAATGTTACCTTGATCGTATTGTTGAAAACAAATAAATTGTTCAAATTAATGACGTTCCATTGGTAAAGGAGTACTTTAATTTTTTCCCTGATGAGTTTCCTGGTATTATACCTGATGGAGATGTTGATTTTATTGTTTACTTAGTTCCTGATGCTAAGCCAATTTTAAAACCCCCTTATCGAATGGCTCAAATTGAACTTTTAGAGTTAAAGAATCAATTGCAGGAGTTATTAGATAAAGGTTTCATTCGGCCTAGCATGTCACCATGGGGTGCTCCTGTCTTGATTGTTAAAAAGACAGATGGTTCAATGAGACTTTTCATTGATTATAGAGCAGTGAATAACATCACTGTTAAGAATAAGTATCATTTTCCTCATATCGATGATTTGTTTGATCATCTCTAGGTATCTCAGTATTTTTCGAAGATTGACTTGAGGTTGGGGTACCATCAGTTGAATGTAAAGGAAGAAGATGTTCCAAAGACTACGTTTTGTACTAGATATGGACATTTTGAATTTGTAGTTATGCATTTTGGGTTAACCATTGCACCTGTTGTATTCATGGATCATGTGAATAGAAATTATCCGTGAGTTCATGGATAAGTTTGTGGTTGTGTTCATTGATGATATTCTGGTTTATTCCAAAAGTAAAAAGGAACATGATAGTCATTTAAGGGTTATCATTCAAACCGTAAAACAAAAGAAATTATTTGGGAAATTAAGCAAGTGTCAGATTTGGTTACAACAAATTTCTTTCCATGGTCACAGTGTTTAAAAAATGGCATAACTATTGATCCTGCTAAAACAATATTTGTTGAAGAATGGCCATGACCCACAAATATAACTGATATTCGTAGTTTTCTTGGTTTGGATGGTTTATACCGGAGCTTTGTTGAAAATTTTTCACGGTTATCTAGTCCAATGACTATGTTAACTCGAAAAGGTGTTAAGTTCATCTGGACAAAAGATTGTGATGATTGTTTTTAAAAATTAAAAAGAATATTGGTGAATACTCTAGTTTTGGAACTACCTTACAGAAATGGTGAGTTTGTTATTTATAGTGATGCTTCATTGAATGGACTGGGTTGTTTCTTAATGAAAAATGATCCGGTAATTTATTATTCTTCATGTCCGTTGAAACCACATGAGTTAAATTACCCAACACATGATTTGGAATTAGCTGATTTTGTTTTTTTCTTTAGTAATTTTGAGGCATCATTTTTATAGAGTGATGTGTGAAATATATACTGATCACAAAAGTTTGAAGTATATATATTCACTCAGAAAGAATTGAATATGAGACAGAGGAGATGGTGGGAATTAATCAGGGATTATGATTGCATGATCATTTATCATTCGGGGAAAGAAACTAAAGTGGTTGATGCTTTGAGTCGAAATTGTAATTCTTCATTAACCATGTTAGATTTGGAACGAGATCCTTTGGTTTTTGATTTGATGAACTTTGTAATGGATGTTGTTGTTGTAGGAAATTCTTCTATTTTGTTTTAGGTGTCAGCGAAATAATCTCTATCATATAGAATTAAGAATGTGCAGAAAGAAGACAGTGAGTTGAAAAAAAGGTAGAGTTTGTTCAGAAGGGTATGTTACCTGATTTCAACGTTGATAATGATTGTGTTTTGAGATTTGGAAAGAGATTTTGTGTTCCTTGTGATTCCTAGTTTAAGAATGAGTTGGTATGTGAAGCTCATAGTTCACCGTTTTTAGTTCATCCTGGCAGTACTAAGATGTACAGAGATCTTCAAGAGTATTTCTGGTGGGATGGAATGGAAAGAGATATTGCTGATTTTATTTTGAAGTGTTTGACTTGTCAGCAAGATAAGGCCGAGTGATGGTTACAGAAAAGAAATGATTCATCCTTTACCGGTGTGAGAGTGTAAATGGGAAAATATATCCATGGACTTTGTTGTGGGATTACAAAAGACATCTCGAGGTAATAATGCAATATGGGTTATAGTTTACTGATTGACTAAATATGCTCACTTCCTTCCTATTACAGATACTTTGTCTCTAGATCGGTATGGTTGGTTTTATGTTAAAGAGATAGTCATGTTTCATGTTGTTCCCATATCCTTTGAATCTGATTGTGATCCCAGGATCACTTCTAACATTTGGAAGGTCCTTCGAAAGTCATTGGGTACTGCATTAAATTTTCGTAAAGATTTTCATCCTCAATCAGATTGGCAGTCAAAACGAACAATTCAAACCTTAGAGGATATGCTACGTTTTTTCTTGATGGATTATCAGAGAAGTTGGGACCAACACCTTTCATTGGTTGAATTTTATTATAATAAAATCTTTCATTCCAGTATATAGATGGCTCCATTTGAGGCATTATATAGAAATCATTGTCGAACACCAGTATTCTGGGATTAAGTAGGTGAATGGAAGATGATGGGACCAGAATTGGTAGAAGAGATGGTGTAGAAAGTTCAGTTGTTTCAGAAGCACATGAGAATAGCCTAAAGCAGATAGAAAAGTTATGCAGATAACCGGATGAAGGATCATTCCTTCGAGGTCGGTGGTCATGTATTTCTCAATGTTTCTCCCAGGAAAAGTGTGATGTGTTTTGGTAAGAAGGGAAAGTTGAGTCTATGGTTCATTGGACCTTATGAAATTCTTGAATAAGATGGATCAGTTGTGTACAGAGTGGCTTTACCCCAAATTTTATCCCAGGTACACAATTTTTTTCATGTTTTGATGTTAAGAATGTATATGCCAGATCCATCTCATGTTTTGAACCCTGAGGTAGTTCAGTTGGAAGAGAATATCTCTTATGATGAACAACAAGTCCAAACTCTTGACTGTAGTGAGAATGTGTTGTGGAATAAGGTAATTCACCAGTTAATGGTTTTGTGAGAAAACCATATTGTTTAGGAGGCAACATCGGAATATGAAAATGCTATGAGGGAAAAATATCCCCACTTATTTTGATGAGTGAATAAAAATTGCGAGGATGCAATTTCCAAAGGGGGGGAAAGATGTAACACCCTAGGTAAATGAAGAATAAGACATATTTCGTATTTATTAATATTTTTTAATTAAATATTAATTTTACTTTAAAGGGGTTGCATTGTTCGATAGCGTACCCAATACGCAATAACGAGTTTCTTTGGAATCATAGGTCGCACACTAATAATATAATATTATAATTTCAAATTGTAGTTCACTCCTAGCCGTTGTATTGGCAGGGATGAATGAAACTAACCGCAATATGATTATACATGATTGTTAAATGTATTTACATTTATCCAATAAAAAATTATAGGCTTAAAATATGAATGAATATAATTTTAAGCATAATTTACATTAAAAGGCCGATTTACCGCCTTTTAATGGAGAACCCTCTTCAATATAGTTTTGTTCACTTTAATACATTATAATTGACCAAATATAATCCTTCATTATAATGGGGACATCGTATTTTACTTTGGTTAATTTTTTGGTATTTTTATGAAAAAGTTTAATTTTTAATTAAGAGTGAAAAATACTATATTTTAATTCAGAAGTGCCTTTTAAAATAATTTATTCATATGGTTAGATTATCTTTTTAATTGGTTTTAATGTGAAATTGAAATATATTTTTACCATTTAATCCAATTTTGGTCATTGGAATTAATTTAACTTTGAAATTGGACATAAACAAGTATCAATCTTTTGATAGTTATTGTTTCTTAAAAACACGCTATTTGTTTTAACAACAGGAATTAATTTTTAAATTAATTAATGCCAGTTCTATGTTTTAAATTTGAAAATATATACATCAATTTTGAATTCGGAATATCAAATAATTCTTAGGCTGAATTTTTGGTATTTTTCTGAAAAACTTCAATTTTTGATGAATAGTGACACCACTTAGTGGAAGTTAAAAAACAGAATTTTTCATTTATATGAAATTTTAACACTTCTGTGAATTTAATTTCGAAAATCCGAGATACATGGTTGTTATGAAGAAGTAATATTTTGTTAAATAAGAAGAAAATAATTTTTGGAGAATAGAAACTTTTGAATTTTATTTACCGTGGTTAATGGTAAATAGGGTAATTCATGGTTAAAAGAATATTATAATAATTCAAAATTACCTTACAAATTGTTCTAAACATATTATTTGAGTATTGGACGACCATGGGAATCCTTGGGTCGATTTTAGGACCCCATGGTCCCACTTATGAATGATAATGACACTTTGTATTAAATAATTTAATTTAAAGGAAAAATTGACAATAACAAAAATATTTTAGTACATTAATTTTTATATGGTGTTATATAAGTCCTATTTTAGACTATAAAATTAAATGGAAAGATAAAATTATTTAATACATGATATTATTTTTTTATAATTTTTAGACATAGAATAAATTAAATTATTGTTTACACAATAACAATGCAGTATTTACCTCATTAATAAATGATTTTAATAAATATGATTATAATGATTAAAATTTTATCCAAAACATTTCCAATATTAATAGGATGATTTTATTTCTACCATGAATCATCTTATCTTAGAATATAATGGTTTTTGGTTCATAATAAACCGAATATCATTATAAAATAAAATAATAGTTTCACACTTTCATAAAGAGCCCCTCCCCCCCCCCCTATAAAAGTAGACCACTTCTAACCAATTCCTCACACCTCTCAAGACATTTGGCTCATCCAACCTCTGCCCAATTAGGCTATGAACTTCCCTCTCCTCCCCATAGAAGCCTTACCTTAGTCATAAAGCTCTTCAAGAAGTCCTTTGGTTCAAACCAAAGGGTGTTACCCAAATAAAATGTAATAGTTTCTCTTAAATTGTTTTCTTTTATTTTACTTCTCCAACCCCTAAACTATTTTTTTCCTTTATTTTACAACAACACTGGTATCCTCAATATACTAGGTTTTTTTTATGAGAATTATTTGAACTAAAATTACACACACCTCCATCTAATGGATGATGAACATAATGTTTCTGTGGATAGAAATCGAAGGCCTCACGAAACGATGATTGTTCAATTACATATTCCCGCCTCATGGTGGCCATTATGATGGCACTGTATTTATATATGATATATATTATGTTTATTATTTCCTTATCCTTATGTAAGTCCCAATTATATCAAGCCTTTATGGTTTCCATAGTGGGTAAATACGATAATCTCATTTGAGGAAGTGCGGACTACCGCCCCCTCAAAGTGATTTGATTTGTTAATGACTTATGTGGTATGTATAAAGGATGGAGTTAATGATATTATATATGATATTATACTGGAATTATAATATACCTATATATAATAATGTTTTTTTCATTAAAATAAGAAATAGAAATGAAAGTAGCGTTCATGCGTACGTACGACTTACCGTCTATATGATCGGTGCATTTAATTTCATACCTCTAAATGTTATGTACTATTATAAAAACATGTATATAATATATATATCTGATATATATGATATAGAATTCATGAATATCATTCTCGATATAATGATCCTTTGACCACATGGACAACTTGTAAATATAAGGTGTTCATTTTTAATCAAGTACCAAATATCGTCAAAATGAACGTTCTTAACATAAATGATTGCATAATGTTTATAACATGGTTATAAGTGATATAAAAGGAAGAATAAATGTGAAAATTGTTATAAGCAAAAATAAATTACCTTTAGTTTATTATTCAGAATATTAAATAACGATCGAGTCAAGTCAGACGCGTGGTAAGGGACTTCGTCTCAATCTCCTTTCATTGAGTCATTTTTAATGTTACACACTGATTTATTTTATATGGCGTATAAACCCATTTTAATTTCCATTTTATTCAAAGGGAATCTTTTTATATGAAGTGTTTTACTAAATGACAAAATGGAATGTTTTTTTACATATTTGGTGACAATGACCTTTCTGCCACCGCGAGTATTTTTTAATCATTGGATTCCTTAACAAGACGAAATGTTTTTAAAAGGAAGAATAAATACCATATACTCTTTTTATGTATTTTGGTATTGAAAATGTTTTTGACAATGGATTTATTATTTTACTATCTTGAAAATATATTTTATTATTGCAATGTGGAATTGTTATCTTTACATTATGCTTATGTTATGTGTTATGACCATGTTATTGTTCGTGGGAATTATTTATGTATATGTGTGGTTCCATGACAAACCTAGGTCACTTGAGCCCGATATTGCTCTCCAATGCATTGGGTAACATGAAGGAGGTAAACGTGAATGTTTTTCCTAAGAGATTTAGGGAATATACTATGATGAGTATTCCAATGTTACTCTCTATGTACCAGTGATAGCTACAATGTAAGTATGATATGGATGCCACAAGTTACCTTTATGATTTATGATTTATATGTGTCATTCATAAATATGATGATTTCATGAGGTAAGTAATAGAGTTCATGTTTTTATGTATTTATTAACAAATGTTTCCATTTTTTGTTTTATAACCCTTACTGTGCTTTTTATTCTCATCCAAATTTTTGATATGTTTTCAGAGAACTTAAAGATGAATAAGGGAAAGGATGGGATCCAGGAAAAGTCATGCTGTCTATATGACTCTTTTTTTAATAGTTTTTATTTTATTTGAAAAATGGAAACAATGTAGATATGTCTACCTTTTAATGTTTTGAGATGTAATTGTTATGTCTTATTTCTCTAAAACTCTAAACCTGAAAATATCCTCAATGTAAATTATTAATTTAATTCAATATTTTGTAATGTTTAAGGCCGGGTCCTTATAAATTTCGTCCATATAGTTATTTTTATATCTATTATACTAGTCTCCACATTATGTCATATTATAGGTAGGCTTAATCAACCACTATATTCTCTAATGTATACAAATGAGGGGTTTTTGGTGGTGGTATATCATGACACATTGTCTCATTCTAAATTATATATAAGTATAATATTCATGATGGAAAAAATTAATGATTTAATTAAATAAAAGAAGAAAATATTTATATATATGAAAATATGAATTGTAAAAAATACTATTACATGTGTAGTTTCAAAATTAGTATGATAAATATATATAAAAAATAGTAACCTATATTCTAGATTCCTTAACATTTCCCCCAAATTTGAAAAACATGTTGACACTAGTTTTTCAATGTAGAAAATTCTCTTTATTATATTTATTACTAATATAAGAAACAATAATATTATAATAATCATATTATATCTTATTATTCCTTATTTTCATAGATCCAAAAACACTTATTTATTCCCAGAATATGATGTTAGTGAATATTTTCATTCCATATTAGAAAAAAAATATTTAATGTATTCATATACGAATAATGGATTTGAAATGATATTTTCCCTTATAATAACAATTATTTACTGATGATAATTTAATTCATTCATGTTTTCATTATACTGAGATAATTTCCACCACTTTGACTAAATAAATAATTTATATCGATTTTAGTTTGTCCTATCATGTAAATCTCGAACAAGACAACTATGTCTACCATTCATTTAAACGATTTATCGTTGAATAAAAAAACCATGGATCTAATTTCTGTAAAAAATATTTTTATACATTGATATTTAAAGTAATAATTATTTAATGTTTCAAAACAATTTTTGTTTAAAATTTGGTAGTATACAATATAATGTCCCCACTATCCTACTAAATTTTAAAAAACATTCTAATAGTTTGAAAATAATTTTTTTTATAATAATAATTTTGAGTGAACAAATTATTAAATTGTTTCAATGATTAATAATCATTAATAATTTTATAAAATATATATTCCCATCATTTGAACCTCAATAATCTGACCATTAATAAAAAAATTACATCAGATGACAATAGAGTTTCATTGAAATGAATTATCCTCTCTATCTTTTCAATACATTCCTCTAATCAATGACATTATCTATTACATCGGGATGTATGAAAACTATTCATTTCTAAAATCTCATAGAAAATATATAAATCATGGTAGGTTATAAATAAATCATCTACTTAAATATTAGATAGTTGGGATAACTACATCTACTCTATTCGGATCAATGTGAGTATTTCTTATAGAATTATTTTTATAAATCACTCATGGGGTTTTAATACTATTATCATAAGAACAATGTTTAATTTTATTATAAAATATATTTATTTATTTTAAAAGAATGTAAAACATAAAAAAATCTATTACTTTATATATATCAATTTATGTGTCTAAAAATAACATCACCAAATTTCAAAAGATCGATGAATAAATTATAAATATATCATTGTTATATATAAATCTCTAAAAAATAAGAATCTGTTTCATAATGAGGGTATCTGTAATACAAAAATATAAAAATGAAACAATATGACTCAAATAGTGTATGTTTAAGATATATGGTTTCCATACCAAACATCTAACCACAAATTGAACAATGAATAACAATTAATTATTTATATAGTCAAATTTATTGTTCATAGTCATATGCACCAAGAGAATACAACATATAAAATTTCCCATTTTAATTCCAATTTTTCATATTTCATAAAATTAACATTAAAGATATTATAAAAATATTGAAAAATAATATAAATAATTATAAAACATAAAAAATTACATAAATTTACAATCAAAAATACACTTCCCTAATTACCTAGGAATATTTTGATTTAATTATAAATAAATATAAAAAAATATTATTACAACATTAGTAATATGTTTCTTTAACAATGTCATTTATCAATAATGGTTATCATAAGATACATATTTTAACATTGATATTTTGAAATTTTATTCTGATCTATCCCTAAATCTGTAAACTCTTTTCCGGAGATGGTTCTTCATGAGGCCTAAAGCTCATCCCTGGCCACCATAGGATGCAACTAACAATAAGGGAATCTAGTAAATATTTCAAAAATTCATTCATACCATTTAATGAAAAATTATAGTCAATGAATTTCAACTATAAATATATATGTTCTTGTGCATATATTAGACTAATCCCACAATAAAAAATAATTTGAAAATAATGATTCATTTACTGAATGAATAATATCTAACTAAGAAGTAAAATTAAAATAAAAATTTTACAAATAAAAACATGTATGTATATCTATAATCAGATATAAAATATATAAGTCCAATATAGAAATAAATAATTTGATCATATTCTACAATGTAACCATATAGCACATTCTCATCACTAACATATCACGAACATTGATACCTAAAAATTATTATAAAAAACATCTATAAAAATGTAAATATTTCACAATTCATGTTCCATGGAAAAAAACAACTAAAGATACCCTAATTTGTAATATATTTATTTATTAAACATTCCACTATGATGATTGAAATGATATATTTCAATGAAACAAAAAAATAGGATGTGACATCCATTATTTGTGAATTAAAAAATTATTTTTTAATATAAAAATAACATTATTTTTAGATATATATTTTTTACAATAAAACTAATAGATTTTAAATAATGTACATAAAAATATCCTATTTAAATTAGTGATTAGGAAAATTTAAATTGACATGAAAATTTGGATAATTAATCTCCATGGAAGCATCGTCAATATGGGAGTATAGTCATCATGCTGTTAAGAGGTGACCATGATGCATCTCGTCTCCAACCGGGTGCTTGATGGGTCAGCAAGTAGAATCATGGTCAGTGTATTGTTTGGTCAAATGTGAGATAGTGGAGATGTATGGGTTGTATGATGATGGATTGTAGGCATGTAAGATCATACAAGTGTGGTGAAATGATTATGTGGGTCCACATTATGGAAACAATTTGGAGGATTGTTCACTTTTTATTTAGTTCAGGATAATGGGAATATTATCATATTATTATGATTTCAATATTCCACTAATCATTTTATCCACTAAATATTTTGAATATAGTGGTTTTACTTTCCATAATATATAGGGGTTTTTCATGAAAATATTTCAAAAAACACTAAATTTGGACTGATAAAATATATTATTCAAATATGTAATTCAATTAAATTGTACCATCCTACTAGGGGGATTATATGAAATCCAATCAACATAGTAATTCAATATAGGTATGATTATTATAACCAAACTATAATTAATGATATGATCTAAATTAATAGATCATTATTAATATAAATTTATTTTTTTAATTTAAAAATAATCTCATCACAAAAAGTATCCACTGTAGAAATATAACCATTTTAAAAGAATACATTCACATAATATTAGAGATTAATGATAAAATCGTATATTATAGATTCAAAAAAATATATAATATTTTTGTTCATAAATATTGTATTTTATTATTAAAAAAATATAACACATATATATAAATAGAAATTCATATTTACAAAAAAAATCTGTAACTTGAGGAATCCAATCCCAAAAACATATTGAATTATAAAATAAAATACTCCAGAATTATAAAAGGCTTTTATGTATTTAGTAACGAGTAAAACCCCACATATCATCATCAATCAGTAATGAGAAATATCATGGAATATGGAAGGACCATAATATTCTTATCTATAGAATCTCCCTTACGGAAAAATATTTTTCAATTTAGATAGTTTCCCTGAATGCAAGTAAATTCATCAAATTGTGTGGAAAAATGACCTGAATAGATTCAGTTTATTGAGGTATAAATATCCATGTTATATTCAATGTACATGATCTAATATAATTAACAATGTTATCTGTATAATATTCAACTAATAAATGAATACTATTACGATGACCGTCATGTTTTAAAGAACATCACAACTCCATCATCTCGGCCATATACAAGGTCGTACTTCAAATATAATGTGAGAAGCATCATTTCACAAAACCAAGATGGGTGTAGAGGTTCCCACCAACAAGTAATGGATCTAGTTCACTTTGTTACATAAACATTCACCTTAATCAAATTACTAATAATATGAATCCAAAAATTAATTTCAGAACATAATTTATTCATTTCCTTACATGTATAACATCAATTCATAGAATATAATGATCAAAAAACAATTTATCATTGAACCAGTCTATGTACTAGATGTATAGAAGATTTCCTTTTGAATATTTATTCTCCCTTCATGAATAATAGATTTTTGATTATCAAACATATTTTCATTCCTAAATATCCAAGTGAAGATATCATAGATCATATTGATTCTATTATTAGATTGTAAACCTTCTTACTATTTCTAGAATCTATAATAAAAATTATCATATTCTCCAAAATATATATATCATCAATGTAGATGCAAAAATTTCCTTGAATTTCGTCCCAAAATAATAAAATTATGGGCTTGTCATGAAATACATGTTTATAAAAATCCACATCACCCATAAAAAGATGAAATGATAAAGCCATATAAATTCCAACACCATATAGTTGATCATGCCTAAGAAGTCTATTTTTCAGGATTTCCCATAGTAGAATTAGTATATATTGTTGGTTTAAAAGATTCTTAAATTATGTGAGAATATTAAAATTAATTATACCTCCCTAAATATGTTTCTTATACAAACACATAATGGTAAAATCATCACTGATGTTCTGATTCAATAAAATAATTTCTCTTTCTAAAAAAGTATCCTGTTAAAATTTCACATGATACATGAGTGGGAACATTCATATAATTTATATATATATACTAGTAATATAACATGTAATATAATGTTATTTTCTATAGGGTAGAAAAAAACATGCTTTCCAATATTTGTTTTTCAAGATAATGAGTTGTCAATAAATTGATATTATAATTGTTGGAGAAATTTAATTTTGAGATTCCTATTAGTCCATTAAAGAAATTCATAATATAAGGTCATGTGAATGGAAACATGAAATAATAGTACTTCGTCATCATAATCATCTTAAATATTCTACATAGTATTTTAAAAAATGTTTCATTCGATGTAAATAATTTATAGGTGAATTTAAAGAGAAGTGTATCATTGAATATCCAATTATATTTTTTTATGAAATAATATATCATTTGATTTAATAAAATTATTATTTAAAACTATGATCATATTTCTTTAATAAACCGATACAACCCATGTTATGTTATTGACCGCATATTTGAGTTTCTAAATAAGGATTCAAAGCAATATTTAATGGGGAAAGTGTATGAAAACAAGGATGTGATGACTATGTTGACTAAACACATCCTTACCTTTTGAGGCTTGGATTTTTCATTCCATTTTTACAATTGATTTATTATTATATAAAAAGTTTCTTTACGTTAATAACTTCTTATTTTATCCAAGAGGATAGAAACTATGAGATATATAAAAGGACGGACCCCAATTGACACTAGATACTCTAGAAATCATATTCTTCCTTGTTAGTAATATTATAAATAAAAATAAAATGGATAAAATATTACATAGTATTTCTAAGCTATACACCTCTTCATAGGGATAAAAAGTTCCATTAAAGGTATAAAATGATTTTTGGAAGACTTCACATGGATAATAGTATCATCAATAAGAAGAAAATGTGATGGTATTAACATACCTCTCCAATCATTGATCTGTATTAAAATCATATTATTAAAAAACACATTTATATATCTATTCAAATAGTCATCCAATATGAATGATTGTAAGCCTAACATTGGATCACCTTGAATAACTCCTCATGTCCATTATAAGAAGCCTCTAGTGGAGCTATTGAAAAGGATATAAGGGCTCAAAAAACCTATAATCATTTTTGTAATAATAATAATATGAATGGAAAACCCATATATATAATGAATATAAAAAATAAAACATGAATAGATAGTTTAAAATGATTTTGAAAAAAAAAATATTTAAAATATTTTTATTTCATCCTCCTCCTCATGAGATTAATACTCTTAGATTTAGTGAAAAAAAATGTTTTAATTTTAATACCCAGGAAACAACCCAAATTGATTTGTGGTAAAGATATCATTAACCCACTTATATCATCTTATGGTAATGTTATTTCTGAGGATTCTATGAAATGTTTTCCCAATTTCAATTAGTATAAAATCATTCATATCAATAGATTTCCATTTTTGTGTATAAGAATAATCATTTTACATTTTATCTCAGGAGGAACATGGGAATGGTGAAAAAACTATCAAATATCATTAAATATGCAGAAGACTAAGAAAATCATAATATCAACAATTTTTCAAATTACACAGTCCCCATAATGATTCATACTATGATTATTGAAATAATAAAAACATATTATTTTGAATTTTTAATAAAACCCCATATGATTAAACCCATAAAATATCTGAATATATATTTTTATTTGAATAAGAACTACATGATATAACATTTTTAGATAGTAACCAAATAATATTAAATTTCTATATTCATAATAATTTTTTTGGTCTCACTATACTCCTGAAAAGTTTTGGGATACAATGGGTATATTACAAAAGGGAATATTGATTTAAAATTCCATTAAGCAGACAATAAAATAAATATGATTATATATTGTATGAGTAAAAAATTATATTAGAGGATCACAAAATAGGGATCATAAATTAATATACATAAATTTAAAATATGTGCAGTGATATCATAAGAACTTGTAAATCAGAGTAATTTTTTAACGTTAAGAATAACCTACAAGGATAAAAAAATTCATTATAAACATATTCCATTTTTTTTTGATTTATTAGATAATATATAAAATATATTAGGATAACTAACATTTTTCATTAATAATATCACACGTTATTTAATAATTACTCAATTAATTTTAGCGGTGTATAATTCCTGGCCCATCAATCAAAACATCATATGTCATGTATATGTAATAAATAAAAAATATATCCATCTAAATCATTAACAAGAGTAATTTATGATAAGAGAAATATTCATATAATTTTGAAAATAATCTTAATCTAATGATGTATCTTATAATGTCCAATCAAAATATTGAAATATAGAAAATTATACATTATGTTTGATTAATGATTAGTAGGTCATGAATACTTGGTATAACGTGAATATGAATAATAATATATAAACATGATGGTGTTTCATAACGATACCCTTTACCAAAAAATTATTAAATAATTAAGATTTTATTTTAATATTTAAATATAATAGTACTCCAAATACCACAAAATGTATATTAAATTATTAAAAATAAAATCTTATAAAATAATGATGAAATGTGTCACTTGGAGATTAATAAATTTAAATTATGAAAAGATGGAAACTTTCCCCACACATTGATTATAATATTTTAAAGAAATAATATATTTAAATAGAACGTGAAGTATATTAATATAACTAGAGATATTTGGAGATAGAAAAATGTATAAATAAATAAGATAATTTATTGAGCCCCCTTTCCTTGAGAAATTATTTTCTTTGGATTATCCTCAAATCAACTAAATGTTTAAAGTAAAATAAATAATTACATATGAAAAAACATCATTAAAATTTATTTAATTTTTTTAAGTAAATTAATATAATTTGTTGTTCATTAATTATCATATTTATACTTATAACAGGAATATGTGGTTATTTCTTCTAAATATCAATAGATGCTTATATAAAATTATTATCAGCAATGGGGTTAATGGGCCCATAAAATCCAAATGTGAGAAAATTTTGGAATTATTTCATATCACTATTACAATGGTCCCAATGATCAAAATAATCCATAAAATAGTTCATATCACTAAATAATTAATCAACATACTAAAATTTGTTGATGATTCAAACCATGATGGTTTACTATTAAGATCATTAATATAATTTTCACTAAAACATTCTATATTCAATGACATGAATTTAATTGATTAATAATTTTATAATTACAAATTAACTATATTTTTAGTATCATTAATTAAATATGGTATTAAAACTTTCATAATACACTTAGGTGAGATAAAAATTCCATATTTTTTATTATTATTCTTAAAATGATATTGAAAATGAAAATAATTTATAAAATATTTTCATAACTAATATATAATATAAAAATTTATTTAATATAATGATACTCTATTAGTTAATTGGTCATATATATCATAAGAGGATACATTTATAAAATTAATAGGAAATAAAATTTTCACCATGAACATTGAGATACCTCGGTTGGAATGAGTCATATTCCTTCAAAGAATATTCAATCTATTAGACCAAAAAACCATATTTTGGTAAAGTGATTTATATAAATTGGAATATATATTTCAATTAAATCATTTTAGAAATGCTACGATTTGGTGTTGTGATTGGAAATTATAATTGGAGGAGAGTGGGTTTTTTTTGAATAAAAATCTATAAAAATCTATTATTAATTCACAAGATTAATAATAGTATAGATTAATC
The DNA here is from genome assembly GCA_963277665.1 of Viscum album. Lineage (NCBI taxonomy): Eukaryota > Viridiplantae > Streptophyta > Magnoliopsida > Santalales > Viscaceae > Viscum > Viscum album. Next base: position 547,368,105 of record OY728166.1, on the reverse strand, counting down.
TGAAAAGGTATAAGTTAACTAATATGTTTTATTCAAAACGAACCTTTTTTTTGCTCATTAGATTTATTGTTACATCATTGTTTACCCATAATTATATCTTAAAATTCCAAAGGGGAATTTTTCAATTCAATTTTATTATTATGATTCAAGGATTTAAATTTATAATAGAAATATTTTACCCACATAATGATTTAATATTTATTTATATACATTTAATATATTCTACATAAATCATTAATTAGTACTTAAAATATTTTTATCTTAATTTTATCTATATTAGTTTTATAAAATTCAAATTTGATTTTGAATGTTTTTATTTCCATTATTTAAATTTCATAGTTGTTTCACTTGTGTTTATTATACAATTATATTCTAAATTATCTTATAGAATTATTTCATCATCCATTTTTTGTTTTATGATTAAATAAAACATTGATTGAAATATAATTTTCTGTAGTTGATAAATTAACAATGTTTACAAACACTATATATTTATATTAAGATAATTTGAAAATGAAGAAATATTTTTATGGATGAACACTGTTATAAAAAAATAAGATGTTATACTCTTTCCCATTTAATAATATTGTATTTAAAATTGATATCTTAAATCTAAAACTGAATCATATAACGGATCATTTCTTTCACTATATCCTAATGTTCCCCGTATTTAAAATTTAAATATATTATTTCATTATAAAATCCTATGAACCATGTTTATATTTATTTTTAATGTTTTTCAAAATTATTGAAAATTATTACTATCCACAAATCAAATGGGAGATAATTATCCAACTATAATACCTCTATAGTATGTAGATAAGAAGAATCCGGTATGATGTTCCCCATGAGATATATAAAGAACATTACATACATAATACATGTTTTGTTTAATATCAAATAAAAATTTTATATCTATGATGTGATTAAGAATGTTGAAGAAAATGATATTAATATGGATAATTTTTTTATTCTTCAAAGATATCAAGAATCTATAACATATTTTTATTTACTGGAATAAATTACCCCAACAAATAACACTAATCCTCTTAAATAATTATCATCACATATCATTTATTGATTTTATTCTAATATTGTGTATTTATTAATTTATTAAAACATCTTGGCCATTTTATCGTCATGTTCTAGTCTAAATATATTCATTTCTACAACTACATTATAATATACCCTATTTTAAAATTTCTTCCCATAAAATGAATTGAATAGGTAAACTATTTTCTTCAAATAAATATATTTATTAACAAGAAATATTATTTTGGATGGTGTTTATCCCATCCTCCATGTATTTAAAAAAAATAATTCACTAACTTGTCTTCTATGGTATGAAGTTTAATTTTAGAATAACCATATATCTTCTGTTAATAAGTCAAACATATATTCAAAAATGATTTTATTTTCATTTAAATAATCATCCTAAATAATAAATTAATACACTAATAATTATTAGATACAATCAATAGTGTTAAAACAATAAAAATAAATATATATTTAATATATATTTCTAAATTATATTTTAGTTATATGTCTTCTCAAATGTTAATAAAGGGTGGATTCATTGTCTAATGATCCATCACAAGCCATTCAGAATTATTACATTTAGATTTTTTCATAAGTCTTAGGATAAAACCCTTGGTTATGTTCTCTAATATCCAATTTGGAAGAATGATAACTGAACAATCATCATGTAGTTTTACCATTCTTCCTCAACATATTGTCACACTTAACATGTTGTTGTTTATTCATTAGTCTCCCTCATTATATTATTCATCTAAAAGTGTTCTTAGAGATCCATATAAATATTTGTACAACCAATGTAGATTGAGAATACTATGATATGAATATCATCTGATAGATCATAATTTCTTTCCAATGATGATATACATAATTATGTTTCATATCATAAAAATCCATCTCGAACAATGGTAAATATTTTGATTGATCATGTTTCTATTTCATCAATGCTCATTTGTATTTCTAAATTGTATATTTGTTCTACCTTAATCTTATATTCGACACATGGTTTATAAAAAATTTAAATATGGATATCATCCGATTTATTATTTTTACAAAGTTTAAATTTTTTTATATCCCTGAATGTTGGATCCCATCAACCATAATCATGGATATGGTCATGGGTTCCTTTTTAGTTATATCATATACCACATTTTCACCATCCCCATATAGTAATGTATTGAGAAGTCATAGTATATGATGTAATCAATAAATATTCATCATTTGTTATGGAAATCCATTTTTGAATATATACATTATTATTTTACAATTATTATATATAACAATCATATCATCATAGAGATGATGAATCCAAACATTCAATATAATAAATATTACCAAAAAAATTAAATGAAGAATCAGGTAATTATGATCTCAAATATTTTACTATCTTGATTGATAGTGTATTATTTCATCAATTTACATGATTATTAAAGATCCATAGTCACACACCTAAGATCAGTGACGACATAACAAAATTCAAAACATTAATTTGGGTGCCCTTCATATCAATTTGATGACTTAGTCGATCCTTTTTTTCACTTCTACGGATTGAAATGAATAAGATGGTCATAGGTTGAAAAGAAGTTATATTTATAGAATCTTAAATGGTGTATTATTATATAATATAGTTAGTTTATGCTTTTTATAACCATTTAGTATGCCTCTATGTTGTTTCAGTGGCATTTTTATGGTTTGAGGATGGTTAGTCAAACCATGTAACATGCCCATTGAACTGTAGAGGGTGCATGGTAGTAGTCTAATGGTGCTTCATGATTATAGTGAACATTTAGGATAATAATGCAGAACTCTAGTCGAACGATTGCACCTTGGAACATAATTTCAAGTATGGGAACATGATTAGGGTGAATTGTTATTTTAATGAAGCGGCCACCTTAATGAAACCATGAAACCTCTCTATGAACTCTTAAAATTTAGAATTCTACCATTTTTTCATTTATTTTTTAATGCATAGTAACCTATAATCTCTATTTTTTCTCTCTATAACCCTACCCTAGATCATTTTATTAAACTTGACATTCCGTTTATGTGTATTTCATTATTTCTTGTTGGATCGCATCGAGGTATATTGTATGTTTGATCTGGTTTCCCAAATTCTTTTTCATTAACTCTTCTCACATAATGTTGAATTCCAATTGTGTTTTTATGTTAGATATAATGGGTTTGATATGGGCTTTACATTTTTTCTTTTGGATATTTGATCATAAGGACCCTTTCTAATCTTCCTTGATCATGGTTTACAATGATGATTCATTCTACCCCAATTTTGAGGAAGGTGTTTCTATAAAATGAGGTAATTATATGAACTTAGTATTTCTATAGAAAACCTAATTCGTGTTATTAAATATATTCAACTTATTTTATGATTCATGTTATTTAATAGAAGCATGAATGTTTTTATTTAGGGTTTTCATTGGGAATTGTATTTTTTAAACAAATGATTTTATGAATTTCATTGATTAATGGTTTTGATTTTGGAATGGGTGTTCAAAATATTATTTAGACTGGATTGTCATTGAATTTTTAATTATAAAATGTAAGAATTTTTTTGAAATGGAATTTGACGAACATGCCACATTGTTAACCATGGGGGTGTCGAAAAGGACATAGGTGACTCTATTGGAAATTTGTATGAAACCACTAGGGAAAATTTTGAGATATTGATAGAATATAGAAGGACTCAATATTTTTTTGAACCAATTTTTTCATTCTTTATGAACTATTTTTTATAGTGAATATCAAAATAGATGAGGCCCCAGTATTAAATGAATTTTCATTTCCAACTTTTTATATCGCATGTTGGTTTTTATAATCGATTATTGCACACATGTTTTCCAATTTGGTTGTATAATATTAATTCACATGATGAATTACTTCATGGATATTTGTTTACATTCATTACTTATTTTTTGTGGATATGATCCACTATTTTATCAGATATACAATCATATTCATGTATATGATGATATTGAAGCATTTTATGATAATCTATATGAAAATTATTTACAAATTAGTTTGGATTCGAGAATGTGATTTGTAAAATTTTATTTCTTTAAAATCTAAAAATATAACATTTTTTTTATTAATACTTGTATAGTAAATATTCTAGTATGATACACGAATTTGTTCTCTCACCATAATTTTATCCTTTTAGAGGTTTTAGATTATTTTTTTCAATGATCTAGGAAATGGGAAGGGAATTATGTAGCTTTCCATCTTCTATTGTTTTTCACTTATTATATAGATGGATAGTTTTGAGGTGAAATTTATTAACATGGAGAATTTATGGTCTTGTATTTTCATTCATTAATGTTTATAAATTTTATATTTTTCTATATAATTCGTTGATTTATCTATTTATTATTATTTTAATGTTGGTTGTATGTATTATTTTTTTATTCCATTGATATTTATATTATCCTACTGAACCTAACCACTATGTAGGACCAACTCCATTGGATTGTCTTTTTGACATAGGATGGTAAATTATAGAATTTTATTAGTGGGATTCGTATCATAAATTGTGTAAAGACACCCCACATTTGGTTTTGTATCCTGGTTAGATAGGATTTCAAACAATTGAAATTTTGGTAGTATGTGTGGGAGGGTTTCCAGCCAGTTGACATCTATCCTTGAACTCAATTTAACTTGGGTAGGAATAATTATTTTTAAATTTTTGTGACATGGTACATTAGGGTATTATAATGAACTTCATGGGTTTCTATTGAAAGTGGCGTATTCCTTTATAATTAATATTTTTATTCATATAATTCATGTTTACATTAAATTTATTATATTATAATGAAAAAATGTTAATTATAGATATATATACTATGATTTGATAAAATTTACTAAAGATTATTGGTCATATTATTTTGTATAAAAGAGAATTCCTCGGAGAACAGATCTTTCATATATGAGAGAGGAACATGTGAAATTAGATCCTTAGGTGAATCCTTCAGTGAAACAATCATTGGTTTAATATTTAATCCATATAATTAAGAATTCATGTAAATGGGGTTTCAAAACCCCAATTATATTAGTGGATCATTCTTAAAAATCACTAAATAGAATCCACCAATATTGTGTATTGATAAGGGAACCCAGAAATCCATATAGTTCATTGTGAATATTGAGAGAATATTAAACTTCATGAAGATTTATTAGGATTCTAAGGTGATTATTTTCTCATATAAGTTCATGTGATAGAGAATGATATTGTGAGTATTTGTTTTCCAAAATATATTTCACAAGGATCTTAAATGGAATTCATATAAATAAATATTTAATCAGAAATTCATCCTTGAGATGTTATGTGTGGGGAAGATGTGAGAGTTTCAATCCTAGGAACAAGGGGATCATATTGTTCTAGACTATTCTACTATATTTTCTACGCTATTGCGTCAAGAATAGGGTCTTGTAACCAATGATTATTTAGAGGCTCGGAGGATTGAGTTTTCAGGGGGGTATATATATTCATCCAATGATGATTGACATTTTCCTACCAACCTTCATGGATGTATTTGATAATGAAGATATAATAGAGGCTTGTATAACTACAATGAGTGGTTTTTAGGATCTTATTTTGTGCTATTTTTTATCTAGGTTGGGTATTTTACATATAGAAGGGATAAAAATGGTGTTTTGTTTTTATATAAATTATTTTCAGGGGATTCATAATGATATCTATACTTGTTCTGAAATTAGTGTGGAAGGAGTGTCCCTTCCAATAATAACTGTATAGAGTCTCGTAATAAAATTCCTCATTGTAGATTATTGGATCATCTAATGTATTTTTGTAAATGTATATCCTATTGAAGTATAGTAGAATACATTCTCACTATTGGTTCATAGTTCTATACTGATACTTCCATGGGTTGTGGGATAAATCCTTAGGCCAATGGGGGTGTTAAATTGGAAAACACCCGATGAATTAATGTGATAGAGTATGCACATATACAATCTAAAACAGAGTCATCTAATATGATAGGTATAGTTTTTATTTAATTTTATATGTTCTAATATTTCATTAATTCAAGATATATTCATTCATTATATTCATCAGATAAAATTTAATTTTTGGGTATAATTTTGTAATTAATTCAATACTTATCATATATATTCCCAATAATGGGAAATACGTTTAAATAGGGTTTCATGTTTCCAGCATGTTAGGTGAGGATTTCCAAACGGGAGGTGGAGTGGAAATTCTTACCTCTTGATATGGATATCCTTGAGCTAATAAATGGAATGAATTAAATGATCAATGTTAAGGAAATAACATAATGTTATCCTCACTGAGTTTAGTTTTAAACATTTGTTTGGGCCACTGATATATTTCTAGGTTAGTGGCTCACTACATCGGGATGGGTGGGGACTATTGTTCAATATGATTGGGTAATATCATGCATATTTTCAAAGATGGTACTTGATATTATTGACCCCTGTTTGGGTAGACCTTTTCCTAGGGTGGTTTTTTCCGACCATGAGGTATTACAAGATAGTTATTCTAGGATACAACCATATGATATGTCAACATTACTACTGAAATATTCTGTGGTATGATACACATTTCTATTCTATCAAATTGAATGACACCTATTGAGTTGGTGGAATTTAATGAACCACTTTAGGATAATTATTATACATTATTCATTGATCCTAGCATGTAACCACAATCATCTCATTCCTCTTTTCTATGATGGTATAGGTGAGTTTTAAACATTTTGTGGATTATTGATGTATATATTCGGGGACTATTAGGAAAAAATATCCTCTTCTATGAATGATGATATCTTTGAACATAATATATTGGAATGTTGATTTAAAATTATTGAGCATCAGCCATGGTACCACAATTTGTGATTCATAGAAGATGAAATAAAAATTTAATGTTTAGGAGTAGTAATGGGACATTTTGGTTTCCTATTATTCTATATTGTATCAAGAATTCTCATGTAATATTTATGTCTTTGACTGGATGAATCATTGATCGGTTATTGGAATCCATCATTTGGATGTTTATGGAAGATATTTTGGTGTAATTAAAGATGATGAAGTGGAATATGACCCATTTGGATATCACTCTTTAGAGAATTAATTGACATCTTCTGTATGGTAATCTCTCTAAATGTTTGTTCTGGATCTGGGAACTAATTTTTTTTGGGAATGGGATATCAAAGAGTTGATTTTAGTGTATCATGATAAAATCTAGAATTTTATGCCCAGTGATCAGAATAGAAATGTTTTTGACATCTAGAGATTCCTTTTCTGGATGGATAATATAGAGAGTCATTTAGTATATCTATATACTTATATCATTGATAAAAGATTTAGATCATAAGTATTTAAACATTATGTGGAATGGATTATTTCAAATATAATTTTAGGAGGTGATGGTGAGGTTGACATTGTCACCAGTTTTGAATCTTTTGGAACTAGTATAATGTTATGTTGATTTCTATAATGATTCTAGTATGTTCTTGGGATTTGTATTGATTCTGGGGAAATAGATGGTTGACTATGTATCACACCAGTAATTCCCCCATGAGAATAACTACACAACCCATGATCTTGAGTGGGTATTAATTATTTAAGAGCTCAAAACATGGTGCAAATATGTATTTTGTGAATATATTATAGTTAATTATTATCAAAACTTCAACAAATATATTATTAAGTAGATTGATATTATATTGAAATACCAAAATTGGGTAGAGCTTATTTAGGCATTTGATTCAGATATTTCATATATCTTATGGAACAGAAATGTGGTTTCTAACCGACTGAGTAAAAAATAGTAAAACAAGCATTCCTGGAATAATTTGAGGAGTGGTGTTTGATGTGTTTTTTCTAGAATGAGATTGAGATTATAAGAGTTTTTTGGATATCATATCATGTATTCAATGTTATATGACTGATTTATTCAGAAGATAGTTCCTATTGACTAAATAAAACACACTATACACTTGAACATAAGTGAAATCTTTTATAGTGGGTAGATATCTGTTGAGTGGTCTTATTCTCAAATGGATTTTATGAATCCATAGTACATTTTTTGTTCTAATTTCTCCAATTAAGGATCCAATGTATAGTGTAACTAATTTATGTTGGTATATACAACTGGGGGTTACTAATATGTATCATTACATCAGACATCGATATTTGTTTCCTAAGATGAATTGGTTGGTTGTAGATTCTGATTAATGGTGTTAGAATTGTCCATAAATTTTAGAAGAACAAAATATAACTTCTAGTTTTTTATAAATATTTTCCCATTCCTAAATAGAGATGGGATGAGATTTCCTTGGACCAGATCTATGGTTTTCCAGAAACCACTAGTGTGAAGGATGTTATTTGGGTGATAATTGATCGAATTTTAAAATTGGTTCATTTCTAAATATCATGGAGGAAAAAGTGTAACAACATAGGGAAATATATATTTTAAAGCCATTGATGCTTCATGGGGGTCACTATATTATTATTTATAATATAGAAACAAGGATCACATCTATATTCTAGAATGGTTTACATGAGTTGATTGGTTCCCAATTGAAATTTGGCAACACATTTCATCAGGTGAAGTATGGATAGAAAAAGAGAGTTTTCCACCTTTGTCAAAAAAGAGGTTTCAATGTTCATTAGGAAATCCTTTCATGATTTTATTGGGTAATTGATAAAATATTTCCATTGGTAGAATTGTATGGGAGTCCATGGATATCTCACTTATGCTTGGAAGTGTTAGTAATGGGTTCCATGATTAGATTAAGTGTATTTTAAGAGACTATGAAAAGAATTAATTTTATGTATAAGTGGTTGGTTGTTGATAGAAAAAATGTATTCTTTTAACATTGATGGAAAAATCATTTTGTTATTATCACATAGAATAAAATATCTATTTTTAGTAGAAATGCATCATTATTGTAGAGGAAGGAGCATATTGGATATCCATGTGCCTCAATAAACACACATCGGGGAATAGATATTCCTAAAAAATAGTTCCTAATATAATGAAGTTATGGTGTGAATCTTTCTATGAGAGTAGGTAGTGTATATTGAATGAGAGGTGAGGTTTTATGAGTTGTCACCTGAAATGGATCACACCCTTGCTGAAAACCCCGGTGTGTGAATCTCTATTTTTCATAGGGGTTAGTGACGTTAGTGAAGGGGTTGGGACCATAATTTGAAAAACACCCTGAGTAGAGTTGTTGGGGGTGTAGGTCACATGGTTCGAATAATCAGGTTTAACCATGTTGTTCAACTATGTAACAACCTTGTTCTAGGATAATCATTCATACATGGAGTTTGTTTCCTATAGGTATTAGCCACCCCTATGTGGTACACTAGCACAATGTACTTGTGCTTTGAAATAAGTAAATCAAAAGGATCATCTGCCCCTCGTCGGGGTACCTACATTGGGTAGTAGCAGTAGGTACTAGATCAGGGGACGTCCATTGACTAGTTCAAATTTTTTTTTATTAAATTGGACTTTGGGGATCATAATTTTAATGTATTAAAGAATGGATAAAGCATATGAGATTATTTTGTGTATCTCAATCAAATGTTCCATAAATATTATTTAGAAAACTCTCCAAATTAAGATAGAATATTAAATTAATTTGGATTGTGGGATTGAATTCCTTCTATGGTCTGAAACAAAAGAAACTTTCATGAGGATTCCATCTCCCATGTTTAAAAGAACTAGATTTAATATCACTCTCTAAACATAAGATGTACACAAGACAATTACAAGGATTCCTAAAGAAAACCTTAATTCCAATATAAATGCTTCTCTTAGGTGTTTTCCCATATTTTCCATTTCCTAAGACCTCTATAACACACACATGCCTACAATATACGAGGGGCTTTAATTTCATCCCAGTACATCATACACAAGCCACATTCTAGTCGATAATTCAAAACATAAATTAAACACCTTCTAAAAAATCATTCATGTTAAAAATTGAAGATATAGTCTTACATAAGACCCATCGTCATAGAGGAACATGTTGAAAAATCCACTGAATCCACCTACTAGCAAGACACATGAAATAGACACACTAGTGTGTATCCCATTAGGTTTTTAATTCCTTTGGTCAAAAGTGTGTTTCACTTGACCAATGTGATGCGTAGGTTCATATGGATGAAAGTTATTATTAATCCAATTGTTCATGTGGAACACATCCCTTAGGGATGTTCTATAGACTGAATGACCTCATATACGATGTCTGGAACCATGAAATTACCTAACCATCTATAATACCAAGGACCCCCAGTAACTGTTGTGGAGGGAGAAGATATTTCTTCGATTACACTTTGAGAGTCAGTGTATTATCCTCTTATTTTATATAAAACTAAGATAATGGAATACCTCTATATAAATTCACTTGTATTTTAATATGGGCAATATCATGGAAGGTTTTCTGATATGACAATCATGGTTCTAAAAACCGGTGAAGATGCTAGAATGTCAAATCACTTTTTACATTTCATGTCTCCCCACCGATATCATTCCAAACATTTAGGACTGTGTGGTTTTATATATTCCCATTTCCCACATGTTTCTCATATTAAATCATGATTCACAAGGGCATAAAGGTTATAAGTGATCAGAAAATACCTATGGTTCATTGCATGTATTGATAGAGAATCATTTTATTGATCATCCCCTCTCATTCCATCAGAGACACTCTATAGGCGTGGGAAGTAATAACCATGTATCCATCAATGTGGTAATTCTACTAGCCATAATTCCCAAACAAACATCTTAATGTGATGGAGTCAATAAATTCATCATTAACCCACACCAAGGGGCCTCCTATTTAGTATAAGACCCACAACAATATTATCAAATGACCATAATAACCACATAAAAACATTCATAGGGCCACCATAGGCTTCTTTTCTCACAAATGAATTACATAGGATTTTATTCCCATCCAAATGTGATATGTAGGAATCCACCATGAGGTAAAATCCAAACACCCCAAAATATTCCCTAATTCTATAAGGGACACATTCATAATTGGGGGATTACTTACCTAGGATCCCATATCCTTCTAGGTTTTTTGGGATGTGTCAGCATAAGTCTAGTAGAAAACATTTTATAGGAATCATTCACCTAGAAGTCCTTGATGAAAGATTGTAATATTCATTGTTTTGTCTTCATCATAAGACCATAAAATGTATGATGCTTCCTATTAAGTCTCACAAAACTATCTGGTTTTTTATTCTATTAAAAATAATGCATATGAATACAATCCTATGGTTATAATGATAATATCAAATCATCTCCCATTTACCTATTTTATGATAGTCATCAGAGAACCCATAACATTTCTTCAAACAAACAAAATAATAATAAACAATGAAAAAAACATGCAATCCATTCATAAAGGGTTACTATTGATGGAGAATATATGAAACATAATGATATATCTATTGATATAAAACATTATTCATAAAATATGACTACAAAATTGATACCCAACAATTATAGATTGATAGTCCATTGGAAACCCATGTTATAATTGGTAAATAATAAAGGATTTTCTAGTATATAAAAATTCATTAATAGGGTCCCATGGTAGGAAATAATACCCCCAAAATGGTTGTGATGATCTAATACACACATTATCTTGAAAAATATGAGTCTCTATGTGTCAATGAAACTATTTCACAATGACCACCATCCATTGAATTCTAGGTTCATGATGTATCTCAAATAAACGAATTGTTTAGTGTTTCTATCTCTATGAAAAACCCATTGGAGGAAATTTAAAAATAGTTAACACAAAATGAATGATTTTGAACCCATTTAACATCCAAAATCTTACAAATGAAAAAAATCACAACTAAACATAATTTGATATTCTTTATAAACAATTGTTGTGTAGAGACATTAGAAAATATATTCAAATTTTCATTTCCAGCTGAAATAAATTAATGTTATTGATCATTTTTCTCAATGTTTCACAAAGTATGGGACTACATTAATTAGTAATGTAGGGTAAAATAGAACTGGGGATTTTTTACACATTTTGATTTGGGAGAACATGGTACGGTGGGATGACAATAGTACTTACCATCTCAATTGACTTTGATTATTGATGTGTTTCATATTTCCATGTTGAAATGGTATTAAAAGGATCCATGACCTGTGACTAAATTAGTGGATGACGATCCGGGGAATGATACCACTATAGATGAGCTACCAATTATGATTATGTAACTCATGGATAAGGTATTATGCAGTAAAACGATTCTATGTTTTAGGTACTATGGAAATTCTGAAGAGATATTTGTGATATGTGTGAGAGAGAATCGTTAGTAAAGAAATAGTGTCCTTAAATTGTTTTTTATATAGGATCATAATGACATATTATGCGATAATGTACTTATGATCGGGTTAATATTGATTCCCTATTGGTCATATGATTTGCATTGTTGATAATTGTTTTTTTATTTGGGGTTCAATATTATTTGGGGGATTAGATTTTTAAAAAAGGTATTTCTAGAGAAACTAGAAGGGAACAATGTTAAGTTGAATGTTTAGTATAACCATGTAGTGACTTTTTGTTATGCCAATTTGAGTTTCAAGTGGAATTTTTCGTATTGGGAGAATGGATTTTAAAATGTACGACATGCCTAGTGAATAATGTGAGATTCCTGGTGGTTGTAAAGGGGTATCTCATTGTTAAGGCATCTGATTAGTTTGAAAACAATCCATATCACCAAATGTTATATATGGGGGAGTAGTTACGATTCATAGTTACATTAACCATTTGAACTCTACTAAAAAATCATTCGAACTCCCTCTAAATAATTAATAAGTTGGATTTTAGCCTTTTACCTTGGTCTTTCAATTCCTAATCACCCTCAATCTCATTTTGGGTAATCCTACACTTCCATGGTATATTATAGGTATACCTCATCTAAATTTTAGTGAAATTTATTTATTCATGATAGGTTAAATTGATATATGTTGTCATATTTGTTAGTTTATCCTCTTCATTCAACATCTATGTTAGAACTCTTATTCTATAATCCTTTTTAATCCAAGATGATTTGGGATATTTTATTTAATAAAATTTATGGAGGATTTAATGTTGTTTCTTATGGTTATTGCGGACCCTGATATTCATGGAACTTTAAGGTGTTGATTTTTTGTAATTAAAAGGTAGTAGAAGAACTCTATATAACACAAAATAATATACTCTTTATTTAAAATAATTTATGCCTTTTACATGTTCCAATAGGATAGGTCCCAATATATATTAATTTTTCAATTACCATTTATTTATCACATTATTCATTTTTTTTCATTTATTGTATCTCACATGTTTCCACAATAGGGTGCAACACATGGCTTCACATGATTGATTATGTAATGGATGTGTGAAAACATTCTTACCACATATTGTGTATATATTCCTTGATATTTTATGACAAATACATTTCATATTAATAGTTTTTTGTATATGATCTACTTTTCTGAATGACAAATGGATAATTATTTACAAATGGGTTGCAATTTATTACTGTTTTTTGTGATAATATATTTTGTATTACATTATGTAACTAAAGATTTATTAATATTAGACCTTTTTATACTCGGTGGTTGTACTTTATGAGGCTATAATCTCAGAACATAATTTTTTTTGAGATGTTATTGAGTTTTTTAAGATCAAGGTTTAGTGAAGGGTATTATATACCATACCAACTGCTCTTTTTGTCTGTGTGTTCATATGATATTATTTGGTGGAGTCTGACTTTAACATGGATACTTGTTGTTATTGTCTTGTAATAAATAATAAATTTTTGTTTTTATCTTGGATTTTATGGATATTAGATTAATTTCATTCATTATCTTTTGTACTCTGGTTGTATGTCCTATTTTTTTATTAACTATTTTTTTGTTATATTTTTGCACCTTACCACCATAACAAACCGAATCAGCTTTAGTTTCTTGTTGATTTGGGTTTCCTCATTAAAATAACTGATACCATGTGATATTTCATAATCAATACAAAAGTATATTTTAATATTTAAAACATTAAACAACCAAAATTATATATAATTTAATGTTTAATGCCTTCGAAAATTAACTATTTATAAATTGTTTTATGAATACTTATCCATAATATCACAATAATATATCCCATTATTTACATATCCTAGGTTATAATCATTTCACAATCTAGGGAAATGAAACATTATAATGTGATGAAAATAGATGTGTAGTAATAGTAATAATAAAAGGAAGGATTATGTAATCATAAGTGAGAATAAGATAATCCTATGTGTATAGGATTATAGTTAAAGTTCATTGAAATAACATTTAGATTTTATACCCATGGAAACATTCATCATTAATCATATATAAATTTATAATAACTTAAGAATAGCTTAGTACTTGATTTATCATAATAATAAACAGGTTTAACAAAAATTCATATGTATAAATAATTAGTATAAGGATATTATAAAATTATGGGGAAAATTATTCATTCTCTTAGATTTGGTGGTGGAATTTTTTTCCACAGATGATATTTACAATAAACAAATTCATATATGTTTCTATGAACAAACATTTTTTCCTTTATTTTTGTTATGAAAAAAAAATCCATTCATTATATTGTGATCAAATAAATAATTATAGATTCTGATTTTCAATTAATTAAATTTCCATCTATTTAATCATCATATAATGAAATATAATATCATAACCCATGTATTGGAATTAGATATACGACCATGACTATAACAAAATTATATCAAATTAATATTATCTTTATGAATCAAATAATCATTCACACATCCAACATCACATAGTTAAATCATGAAAAATATATTTTTCATTAGTAAAAACATCAATTGAACATTTAATTTAATATCTACAGAAAAAAAGTGGATGAGAAGTTATTAATATTTCTGATGTGTAACATCATTAATTTAATGAATGATTACATAGACATTAAACCCAATCATATGTAGATCTAATTGAACAATATAACATAAAATGGTATTTAGAATAAAATTATTTCATTTAGAATGTTTTTTCCACATAAATGTAAAACATATGTGAGAATTTATAGGTAAATTTAAGAAAAATAAATCTCTATGTTGATAAATCAAATTGAGACGTATCTGATTCCACTATTTAATTTTCAATGTGTATAATCATATTTGTATCCTAGGTTATTTAAATATTAGAATTTAGAGAGCATACATGCTCAGTATGGAAAACACATTATCACGTGATCAAGTGATATAACATTAACATTGAATTAATCATTAACAAGAGAAAAATATCTTATTTAAAATATCATAGAATAATAAGGGTTTTCCAAAAATCATTTAATATATAATATGACTATGTAATTATATATATGAGATTTCATGTATAATTATAACCATATAAAATTAACATATGTATGATCAAGGAAATATAGTATAACAAAGAAATATAGAATAAACACAAGAATAAGGAAATTAAAATATTAGGGGAAAATTTTCAACACATCTTGTTTTGAACATAAAAAATTTCCTTAAATTATATTTTGATCAAGAAAATTTTCTAAACATTCTATTTTGAATAAATTAAATTTCAATGAATTTTGTTGCGAACAGATAAAATTTCCATGCATTTTATTATGAATATAAACTATTCATGAACAAAATAATTTTCTCATGGGATTTAAATATGTGACCAAGGTATTAGAGGTAAATACAAGACCTAATATTCTAATAATCATTACTTTTTTTCCAACTATAAATAAATAAATTAATATATAGTAAGAAGATATGTAATTTAAAATTTGTTTTTTATCATTTCCAGAACTTATCAGACATATTGAATTTGATAATGTAATCTTTTGACACGAAAAACGTTATTCACACAAAATGTGAATTTCTTAAGTGAATTTAGTGATTATACATTGAAAAAAATTCTTTTAGTGATCAAAAGGAAAATGTAATCTAAAATATAAAATTAAATTTATTAAATTCTATTAAATATATAGTAAATGATTATTCATTTTGTAAAATTAAAAGTTCATTTTAATATCTAGGATTGCACTTATTTTCCAAATAAAACGTGAATTTTAAAGTTTAATCTTAAATATAAGAAATACAAAACAATTTTCTCAAGGAAATGTGGTGTTTATGGTAAAATATAAGTAAATTAAAAGATAAATAAATTTTTATATTTCAATTTTTTAATTAAATACCATATCATTAAAATAGTAAATAAAAAACCATTTTAAAAAATCATAAAAAGAATGTTCAAATAACACTTGAAAAAAAATGAATTCAAAATAAAATGGGTTATATTTGATGGTATATATAATATAAATTAGGAAGAAAATGATTTCTTTTGAAGAGGTAGAGAATTATTCTTAAAATCATAAATTTTTTGAATAATTAAATTCATGAAGAGGATTTATTTGATTTAATAATAAAATTACCTAAAAAATATGTATTAAAATCCTTATAATATTATAACATATATGAGGAAATCTTAATTGTAAACCACATTTAGAAGAGATAAAATGATGATTCATGAAATGAATTCAAGGTAAGAAATCATTTTAAAACACCATAATTTATAAAATTAAAATCATTTAAAATGTAGAAAATTAAATGTATTTTTATAAAATCACTGAATTTCATGAATTTTGGGTAAAATTTTTCTTTTGAAATATATATATATTTAAAAAAAATATTTTTGTTTTGAATAGTACATGTTTTTCATTGTAAAAAAATTGATATGATAAAAACCAACAAATTTTATAATAGTTGACTGCAAAAGATTAGAAGGAGTTATTCATGAAAAGACATGTCAATTCCATGAATTAATATTAAATAAATAATTTATAATACAATCTAGAAGTATTAATAAAATATAAAATAATTATACAACCATAACTTGAAGAGATGAATTCGAGGATGAAAATTGAGATTGAAACCATTTCAAACCATATTTTTTTTGAGTAAGAATTTTTTTACAAAAAATTAATAATAACCAAATTATAAATAATAAAATATATATTTTTTAAAAACATAATATATTCCTAGATCATAATATATTATATGTGTAGTAATTATATTCAAGATGAATCATTACAACTCATTGAGAGGATTATAATTTAAGAAACATTGTTATATATTTTATGACATTTGAATCGAAATGTATTGTGTTATAGGAGTTGAAAGGAAAAAATTAAATAAAATTAATTAATGACTGAATCATTATATTATATATCATGTAATACATATACATGACATATAAAATATAATTTGTGCTTAATAAAATACATTTCTCCAATTATGGGAATTTTTAACAAAACCATTTCCCTTTATTATCGCTTTTTGAAACACATTCTTACATTATGCATAAAATTAATCTCTTAATTTCATATATAAAAAGCGTGATCATATTTCCTAAAAATTATACAGTTATATCTGAATGAATTATTATAAATTTAAATATTAGTTATTGTTTATTTTAAAAAACATATGTTTGTATGCTTGATTATTTAACACTTTAGTTATAATGTCGATGTTGGTCCCAATTCCTTAATACCGTGTTCCCATAATATTATAGAAAATATATTATATATTTTCAAATTATTTGTAATGTCCAATTTTCATTCTATTAATTTTTTAATTATTGTGTTTGGAAGTGAAATATGCGGAATTATTGTTTTAAAATATTTTTATCAATAAATGGTTGTTTATTAATAATATGATCATTATTAATATAATTTTTTAATACACTAAAAATTAATTTGTCCCTTATATATAAAAATCATGGTTGTGATATTTTTATTTTCAATCATGATAAAAATTAATCGAATTTTTAATGAAGGGAATCAATCCATATGAAACATGATATTGTAGTACTTGATGGGTTATAATGGTTAATGAATTGATTATTTTCCAATAATGTCATATTTATTGAAAAATGATTATATAATTTGGATTTTTATTATTTGTATAATTAAATTATAAATATTTAGAAAATTATTAAAATAATAAAGACATGTAAAATCAAATTTTTAATTTCATCAAGGTGGTAGTCCGTAGAAACAATATATAAATGTTTCCACTTTTCTTTTTATGAGTTTAATTAACAAATGTGTTTATCATTTCATAATCATAAAAGGTTATAAATAACATCTTTTTTATTTAAATATACTTTTATAAACTCTTATTATGAGTTAATGAAATATGGAATTCAATACTCCATGGATGATGTTTTTTGACCGTACACATAATTAACATTAAAGTTCGATATAAAAGGGGAAAGGAACTATAATGGTTATATGATTAAGAAAAAAAATTATATTATAAATTTTTTTCATTATTTAAAATATATAATGTTTTTTAAAGAATAATAGAGAAAAAAAATAGGAAAAGTAGTTATACCCATGTTAAAAGATTGAATAATTATTTAGTATAAAAGATTGAAATGGAGGATTTGGGGATTTTACCTCTATAAAACGGATATCTAATTATGTATTAGGATATATTATAAGTTTGAATGTTTTATTTTTTTTGAGAAAATATATTTTCAGATTATTCTTATAGTGTGATAATAATCCCCTTTTACACAGGCACAAAATTTCATTCTTTTATTTGTAATGATTTAATAAAAATGGAAGAACATTTTCTTATGAAACATTATTTTAAATGTTAAAAATAATGTATTATAGATAATGTAATGGCTCGGAACTCTTTGGTCCATTCCATTGTGAAAATCGAGTGTATGAGTTGTTTCAGGAGGTAAAGGTGATATATCCCCAACACTTTTCCAAATTTCCATTCATGTGTACAATTACATTGGTGTATAGTACCAACGGTATACTATTGGAAACTGTTCCATGGTATCCTTCTATGAACAGTGTCATCAGTGATATTATTTGAATAGTGTCAGGGGTAACCTTATGGGATTAGTGAAATGGTGACCTTATATGAACAGTGACATCGGTGACCTTATATGAACAGTTTTATCAGTGACCTTCAGTTAACAGTGTCATCGGAAACCTCATGTGAACAGTGAAATGGGGACCATATGTGAACCGTGACATCGGTGTCTTTATGTGAACAGTGTCATCAATGACCTTCAATGAACATTGTCATCATTAACCATATAGAAACATTGCAACAGTGACTTTATGTGAAAAGTGGCATCGGTAACCTTATTTGAACAGTGTCATCGGTGACCTTCTGTGAAAAGGGACCTCAATGAACTTTTGTTAACAGTGAAATGGTGAGGTTTCAATGGTGAGGTTCCAACTGTGACCTTCTTCCTTTTCCAAGTTTCTAGTTCATTACTTGTGTTTCCAGAACAGTGAGGTTCCAAATGTGTCATATTTCCTTTGCCAACAACAATGTTCATGAACAATGTTTCCATAATTGTGAGGTTCCAATGGTGACCTCTTTCCTTTTCCAAAATATCATGTTCAAGAAATATGTTTCCTGAATGATGAGGATTCAATGGTGACTTTCCTTTCCAAATTTCAAGTTTATGAATAGTGTTTTCTGAATAGTAAGGTTCTAATGGTGTCCTACTTTTCTAAATTTCATGTTCCTGAATATTGTTTCTAGAATAGAGAGGTTCCAACTATGACCTTCTTCCTTTTCTAAATTTCAATTTCATGAACTGTGTTTCCAGAACAGTGAACTTCCAACGGTGACCCTTTTTCCAAATTTAAGGTTCGTGAATAGTGTTTCCATAATGGTGAGGTTCAAACAATGACCAGTTTCCTTTTCCAAATATTGAGTTCATGAACAGAGTATCGAGAATACTGAGGTTCCAATGGTGAGGTTCCAACGTACAGGTTTAGGAATCATGTTTCCACAATAGTGAGATTCCAACGATGAGGTTTCAAAAGTGAGTTTCTTGAATACTGTTCTTCCTTTTCCAAATTTCAGGTCCAGGAATAGTGTATCCAGCTTCCTACAGTTTCACGACATTACTGTTTTCTTTGAAGTAATGCATTTAAAGCCCTGTTTTAAGGACTCTAAGGCTGATTCAATGGTCAATAATCCTATATTAATTTCTCTTCAGTCTCGGGATGTTTTTTTACATGGTCAAACCACGTGGTTTAATGCGATCAACTTTTAATGTAAAATCCAGTGTGTCTTGAACCAGTACTCCATTAAATATTCTAAAGAGATGATATATCTTCCTCCCTTATTCCACCTTCTTGTTCCCCGATGTGAGATGATCAATCTTTTCATTCTTCCCTTTGGAGCGGTGTGATCGAAACATTCCTCCTTAGATTGGTTCCCCCCAATTTTGATGCAACCAAGTAGTATCGATCAAAATTTGATGTAAGGTATGAACTATCACCATTATTTTGGGTTCATCTATTGTTGTTTATCCTTTCCATTTTATGGAATGTTATCTCTTTGTTCTTAATGAACCTTTCTTGGGTGTTGACCGGTGTGGTGGTGTCTTCGCATCTTCGGTTGGATTCAATTGTCATGGGGGGAAGATATTGTAACCAATTGTGTGACATGTTCTCATATAATGAACATCAAGAACCATTTGTGGTAGGGGGTTGGTTTATTCTCTCTTCTTTTGCATGAAACTGTATTGTTAGAATATTTTATCCCACTAGATCACAATAGAATAGACATAATAAATATTTTAACCGAATAAATAAATTGATATCAATCGTATGTTATTGCCACCTCTTTTTCAAGATAGATTTGATATCTATGCTTTTTTTTATCCTGCCATTCGGGATGGATATTGGTAAATATCGTAATGCCAGAATTAATTGATTATTGTTTGGCTAAAGATAAAGAGACATGTAAATGAATCTGTTTCTTCTTGTTGTAATTTGATGTAAATAAAATTAGTGCAGTAATCATGTTTAATTATTTGGGATAAATTAGCGGTTAGGTTTTCCAAATTTGGAACCTACTAATAATAAATTACTTAATCAAAGATGGATTAAAGAACTGGTTGTTCGATAAAAGATAAGTCCATGTAGGGTTCTGATTTATCCTCTTTATTGTTTAAGCACCAAGATCGCAATTGATACGATGTTTGTTTTCCATCTTCATGTTTTTTAATGTGATCTTGGATGGCTGCTGTGATATGTGGGGGAACATAGGCCTATTTATTGAGGCTGTAGTTGATGCTTATAGTGGAGAGATGCATCAGTTTATGCATGTCTGTGTCAGGGAGGACACTGTGGATGATGGATCCAGTTGGATGGGAATGATTGGATACTAGATGATTATTATTAGTTGCTTGTCTACATTAAATTCCCCACATATCATGGCAGCTGGCCATTCTTACCCTTCTTCTGAAAGGGGTGAATAGGAGCGAGGTATGCCACGTGATTTCTATGTTTAGATTACCACAGGAGGATGAGTCTATTCACTTTCAATAGGCAGAAAATACTCAACATGTATTTTTTCTACTCACCATGTTGACCCACTTGTGTTTTGTAGCATAAATTTTTTTTCTAGAATACCATAGAATATGGGAATTTAATGTTGTAAATAAATAATTGAATAAATTATGTTTACCCATGGGGTTATAGATTGCTGGAATGAAATGTTGAGGACATTATTTTAAAGGGATAGTGGACTTTGGGTGCGATTATAATGAAATTTAATGTGTAATTGTTAATGGTTAATTAATTTTTTATGAATTAATTAATGTAATGTGGAGCTGATAAATAGTGAATGATGTAAATCAACAAAGATCGTTAAATGGTTGTGTTCTTATAAGATATCGTGTCTTAGAAGTAGTAGTCAAGATTTTGAGAGATGTCATATGTACATGATTTTAAGACTTGGTTATGCCCATAGTGTGGTTTTGAGATATAATATATTCTGTAATTTTTTTTGTTTATATATTCTACTCCACCCTATCACATAAGGAAACTAACACCCCATGGATTCTAATCCCTACGGGGTATTTTCCCCATCATTCTGGTGGGATGATGGATGGGTGACCACCCCCTTTGGCCCCTCTCTCTTATCATGGTAGATACGTTTTCTGGATAACACAGTGGTTAGTTTTCCCCATATATGTGTGTAGAGGGTTGTAATGAAATGTGGTTATTCACACACATATATTTTGGATATAGTATCATATGGACTACTATAGGTGTAATGTGTATAGGTTGTGATGGCATGAGTATCCTTACTCAGTGTATGGAAGGTAACAACTTGAGGTATAATACCCAATGTATGATACATGTTAAATTAGTTGTGGTGGCTCCCAAAAAATACCATGTTACTTTCTTGTGTTGAAGTGGTGGTTTTGTTGAACGAGGTGCATATTGTGGTTCTTCGTCTAGATGTCTATGGGAAGCCTCTTTGGAGAGAGATGATTAAGACACACGACGTTGGGGAAAAGTAGAAAACTATTGGGGAAGTATTGGTGGGGTACCATTGATTATCTTTATTATATTATATACTCGTGTATATGTTACATAGTGAGAGTAGCCACGATGAGGATGGGAATATAGTATACATGTTTAGGTGATGAGTTATTTTAACTTGTTGTTCACTGTGTTCTAGATTTCATTCTTTACTTTTTCATGAGAGGCTCGTGGGAGGATCCTATTGAGTATAATGTTATACTCACCCTATGTGTATATAAACGTTTTTTCTAGTCACATAGATCCAGTTGGATATTTATTTGGTTTTTACTAACTTTGGATTGCAGGAGTTGTTCGGGATTGTGCTTGTTGTTGTTTTTACTTTTTTGGGTACATAAAGTATTCCCCATCACATTGTAGTAGTTTTTCATGAAAATACATATGTTCACATAGGTTTTCAATTATATTTCAGTTTGATTTGGAGTTGGTTTGTGTCCATATTATCTCTCTATTTCGCGTGTTTTCTCTTAGAGGGTAATTCCTCCCACTTGTGAGTTTACTATACCCTCGGTGGGGAAACAATGTTAGTAAAGTTTAGCATGTGATGTAAACACTGGAGACTAGATGAGAAATAGGAATTTGTAGACCCCCTGTGATCTGATGGGTGGACCTTTATGTTTATAATCACTACTAAATGTGGTGATACTAGTTTCATTGTAGAGACCTAGGAAATAATCATGCATCATGATTCTTTGTGCTTGTGTTTTAATGGGTATACCTTGGTATAGGTAAACCTAAAATGAATAAAAGAAAAAGATTATTTAATTATTGAAGAGTCTTCCGTATTCTAGTTTTAGGAGCTCTATCTATTCGATATTTTACAGGTATGTCTCCTGGTCGTTTTCCTCATCAGGTTCTCATAGAAGATGTCTAGCAGGTTCTTCTAGAAGATCATCGTTGGGTAGAGGATTACGATAATGAACATGTTGGAAGACACTTTGATGGATACAATGATAGAGTATGCAGAAGTATAAGGGATCCGTTTCAGATGCAGTCATGGAAGACTGGTTGGAGGATGTTGAGATAGGCTTCAATTTGATCTGTTCTAATAACGTGAACTGGGTATCCATGGTTGTGACGATGCAACATGGAGTAACGAGGCAGTTCTGTTCGTCAGTGAGCAAGACCCTCTGATGGGTCAGATGCGTGTTTTTTCATTATCATCCATGATAGATGATCGGATGCTGAGTACTTCATAGGATCAGTAGTTGGCATTTCATAGGGTCGTAAAAGAGTACCTGTATTCCATTCCAGAAGATGTTGTAGTATTACTCCCTTGATGAGAGATTGAGTTTGGAATCAAGCTACAACTATAAGAGTCTTATATATCTATGTCCCGAAATAGGATAGCCCATCTAAGTTATGAGAGATACATATGGATCTTGATGGTCAGTTATAGTGTGGTTTTGTTTAGCCTAGTCTGTCACCATGAGGTTCACCAGTTTCGTTCATGAAAAATACTACTGATAGTTTGCAGTTTTATATCAATTATCATCACATAAACGAAGTTACAATGATGAATTTCTATCCTCATCTGTGTATTTATGATTTATTTGATCAGATGAAGAGTGAAAGATAGTCCAAAATGATCGACATGGGGGCAGGATATCATCAGATGCATGTGAAGGATGAGGATATCCCGAAGAATTCCTTCCATTATAGTCATGGGAATTATTAGTTTGTTAGTTTGTTGTAATGTCGTTCGGTGTGACAAATGCTTCAACTACGTTCTCGAGAATTATGAAATCTGTGTTTAGTGAGTTCCTGGACAGGTTCATGGTGTTTTTTATCAATGAGATCCTTGTTCACTCCATGTCTAATGAGTTGAATACAAAGCATCTACACACCATTTTGGGAGTACCTCATCAATATCATCTATTTGGTAAGATTTCGAAGTGTGAGTTTGGGCTTAGGATGTCTATTTCTTGGGGCTTATTGTGTCCCAGCAAGGAGTAGATGTGGATCCATTAATGATTGATGTAGTCCTGTCTTGAGAATCCCCCAAGACAGTATTAGAGGTGAAAAGAATCATTGGTCAAATAGACTACTATCAAGGATTTGGGGAATATTTTCTCGAGTTTCGAATCCTCTGACATCTTTGACCAGGAAGGATCGTTCTTTCATATGGAATGATCAATTTCAAGCAGCTTTCGAGTATCTAATAGAGAAGTTAGTAAGCTCTTCAGTTCTCTGTATTCTAGTTGAGAGAGTTTAGTTTGATGTTTTATATGATTCTTTTCATGTAGGGTTAAGCTGTGCTCTGATGCAGTAATGATCATTTGTTTCTTATGGGTATCAGCTATTGCGTCCTCAATAATGTAATGATGCCAGCCATGATATCGTTTTTTCTGCCATGGTGGTTTCCCTAAATTAGTAACGTGATTTCTTCATTGGCGAGCGCTATTTGGTTTTCACTGATAATTGGATCCTGAGGTATGTTTTCTCCCATCATGACATAAACTTATGACAACATTAGTGAATGGAATTATTATAGGAATACGACTTTTAAATATTTTATATACCTATAAAGGGGAATGTTTTAGTTGATGCACTGAGCATGATGCCACGTGGTGATACAGTGCATGAATCTTATGATTCCATGAGATTAATGGAAGAACTGTCAGCATTACATCTTGATATGGAGACATTGAGGTAGAGGTTGTATTTTTAAATAATGGTGTAGTCATATCTAGTGCACCAGGTGGAAGAGTCCTAGTTAGGGGATTTAGATGTGGCGGTCTGAAAAGACTGATTTTTATCTGGTGAGGCCCCTGATGGTTGGTCCCAGGATGTACAATAACAAGTGTTATATCATTGAAGAATATTTGTTCTTTTTATGATCTACGAGATGGTTCTTAGAGACTACCACATTTCTCCTTTCACAGTGCATCCTGGTGTAAAAAAAATGTATTGTTCCATGAGGATCCAATTTTGGTGGCCTAGGCTAAAGCAAGCAGTTTTGGATATTGTGTCTTGATGTTTGGTCTTCTAGAGGGTGAAGGGTGAACACCATGTTTCTGGTGGCCTTCCCCATCCAGTAGATATTCCACATTGGATGTTGGAGGAAATATCAATGGTATTTGTAACTATTTTACCTTGAGCTCCAGGAGGACATGATTCTATTTGTGTGGTAGTGGGCTATTTAAAAAAAATCATCCCACTTCATAGTAATCATGTAGTAATGCTCAGTGGATGACTTATCGAGGATGTATCTGGAAGAGGTGGTGAGACTTCATGGAGTCCCAATGACAATCATTTCAGATCGAGATCCTCATTTTACCTCTAGAGTGTTTAGAAGACTCCAAAATTATTGGGTTCTCAATTATTCCCTAGCACTTCTTTTCATCCTCATATGGAGGGTCAGACAAAGCAAACCATCGAGACCCTGGACGACATGATACACTCTTAGGTCCAAGATTTTGGAGGTTCATGGATGTGGCACATACCCATGGTGGAGTTTTCTTAAAATAATAGTTTTCACTCCACCATCAGTATGGCTCAGTGTAATGCCTTGAATAGCTGGACATTCCATTATCTGTTGTGCTAAACTAGGGTCGGATAGTCTATAATTCTTAGATAGAAACTAGTTCAGAATACAACATATATCATTTAGGTGATTCGTGAGAGGATGAAGACAGTGAATTATCAACATGAATCATATGCTTATCAATGGAGGAGACCATTAGTGTTTAATGTTGGGTATCACTTGTTTTTTATGCTGAATCTCTGTCATGGGAAGTGACGGTTTTCCCGTGGGAGAAGGCTTTCTTCTCTATTTGTTGGGCCTTTAGAGGTGTTAGCTCAGGTTGGGTCTATAGAGAATCAAGTAGCACTTCCCCTGAAGATGAGCCAGATACACGATGTTTATCATCTATCACAGCTCCGTTGTTATCTTCATGATGACTCTCACTTCATCGACTGGGGAGAGATTAATGTTGATGGTGATGCGACCTTTGAGGATCAACCTTTGGAGATCTATAACCACAAAGAGATTGTTTTTCATGGGTATTTTATCCCCTTGGTTTGTGTCTTGTGGCGAGATGGTGTCATGGAAGAGAGTACATCGGAACATGAGTCACATATACGTTCCCAGTAACCAAAGCGGTTTGATGCTTAACTATTTTCAGGTATCGATGTACTCTTTGTGGTTATAAACCATTCACATTTATGAGATGTATTTCATTGGTTCTTCTTGTGTTGTAATCTCTTTTGAGGGGTATCTCGATTTGTGGGTTTACGAACCCCGTTTCGTTTCCCCTTTAAATGTGTTTTGAATTATTGAGAGAGAGAATGTTTTGAGAGATATCTAATGTAATGTCTTGGACCTCTATGGTCTATTCATTTGTGAAAATCAAGTGTATGAGTTGTTTCTGGAGGTCAAGGTGACTTATCCCAAACAATTTTCCAAATTTCCATTCCTTCAAATAGTTTCATCGGTGAATAGTTCTGATGGTAGACTGTTCTGAACAGTGCGATGGTGACCCTTTATGAATAGTTTCATCGGTGACCTTGTGCGAATAGTACAATAGTGACCTTATGGGAAAAGTGACTTCGATGAACTTATGCGAACAGTGTCAAAATTGATCTTCTTTGAATTGTGTCATTGGTAACCTTATGTGAACAGTTCCACTGTGAGTTTATGTGAACTATGACAATAGTGAGATTATGTGAATAGTGTCTTCAGTGATCCTCTATGAACAGTGACATCGTTGACCTTATGTGAACAGTTTAATCTGTGACCTTCTGTGAATAGTTTCATCGGTAACCTTATGTTAATAGTGCACCAGTGACCTTATGTGAACAGTGACATCAGTGACCTTATGTGAACAGTGTCATCGGTGGCATTCTGTGAACAATGACATTAGTGAACTTCGGTGAATAGTGCAACAGTGAGGCTCCAACAATGAGGTTCCAATAGCGACCTATTTCCTTTTCCAAATTTCACGTTCATGAACATTGTTTCCAAAATGGTGAGGTTTCAACAAATACCTCTTTCCTTTTCCAAATTTAATGTTTATGAAATGTGTTCCAGAATGGTTAGGTTCCAACGGTGACCTCTTTCTTTTTCTAATTTTCAAGATCATGAACATTGTTTTCTGAAAGGTGAGGTTCCAACAGTGAACTCCTTTTTCAAAATTTCATGTTTATGAACTGTAATTCTAGAACAGTGAGGTTCCAAAGGTGTCCTTCTTCCTTTTCCAAATTTCATGTTCATGAATATTGTTCCCAGAATAGTGTGGTTCCAATGATGAACTTCTTCCTTTACCAATTTTCATTTTCAAGAACAGTGTTTCTAGAACGGTGAGGATCCAATGAGGACCTCTTTACTTTTCCAAATTTCATGTTCATGAACAATGTTTCTAGAACGTTATGGTTCAAATGGTGACCTCATTCCTTTGAAAAATTTTGAGTTCATGAACAATGTTTCCAGAATGGTAAGGGTCCAATAGTGAGAAACATGAGAAGTGATTCCATAATGGTGATATTCCAATGGTGAGGTTAATAAACAATTTTTTTTCCTTATCCAAATATCTAATTGGTGAACAGTATTACACCTTCCTACATTTTTCACCGTTAATGTTTCAAATGATGTAAAATGCATTTAAATCCTCATTTTAAAGAATCTAAGGCCGATTCAAAGGAAATAAATCCTATATTAATTTCTCTTATGGCTCGAGATGTTTTTTTACCTAGTCTAACCACGTGGTATAATGCAATCAGCCATTAATGGAAAATCCAGCATTTCATAAACCACTAATCTGTAAAATCATCTAAAGGGATGATATATCATCCTCCCTTTTTCCATCTACTTTTTTTATGGTGTGAGATGCACAATCCTTTACTTTTTCCATTAGTTTTTGTGTGATCAGATATTTCCTCCTTGGATTGGTTCCCTAATGTTTTGAACCATCCATGCTGTATCAAATCAAATTTTATTTAATTATAATCTATCACCATTATTTTGGGTTCATCTCTTTATGTTTCTCCATTCCCTTTTATGGAATGATATATCAATGTTTCTAATGGACCTTTATTGGGTGTTGACCGGTGCAGTGGTGTCTCTACATCTTTGGGTGGATACAGTTGTCACGAGAGGAAGAGATTGCAACACATTTTGTGGCTCGTTCTCATATAAATAATGGAATAAACCATTTTAGGTGGATATTCATTGCTTCTCACTTCTTTTGTGGGAAACTATTTTGTTATCAAGTTTTATCCAACGGGATCACATTAAAATTGACATAATAAATATTTTATCTAAATAAATAAATTGATATCGATCGTATGTTATTGCCTCTTGTTTTTTCCAGATAGTGTGATATCTATGATTACTTTGTTTACCCTTTTGTTATTGATGGAAATTGGTAATGAAAGTAAAGCCAAAATTAATTTATAATTGTTTGATAAAAGTAAAAGAGGCATGTAAATGAATCTGGTTCTTCTTGTTGAAATTTAATGTTAATCAAATTACTGCAGTAAGCTTGTTTAGTTATTTGTGATATCTTACTAGTTTGGTTTTCTAAATTTGAAACCTACAAATAATAAATCATTTAATCCAAGATGGATTAAATAACAGGTTGTTTGAAAAAATATAAATCCTTGTATGTTTTTGAATTACCTTCTTGACTGTTTAAGGTCAAAGAGCCCAATTTATATGATTTTTGTTGTCCAGCTACATGTGTTGTGATGTGATCTTGGACTGCTATTGTGATATGTGGGGGAATAGAGGCCTATTGGTTGTTGTAGTAGTTGACTCCTAGAGTGGAGAGATGCATCATTTATTAAAAGTGGGTGTTGGGGAGGACACCATTGATGATAGAATGGGTTGGGTGTGAAATTTTTGATGGTGGATGATTCTTATGAGTTGTTTATCTGCTTTACATTCCCCACTTCTCAAGAAAGATGTCCTTTCTTAACCTTCTTCTGAAAAGGGCGATGATGTGTGGGTTTTGCCACATGCATTCCTTATCTAGCTTCTCAGTGGAGGCTGGGTCTACTCTCTTGCTATAGGCAGAAAAGACTCAATGTACAGTTATCTACTCACCGTGTTGAGCCCCATTTTTTTAGTAGCATATAATGTTTTTTAGAATTTCTAGGAATATAGGAATATAATTTTGAAAAAAAATTGAATAAATGATGTCAAGCCATGTGGTTGCAGCTTGCTGAATGAATTGTTGAGGTTATAACTTTAAAGGGACAGTGGACTTTCAGTGTGATGCTAATGAAATTCAATGTGTAGTTGTTAATTGTTAATTAATGTTTAAATAATTAATTAACGTAATGTGGAACTGATAATAAGGGAATGATGTTAGGTAATAATTCTCTTCAAATGTCTGTGTGCTTATAGGATACCTAGTCATAGAAGTGGCTGCCAGGAGTGAGATGGACGTTAGCTACAGTTGAGTCAATGATTAGGTTCTTCCCATAGTCTTGTTGTGAGATATATTTTATTCTGTACTTTTTGTTTTTCTATATGATACTCTACCCTATCATTAATGGAAATTGACAACCCAGGGGTTCCGAGCCCTAGGGGTGTTTTCCCCAACAATTCGGTGGGATGATGGATGGCCGACTACCCACTTTGGCCCCAATCTATTATATTTGTAGTTACTTGTTCTTGTAGGCACAATGGATAGTTTTACCCATATATGTTTTTAGAGGACAATAATGGATTGTGGTTATTCACACACATATATTCTGGATATAGTATCATATGGAGTACTAATGGTGTAACGTGTATAGGTGGTGATGTCTTGAGGATATTTACTAAATGTATGGGTTGTAATGGCCTGAGGTATAATACTCGATGTATGATACATGTTATAAAAGTTGTGGTGGCTCTAAGAAACTACGTGATTTATTTATTTCAAGGATGTCGATTTTTTGTTGCACAAGGGGCATATTGTTGTGCTTCGCCCAGGTGTCTGAGGGAAATCCTTTTTAGAGAGAAATGATTAGGACTTGTGATGTTGTGGAAAAGTAGAAATCCAGTGGGGAAGTAGTAGCATGGAACCTTTGATAATCATTATTATATTATATACACATGTATGTGTTACATGGTGAGACTAACCATGGTGAGGCTCAGAACATATTATATCTATTTAGGTGAAGATTTAGTTTCACATGTTCTTCACTTTGCTTTTGAATTATATCTTTACTTTTGCACCAGAGGCACCAGGTAGGATCATACTGAGTATACATTTATACTCAACCTATTTATATAAAAACTATTTTCAGATAACTTAGAGCCGGTTGGAGATCATGCTAGTTTCTACAAGCTTGGGGTTGACATTGTGGGTTCGACTTGTGGTTTCTGCAATTTTTACCTTATTTTGTGTATTGAAGTTTTCCCCTTCCAGTTGTAGTAGTTTTGTATTACATTACATATATGCTCATGGGATATAATTTATATTTATATTTGAGTTGCATTTGGTTGGTGTCTATCTTATCTATAAGTTTCGCATGTATTCTCTTAGATGTAATTCCTCTAATCTGTGTGTTCACTATACCCTCGAATCTATTCACCATCCTAGGGCCTACTAGAGGTAGTACTCTGGGGTTATTATCTCCATTCTCACATTACAGCCACCGGATGTGTACACATTTTTTGGAGGGGGTCATGACAGAGTGGTATCGGAGGCCTGGTTAAGGGATAAGATTGAGTTTGGAGTTCTACACAGGTGAGGTTTCATGGGTTGGTAGGGAAAAAATGATAGCCATGTTCAGAAAGTGAAGTAAAAAATAAAGACTAGTAGAGAAATATACGTTTAGGGCCCCTTCTGATCTAATGTACGAAACATTATATTTTCATTGGATACTAAACGATGTTATACTAGTTTCACGATAGAGACCAAGGAAAGGATTGTCCATCATTTTTCTTTGGGCATGTGTTTGAATGGGTATTCATTAGGATAGATTAAACTAAAAAAATTAATTAATTAAGGGAGATTCTTCCCTATTAACGGTTAGGAGCTTTAACTATTTGATATTGAGCATGTATGGCTCCAAGTCGATGTCCTCATAAGGATAGCATAGAAGACGTCTAGCAGGCTGTACCAGCAGATCAACACTGGGTATAGGTTGACGACTACAATAGTTGGAGGAGGACACTCCAAGGATTTTAGTTCTAGAGTCCGTATGTGTATGAGGGCTCTTTTTTAGATACAGTCATGATAGACCTTTTGGAGGAGGTTGAGATAGTCTTTAGCTTGATCGGTGCTCGGAAGGAGCATTGAGTTCCCTTGGTTGTGAAGATGCTACTTGGAGCAGCGATGCAATGGTGTTTTTCAGCAAGAGAGACCCATGGATGGGTCATAGGAGTGTTTTCTCTTTGTCATCCATGACAGCTGATCAGATGTCGAGTTCTTTAGTGGTTCACCCATTGTCATTTCCTAGGGTCTTTGAAGAGTACCCTGGTGTCTTTCCAGAATAGGTTGTAGCATTACCGCTTCAATGGGAGATGGATTTTGGGATAGATCTACAACCATGAGCATTTACTATATCTATGTATCCAAATAGGATATATCCTTATTTTCTACCAGAGCTACATATACAACTTGATGTTCTATTATAGTGTGGTTTTTTCGGCATATGCTTCACTATGGGGTGCACCAACTTTGTTCGTGAAGAATGCTGACAATAGTTTGTGGTTGTGTGTTGATTATCGGCCCTTAAAAAAGTGACAATGAAGAATCGCTATCCTCTTACACGTATTGATGATTTTTTGATCATCTAAAAGGTGAAAAATGGTTCTCAAAGATTGACCTATTGTCAGGATATCATCATATGTGTGTGAAGGATGAGGATATCCCAATCAATGGTTTCTGTTGACATCATTTGGAATTTGAGTTCATTTTAATGTCGTTCGGTGTGACGAATGCTCAAGATGTGTTCATGAGATCGATGGAAATTGTTTTCTATGAGTTCTAGTACATGTTCATCTTTGTTTTCATCGATGAAAACCTTGTTTACTCCATGTCTGATGAGGAGAATGTGGAGCATCTAGATTCCATTTTTGGAGTTCTTCATTGGCCTCAATTATTTGGGAAGATGTCGTAGTGTGAGTTTTGGGCTAGATACTTCTGTTTCATCGGTAATGTTGTCTCCTAACTGGGAGTAGATATGGATCCATCAATGATAGAAGTAGTCAAGTCTTGGAAATCCCCTAAGATTGTGTCATATGTGATTAGTTCCATTGGAATCACAGACTACTATAGGAGGTTTGTGGAAATGTTTTCTCAAGTAGCGACTCCTCTGACTGATTTTTTCATGAAGGATCAGGAGTTCATATGGACTAATCAGTGTCAGGAAGCTTCTGAGTATCTAAAAGATAATTTAGTATGTACTTCAGTTCTCTGTATTTCAACTAAGGGAGTTTGTTTTGACATTTTCTACGATTCTTCGCATCTGGGGTTAGGTTGTGTTCTGATGTAACAAAGAGTAGTTGATTCTTATGTGTCTTGTTAGTTGCATCCTCGTGAACATAAATATGAAACCCATGATCATGAGTTGGCAGCCATTGTGTTATTCATGAATTTGTAAAGATATTTCCTCATTCGTGGGAACTTATTGGTTTTCACATATCATAAGAGCCTGAGGTATTTTTTCTCCTTATCTGAAATGATCTTATAACAACATCGGTGGATGGAGTTATTATAGGAATATGACATCAAAATATTTTATAATAATAGAAAAGGGAATTTTGTAGTTGATGAGCTGAGTAGCAGGTCATTTGGTGATGTAGTATATGAATCTAGTGATTCCTAGGGAGTAAGGGAAGGACTGTCAGTATTACATCTTTATATGGGAAATGTTGGGTATATAGGTTGTCTTTTTAAGATGAAGGTGTAGTCATCTCAGGTACAGCAGGAGGAAGAGTCCTAGTTAGGGTATCTAGAGGTGTAGGTCTGTAGATACCAATTTTTTTGTGGCGAGGCCACTTATGGTTGGTCTGAGGATGAACAACATCGAGTGTTATATCATGGATGAAATTTGTTTCCTTTGATGATCCATGAGATAATTCACAGATATTTATATATTTCTCCTTTGATGGTGCATCCTAGCGCAACAAATATGTACTGAGCCATTAGGGGAATGTTTTTTGGCATGGGATGATGTGTGTTGTTGTGGATTTTGTATCTCGATGTTTGTTCTGCCAGAATGTGAAGGCAAAACAACGTGTTCTGGTTAGTGTTCTCCAGTAATTAGAAGTTCCTGAGTATAAGTGGGAGGACATCACAATGGACATTGTTACAGGTTTTCCACGAGATCCGGGAGGAAATGATGCTATTTTGGTGATATTGGACCATTTAATGAAATTATCCCTCTACATAGCAATAAAAAAGTCATGATGAGTGGAATTGGTATCAAGGTAGTATCTGGAGGTGGTGGTGAGTCATCAAAGTGTCCCACGGATAATCATTTCTGATCGAGATTGTTGTTTTACCTCTAGGGCTTGAAGAGGTCTCTATCATGATTTTGGTTCTCCGCTATTCCTTAGCACTTATTCTCATCCTCAATTGGATGGTCAGACAGAATGAACCATCCAAACTCTTGAATACATGTTATGATTCTGTGTCCAGGATTTCTGAGGTTCGGTGATGAGGAACTTCCCCTTGGTGGTGTTTTCTTACAATAATAGTATTCACTCCACCTCTTTATGGTACTGTTTGAAGCCATGTATGGCCAACCATTATGTTCTATGTTGTGGTAGGCTTGGGCAAGAGAGTCAAAAATTCTCAGATCGGAACTATTGTTTACTAAAAAAGAGATTATTCTGGTGATTCGTGAGAGGATGAAGACTGTGAAATATCATAATAAATCATATACTGATCAATGGAGGAGAACCATAGAGTTTGATGTTGGGGATGATGTGTTTCTGATGGTGACTCCCTGTCATGGGCAGTGATGTTTTGGCCATGGGAGTAATCTTTCTCCCTGGTTTGTTGGGCCTTTCATGGTGTTAGCTCATGTGGGACATATGTTGTATCGAGTAGCACATCCCCTAAAGATGACCCAGATACACGTTTTTTTTTCATGTATCACAACTCCTTCAATATCATCATGATGACTCTCAAGTCATCGATTGAGGAGAGATCGATGTTTATGGTGATGCATCCATTGAAGAGCGACATGTGAAAATCCAAGACCACAAAGAGATGGTGTTTCATAGGCGTTCAATCTCCTCGATTCATGTCTTGTGGTGACATGGTGGCATCGAGAGAGTACCAAGGAAACTAAGTCAATGATACGTGCTCAGTACTAATAATTGATTGATGTTTAACTATTTTCATGTATTGATGTCCCCTTTATGTTTATAAACCTTTTGTGTTTATGAGATGGCTTTCTTTGGTACTTCGTTTGGCATGCCCTCTTTTGAGAGGTATCTCAATGGGTGGTTTTTCGGACCCCGTTTCATTTTCCATTTATGTTGGTATAGAATTATCTAGGAAGAGAATGTATTTGAATGTATCTGATATAACATCCCATATTTCATTCGTACATTCCTTTGGGGAAATGAAGTGTATTAAGTGCTCTGGGTGGTCAAGGTGTCTTATCCCTACCACATTTCCAAAATTCTATTCATGTGAATAGTTCCATCGGGGAATAGTTCCAACAGTAGACCATTGTACATAGTGCATAGATAACCTTCTATGAATAGTGTCATCAGTGAGATTATGTGAATAGTGTCATCGGTAACATTCTTTGAATAGTGCAATGGTCACCTTATGTGAACAGTAGCATCAGTGACCTTCTGTGAACAGTGTCATCGGTGCCCTTTTGTGAACAGTGTCATCGGTAACCTTATGTGAACAGTAAAATGGTGACCTTATATCAACAATGACATTGGTGACCTTATGTGAACAGTGTCATCGATGGCATAATGTGAAAAGTTTCATTAGTAACCTTATGTGAACAGTGTCATCAATGACCTTCTATGAACAGTGACATTGGTGAACTTATGTGAACAATTCCATTTGTGAGATTCTGGGAATAGTGACATCAGCGACCATCTATGAACATTTCTATAGTGAGTTTACAACGGTGAGGTTCAAATGGTGACCACATTCCTTTACCAAATATCAAGGTCATGAACAGTGTTTCAAGAATGGTGAGGTTCCATTAATGACCTCTTTCCTTTACTAAATTTCAAGATCCGGAATAGTGTTTCTAGAATGGTGAGGTTCCAATGGGGACCTCCTTCCTTTCCCAAATTTCATGATTATGAAGAGTGTTTTGAGAACGGTGAGGATCCAACGGTGACCTACTTCCTTTGCCAAACTTCAAGTTCATGAATAGTGTTTCTAGAACAGTGAGGTTCCAATGGTGATTTATTTCCTTTTCCAATTTTCATGTTCATGAAGAGTTTTTCCAGAAAGATGAGGTTCTAACAGTGACCTCTTTCCTTGGAAAAATTTCATGTTCATGAACAATGTTTCCAAAAGGGTGAGCTTCCAATACTGACCTCTTTTCAATTCCCATTTTTGAGTTCATGAACCGTGTTTCCAAAATAGTGTGGTTCCTATGGTGAGGTTCCTAGATAGTGATTCCAGAATGATGTGGTTCCAATGGTGAGGTATCAACAGTGAGGTTCTTGAACAATGTTTTCCATTTTCCAAATTTCATGTTCGTGAACAGTATATCTAGCTTCCTGTAGTTACTCCCCATTAATGTTTCTGTTGACGTAAAATGCATTTAATTCCTTGTTTTGAGGACTATAAGGCCGATTCAAATGTCATAACTCTTATATTAGTGTCTCTAAAGGATCTAGATGTTTGTTTTTATGTGTTCAAATTACGTGGTTTAATGCGATCAACTTTTAATGGAAAATCCAATGCATCATGAAGCACTACTCTGTTAAATATTCTAAATGGATGATATATCTTTATTCCTTGTTCCACCTTCTTGTTCCATGGAATGAGATTCTCAATACATTCCTTCTTCCCTTAGGATCGGTGTGATCGAAACTTTCCTCCTTGGATTGGTTTCCCTCTATTTCGATGCCACCAAGTAGTATCGATCAAAATTTGTTATAAGGTATGATCAATCACCATTCGTTTTTGTTCATCTACTTAGGTTTTTTTTACATTTATGGAATTCCATCTCCATGATACTAATGTTTCTTTCATGAGTGTTGACTCGTGTTGTGGTGTCCTTGCATCCTTGGATGGATACAATTTTCACGGGGGGGAGGAGATCATAACGTATTGTGTGGAGCGTTCTCATATTAAGAACATCTTGAACTGTTTGAGGTAGTGGATTCATTGCTTCTATCTTATGTTTTGTGCATCTGTATTGTTATCATGTTTTATCCCACTGGATCACAATGAAATTGACATAATAAATATTGTAACCTATTAAATAAATTGATATCGATCATATGTTATTGCCTCATGTTTTCTCTAGATATTTTTATATCCATGATTTCTTTTTTTAGCCTTTAGTTCTTGATATACATTGGTAAATAACATAAATCTTGAATTAATTGATATTTTTTGGCTAATGATAAAGAGGAATGTAATTGAATCTCATATTTCTTATTGTAATTTTATGTTAATCAAATTGGGGCAGTATGATTATTTAATTATTTGTTATAGCATGCCGGTTTGGTTTTTTGAATTTGGAACCTATGAATAATAAATTAGTTATTCCAAGATGGATTAAATAACTCTTTGTTAGATAAAAGATAAATCCTTACAGGGTTCCGAGTTACCCTTTTGGTTTTTTAAGGGCCAAGATCCCAATTGATATGATGTTTATTTTCCTATTGTTTCTATGGTGATGTGAGACAAGATGGCAACTGTGATTTGTGGGGGCATGGATACCTATTAGTCGTGGTAGCAGATGACGCCTAGAGTGGTAAGATGCATTAGTTTATGCATGTTGGTGTTAGGGATGACATTGTGGATTATGGAATGGGTTGGATGTGAATATTTAGATGCTCGCTGACTATTATTATTTTTTTCTCTACTTTACATTCCCCACTGCTAAAGGAAGTTGGTCTTTCATACCATTATTCCGCAAGGGGTGAAGAGGCGTGTGGTATGCTACATGTTTTTCGTGTCTAGCTTCCACGGGGGGATGTGTCTATGCACTTTCTATAGGCGGAAAAAACATGATGTGTAGTAATCTACTCACCATTTTGATCCCCTCGTGTTTAGTAGCATAGAATGTTTTTATAGAATGACATGAAATATTGGAAAGTAATTTTGTAAATAAATAAATGAATAAATGATATTACCCCTTGAGGTTGGAGCTTGATGGAATGAAATTATGAGGTTACAATTTTGGAGGGAAACTGGACTTTGGGTGAGATGCTAATACAATTTAATGTTGAATTTTTAATGGTTAATTAATGTTTAGAGAATTAATTAACCTTAAGTGGAACTGATAAAAATAGAATAAAGTAAGGAAATAAAGATCATTAAATGGTTGTGTTCTTATAGAATACTAGTCTTAGAAGTGGAACATGGGAGAGTGAGATATGTTAGCTGCACTTGAGCTAAGACATGGTTATTCCTATAGTTTATTTCTGAGATATAGTATATTATGTAATTTTTGTGTTTCTATATGATACTCCACCCTGTCAGTTAGGGAAAATCACACCCTGGAGATTCTGTTCCCTGGGGGTGTTTTCTCGATCATTTTGTTGAGAGGATGGATGTATGACTACACCCTTTGCCCCAACTCTCTTCTCATGGTAGTTACTTGTGCAGGTAGGCATAGTGGTTAGTTTTCCCAATATATGTGTATAGAGGGATGTGATGGCTTATAGTTATTCACACACATATATTTTGGATATAGTATCCTATGGGATACTATAGGTGTTACGTGTAGAGGATGTGATTGCTTGGGGATCCATAATCGGTGTGTCAGATGAAATGGATTGATGTATAATACCCAAAATATGATACAAGTTATACCAGCTATGGTGGCTCTATAAAACTACCTAGTTAGTTTTTGAGTGGTTGCGGTGGTTTTGTTTCACGAGGTGCATATTGGGGTGCTTTTCCCAAGGTAATGTGGGAAATCCATTTTGGGGAGAGATGCTTAGGACATGTTGCGTTGGGGTAAAGCATTAGACGAGTGGGTAAGTAATAGTGGGGTACCCTTGATAATGTTTATTATATTATATACTCTTCCCTACATTACCCTGGAAACAAAATATACCTCTTTAGGTTACGAGTTAGTATCACTTGTTGTTCACTATGATTTAGCACGCCTTCTTTACTTTTTCATGAGAAGATCTCGGGAGGATCCTACTGAGTATACTGTCATACTCACCAAATGTTTATATAAACTAGTTTCCAGGTCACATAGAGTAGGTTGGAGATCAAGATGGTTTCTACTAACATGGGGTTGTAGGAGCTGTTCAGGCTTGTGGTTGCAGCTATTTTTACCTTCTTTTGGGTACTTGCAGTTTCCCCTTCTATTTTTAGTAGTTTGGAATGACATTACATATCTTTACATTTTTTTTTCATTTATAATTCAGTTTGATTAGGAGTTAATTGGTGTCTATTTTATCTCTCTCTTTCCCATGTGTTATCATAGAGGGTAATGCCTCCAATTTGTGTGTTTATTATACCCTCAATGTTAGTCACTAACCTCAGGCCTAATGCAGGCGGGACATAGGGGCCATTATCTCCATTCTCACATTGCCTACCTGGGAGGGGTACACTTTGTGGGGAGGGGGTTGTGAAAGTTAAGGGTTTGTTGACACACGCCTCAGAAACTAAATTTAAGACATGTTTTTAAAAAATTAATTATTTTTCACACTTGTAGAACCTCTTTTTAATATTAACATACCTCTATAGTCGAAAAGTATTATAAACCTTGTTAATTAATTTTGATGAAAAAAATAAACAGTCCCATTAATATAATTTTAAATTATTTATTCCAAATATAGAAACCATTTTTTCAAATATAAATTTTATGGATTTGAAAAATTAGTTTTCATATTATTGAACTGTCAGAATAAATTACATTTTAAGAAAAAATATATATTCAAGAATAAAAATTAAATATATAATTAAATTATAAAACTCTTTCATATCCATTAATTACATTATTTTATAATTAATATTAGAATATTTAAATATCTAAAAAAAAGATATCAAAATTACAGTTATACCAAGAGATATAATATTTAATAGAGAAATTTAAATTTTTTTATTTCTATAAACGACTAAATAAGAATCTAAATACAAAGAATTAGTTTGCAAAATTAAACATTATTTTTTTTAATGAATCATTCTATTCAATAAATGAATTATTGGTCCTGAAAAATGCTTTATAAATTTTTATATCATTCTTAGTAAATGATTATGACAAAATAAAATATGGTACATTGAACTATTTCAGATAATGTCCATGGTTACCCTAGTTTAATACATTGAACTATTTCAGATTCCATAAGACGAACTATGTTTCTATTTAACATGTTTATTTGATCATTGACATATCTTAGTGAGTTTCTGTTTTATCTTATTTTTTAATGCATAAAAAATATTCTTGATCTCTTAATAAATACCATGGGGTGATTCTTCAGAAATTAATTTCATGTATGATGGTTATTTTTCTTTACTATATGGACAGTATAGCATGATTATTCATGAAACACTATCCTTACATTATTTAGAGGGCCTATAAACTCAACTATATTCAAGTTGGTAACCACAATTTTTTATAGCCAATTAGTCATAACAACAAGAATCCTGACACCAAATGTTACATAATTCATCTATTTACTTGGAGATTAATTTCATTTATCATAGATCCAATTATTAACTTATTTTCTCATGTCTCAATTCATTACAATATCCAAAATATGATAACATGGGAATTAATGAATTAAAATAATAATGTAATTATCATAAATAATATAATAAAAAATATTCTCAAACAATATTACCCATTCAAACCATCCAAATAGAAATATTTCTATGGTTTTACTTCATATTTTTCATCCAAATCACCAGAAATTACTATACTAATAAAAAAATGAATCCATGATATTATACTAAATGAGGTGCCATAGACCTATACTTCAAGCTGCAGTGATAAAAAACATTATTCAGAACATGAATTCATACCATGTTAGATATATGCAACTAAACATATATATATTATATTAATTTAATAATTATATATCATAATAATTAATTAATGTTTGGAATTAGAGATTTAGTGTCTCCAAATATAAATTATATAAGAAATCTGTTTCAATATTTCTCCATAATAGTACCATACTACATACTATTCTTGACATATATGAGGTTATACTCATCTTTATATCATGAGGAATGGAAACAATATATGGCGATAAACAAATACAAATTTAATGGATAAACATAATAGATAATAATTGATTATCCTAAGAGAGCATAATATAATCATGTGGGTATAGGAGCATAGTTAAGGTCATTGAACATAACGTAATGAAATTGTACCAAAATAAAAATGGACCGGGAATAATAAAATATATTATTAGGAAATGAGTATTATATAGTACAATATTCATCATAACATGAAGGGATTTAAAAGAGGATTAAAATTTAGAAAAAATAACTATTGGTAAATTATTAAATTTTGTGAAAGATATGTCATCCTCACACATTATATTAGTAAGAAACTAAAGGACTGTGGAATATTTTGTTAAAAATTTAGGATCTTTTGGTTTTGGAAAAAATATGTTTTCCATGTTATTAATTAATAAAATCTCCAATATTACTATTGAGAATAAAATAAATGGTAATATCTCTTATTTTGAGTAAAAAAACACACATAACAAAATTATCATAACATATATAAATCCATTATCATTCTACTATAGTGAGATGTAAAACCCAACCATCAGATAATAATATTCCATAAAAATTTCTCTATTATAATCATGGAAACATTCATGATTCAAACATCTCATAATTATCATGTGTAAAATAAATCCACCTTTAAAAAATTGTTCATATAACATTTTATGGGACATAAAAATAAATATGGTGTATAATATCATAAGAAAAATTACAATGTGCATGTTCAACCATTTATTGATGTAAAATAGCTTTATATGATGAAAACACAAAAATAAATTATATAATAATTGATCATTTAATAGATTGAATAATTTCTTGTGTTTACCCTCCCAAAAATATAACGTATGATTATTAAATGGAAATTTCTGAATGATAAATCCGTATAAATAAAAATAAATTTATATAAAGACAATAATTAATTATAATTTCACGAGTCTTTAAAAAAATTCAACAATGTTTTCAGTCAGAGTGGAATCTCAAGAGGGGGGGGGGGTGAAATGAGTTCCTACTTAAAATTTCTGTGAAATTATATATATTAAAGAAAACCCAAATGTCTATAATGGAACATATAAATAAGGTATTATATATATAGATGTCTAATTTGTCAAGATGTTTCTCAAAGAGTGATTAGTCTTTAGTTGAATTAGTGTAAAATAGTTTTTTATCTTTTGAATCAAGTTTAATGAATTTAACACATACACACTCTTACAAAAAAAATGATAAAATTAAATGCAAAATAGTTTAATGTTTTTTCAATATGTATCGGAAAATAGATAAAATAGAGTATAACAAAATATAGTGCATATAATGGTTAAACAAGAGGTTCAGTCTCAAGATGAGACTTAATCCACTCCAATTGGTTATCACATTCCACTAAAAAGTTTATATTAACAATAAACTTGATACACTGCCTATATCAGGCTTTACAATCATTTTCAGAAACATTCAAGGGTTCACACCCTCTACCTTATTAATTCACTGGAAAAATAAAAAACATAGAACACACACAATCCATTCTATAGTTATACATGGAGAAATAATGAGTAAAATAAGTTTCATGTGAGGATTTTTCTATCCTCCAGTTCATGCACATGAGATAGTGTGTATAACACAAATACACACTTCTGTAAAATTTAAAACAAAAGAACACAAAAGAGAAAATATGATGAGATTGAGTTCTTAAGGATCTATGTGTTTTCATTTCATCTCTTGACTCTTTGAAGTGAAGAATTTGATTTTTGAGTCTTTCTCTGGACGTTGTCTCTAAAACAGAGTGTTGCAACTACAGATTCTATCTTTCAGAAATTGACTGTTCTGCTTCTTGTGTTGATCAAGAGTTGATGAAGTACAGAAGGGAGAAGTGTTTTTGTCTCAAATGATCTTAATGACTCTTTTGTGTTCACAGTTTAAGTGCATTATATTTCATCTTTGATCTAGTAAGTATGTTTCTTCATATTCTCTGACATTCTTCTATTTCTCAGTGTCTATATCCACAAACGCCTAATTTTCTTCATATATATTTGACATCTGACTATAGGTATGAGTTCATAATGTTCCATCTTTATCCTACCTCATAATATCCCCAAATACAGTCTCTCAATACATCTACAATATGCATTAATTAATGTCAGAAACATTAAATTTAGAAAATATGACCATTAGAATAATATTAAGAATTTTAAAAAGTATATTATAGAAGAGTATGGTATACTGGTAAGAATAGTCATCATAATGGTAGGGTTCAATATTATGTGTACATTGTCAGCATTCATCGGTAACCTCTCCAATAGTAAAATTCCTTTATTAACTCTCCATCAGTAACCTTCAATATAAATTTCTCCATCAGTAAACATCAATTGATAAATATCTATCGTTAACCTTCAATTTATAATTCTCCATTTGTATCCTTCTCAATAGTGGCCTTGCATCGAGGACCATTGAATCAGTGACCATTGAATCAGTTAGCGTTTCCTTAGTAACCTTTTCATCTGTGAACGTTGCATCAGTGACCTTTGCACTTAGATAGATTTTGCACTGTGAGCTAAAAAAGAGAGCAGTGAGATTAAAGGTACATTGTTATCACTTTGATATAAACATTCATTTCACATAAATGATTATCCTGTAAGAGAAACATAATAATCACATATATAAAACATGATTTTCGATTATCAGAACAAGATTTGGGATTATCAAAATAGGATTTCGGATTATCAAAAAAGTTGAGTCCCA
Organism: Viscum album; assembly: GCA_963277665.1. Taxonomy (NCBI): domain Eukaryota; kingdom Viridiplantae; phylum Streptophyta; class Magnoliopsida; order Santalales; family Viscaceae; genus Viscum; species Viscum album. The sequence continues at coordinate 547,324,595 of OY728166.1, read as the reverse complement.
CAATCTCCCCCATTTTGATAATCACAAATTATGTCACTATTTTCTGAATTTGGGTTAAACACATTTACTAATATCTTTAGAGGTATGTATAAGAACATTTGAAACATTATTATTATGAAAATTATAGATATTATATATATATATATATATTCAACATATTAACCTAAACATAACCTTATTAGATTTTCACCCTTTGGGTATCTTTGAGATGTAACATTGAGATTCAGGCTTAAATATTTATCACCCTTTTCAATTAAAAAAATATGGAAGGATATAAATTAAAACAAAGAATATTTTTCATTAATAAATCAAAAGTATAATATCCAAAAAGGTTAAAAAGATCCCTATAAAAAAAAGACAACCCACATTTAATCCACATTAGTGATATCCAAAGGATTTTCTTCTTTGGAGGTGGACGAAGAAGGTTCTGATGATGGAGGGATAGACCGAGGGACGGTAGTTTTCAGGGTAGGTGGAGATACAACAGAAGCATAAGTGGACCGATAGTGAATATATATTTGAGGAATGGGGTGGTCAAGATTTTTATAGCATGTATAGGAGTCAACAATGGTATAGCACAGGAAGATCCTAAGGCACCTGAGGTTGAAGGCAAATCATGAGGGACAATGATGGGAGTGCAGTCCACATGGATGAAGGGGAAAGAAGATTTATGAAATCCATAATAATACTTCCCCCTCTCTCCATGGTTGGAATAAAATAATCCCTATTCATTATAAATTTCTCCAGGGTAGGAGTCAACTCTCAAAGCCTGCTAACCTGATCTTTAAAGGCTTGAGTGATAGGTGGAATCCTGATGTTCTCCAAAAGAAACATGATGTGACCATCTGTATGATGATTAGTGTATACCCTTTTATATTAGAAATAAACTTGTTCCATGATGGCATTGTGATCTTGTGCAACTTCCCTTATATAATTTACCACAACATTATAAATTTTTCTGGTAGTGGAAATACCCTAAGTCATAGAATGAGGATCAGTGGTACTAATACTAGAGAACATCTCAACTTATTCTCTTATAACATAATTAGAGGCTTCAAGACCAACATGATGGGAGGTTGATGATGAAGAAGATGCACATAGTGGTGCCATAGTGAAAGATATTGTATCCTTAATATATTTAGTTATCCCACTAATCAATCTCTTCACATCAACAAAAATTTTCCACCCTCATGTGTTTCCATGGACATCATAAAGTCCTCAAAAACAGTGACCATTTTCTGAACCACACTTTTATTATATCGAAGATCATTGTCCACTGGAACCCTTGAAGCAATATAGAAGTCTAATCTAGCTATAGAATTTTTCACAGATTCTCTACAATCTACCAAGGATCTAATCTGATTCTAACTGTCCTTTATTTCCTCCACCAGGATGGAGTGAGAGGTAGAAATTAGTATTTACATTGTAGAAGTTACAACATCTTGATTGTGATTCATAGCCCTCTCTAACCCAAAAAATCTCTCATCAAGGTGGATCTTCATATCTGATTTTAGTTACTCCAAATGTTTCATCTTCACATAGTCTCGATGCAGATGTAATTATAGCTTCACAGTAGTAGTCTCAATAACCGTAGGGGTTGGAGGACTTACAATAGGTTGGTAATAAACAGAATCCCCATAATCTAAACCTGACACCACAAATCTATGTTCTTCTGACCAATCATTTATTCCATAAGCTAAAAACACTAAACATGTGGCAATAGGTTCCTCCCCCTCACTTGGAGAATTATCATAATCAACCATATCCATCACATCAATACCTCCTTGAGCAACCTCATCAAATTCAGGGTCCACTCCCTCTTCATCTACTTAATCTTTAACTCGTTCCAAAACAATTCCACCATCAATAGAATCAGCGCATTATTTATCTAAAACATCAACCATTTCTATATTCCCTTTCAAGAGACTGAGACTAAGACATTCTTATCCACTTACATCAATAGCTACCTCAAAGACATCATGACTAGATTCAATGTCCTCATCCGCATTTGAGGTCCCTCTAATGTCTCTTACAACATTTTTCCCCTTCGTCATTTCTTGTCTCTTCATCAAAACATTCCATTAGAATAGTCTCCCTTAAAGGCAATCTATTTGGTGGGATGGGATCAACTAAGGATACATTATTACAATGATGATTGGAGAAAAGGTCTAGTTCACTCCTACCATCTATAAGAGAGTCCACTTTTTTGGGTACAGTAGCATATTTTTCTTTTTCATCTGAATATACTGGTTCCACTTCATTAGGCATTAGACCGGGTTCCCACTTATCCTTAGGACTAGTAAGATAACTTAAAATATTGAATTCCTCATATAACATAATATATTCATATACCCATTTTCTTTTCTAGGGATTCCAATTTATCTTCATCAAATTGAAAATTACCTTTCTAGTGAAAAAATTGTGACTTAAAACAATTGTTTGCCCCTTATCTCTAGATATTGTTTTCACCTTCTGCATCCATGATATCAACATAGCATGTACTAAGGCATTTGATTTTGAACAAGTATTTTTCATATCCTCCAATTTAATCACCAATAGCCTACAAAAATATATATTATTTTCATGTTTCAATAGATACAATAAAATACATCTTGAAATTTCAATGTTGAAAAGTCCCCTCTTATAGGAATCATACATGCTAAACATAATTAAACAGTTTCGTGTCTCTTCCTTCCGTATTAGTAGCAATGATATTCCTAGGAATCCAAATCCATATTAGTTTGGATAAGGATTCATTACAAAAGAAGAACTTGTTTGTGACAGGCACCACTCCAAAATAGTAGTAATAAATCCAATCATGTTGTACTCTCAAACACTAATCCCATTCAACAAAGGAAAATCTTACACTTAATCCAATTAACCTTTTTTGAAATTATTCTCTCATCCTCCATCTGTTTGAATTTCAATAACTCGTAAAAATCCTTATATAACATCGAAAAATAAGTACTATTTTTGTTTTTAAAGAATTCAACTCAACCTTGAGCTTCATTTTCATTAAGAACTGCGATCTTATCCTCAGAAACCATTCGAAACTGAGTACTTTTTCAAATATGATTTATATTTTTTATTGATAAGGGTTGATCAGATTTTCCACATCCTGGATTGCACTGTATGACACAGCTAGAGGTCTATGTGGATTTGGGGAATCACTTTCACCATTAACCAATGGTCTCTTCAATCTTTTCATGCGGTCTGAAGTGGTTCAAGGGTTTAAAAAGAGAGTTTGGTTCTATGGTTGAGGAAAAGGAGATTAGAGAGTGATTTTGAGGTGGATCAGACTGTGGTATGGTCTTTTAATTTTATCATTTAGAGGTTTAAAACATAACAGGTAAATGAAATAAGTAAAACAAAAAAACGTTTCAGTTTCAGAAAGAAAGAAAACGTGAATTCCCAGAAAACATTGACTAACGGTAAGGTTCCATCAGAGAGGTTCTAATAGTGAGGTTTCTTTTGGTGAGGTTCCTAACAGTGTGGTTCCAAACTATGAGGTTTCTATAATTGAGGTTCCTTATGGTGAGGTTTCTAATGGTGAGGATTCCAACGGTGAGGCTTCAAATGGTGCGGTTTCTATCAGTGCAGTTTCAAACGGTGGGGTTTCTAATAGTGATATATCCAATGGTGAGGTTTCCAACGTCGAGGTTTCTATCAGAGAGGTTTCTATCAGAGAGGTTTTTATCGGTGAGGTTCCTAACGGTGAGTTTCCAAACGGTGAGTTTCATAATGGTGAGGTTTCTAATAGTTAATAGTTTATCATACATAATCATGTTTCATGTTATTTAACCTCTCAGAATTCAATGAATTTGTGAATATATGAGCCAATTGTTGTTCAGTACCAATGAATTCTAGTGTGATATCACCAATTTGATAATGATCTCTGGAGAAGTAATGTCTTATATCAATTTGCTTTGTCCTAGAATGAGATACTTTATTTTTATAGACACTAATAGCACTTGTATTATCACACTTTATAGTGACATGTTGGAATTGATTTTGAATGTCTGGTAAAGTGTGTTTAACCACAAAATTTGAGCACAACAACTTGCGATAGAAATATATTCATCTTTGGAAAAAGATAATGCTACATAATTTTGTTTCGTACTACACCATGATACTAGTGACTTGCCTAACGTGTTATATGTTCCCGAGGTGCTCTTTCTATCTAACATGCAACAAGAAAATTCATCATCTGTATAACTTATTAAATAAAAAGATTGTCCTCTTGGATTAAATAGTCCTATTTTTATAGTAAACATGAGATTTATAAAAATCCTTTTTAGAGTATCTAAATGAGACTCTTTAGGATTGGATTGAATGTGGGCACCCATGTATACACGAAACATAATATCTTTTCTGTTAGTAGTAAGATAGAGAAGAATTCCAATCATACCTCTATAATTGGTATGATCTAATAGGTTAACAGTTTAATCAGTATCCAACATATAGGTGGTACTCATAAGAGTATCACTTCCATTATTATAGTACAAACCAAAATGTTTCAAAAGATACATGGAATATTTTCTCTAATATAAAGCAAAAACATTCTTATTTTGAAAAATAGGAAATCCAAGGAAAAATTTAATTCCACCCATTAAACTCATATCAAATTCATTTTCAACATTTTTGAAAAAACTGTACATATTGAATTTTTAGCGCATCCAAATATAATGTTGTCTACATAAATCTATACTATTAAAAATTCATTGGAAATCATTTTAATAATAAGTGTAGGATTTTCTATTCTTTTAGTAAATTTATTTGAAATAAGGAAAGAACTAAGTTTGTAATAAAAAGATACTTGAGCTTGTTTCATACCAAATAATTCATTAGATTGTTTAAAAACATGATTTTAAAAAATGGGGATTTGTAAAACATGGGGGTTGTTCAAAAAATACATCTTCAACTATGTATCCATTTAAAAATGAACTTTTGACATCTATTTGATAAAATTTTAAATCTAGATGAGATGCCTAAGAAAGTAGTATCCTAATGGATTCTAGTATAGCTATAGGTGATAAGGATTCCTCTTTTTCTATTCCTTCTTCCTGACTATATCCATGTACAACTAGTCTATCCTTATTTCTAACTATTTTTTCTAATTCATCTACATTATTTCTAAATACCGATTTAGTGCATATGGTCAATGTGTCTTTAGGTCTTCTATTAATTCCCAAACATTGTTTCTTTTTTACTGATTTAATTTTTCATTCATAGCTATCAACCAAAATTCATCATTGATTGCATAATTAATATTTTTACGTTCTAGATGTGAAATAAAGGCTTGATGATCTACTTCTTTTCTCAGAGAAGCTGTAGTTTTTTCCCTTTTATTTAAATCACTTACTAAAGCATATAAAGGATGATTCTTGAGAGTTTTAATACCTATAGAAGGATTTGAATTAGATTTCTGATGAATTTATATAAGTCTAGATTCAGCATGCACAGATTATAGAGAATTTTTAGAACTGGTTGTTTTCCCTAATGGCTCACTTTCATTGTCATTAACGTTCATAATTGACAAATCTTCCTCAAAGATTTCGACGGAGGTTAGGGGTTCATGTGGATCAGTCTCATTAAATTTGACATGAACTGATTCTTCCACACACATGGATCTTTTATTAAATATTCTTTAGAATTTACAAGATATTGAGTAACCTAGGAAAATTACATCAACAATTTTGGAATAAAAAATGTCAAGATTGTCCTTAGTGATAAGGATAAAGACTTTGCAACAAAAAATTATAAAGTAATTAAACTTAGTCTTCCTCTTATTCCAAATTGTATAACGGGTATTCGTAATAACATGTCTAATAAAGAATTTATTAATAATGTTAAAGGCTGTATAAAAAACTTCATCCCAATAATAAATAGGGAGGTTATACTCATTAAGCATAGTCTGGTTAATATCCTGAAGTGTCCTATTTCTCCTTTCTTCAACTTCATTTTCTTATGGTGTTCTAGGAGTGGAGATATTGTGATTATATCTATTATTGGAGCGAAAAGAGTCAAATTCCATATTTTCAAACTCATGTACATGATAATTTCTCAAGGTCTTAAATCTAATTCCACTATAGTTTTATAGAGACATAGAATATTTAATTAATTTAGAACAAGAATCAATTTTGTGATCTACAGAGTATACCCAAGTACATATAGAAAAATCTTCTACAAAAACATAAACATAGTGCCTCTCATTTAGACGAGTGGGTAAGTAGTAGTGGGGAACCCTTGATAAAGTTTATTATATTATATACTCTTACCTGCATTACCGTGGGAACATAATATACCTCTTTAGGTTAAGATTTAGTATCACTTGTTGTTCACTATGATTTAGCATGCCTTCTTCACTTTTGCATGAGAGGCTCTCAGGAAAATCCTGCTGAGTATACTGTTATATTAACCCTATATATATATAAACTATTTTCCAGGTCACTTAGAGTAGGTTGTAGATCAAGATGGTTTCTACTAGTATGGGGTTGTAGGAGCTATTCAGGCTTGTGGTTGCTACTCTTTTTACCTTCTTTTGGGTACTTGCAGTTTCCCCTTCTATTTGTAGTAGTTTGGAATGAAATTATATATATTGGAATTTTTTTCATTTATAATTCAGTTTGATTAAGAATTAGTTAATGTTTATTTTATCCCTCTCTTTCTTATGTGTTCCCATAGAGGTTAATGCCTCCAAATATGTGTGTTTACTATACCCTCGGTGTTAGTCACCATCCTGGGGCCTACTGGAGGTGGGACATAGGGGTCATTATCTCCCTTCTCACATTTCCTGCATAAGAGGGGTACACTTTGTGGGGAGGGGGTCGTGAACGTTAAGGTTTTATTGACACATGCCTCAGAAACTAATATTAAGACATGTTTTTAACAAATTAATTCTTTTTCACACTTGTATAATCTCTTTTTAATATTAAAATACCTCTATAGTGGAAAACTATTCTAATCCTTGTTAAATAATTTGGATGAAAAAATAAACAGTCCTTGATAATATAATTTTAAATTATTGATTTCAAATATAGAAACCATTTTTTCAAATATAATTTCTATGGATTTGAAAAATTATTTTTCATATTATTGAACTTTCAGCATAAATTACATTTTAAGAAAAAGTATATATTCAAGAAAAAAATTAAATTTGTAATTAAATTTAAAACCTATTTCATATCCATTAATTACATTATTTTATAATTAATATTATAATATTTAAATTTCTAAAAAATATATCAAAATTATAGTTATAACATGAGATATAATATTTAAAAGAGATTTTTAAATTTTTATATTTCTATAAATGACTAACTAAGAATCGAAATAGTAAGAATATGTTTTGAAAATTAAACATTATTTTTTAATGAATCATTCTATTTATTAAATGAATTATTGGTCCTGAAAAATGCTTTATAAATTTTTATATCATTCATAGTAAATGATTATGACAAAATTCACTATGGTACTAAGAAAAATAATATTTTTTATTATTCACATAAAAACATAATATTAATGAAAATTGAGAAAAGATCATCCCAAGATAATGTTTTCTTTTAAAATGTAAAAATTTAGTTAGTTTTTTCAAATTAAAATTCAAAAAATGTGAATTTTAATATTTAATTTGTTAAAATAAAATGAATATTATTGCCTAAGAAATTTAATTTATTGAAATTATTTTTCATTTTTATTCTTAATATGAATCAATTAACTATTAAATTTATATTAATTTAATATTTTTTAAAATGAAATATTTTATTAATAATATAATTATATTATTTAAATAATGTTCATATAATTCCAGTTTAAAAAAATTTATCATATAATGGTCTTATTATAAATTTATCTATATTAATTGAATTTTATAACTACTTTAGTATATAAAAATACTTTTTATTCTTATTTAATTGATAAAAAATATTATATTTGATGTAATATTTATATATATATAATTATTACATTATTAAGTTCATGTTCCTAACTTCTTAATTTCGGTTTAGATGTCCATAAAAATGTCTATCACAAACAAATGGATGTGATATTCTTTATTGGATGATGTGTTTGATAATACAAAAAGTATATATGTTATGGAAATTTTGATTATCATGAACATCAATCACATAAAATTTCTTATATAACATAAATGTTGGAGTTTGTGTTCGGTAGTTATGCGAAAAACCCTATCATGGTAAACTTATTTAAAATTTTGTAAAAATATTCTCTAAAAACGGACTACAAATACTGGATTCAAATTTTTATATTTTCTAAAAAAATATCTAAATGATTTTACTTATACATATAACTAATATTTTAATTTTTATATTATAACGATCAAATTAAATCATTTTATTTTAGTGTATCATGGTTTCCTTTTGTGATTAGTTTTTCATGAGAATAATTTTACTGACAATTTTATTTGTTTTGAAGGAAAATTAGTATTAATGTCTTTGGTTATTACTTTCTACCACTAAAAATAATCAATTTCATTATAATTTTATTTCTTCCTTATAGAAAAACTATGAAGGTAATTCAAATGGTATACATAAATAACTACATAATTTATATTGATAAATTATCCTTAGTATAATAGGTAAGACTAAAATATATATGCATATACCCATTTTTATTATTTTTCTCTCCATTCATTAGACCTAAAAAAACATTTTTAATAATTATGTACAATTAAAATATTTCCAAGATAGTTTATTTTCATCCTTGCACTAAAAGATGTCATTTTGGATGATTTGTAAGATGAATTTTTATTTCCATGATTCAATAATTAATATGGATTATACATGGAGACTACAACACAATTTCTAAAATCCCATCAATTTTTATAGAAACCTAGAGAAATATAATCTCTCTAACGTTCATACAGATAAAATTATACTTGGTAAAAAAATTTAATACAACAATAAGTTTACTATACTAATAAAACCATCTAGGTGTTTATTTATTTCTCATATATATCATTATTGGTACAAATGTTTTGGAAGATAAAGAGTCAAATATGTTACTCATAGTTCTTGAGTGGATGTAAAATGTACCTTACTCCACTTTTTTTGATAGTTATATATTATTTCTCTTGTTGTCGTTACCTTATATGTTAGTTTTGTTTATTATTCACATTATCCTATTGATTTTGGAATTTAATAAGATAATGTCTATGGTTACCCAAGTTTAATACATTGAACTATTTCAGATATCAAAAATGAACTTTGTTTCCATTTGTCATGTTTATTTGATCATCGACTTATCATAGTGATTTTCTGTTTTATTCCTTTATTTTTAATGCATAAAAAATATTCTTGATCTCCTGATAAATTCCATGGGTTGATTCTTCATAAATTACTTTCATGTATGATGTTTATTTTTCTTTACTATATGGACATTATAGCATGATTATTCAAGAAACACTATCCTTACATTATTTAGAGGGCCTATAATCTCAACTATATTCAAGTTGATAACCATAATTGTTTATAGCCAATTAGTCATAACAACAAGAATCCTGGCACCAACTGTTACATAATTCATCTATTCACTAGGAGAACAATTTTATTTTTCATAGGTCCAATTATTATATTATTTTCTCATGTCTCAATTCATTAGAATATAAAAAACATGATAACATGGGAATTAATGAATTAAATTAATAATGTAATTATCACAAATAATATAATAAAAAATATTCTCCAATAATATTACTCACGAAAACCATTCCAATAGAAATATTTATATGGTTTTCACTTCATATTTTTCATCCAAATCACTAGTAATTACTATACTAATAAAAAAATGAATTCATGATATTATTCTAAATGAGGTGGAAAAGACCTATACTCCAAGCTCCATTGCTATAAAACATTTTTCAGAACTAGAATCCATACCATGTGAGATATATGCAACAAATCGTATATATATTTTATTAATTAAATAATTAGATATCATAATAATTACTATATATTTGGAATTAGAGTTTTAGTGTCTCCAAATAAATTGTATATAAGAAATATGTTTCAATACTTGTCCATAATAGTACCATACTATAAACTCTTCTTGACATATCTAAGGTTATACTCATCTTTATATAATGGGGAATGGAAACAAAATATGGGGTTAAACAAATACGAATTTAATGGATAAAAATAATAGATAATAATTGATTATCATAAGAGAGCATAATATAATCATGTGGGTATAGGATCATAGTTAAGGTCTATGAACATAACGTAATGAAAATGTACAAAAATAAAAATGGATCAAGAATAATAAACTATATTATTAGGATATGATAATTATATAGTACATGATTCATTATAAAATGAGAGGATTTAAAGTATGATTAAAATTTAGAAAAAATTACTATTTGGAAATTATTACATTTTGAGGATGATATGTCATCCTCACAAATTATTTTAGTAAGAAACTAAATGATTGTGGAATATTTTGTTAAAAAATTTAGGCTCTTTTGGTTTTGGAAAAAATATGTGCTCCATGTTATGAATAAATAAAATCCCCAATATTACGATTGAGAATAAAATAAATGGTAATATCTCTTATTTTGAGTAGAAAAAACACACATAACAAAATAATCATAACATATATAAATCCATTATCATTGTACTATAGTGAGATCTAAAACTCATCCATCACATAATAATATTCCATAAAAAATTCTCCATTATAATCATGGAAACATTCATGATTCAAACATCTCATAATTAACATGTGTAAAATAAATCCACCTTTAAAAAATTGTTCATATAATATTTAATGGGACATAAAAATAAATACGATGTATAGTATCATATGAAAAATTATAATGTGCATGTTCAACCATTTATTGATTTAAAATAGCTTTATATGATGAAAACACAAAAATAAATTACATAATAATTGATCATTTAATAGATTGATTAATTTCATGTGTTTATCCTCCCAAAAATATTATATATGATTATTAAATGGAAATTTCGGAATGATAAATCCATATAAATAAAAATAAATTTATTTGAAGACAATAATTAAATATAATTTTAGGAGTATTTAAAAAAACTTCAACAATGTTTTCGGTTAGAGTGGAATCTCAAGAGGGGGTGAATTGAGTTCCTACTTAAAATTTCTGTGAAAGTCTATATATTAATGAAACCCCAAATTTTACAATGAAATAGTTAATTAAGGTATTAGATATATAGATGTCTAATTTGTCAACATGTTTCTCAAAGAGTGATTAGTCCTCAGTTGAATTGGTGTAAAATAATTCTTTATCTTTTGAAACAAGTTAAATGAATTAAACACATACACTCTCTTAGAAAAAAACTATAAAATTGAATGCAAAACAGTTTAATGTTTCAGCAATAAGTAGCCTAAAATAGATAAAACAGAGTATAACAAAATATAGTGCATAGAAAGGTTAAACAAGTGGTTCAGTCTCAAGCTGAGACTTAATGCACTCAAGTTGGTTATCACCTTCCACTAAGAAGTTTATATTAACAATAAACATGATACACAACCTGTATCAGGTTTTACAATCATTTTCTAAAACATTCTAGGGTTCACACCCTCTGCCATAGTTATTCATGAGAAAAATAAACAAAACAGAACACCCACATTCCATTCTATAGTTATACATGGGGAAATAATGAGTAAAATATATTTAATGTGAGGATTTTTCTATACTCCAGTTCAAGCACATAAGATAGTGTGTATGAAAGAAATACACACATCTATAAAATTTAAAACAAAAGAACACAGAAGAGAAAATATGATGAGATTGAGTTTAGAAGGATATATGTGTTTTTAGTTCATCTCTTGACTCATTGAAGTGAAGAATTTTATGTTCGAGTCTTTCTCTGGACGTTGTCTCCAAAATAGAGTGTCACAACTCTAGGATCTATCTTTCAGAAACTAAGTGTTCTACTTCTTGTGTGGATCGAGAGTTGATGAAGTACAGAAGGCAGAAGTGTGTTTGTCTCAAATGATCTTCGTGATGCTTGTGAGTTTACAGTTTAAGTTAATTATGTTTCTTCTTAGATCTAGTAAGTATGTTTCTTCATACGCTCAGAAATTTTTCTATTTATCGGTGTCTATATCCACAAATGCCTCATTTTCGTCATTTATATTTGATATCCCACTATAGGTATGAGTTCATAATGTGCGATCTTTGTCCTACCTCATAATATCCCCAGATATAGTCTCTCAATACATCTACAATATGCATTAATTAATGTCAAAAGAATTAAAGTTATCAAATATAACCATTAGAATAATATTAAGAATTTTAAAAATTATATAGTAGAAGAGTATAGTAGACTAGTAAGAGTAGCCTTTATAATGGTAGGGTTCAATATAGGTGTACATCAGCAGCATTCATCGGTAACCTCTCCAATGGTAAAATTCCATCATAAACTCTTCATCAGTAACCTTCAATTGAAAATTCTCTATCAGTAAACATCAATTGATAAATATCTATCGGTAACATTCAATTTATAATTCTCCATTGGTATCCTTCTCACCAGTGGCCTTCTATCGAGGACCGTTGAATCGGTGACCTTTGAATCAGTTACCTTTGAATAATTGACCTTTTCATCTGTTAAATTTTCATTACTGACCTTTGCACTTAGAGAGATTTTCCACTGTGATCTAAAAAAGAGAGCAATGAGATTAAACATACATTGTTATCACTTTGATATAAACATTCTTTTCACATAAATGATTATCTTCTAAGAGAAACATAATATTCACATATATAAAACATGATTTGGGATTATCAGAACATGATTTGGGATTATCAAAATAGTATATGGGATTATCAAAACAGTTGAGTCCCACAATCTCCCCCATTTTGATAATCAAAAATTATTTCACTATTTTCTGAATTAGGGTTAAGCACATTTAATAATATCTTTAGAGGTGTGTATAAGAACATTTGAAACATTATTATTATTAATATTATAGATATTATATATATATATATATATTCAATATAAAAACCTACACATAACATTATTATATTATCACCCTTTGGTTAGCTTTGGGATTTAACATTGAGATTCAAGATTAAATATTTATCCCCCTTTGCGATTAGAAAAAATAAAGGAGGATATAAAAGAAACAAAAGAATATTTTTCAGTAATAAATCAAAAGTAAAATATACAAAAAAAGGTTACAAAGATCCCTATTAAATAAGACAACCCACATTTAATCCACATCAAAGATATCCAAAGGATATTTTTCATTGGAAGTTGACAAATCATGTTCTGATGATGGAGGGATAGACCGAGGGATAGTAGTCTTCAGGGTAGGAGGAGCTACAACAGAAGCATCAGTGGACCGATAATGAATATATATTTTAGGAATGGGGTGGTCAAGATTTTTATAGCTTGTATAAGAGTCAACAATGGTATGGCACTGGAAGATCCAAATGCACCTGAGGTAGAAGGCAAAGCATGAGGGACAATGATTGGAGTGCAGTACACATGGAGGAAGGGGAATGAAGATTTCTAAAATCCATAATAATACTTCCCCTCTCTCTATGGTTGTAATAAAAACATCCCTATTCTTTATAAATTTTTCCAGGGAAGCAGTCAACTCTCGAAGCCTGCTAACCTGATCTTTAAAGGCTTGAGTGATAGGTGGAATCCTCATGTTCTCCGAAAGAAACTTTATGTGACCATTCGTATGATGATTATTGTATACCCTTTTGTAGTAGAAATCAATTTGTTCCTTGATGGAATTGAGATCTTGTGCAACATCCCATAAATAATTTACCACAACATTATAAATTTCTCTGGTAGTGGAAATATCCTAATTCATGGACTGAGGATCTATGGTACTAATACTAGAGAACATATCAACTTATTCTCTAATAACAGAACTGGAGGCTTCAAGACCAACATGAGGGGAGGATGAAGATGAAGAAGATGCACATAGTGGTGACATAGTGAAAGTTATTGTCTCCTTAATATATTTAGTTATCCCACTAATCAATCTCTTAACATCAACATCTTGGCCACCCTCATGTGTTTCCATGGACATCTTAATGTCTTCAAAAATAGTGACCATTTTACGAACCACACATTTAATATATCAAAGATATTTGTCCACCGGAACTCTTGAAGCTATATAGAAGTCAAATATGGCTATAGAATTTTTCATAGATTCTATATAATCTACCAAGGTTCTTGATATGATTCTAACTGTCCTTTGTGTCCTCTAGTAAGATGGAGTGAGAGGTAGAAACTAGTCTTTCCATTGTAGAAGTTACAAAATCTTGATTGTGATTCATATCCCTCTCTAACACAACAAATCTCTCATCAAGGTGGATCTTCATATCTGATTTTAATGACTCCAAATCATTCATCTTCACATAGTCGCGATGCAGATGTACTAATAGCTTCACATTAGTAGTCTTAATAACCAAATGGGTTAGAGGACTTCCAATAGGTTGGTAATCAACAGAATCTATATAATCTAAACCTAACACCACAAATCCATGGTCTTTTGACCAATATTCTATTCCATGAGCTAAAACCACTAAACATGGGTAAATAGGTCCCCCCCTCACATGGAGAATTATCCTGATCAACCATATCAATCACTTCAATACCTCCTTGAGCAACATCATCAACTGGAGTGTCCACTCCCTCTTCATCTACTTAATCGTCAACTACTTCCAAAACAATTCCAACATCTATAGAATCAGCGAATTATTTATCTAAAACATCAACCATTTCTATATTCCCTATCTAGGGACTAAGACTAAGACATTCTTCTCCACCTACATCAATAGCTATCTCAAATACATCATGACTAGATTCAATGTCCTCATCTGCATCTGGTTTCCCTCTAATGTCTTTTATGTCATTTTTCCCCTTCTTTATTTCTTGTCTCTTCATCAACACTTTCCCTTAGAACAATCTCCCTTAAAGGAAATCTCTTTGGTGGGATGGGATCACCTTAGGATATAGTATTAGAATGATGATTGGAGAAAAGGTCTACATCACTCCTATAATCTATAAGAGTGTCCACTTTTTCGGGAACAGTAGCATCTTATTCTTTTTCATCTGAATATACTGGTTCCACAGCATTAGGCATTAGACTAGGTTCCCACTTATCCTTAGGACTAGTAGGATGAATGAAAATATTGAATTCCTCATATAACTTACTTTCTTCATGTACCCATTTTCATTTATAGGGTTTTCAATTTATCTTTGTCAACTTGATAATTACTTTTGTAATGAAAAAATTGTGACTTAAAACAATTGTTTCCTCCTTTTATCTAGATACTATTTTCACCTTCCGCATCCATGATATCAATATAGCACGAAATAAGTAATTTGATTTTGAACTGGTATTTTTCATATCCTCTAATTGAATCATCAATTTCATACATAAATATATCCCCTTTTCATGTTTCAATAGATATAGAAAAATACATCTTGAAATTTCAATGTAGAAAACTCCCCTCTTATGGGATTCAGGACATGCTGAACAAATTTAAACAGTTGCCTGTCTTTTCCTTCCATCTTAGTAGCAATGATATTCCTAGGAATACCAATCCATGTCAGTTTGGATAAGGATTCATTAGAAAAGAAGAACTTGGTTGTGAGAGGAACCATTCTTTAATAGTAGTCCTAAATCCCTTCATGTGGTACTCTCAAACCCTCATACAATTCAACAGAAGAAAATATTACACTTAATCCAATTAACCTTTATTGAAATTATTCTCTCATCCTCCATCTGTTCTAATTTCAAAAACTCATAAATATTCTTATCTAACATCGCAAAATAAGTTCTATTTTGGTTTTTAAAGAATTCAACTCAACCATGAGCTTCATTTTCTTCAAGATCTAATGATCTTCTCCTTAGAAACCATTCAAAACTGTGCTCTTTTTCAACTATGATTTCAATTTTTTATAGATAAGGGTTGATCGGATTTTCCACAGCCTGGATTGCACTATTTGACTTATCTTGAGGTCTCTGTGGATTTAGCACATCCCCTTCAACATTAAACAATGGTATCTTCACTCTTTTCATGCGGTCTGAAGCGGTTCAAGGGTTTAAAAAGAGATTTTGGTTCTAAGGTTGAGGAAAAGGAGATTCGAGAGTGATTTTGAGGTGGATCAGACTGTGGTATGGTCTATAATTTTATCATTTAGTGATTTAAAAACATATCAAGTAAGTGAAATAAGTCAAACAAAAAAAAACGTATCAGTTTCAGGAAGAAAGAAAACGTGAAGTCCCAGAAAACATTGAATAACGGTAAGGTTCCATCAGATAGGTTCTAATAGTGAGGTTTCTATTGGAGAGGTTCCTAAGAGTGAGGTTCCTAACTATGAGGTTTCTATAATTGTGGTTCCTAATGGTGATGTGTCGAATGGTGAGTTTTCTAACAGTGTGGTTTCTAACGGTGCGGTTTCTATTGGTATGGTTTAAAATAATGGGGTTTCTAACAGTGTTGTATCAAATGGTGAGGTTTCCAACATTGAGGTTTCTATCGGTGAGGTTTCTATCGGTGAGGTTGCTATCGGTGAGGTTTCTATCGGTGAGGTTCCTAACGGTGAGTTTCCTAATATTGAGGTTTCTAAATGTGAGGTTTCTAACAGTTAATAGTTTATCATACCTAAATCTTGTTTCATGTTATTTTACCTCTCAGAATTCAAAGAATTTGTGAATATATCAGCCAATTGTTGATCAGTACTAATGAATTCAAGAGTGATATCACCTCTTTGATAATGATCTCTCGAGAAGTGTTGTCTTACCTCAATGTGATTTGTCCTAGCATGAGATAATGTATTTTTTTAGACATTAATAGAACTTGTATTATCACACTCTATAGTGACATGTTTGAATTGATTTTGAAAGTCTGCTAAAGTGTGTTTCAACCAAAAAATTTGAGCACAACAACTCATGATAGAAATATATTCATCTTTGGAAGAAGATAATGCTACAGAATTTTGTTTCGTACTACACGATGATACTAGTGACTTACCTAAAATGTGATATGTTCCAGAGGTTCTCTTTATATCTAACATGAAACTTGAAAATTCAGCATCTGAATAACTTATTAAATCAAATGATTGTCCTCTTGGATTAAATAGTCCTATTTTTATAGTAAACATGAGAAATTTAAAAATCCTTTTTACAGTAGATAAATGAGACTCTTTAGGATTGGATTGAATTGAGCACACATGTATACACTAAATATAATATCTGGCCTTCTAGTAGTAAGATAGATAATAATTCCAATCATACCTCTGTAATTGGTATGATCTAATAGTTTACTAGTTTAATCAGCATCCAATATACAGGTGGTACTCATAAGAGGATCACTTCCTTTATTACAGTCCAAACCAAAATATTTCAACAATATCCTTAGAATATTTTCTCTGATTTAAATAAAAACCATTATTATTTGGAAAAATAAGAAATCCATGGAAAAATTAATTTCCACCGATTAAACACTTTTCAAATTCATCATGCCTCATTTTTTAAAAATCTGTACATTTTGAATTTTTAGTGCATCCAAAACTAATGTCATCTATATAAATCTATAATATTAAAACTTCATTGGAAATCACTTTAATAATAAGTGTAATATTTTATATTCTTTTAGTAATTTTTTTTAAAATAAGTAAAGAACTAATATTGTCATAAAAATATCCTTGAGCTTGTTTCATACCATATAATTCATTAGAATGTTTAAAAATAAGATTTGAAAAAATGGTGATTTGTAAAACTAGGGGGTTGTTCATAAAATACATCTTCAACTATGTATCCATTTAAAAATGCACTTTTGACATCTATTTGATAACATTTAAAATCCAAATTAGCTTCCTAAGAAAGTATTATCCTAATGGATTCTAGTATAGCTATAGGTTCTAATGTTTCCTCATAGTCTATTCCTTCTTCCTATTTATATCAATGAGGAACTACTATATCCTTATTTCAACCATTTTTGCTAATTCATCTACATTATTTCTAAATACCCATTTAGTTCCTATGATCAACGTGTCTTTAGGTCTTCTACTAATTTCCAAACATTGTTTCTTTTATACTGATTTAATTTTTCATTCATAGCTATCAACCAAAATTCATCATTGATTGCATAATCAATATTTTTAGGTTATAGATGTGAAAGAAAGGCTTGATGTTCTACATGTTTTCTCAGAGAAGCTGTAGTTTTTTTTTCTTTTATTCAAATCACCTTAGGCTTCCTATTATTCCAAATCGCATAATGGGTCTTCTTAAGAACATGTCTAATAAAGACATTATTAATAATGTTACAAGCTGTATAAAAAACTTCATGCCAATAATAAATAGGTAGATTATACTAATTAAGCATAGTCTGGTCAATTTCTTGAAGTGTCTTATTTCTTCTTTCTACAACTCCATTTTCTTGTGGTGTTCTAGGAGCAGAGATATTTTGAGAATATATATTATTGGAACCAAAAGAGTCAAATTCCTTATTTTCAAACTCACAGCCATGATCATTTCTCATGGTCTTAATTCTAAGTCCACTATGATTTTATAGAGACATAGAATATTTAATTAAGTAAGAACAACCTTCACTTTTGTGAGATAGACAGTATACCCAAGTATATTATGCTTTATGCATATGAGAACTATGTGTTACCTTAGAAGATTATGTCACGAAACACATGAATTCATGTTTATTATTTTCAATATCAGGAGTGTTAGATCCACTTGAGCTATCATCTATGTCACCCCACATATCATTCATTGCATTTTTATATTATTTTCCCTTGTCTTCATTACTTTTCATAAATTTTAGGTTAGGGAAATCAGTTTTTACATGAACTTTTTCTTACACTCATAATAGACTACCTCACTTGTCTTATCATTCCATTTTTTTTCCTTTTTCCATTGTCCATTATTATCATTCCTTCCTCTGTAGTTCGACTTTCTAATAAAAATTTTCTTATATTATAACTTCATGAATATATTATAATGATGAGACATCTCATCACCACAGTCATAATCTGAGTCTTCATTGGTGGAAGTGTCTATAGAATCTTGAGCCTTTTATTTATCCATGTTTGTTGAGGTAGAAGTCTTGAATTCTACATACTTCGTTCTTGGTTCATCATCTACATATGGATATAACATATACTATTATCCATACATCATAAGATTTCCAATTAGTTCCTTCATTGGTTTCCTTCTTATGTCACATTATTCTCAGATAGAAATGGAATTTACTCTCCATTTTTGAGGTAGCAATCAATGTAATCTTATAATCTGATCCTTGTTGTACACAGGTTTTCCGTGCAGACTCATGGTATTCACTATTTCATTAAAACCGAGATACATTTCATAGATAGGTTCATTAAAAATCATTGTAAAATTATCTTATTTAATATTATAAGTATTTAATCTCACTTCATTATCATTAGTTATTTCACATGAGAAGCAGATTATGTATTCTAAAATTAATATGTAGTTTTAAAGGATGATATTCTGTTGAATTCTTCATCACTTAAAGAACATTATAATTCTTTAATTTCCTTAAAATTAGTGTTAAATGTGGATTTAGTATAATAAGACCATGTTTCCCTAGAAGTAACGTGTAATACTTGTTTTTCTTCAATTATGTCCCAGATTTTAGGTCCCATGTTTTCACGATACATTGTCATTTTTAATTTCCATTGAGCATAGTTATTAACATTAAATAATGTAGGTCTGTTATTAGCGACACCCTCAACTCGTTTATCCATTGTTAACTAGAATTTTAAATAAATGAAAATTTAGATATGGTAGAAATTTTAAGATCAATAAGATACAACTAAAATCACAGTTTATGAATTTGACATGTTTCACAACAGTTCAGTTAATAGTAATGTAAACTAAGCTAACAAACCTCTAATACCAAATGTTTGGTTGGAGTGGAATCGCATGAGGGGGGGGGGGAAATTGAGTTCCTACATAAAATTTCTATTAAATACATTATATTAAATATACACCAAATTTTGAAAATGGCCCATTTAATTAAGGCAGTAGAGATATAGATGTCTAATTTGTCAACATGATTCTCAAAGGGTGATTAGTCCTTAGTTGAATTAGTGGAATAAACTTATTCATCTTTTGAAACAAGATTACTAAATTAAACACATACACACAATTAAAAAAACTAAATATCAAAGTGATTGAAAAATAGTTTAAGGTTTTATCAATAAGTAGAGGAAAATAGATAAAAAAGAGTATAACACAATATAGTGCACATAATGGTTAAACAAAAGGTTTAGTCTCTAGATGAGACTTAATCCTATCCATTTTGTTATCACCTGAAACCATGTGATTTATTTTAATAATAAACATGATACACATCGTGTATCATGCTTTACAAAATTTTTCACAAACTGTTTAGTGTTCACACCCTCTACCATAGGTCATTGTGGGAAAAATAAACAACACATACCACACATGGTCTCTTCCATAGTTATATGTGAAAAAACAAAGTGTAAGATATGTTTGATTTGAGTATTTTTGTATCCTCATATTCAATAACTAGAGACAGTGGGTATGACACAAATACACACTTCTCTGAAATGTAAATCAAAAGAACACAATAGAGAAAATATTATGAGATTGAGATTAGAAGGCTATATGTGTTTGATGTTCAACTCTTGACTCATTGATGTGAATAATTTGATGTTGGAGTCTTTATATGAATGTTGTATCTAAAACAAATTTTTGAAACTCCGTGTTCTGGCTATTATAAATTCGGGGTTCTGCTTCATGTGTTGATCAAGAGTTGATGAAGTACAGAAGTAAAAAAGTGAATTTTTCCAAAATGAACATTGTGATGCTTTTGAGTTCACAGTATATATAAAGAAAGGATCTTATTTGATAAACTTCACATTTATGACCTTTGCACTAAGAGATATTTTACAGTACGAGCTTAAACAAGATAGAAGTGAGATTAAATGTATATATTTATCACTTTGATATAAACATGATTTTCACATAAAACAATTTCTTGTAAGAGAAACATAATTATTAAATAAATACTACATGATTTAGTATTATTAAAAAATGATTTGGGATTATCAAAATAGGATTTGGGTTTATCAAAACTCGTGAGTCCAACAAATTTATTAAAAAGAAGAAGTTATATGTCAATATCAAAAGGATCAATTTTGAGAAATTATAAAGACGACCTCTTAAAAATCATTATTTTGAAAAACAAAATAAATTATCAATCCTCGAAAAACACATAATAACATCAAGAATGGGAAGTTATGAAATTTTTTAAGATATACTGTTAAAAATATTCTTAAATAATGGATCTTTAAAATGATATCTATTTCTAATTTCTTGACTTCCATTAAATAATTTTTTATAAAATATCAGAAAATAAATATTTTTTATTTAAAAAACATTAATAATGAGAATAATTTATAAATATAATTTTAAAACTAAAAATACATATTAATAAATTATAATTCTCGTAACAATGAAATTATTTTATCACATGGAGAATGTTACAAAGAATTCATTTAACAAATTGATACATTTAAAAGAATGAAAAATTCAATAAAACTATTTAAAATAATGTTAAACTGTATAAAATTACATTAATAAAATATCTATCTATGAATTATGGTATCCATAAAATTAATGTGTTCATAAAGGTTCCTGATTATCAAATATAAAGACAAGGTTGATTCAGTTTCAAATATACTAATATCGTTAGGAATATTATTTATTAGGGGAAATGAAATTGATAAAGTAAAAATAAAACCATAATAATTAAGAGGATAAATTAATTATTTGGATGTTATAGAAAATAACACACAATTGTTCCCTCTGATGAAACTCTATCATAACAATACCGATTTGAAAATGATATTGTAAAAAAATTCTAACAGCTTCAAAAAACCTTAAACAATTAAAAAGAATAATTTAACACTTATAATTAATCAATAATCAATTTTATACTAAATAATTGTATAATTAAAATTAATATATGGGTATTATATATATAAATTAATAATATAAGTTGTTTATATTCCATAAGTATAAAATAAAGATGATTTAGATTATAAACCTCATACATTATATTCATGTGAACACAAATTCACCCTAACATCTTGTACGGATAACATAACTCTCTTAATCAAATTTAACATATCGTTATTAACACATATTTTTTTCTTTAAAAATAAATTATATATTTTATTATAATATTAGAGGTTTTTTATTTAATTTATATCATTAATTATATCTAAATTTAATTATTTTATATATTCTTTGTATTGTTGATGTCCATATCAATTTTTCATACCAAATGAGTAATAATTATTTTATTTAAAAAAATATAATTTATCTATTGTAATCATCATTTTTACACTTTAAGTACTTGAGTGATTCAGTTGTGGATTCTTAAGATGAAATCTTTAGTGAATATATTTGTACATTTTTTGAAGAACCCCAGGTAGTATGTTAATAATAAGTAAAATATTTAAATAACCATTAATGAAACATAATGAAAAAATTATTTTATAAATAATATGTAAGAATAAAAATCGTTATTTTTTTTAGAATTATCTATTAGAGGAATTTATGCAATTGTTAATGAAGGTGGATTATCAAACATAAATAATAACATTCGTATATCAATTAGTGAGAATATATTTTAATGTGAATATATAAGAGTAATATCAATATTAAATAAATATAATATATAATTATTATTATTTGTACTTTTTGTAATATTTTTATAATTTATGGTAATGAAAAATAAAAATAGAGTGACATAGAAAGATATATGTCACATCAAGGAGGGGGTATTCTGTACATAATAACTAATGATGTTTTCATTATTCAATGAATGACAGATGCTTATGATTTTTTTTATTTTCTAGAATAGAAATAAAGAAATAAATATCATATCATTCCAAAAATTAATTGTTTATAAAAATTTATGTATGTAAATTTTTTTAAAAAAATCCATTTATGTAGGTGGCAGAACTCACATATGCATGCTGATGATTGTTTTTATTTATGAAAATATGGATGAAAGATTGGTGATTTATATTGCATAAAAAAAGACAAAAATATAAATAATACTGATTTCATCGTGTTTTAATAAGTGAATTTGGTTTTTTGGGGAATGTGAAATACATTTGACGATGATTAGTACATAGGATTATAATTAAGAGTTTCCCATGAAGTAATTCATAAAAATAATGTATTCTGGCTAACTTATCATAAACAAAGTCTTAGTTATGTAGAAGAGGATTATATGATATTTATAATGATAATTTTTTAGGGGGTATTTATAATTTTTATAATATTATCCAGAAATTAATGAATTTATTAAATTGAATATCTAGGATAGAATAAAATTCCCTTTATTCGAATAGTTATTTTTATTTAAGGGTTTTATAGATTTAGTTCATCACCATTATATAAATAAATATTAACTAAAAAATTATTCATTTTCACTTTGTATCAGTTTTTTGACAATAAAAATCACTTACGATATAACATGATTATTTTTCATTATATATCCTAAAATGTTTAATTTTTTCAACATCCTTTTCCCAATATATAAATAAAAAACTATTAATTTTTTTTCTATGCATGATATGAGAAAGAATATCAATTAGGGACATATAATAAAAAAGATTTATGTTACTCTCATTGTAGTCAGAACTATTTTTGAAAAATAATTTTTAACATAACATAATCATTTTATTACCCAAGAAACCAACTTTTCTACAAAATATTTACCAAAAAAACATCCATAGGAAATCCCATTAGATAAAATAATACCCATATAGTTTTATTTATAATGATGTAAATAACATAAAATAATTTTCAAATATTATATATTTCACCCTTAATAATTTTAAAAATATACCTTTAAACATAATCTCATTAGCTTTCCATGCGAAATCATATGATTTCAATAAAAATCCACAAAAACTATAATTAAAGTCATGTATGTTTCTTGGGAAATTCATATCATATCACAGAATTAATCACTCATAAAAATAAAATAACAGACAATGTTTCTATATATAATATAATAAAAATACCTTACAATTAAACCCTTTACCTTTACCTAACGGATATGAGAGCTATATGTGTCTCAACATTCATCACGAACTGTACTGATCTCACCCATAATAACGAGTTGAATCTTAGACACCCATCATCATATGTAATTCCAATGATTATAACATAATCATAAAACCTAAAATATTTCACTTATGTAATAATACATACAAAAAATCCCCAATACCAATATTAACAATATATCAATATATGAAAATATATATTCGATTTATAACACTTATATAAAAAAATAAGAAAAACAAATATTTTATATCCTACGAGATAATAAATTGAACTATATATTATGATACAAATATCAAATAAAATTGAAAGTATTGGGACAACCTGTTAATGCCATATATCTAAAAATGACATCCATTTTTCATATATTATTATAATTTAATATAAAAATCTGAATTAAAAATATATATGATTTTTAAAAAAAAAGTGAAATCATATATAAATTTTTATTTATAATTTATTTATTTTTATATAATTAATTGTTTTAATAATATGTATATGGAATAAATATTTTTTAAATATAAATTTTTTAAAAATTTAAAACGATCATTTTCCGGAAACATCTCGATGCCTCAAGACAGACTCATGGAATATTTATATATCTTCCAAAAATATAAAATTTTAAAAATTACTTATTTATAAACTAACCTACATAAAATTTATTATTTTAATTATTTTTTTCACTTTCAAGTCAAATTCAATGAGGTAATAAATTTTTATTATGCAGGTGGCTTCATTGATATTCATCTGATATATTGAAAATGTCTTTGATATGTTGATTATTGTCAAAATAGACATTATTATTTCTTCTATAGAATAATTATCATGATATAATTAATTTTTTTAAACATTATTTATAAATTTTATACCATCCATCATATATTATTTTCAAAAATGAATTATACTTCAATCATGGACACAGTAAGTCATGCATACGCATGTGTAGTGTTTTAATTTTTTATAGAGGGTTAAGGAAAGAACTTATGTAGCATTTTATCATTGAAGAATTATTATTATCTCATTAAAATAATTTTATTTCATTAACAAATGAATATAAACAATCAATGTGATAGGGTGATGAGAAATGAATCACATCTCTTTGTGGATATGGTAATCAACATCCATGCAAAAACATTGATATAATTTTTACAAGGAGGAAAAGATATGAAAATATGTTTAATATAACCATTAAATAATGATATTAATTTCATTAATATAATACATATAAATGAAATCTGTATTTATAACCGTACGTGATATACATTTCTAGAAAATGAATTACATTATTTTAGAAGGTGTTACTACTTCGTACATATGAATTATGGTTTTATTTCCCATTATCTAAATAATATATGAATTTTGGTTATTCCAATATCATAATAACATATAATTATATTTAAAATACTGTTATTATTAATTATTTGAGGTTGAGTAATATTTAACGGAGGATGATGATGAATTTTTAAAAATTATCATTTAACAACAATACATCCTATTTGTACATAATCATAAATTTTATACATAAAACCTTTCTAATATGTTATACTAGTCAATAAATATCCCCTATATATTGGAGGTGGATGTTAATAATATTTATTTTTGGGTATTTTTAAATACCAAATTCATTTATAGTTTTGATAGGAGAAAATATTTAGTGTCCATTTATATGTGAAACAGAGGACATACTAAGAATTTTGAAAATTATTAATTTATTAAAATATCAAAGAAAATATAATTGAATAAAAAATATAACATTTTAAAATATGATATTATATAGGTTTTAAATATAGATCAATAAAATTTTTAATTTTCATTTTCAAGATAGTTTAACCATTATTAGATTTTCTTCCACCAGTAATCATTATTTTACACACATTAGGCTAAATTGTTTTTTAGATTTTTAACATTCATTATGAAATTTTTTTTATTGAACACAATTCATGATATAAATTAATATTATTCTAAAAATAAATCAATCCAACTAATCTAAGTCATTTCATAGAATTCACAGACATTAATATAACATTAAAACACCAAAACATGATAAAATTATATTTTTAAAAACTCTATATATATATAATGGGTTTTTACAAAATTATTCTGTAATATTGATTCTATAAAAACATATTGGATACTATTTTTTAAAAATCAAACGATTAAATTTTTAAACTAATCACAAATATAATTTGACATTGTAAAAACAAAAAATGAAAATATGGTTTTCAATATAAACGATTATATTTTAGTTTTTTTTTTAAAATTCAATCATTATATAAATTTAAAAAACAATCATCCATAGATTATTTGTTCCAATTAAATTGAAAAATAATGTTAATTTCTTTCTAAATAAAATTACATGATTTGTAAATAATGGTTTTAAATATATCAGTATAATTCATGAAAACTAAATTTCATTAGAAATAAACATTTATCGATATGACTCTAAAAATAACTAAAATGCTTATAATGAATATTACTCTATAAAATCCAAATAATTAAAGTTAATATGACTAGAAATGTATTTATAAAAAAATTAATTTAATTTTACATTATTCTCTGATATTTAAAACTATCCATCTGACTTTTATTCATTATATATATATATATATTAGGGATATTTTTTCATTGAATTTGATAATTTCTGCATTCCTTATTCAATCATATGTTTTTTCCACAAAACAATAACCCATTTACTCACCTTGATGCAGATAACATTAAATCTATGGTAAATAAAATTTATTCGAATTATTCAATATGAATGCTATTCTTCTACCATAACATATTAGAGAATCAAAATATTATATGCATCGAATAAATATTTCCTTAATAATGAAACAAAAAAACAACATATATATAAGATAAAAATTTTGGAATTTATACCTATTATAAAACAAATTTAATATACTCTATAATTTTTTATAGTATAATGAACCCTGGCGTCATATTTAGATATTTATAATAATATATAACTCTATTCTTTGGAGTTGTATTAAAAATAACATGATTAACTACAACAAAAGAAATATTTTTTTCTTTGATTATCTGTATTACGCTTTTAAAAATTCGAAGATTAACTCATGGGCTTAAAAATTATATTTAACTTATCATATATTTATTTTTTAAATGTTATTTACACTATCATTCATTCCTTGAATTCATTCTATCAAGTAATATTCTAAAATTTAATTCTATATAATGCATGAAATGGTTCCTTATGTACACTAGAATTAAAATTACTATTATAATAAATGTCAATGAATGTTTTATATTGATCCCAACATCTATTATTCTTCCTTAAATAAGCTCAAAGCATATCCTCAACTGTTTGAATTGTTAACTCTAACTATCCATCATATTGAGGGTGAATAGATGTACTTAAGTGTAATTTAGTACACATCTACATATGAAGTCCATTCATGAAATTAGATTCTAAATCTATAATATTGGTCTATTTAGATAGAAAGTGGGTGTCTATGTAATATAATTATATCTAAAAAATAACGTTTATAAGGCTCATATAAATACATTTTATCATGTTGGTGATTAAAATTAAATTATTTATTTAATCTTTCAAATATTACACAAATCATATTATAACATTAATATATAATTGGTCATACACCATTAAATAAATTAATATAATATAACATTTCTTTTTTAATAAAGAAAATTAATTCACTATTTACTTTGGTAAATATTTCTCATATTTTACCTGTAGAAAATTTATGCAATTTATATTAATATAAAATGTGTACTACTAATTCAATCAAAAAAGACAATTTCATGAAGGCCTCCATAAGTTTTTATGATTCATGGAAGAATAGAAAACATAAAACTAAAGACTCACTAAATAGATCATTCTTTAATTCGGGTTAATGCGAAACACATAATATTTTTAGGAATCTCACAATACATACTTTCATACTATTAAATATATGAAAACTCCCTTTATTAACAATTTCAATAGTTTTATGTGAATCATGATCTTTATTTAAATCATTCTAAATAATTCTTGGAAAATAAGATTATTTTGACCACTAAAGAAGAAAAATTAGTTCATGGTTGTTAAATTTATACGACAACATTCAAAAAATAATTAACTAATGGTTTATGTTCTAGATATAGCTTATTTAATGATGTGTTATATTTCTCACATGAATCATCTACTACACTATTTACCTCTACCATATTTTAATGAAATATGTAGTTGTAATTATTTATCAATTCCAACCATCTCCTTTGAATCATGTTCCAAAAATTTTCATTTATTATAATGTTAATCTCTTTTTGAACATTATATATTTCACACAATAATATATATCTTTTTTATAGCCAAATTATTAAATAAACACTATATCCCATTATTCAAGGCCATGTTTAAGATAATTCCAATCCTGATATTTCAATTGACCTAAAGCATATTAAATTAATTGATAACACGATATTTTAACACATACAAAACATTTAAATTAAGAATCTGTATAGATAAAAAATTCACTAATTTTGGATAGTGGGTGAAAAATAGAAGCATTCATAAATTATATATTTAATTATTTAGATCATTCATCACATTAATTTTTCTATATAATCATAAGTTATACTTTTAATAACATAGTGGGTTAGATAAAAATTTAATTTCAATAAATAACAACCATATATATCTTACTAATGAAGGGAAATTATGATTATCCGTTACATTTATATGTACTAGTAATTCATCAACCACTCTAGTTTTAACATGATTTAATTTTATAACATCTATATTTACAGTATGTCTTTGGAAATAAATATTCAGCATCCAAAATGACATTTTCTAAATATTCTATATAAAATGTCCCCTTTCATGGTTTTAATATAAATACTAAATTCCTATTTTGTAAATCATAAATTTTATAATAAAAATAATATAATAAAAAAACACAACACAACAGTTATCATATTATCCATTGAAGTATATATTTATATGATCTATAGATATAACTAGATCACTATTACATCCAATGAGAGTACCAAAAATCTCATATTTCCTGTAACTAGTAAAAAATGTTGTCTTAGGTATGTCAAATATTTTAGTATTAGCTAATATTACCCAGGCCATGGATCAACATTCAAAAAATAATGAAATCCATAAAAATTATTAAAAAAGTCACAAATAAGAGGGAAAAGTACTTATTCACAATATGGATATTAATAATTATCTATAATAAATTAAATTCCTCACGAAACCATCTTTTGTTTTAATAAATATAACAATAGGACTCCATTGTGATGTGATATGATAAATAAATCCCTTACGAAAAAATTATATAGAAACATTTTCAATTCATGATTCTCTACAGAAGATATCTGATAAGGGTATTTAAAATAGGTTTTGTAACCAGCACGATGTAAAAAATAATCCCCTTATTCACATTAGGTATAAAAATTGGAAACTAAATATGAAAAAATCATGATATTATTCTATGATTGGAACATAATTAATATAATGGGTTTCCTTACATTCAAAAATATGACCATGATAACATTCATTTATATTTTTTATTAGTATTTTGGAATAATGATATGTTTTCCATGGTACGAATTGATTATTATATATAATTAATTCACTTATGGAAAATAAATTCTTTAGATAAAAAATATATCATGTAATGAAAAATATAAGCCATTCCATACGTAAATTAATATCAAAATCGATAATCAGTTGGATGATAAGGATTGTTGAGAAATTCCATCCATATTTGATCATATGAATATATATATGTATATTCATATAGGATTATTGAAACCCATATATGGTTTTAAAAATTGTCATCTTTATTTATTAAGGTGAAACATTCATTTTAATAGAAAATTTCTCAAAAATAAAATAGTTTCTAGACCGAGAATAAAATATTACATCCATATAATGTTTCAATAAAAGTATAATATATTACCACATTTTTTCATGTCACTTCATATAATTATGTAGTTCTAATATATTTAACCACACCACTCATTTAAGAGTTTTTATTATTCCAATCATTCATGTTCTTTTTCAAACACAAATTCACGTAATGACCAACTTCCATATATTTAAAGAACCTTACATACTACTTATAAAAAATATTCATACCAATTGAAATATCATTTACTTTGAAATGAAATGACATATTCTCCAGCATACCACAATGTAAAAAAATACTAGATATCAAAAGGAATTTCGAAGTGTGTTTTTTACTATAGTTATCTAAAAATGGAAGAATGATTTTTCTAACTTCAGATTACTTAAATGGACTCATTTATATTTTATACCATTAATAAAACTTTTTATTCATGTTTTCATATGATATTTAATCATTGTTAGACTCAATTTCCATCTTCTCAATATATCAAACATGGTTTTTATAATGAATAAATTCAAAAGAGGCCAATTCCATCCAACATATTAGTTTTATTTATGTTTAAAAATGACGAATTTTAAAATCAAGTTCTCTGATAAAATATATGGTATACCATTCCAATAATTTAATGTATTCATTGTACATGGACCTTAAATAATTCTCCTTAAATATTATTTTAATGTATTGAATTAATATCATAATTAGAAAAACCATATGAATATAATTATAAAGAAAAATATTCTTTCATATTTTACATTAAATGGTAGTAATCACTTCCCATTCACTATAACGCTTAACTAGGGACCATTATTTACAAACGACACCCTCAAAATGGTAAATACAAAGGGTTTAAATTATGTTCTATGAAGAAACCAGTACATTGAATACTATTTATTGGGATTTCATCCATCATTCAACTAAAACTTATTTCAAATATTAACTAAATTATAGAGCATTCATTCTTATAAAATAATCCATTATTTACATGTTCTATTCTTGTAAATCGAGTTTCCCTAAAAAATGATTACCACCACAATTTACATCTTGCACAAATTGATCAATCGCTGTAAAAAGGATGAGTTCTAATTCTAATGATTCTTATTTCATATTTGGAAAGATAGTTTCCTCTTAATTCATTTCTAAATAACCTTAAATGTTTTTTATATGAAAAAAATCATAAATAGGACTAGTTTATATAATAAAATAAGTCAATCATCACTTTTTACATCATGAAACCCACAAATTATAATATCATTATTGTATGTACATACAATATCCTAAATTTTGAAATTGTCTAAACCTTTCATCTAATATCAACTATAATGATATATCCATAAAAAATAGAAAAATAGATATTTTAGACAATAATATTTTTAGTTATATTCCCCCTAGGGAGATGGGCTTGAGATTTAGAGAATTTTTAAATAAACCATAAAAAATTTAATTTGACATCAAAAAGTGGAAAATTCAACATATAGTCTATTTTCCAATAATTAATTAATTTTACTCTAAATTTTAGATACCTGATCTTGAGGTAAATAGAAATTAAAATTATTTTGTGGAATATATAGTACATGAAAAAACATATGCCTAAAATCAATATTAATCTATTGTCTTTGGAAACTCAGAAGATCATCTTCTAACATGGAGAAATATCATCTACATCTCCTATAAATATCTTTCCCTTTTTTTATACCTAATTATTTTCTTTATATCATGGTGAAAATAAATCATAAAACAGTGAGCTAAAATTATCAGTAATGGTAGACATGTTTAACATAAAACAAAGCATGAACATTTGAATGTAAAAATCTAATTTTTAAACACCAAATCATTGAGTCGTGAAATAAATCACTGTAGTACGTAAGGCATAGATCATAAAGGAACATTAATCATAATAAAATAGAATTGGAAAAAAACATGGAATTTTTTAAAACCATTATGATCATAATATGATTTCCATAGTAGCCAATACATTGTTTCCAAGAACATTATAGTGGAAAAAGTCCATTTCTAAACAATGTTTACTTGGCATTCCATACATGTATTAGTGAACCATATTTACCTACCATTCCAGTCATGTCAATCTCATGAGATAAAATTTTTTTCCAATACATTTGTGGTAGATATATGTCCCGTACATATCATAATGAAACCATTCATATGTGTGCCATAGAAACATAAATACATTAACCATAGCATAACCCATGTAATCAAATTGGCTTCTTAAACATCATACCATCATAACTGATATAAAATAAATAAAAATACAAAATAAAATTCCATCATAAACACAATCAGATAAAAGAAATAATATGGATAGATACATAAACCTATGTAATCTTAAATGAAAATAATTTTGATAAAACACTTTACCTTTATTCCTAAGAAAAATATATGTTCTTCATTAAAAAAAATTTCTATTTTTCAAAACAGAATTCAATATTAAACGCAATTATTTTTGATGAAAATAAACTTATCAACATGTAGAAGAAGCATCAGGTAAATAAGGTGTTATAAATATGTAAAAAACTCTTTCTTTCTGTATAAGTAAAATAAAACATTTTCATCGTACTTTTTCCAGAAAAGTTATTAAGAACCTCATGTGGTAAATAAAAGAAAGATTCCTTCCAAACCATGTAGTAAATGTTAAAATGGGTAAAAATGAATTAAAAAATACAAAGATTAATAAACATTTTATGAGAATATTTTTATAAAACATGGACATGGATGATAAATATATCCCGAGTAGATACTTAAAAATAAACAAACTCGGATTAAATGTGATTTGAAATGAAATTATTTACCACATGTCTGATTTCTTCCATATGTATCCCAAACTCATGTATAGTAGTTTTAAACATATTATTAACAGGTAAAAACCCCATTATAATATTTATGATATCATATATGATTCACTTATGACTTTATATTACCCATTAATTAGTCACTTCCATGTTAAAGAAATATTTGGTTAGTAATCATTTTATTTATCGTACATGTTTGAACTATATATTCTTGATTATATTTCAGAGGTTATGATTTTATTACATAAAGAATTTTAAACATTATTTATATATCATATATATTCAGTATATATATATTTATTCAATATACAAAAAAATTAATTTAAATACACCATTCGTGGAGACGGTAGTTCGTACGTACACATTAATTGTTTTCGTATCATTATTGAATTTATTGATAGTAATTAAATGATATAAATATATATATCCATTTGAATTAATATTTCATATAGTTCAGTAATATTTAATATATTTGTTTTAATCGTTCTTGAATGGTTAACTTGGAGAATTAATGTCCCCACGTTGTAAGGACTGTAAGTCGTACGTACGCCCGAACGATGATATCGTTCAAAAAATTATTTATTGGTATTGATGTGGATTATGTAAAATATATCATAATTGGTATCATATTATTATAATCATATATATTTATTATTTTCACCATTATACCCATCAATGTAAGGAATTTATGAAAAACTGATTACACCAATCTGTCGAGACGATAAGTCATGCGTACACATGCACAATTAATTTATTTTTTGTAGGATGATTAGAAGGTGAAATAGGGTTTTTTCATATTTATAAGAACATATCATTATCTGAGTTATACTGATGTTATTACTTTATAATGAAGAAACTAATGAATATGATGTCGAAGAAGAAAGAAATTTGTAATAATCGGTTGAAGAGTCTACCTCTTCCTCGACGTGTCTCCTTTAAATATCATCATATGGCACTAGAGTTTTCTTCTGAGAAGACCAAAACCTATAGAATGTAACTAGGGAAGTATAGAAGAAAAATTTATAGCGGTTGGATGATATTTAGTTTACAAAATTGAGTGAAGAGGAGAGGGAGGAGGTTCCCTTTTATAAGGGGGGAGAGGGGCACTTTAGAAAAGGCTTTGCATGATAATTTCTTATTAATTTAGTATTAATTTAAAATGGTCCAAAAACAATTTAATTAGAATATAAGTTGATTTTGGTTCACATTCCCATCACCCAGTATTTTTTGGAAGGTTTTGAATATTTTTTTTATCCTTATCTTTTTGGTTTTACTCTTATTTTACCCTTTTTAATGGTACCATGACATCATGATATTTACACATTGTCAGTTAATTTAATTACTATATCATGTAAAACGACCCACAAAAAGTAATTAATTATATATAAGGACTTAGATTTACAATTTTTCTGAATCATTGATATTTTCTAATACAATATCTTGTAAAAAAATATTTTATGTTTTCTGTTATGAATTGTGTCAGTTTTGGAAAATAGACATAAATGACTTGTTTTAAAATTCATAACAACCTGATTCCCTAAAAAATAAGGCATTAATAAAAATATAATATGTCAACATCATCTATAAAAAAATTTCAACATCAAAATAAAAAATTTCTATTTTTTAATATCTGTAAATTCATTTATTGGAATCATTCATTAATGAGGTAATCAATAAATCATAACTGTGTCATGAATTAATATATTTATATAATGTCTATATATTATAAATAAAGTAACATGATGTACTAAATAGTTTTATATTTCTAATAACATTTTATATACATATATATCATATATTTAACCTTATATTAAAATCGATTTAGTAAAAGATATATGTTTTGGTTATTATTATCATTAATATAAATTAATTATTATCAAATGTCATTTTTACATTTATGTGAATTAATGGGGGCCCAAAATCTACCCAAGGATTCCCATGGTCAGAAGTATCTCATAAAATAATATAATTACATGTTTTAGGGATTTTTAATATTATTATAATCTTATTTTGTTTACAGTTATTTACAGGATTTACATTTAACCATGATAATGAAAATAATTACCAATGTTACTATTCATAATGCCCAAAAATAAAAGAATAATATTAACATTATTTTTACCAACTAATTAAAATTATGGAATCCATTTTTTAAAACAAAAGACATTGATTTTGTAGTAATTAATTGAAAATTAAGTCTGTTGCTAAGAAAAAAAGTTTTAAATGTTAAAACATTGCAAAAGATCGAATGGTTTTGAACTATGAATTCAATGTAAAATTAATCATTATAAAATACATTATATTAAATAGTTAAAATATATTCTATTTATACAATAAATCCATTCAATATTATAATTTATCCAAATAACTTATCTAGATGAAAATATTTGTTTTTAATTAAAATTTACCTTATTTTCACTATTCATTAAAATATGAAAGATATCAAAAAAATATCAAAAAATTATCCAATGTACGTTTCTATATAATGATTCAATATAATATGTTAAAATTATAAATTTTAATAGATAATTATGTCAAAATCAAGATTTTAAATGGGTGTGCCATCAAAAGGGGGTAAAACTGCATTTTTAGAAAATTGATTCTTTTATCCGAAAATTGATTATTTTTCTAGTATTTTGTTCTAGAAAATGTTTTGGATAGATTCCAATGATATAAAAATTAAAATTTGGTTAATACTATTCATAATGGCTAGTTTATAACCAATTATATAATAATATATTTTTGTTTAGTGAAACTCGGTGTCGCGTAAAACCGAAGCTATCGAGGAAGGTCGCTCTTGCGTGTAACACAAGACATGTTAGTGTTTCATGTGGTGAATGATTTTTGTTGTGTAGTTTATAACATAATCCAAGCATTTTTCATTTTTAAATTGATAAAATCTATACTGAATGATAAATTATATTAAAATAACATGATATTGTGTGTACACAAGACATCAAATAAATTAAAAATACCCTATCTCATAAAATCTCATAGTGTAACATTATACCCACCTTAAAATGATTTTAATCCTCATAATTTATTGGGGTTATAAATAATTTACTACATGAATGTTTATTTCAGGGAAAACCACATTGTAAAAATGTAATACTGAAGCATCCTTTTAAAAAAGTACATTAGAAACATAGTAGTTACGCAAAGAAACTCAAATGAGAACATATGTGAGAATTGAAAACATGGATGTGGAAGGTAAATCTAAGCATCCAGTTCTAATAGAGAGTGATATATAACATGGATAAGAAAAAGTCAACAATTTGAAATCAATAAATTTTTTATGATCTAAGGTACCATCTGATTAATCAGAAATGTACATAATAGGGTAACATTTTTGATTTTCAATATCCATTACCTACTTATGATGAACATGAGAAGAAATACTCACATTATTTCATTATAATCTCAACATTGGTCATACCTTGAATAGTTTCCACTTCATCACTAATTTCAGGTAATGAAATGGAATATGTCATCTGTGAAGTGTTAATAGATCATGAAATAGAATGATAAGTAATTCCATCCATATCAATAAAAAGGTTTGCATAAGTTATCAAATATACATAAGTCAACATATAGTGAGATAATTCATTAATATAACAAACATAAAATTGAAAATAACTTATACTATCTACAAATAGAAAACATTTAAATCCTTAAAAAAATTTTACATATAAATCCTTAGGAGGATCTTAACTAAAACAATATCATATTTGTCTCTAATATCTCATTTGGTAGTCCTTGTTTTTCACATTCCAAATATATTAATACCTTAATCATGTATTCTCTTAAAACATGAAGTACCATATAAACTTAGTGAAAATGTAAATGTTGTAAATATTAACTCTTTCAACTTCCCAGAATTTTTATATACACAAACTGTGATTTCACCTTGTCCTTATACCAGTCATGGTATCAATAATAATATAAAAAATATCAATATCTCCTTACCCATTCATTACATTCATATCATGTGATTTCCAAAAATATTTAAATAACCTTTCATGGTTACTGGTACCCTTCAACATATACATTCATATACATAATGAAAATCAATTGTATACCTATTTTTAGTTGTTTATTAATTCCATTGTACAGTTAATTTACCTATACATCATTACTCTTTATAAACAAGAAATCATTCCACTACATTCTTAAAATGTTAACCGAGCTTCATCATTTTATTTATCAACACTTTTTTTATCTCATATATCATATGTAGTCTCTTCATAATAATCAAAAATAATAATACCCATACAAACATGTTGATTCTCTTCCTAATATTTCTACTTAGTGAATCAAGTTGCATAATTCTCGTACATTCTACATTTAAAGCATTTAGTCGTTGTTTTTGTCATATTAATACCATTTCCCTTATCCATTGTGTTAACAAAACCTTTTCCTTTGAAATTACTGGCTTTGTGTACTTATTTTCAACACCCAAACATCATCTAAATCCTTTCAAACAATCTCCTTGTTGTCTTTTACCACAATAATTATGTTAATAAAATTGACATTTCTTCCTCTGTGATCATCTTGAAACATTATCTTTCTATAATTATCTTTGTTATGAAACATACCAATGTTGGGATTATTGATCATATTATGAGATTGATGATTATGGATAATGATGATTTTTCATCATCTAAATCTAGTATCATTTCATTTTTCATAAATAATATCATTACATTGTATATCATATTCCCCATTAACATGAATCCTCATAATTTCATCCATTTAATAAATCCCAAAAAAAGAGTGTGTGGAAAAAATCATAGTCGGAAAACAACATAAACAAGGGGATGTAATTACAATATCTAATATATTAGTTATACTCCTAGGTAATTCATGATCATTTTCATAATACTGGGACTATACCTTATACATACACATTACCATAAGGAAATCCCTAAACATACATTAGAAATATATCTAGGGATCACAAAAATGGTTTGAAATCCTAATTTCCAAAGGTTAACTAAGAATTCACTCTGATACCAAATGTAGATACCTGAGCTTGATATATATGGACAATACATTTATTTTCCAGAATACATTATACAAGACACAAAGAGACTCCAAAATAACATTTTCGTTTAGTGTCTTTGAAAACTCTGAACATCACCTTCTAACATGGTGAATGATATTCAATATCACCCATAATTATCTTCCCCTTTTTATTATACCTAGAAACATTCATTATATCATGGGTAAAAACATTAAAAGGGTAAACTCAGATGCTCTATAAGGGTAAACATGGAGAACATAAAACAAAACATAATCATTTGAATATAAAAACATAATGTTTAAACATGAAAATAGTGAGTCATGATATAAAACATGGCAGAATGTATGTAATATATCATAAATAAAAATTAATCATGATAAAGTAGCATCGGAATAATTCATGGTATTTTAAAAAACTCTTAATAACATAATATGATTTCCATATAATCCATGGAATTGTTGCAAAGACCATCATTGTTGGCAAAGACCACTACTGAACTAGGTTTACTTGTCATTGCTGTTATGTATTACAGAACCAGATATACCGTCTATCCAAGTCATGTCTATATAATAAGATATAATTATTTACACAATAAATTGGGAAGATATATAGTACCCACCCAACTCATAATTAATACATTATTACATGTGACACTAAAATATAAAAACATTCACCATAGCGATACCCATGAAATATAATGGGTTTCTTAAACATCATCACCACAAAACCGATATAAAAAAATGGATTTAATAAATAACATTACATTATAAACACAATAAGATCATCATAATAATATGGATATAAAAATAAATTTATATAATCATAGATGGAAAATTATTTTCATAAAACACTTGAGAATCATTCATGAGGAAAATTTACTTTCTTCTTATATTATTTTTTCTTTTCTCAAAATGTCGTTAAATTTTATTAGAAAAAAACATATGTGAAAATTCACTTATAAACGTGTATATGAAGCCTCATGGAAGAAGTTGTTATTAATATTTAAAAAAACATGTTCATTCCATATAGGTTCAGGAAAAAGTTCTCCTTGTACTTTTTTTTGGAAAAGTCAAAAAGTAACATGTATGATAAACAGCGGAAAGATTCCTTCCATTCCCTGTAATAAAAGAAAAAATGTGTAAAAATAAATTTAAACATACATAGAATAATAGTAAACATTTTCATAGAATGTATTTAGAAATCATGGATAGTGATGATAAATATATCCCCATTATATACTTATGAATAAATAATCTCAGATAAAACGCAATTGGAAATGTTATCCCTTAACATTGATTTCATTTTTTCTATATGTATCCCAAAATCTTGTATAGTGGGTTTATTCATATTATAATATATTAAAATAACCATAATAATATTTAAGATATCATATATGATTCACTTAGGACATTATATTACATGTTGATTTGTCAATTATATGTTAATGAAACGTTTGGTTAGTAATCATTTTATTTATAGTATGTGTTTGAACATATTATTCTCGATATTATTACTTATTTCATGATTTTATTAAAAACATAATTTAAAAAATGATTAATATATCATATATATTAATTATATAGATATATATTCAATATATAGATATATTAAATGAAATACCCTAGTCATGGAGACGGTAGTTCGTACGTACACATGAACACTGTTTTAATTTCTTTATTGAATTGAATAGTAATATGTACATGAAATATATATATGCATAAATATAATATAATTATTAATTAATATATTACACTATATATTAATATCTATAATTTCTAATCATTCACGAATTGATGACATGGAGAATAAATATCATCGCGTCGTGGAGACTATAAGCCATGCGCACGAACATGCCACGATATCGTTCCCAAAATTGTAGAATGGTATTGAAGTGGATGGTGTAAAATATCTCATAATTAGTATAATGTTATAACAATAATATATTGTTTTTATTTTCAACATTATACCCATCCAAGTAAGGCGGGGGTGAAAAAACATGTTACACCATGGCGTGGAGATGGTAAGCCGTATGAACACACGCTTGGTGATTTCGTTTTTCATCATAGGATTAGAAAGAAAAATAGAGTTGTTTCCTAATTATAATAACATATCAATATTTGATGTATACTGATGTTATAACTTTATAATGAAATAATAAAATAATATTATGTATAAGAAGAGTGAAATATGAAAAAATATGTAAAAGAGATTACCTCTTCCTCGACGTGCATACTTTAAATTTCTTCGTAGGTCACTAGAGTGGATCTCTTGTGAATAACAAAATAAAAATAATGATACTAAAGATGTTTATAATAGAAATGGTCATGTTTTGGACGATCTTGATATATCAAAGTGGAGTGAAGAGTAGAGGGAGTAGGTTCCCTTTAAGAAAGTGTCAAAATTTTAATTTATTATAAATTCAATTTCGATTTAAAAAGGTCAAAAACCTATTTAATTTAAAGTTAATATGTTTTTTTAATACCAATCAACCATTAATTATTTTGACATGTTTTGAAATTTTTTACCCATATCTTTTTGGTTTTACCCTTATTTTACCCTTTTTAATGTTTCTGTGACATCATGTTGTTCACATATTGTGGGTTAATGTAAAACATATCATATAAAAGGACCCCCAAAAAGTTATTTATGATATATTCTTACTTATATTAACTATTTTGAAGAATAATATATGTTCAGTAATATAGTATCATTTAATTAAATATTTTATGTTTTAAGTTATGAATTGTATCAAATTTGTACACTATTCATATTTGACTTATTTTTAATTCATAACAACGTGAGTACATCAAAAATAATGCATTAAATCAATTATAATATTTCAATATCATATAGAAAATTATTTTATGACATCAAAATAACCAAACTTCATTTGTTTTAATATTTCTAATTTCATTTATTTGAAATGTTCTTTAATGAGGTAATCACTACATCATAATTGTGTCATAAATAACTATATAAATATAATGTATAAAAATAATAATGAAAGTTTCATGATGTAGGAAATATTATTATATTGCAAATGACTTTTTATATACAATGTTATCAATTATATAATCTTATATTGAAATCTATTTAGTAAAAGGTATATGTTTAGGTTATAATTATATTTACATTAAATTAATTCTTATAAAATGTTCTTTTCAGGTCCAAGTGAATCCATGGGTCCTAAAATAAACCCAAGGAAGCCCATGGTCGGATGAATCTCATCAAATAATTTTAAATCATTTTTTAGTGTAGTTTAATATTATTATAACATTATTTTACCCATATTTACCTGATTTACCTTTAACTATGTTATTATAAATAAATACCAATATTACTATTCATAAAGCACAAAAATAAAAGCATCCTATTAAAATATTTTAGAACTACTTATTAAAAATATGGAATCCATTTTTCAAAATTTAGATCAAATAAATTATACTAAAAAAATTTAAAATTACTACCATTTTTGAGAAAATATGATATAAAAGATAAAAAATTTCAAAAGATTGAAATGTTTTTAACTATGAATTGAATTTAAAATTATTGGTAATGATGTAAATTATATTAAATGGTAAAAATATATTCTATTCCACATTAAAAAAATTAAATATTATAATTTTACAATATAAATTATCTCGATAAAAAAGTAATTTTTAATTAATAATTAGCGTATTTTCACTATTCATCAAAATATGAATGTTATCAGAAAAATATAAAGAATTTATCAAATGTGAATGTAGTTATAGTTTGGATTAGTGGTAATAACCCCATAATACTACATAAAAAATGGGGGTTCAAAGCCCATGGGAATCTAGTTCTATAGCAGTACTCTAGCATACTATAGCAGAAATGGCACTACAATAACGACTAAAACTCTAACGGTAGAAGGACACAATAGAGGTGGCAGGGTACTTCAGAAGTGGCTGGTACTGGGCGGTACTATATCAGGTGGGAACTGTAGCAATATAATTCACTAAATGAGCCTATGGGCCATGTAATGGGCTAAATGCCCACTGGGCCTTTGGGCTATGTAAGGGGTCTCCCTCTATCTAGATTAAAGTTGTCTTTTCTTTGATTTAATAATAAATGAGTATTCATCCCCAACTTTTAGAAAAATTTATCCAATGTAATTTTTTATATTCGGATTCCAAATAAAGAAGAATAATTTTTCATTTTTAACTGATAATGTGTCAAAAAATATATTTAAAATTGGTGTGCCATCAAATGAAGAGAAAGCATCATTTTTTGAAAAGTAATTCCATTATTACAAAATTAGATTTTTTATCATATTATGTTTTAGAAAATGTGAAAGATGAATTAAAATGATATAAAAATTAAAAATGTGGTTATTAGTATTCATAACAGCTAGTTTATATTCTATTAAATAATAGTATATCGTTGTTTAGTGAATCACGGTATCGTGTACAATGCAAGCTATCGAGGAAGGTCATTTTGGCGTGTAACAGAGGCCATGTTAGTGTTGCGTGTAGTGAAATATTCCTTTGGTGTAGCATGTAAAATAATCCAAAATTATTTTTTAAAAAATTGAAAAATATCTATACTAAATAATGAATTCAATCAAAATATCATTCAATTGTGTGTAACACAATACCTCAATGAAATTAAAAAGAACTTATCTTACAAAATCTCACGTTGTAACATATATTATGGTTTTTTCATTACCAATCAACATATTTTTCATTTAGAAATCATACTTGTAATTAATCAAAGGTAAAACCTATAAAAAAT
The DNA here is from genome assembly GCA_963277665.1 of Viscum album. Classification (NCBI taxonomy): domain Eukaryota; kingdom Viridiplantae; phylum Streptophyta; class Magnoliopsida; order Santalales; family Viscaceae; genus Viscum; species Viscum album. Next base: position 547,282,014 of record OY728166.1, on the reverse strand, counting down.
TAAAAAATTCTATTTTTAGTAACTCACAGATAGGGATATATACGAAAAAAAATGTTTTAGCCCCGGAATAATTTAACAAATTTTCCTTATGTAATATAAAAATTTCACTTATAAGAAACATTTTATTAACCCATTAATATTATTTTCCACCCAATGCTATTTATAAAAATATTATAAAAATATATATAGAACAAAATAAATCATGTTGTATTACTAGAAATTTTTAAAAACCCTTGATTTTTTTATATTTTTATATTACACCCTTTTGTAGTGTCAATGACTTACATTTAAATTGAATTTTATTATATTTACATGGAAAATATAATATTTCTAAAAAATGTAGATATAAATGATAAATAATTTCGGTAAAATGAGATATTATTATCATATAAATCTCAAAAAACTGTATTATAAATTGAATTAAAAATCATTAAATTCTAAAAATAATTAAGAGTAACAGTGTCAGTTAACTCTATAAAATTATCAAATACAATGGAGTAGTATATCAGTCTCACTCTTCAACATAAAATATTTCAAGATCACTCATAACCATGCTCTATATTGGGATAAATAATAATTATAAATATTTCTAAATAACCATAAAATAATTATAACACATGAATGATTTTATTTTCATCATAATAATCATGAAAATATTATATGAACCTATAGGAAAAACATTTTAGGATATCAAAATATCCATTCTATTCAAAACGATTTTTGAAAATACCCAGATGTATGGGGATTATGAATTCTCATTGATGAAAACATGGAATTTTTCTAATAATCCACAAATATAATATTTTTTATATCAACAGGAAAATACTTTTATGTTGCATATTATAAAATTGGAGACTCATTTATTATATTTTTTGAGATCATTGTATATAATTCATTTAAAAATTAATCATTTTCAAAACTATTTCATGAAATTAAATTGATATATAATATTTAATTTGTAATTAATCAATTTCCATATAAATAATATAATTAATGAATATGAAATTGAATGAAAATTATTTTGATTCTAAACCATTAAAACTTATAATATGTTCTTTTATGGTAAGTTTTCCCTTACATGTAGTCCGAATAATCACATAATTGTTTTTCATTATATAATAAAAAATAATCTTTATTATTTAATTTAATTATATAAATTTTCATGTTTATTATTCATTTTATATTGACAAAGAACATCTTATATTTAATGATTCAATCAATTAAATTCACATTGGATGTCTTTATAATATGCGACTCATATTCTGAAAACACCATTGGTAGGTTAACTATGGTCAAAGACGTAACTATTCCAAAAAATAAATTATTATAATAATTTAATTAATGTTATATTTTGAAATTTATTATAATAATAAATAAAAAATTAAATATGGTTTTGTAAAATGACTTACGTAACATTTCCTTGAGATGTTAGTCTATATATGTGTCGGAGTGACATTGTCTTTTTACGAAGATAACGAAGGAAGGGAATTATATATAATTTTATCATTAAAGATTTTTTATCTCTCAAAAATATCATATTATATCATTAATTACATTTATATATATCATCCATGTGATGTGGGGATGAAAAATGAATCATATCTCTTTGTTGATGTATTATTCCACAAGTACACACGAATAATGTTATTATTTTTCATTGAATATAAAGTTAATAAAATAGATCAAATATTATGTTTTCATAATGGTAATTATTTATTGAATAAAATATTTATATTCTAAATTAAAATATTTTATCAGACTAAGATAGGTGGTAATTGGAAACTAATTACATTTGTTTTTAAAGAAATATTTGATTCTTTTGGAAATGGGGACGACCTCATTTGTTTAATGTTCTAACATTCCAGTCGGTTTCTAACGGGTTTGTTCATAGAACTGGAAACATACAATGATTCTATATCCATTTGGACCTACTTTCCAAAGGTAGGTTCTCATTAGTTGTGGACCAATTAGACTTACTAATTTGAATTGGTCAAGAGGATGGGAGGTCAGACTCATCACACCTTTCTGGGGAAAATTATTGTCTACTCTGAGACTCTCTTATATTTTTATGTTGTGTTCGTGAATCCTTATTAATTTACCGAGCATAAAAATGAGTTTTCCATTAGATCATGTAATAAATTATAGATGTGTATGATATTTATACAATCTTTTAGATGTATTTGAGGTTCATAATTGATATAAAATAATCAGTATGTATTGGAGATTCTTTGTCAATGGTATCCTTCAATACATTATATTGAAATATCGTGGTCAATATGATGACCATACTAGTTTTAAAGCCACTCAGTGGTGCACTTGAAGATTATTGTCATTCTGAAGGACATGGATTATTTTAGAGTTTGGATTGTACCCGCATATGGGCTATCTATGTATCCTTGTTAGGATAGGAATCAGATCCCACGTAGATTGGGAATTAAGATATAGTTTAACGTCATATGGGACAGATTAGAATTAATGGGTGATGGGATTGAACCTTATAAAGGCTTCATACGTACTCTACTATTAAGGTAGAGATCAAAGTCCAAGTAGTTCGATTAAGAAATGTGGGGCTTATGTATGATTAAAGGCCCGGAGAGATGTGTCGTAGGTACTTTTACACTCTAATATCGTGTGAGCCATGCGCGGTGTGAGAAACACGAGGTATCAGTAAAACTAACAATTTGTACCATGAAAAATATGGTCACAAGGAATGATATGGGGCTTATTTATGTGTGACTTCCCAAGTAGATGGATGCTAGGATTTACTTCTGGAAATAATCCTAGGAACAAGTTCCATAAATGTATTTGTGTTTTGTGGAGAGATACTCTATCTTAGGGCTTACTCTTGAAGAGGATGCCTAAATTAGAAGGGACTTATAACTTGGGACTTACTCCTAAGGAGTACCAGAGTTAAACGGGGCTTGGGAACTAATATTAAGTAGGAATCCCATATTTAATGGGGATTTTAACTTATAATTGGGGAATACTCTTGAAAAGGATACACAAATAAAAAGAAATTAAGACTGGTTTAGAGAAATTATAACTGGGGATTATTCCTGAGAAGGAGACCCAGGTTAAGGGGAATTATGACTGGGGAACACACCTAAGGAGGAGGCCCAGGATAAAGGAATTTGGAATTTGGGAACTTAGACTAGGGCTTACACTGGAAAAGGAGGCCCAAATTAAAGATCTTCTCATTATAAAGGATGAGGTTGAAAAGAATGAAATCTATAACCTTTGTGATATAAAGTTATGTAAATCACAAGGTTTTGAGAGGTGATCCACAAAATTCTTTTCAGATTATGAATCCAACAAAGGAACCATGCCATAAAAGGCTTTTTATGGGGTTTTGAATGGTAATACTTGAATAGGAGAGGTGGATTTTGAGTGAAAAGTTGAATACATAGGAGGGGCACCCAAAAAGAGGCAGGCGCACAAGTCTTGTTTTGGCACGAATATCCTAGTCGTGTAGGTATAATTGCATGACACATGAATAGTTGCATGACGGTCAACCCATAGGGTAATACATGGGTCAAACATTGCTCAATCCCTTAATATTATCCCTAAAGGCTTCCAAAAGAGTGGTGCACAAGTTCTGTCGAAGTGATAAGGCAACGGGCAAATGTATCCATTTTCCCTTAAGGGTTAAACACTTAGGCACATATGTTTTCATTAATTCCAACACTTAGGCCTTATTCCTTCTCTTTAGGTCATCTGTTCTAGGTATGAAATTACGTTACATGTGTTCGGAAGACTTCCTGAAGAGGCTAGGGCACCGAGTGCTTAAATCTGGATTTTGGAATTTTTTCTCCTGAAATGGGGGGCCCACATGGGGTATTAATAGGCTACTCGAGTCTTGGATGAAGTTTGATTTAGGTCATGAAAGTGACATGCACGCCTCATGGCTGGTGCACAAGTGACTGGCACGCCCAATTCTAGCGCGCGAGTACACATACACACCTTAATTCCTTTAGCTATTTTTAAGATTCTTCCTTCTTCTTTGCTTGAAGAACTCTCCTTAGTAAATATTTGGACTCTGTGATGGAAGGAAGCATCAACAAATTTCCCACCAAAGAATTGGATCCGAATAAAGGAAAGAGGATTGGACTCTGAGGTAATAGAAAATAAAATGGAAATTTGGGTGCAAAAGTTTGAGTGTGCCTGTCGTGGCACACAGGAGTGAGACATGCAGGATTTGGCGCACAGAGGTGCGGCCTAGCCTATAAATAAGGGTTCCATTCTCTCGCAATGCACTTGTCTTTCAAAGCTTCATGATCATTGTGAGAAAGTTTCTCTCGTCGCGCAAGTGTCTTGATTTCCCACTAGTCCACGCAGGTGCTCCTATCCACGGGTTATTGTTTCGTGGTTTCGCGCTTCTGCAGAGGTATTTGGACTTGCGCAGTGATACCTACGTGCTAAGACTTGCACAACACAAATACAGTTGCGCTCCAATAATAGGCTTACTCACCTTAATTCATTATCCATTTTATTCACTTTTCTTAAAAATTTAATTAAAAATCAACTTACTTAAGAGTCAATTATTCAACCATTGTGCATATTCAAAGGCTCTCAAAAGAATTAGAATGACTAATGAACTGGATAGAAAGAAGATTGATGATATGATGAACATCGTTGGACATGATTATTACACAATCTTCGACAACACTCTCCTAGATTTGGCCAAGTACATGAATACGTATCATCTTAATTTTCCCCAGAGTATCTACCTTCCTCGTTATGGGCATGGTTATCTGTAAGAAGTCAATATTCGAGAGGCAAAGAACTATCTCCCGAGTTCCTGGTTTCATAAGTTCGCCAATTTTTCTTTAGAAAAATTCTCAGTTGGAGGTTCATTTATTAATACTGGAACAGTGGAGGAAGCCTACAAAATGAATGATAGCCCGTGTGCCCCAGTATGAAACCTCACAAACCTTAGAAGCAACGACATTGTTATCCATCTAGTTTCCAAAAATCAAATATGGATCAATCCAAAGGCTGGAAAAAAATATGGAGGAGGTGTGAAGCCAACATGGATGTGGGAATACTGGTGCGAAAAATCTGTGCAGAGTTTGTCGATTATTTAAAAGGACGTGCAATATATGAAGTCGTCTGGGCTGGTCAGACATATGTCTATAGGAATGATGACTTTGTGTTGGATCTAATCAGCCATAGGAGCCCAGAAACCAATTCATTCCATCTGAATCATGGAGAAGTAGGCATCAGTCTGTGGTATTTCTACAAGATCTCAGGGGGTCAAATTTTAAGTGATATGTATGATGAATTCATCCATCCCAAGGTGACTTTTAATGATTCAGATAAGTCTCCGGTTTTTTCTCAGGAATTATTGAAAATCTTATACAATATAAAAAATTCCAAGACCTATAAAAATCATTCTAGAAAGGATATTCATTCAAAGGAGTGGAAGCATATGTTTATTTCTTGAAAGAGGTGAAGGATCACACCAGTACTCATTCTACCACCTGCCAAAAAATAGAGAAGAGGGATGCTGTTGGAACATTCTGGAAGACCCTGGAAGCAGGAGAATATGAGAAGTGGGGGTATGAAGTGGATTAGAGAATCCCATAAATTACCCGTCTAGGGGGCCTTCTTAGCCTTTTGAATCAGTGTTTATCTACTACCAATAAGGTATTCGAAGAGAGGTGTCCGGCCAAGGACCTTCGGTGTGGAATCCACGTTGGCTGAGAGGAAAATAGTTGGCTTGGCAACCCTCATTATGGCTGTGATTCACAGGATCTTACTCTATGTCTTTATGGGTAAGTATCCTTTGAGAATAGTGGGACCATTCCAAGTTTTGTGGGGATGGATCACCACTCATTTCAGGACATATGTTGTACAGAATGGAGTACATGTCCCTTGAGGTTCTTTCAGGCCATCAATGAAGACATTTTCTGTTATTTCCCTATGAGCCCTCAACCCCTCTGATATGAAGGAAAGGTGGATCATATTCAAGTAATTCAATTTCTTTCCTTATGGAAACCCACCAAACAGGTGGTTTGCTGATGATGGAACATTCATCCTGGACTTGAGGTCATATATGCTGGCTTTCAGAGATGATGTATTGGCCATCAGGATTGACAGTGAGATTATATGCGAGGACTATATCCCATACAGATTTACATGTCAATTCATGTGTCTACAGTAGACTGTTGTTTCCCCTCCTATGCATGTCAGGTCAGAGCAGCATCTGATGGTTTCCTAAAAACTACAGTTGCTGACATCTATGGAGAATACCAGGGTCATGTTTGATCTATCAGTTTCTAAAGCGGTGAGTATCATAACTACATGGTATGCCAAGAATTCGATAGTATCATACCCTGAAGGTGTACTGAATAATCTAGTTCATCGAGTGGGGAAGAAGAAGTTAACTTTGGAGATAGAAACCCTTCATCTAGAAGGTGACTCTTCTACACCTAGAGCTGATTCATCGGGTTTCTCACCCATGGATGAGTTGTCAGATTCTCAGGATGAGGATGATGAGGCATGACATGTGTCCAAGCGACCTCGTTCGAGATATAATCCACCTGTCAGAATCAAGAGACCCACTCCATCGGCTCCTAGTGAGTTACTTAATTGAAGCAATTTAAATTTAATTTCTTTATAGATTAATAAGTTTTATTTTCTTATCCTTTATCTGTAGATGTAGGAGGTGGAAAGAAGCTGATGTTCAATATTGTAGGACCCTCCTCATAGCTTTCTGGTATATATACTGAATATCTAAAACTAGTGGCTGTCCTGACATGGCGAAATTTATATTTTGATTCTGAAACCACAGGGTTGGACTTATGAGAAGGTCTATACATCCCAAGAGTAGGTAATCATCAGGCTTCCTATGATATCCGTTAAAAGAATAACCCCGATGTAGTGTGGTCTTAAATTAGAGAGCTGTAAATCCTCATATATGCCACTGATTATTCCATTCATGTCACCAAGAAGGTTAAAGAAATAATAGATCATGGTGCCACTGGGGGGACGGGTTCTTCCGGTGATGGGGAGTGCCATGATTATGTGGCTCCTGAAGATGTAAGTATTTTTCATTAGTTTCATTGAGACTTGATTCAATTTAAAGCATTATTACTCAAACAAATTACTTTCTTCATTCTGTAACTTGCAAAAAAAGGAACTGCTGAGGTTCCTTCACCATAGTATAGCCCTAGTTGTACTACCATTCAGACTAATGGATCTCCTCGCGAGACGGGTGAAGTATCTCCAGGATAACGAGCGATGGACGAGGAGTTAGGCATGGCATTTAGCATTCCAATTCCTTTATTTGGAGACGATGATGCCAACACACCCAATAATCCAATGAAGCAAAGGCATCGAAGAAAAAAGTACACACTTAAATGCTTCATCAGTAGTGGTAAGTCCTTCAGATAATCATGAATCTTATTTCATGAAAATATTTCTCATACTTATTGGAATAGCATGGGCTTCATCAATTTCCCCTTTGAGGTAGTGGATTGACCCTCCTTTGAGAACAGCAAAGGGTGCTGGTGAACAATCACAAGTTCATGCTGACGTGGCTGCTTTTGAAGAAGAGCCAGCATCTATTCCTAGTATTGCTCCTGCTGCTACTATAAGGAAAGAATATCCCGCATCAAGTAATTTAACAATGCTTCAAAAAAATTTGAATAAAAACATCGACTGACTTCCATTTTGTGCTACTTTAGGTTCCACACCTGCACTAGAACATTTGGCAGCCACTGAAACTGATGCTATACTTTTGTTTGAAGAAACCGTCTGGGGTCAAAGGCTGTAGGATGAGGGTCTCTAAGAAGATACATCGAATACTCCCACTGATGAGACTAACCGGAAATCTGAGATATCATTGGAAGAAATGATGAAACATGGCACATATTTTGAAGGAATTTTAGATGAAGTTAAATTACCATGTTATGTAGATAATTTTGGACGTCAGTGTTATCCTTCGTCCAGTAAAAAAATTATTACATCTCTGCCCATGATTGGTTAGGATGTGCAGTCCCATCTGAGAAATATGTTGAACTGTCAATTCCTAATGTGGGTATAGAAAACCCTACTATTGTAGTGACACAAGCTCAAGTGGAGATGAACCCAGTAGAGCTTCCTAATACCCGTTCTGAAAATCATTTTGAAGCTAGGAAATATGGGGAGGAGCCTTCTCACATTGTTTATCTATCATTGGGTAAGAGATAATAATATTTGTGGCTACACTAAATTTACAAGACAACTTAATCAACTTTTTCATATCCTTTTAAACTAACCAAAACATTCAATTAACTATACAGGCCATCAATTTAAGTGGTTAGATCAAGCGGTGAAGCCTCAGCCTATGCCCCAACGGTAGTAGAATGTGAAATAACAAGGGTCAAAGGGAAGGAGCAGAACATGGCACTTATCTAAGGGCATTAATCCGGGATTATATCCCCCCCTGTGATAGTGATGCTGAGTCATATTCAGAAGTACAAAAAGCGCTCCAGTTTTCATGATGTAAGTCATGGAATAATATATGGAAGATCATATCTAATGTACCTCTTGAAGAGCTGTCTTCGAAGATCCAGTGGATGTCATCCATGTTCTTCATGTTGCGACGTGGGAGTTTTGGATATCAAGAGATCCATGCCACTGTAAAACAAGTCATTTTTTGGAGGGAGTCGGAGTAGAGGTACCATCAAGACCTGACCAGAGTGGGGTTATTGTCCAATATCAGCGAATTTGAGGTTTTGGTGTCCGGAGCTAAAGCTAATCATGCTGCAAAATTGAAGGATCTAAAACATAAGATCAAGGAGAAAGTTTTCCAGAAAATCCACCATCAGAAACAGTTAGATATTGTTATTGGATAACATTATCAGCTTAACAATTCACTGGAAGGAGTTCAAACAAATAGTATGAAATTCATTGCAGATTCCAAGAAAGCACTCCATGAAGTTGAAAAGAGTGAAGTTGGTCGAGTGTATGAGCTTTATGTGGCTGATTATGAAGCTCGGGATGTCGCAAATCATATGAAGAGTTTTGTTTAATTCCACTTTAAATTCATGGAAAAGATAATAGAATCTAATCTGTGGATTTCCTTTTAACTCTTGTGCATCAATGAAAAATACATTCATCTTCAATCAATTATTCTTGCATTCCTTTGATTCCAATGAAAAATTTAACCTTAGCCAATGGGCCTAGTATTCATAGTTTGATTTTTTTTAGGATTATAAAAATAACCATCGAAATTTATATCTTTTAATCGCACAATATTACCTAAATCATACAAAATGTATGTTTAGTGAGATGGGATTTGACTTTTTTTTAGAGTTCACTTGACTTTTGTGGGTAGCTTAAATGTTTTCATGTCAAACATAAAAAGGATGATGTTTATGGTTGAATAGCTTTGACGTAATGGATTAAAATTGACTCAATTATTTTATAATTTATCTGAAAACCTATTACCTTATTAAATTATGGGGGAAAATATGTAAACTATGTATTAAGAAATTTGGAATCTGAGTAATGATATGAAGAAAGGGCTAAATGGCATTAGAAAAAGAATTTCCCAAGAATGAATTTACCACTATTTAACAAACCCGTTAGGGGGATGAGTTATACACGTCCGATTAAGGGAATTGGCTGAATAGGCAAATAATAGCATCTTTTGGGTGACAGGTCTGTTATGTAGACTACTTATGCAAGGACACCTAAGGGCATGTGCTGCATAGTCAGACAATAGAATTCTCAGAAATATTACTTTCCTACTGCTTGAATGCCAGTGAAAGTTAATGGAGATTCAAATTTTCCAAATCATTGAGATTGATGTATGTGTAGAGGTACTTGAATATTGAGAAGATATTCCCATTCAATATTTTCAAAGAATTGGATGAATGTCACTCTTATGAAGGTTTGATCCAAATGTAGGGAAGGAAAATATAAAAAATAGACTTCGATACGTTCAGATAATGAAAATGAATATGGGAAAAATATGTAAAGGATTCCAATTATTTGTAGATCCCTACATATTTTTGTTAAGACAAATAAGAAAAAAAGGTTTTCCTCCTAAGAATGAAGTTACCACTATTTAAAAAACCCGTTAGGGGGTTTAATTATGCAGGGCCACCTAAGGGAATTCGCTGCATAGTCAAATAATATCATCCATTGGCTGACAGGTCCATTATGTAGACTGTTTATGCAAGGCCGATTAAGGACACATGCTACATGGCTAGGAAAAAGAATTCCCAGGCATCAGACATTTTGTTACCAGAAGTAAAAAAGGATTATGAAGATCTGAAATTATTTAATGTTAGGAGTATGATACATCAAAATGGGCATTGTACAATGAATGTAAAAGATACACAGACCAATGCTAACCATAATTATGTTGTGACTGGGTCCTGAATTGTAGTGATGGACTCCACTACGTATCCCATAAGGATGGGAATCAGGCCATACTTAGTTCTTAAAATACAGTTTAACGTCATGTGGGATGAGAATGTAGAAGATCATAGTTTAAGGTCTTATAGTTTGGACCATAATAAGGAATAAACAATGTGTGTTTTTAAAACATGATGTCTATGAAGACCATGGTTTTCATACCACATTCATGTTTTCAAATAGGGGACTTTTCAGCCAAGGGACTGAAAGATGAATTTGGGGTTAGGCCCAATGACTTGGGGATGGATTTGTGGAATGCACGAATGTTTCTATGTATCCCATAAGGATGGGAATCAAGCCACACATAGTTCTTGAAATACCCTCTATACATATATGGTTCGTACATGTGAAAGGTGAAAGGAGACTTTAGTGCAATGATGGATTGACCCAAGATTAACGGATCGTGCATCACCATGTATGCACATAGTCTTTGGAATACGATAGTATTGGATATCAATGTCAATGATGATTCCCTCTCAAGCGAGGGACAATGGGGGACTGTATATTTTAACGTCATATAGTGAGGATGATGGTGTTGAATAGTTTACTGTCATGTAGCAGGGATAAAATGGACGTAGAAAGTTTAACTTCACGTGGGAAGGAGGTGAACCAATGTGAGGAGATTGGTTTTGGGCTGCTTTAAGGATCAATATCGTATTAGATGGAGGTAAACTGACTTGAAGAGTTTGGTTTTGGGACTGAACCTCGGGTGGTAGCCTACGTAACCATCCTAGAAGAAAAGGATCAAAGTCCGTGTAGTTCAATTAAGAATGAATTGGTGATCAAGTTATATTTTAGGACAACCCGAAAATGGTGTTAGGACATACGCGTAGTTAGCATCCCAGAGTGGGTGTTATGGTTGAAGCTTACATTAAGCTCACATGATTCATACTCAGTGTTAGAAACAATAGGTAGTAACAACCCTAACGATGCACAGTTTAGCATCATGTAGCTAGGACGTAAGGCTACACAGTTTCATGTCTTACAGTGAGCATAATGGGGGGACACAGTTTAACATCACGTTGGACATAAGAATTACTTCTACAGTTTAAAATCATGTAGGACGACAAAGGGGACATAGTTAAATGACTTCTTGGAAAACATGGTCCCATTCAGTTTATAGTCTTGCGGTATGGAATAAAGAGTTGGGACTATGCAGTTTAATGTCATATAGTAAGGAAAATTGATGCTGCACAATTTAGTGTCATGTAGCAGGGACAAAATATAGTTTAATGATATGTAGGATGTATTAAGGTACTTTTTCAATTTTATGTCATATTGGACGAACATGTGAACAGTTTAATGTCATGTAAGACAATACAATTTTACGTAATCTAGGATGTATTATGGGGAAAATGCAGTTTAATGTCTTGCAGTGAGGACTAAAATAGTTTATGGTCATATGCATGGACAAGTGATGCATAGTTTAGCATCATGTAGCTTGGACGTATTGTGCAATTTAACGTAGTGTTGTTCGTATTAGGTACTTTTTCACAGTTTAGCGTCAAGTAAGATGAAAGGGTGTTGTAATGTTTGGTGTCTTGTAGCTAGTAAGTATTGTGAAATTTAACATCTTGCTGGACGTATTAGTTACTTTTTCACAGTTTTACATCATGTAGGATGAAAGGGTGCTGCAAAGTTTAGCGTCATGTAGCTAGGATGTACTGTGAAACATAACATCTTGATAGACTTATTAGGGACTTTTTCACAGTTTAACGTCATGTAGGATGAAAGGGTGTTGTAAAGTTTAGTGTCAAGTAGCTAGGAAAATATTGTGCAATTTAACCTCTTTCTGGATGTATGTAATTTTTTACACAAAATACTTTTTTATGAATCATTCATTGTTTGGAGTCGTGATGAGTTCTCCAACCATTGAGAATAAAGAATAAGCGTCATTGGAGTAGAACTTATGTTTTGAGTAAGTTCATTCCCACTTTGGCTCAAGCATGGAAGGTTTCTTTCCTGGTATCATTGGAGTTCTGAGAACCAATAGCAATTCCCCCTGAATAGATGATCGAAGATGATCTTTTTTGTTGAAAGCTCGTGCTATTCGATTCTGATAGTCTTAAATGTTGTTCAAGGTGCACACTCTTTTCTCATCTGATTGTTCCAACACACCCAATCACTTTTGATATTTTTCATCTGTAGATGACTGATCACAAATGACTACTCTGAGTGAGGGTAATTAAACCTCAATGGGCAAGACTTCATCTATTCTATACACCAATGAATATGGAGTAGAACGCGTTGGAGTGTGGGTGATGGTCCGATAATCCCATAAACCATGAAAAAATTTATCAGTCCATGATTTCTTATCATTATCCACCATCTTTTTCAGTATGTTTGAAAGAGTCATGTTGAAGGCATCTATTTGTCCAATGGCCACTGCATGATACCGAGATGAATGGATGTATTTGATGTTGTACTCTTGATACAACTTTCTTACCTTGGATGAACAAAAGTTGGGGCCATTTCCCATCAATATAGTATGAGGGACACCAAATATATTAATTATATTAGACTTTATGAAGATAATAATCGTTTTAGAACTAACTTCATTGAGTGGTATTTCCTTAACCCATTTGGAAAAGGAGACATTAGTAGTATGAATATAATTAAACTTCTTGGATGTAGCTGAATGATAAGGTCATACTACATCCATTCCCCATGTGGAAAATGGTCGTGAATATTTATCTGTATGAAGAAACCTTGGGGTAATTAATGAAGTTGGAATGTACATGGAATGAATGTAACTTCTTAGTGAAATCAACATAATCTTGTATCATTAAAGGCCAAAAGTATCCAAGCCTTCGAATTTGATCAGATAGTCTATTTACAGACTGATGGGAACCACAGACTCCTGCATGAACTTCGTTCATGATAGCCATTGTCTCCGCACCATCAATGCATCTAAAGAGAATTCCATCCAATCCACTTTTGTAGAGAATTTTTTCTAGGTGATATGGGCTATCATAAAGAGTGAAATTGACCACACGTCTCCAGATTTGTTCTATCGTGGCTCTATCAAGTTGGAGTGTTCCATTTTGAAGGTATTCCCTGATAGGTTTTATCCATCCCATAGTACTACCATATGGATCAGAAATGGAACTAATTTCATTGATTTCCTCTATTTTGGTTTGAACATAGGGTGAAATTGTACGACTGTGGGAAATACTGATGATTGTATCGTCTCGATTTGGATCTTCCAGAGATGTGGCTATATTAGCCATTGTATCAGCTTGAGCATTTTTTGATTGTGAGACATAAGAAAATGTCGGTTCCAAAGGAAATTCTTCCATTAACTATGTAATGTAATCAGACAAAGGGATTAAATCTTCTTTTCTGATGGAATAATCCCCATTGACTTGATTGTTTACCATGTATTAATCACCTTTCACCATTAAGTGATTCACTTGTGTCTGAAGTGCCAACTCCAATCCTATGATGAGAGCTTGATATTCTGCTTCATTATTTTTACCACCTTCCCACAATAAGATGGAATAGGGTAGAACTGCCTTTTCTGGAGAAATGAGCACAATTCCTAGCCCATAATTGTTGAATTTAGGATCTTCCTTTTTATTCATTGTTGGACTTCTGGAAGCACCATCAATATACATTTCCCATGTTTAAAGATTATCTTAGATAGAGAAGACATCCTCATCAGGGAGATTATTACGTAAAGATGTATCTTCTACTGAAGGATGTTCAGTAAGGAAATCATGCAGATCTTGGTCCTTTATTTCCATTTGAGACACATACTGGATATCAAATTTCCTCAAAATAACTGCACATCTTGCCAGAAGTCCTGTAAGAATTGGATGACTAAGGATGAATTTGAACAGGTTATTGCGAGATACCAATTGGACCTCATGATGTTCCAGGCAGTGTCTCACCTTCTAAACTACAATGATTAACTCTAGTCAACAATTTTCAATACTTGAATACTGGGTTTCTTCTTCAGGCATAGTCCAACTGAGATAGTAATGGTTGTTTTCATTCCCATCGTCATTCATTTGGGAAAGAAAGGTACCCAATGATCTCTCTAAAGATGTCACGTAATCAATAAGTGCTCTTCTTTCAATAGGTGTCATTAATTCTGGCTGAATAAAGAGATATTTATTGATAATATTAAATGGTTCTTAACATTCTTCAGTCCACTAGTAAGTGACTCCTTTCTTCATCAATTTGTTGAATGGTAAACACTTTCCTACCAAATTGGCAATGTAACGCCGAATATATGCCATGTATCCTCGATGTCCTCTCAATTATTTCAAATTTCGAGGAGGTGACATACATAGGATTGATTTTTTCTTCTCAGGATGGACTTCGATACATCGATGGTGTACAACAAAGATGATAAATTTTCCTGAGGATACCCCAAAAGAACATTTAAATGGGTTCATCTTCAAATTGGGTTGTCGATGTTTGTGAAATATGACTTCCAAATCAGCCAATTGATTTGAACATTGTTTGGATTTAACCACCAAATCATCCATATAACATTCAAAAAAATTCTTGAAAAAGGGATTGAAGATACGGTGCATGGCACATGATATGTTGTGCCTGCATTCATAAGTCGAAAGGGAATTACACTATAGAAAAACACACCCTGAGGGGCTCCGAAGGTTGTAGATTCTTCATCTTGGGGAGCCATTGGGATTTAATTATACCCAAAATATCAATCCAAGAAGGAAAGTGCTTCATAGCCAGCTGTTGCATCGATTAAGAGTTTTGTGATGGGAACTAGAAAATCATCCTTGGGATAATGCTGATTTTGATCTCTGAAATCAATGCAAACATTAATTTGTCCATTCCTCTTTTTCAAAGGGACAATATTAGCCATCCAGTTGGGATATTGAACTTCTCTGACGAAGTTAGATTTGATAAACTTATCAACATCAACTTCAATTTTGAAAGCATATGTTGGGTGTTTTATTCTCACGGCTTTCATGAATCCTCAATGTTCTTTTGGAAAACCCAAACAATTATTAGCAAAATTAAGATCAAGTCCTGGAATTTCTATATAATTCCATGAAAATATATCTCTATTTTTCATTATAAAGGAAGTATACATTTCTTTCTCTTCAAGAGTCGTGGTCAAACATATTAATTTGGGGCATGGATCTTCTTTTATTCCCAGATTTATTTCCCTGAATTCATCCACAGTGGCAGAGATACCCTCTTAAAATGCTGGAGGAGCATCCATGAGATCATCCTCTTCTTCTTCAACACATGTTATCTCTTCTGTTTCTACTTTCATAGTATATGATGAAGCGAAATTTCCATGATCAAGAGAGATGTTAAAATTTGAAAATCTTGAGGAAAAAGCTTCAATTTCCGACCATATTGACGATGAAGGGTATTCCTTCGGTAATAAAGAGGAGATGCTGGATTGAGAATCGACATCATTGTTCACATTTTAAATTTCTATAACTTCTTCTGGCATGGTTGGTGAAGTATAACGTTTCTGGATTTCAACTAATGAAATGAAGACATCTCTATTCGAACTTTCATCATTTCTTGGTGAATCAACAATTTCTCCAATGTTGTCTGGCTAAATTTCTGTAATTGTCATTATCGAAGATTCCATAAGTGTATTTGGATTTGGGTATACCTAGTAAATTTGATTGATAGGAAACACATAATATGTACTCACATATATGAATGGGTTTACTGGAATCTATTCCATCGAATATTAAGCATTAATTTTCGTAACCTCTTTTGTCGTAGATACCTTCTTTCCCTCCATGTGATATAATTCTACCTCAATGTATTGAGATTCACATGGTTTTAATGGGGCTTTAACGCCATGCAATGTCCCAATTTTACCATTGAAACAATATTTGAGACGTTGATAGTACAACGAATGTACGACTTCCTATTGATGTAGCTATGGTCCTCCAAGAAAAATGTTGAAGGTTGTGTCATGGTAAACAACCATGAAATGTTAATTGGATTCAAGATCTCCAAACTGATTTCTGAGTGTAATCTCGCCCAGAGTTTTTTGTTCATTTTCATCATATCCGTGAAATATCAAAGTAGAAGGAGATAAATCAGATACAGTGAGTCCCAATTGACGATGTGTAAGAATAGGGATAAGGTTGACTCCTAAACCATTATCAATGAATTATCATCGTTTGTCTACATCATTGACCTTTCCAGATAAATACAAGGGCCTATTATGTCCATGAACAACATCATCTTCACGTTTATTGGTAAATGATATCACTGCATCGAATTCAATAGGATCATTCTCTACATGGTCATCGTCAGCCGCAACAATTTTAGTTACGAATTCTGGAGGACTTGACAAAGACTCAATGAGTTCCTCCTCAAGATTCTTTGATATATTTAAGGCATCTAGATTTGATAAAATGGCCACTACATGGGAAAAATGTTTCAAGATATCATACTTTTGATCCAACGGTCTGCGTTTCCAAACAAGGACGTGTGGTTTCACAGGTGCCTAAGAAGTTGATGCATGGGAAGTAGACACTTCTTGTATCTAGGTGTGAGTTTTAAATACTCACGGCTTTGGAAAATTATACTGAATTGATCTATTAACATGCAGAGCGGAAGAAGTTGTAATCTCAAACCGATCCTCCAAAATATTTGTGCCATGACTGAATCTACCTTGCATGGAATAACATGCTTGTTCTTGTTGATCCCGCTGAAGGGAACTACCAAGATTTTCTGCAGCATATATAGTTATAGTAGGGGTAGAGTTAGAATAGAGGCTTCTGGGATATCCACATCTTCCTTTATATCCAAGACCTCTAGAACTCCCTCTAATTCCTCTGTTTGATAAAGGAAACTCAGGCTCATCAAGATTGAAATTGTGACTGGCATAAGGATCTGTTAAGTGAATCATGTTAATAGAACCAAATATGAAATCTTTATCTGATGATGACTCTTCATGATTAGCCAATTTTGGTGGTTCCGTTTATTGGGATGTTTCCCATACTTTTGAAGTTGATGGCCTAAAATCTTCCAGAGTCAAAGACAACTTGGGATTTGACATGACCTTATCTTCTTCTTACTTTTCCTTTTTCTTTGAATTATTCTAGTTCTTTGAGGATTTTCTATCTGATGATGTGGGTTTTGTTGTGGTATTCATAGCAAAAGACTCAATTGATTTATTCAATTGCATTCATGAAAAGGAATGAGTTCGGTTGATCATTTTCTAGAACATCAAGTCATTATATTTCTGCACATTTTTGTTTTTGACTTCATGCTACTCACCTTCTTCCTGTAGATCTGAAGTAGTAACAAATGCTACCTGAGCTGGAGAACCTTTCAGTTTTACCTGTCCCGATTCTACCATTTTTTTAGGTGGTATTTAATGACAGAACACCCCTGAATGGGATTCCCCACCATCTGATGAAATGGAAAATAGTTTGAACCTCTTCATCTCTTTTCTTGTTCGGCCTTTTGGGCCGTGGAAACTGAACCAAATTATTTTCTACAACTGAAATTAAGTAACTAAGAAACTGTTCATTTCGGAAAGAACAAACTTTTCACTTCAGATCATAATATTCTTTTCATCTTCTATCTATTTGATAATATTTACGAAATGACCTATGTTGTTGATGCTCAGGAGGTGAAGAACATCTATAAGATGATGGTTTTGAAGTAGAATTAGGTACAGGTGCTTGTTTGAATGTAATTGTAGTAGTCTCTGCTTTACCCATTCTCCTTCCTGGAGCTAATGGAATTACATGAGTTGTATCCTTAGTCCTTGTAAGAGAGTATTCAATATTTTAAGCAATCAAAGTAAGGTCTTGAAACCCTCATTAGTATTTCACAGGGATCAATGGTGTGTGTAAATCATCACACAAATTTCCCACACACATTGGCAACAATTATTCTTTAGGGAGTGCTAAGATTAAAGAATATGATAATCCCTTCAAACGAGCATTGAAATCTAAAACTCTTTCATTCACCATTTTCTTATAATTTTAATGATAAAAAACTATTTTATTTTTCAATGATGATCTGAATTGAAGAAGTAATCATTGACAGAGATCCTCCCACCTGGTAATTGACCGGGATTGCAAGCCTGTATACCAGACAAAAGCAGGCTCTTGTAATGACTGTACAAAACACCTGAGCTTAACTGCTTCTTGTGGTTTAGGAGTTCACATCATAGGATCACAATGAGAAACAAAATGTGTTATGTGTTATTATAGGTATTCCAAACCTATAATTATTGGGAATATGGTACTTGAAAAATTTGATGGGGGAAAATTGCATCACCCCACTCAGGGTAAGATATCTTTTCTTTTAGAATTTTCGCACACTTTCCCACTATAGCTTCCAACTGAGTTGTTAATGACTCAATGGTAGTTATGAACTTTAGATATATATCTAGTTGATCTTGGACCTGAGCAGGTGCAATAACTTGATCATGGACAGGTGTGTTGGATGGTACTGCAACTCATTGTAGCACCACTAATTGTTGTTGCATATGACCTAAAGGATTAGACCTGTGAGGCTGTACTTGTAAAAGAGGATACTCTTGATCCATATCATAGGCTGCAAAAAAATCCCTTGGATAACAGACTCCAGCATGCTTAGGAGGAATACTACCCTGAAGTAGTTCTCTATTCATCCTCCTTTACTCATCCATTTCCGCCTCTTGTTGTGTGAAACATTCCTCTAATGAAAGTGATTGGCCTTCTCCAGAGGTAGGGTGGAATGAGGCCTGACTTTTTCCTCTCCCGTTTCTAGAAGCCTTTAGGAGAGGGGGAGTTTTTTATTTGAAGGAATACCTAAATTCCGGGTAATCCATTGATTTCATGTACGCGCGTCTTCTTCATTTTCTTCTGTTTATACAGCCTCTTCAGCAGTAAAATCCACATCATGTCTTTCTAAGTGAGCCTCATGTTCTGGAGGATCAGAAGTAATGGCCTCGATGAAAATTATTGATGCCTAACGCATTGCATCCCTTTTATCAGAATTTTTGCGATACATTCTTAATTCATGTCCTTGATGAGACATTTGTTTCTATTGAGTTGATCCCTCCGGAACTTCTAGATGAACCGTAATTTGGAGGTAATCTCCTGATAATTAGGCTCTTTTTTCCTCTTGTGTCTTCTTTCCTAATAGAGATAAGACTGACTTCCGCTGAGGAAGGGATTGAGGATTTGAAAAAAGTCCCCAATCCGGTGGACTGGGGTCATTTCTGATGTTCCTGCTCAACACCTCGAATCCTATTTTTTGATTCTAAGGGTTTGGTTAAAAGAATCCCCAGTATGGAAAGCTGGGGTGTCTCTTGAGATGTTATATATGAGACTTTCTTAAAATATCTCATGATCTTCATGACATTAGTCTGGAAATTGGATGGATGAATCATCCTACATCCTCTCAAATCACCTGGCTCAAATGACCATTGGATAATTTTTGACACTTCTGTCACTTGATGATGTTCCTGATCTAAACGAGAATCACGTTTGATATTCTCATTTTGATGATGCATTAGTAATTTGACAACATGTTCTTTGTTTGCTTGACTTTGGGAAGAACTTGTTGAGAATTGTTCTTGAGAAACTATCTAGTTACACATAAAACCAGTTTGTTGTGGCTTTCCATGGGCAATAACATTGCATGAGACCACTTTTGGTGGGATTTGTTGGCTGGAGAGTATAGTGAATTGTAGTTCTCCATGAACACCACATCCCCTGATATGAATATCAGATGAGGCATTGGAAATTAACTTGTGCAATCTCTTTAGTGCACCATGTCATGAACAGTGAATGGTTCTCTGCTACTTTTCAGCCTTCAGATATTGAGAAACTGAGAGAGATGCCAAATCAATTTGGAGTTTTATCCCTTATATTATCTTGACATAATTTTTATATTAATAATAAGATAATATTTTCTTTTACATTTGAAAAATATATTTCCACATGTTGAGATGAATATCTTGAATACAATCTTCCATCAACATTTTCGGAATATCATACTAAGAGTCAGCCAAAGGCCAAAACATGACTGGTAAATCACCTTTTGCCAATTTTTTTCTCGTATTCAGTAATTAATCCTTATCATTTGATGAGTATTATTCTATATTATTAGATCAGATCATGTTCTTCTTTGTTGCTTCATCAGATTCAACAATATTGGTAGAGAATACATTTATCAAACTAGGAGATGAATGACCCAAGGGTGGTTCGGAGAATGACCTACATCCCAGGGTATCTTATGATTGAGAAAGTATTTCACCTACTAATGGTAATGCATCAGACATGACTGGATTTACATATGAAACTTCCTCATGATAAGAGAAATTTCTCGTTATTATGGGAAACTGTCTGTTCCTACACAGGAGAAATAGTTAGGTTGGTTTGATTATCTCCATTCAAATCAGGTGTATGTGCCTGACTTGATTGTCCATATGATATGGTTGAGTATGACCACAAACCTCTTGGACTGGAAGAGATGTGTGTATCTGTTCCAAAGTAATATGTTGATGTGTCACTCCACTAGTAGGGATAGATATTCATTTCTTTCCATGTGATGCTACTGAACCTGTTATAATATTCTGACAGGCATCCAGAATATCAGCAGGTATTTGCTTCTGCTCTTTCACCATCATCAGAATGTTCTTGTTGACGTCAGCCACCAGAATGGGAATATACATCCATTTCATGTTTGGAGTAGATGTATGTTCCAACTCCTATCCTCTTTCTCTTACCGATATATTTTGACAGTACTTATGCATAGGGTCTGAGAGTTGAGTCTGCTCCAAATTAGTCGTCCGAGCATTTTGACTGACTTATCCAAGTGCTACCAAACAAGACTATTGGAAGGCTTGATGAATATTTTCATGTTTATGTTCCTGCTGTGTATTCTTAATCGAGTATGGTTGATGAATTTCCTTCAATATTGGCAGACGAGACTGCTCCAAAAAAATTTTGATTGTAAACATGTGTATGTGCCTTCTTATTATTTGCCACCATATTGGATTTGAAAGCTTCTTTGGTTGTAGTCAGACGAGCCTGTGAACTAGCTGACGAGTTATAAGAAGGTGTATATGACTGCCTATAATACTCAGCTGAAATTTCCTAGCGGGATTGGAGGGTTGGTTCCAGATGAGTCTGCTGGATAGTGGAATTATAATGGACGGGTGTTTGTGCCCGCTCGTAGCTTTCCATCCAGATGGATTGATGGACATCATCAGACAGGGAATGAATAAGAACCTTCTCCCTATTGACCAGATTTCACCCTTGGTGGTTCGTCTTGCATGCTCTGGTTTGAGGAACCTGAGATGAACCCCTAAAGGCGATAGCCTCATCATGTTGAGGGAGCACTGTCGCACGAGTTTGGCAGTGATTGTTGATGGGAGCCCTCGGGAATGACTCATGTTTCTTGAATTAAGGCATGGAGTGACCTACTCATTCACCTAATCATCATAAGTGAGGGACTCATGATTGCATTCCAGGGATAACAACCTGAAACAGTTGGAGATGGTGGTTAGCACTCTGACGACCTGTCCTCGGGGCCCGTGTCGTGACTACCCCATGCCCACCTTCCATAGGCCAGGGGCTTGAAACTATCACCAAAGGTGTAAATCCCAATAATTGGGAATGCATTTCCTTTATAAAAGTAAAAAAACACCATAGAGTACAAGCGGAAGTAAAACAATAAGTACAAAAGGAAGTGCAGAAAACTAAATGGGCCAGAATACAAACCCAATAGAAAGTACAACTACAACTGAACAAAAGTACAACAGAAAAAGAAAACAGCTGGAATAAAGGTAGCATCTCCTCGGTCGTCCTCCACGGATCCTACCGGAAGGACAGGTATAGATAGCGCAACTCCTGGATCGTCCACCACTGATCCTACCTGAAGGGTAGGTACAGATAGCGCAGCTCCTGGATAGTCCTCCACAGATCTTACCTGAAGGGTAGGTACAGATAGCCTCCACAACTCTCTTACATTTATCCCAAAGACTCTCAAAGTAACAAGACTCCAACAAAAATAAAATAAGTCCCTTATGTATTTTATTTAATCAACTTGAGGTATGAAAATCAATTGTTTGAATTAATACACATAATTAATTATCATAACATTAACTTTTGAAATTCAAACATTCACATAAAACTCACTTAATTAAATAAGTGAATGTTTGAATTTCAAAAGTTTAAGTTATGATAATTAATTATGTGGATTAATTCAAACTTTTGATTTTCAAACCTCATTTTGTGTTAATAAAATAACTAAGGGACTTATTTAATTTTTTTTGGAGTCTTGTTGGTTTGAGAGTCTTTGGGAGAAATGCTAAGAGTGTTGTGGAGGCTATCTGTACCTACCATTCAGGTAGGATCCGTGGTGGATGATCCAGGAGATGCGCTATCTGTACCTACCCTTCAGGTAGGATCCGTGGTGGACGATCCAGGAGCTGTGCTATCTGTACCTATCCTTCAGGTAGGATTCGTTTAGGATGACCCAGGAGATTATATCTTTCTTCTAGCTGTTGCCTTTATCTGTTGTACTTTTGTTCAGTTGTAGATGTACTTTCGATTGGGTTTTTATTCTGGCCCATTTAGTTTTCTGAACTTCCTTTTGTACTTAGTGGTTTACTTCTTCTTGTACTCTGTGGTGTTTGTTTACTTTTATAAAATAAATGACTTCCCAGTTATCGGGATTTACGCCTTTTGTCCTAGTCGCTAGCCCCTGGCCTATGGAAGGCAGGCTTGGGGTAGTCACAACACGGGCCCCGAGGACGGGTCGTGACAAATTGGTATCAGAGGTTCGTTGCCCACGTTATGGGCATTTCAACGAAAACATTCTGAAAAGAGGGGTCTGGGCCCGGCCCGGACCGGCCCAACGCCCCTGGGTCGGCCCGAATCAGGTCGACCCAACCCGGGTCTGGGTCCGGCCCGGCTAGGTGCGGCCCGACGTGAGCTCACCCGCACGACCATATGGCCATGCCGTTGTGGAAAACGGGGGGGGGGGGGGGGATAGTTTACCCCCATTATTTAATCCCCCCCACGTGGGGGCCGCTCCGTTGACCACCGGGGGTTACCGGTCTCCCTCGGTCTCGCGCGACCGTGGGACCAGCCGGCTGCCGCTGCGTGGGGGGGGGGGGACGCAGCTTCAATCAAGGGGGAAACCCCCCCCCCCCGTTTTCTGCAACGGCAAGGCCAGCTGGCTGTGCGGGTGAGCTCACGTCGGGCCAACCAGCCGCCTAGGCCGGGTTGGGCCGTGTAGGCCGGGCCGCGCCGCGCCGCCGGGTTGGGCCGTGCCAGGCCCAGACCCCTCTTTTCAGAATGTTTTCGTTGAAATGACCAATCCTTTGGCTATGGACCTCTGATACAAATTTGTCATGACCCGTCCTCGGTGCCCGTGTCGTGACTACCCCAAGCCCTCCTTCCATAGGCCAGGGGCTGGCGACTAGAACCAAGGCGTATTCCCCTTTTTACAGGGAAATACGCCTTGGTGCTAGTCTCCAGCCACTGGCATTTGGATGGCCAGCTAGGGGTAGTCACAGCACGGGCCCCGAGGACGGGTCGTGACAAGCACTTCCTCCTTCATGATCACTGGTCGTCACTATCCGGAAGACCAGGGTGTGTTGTTAACCTGGAGGGCTTGTCGAGAAGCCTATAGAGTCGGAAGAGTACCATGTTGAAGGTATTCTTTATCCAGTGCATTTGAGACCCAGCATTGAAGATGCTGAGTAGGTGATGTCATCCTCAGAGCATACAAGGATCCAACAGGAGTAGCAGCAGATGCATTCATAGGTGTAAACTATAGCGAAGAAATTTCTGTAACACGAAGAAATCTTGAAAACAAGTGCATGTTTGATATAACAGATATAATCATGATAAGTTTGGACACAACATCTTTTGGATGATCACATATGTTATTGATTTATTTATTGGCCCATGAATTATGTTAAATAGGGGCCTAACAAATAAGTAAAACACCATTTATATTGGTTAAGGATTCACGTCGAGTTCACCATTTTGTTTCTTCTATAAATGGGGGTGAACTCGATTTTTTAAGGTTTTACGATTATAATCGGTTTCTAACGGGTTTATTTTTAGAACCTAAAATAACCAATGATTCAGTATTCTTTTGGACCTACATTCCAAAGGTAGGTTCTCATTTGTTTTGGACCGATGAGGCTTATGAATTTTCATTGGTTGATAGAATGGTAGGTCGAACTCATCACACCTTTTTGGGGGGAATTATTGTCAACTCCGAGACTCTGTTATAGAATTAATTTATGTTTGTGAATCCTTATTAATTTTCCAATCATAAAAATGAGTTTTGTTTTATATCTTGAAATAAATGATTGATGTGTATGAGATTTAGAGAATATATTATATGTATTTGTGGTTTTTCATCGATAGAGAATAATCATTATGTATTGGATATTCTTGGTAAATTTTATCCTTCAATACATTATATTGAAACTTCTTGGTCATTATGCTGACCATACTTGTTTTAATGCCACTCAGTGGGGCACTTGATGTTTATTGTCATTCAGAAGGACATGGATTATTTTAGTGTTGGGATCATACCTGCAGATGGGCTACCTACGTATCCTTGTTATAAAAGGTATAAGAACCCACATAGTTTGAGAATTAAGATATAGTTTAACAACATATGGGATGGAAGAGAATTAATGGATGATGGTCTTGAACCTTAGAAAGGATTCCTATGTACACTACTTTTAAGGCAGCGATCAATGTCCATGTTGTTCGATTAAGAAATGTGGGGCATATGTATGATTAACATCCCAATGATATGTGTCGTTGTTACTTTTAAACTCTAAAATCATGTGATTCATTCTTGGTGTGAGAAACAAGAGGTATCAATATACTTGAAAATTTGTACCATGAAAGATATGGTCACAAGGAATTATATGGGGCTTATGTATGTGTGATTGACAAAGTAGATGGATACTTGTTTTTACTTTTGGAATGAAACCTAGGATAAATGTCCATAAATGAATTTTTGTTTTATGGAGATTTGGAAACTCTAACTTAGGTCTCACTCTTAAGGAGGATGCATGAATTAGAAGGGACTTATAACTTGGGATGTACTCATGAGAAGGAGGCCCAGAGTTAAAGGTGGATTGGGAACTACTCTTAAGGAGGATGCCCATATTAAAGGGGTATTTTAACTTATTATTAGTGCTTACTCCTAAGAAGGATTACCAAATCCAATGAAATTAAGGATGGTTAAGAGAAATTATAAATGGTGCTTATTCTTAAGAAGGATAACCATGTTAAGGGGAATTATGATAGCAGATTACTCTTAAGGAAGAGGGAAAAGTTAAAGGAATTTGGAATTTGGTAACATGGACTGGGGCTTAATCAGGAAAAGGAGGCCCAAATTAAAGATCTTCTCATCATTACGGATGAGGTTGAAATGAATGAAATCTCTATCCTTAGTGACATAATGTTATGTAAATAACGAGGTTTTGAGAGATGTTCCACAGAATTACGTTCAAATAAGGAATCTAGCAAAGGAACCATGCCATAAATGGCTTTGAATAGGGTTTTGAAGGTTAATCCTTGAAGAGGAGAGGTGTATTTGAAGAGAAAAGTTGAATAAATAGGAGGGGCACCCAAAAATAGGTAGGCGCGCAAGTCATGTTTGGATGTGCAAGTCCTGGTCGCGCATGTATACTTGCATGACAAATTTATACTTTCGTGAAGGTCAACACATAGGGTAATACATGGTAGAATATTGGCTCATTCCCTTAGTATTATCCATAATGGTTTCCAAAAGAGTGGCATGCAAGTTCTGTCAAAGGGATAAGACGACATGAAACTATAGCCATTTATCCATTAGTGTTAAATAATTAGGTGCGCATGTGTTTATGAATTCTGACACTTAAGACTTATTCTTTCTCTTTAGGTCTTCCATTCTAGGTAATAAATTACCTTATAAGTGTTCGGAAGACTTCAAGTAGAGACTAGGGTGACGAGAGCTTAAATCTGACTTTTGGAATTTTCCCGTCCTAAAATGGGGGGCCCACAGGTGGTATTTATAGGCTACCCGAGTTTTGGGTGAAATTTGAGTTAGGGAGTGCAAGTGACTTGCACGACTTATGTCTGGAACACAAGTGACTTGTGTGCCCATGTTTGGTGCGCATTTACGCATGCACACCTTAACTACTTTTCACTATTTTTATGATTCTTCCTTCTTCTTTTCATAAAGTACTCTCCTTGGTCATTATTTGGACTCTGTGTTGGAAGGGAGCATCAACAATAGTTCACTATAAACACAAACAATAATTTTATTTCCCATTTCACATTAGAAGTGATTGATAAATGTTATGAAAATATGTTAATAAATTTTAGTATATGGATTATGAATTTTTATTATTTAATCAAGTTTTTTAAATATTTAAGGGATGTTCAAGAGAAGATAAAATGGAAATTCTCAATTATGATCTATAAAACTTCTATAGAAATCCTTAATAGGATTATACCTCAAGCCACATTATGTTGGTTTTTAAAACAATCATAATATTTGAAGATGATTATGTGAATTTTTAGAATATTTTAAGGTACATATTACATACTAAAAAATATATTGAATTTTGGAGGGGAGTAGAGAGAGGGCCCTTTTATAAGTGTGGGAGAGCACACACTAGGAATATTTAAAAATATTAAATTATATTAATGAATTTTTAAATATATATGGAAACGAAATGTAAAATTTAAAAATATTAGTTGAGAAATTGTACAAATATAACCATCTAATATGTCTTAGATATGTTTGTATGTTATATTTAATCCCTATTTATTTCATAACATACCATTTCAATTTGATATAGTTGATTTCATGGTTGTTTTGAGATGTATTGGTTGGATGTTCACCAGTGTTCCAAGAGTAAAGTCCCACAATGATTATTATAATTCCATAGGGGTTACCCTAGTTTTTTGGACCTTTTATTTTTTTTTATTCTGAACATTGTGTTGTGGTTCTAACCTGAATTTTACTGGTTTGTAAGTATTCCGGGTCTGGTTGTTCTTGATTTTATGATGGTTGGGTTGTAGTTAGCGCTACTTTTTCGTGATGTTGTTTGGTTTTATTTTCATCCTCAATGAATATGTCATATATTGGTGATGGTTTCATAGCTTTTTTCCATTTTAGGTTTTGTTTTTTTATTCATGATGGCTACATTTATCTTTATTTTGGGACAGCCTTCTGTGAAAACAATTATGGTAAAATAATGAATCATTTTCATGGTGATTCTATGATTTATTTTTTTATTTGTTATTGTGTATCATTATTTTGGTTCTATGATGGTTCATCAAATTTCATAATGTGACCATATTTTGTGGATCAATTATTAATAGAATGGGATTGATTTGAGACGACCCTATCTTAAGAAACATTACACACTAGCTGTAGGATCTTTTATGTTTGTTATTGATGATGGTTGAATAAATTTTTATTTTGATGTTCCCATGGAATGGAAGATGTTCCATAAATTATTTGGATTTCTTTCATGATCTTCCACGACATTAATCTACCTAAAATTCAATATCCAACACCACTTCTCAAAAATTATATTGTGATTTTTTATATGGTATTATTTGGAGTTGTTGTTCAAGTGGAGAATGATCTTCATGGAGGTAAATCTGGTGTGGTATTTGACTACATTAATTCTTCATTGGTTTTGGTTCTCTGACGGCAGATAATGTGGTGCACTACTCTCACCCTCGTCATAGGTGATGATGATATTGACATAGTCTTATGCTTATCAGCTAAAGGTGTGACATGGTCAATTAGTGGAAATGTATTGCTGGTTATTGATTCTTTCAGTGTCATTTTGAATCATGAAATTAGGAATGTATTGATTTAGTAAATAGAGTCATAGTAATAGTCCGTAGATCTGAGTTGAATTTAAAATCGGCATTTTAAGCCATTTGTTAATTCTACCTCGATGGATATATATTGATATTTTGATCTGTAAATGGTTACCACTAATCTGTAATGTGGGTTTCATAAAATATATTAAAAAGATAGTTTCATTTTTCTTCTCATTTTATCCAAAATTTATGTTGAAATATTTTACAATATTAATTAAGATGATTTATAATATTTAATCTAACATATCATATTTAATTTGAATAAATAGATGAATTTTAATTAAATTTAATACTTAAATGTGAAGAAAATTGTTTTCCATAAAAATTCATTTTTATAAAAAAATTCTATACCAAATTCAGAGGTAATATCGCTTAAAATAAAATTTATTATATTATATATAAATATAAGTAAATGATTACATTTTATAAATAATTCCAAATATAATGTTACTACAAAAAATTTAAATTTAAAGATAAATGTTAATAATAGTTCATATTTTTCACTATTCTTGAAAGTAAATTGATTTTGATTATTGTCATATATTAAACCTAAGAAAACTCACAAATTATGAATAAATAATGGTAGTTAATTTTTCCAAATTAAAATTCTATAATTTAGATACACATATATAATATATATATTTTCATACTATTTGAAGTCCAAATTTTGTATGAAATAAATATTTTAGCTTTTCAATCAAAATTAATCTTGTATTTTAATATTGAACATGACACTACAAAATATATTAAATTAATATCAATATGACATTTAGATGATTTATCTTTTCATCATATGTTTTATTAAATTTACATTTCTCTTGAAGGGGTATTGGATGAACCCTTTTATAAGTGAATAGATTCACATTTTATAAATATAATACAGGAACAAATTGTTCACAAGGAGAGTGGATTAAAAATTATAATATAATTTAGAAAATATTTGTTTTTTATGCTTGTCTAGAACAATTATTTAAAGACATGTTTTTTAATTTTTTATCTATTTTACACTATGTTAAACACTTTTTCCCATAATGAAAATTTGTCACAGTAACTCTATTTTTATCCTTGTAAAAAATTATATGATTAAAATATAACATCACCTCATCGTCTAATTTTAAAATTCTAAATTATATTTCTTGAATCCATTTAATGAATTAAAATTACTAATGGTGTGAAACAAAAATATTTTTATCAATTATTACAGATAAAAATAATTTTTTAAAATATTATAGTTTAAATTATAAAAATATTGGATAGGAAAACATTTCGAATATTATATTTTTATATAGTATTAGTTATTATATTATTACACAAATGCAATTTATGTAAATATCTTGGTATGTCTGAAATTATTTATTTCACAAAAAAAATAAATGATAATGATAAAAAATCGTATTTTTTTATGATACATAAATTCGTATTTTCAAAAAATGTAAAAAAATAGTTATATAAATTAAAGTAATTATTTTAAATTCATAATTTTACATATAAATACATTCAAGGACATATAGAATGTTGTATAAATATTTAATTAATTTATACCACATGATATAGTCATAAATGCTAAATAATTAATAAGAACGTCATTTTTAACTATTCACTATATAATATATTTTATTATAAAAAATAAAAATATAATCCTAGAATAATATTTTTATGATGAATTATAAATTGAAGTTTATTTTTTTATTTTAAAATTAAATTATTTTATAATTTAACCATTTTTTACAATATTGTTATATAACAAAAAAGAGTCTTTATAGAAAAATGACTTTAACGAAGTCAAAATGTTATTTCCATATATCATAAAAATGATTATTTTAATTAGAATTTATTAATTACTCATAAACTTAATACATTTCTTCAAAAATTAACAACAATATATTTGGTTTAGTAACCTTAAAACACACAGTGAATAATAATCAAATTTCCAATAATAAAGAAATTTTAACACACAAATGAAATTATTAGTTATTTATACATTATAATTCAGTTCTATCAATTAACTAAAATTTAAAATAATTCTTTTTGATTTTTAAATATTTATTAATATTCATTTACATTATTCATACCTTCAAATATAGAATATACATTTTAAAGGTCGTAGTTACACACTCAAATGTCTCATGGAATATTTTTGTTAGATTATACTTAAAGATAATCTAAGGAACAAAGTATTTTTAAAATGAAAATATATAATAAATTAAATGGTGTTACATTCCCCCCTAAAATAAATTTAATTATTTAATATTAAATTTTCACTCACCTTGTAAAATAATTAAGGGTATATATATTTGATAGTACTCAATATATAATTTTAAATGGTATAGAAACATTATTATTTTTTGTACATATTGGAATCTATTTATCCCAAATATTATTATATAGGAGTTCCAAGGTACTTAATTTATCAATGTTGTTTTTAGGATAATTTTCCAACAAAAAATTATATATTTTAAATAAAATCAAATAAAAAATTTATCATATGAAACATTAATTTCTTCTTATGATGCTTTATTTTCAAAAATTATCATATTAGATCAACCTATAAACTCATCAATTATTCCATGGTATGCCATGGTAATAATCCTATTGGAGGTTTAACATTAATATTAATAGGTTACATCTACGACTTCAATTTGTATCCATTATAATTATTTTTATGGCATATGTGAAATAATAATGCATATTCCAATGGATTGTCAAACTACGTGTGCAATATGAACTACTTGTCATGTATTGGGTGAATATGAATTTAATAACCAGTCATATTCATAATAGTTATTACCCCCTAGTGGATCTATTCTATATCATATATGAAATTTTTTATATTTAATCTGAAGACATTTCAATGAATCAAAAAAATATAAAAATTTACCAAATTTTAGAATGTTATCTAATTTTTATAAGTATCACTATAATTCGAACGAATTTTTTTCATCCAAATTAGCAAAAAAAAACTAAATTAGTCTCAAAAAATAACTAATCTATTATTTGATATAATAAGAATTTCTTTAAGGCCACACTTCTAGGTTTGTGGCAAGACCACCAAAATATCAATTTGATTCAATATAAATTGATTTTATATATACTATATTTATATAAATCAACCATCTAAACAATGATTTTTATAATAATCATATAATCCAAAGAAATTATGTTTTATTGTCATAGAATAAAAACAATATAAAATCTATATTATGAAAAAATCCATATAATCACACTATTATTATCCCATTATTGATACACTAACATATATAACAATGTGCCTGTACCCAAGTGTTATAGGCTGTTACTTGGCATCCAAAAGACCCAGAATCAAATCTGGGTAGGGATGAAATTCTAGTACTGTAGCTGGGGCATTGTAGCTAAACTGTATCATCGGTGGAACTGTAGAGGTGGAGGTAATATAACAGGCATTGTAGTAGAGGTGTAACTATATAAGGGACTATAGAAACGTGTATAATGTAGAAGTATTATTCACTGAGGGGTCCTTTGGGCCAAAAAATTGGCTTTCAAGCCTGGTATTTAGGCCACATGTCCTTGGACCTTTATGTTATCTAATGGGTCTCCCTCTACCCACACTAAGGAGGTATTTTCTTTAAATAATAAATTGAGGTTACGTCCACAACCTTTAAAAAAATACACATACCTTTATATTATAGGAAATGGAAACAAAACTAAGTGGTGAACTCAGATTCTATATAAGGGTAATCATAAAATACATCAATTGATTATATTAAGTGAGAATAAGATAAGAATATTGATATGATAATATTGTCCATGAGTATAGACATAACATTATGAAATAATAACCATGTAAACTTGATCTACAAATTATAAATCAAGAATAAAAGATCATATCATAATATTAAACAGGAGTAATCATAATATGATAATATGTAAATGAATATGAAATTAAAACAAACATGTTGGATCCTTGAAAATATCTAAATGTATTACACTAAAATAATGAATAATATCTTAAAAATAATATTACTTAATTATGTAGTATGAAATTGGCAATGTTTTCATAAAAATATTCATATCAAATTTTATTTTCCATCCAATGTAAAAAGGTATATGGTTATAGAAATACATATTTCAAGTGGATGATATAAAGATTCAAGGATTATGACATGTATATAAAACTCCATAATAAGTGAAGTATTTTGAATAGTTTTATCTATAAAGTGATCAAAAATTAGTTCTACTGATTCAATGATTTCATTTCCACAAAATGAAAATAATATCAGGGAAATTAGAGGGAAATTAAAGAAACATAACTGAAATGGTGGTAAAATTATTTTAACATAAATTGAAAAATTATAGAAAAACATTATAATGTTTTCGAAAAATATTTCATATCATTTTCTTAAAATTGGGTTGTTATAAGTAACATTTTAAAATATCATATTTGATAAATCAAAAAGAGGATACATTAAAAATAATAATTTGGAATTTAATCCCAATAATGGATCCTTGAAAATCCATAATTTATTTTAAAATTGTGATGTGGAAGAATTGTCAGAGAAATTGCATTAAAAATAATATTCAATAATTTCCTTTGAAAAAACATTTTTATAATAAATATATAGTATTTAATAAATATAAATATTACTCATAAAAAATATAAAAATTGTTAAATTTATTTGGAAAATAAATATGAATTAAAATTATTTCTTGATTAATTTTAAATCATAAACTGAACTTATTTAAAAGACAAATTCTCATTAGTACGAAATAACAAGTTCACATGAAAAACATAAAAAAATGTATATTTTTTTAAATGATATGTATAAGAAATTATATATCAATTATTGACGATATTTTGAAGAATGTTAAATATTAAAAACATCCATTAATAAATAATTTATTTATTAATATTGAAATCCAAAAAATGAATGTCTATAAAGGGTAGATGTTATTAATTTCATAGAAGGTGTCAGTTTAGTTTCAGTTACAAGCATAAAATCATATAAATTATTTAATATGTGTCCTGAAATTTAGAAAGGACATATAAAACCAGAATAATATCTATGGAGAAGATTTTTTTGGTATGAGAGACAAATTTCAGAAAATTAATCACCTGATGGAAATTCATTAATAATAATGTTGATTTAAAAATGAGATTAGAGAGAAACCCATAATGATTATATAACCCAAGAACAAATATCTCTTGGAAAATAGTATATTTCAAAGATATATAAAAATATTGTAACAAATAATATTACGATGATATAAAATCCATGTATAGTATATACACTATACAAGTTATAATAATTTATGATATTAAATAAGTGAAAATGATTAAAATTTAAGATGAGAAACCCCATAACATGATATACGAATCAATCGAATGACTTATATCCTACTAAAAAATAAAATAAAACCATTAATGACTTACATCATAATATTATTCATATATTAATAATTTAGTAAAATTTAATTATAAAAATAAATTATAAATTTACATTTTATAGACTTCATTTTCATAATTGTATGTTTGTAAAATTTTTCCAAATAACATGTAATGATTATGTCGATCCCCATTTCATAATAAATTATGAATAAATTGTTGATTTTGTAAATTAAAAAAATTATTTTATTTTAATTATTAATAATTTCATAATTTAGTTCCATGAATGTATTAGGTATGTTTCTTGGAGATAAAATCATTCGTGAGAAGGATTTGGTAAATTTTGATTTATATATGTTGGTATATAAATTAAAAGTAAAATATTTATATAACATATGAAAAAAAGTATTAACTTATTCAATAATTTATATCTAATAATACATGACTTTATATTCCTTGCCATCAAATATATATATTTATATCATTGTTCAATTTATTGGCTAAACAACCCTAAAAATAATATTCTACAATTGATGGGTGAGTATAGTTTAAGAATCAGATATTTTACAAAAATAAATTTATTAAATATAAAATAATATTATAAGATTGTTTTATGGTTTTGATTAAAATTTGTGTATATTATTATAAATAAAAATCTACTTATTAAATATAAAAATTAATGAATCACTTCATTTGGGTAGTAGTCTGTCGATACTAATAATAGATTTATTCCTTTTTATTAAAGTATTACCTCTGAAAGAAAAAATATTTCATTTAAATAATCAAAATAATTATTTAATGTTATTATTAATATGTTAAATAATATTTTATAAATCATATATGTATGAAAAAAATAGAGGAATAAGGAATTTCATTATTGGAGGTGGTAGTCTACATGTAAACATGGAGAAATTTTCATTTTTCTATAGAGAATGGATGAAATAATATTATAGTTTATTATTAAAATATAAAATCATATTAGTATATAAATAATAATCATTCCATCCTTTTTTAACTATTATGATTTGTTCAGAGGGGAATCATTAATATGAGAAAATATTATATACTTATTATTGCTTACACTAATAATTTTTTACATTCCCTTTATGTACTTCTTTGAAATGTTGTACTTAAGTAAAATTATTGTAATTAGACTCAAAGGGAAGTGGAATAAGATCCTACAGGAATTAAAAGTTCACGTTTCCAATTGAAAATAAATTTTTTAGTGGACCAAATGGGGTTGTTTAGGTCACCATTAATGAGTTATGAGATATAATGTTTTGTAATTATATCTTCTTAATATAAATGGTACACATGTTTCACAATGAAAATAGATTCTAATATTTGAAATAAAATAATGGAGATATGTTTTACAGATCCAGACCTAAAACATTCATTTGGACACATTATTTGATATAGTTTGTCTCTTTTAATAATGGATAAACTCTTCATATAAATTTACCTTTACCTTCATAAATATACTATTGAACATAAAAAATAATGTTAACAAAAAAATAAAATGAAACTTATTAAAAAATTGAAAAATATTATTTATAAAATGGAAACTATTTTATAATGTATAATTTATAATGTTGATATTTATTAATTTTAATATAAGTACAAATTACATGTGCAAACAATTTTTATAGAAATTTAATTTGTATAAATATTAATAACGTATTCGAAACAATTATTATTTTATTTAAAATATGTGATATTAATTGGTTCGTTATTAATAAAATACATTATTGTGGGTTTAATGTAACAAAAAAATGAATTTAACATTGTTACTATAAAGACAACATTATCATAGAAGAACCCACATATCTCTGTATTATTATAATTACAAACCCTAATATTGTTACATGCCCCATCCATATTTAACTTTTTAATACAATTAAATCATTTTGTAATTTCATATAGTCTCGAGAATAATAAATAAATCTTCCTCATATTCTCTTTTGTCATAAGAAAATTTTACAGAAACATATTTAATGATGAGTATTTAAATTTTCGTCTAATCATTAAATTCTTCATTCACAAATTCTTTAAATATGGATTTACACTATTTGAGTTTTAGAAGGATAATTATAAACTAATAGTGTATATATTTTTTAAAAAATGAGTTTATTATATCATAATATATTTTAAAATTTGATAATGATATCATGATTTGAGATCAATTTTAGAAATTCTTGAGAAGAAAATATTTCACTGAATAATAAAGTATTTCTTGATATAGGATACATGTTCAATATCATGTTAATTTAATGGGAATGATAATATATAATGTGATACCTTGAACCGTTATTGTAACTATTTTGAATAGAATACAACATTATATTGAATAATTTAATATAATAATTCAATAGAAATTGAATTGTATTTTCATCTAAAATTATTTTAGTTTATCAGGTTCCATTCCAAATTGTGGCTTAGCTATTGGAATGGATCATTGAATAAGTCATATTATGATTTAAACTAATTTATATATAGTAATTAAAGGTATATTATCAATATATACATAATTAATGTGCCCCCAAATAGGCATTGTTTCATAGATTCTCTTTTCCATTAATTAAATTTTTTGAACCCCATATATTTTATCATAAGGAAACAATACCCATAGTTGTTTGAAAATTGGATTCCAATTAATCACTATATTTATTATTATAATAGTGATTGTTGGTATATAAAATGTAACTAACCGCTATTAATAATTCAGTTATGATATATATTAGACCATATAATCTATTCCACATATGACACCAAATTATAGAAATAAAGGATGCATTTTTTTCTTTTCTCATTAAATATAAATGTGTTAAGTAATATACATGAAATTTAATAATTAAACCATGTGTAATTAAAATTGGTAAATTATAATCCATTTCATAACATTGTGTTTGAAAATATCTAGTGGAATTTTCTAATATGATTTTATTGGTAGATAATGAATCAAATAAAATGTTCATTAATATTTTTTGAATAGCAAAGATACACTTAACTAATTCATTTTCCATATCATTCATATTTGTAGTGATAATAAAATATCATCCTTGGTACACAATCATTAAAGGTTGTTGATATAATATATCCTTAAAACCCCATATCATTATTTATATACATAAATTGTTCCATTATTCTTAGATAAAAATATTACCATTGGTATATTATTTGGTGGAATAATCAATTATTCTATAATATTTAATGTTTTATTTATGAACCACTGTAATTAATGATAATGGTGCCCAACTTATATAATGATAAAAAATTTCCACGTTCTATTTATTAGTCCCATTCATGCTCTTGGTAATGCATTTTACTTGCGGGTTGTCTAATATCCATACCATGATGAGTTTTAATAGTTCAAAATCTAAAAAATTGACTTCCTATCATTTTTCCTCATCCTTATGTGATCATTAAGGGTGTGAAATATCAATATAACCTATTAAAAACAACTATTTCTATACAACATAAAATCCCTAAACATCAAAAAAATTCTATGATTTATGATTATAGATAAATTCTCAATGGATTAGTTAGGGTTAATTAAAATGATATATACATAAATTATTCTTCGGAATAATCGGTTTGATCCTCCATTTGTTTTTTTAATATATTTCTTATATAAATTCAATATATAGAGTGAATAATATATAATTATATCAAATTAAAATTTTATCCGCATCATACTATATTGATAAGTTATTATCATTGTTATAGGTATTTTTTAACAGTTTCCACCATTGGTTAGAATCTATTTATGTTATTTAAAAAGATAGATTAAAATTCTCTTTCATGGAATAGTTAGGTATAAAAAAAAAAATTTGACTTATTGTTTTTTCAATTTCATACTGATTAATGGTTTGAAAGATATAATAAATTATTTCAAAAAATTTACCCAATAACCCAATTTTTTAGCCTTTTAGAGAATCTAGGTTCTTCATATGGATTCTATCATTATTAATAAATTTGGTAAATTGTGTGTGTACCTGTATTAGCTTATAAATATTCTTCTATGGAATACATGGAATATCATTTAGGATATCCTTAAATTTATAATCATAATTTTATGGACAATTTTATTTGTATTTATATCAATTTAAACAAAAAATAAAATGTTAATGATGTGAATATTATTATTATTAACCATATAAAAAATTACCTAAATATTTATTGTATCTCTTTTATTACTAAAAATCCCTAACATATAACCTACACATTTTAAAAATGATGGCTTATTATGAATATCTTGTTATTTATAATAACTGAAACCACATATTTACTAGATATTGACATCTATTATGACATTACATATCATGTATTAATATTATCATATCATTTTTATCATAAATAAAATATTATCAAACAATTGTTGAATAAAAATTATTGATTTTTTATTGAAGATTACCAACATAAAAATATTTTTCAAGATACCCGTAAATAATAATTCATTTATATATCCCCAAAATTTATCTAGTTTTAATAATAAACATATCACTTCTTGGGTCTCCCTCTGATCATATATGAATGATTGGGTGAGATTGAATCTTAGTAGTTAGATTATTTCAATAAGCATGAAGACATGATTTTAAAAGTTTAAATAATTACATCATTTAAAAATAAAATAGTGGGATAATAAACAATAAAATAGAACCATGATATAAGAATATTGATTTTATAGGTTAATTAACGTCATAAAAATATGATAAATATATGAAAATTGAATAATTAAAATTCATTTCATTATAAAAATATGTCTTGAATTAATGTGAAAACATCAAAACACTTTATGATAAATTAAAAATTAGTAGATCAAATAAAATATATAATGTGATGTATGAATTACACAAAATATTGGATGAGGAAAATGTAGTTCTGGGTTTTAGTACTATATAATAATATTTCAAGAATATTTCTACGGTATAAAAAATAAGACACTATGAAAAACTGTGAAAACACATGAGAAGAACATATGTTACATAATAATATAATAAATGAATAATCTCGTGAAGTATTAGAAAATGTCCAAATAGAGAATGAATTATGCTATAATATATTAAATGTATGTAAATAATAAAATAATATTATTGTTCGGGCCAAAATTAATAAAAACACATATTAAATAAACTATGAATAAAATTGTAAATGAGCACCTTTTCTACAATTAAAATAAATGGGTAAAAATTTAAGAGAAATTAAATAATTTCTAATGAACTAATGTTGTTTTATGATGAATATATAATATATATATGTTAAATATATAAATATGTATAGATAGTGGGTGAAAAATATAAAAGTAATTATAGAATGTGTGAGAGTAATTATACATCGAATCCAAATTTTAGTTGGGTGATCCTCAAATTTACATACTATATGAAACCTATAATTATATTTCTCACTATGATTCCAAATTAATATTTATTAAATTTATCACTGTTAAAATTTTCATCTTTTAATCATTTACTAGAATTATTTATTCAATGTTCATGGCCTAATAATTTTTGGTGCATAGTTTTATTGTTCTTAGTAGTATGATCATTGTTATTGTTATGTATCTAATGGTTTTAAATTCCATATAAGTCTCTAGGTAATAGTTTTTGGGGGTGAAATATTTAAAAAACTACAGAATTATAATAACCCTAGGATATAGTTTTAACTTCTTAAACTCTTCTCGATATGTTTGTTTTTTGTGATTATTCCAGCCAAGAAGGATTATTTTTAATCTCATTCTTTTATTTCCAACTATAAAAACATAAAAATATGGTTAATTTATTGGTAATTTTATTAGTATATAAGATATAAATTTCTAAACCACTCATGATTTCTTATAATGGAAGCACTATCATCCACTTGGGTTATATAATCCTTCAATTTTGTGATTTCTATTATTCAGAATGATTAAAAACCATGGGAAAAAATTTAAGACAATATTTTAACTATAAAAGTAGACTATAATATTAATTTTTTTATTATATTATAATTATTAGATGTTTTTAAATAGTGTAAGTTTATAATTCTATTGAATTATTTTTTTTGAAATTTATATATTTCACATATAGATTTCACAATCAAAATGAGATATTACAATTTAAGGAATAGTAATTTGCTAGGACTTGGCCTCCCAAAAAATGTATATGAAAATTTATTGATATAATTTGCTATAATTTCTCATACTTAAATGAATTTTACAAGTTAATATAAATGGTAGAAATATTGTGGTATATATTGGTCAATGAGTTTAGGGCATAAGGAAATAATGAAAAATAATATTTTTTTTTAATAAATTTTATAAATATTATTGATTCATTTTAGTATGAATGTTATTAAAATTAGGGTGTAAAAAACCTCGTGGAAATCCTCCATACAACATGAATGGAATTTTTGTGATTTAATTTATTATTTAACAAAATATTTTATTTCATTGTATTTCATTATTGACATTCAAATTTCAATAATACCAGAATTTAAAATATATAAACACATTATAATATCAAAATGTAAATTATAATAATGATATAAATTTTGATGAATTATATTTCAAGATAACGAAAACCCAAAATTTTTTTAGCATGAAATTATTATGTTCTTAAATAATGCAATACATGTTTTAATGAAATATGTATAAATATATCAGTATAATATTAAATTGATAGAGAAATTATTTTAAAAAATTGGATACTTATTTTTCAATTTTAATCATGTAGAGATATATTATAAAATAACACTTTATCAATTCCATAAATAAAATATTTTTTATTACAAATAATTTGTTTTAATTAAAATATTTTTTTTACATCTTATATATATCAATTAATTCCACCACTCCACGATGAATTTTTTTCTATAGATATTGACTATATTTATATTATATAATTAAAATATTATTTTATAGGTTTGAATATTTTAATAAAGTGATATATGGGACTATGTATTGTTATGGAGGCAAAGACACCTCGTACATCATAATTATCATTATTCTAGATTCATGTTAATATAGTCTCCATAATCATCCTTTAATATGTTGATATTTATTAATAGTATATTTTAAATTATATTTTATAAAAAAAATTGTTTACTGATTAATAGTGTATATAATTCTTCTTTATAGAACACTCTTACACATTTTTTATTAAATGATCAATTTTTCTATTATTAATATAATTTTAATAGATGAATTTTTATTTAAAAATTGTGAATCTTACACCCAGCACATGCACATCTATGCCTTGAATTAGTAAAAATGTTCAATAATTTTAATACCTTCATATTGCACCATATTAAATATCCTAAAATCATTTTTTAATAAAATAAATATCCACAAATATTATCATGGGTAAAAAAAATTGGATTTATTTTAAATTAAATAATTAATATTTCCCTTTCACTACTTTATTTATTGAATAGATCGAGAATATATACATTAAATTCTTATTGTTCATGAAAATATATTATAAAAACGTCATCAGAAATTTATATATCCTTGAAATTTTATAGATACATTAAAATAATATATTAATTATTGTATTTAATTAAATTATTAAAAATTTACTCAAAAGTGAAATATTATTATTTTGAGCCTTAAATTCTATATATCTAGCTAATATAGTCCTCCTAAATTTTTAATATTCTTTCATTACATTATTATAATATATGATTGTATTTAATGTAGTTAAATATTTTGATATAATTTAAATGTAACTCTCTATAGAAAATATGATTCACAATAAATACTATGTTAAAGAGTTCATTATTTTACGATTTAACACCAAATGCATAGAGTCCTTGATAAATAAACACATTTAGTATAAATGTAATACATATATAGCTGAAGATGTATAATAAATTCTTAAAACAAGTAAATTTCATAGTTACTTAATTGAATAAATAATTTATTTTTATTCATTATTTTATAGAGAAAAAACATTTAAATATACTGATTTATATTTCCCCACTAATCGATACTAAATATTATCAAAGACCTTAAAAAACATTATATATACCTTAAAATATCATCACATATATTTCATTAACCCCATTAATAAAATATCAAATAGATATCCATTATTTCATTAAAAATTAGACATTCTTTTTTGAAGAAAACATAATACTATAATATTTCAAAGAGGATTCATGCAGTGGATCCCATTATCCCGTGACTAAAAATTTTCTTATAGTCATAAGCATTAGATCTCATAGGAGTTTATATGATTTGATAATAATTAAGCATGCCACCAAAAATTTGGATTCCAAACCTTTTATTTAAAATCATAATCATTGAAAGATCTCTCCTACTAGATTATGCAAGTGTTTTCATGATCTAATTTTATAAGAAATGCAACTCGGGGTAGGGAGGAAACCAAGAGAGAAAATATATAACAAGGAGGAGAAATTTTACATTAATTACATAATAATATTTTATAATTTTAAAAGGTGAAGGCTTGTAAAAACAATCTTTCTTCATCTATGGTATAATCACTAGTTCTATATGAAGCACTAGATTATATTAAAGTAAACACCAAAATATAACTAATAAAACCACATTAAACCATCACATCATGATTATAAGATCCAATAATATTTCAATTGATGATAATATATTGAGGTGTCGAGCAGATACACCAAGCATGGGATCCCGTTAAAATAGTCATCATACACATCAGATATTGGGTGATGATACCATGTTATTCCTATGTCGTGTGAGTTATATATATTGATAATATGGTTTACATAAATCCCATGTGAAATTTATTACAAACGAAATTTGACATGATTCATACTAGGGATAAATAGTCTCAAAAAACTCATTATTATTTTAATGAACTATGTAATGAAAATATGATTACTTTTAGAACTCTATAAGTATATATACAATATTGGGATTCCTAGAAATAATATTTTATACCCATATTAGTTAATGAGTTTAAATTTTATATATACATTTATCACTATACAATGAGAATGATTTTAATGTAATTTTAGGTACTCAAATTATATATTCCAAATTATTTAAATGTTGACTTTCCTCTTAGTCATAAAAAAACAATTTACCCATATATTTATTTTTATATTACTCCTA
Organism: Viscum album; assembly: GCA_963277665.1. Classification (NCBI taxonomy): domain Eukaryota; kingdom Viridiplantae; phylum Streptophyta; class Magnoliopsida; order Santalales; family Viscaceae; genus Viscum; species Viscum album. The sequence continues at coordinate 547,239,320 of OY728166.1, read as the reverse complement.
TGGTGATATATAATAATAAAAATTAGGAAAACTAATTTTTTGGGTTTGAAAAAATATTTCTCTGATGTTGTAGTTAATTATGATATTTTATAGATAAATATATTTGAATTTTATGCATGGTTATCCAAAATGTTAAGTGATTTGTAAGGGCTATTCACTGTTTTTTTATTGGTTCTATCAGATGATGTTCTAAGATACTTAAATTTTTTATCAATGTTTTTTATTAGTTAATGATGTTTCTCATGGTCATCCTAGATATGACATGGATCACTATTTTTGATTCTTACAACTATTTATATTATGAATGAATTTTGTGATGTTTTTATTTTGGATGATCTCAGTATTGTGGGGTTTTAATATCAATTTTTTTACATATTCACATTAATTATGTCATCATACAATTGTAATATTATTATTCTCACAATTGAAATTATTTAATTCATAATTATGTTTTACCTTTCCAATATTTTGAGCTCACCATTTTTATATTTTCTTCTCAATTGTTTGTAATTAATGTGGTTGAGTGAATCATGGTTATTAGGAATATCATTATAATGATTATTATGACTTAATTTCAAATGAAAAAAGATAGTTAATTGGTGGAAATTTTTATTTGAATACATGGTCAATGTTTATGTATGATTTTTTATGAATTCTATAAAATAATAAACATAAAATATATAGAAAAATGTAGGTGAACCAATTTTTAAATTTTGGTGTTATATGATTTTAATGGAAAATAGTATGTTACAATTATATAAATCAATGCCTGAAATATACATTTCGATATTTCAACATATAATCAACGAGCGTGGGTTTTGATATTTAATATTTGGTGTAAAATGGAAGGAATAAATAACACTGAAGATTAGTATGTTTTCATGTGATGTTATCTTATGAGATATGGATACAATAATAGGTATATAATAGTATGGCTAATCATTAGTTCAATTTTTTAGACACCCCAATTGAGGGTTTGTTGTTCAAAATAATTGTGGTTATTATTTAAATTTTTTAAGATGTTATATTGGGTTAATGTATTTTTATATTTTAGGATTAACATAAGGAGTTAATTATGGTGGAATTATTTGACATGTTAAAGAGAAATTGGAAAAGACATATTCTTGGTATTAATCTATCGCATTCGTTATGGAGGTGGAGCTTGGACCCATTACAGAAGGATGAAAAGGGTTTTACACCTACCATTAGCCTATGTGATATCCTTGTTTATATGTTATTATTTTTGGTAATGATTATTTTTATTTCAAAAAACATATGGGATTTCATGTTAGGAATAAAAGCTTATGGTCAAATAATTATAATCATTTAGACGATATCTTATTTAAAAAAATTTCAATGAATTATATGGATAGTTATTTATAGAATGAATTGGTTTAAAATTTTTGATTAATATTTAAATTCCATGAAATAATAATTAGGGTTTATTTTTTTGGAAACTATCTTAATATCTTCAATGATTTTTTTTTTGATATTGTCTGCGTACATTTGGATTTTCTTGTTTTGACTTTTGGGATTATATTCACCATTAAAAAGTTTTTTTTTGTGATTCGAGAATTAAAAATCTGTATTAAATACTCATTATATGGAGAGGAATAATACATTATAGTTTAGATTTACTAAATGGTGAAATTATACAAATCATGAAGTTAAGATCAGTTGTACTCATAGTATGTATGGTTAGATATATCTTCAACTCAAGGGAAATGATCCTGAAAAATAATCTTATCATAGTATACTCAATTGTAATAATAATATTGTATTTTTTTCCTATAAATTTTATTCTTTTCTAGCCCTTAAATATCCATAAATCATTAACTATTTTTCTTTCTATGACCTAAATCACCCTCTATAATTATTTATGATTTTTATTATTCCCACCACTATTATCCTATTTAAAAACGTAGTTATGTGTCATTCCATATGACTGTTATACATCCATTTATATATTATTTAGAGTATGATATTTTAAAAGTTTTATTATGTGTGGTTACCATAAAAAATATTTTCATATATCTAACATTATATTATTGCGATAAATTTTAAATTGTGATGACACAATTAAAAAAATGTATTTTGGGATGATTTAATAACTTGAGATATGAAAATAAAAAAATAACCATGAAATACAATAGTGAAATTATAAAAGTATATAACTCCCAAATATATTATTAATTTTTTATTCTTAAATAAATATAGTATATTCTATATCTATTGGTACACAAAACCGAAATATTTTTTATTCAATAGATTATTCAACAATCAACACCGATCTTAAGTAGAGCATGATATATATAATTGTTACAACATAACTACTAAATTGAAATTTATTAATAGTATTAACTTAATTATGATATATATGTATATATATTATTTACATGATATAAAATTATTGGTAAATATATATTAATTATTCCATCATTTTTTGGTAATGTGGTTTTATTTTTTTTTAAAATATGATTTCATAAAAAATGGTTTTTATTAATTTAAATGAAAATATCGTTATAAAATTTTTTTTGGAAACATTATTAAATTTTTTTTAAAATAAAACTTTTTTTGAATTGTAATATAAAAATTAAATTTGGTATAAATTTTGGGATATTTTGAAAAATATTTATTTTCATTAAAGAGTGATAAATACTTTTTAAAAATGTTTTATTTTTTAATAAATTATATTTTTTTGATCTTCCATTATTTATTGAATAAATTTTAAAGAAACCAATTTTATATATAATATAATTAATTAATTTCATTAATTTTTATATTGGTTTTTAATAAATGTTTGTTTTGGGAATAAAACTGGGGTTTTTAGTTTTTAAAAAATGAATAATGATTCTCTAATTTAATAAATTATAATAATATATATTGGAATGTTTTAATTGAAATATATAGATTATATATCAGTAAATATTAATTTATTTTCATAAAAGTAGTATTATTAATCATAGAGTTAATATATAATTATATTTTCTAAAAAAATGCTCTTCTTAAAAACTCAATGTCTAACTGCATCAACAAGATTGATTTTAATTAGATTATGCCACTTTTGTGTTATAAATTTCTATAAATTTACAATATATTTGGAATTATATTAAATTTCATTACATAGTCATGAGAAATTAATTTTCTTCCTTAATTATTAGTGAAAATAATTAAAATAAATTACCTTGGTTATGACTAAACATGGTTTTTTCTCATTACAATCATTTGTTAAAAGTAATTTAGCACACACATCATAACACTATTAAAAATCTGTTATTTAATATTTATACCTATTATATAGATATTATATAATAAATATAAGTTTAATTATATTCATAAATAATAAATTATTTATGTAAATAAAAAGATAAAAGTAAGGGTGGTAAAAACATAATCGGTATAACGAGTATGTTAAAAGAAAAAAAGAATAATATTATTAAAATAAGTTAATTTTTTGGGGGAAATTTATATCAATCAAAGAAAACCTAAAATAAATTATTGATCTATTTTGGAGGAAAATTATATTAGGGAGACCTCCCAATAGTGAATACTTTTGATTATTTACAAGAATGTCATTACTCGTCTACAAAAAAGGGAACTCACTCCCCTCACAATTTATCACCATAGAACATCCATTGTTTTGCCAGGAAATGCCCAGATAACATTCCAAAGACCCTAAAAATATCCGATATTTATTATTTTTAGCATAAATTCAACCTAGTAGGGCTTTTGGTTGAATCCTAATCATGATAACTGAAGAAGAGGTAACATTCTTCCACAAGAGTTTTTTTATTTGTTTCTCAACATCTTGAAATTATTTTTAAGTCATGATTGTATAATAAACATAGTTTTATTCATATAATTAGATACTACTATGTAAATATAATAACCTAAATCCTTTACATCTTCTATCAAATGGGTTATGAAACAATTAATTGATTGTACAGTAGACTACTGCATCAAGAAATGTTAACATTGATTTTTCCATTACCACCCCTTAGGGTTTCCTATGATGATAGATATAATATTTATTTATGATATATACATAATAATTATTCTTATATAGAAATTATATAAAAAAAACCTTTTTATATTCCATATCATACGTGACTCTATAACGCCACTCATGTGTATGCTGAATACCAACTTGTGGGTAAAGTGTCGTGTTTTTCACTAACACATTTCATGGAAAGTAATAATGGTAATGATAAAAAATATATGTGATATACATGAAATATGTACATTATTCAAGGAATATTTATAATTTTTAAAATATAATATATCAATTTATTTCATTCATTTTCACTCAAGGAAAAAGTGACAATGTCATTCATGGACTTGTGGACTACATGCTCCAATAAGCTATGTGATTCATTTTTCATCACCAAATTAGCAAAATGATATATATGAGTATATAATATTAAATATAATGGTATTCATGATATTATTATCACAATATAAATATAAAATATTTTATTACTCCATTTCATAACTATCATTGAAAATTTGAAATTGTACTCATTCGTACATACACCCTGCTATCTATATAATTGTATCATATCCCAGCTTTCATAATCATATTTTAGGATTGGTTTAAAAATTTAATTTTTTATAAATTATTCAAATATTTATTGATTATTATTATGAATATGATTAAATAATGACTATTTTGACCATATCCAACCTACCTAATTCATTTTTTACGGACAATATAAATACGGTCATAAAATCTAATGTTAACATAAGTTATTATGTAATTTTATATAAAATATTAAAATTTGAAATCAAAAAAAATATAATATTGAATAATTTTATGAAAAAATAAATCAATTAAAATATGATTATTATTCATGAATATAAGGACACTTGAGACAAGTATGACTCATGGTTAGGGTTTTCTCATCTCATTTTTATTTCTGTAATATATATTTCATATTAGACACTTATATTTTGTATATATAATTCCCATGAATACATTTTATTATTATTAAATATAATTTAATTGGGATTAACATATCCATTTGAGGATTTATATTTCATATCTTTTATAGTTTAAAAGTTACTAATGCACTATGGGATTTTATTATTAAACTTTTATATTTTAGAAATATATAATGTTATACAACAATATTATTTTATAAAGTGTATATATTACCCGATTGTCCTATTATATAATGAATCTATTAATATTAATGATATAATATTATTTATTAAATGTTATTTTTTCATAGGTATTATAATTATGTGTTACTAATGTGGAATTATTATTATGTATCATTCTCATCATTTATCAGGATTGTTTATAATTAAACATTAAATAATGAGATTTTATGATGCATATATCATGTAACATATGATTTTTTTGACATCCAGTTATTTCAAGAGAATAATTTTTTCACTTTAGTTTCCTTTCTCCACGTACCCTAATGATTAAAATAATTTATTATTGATAAATCATATTTCTGATAGAAATCTCTTTTTATTATAAATCTGTATTTTTTGAATCAATTTTTTAAATTATTTTAAATAAAAATTTCCAAAAGAAACATAAATATTTTATGGAAATATTTAAATTATATTAAAATCCTATTTAATATATTTTTAATGTTATTTTCAATTAAATTCCTTTTGAAAATGAATTTTTTCATAAAAAGATATTTACAAAATGAATAGTATATTTTCCTAAAAATGATTTAAATGGTATATTGATGGTATTTCCATTAATTAATGTCAAAACCCCATATTGTCAATTATTATTAATTTTATATATTTTAATTTATACCATCTTCATTAATTTTCTAGATCAAAAAATACGATTTCAATGAGATTATTATGAAACTCATTACATTTCCACAGGTTAATCATTTTCCCAAAATACTCACATGAAGATCATATCTTTTATATGGCTGATTATAATTATAGAATAATAACAATATTTTGTTTTAGTTTTAGAATGAAATATATATTTAATTTATTAATGTTGTGGTCAAATTACATTATATACTATGGGTGTGCCTAGATAAAACCATGTGAGACTTCTTTATCTTATATGTTGTGTTCACCTAGATAGTTTTATACTATAGTAGTTAATAATTGTGTTCCTTAGAGAATTATATTTTATGTTTTACATAAGGATATTCCAATTTTTAAAGGTTATATAAGGATTCAATATAGGTTTTTTATTATGATGTTCATAGATTCTAATATGTTTTGTCATTACTTATTATGTGTTTGTGATGATTTATTTCATTAATAATGTTGTCACATGGGTGATTATATTTAATTATTATGAGAATATCTATAAGGCCCCAGCCTTAAACCTTACTTAATCATGATTTATTACAAGATTACACATTGAGCATCTTTTCAGGATTAGAGTTTTAGAGAATTAGATCATAAAACATACATTACATTCCACATTTAAACAAAGTGGTTACATAAAAGACAGTATTCATTTTCCCATCAACCGAAACATATTTAAAATAAAACATGGATTCTTTCTTGACACTTCCTTGACACTACCATCATATCATGTACCAATCCCTTGACCTGAGAAAACATTTCAAAAACTTGGGATGAGCATAAAAAGCTCAGTAAGGGTTATAAAAAGTATGGAAAGGAAACATGAGTACATATATACATAATAGTGAAATCATACATTACCCATAAAACATAAGCACTTTACCATACCTCATAAAATCATGAATAAATCATAGAAATCATAATACATAAAGGTAACTTGAGGCATTCATAAAAATTTTACGTAGGGAGTAACCCTCTTGGTTATGTTTGGAATACCCATCACAGCATATTTCCTAAATCTCTTCTGAGAAACCATAACGTTTAACTCCTTTGTGTTACCCAATACATTGGAGATCTATATCGGGCTCACCCGCCCATAGTTTATCATGGAACCACCCGTATTCATAACAATGCTCAAGAACCATAACATAATCATAGAACAAAACTTAAGCATAAAGGAAAGATAATATTCCCACATTTCAATAACAATATAACATTTTATGTTATTGAAATAATGAATCTATTCTAAAAACCATTTTCAAACCCATTTAAAACATTTAATAAAGAGATTATTAAATCAAAGTGTACCATACCACATTGAAGCTTTTATCATTTTAAACCATTAATATCAATATAAATAAAACCTTAACACCATTTTGAAAACGTGGATATCAATGAGAAATATTTATAATAATAAATCATTAAAACATTTAAAACGATATTTTAGTAAAAGGGGTTTTAACAAAATGAGAGACACATCAATACAATAATTGAGGAATAACATTTAATAAAAACTTTATAATATCATAAGAATAAATGGATTCATGATATAATATTCCAAATGACATTATATACACCATATAAGAGTGAATTGGTGCATAACAACAATGACGTCTCAATGGAAATGTAAATTCAGATGAAATCCATTATAAAGATGGTATCCTTAAATTAAGGATAAATAAATCTCATAATTATGTGAGACAAATATAAATACACCAAATAAGTGGATATTAAGTGTAGAATAATCAACGATCATTCACACATATTCAGAGGATGACATATTCAATAACTACAAGTTGAACCCAAAGAAATCGAAATTGGGTTAAGAAGTTCCCTTGACAGCCTAACGATGTCACATCAAATTTTAAAAAAAAGAGTTGATGAGATAGATAAAGGGTATCTCATCACTTGGATATAAAATTTATGGAAATAAGGATATATAAGAACATATCCCCATATAATAAGATGAAAATTAAAAGACATAACAAAATATGTCTTTTAAAAAGAGGAGGGTGAAAGGTTCCCCTACCGATTTGGGTAACTTTCGAAACGTACCCCCATGAAAGAATGACTATACATCATTGATGTAAATACTCATAAACGAAAGTATTTTACACAAAGACTAGAATAATGGGATGTACATACACCACTGGAAAAGAAATATTGGAATATGTAGCACGAATCTCACGAAAACACAAAGTGAGATAAAAATCCCCATACGAAATTTCGGCAGCCTAACGGCACCAATTGAATCTTCCAAAATGGATTGATGAGAGAAAATAGGGTCTCTCATCGTATGAAAATAAAAATTAATGTAATATTAGTATAAAAGAACATCCCAATCATAAGAAATATGAGCTTAAAAGCAATGACATAGAAGAGAGTACTTAAAAAGAAAGAGAGGGGTAGGATCCCTTACGTCGGGTCCGACCTGACTCAATCGTTCTTTAACCTCCTGAATAATAAAATTGAGTTAATTTCTAATTTCTTAAGAACCTTTTTCAATTTCATTATTCCTTTTATATCACTTACTACCATGCAATGAACACTATGTAATTATTTAAGTTAATAATGGTCATTTTGTAGATCATTGCAACATGAGTCAAAAAAATAAACTCATTATAATTACAAGTTGTTCATGTGTTAAAATATATATTATATCCAGAATTATATTAATTATTTAGATATCATATATATAATATATATCCATTATATACATGCATTTATAATGTTACATAATATTTAGAGGTATGAAATGAAATGCAACGTTCATGGAGACGGTAAGACGTACGTACGCATGAACGCTACTTCCATTTCTAATTATTATTTAATGGAATTAAAAAATTATTATACATAATAGTATTATAATTACAGTATGGTGTCATATATAATATCATGAAATTTATCCTTTATATGTACCACATATGGTATTAACGAGTCAAATCACTTTGAGGGGTGGTAGTCCCCACTTCCTAAAAAGAAGATATCGCGTTTAACCATAATGGAAACCATAAACATAGGAAATAAATGAAAAATACTGAAGCTTATGTAAAACATAAACATATTATATATCATATATAAATATAGTGACATCTTAATGGCCACATTTGAGGGTGTTAAATGAATATTGAACAATCATCATTTCGTGAGGCAGAAATTCATCATCCACAGAAACAGTATGTTCATTAACCATTAGATGTAGGTGTGTGTAAGTGTATCTAGAATACTTCCCATAAAAACATCCTAGTATATTTAAGATAATATATTTGTTACAAAATAAATGAATAAAAAGAGTTTAGGGGGTTGGCGAAAAAAAATAAAACAAAAAACACAAGTGAATACATTACCTTAAAATTGGGTATCTTTCTATGATTTGAGCTCAAATGCTTCCTCGGGAATCCTTATACCCAAATTGAGTCTTCTAGGAGTAAGAGAGGGAAGTGGAGAGAAAAAATTATCCGGGGATGGCAGAGCCAAAGGCTTGATATGTGTGGGTAATGTGGTAGAGATGGGGGCCTTTTATAAGAGTAGAGGAGGGGCACTCTTGGAAAGTTACAAAATGTTACTTTATTTTCAAATGAGTTTCGGATTTTAAAGGTCACACATTGAGGTATTTAGAGGATAAGGTGGTAATGGTTCGAAATATACTCATAAAATTGTACTTTGACAAGTGTATGTTATAGATTTAACATTATCTTTTCATTTTATTTAAATCCTTTATTAATGAGGTAATTGCTGCATCATAATGATGTCATAAATAATTTAATTTATTTAATGTCTAAATAATTTTCAAAAAAAATATAATGATGGATTAAATATTTTTTTCTTTCTAATTAATATTTATAGTCTAAAATATTACTTGAATTACCCCATTTAAAAATTATTTTCGTAAAACAACCCATGCTTGTGACATTTTTATTTTAACTTTAAATAAAAAGTTATTTTTGTCATTTTCAAACCAAAGTGGCTCCATGGGGTCCCCAAGATGATCATGGATTGTCTTGGTCGGCCATGACACATCCAATGATGGTAGGACATGTGTATAGGTCATTTCATATTATTAAAACATTAGTTTTACCTTAAATTACACTAATTACCTCTAATCGAGATTAAAACTTAAAGGTTTCTATTCACCAAAAAATTATTTTAATCCCATTGAACCACATTTTACATTCTAATTACAACCATGTATGTCGGATTTTTTAAATTCAAATCACATATGTGGTAATGTTTCATTTAAATGAAAAATCAGTTTTTAACCCACCACTTAGTGGTTTCACTATTCATCAAAAATTGACGTTTTTTAGAAAAATACCAAAAATTCACCCTAAGCTATATTTGATATTCTGAAATCAAAAATGATATTTATTTTAGAAAATTCAATAAATATATGTTGCATTAATTAATTTAATAATTAATTCGCACTGTCAAAACAAATAGTGTGTTTTTTAGAAACAATATCTATTAAAAGATTGACACTAGTTTAAGTCCGATTTCAAAGTGAAATTAATTCCAATGACTACCATTAGATTAAATGGTAAAAATATATTATAAATACACTCTAATATAAATTAATAATATAATCTATCCATATAAATAAATCAGATTAAAAAGAGGTTTTGAATTAAAATGCAACATTTTCTATAACATTGATCTTTAGCGAAAAAATCACAAAATTTTTACAAAAAGTAAATTTTGATGTCCAGATTCTAAAGAAGGATTTTATTTTGTCAAATACAACATATAAAATTGTCAAAAGTATATTTAAAAAGGGTTCTCCCTTAGAAGGCAGTTAATCGTCCTTTTAATTAATATTAGAAGATTTATGCTTAAAATTGGATTCATTTGCAATTTAAGCCTCCAACATTTATTGGATAAAAGTAAAAATATTTGACAAACATATATAATGATTTTGTAGTTAGTTCCGTTCATTCCCAAAATTATAACGGCTAGGCGTTAACTACCTTTTGAACTAATATTAGTTTCTTATTAGAGTGTAACGTAAGATTTCTAAGAAACTTGTTGTTGTGTATTAGGTACACCCTCGAGAATAGAATTCCCTTTAAATTAATATTAATATTTTTTTCAAAAATATGGATAAATAATAAAATGTCATATTCATTATTTACCTGGGTTTTTACATCATTTCACCCTTTTGGGAATTGAGTCCTCTCAATTTTAATGTTGGGCTTGGAAGCTTCATTTAAAATCCCACATCGGAACAAGAGATAGTAAAACAACCACTTTAATATAATGGGAGATAAGTACAAATGTCACATGAGTTAACCCATACTAGGATTCCAAGTATGAAAATATAGATATTGAGGAGAAAAAAAGGGTCATATTCTGATATAAAGAGATAGTAAACATGTCTAGGAGAAAGTTAACAATAAGAAAATCACACACTTGTGATGGGTTAAATGGTATTTGATTCCCCAGTAAGAAAAATTAACAGACAACATTTTTTTTATGTTACTTTTCATTGAAGAATTTATTTATGAGCTTAACTAAAACATTAGGAAGCATACTTAATTGTCACGTTGACTTTCAACATTTACTATAATTCTTACACGAACTCATATTTTCTCCAAAAGATGAGTATTTAGGATGAAATTTTCACATTAAGAGAGCTATAATCATCTTCTAGAGAATCACCTAATCCAAAAAATAGAACAATATACTTCCCATGTCTTTAGAACTTAACCAAAACTAAAACCCAATGTTCAACAAACACCATTCAATAAACATATATCCATATAATTCTACCAATTAAACCAAACTATGATTGAAACCCAATTCTCTGAAGGATTTAATCACATAGTCTCCTAAGATAAATTTAAACAGTTTTCTCCAAAATAACATCAGTTAATCTTACAGTCTCATACTGAAAAGTAATTAAACTAATCACATATACTCCATGATAGGCTAATCATTTCCATTGATAACAAAAACAAATAAACTTACTTTTAATTCATAAAATCATCTAACTAAAAAGAATCATTCAAACTAACAAAGGATTTCGCGTAGTCTAGTGGTAGGCGATAAATACCAGCTTCACTTTTGTTGTGGGTTCGATTCCCATAGCTTCGTCCTACGAGATGGGTTGTCACATGGCCTGCATGTTGTCCCTTTCAAAAAACTATATAATTTTATAACATTCTCAAAAAGATATAAATTCATCATAAATAACTATAACATATTTTAACCACAAATGTTATCCGATAACTTCCATTTTGCAACCCAAAATTTATTAACCGGTAATTGCCTCAAATTCAAGGATCATATAAACCCAAATGGTTCTTTATAACTACATCCACAAAAGAAAGGATAATTATTCCTTGAATAAAATTTTCGTATATCAAACATCAGGGTTACTATAACAAGTCTTCTAATGTAACCCCATCATCAAAAGAGACTTAATACATCTAAGAATTTCACCAGCCGATAATCTACCATAACTCTTGAATCCTTTATATGATGACTTCTTAATCATTCAAAACTCTTCATGATCCATTAGCCATTCCTTTTCAACTTATTCTGAAATACTTCTTTCCTACAATCAAAATCATGAATCATATCCAAATAATTCAATAATTGGAAAACATATGTTAAGAAATAATCCATACCATTCATTCTCCATTGTCAGTTTCTTCATCTCAATTGGAATGGAATTAGGTATTTGTAAATGAATATTTCTACGATCATGGTGACCCCATTCCTGAAACTTCTTCGTAGGACATGTGTTTTCATAATGACCATGCACACCACATTTAAAAAATTCAATTGATCCTTCAGAAAGAACTTCTTTCCCTTTCCAAGAGTCAACTAGATGCTCCATTTTTCCATGGCAGGTTCTTGCTTTATGACCTAAATGTCCACATTTATAGCATCTTTATGTCCCTTTGAATCATTTTCCTATGTGTTTCTTTCCACATATTTGACACATAGGTTTTTGAACACACTTACCTTTATGATTATTACCTGAATTTCCATAGGGATTTGATTCTTGCATACACGATGCCTTATAAAAATCACTAAGGTTAAGGTGGTCAATCATGACTCCATATAGTTGGTTGAGGATAACCACAAGAGTTCTCATTGAAGCTCCCATATCATTCAGTTGTTATTTCATAAAACCGTCAAAATTATTTCAAATCCAATGTTACTTTGGTGCCTGCTAGATCCATCAATTTACAAAAACAAAAAAGTTCAGTGTGATTATATCAGTAAAATAATCAAATAAAAAAGAGGGATATAAACACCAAGATATACTTATCCAAGTTATCTCAAACTCATTCTAACTTTCAAAAAAAAAACGATGAGTCGATCTATTATACTAACCGTTGTGGTTATACGCAACTTGTCACTTTTTCTTAAACCACACTCTAACCTCTAAAGTTATCTAAATTGACCTCTAATACCGACTATAAGGCCACAAAATTAAACCTTAATTAATCTTGAGTTATTAAAAGATTACACATTGAGGATCATTTCAGGTTTATTGTTTTAGAGAATTATATCATTAAACTTTAATTACATTCCACATTTGAACAATGTTTTTACATAAAAGATAGTATTCATTTTCCCATCAACGGAAAAATATTTAAAATAAAACATGGATTCTTTCTTGACACTTCCTTGACACTATCATCATATCATGTACCAATCCCTTCACCTGAGAAAAAATTTCAAAAACTTGGGATGAGCATAAAAATATTAGTAAGGGTTATAAAAAGTATGGAAAGAAAACATGAGTACATATATACATAATAATGAAATAATGCTTTACCCGTAAAATAGAAGCACTTTAACATACCTCATAAAATCATGAATAAATCATAGAAATCATAAGAAATAAAGGTATGTTGTGGAATTCATAAAATTCTTACGTAGGGAGTAACACACTTGGTTATGTTTGGAATACCCATCATAGCATATTCCATACATCTCTTCGGAGAAACCTTAACGTTTAACTCCTTCGTGTTACCCAATGCATTGGAGAGCTATATCAGGCTCACTCGCCCTTATTTTATCACGGAACCACCCATCATCATAACAACGTACAAGAACCATAACATAATCATAGCACATAACTTAATAATAAAGAAAGATAATATTCCCACATTGCAAAAAAAATATAACATTTTAATATATTGAAATAATGAATCCATTCTAAAAACCATTTTCAAAACCATATAAAACATTTATTTAAGTGATTTTTAAATCAAAGTGTCCCATACACATTGAAGCTTTTAACATTTTAAACCATTACTATCCATATAAATAAATCATTAAAACCATTTTGAAAACATGGATATTAATGAGAAATATTTATATTAATAAATCATTAAATCATTTAAAACGATATTTTAGTTAAAGGGTTCTTAAAAAATATGAGAGACACTTGAATTCAATAATTGAGGAATAATATTTAATCAAAACATTATAATATCAGGAGAATAAAGGGATTCATGATATAATATTCCAAATGACAGTATATATACCATATAAGAGTGAATTGGTGCATAACAACAATGAAGTCTCAATGGAAATTTAAATTGAGATGAAATCCATTATAAAGATGGTATCCTTAAATTAAGGATAAATTAATCTCATAATTATGTGAGAAAAATATAAATACACCCAATATGAGTGGATATTAATTTTAAAATAATCAAAGGTCATTAACACATATTCAAAGGATGACATATTCAATAACTACATGTTGAACCCAAAGAAATCGAAATTAGGTTAAGAAGTTCCCTTGACAGCCTAACGACGTCACATCAAATTTTATAAAAAGAGTTGATGATATAGATAAAGGATATCTCATAAATTGGACATAAAATTTATGGCAATAAGGATATATAAGAACATATCCCCACATAATAAGATGAAAATTTATAGACATAACAAAATTAGTCTTTTAAAAAGAGGAGGGTGAAAGGTTCCCTTACCGATTTGGGTAACATTCAAAATGTACCCCAATGAAAGAAGGACTATAAAACATTGATGTAAATACTCATAAAATAAATTATGTTAAACAAAGAGTAGAATAATGGGCAGTACATACACCACTAAAAAGGAAATATTGGAACATGTAGCATGAATCTCACGAAAACACAAAGTGAGATAAAAAGCCCCTTACGAAATTTCGGCATCCTAATGTCGCCAATTAAAACATCTAAAATGGATTGATGAGATAATTAGGGTCTCTCATCATATGAACATAAAAATTAAATTATGAGTAATATAAAATAATATCCCAATCATAAGAAAGATGATCTTAAAAGGAATGACATAAAAGAGTGTACTTGAAAATAAAGAGAGGGGTAGGATCCCATACCTCGGGTCCGACTTGACTCGATCATTCTTTAACCTCATGAATAATAAGCTTGAGATAATTTATACATTCTTAAGAACCTTTTTCATGTTCATTAGTAATTTTATATCACTTACTACCATGCTATGAACACTATGTAATTATTTAAGTTAATAATGGTCGTTTTGTAGATCATTGCTACTTGAGTCAAAAAAATAAACACTTTATAATTACAAGTTGTTCATGTGGTAAAATATATATTATATCCATAATTATATTCATTTTTTATATCATATATATCATATATATCCATTATATACATGCATTTATAATGTTACATAATAATTAGAGGTAAGAAATGAAACGCGCCGTTCATGGAGACGGTAAGTCGAACGTACGAATGAACACTACTTCATTTATATTTATTATTTAATGGAATTAAAACATAATGATACATAATAGTATTATAATTCCAGTATGGTATCATATATAATATCATTAAATTTAACCTTTATACGTACCACATATGGTATTAACGAATCAAATCATTTTTTGGGGGCGGTAGTCCACATTTCCTAAAATGAAGATATCACGTTTTACCATAATGGAAACCATAAAGGTATGCCATAAATGAAAAATACAGAATATTAAGTAAAAACTAAACATATTATATATCATATATAAATATATTTACATTTTAATGGCCACCTTTGAGGGTGTTAAAAGAATATTGAACAATCATGGTTTCATGAGGCAGAAATTCACCATCTACAGAAACAATATGTTCTTCAGCCATTAGATGTAGGTGTGTATAATTGTAGCTCGAATACTTCTTATAACAACATCCTAGTATATTGAAGATACTGGATTTGTTACTAAAGAAATGAATAAAATAATTTAGGGGGTTGGATAAGAAAAATAAAACAAAAGAACACAAGTGAAGACATTGCCTTAAAATCGAGAATCTCTCTTTGATTTGAGCTCAAAGGATTCCTTGGGAAGACTTCTGCCCAATATGAAGATTCTAGGAGTAAGAGAGGGACGTGGAGAGACAAAATGATCAGGGTTTGGCCGAGCCAAAGGCTTGAGAGGTGTGGGTAAGGTGGTAGAGGTTGGGGCCTCTTATAATAGGAGAGGAGGGGCACTTTTGGAATGATACAAAATGTTACGTTATTTTCAAATGAGTTTCGGATTTTAAAGGTCCCAAATTGATGTATTTCTAGGATAAGGTTGTAAGGGTTAGAAATATACTCATAAAACAGGTCATTGACAAGTGTAAGTTATTGTTTTAACATTATCTTTTCATTTTTTTAAATCCTTTATTAATGAGGTAATTGCTGCATTATCATGATGTCATAAATAATTTAATTTAATTATTGTCTAATAATTATAAAATAAATTTCATGATGTAGGAAATAATTTTATATTTATAATGAATATTTATAGTCTAAAATATGACTTTTATAACCCCATTTAAAAATTGTTTTAGTAAAACAACTCATGCTTGTGACATTTTTATTTTAACTTTAAATTAAAAGTTATTTTTGTCATTTTTCAACCAAAGTTGATCCATGGGGTCCCCAATTTGACCCATGGATTTTCTTGGTTGGACATTACACATCCAATGAGGGTAGGACATGTGTCTAGGTCATTTCATATTATTAAAACATTATTTTTACCTTAAATTACACTAATTACCTTTAATCGCGATTAAAACATAAAAGTTACTATTCACTAAAAAATTATTTTAATCCCATTGAACCAAATTTTACATCCTAATGAAAACCATGTATGTAGGATTTTTGAAATTCAAATCACAGAAGTGGTAATGTTTCATTTAAACGAAAAATCATTTTTTAAACTACCACATAGTTGTTTCACTATTCATCAAAAATTGCAGTTTTTTATAAAAATACCAAAACTTCACCCTAAGCTATATTTGATATTTCTAATTCAAAAATGATGTCTATATTACAAAATTCAAATCATATATTTTGCATTAATTAATTTAATAATTAATTCCCGTTGTCAAAACAAATAGCGTGTTTTTAAGAAACAATATCTATTAAAAGATTGACAGTAGTTTAAGTCCAATTTCAATGTGAAATTAATTCCAATGACCACCATTAGATTAAATGGTAAAAATATATTCTAAATAAACTCTAATATAAATTAAAAATATAATATATCCATATAAATAAATCATATTAAAAAGAGGTTTTGATTTAAAATGCAACATTTTCAATTAAAATGATCTTTATCAGAATATTCACAAAATTTTACACAAAGTAAATTTTGATGTCCAGATTCTAAAGAAGGATTTTATTTTGTCAAATACAACATTTAAAATTGTCAAAAGTATATTTAAAAAGGCTTCCCCCTCAAAAGGCGGTTAATCGACCTTTTAAAGTATATTAGAAGATTTATGCTTAAAATTGGATTCATTTTCATTTTAGGCCTCCAACATTTATTGGATAATGTAATAATATTTGACAACCATATGTAATTATTTTGTAGTTATTTCCGTTCATTCCCTCCATTATAATGGCTAGGCATTAACTACCTTTTAAAATAATATTATTTTATTATTAGAGTGTAACGTAAGATTTATAAGAAACTCGTTGTTGTGTATTGGGTACGTCCTCGAGCATAGAATTCCCTTTAATGTTATATTAATATATTATTCAAAAATATGTATAAATTTGAAAATGTAATATTCTTTATTTACCTGGGGTGTTACAATATCCCATGTGAAATCCTTATTCGATGATTTCTTAATTAATGATCTAGGTATTTCTGGTTATGAATATTATTATTCTATACTCCTGAAATATCATGGAGATATATTTATTAATTCATTGATCATTGAAATTAATAACTAATTAAAATAACATACTATCCAGGATTTCACGCAACTCAGCCAGATTGCGTGCCGAACACTCCGATTCCTTGCACTGCATCCTGATTTCGTCTAACTCCCGAAAAATTCGAGATGGCTGTAGACCGAGTCAATGAGGGGGAAGTCGTTGCCCGTAGGATAGAAATAGCGATGAACGAGGAGCTATATGGGGCCAAGCTGATCGTCTCCAACAATATCACCATATTCAATCTGCTGACTACATCCCAAAAAGAATATCCCTTGTCGGAAAACCTCCCGCTCTGGAATTTTGGCATCCTGGAGGTGGTACCACTGCCGGGCTTCGAGGTGGACACACCGCGGTCCTGGGTGACTCGGGAGGACGAACTTCCTCTCTAAAACATCACCAACAACGACTGTCCTGCCAGGGAAACTAGACACATGGATGTATATGTACTGAACCCGAGGACTAGAACCATTACCGGGGACGAGCCTGTGGCGGAGGATTCTTTGTCCCTATATGCGAGCACGTTCCGTCAGAGCATCACTGATGACACGAAGGGCTGGCTGAAGGATTGGGACCTACGGTCCGGGGCTAACTTCACCAGCGAATGGGCCTGGGCGTTCTGGGTTCGCCATACCTGCGACCAGTTCGGAGATGAACTGCGGTCTATCGGCCTGTTCGAGGCGGTATGGACATCGTAGTTCCATTTCCACCGTCAGCCAGAACTCGGACCGGAGATATTCACCTGGTGGTCTCCTGACACCAACATGTTCCAACTTCATCATGGGGAAGTCGGCGTCAGTCTCTGGGACGTTCACTGTATCGGCGGTATCCCACTGAAGGGTTACCAATACGACGAGTTCGTTCCTCCAAAGAACACCTGGGGAGACAGGTCGCAGACGCCTATGCTGACATGGCACCTGCTGCGGCTAGCCAAGGAGAGGCTGGGGGTCAAGTACTTCCTGAAGGACATCGCCTACAAGGGCTGGTTCAGCCTGTTCCTTGAGAAGGATACCGCCGTCAAGATGTCGGGATGGGCCAAACGGTTCCCAAACCCAACTCAGAGGAGCAAGGATGGGTCATACTGGAAGACCCTGGAGGCAGGGCAATACCAATCATGGGGCTACCGCGTCATTGAGGTCCGAGACCCGAACATCCGGTATGCCGAGTTCCTTGCCGCCTTCCTGAGCGGGTGGCTCATGCCGGTGCGAGACGTGAGGATTGGAATCCGCCCAGCGACTTTGTTCATGGAGGGCTCCATGTCCGCCATCAAACGGTTCATCTTGGGTGTCCCCATGCTGGTCATGCTGTATACCATTCTGGGGTGCATCTCACGAGGGGGGTCTCCTCAGAGAGTCTGTGGTCCTTTTACGATCTTCCATGGCTAGGTGGCGGCTCATCTCGGCGGGTATACTTTCCCAAATGTCGTCCGTCCTCTGGGAAATGTCTTGCGACCGTCCTTGCTAAACCCTGCAGGGGTGGATCCATTGACGCTCAACGAGGAGGGTGTGAGGATCCGCATTGGTAACCATGACAACTTCAACTTTAGCCTGTTCCCCACCCCGGTTGGCCAACTGGTGGACAACGGGCGAGGCTCTCTGGAACAGCAGGAATACTTCCAGAGCATTTGGGGCGGGGTGCTCGTGGCTCGGATCGACGGGAAGGTCATCTGTGAGCCGTACGTGCCATCCCGATTCTCCAGGCAGTTCGGGTGCCTCCAGCGAATGCCGAAGAAGGTATTCACGACTGTCTGGCATGAGAAGAATCCATGTGTCCTACACCAGATGTGGTTGATGTTTACCACCATCGGCTCTGGCAACATCGTTACTCTCCCTCCCACCGGGGTCGATGCCGGCCTAGAAACCGAATATGCCGAAAAATGGACCATTGCATACCCTGAGGGGCTATTACGCAAGCACGTCCGGCAACTCGAGGTTACTCACGCGGAAACCGGGCGACAGGAAAGGAGGGAAGGTGCCATCGGAAGGGGAGAACCAAGGGCACGTTAGGCAGTGAGGCCTGTGCAGGATGGGACTTCAGGAGCGGGAACATCACATGGTGCTGCCACGTCCTCGTTACCCACAGGGGGTCACATGAGGCGTCGAGGGAACTGCCTGGGAAGTAGATAAGATATCTGCTTGAACCTTCTCAAGACGCAATTCTCCCGGCACTGTGGTCGGCCTGGATGACCCTGCGTCAATCACTGAGCTTCGAAGCCATCTGGCAGAAGATAATGCAGAACGGGATCCAATTGCCGGAGGTCAGACTCGTTCGGATTACCGACCGAGTGAGCTTCCATCGGCGGCATGCAAATCTGACGGCCATGGACACATACGCACGCCAAAGGGGGCGGCGTGCGGAGCCAACATTCCTAGTGAAAGTGATGCTCGGCCAAGAGCATGATCCTAAAGCGATACCGCCGGGAGAAGGCGACAGTGATGAAGAGCCGGAGGGGGAGGAGGAAACCGGAGAGGACGAAGGAGAGGGAGAAGATGAAGAAGAGGAACTCAAAGGTGAAGATTCGGAAGGGGCGACCTACCAAGGGAGTCTCCGAGAGAGCGGCGAGATTGACAACTCTGATCTCGACATAACCGAGATTATCTAGGTTTGTCACTATCTTCATTCATTTCCCTCATTCATCCATTCTACTCTCCAACTTCTAACTCAAATCACCATCCCACTCAGGAGCAACTGAGCGGTGGACGAGCGTCCCCACCAGAGGAAGGAGGAGAGGAACCAGTGGGACATGATGGGGATCCGACACCCATCATTGAATTAACCAGCACAGATGGGTCTCCCATTATGGTGGCTCCTGCAGTGGCCAGAACATTGGGGACCGACGCTCTGGATTCCTGTAAGTCTCACGCTTCACTACTGGTGCTTGGTGTCAAAAGATCCCGTCTGACTAGCGTATGCCCTGCGCAGTGATATCAACACTGGTGGCACCTAAGGATGTGGAGCCCAGGCCATCTGCGAGTGGACCAGCGACGGACATACCACCTCACTCGGATCATGCTCTCTACACTGAGTCGGCCCCGACAATAGATGAACAGAGGGCGGCGGACATCAGCGACGCTGTTCCCGGAACGCGGTCGGAAGCTGGTGGAGGCATCATTGCTTCTTGAGCGAGGGAAGGTCGCCCGGACGTCGAGGATTCTATTCCTCATGAAGACAACCCTGGGGTGGATCCTGCTGCCGATCTGCTGGCGGCCATCCCCATATACCGACCTGCTGACCCCGAGGAGATTGATGACTCAGACTTAGAGGTAGCTGAGGAGAGACGGATGACACGGCGCAAGGGGTGGAAGTGTATCTAGCGCTTTCTCAGGCATCCCCATTCCGATTGGCTGAGGCGGATGGGATCACTTCAGACTTGGTTGTGCTTCCTGTGCGCCGGAGGGGATGATGCTCAGCGCCTTCATCTGACGGTCCATGATTACATGGCCGAGAAGATGCGCGAGAGCAGCCGGAGCACCGACATTTCCCAGTGCCAGGAAGGATTGATGAGCGCTCAAGCACTGCTGAGGGCGGAGCATGAAGTCCGGCACCTCGAAGGGCAGGCGGCAGATAAAGAGGTCTTTATCGCATCATGCTCTGAGCTCGTGGAGTAACTAACCGCCCAGCTGGCTGATGCCCAGAAACAACTGGTGGACGCGAGTCACCAGATGACCGTGCTTCGAAGTGAGCGAGCACAAGCATAAGTTAGGGTTGATGAGCTGTGCTCTGCGGTGGCCAATGAGGAGAGAGTCTTCGAAGAGCGAAAAGTGGTCCTCGAGGCTACCAGCCAGAGGGTAGAATCGAGGGAAAGATCGATTCAGGACGCTAAACCCCTAGGGCTTTGTTTTCGCCATCTCATGAACTTTTTTCTTGTACTTCTCATCGTCTCAATACAATATATGGCCAAATACACTCTTTTGTACCCTTGGTTTAATTCTCTCATCCATATCTTTGAAATGAATAACAACTCACCACTAGGATCCTGTGGGACATGCCCAACGAAAGAAGAAACAGATGCTTGTACCATCATTCCGTTCAACTGTGGGGCATTGGCCAAGCTTCAGGCGTCCAAAATCGGGCCTAGACTTTTGAAGAGACCTTGGGCCGATTGATGTGTCGACTTCTCAATGTGCCTTGTCAAACGAGCGGGGAAATGCCGGGGGCATTGAAATCCATCCGAACACAGGGGGATGGATGGAAAGGGTGCATCACACTACCCAAATTCGGAACCTAATGGGGCGCAACCATGGAGGATAACTGTCAACCTTGGTGGGAACACATCATCCAGATCACGTTGGCCCGGGATGGGAGGACAATAAATTAGGGCTGACCACTGGCCATGTTCACAGCACGGGGCCTAACTCAAATATCGTTGATCATTTTTCCGGAACGTTGGCCCATGATAGTAGGTGGACCATAGGTTGAGCATCCATACTGTTTGGGGGTCCCGTCAAACATGACCAGTTTTGTGGAACGTTGGCCCAGGACAGTAGGCGGACCATAGGTCAAGCATCCATATTGTTAGGGGGTCCCATCAAACGCGAAAGGAAATGAGGGCCCGAATAAGGGGGAACGCAAAGCGAGGGAGGTGGAGTGGTGGATTGTTCGAGCAGAGTCCAACACTCTCGATATTGCACCACCAGGGAGAAGGCGCATTAGGCGGATGTACCAACCTGATCACGGGTCGTCCCAATTTCCAGGAAGGACCTCTTTTGTGAGAGAACTGCCGCTTCCCATCATTACCATGGGGAATCCCGAACATGCTCGGGGTCGGTATCATGATTACACCATTTCTCATGAAGTCGGGTCGAGGGGCCGACAATAAAGAAGGATGGTGTTCAGCTATCCCTGGGGCTGGACCCAAGACGAAACGTCCGGGTGGTCCTACGTATCCCATGAGGATGAGAATCAAGCCATACGTATTTCTGAAAATACAGTTTAACGTCGCGATGGACGAAATACAGTTTAACGTCATGCGGGACGGAATACAGTTTAACGTCATGCGGGACGAAATACAGTTTAACGTCATGCGGGACGCAATACAGTTTAACGTCATGCGGGACGAAATATGGGTCTTAGTTTTAGGTCTTAGATCTCAGACCATGAGGATCTTCATTTTAGGTCTTAGAGCTCGGATAATGAGGATCTTAGTTTTAGGTCTTATAGCTCGAACCATGAGGAAAGGGGAGAAACAGAAACATGGCTAGGCGGCTACAAAAAACCTGACATGAAGGAGGACCTAAGCCCTACATAACATGTGCTCTCCGGGGCAACGCTCGAATCGAGGGACTGAACACGGAGGTAGGCTGGACCCACGGGGAAGTGCCCCATGGATTCCTACATATCTCATAAGGATGAGAATCAATCCATACATAGATCTGAAAATGACATGGTAAGATACTAGTGCCAAAGAAAAAGGGGAGTGCGGGTGTGGCCCTTGCACTTAAAGGAGAGGAATTTGATAAATCTTATTTGTCCTTTAAGGTGAGTGGGGTTTTTTTTGTGAAGCGACAGACCTAGAGTAGAAGGCCATAGTGTCGCCACATGCATCAAGCTGTGATAGGCGTTGAAAAATGGCATGGCATAAGACCAATACCCAACGTGATGTCCTCTACAACGAGGTCACCACAATGCAGTTCCGTTTTTCGTCGTGCGGCCAGGACGATAATGTCACAGTTTAGGGTCGTGTGGCAGGACCAACATCACAATTTAGGGTCATCTGGTTTGGACCAACAACACAGTTTAAGGTCATATGGTTTAGACCAACAACGCAGTTTAAGGTCATATGATTTTGACCAACAACATAGTTTAAGGTCATAAGGTTTGGACCAACAACACAGTTTAAGGTCATAAGGTTTGGATCAACAACACAGTTTAAGGTCGTATGGTTTGGACCAACAACACAGTTTAAGGTCATAAGGTTTGTACCAACAACATAGTTTAAGGTCGTTTGGTTTGGACCAACAACACAGTTTAAGGTCATATTGTTTGGACCAACAACACAGTTTAAGGTCCTATGGTTTGGACCAACAACACAGTTTAAGGTCGTATGGTTTGGACCAACAACACAGTTTAAGGTCGTATGATTTGGACCAACAATACAGTTTAAGGTCATAAGGTTTGGACCGACAACACAGTTTAAGGTCATATGGTTTGGACCAACAACACAGTTTAAGGTCATAAGGTTTGGACCAACAACACAGTTTAAGTTCATAAGGTTTGGACCAACAACATAGTTTATGGTCATAAGGTTTGGACCAACAACACAGTTTAAGGTCATATGGTTTGGACCAACAACACAGTTTAAGGTCATATGGTTTGGACCAACAACACAGTTTAAGGTCATATGGTTTGGACCAACAACATAGTTTAAGGTCATAAGGTTTGGACCAGCAACAAAGTTTAAGGTCATAAGGGTTGGACCAACAACACAGTTTAAGGTCGTATGGTTTGGACCAACAACACGGTTTAAGGTCCTATGGTTTGGACAAACAACACAGTTTAATGTCATATGGTTTGGACTAACAACACAGTTTGAGGTCATAAGGTTTTGACCAACAACACAGTTTAAGGTCATAAGGTTTGGACCAAAAACACAGTTTAAGGTCATAAGGATTGGACCAACAACACAGTTTAAGGTCATAAGGTTTGGACCAACAACATAGTTTAAGGTCATATGGTTTGGACCAACAACACAGTTTAAGGTCATATGGTTTGGACCAACAACACAGTTTAAGGTCATATGGTTTGGACCAATAAAGAGAGGAGCCTCGGGAAAAGGAGCCTAACAGGGTTCAACAATCAGGGAGGGGTAGAAAATGCTAGCTCCCATCTATGCTGGGGCCGAAACGCAATGTCTGGGCGACTCCTCACTCCCCTAAGGGGATGAAGGTCACGTTTCACACGACCCGTAAAGAAGACACCCAAGCACATACTCTGGCGCTCAGACCGTGGGAGACCCGAGAGACACCGTTATGCAGCTCGGTCTGTCTGATATGAAGGGGTGTACTGAGGGTTAGTACAAGGATTGTCGAGATTCCACCTTGGAACGGCGGGGCGGAAAATGACATGAACCATGCCACCAACATTTAGGGCCTGGGGAACCGGCATGACGACAGAGGACGACTGTTGACCATGTTCGCAACACAACATCCCGTCGTGTTAGACATGGGGACAAACAAATGAGCATCAACTGCTGACAATGTTTGCAATGCGGGATTTGTATCAATTTGTTGTCTGAAACCCTCGGGGGCGTTGGCCCATGGTGGTAGGAGAGCCCTTGGGAGTTGTTTCCAGGATGTTCTTGGGGGTCCCTCCAGATATGAAAGATGACAGGGGCCTGAATGAAGGGGAACATGAAGCTTGGCAAGTGGCTGGAACTTTCCTAATTCGAATATGGCACACCTAGGTTTATACCAGAGTAATTTGAGCACATCAGCAGACCACTGGAAAGGTTCAGAGGGCTCAGTCCGAGAGCGGCCAAGATATGCTGGATCCCCAGTCAAAAGAGGGGGCGTAATGCCAAACACCCTAGGCACTGAGAGATCGTGGGATCTCCTAAGAGATAGGGATGGACCTGACATCTAGGTGTTCAGGCGGTCCTACATATCCCATTAGGATGGGAATCAAGCCACACGTAGTTCTTGATATGCGTCTTTAAACGTCGTTGGACAGAGGAGGGATAAACCCTGAGGAAAGGGTGCGCGGGGTGCAGCTATTGAAAACCCGAAGTGAATGGGGAAATAATCTCACACCACGCCACACGACCCTATGATCGAAGTCCCAAAGGCGAAACAGACGCGACAACGGACCTCAAGCTGGACCCCAAAGACGAAAGGTCTGGGCGTTCCTAGGTATCCCATTAGGATGGGAATCAAGATAGACATAGTTTTGGCAACACAGTTTAACGTCATGTTGGATGGAATATAGATCTTAGTTTTAGGTCTTACAACTCGGACCGAGAAGGAAGAAAGGGCAGAATTTGGTAACTCCTAGGCTGGACCCAAGACGGAATGTCTGGTCGGTCCTATGTATCTAATGAGGATGAGAATCAAGCCACACGCAGTTCTTGAAAATACAGTCTATCGTCATGTTGGACGGAATATAGAACTTAGTTTTAGGTCTTAGAACTCGGACCATGAGGAGCCCAGATGTAGGGCAGAGTGTAGTTTAAGGTCGTGCTGGACCATACAGTTTAAGGTCATGCTGGACCGTACAGTTTATGGTCATGTAGGACCATAACAGTTTAGGAAAAGTACTTCTTGAGGAACCCGGCATTGGTGGGAGGAATGATACGCTCCCCATCCATGGTCACTAGGGAATACGCACCATTGGGATAGACCTTGTGGACAATAAAAGGTCCCTCCCACTTGGGCTCCAACTTGGGTGGTTTCCTGTAGGGAATCATTTGCGCTCTGAGAGCAAACACCAGGTCACCTTGCAGGAAGGAGCAGAGGCGAACCTTCTTATTGAAATCTTGAGCCATCCTACTCTGATGCCTTTCCAGGTTATGTAAAGCGCGAACCCTACATTCATCCAGCGCTTCCAATTCGGCTAGATGGATCTCGGAAACTCTGTCCGGCGATTTCTGGTCGTAGACTGCCGTGCGCAATGAGGGCAGTTGGACCTCGATGGGAAGGACGGCCTCAGCTCTGTACACTAAGAAATACGGGGTCACCTGGGTGGAATTGCGAGTCGTCGTCCTATAAGCCCAGAGGGCGTTGGGGATCTTGTCCGGACAACTTTTCCTGTTCTGACCAACCATTTTTTGCATAATGTTAGAGAGGGTTTTCTTAAACTCCTCAATCTGTCCATTCGCCTACGCATGATAGCGGGAGGTGTGGTTCGAGCGAATGCTGTACATGGAGTACAATCTCTTCACCTCGGCCGCTCGGAAGTTGGTTCCGTTATCCGTGAGGATAGCGTGAGGTATTCCAAACCAGTGAATGATATTGGAAGTCACGAAGTCGGGGATAGAACCAGCCTTGACTTCCCTAAGCGAGGCTGGCTCTTCCCACTTTGAGAAGAAATCTAGGGCGGTTAAGATGAACCGGCACTTGCGGGCTGTCGCCGGCGGGTAGGGCCCTACGACATCCAAACCCCAGACTGCAAAGGGACAAGAATACTTAGTAGTATGGAGAGGCTCCGATGGCCGATGCACAAAGTTAGCATCAACTTGGAACTCATGGAACCTCATGGGGTACTCGATGTAGTCGTGGATCATGGAGGGCCAGAAGTATCCCAGTCTCCGAATCTAGTGGGACAACTTCTACCCGTCTTGGTGGGCGCCACAGGAGCCAGCATGCACTTCCTGCATGACATGTGGGATCTCAACTCCTTGAAGACAATAGAGGAGAACAGTATCAAACCCTCTCCTATAAAGGAGCTGCTCACGGCTAGGACCACTTTTAAGGATGAACTGCGGCGTGCGGCGCCGGATTCGTTCCTGCTCCGCTCGGTCCATCAAATGATTTCCATGCCGGAGATATTTAACCAGAGGTGTCCTCCTGTCAGGAACTGTCTCGATCACCATGCCTGGAACCCTGGGAGGTCCTGACACAGGGGCACTAGCGGTGAGATGGTTCACTCGGGGGCCACGACCACCCTCTGGGATAAAAGGAGAAATGACTCTTCGGTGCACCACATAGATGATTAGGTCATCCTGCTCGGGCTCCACGAGTGATGCGGCCAGGCTGGACAAAGCATCTGCTCGACTGTTCTGCGACCGGGGAACGTGAATGACATCTGGTCGGGAGGAGAACTTAGCCATTAGATGGATGGTGCACTCCAGCAACGACACGAGTTTTGGCTTC
This sequence comes from Viscum album, assembly GCA_963277665.1. Classification (NCBI taxonomy): domain Eukaryota; kingdom Viridiplantae; phylum Streptophyta; class Magnoliopsida; order Santalales; family Viscaceae; genus Viscum; species Viscum album. The sequence goes on along the minus strand of OY728166.1, from coordinate 547,211,526 downwards.
CTGACAGAGTAGTCACCGTTAAACTGCTTGATGACTAGCTCAGAGTCCCCTTATACATACAGGTGGGGTACGTTAACCTCCAGAGAAAACTCAAGGCCAGTGATGAGGGCATGCTATTCTGCCTCATTGTTGGTGCAACCCTCTGACAATAAAAAAGAATATGGCAGTATGGCTTGCTCCGGGGTGATGAAGACGATACCCATGCCCACTCTGTTAAGCCTAGGATCGTTAAGCCTTCTACCGGTAGGGCATCAGGAGGCACCATCAAAGTGCATATTCCAGCATGGTGTGGCATGATCGACTGAGAGGATTGCCTCATCAGGAAAGCCCACATCTAGTGGCTGGTCCGCAGAGGTTGGATGAGCAGCTAAGAAGTCTGCCAACGCCTGTCCTTTGACGGCCTTCTGAGGTATGAACCTAATTTCGAACTGCTGGAGGATCACCGCCCAGCGTGCCAATCGGCCGGTCAACATAGGCCGACTCAGGATGTATTTCAACGGGTCTACCCGAGAGACCAACTTTACCTCATGGTGCTGCAAGTAGTTCCGCAATTTCTGTACGGAGAATACGAGCGCCAGGAAGCTCTTCTCGATGGGAGAATATCAAATCTCCGCATCGAGGAGCATGCAGCTGAGGTAGTAGAGGCTATTATCTGTTTCCTCATTGTTTTTCTGGGCTAGGAGGGTGCCGAGGGATCTCTCCAGGGCGGCCACGTAAAGGAACATCGGCCTTCTGGGAACGGGTGGCATCAGGACCGGAGGTTGAAGCAGATACTACTTGATTTCCTCAAAAGCGGTCTGACACTCTTCATCCCACCCATAGGCGGCGCCTTTCTTCATGAGCCGAGAGAATGTCTTACACTTTCCGGCCAGATTCGCAATGAATCGGTGTATATAGGCTAAGTGGCCTTGGAGGCCTCGAAGCTCCCGAATATTACTCGGGGGAGGCATATGACTGATGGACTTGATCTTCTCGGGCTCTATCTCGATACCTCGATACCTGATGATGAAGCCAAGAAACATTCCGGAGGTGACCCCGTAGGCACATTTCAACGGGTTCATCTCCAAGTGACGAGAACGGAGAAAACTGAACACTCTCTCAAGGTCATTGAGATGGTCCTGGAACTGACGAGATTTAACCACCAGGTCATCTACATAGCACTCCACCAGCGTCCTGATGATCGGCTTGAATATGCGGTGCATAGCCCATTGATAGGTGGCACCGGCGTTCTTCAGGCCGAAGGGCATAACACGATAGTAGAAAGTGCCCTGGGGGGGGGGGGCTGAAGGCAGTGTACTCTTCATCCTTGGGGGACATCCAGATTTGGTTATACCCGGAGTACCCATCCATGAAAGAGAAGGCTTGGAACCCGGCCTTTGCGTCAATCAACAACTCTGTCACGAGAAGGGGAAAGGGATCCTTCGGACAGTGGCGATTAAGAACGCGGAAGTCGATGCAGACCCTGATCTGCCCTTTCTTCTTCCTGATGGGCACAATGTTGGCTAGACACCTGGGGTACTGGACTTCCCTGACGAAGTTGGCCTTAATGAGCTTATCAACTTCAGCCTCAACCATGGCACCGTGAAAGGGGTGCATTTTTCTGGGAGACTGCTTAATCCCACGATTGTTTGCTGGGAGGCCAAGGTGGTGGACGGTTACCTAGGGATCTAGTCCCGACATCTCATCATAACTCCAGGCAAACACATCACGGTGATGTCTGAGGAAGTCTATGTACCGTTGCCATTCCTCGGGAGGCATGGCGACGCTGACCAATGTGGGTCTCGGGTCCGCCTCACTAACGAGGTTCAACAATATGAGCTCATCGACCATGGCAGAGACGCCCTCCTCAAAGGCAGGAGGAGCATCTTCCATGTCTTCTTCTCCGCTTGGGGAAAGATCGTCCATGGGGGGAGCTGTTTTGGGGCTGCTTGACCCTGATGGGGAGCTAGCACCGGCTTGGGCGGCAGAGGTCGTCACGACGGTAGGCTCATGCACCATGGAGACCATAGCGACAAAGGCGGTTGATCCAATCCCATCCGGCCTGCGGCCCAAGGGGCCACGCTTTATGACATCGAAGCAGTGGTGTCGCATTGGCCTGATCCGGTCGATCCTGGCTTGGAGAAACATACACGTATGACGCACCGTCGTTGCCATAAGCCCAACGTCCTGATATCGTACGGGGGTAGGAGGCTCGGGGATCACCCGGGCCTGGTTGGTGTAAGAGTACGAGGTGATTTCCGGCCATCGCTTAGACCCAAAAATGTGCATTCCTCTGGTACCCGAGACAACAAAGCACCCTCCCATATCGGGAGTTGTGGCCTCCAACCGAAGGATTGGGAAGACATATGCGTCATCCAAACCTCCCCAGGGATCACTCGCGACAGCGGCCAGCTCAACCTCACCTGCCGGGATCGGCTTGTCCTTGCTCTTGTAATAGTCTGCGTCCAGGTAACGAGCTTCACAAGAGGAAAACGGGGACGCATCTCCTTGGAGAACTCCCACTCGACCCTTAAGGGAGTATTTGAGGCACTGATGGTATGATGAAGGAACCGCTCCGTGAAGATGGAGCCACGAACTTCCCATCAACACGTTATAGGCAGTGTCCTGAGAGACAACCATGAATTCAGTATTGGCAATTAATCCGCTGAACTGGGTCTTCAGAAGAATCTTGCCGAGTGGAGTTTTCTCGATCCTGTCATACCCATGGATTCTGAGGTCGGAGGGAGTTAAGTCTTCTTCGGATAACCCCAGTTTTCGCAGTGTCCGAGTTTGGATCAAGTTAATCCCAGAACCCGTGTCGACAAGACATCGACGGACCTCCACGCCATTGAACTGGCCGGTGATGTACAGTGGGCGGATGTGCCCCTGTATGGGAGGGTCTTTATATTCACCAGAGAATGAGATAACCGCATGACATTCGGTGTCCTCAATCACCTCGGTATGGAAGGCCTCTACGGCTGCTACCTTCGTTTCAAACTGGAGGGGGCTCCTCAGAGCCTCGGTGAGCACGTCACGCATTTCAGACGACAGGCGGAGGGCCTCAAGGATGGAAAGCCTCGCCGGAATGTCGTCAAGATGCTTCAGGACATCATACTTTCGCGCCAAATGCGAGCTTCTTCTTACAGGAGGTCGCTCATTGATTGGGGGCATGACGGGACCTGCTGGCAGGATCGGTGACTGACTGGTACTAGGCACGTCCCGCTTTTCACTAGCTGAAGCTTGGGAGGTGGCTTCCATGCTAGGACCAGAAGCCCGTAGTCGGCCAACGGCAGGGCTGGGCTGGTTGCGACGCAGGCAATGCGATCCCGCCCGATCCAGCAACATGAACGGTGGTGGAAGCGAACCTGTTGTCACCGGATGAGGGAGCCGCGAGTGCTGCTATCTACACCGGGCCTGCTGCCTGGTCTCGGTGGCATGCACGGCTTGACTGGAGGTGACGACCGCCGTGCCCCGGCGATTCCCGTAGCCACGGCTCCGTCGACGTTGAAGACGGCTGGGGACATTGGGGGGGTTCACCCAGCGCTCCTCGTCTTCGGGAGCCACGAAGGGATTTACGAACTCTACGGTGTTAACCAAAGCGTACCCCGGGCTCTCGGGGAGATTCACCCGGTGCTCCTCGTCGTCGGGAGTCACAAATGGATTTACCAACTCTATGGTGTTAACCGAAGCGTACCCCGGGCTCTCGGGGAGATTTACCCGGCGCTCCTCGTCGTCAAGATCCACAAAGGGATTTACCAACTCTACGGTGTTAACCAAAGCATATCCCGGGCTCTCGGGGAGATTAACCCGGCACTCCTCGTTTTCGGGAGCCACAAAGGGATTTACCAACTCTACGGTGTTAACCGAAGCGTACCCCGGGATCTCGGGGAGATTCACCCGGCGCTCCTCGTCGTCGAGAGCCACAAAAGGATTTACCAACTCTACGGTGTTAACCGAAGCATACCCCGGGCTCTCGGTCGAGGAGTCATCCATTACCGGACGGGGTCTCGGAGGGATCCCCATTCCCAGGGGAATGAAATCGCCAAGCGTGCGAGAAGATGACGGCAATGGAAGGGCGTGTTCTTTCTTCTTGCACCGCCGCCTGCTCTTCTGGGAAGAAGTAGGCTAGGACGACGAGGCCGAAGCGGTGCTCGCGGATTATGAGGGATCTGGCTGGTCCAGGCGGGCACGAATGATGCCATGGGAATGGGCAACCGTCCTGCGGGCCATCCAGTTGTTATACTTCCAGGACCCATGGTCGGAAACCTGTTCCCACCCGTCCCTGTCGTCACTACTGCCATCTGATCCCCCGAAGACACCTGCCACCTATGCCGGGGCTGGGCCCAACCTGACTATGTTGTTTTCAATATGGTCTTGGATCCAGTACTTGAACACATAGCATTGTTGGATTGTGTGTCCCAGGAACCGGTGATAAGGGCAGTAGTTAGGGAGATCCGTGAGACACGCCTCTTCTGGCTTCCAGCACTCAGGCAGCCGCACGATCCTCTGCTCTAAGGCGCTACAGAAATAACCGGGGACCTGGGCCTCACCAAATGAGTAATCCCGATTCCTTCTGCCTGGAAAGGGGACCCTTGGGGGCTGACCATGGCCAGGGGCTGGTGGAGGAGGCCGAGGAGGCGGAGCCGGATTACCTCGCCTAGGTGGTGGCGGTGCGTTATGCGGAGGCGCCTTCCAATTTTGAGGCGGTCGCTGCTGGGCCGGAGGCTGTGGGGGTGGACCCCTATGAGCCTGCTGAGCTGGCCTCACCGGAAGCAACTCTAGCTATCTGGGGGCCTCTATCTACGCCACAGCAGTGAGCTCGGCTCTGGCGGCTCTCTTTGCGGAGATCACTGGAGGTAGCGGGCGTGCCTGACTGGCCTGTTATAGGGATTCTTCGAGGCACTGAGCCTTGTCTGAGAAGTCACGGAACCCTCCAGTGTAATTTTGCATGATCAGGGATGGAACCAACTCCGTCTTGACGTTCCCCACAAACATCTTTAGTAATTTCTCCCGAGTTAGTGGCATGTCAATGGAGTACATGAGTCCCTTCCACCGGGCGACGAAGTCCGCAACTCGCTCGTTGGGCCTTTGCATGCACCTGAAGAGGTCTGCAATGTTCTTCTTCCGGGTTGTGGAACTGAACTGGTAGAGGAATTGTCAACGAAGGTCCTCCCAGCTTGTCACTGATCCAACAGGGAGCTGGCTGTACCAAACGAACACTGGTCCCTCCAGCATCTGAACGAAACACCGGAGCATTGCAGCCTCCTGCTGCGCCGGAGTCCCCAACATAGGCCCGCACCTCGAGTTGAAGTGGGAAAAGTGTTGTGGCAGGTCTACGGTCCCGTTAAAGGGGGAAAAAGTGGGATTCCAAAATCCTGGCGGGGCCGACATATCGTCCACCCATGCGGGGTACGGCTTTCCATCTGGTGGGATCGCCACCTGCCGAGTTTCCAGGTCCTCCAAGCGAGCGATGAGTACTTCCATTAGATCATCCAAGTGCGGATTCATGTCCTAACGGGGATCTCAAACCACAAGTGCATTTCCAGGCTCTTCGATACGATAGTCGCGCTCAGCGGCTCGGGGGGCAGCTGGAGGAGCGGCCGTCGAAGCGGCAGGAGGAAACCAAGTAGGGTCTCCCAGGTTGCCTCGCTGCTTGGGAGGGTTCGACAAAAAATATCGTGCCCTCTTTCCATGGGCTCCAGTGTCTCCCCTGTCGGTGAACATGACACGGTCATGGTTGCCCGGGGGGATCTCAGCAAGGGGTAGATGCTCCTGCCCCTGCTGTCCTGGTCTAGGGTTGTCGTAGAGAGGCCGCCGCTCTGCAATGCATTCCGCCAGGAGCTCATCAAATAGCCTCTTTTGCAGGGCTAGCTGTTGGCGCAGCGTGGCCTTCTCAGGATCTTCCTCTGCCTTCTGCACTGAGGCAGATGGGCCAGCGAGTTTGACAAACACGACGGGCTCTTTACCCTTGCTGATGTTTCGGCCCAACGTCAATGCCTCCGTGGGTACAGGAAGGCATAGGAGGCTCTTCTATTGGCGAGTAATCCTCCCAGATGGGTCCAGCAGCGGCCTGTCCTTGGGGGTGAGTCCCCGTCGAGGGGCTCCACAATGTTTACCTCATCTAAAAGGTCAGCCATGATGACCGTGACTGCCCTTGGAAACATTCCATCAGGGCCGCCTAGTGGATCAGGCTGCCGGTCGATCGCACAGAAGAGGAGAGCAGTGTACTGCCCCCACCCGCGGACGTGGACGTGGGGGGTGGCCTCCTCAATAACTCTGCAGAGTACTTGAAAAAATTGGACGCATCGTTGCTGAAGGGCCTCGTGGAGGCCCAGCGACTCGGGGTGTTGGACCGCGGGGAGTGCTGCTAGGTCAACTCGGCGGCACTGCTCACCAATATCCTCGAGATGCTCTTCGCTCTCAGGATACGACGCTAGCTGATGGCAGAGGCGGCAGTGAGTCACCCGAAGAATCTGGCGGAAGCATTCAAACTCTCCCGGGGTGAGTGACTTTGGCACATCAAAACCCGATTCTGCGACTGGCCAAAACTTCTCAGGGAAGTGGCCCGCTGCAAGAACGGTCCAGAAGCTCCACGGATCCGGATCGGGGTTCGGAACATGACGCCCCTGCTCGTCCACCGAGGAATTTCGGGGAATTGGCAATGGTGTCGAGGCAGGCCGGCGAGGCGGTGGGCTGGCCGGCGGGGAATACGGCGAATAGGCCGATTGGCCGATGATCCCTGGGTCATCCTCCAGAGGTGCAGTGCCCTGGACACCACGTCGCGATAGGATGGGCTGGTGTATGGGCCTCCTATCACAACTCTGGTGCTCGCTGAGGGTGTGTCACCTCGCAATCCTTCCTTCGGTCTCCAGATGTGCTCCTCACCCTCCCTAACAAGGGCGGTAGGTGCTTACGAGGAGATCAGCGGCAACTGCGGGCTTGATCCCTGGCGGTACGCCAAATCCTCATCCTCCTTGATATAACTTCGAAGGGAGGAGGGAATAATATAGACCTCGCATTCGGGGAGTACGAGACTAACGCGCCGTGTCCCCATCCCTGCCCTCAACTCAGAAGGTTGGGGGGAAGGTTCTATCGTCGAGTCGTACTCTACCTCAGAATCCAAGAAACGGACTGGTCTGATTCCCGTCCAGACTCCCCTGAAATTCCTTCGACGGCGACGACGCCCAGTCTTCCTGCCCCTGGGTAGCTCCTCATGGTAAGGACGACTTTCGTCATAGGGTCCCCCGACCACAATAGAGCGGTGGCAGAGGGGACCGAAGGTCGGGGTGCGAGAAGCACTGGGACAGATGTCGAAAGGGACATGGAGAGGACCTCCATGTGAGTAAGCGACTGGATACACAACGGCTCCATGCTCGTGACCGGTGGTAGGGGGAGTTACCTTATACCCCATGCAGTGGGTGCTGGAAGGAGTCATACCCGAAGCATAGCCGTCACGAAGAAGCTTTCGGCTTCCCATATCGGTGGCACGGAATGAGCCTTCATGGTGAGCGGCACTACCGCAGATTGGTCCGTAGTGGCCATTGCCAGTGTCCGCGACCAGGAGATTTGACCCAACCTACCTGTAGGGCGGTCGGTGTTTCGATCCCAGTCGGGCATGCGGCTGCCCCTGCTCAACATGCGCAGGGATCTGGGAACAGGAGTCAGCAGTGGCTGGGGCCACAGTGGTTGCTGATGCTGGTGCCCCAGGACGGGCGTTCTCCCCCACTCGAGCCCAATGCTGGCTTCGAGTCAGATGGGCCAGAGCCGGCGGTGTGGGCATGAAGACTGCCTTCTCCTCGGATCGGGGAGTCGGGCGGCGGCCTCGATGCAGCCTGGCGGGGGTTCTTGCCGGTAACCCCTGTGATGGATCGCCGATCGGGTGGACCCGAACATCACCCAACTCATTGGCATAGGGGAGGGATGTGTCACAACACTCTAGGGAGAGGCTCTCGGCGTGGGGAGCGGTGGCTCCCTGCGCGGCCCTCGAGGGCGGCGATGGTGGTGAGGCACAGTCGCCTCTAGATCCAAGCGGTCCATGCCCCTGGTGGGGATGATCCCTTCCTCGTCATACCTACAAACCAGGTTATTGATCACCCTCCGTTGGATGATTTCTGACAGGGAGAGGGGGCCCATGTGCTTGGCTGCTATGGCGGTCGAAGTCATAGTGACCGTGGGATTGGCGGGACCGCGCGGGGTAGCCGCGTCAGCACTGCCCCTGCCCCTGCGCCGGTGGGCAGCTGGCGATCAATCTCCGAATGCAGTGATCTGATTCATGGAAATAGGGAGATGAAACCAATAGTATCAACAGGAAAAGAGATCAATAACCAAGTCCCGACGTCATTCCGTCTTCAGTGGTCGGCGAGAGGGAACCACGCTGACGACGTCACAGAACAGAGTAGTCAACGTCCTGACGGCCTCGACCCCTGGCAGGTTCACGTCCCAGTGAGGGTTACCTGGACCTGGTGACATGCTATTATTCCGATTCTCCAATGGCTACCATTCCTCGTGTTGAGGAGAAGAGCTTCACATCGGGTTCACCATTTTTTGTTTCCGACGCTTTCGCCGGGGCGTGTGCGTCCGTCCGCCGGGGAGGGCGCGCTGCTTGTGGCCCCGCATTCCCGCTTTCCAAAGGTGGGAGGCATCTATTCCTTTTTCAGGGACGTCTTCTCCTTGATCGAATCCAGGATGATGGGATGTCGGTTCTTCCTTATGTGGATTCCTCCTCGGAGCTCGTCAACTAGTCCGGGTGTCCCTCATAGATTTAAGACGGATTCATGAAGCTCATTCCCGGTGCCATATCTACATGGACGCCAGTTAAACACGCTGCTTCCGTAAAGACGCTCCAAGGGGTCTTGTCGGGACAGCAACCTGCGGTGAGGAGAATGGTCACGTTGGGGAATCGTCGACATGTCTGTCTTTGGTCCCTCATCACAGGGCTTCTCGAGGGCGTGGAAGCCTGATGCATCCCACATCGAACGCGGGGAATGTGTACCATCTGAGGTTTTCCTCATCTTCCCATGTTTTACATGGGGTATGTCACGAGTTTAACGTCTTGCGGAGACGGATCGGGCTAAAGGATCCCTAGGGGGAACACCGATGTTTGGGCCAGCACGTGGGCGGCCTCCCGTATATCATGGAGTGGGAAAGGGTGGCATGATCTCACCGGGATGTGGCAGCCCGGGTAAGGATCAGAATGGATGGTGGAGTGAAGCATGGGGATTACGTTCTGAGGTGTCCCAAGAGGGGGGATACAGTTTAACGTCATACGGGACGGAATACAGTTTAACATCATGTGTGACAGGATACAGTTTAACATCATGCGGGAGGCGATATAGTTTAACGTCATGCGGGACAGAATACAGTTTAATGTCATGTGGGACGGAATAAAGTTTAACGTCATGCGGGACGAAATATTTGGGGCATACACTCTGAGGCGGCCCAAGGTGGTCAGGGAACCGACATGAAGAGGTCAGGACGACCGGGTGGTGGGCTTGAACCTCGTGGAGGCTTCTTACGTACCATGCTTTTGCACAGATCAAAGTCCACGTAGTTCGCTGGGATGGGGCTTACACTCTGCGGCGGCCCATAGGAGCATGTCATGGTCGATGCGCACTCTAAGCCCACGTGAGTCATGCACGGTGTGAGAAACAAGAGGCAGTAGGGACCATATGATCACGTCGCGAAGGGTGCGTCCGTGAGAAGCAGAATGGGGTTCACGCATTGTGTGGCCCAAAGAGGAAATATGGGTTACACGTGGTTAGAGGCCCCTGGTGTCGGGGCTTACTCCAGGGTGGAGGCCCGTGGTGCGACAAAGCGCAGTGGGAAAAGGACTCCACTGGCCTTGGAAGGGGGGAAGTATGGAGATGCACGGGTGAAATCATCCGTACGAAAGGTTAGTGGCTTACGCTCTGAGGCAGCCCTTCCCCCGTAGACAAACGACGCCCCGACAAGGAGGATCTCATTCCATGTGAGTAAGAGTCCATTCCCGTAGAGACGAGTGGCTGTAAGAAATGTCTGAGCTAGGGGGACCCTGCGTGGGAAGCACGGGGTCAGACCACAGTTTAACGTCTTGTGTTAAGGAATAGGTTCTTAGCAGTTTAACATCCTGCAGCTTGGACGATGTGGGTTTGCTCCACACCCCTAGGGCTTACATTCCCAATGCCCTCTACCCCTTCTGGAAGGGAAGGCATCGGCAAGGCCGTGGTGAAAGGGGTCTGCAGGGAAAACCACCGGGGGGTCCACGTTAGCGTGGCTATGAACAGAAGAAATAGTCGTTAGCATGCCTATGTGGAGAAGCATAAGGCAAAGCAACGCAACGGGAAACACGGCCCAAGGAGCCTTGAGGTTACTTCGCACGAGCCTGGAAGGCCGTGTGGGAAAACAACGCATGGCACACATGCCCGTCAGGGGAGACATCAGGTGCCAGTGCAGGGGGCAGCCATGGGGCATCAAGGTGAGGGGTCCTTGGCTCTATGCGCGCAAAAGGGATGATTTGCGCGCAAAACACCGGGATGGCGCGCAATTGGAGTAATGGGATTGCGCGCGAAGAGGTAATTACGCGCAATGTTTTGCGTGCAAGGCAGGGTATTGCGCGCACGGACCACCGATTGCGCGCAAGTGGGGAAACCAGGGGAAGGGGGAAATTCACTGAAGCCGGTGGAGTTGCGCACAAAGGTGATCTCCGGGGCAAGGTTCCGCGGAATTCGGGATTACCTGGATGTCATCTTTCACGCGGGGGGAGCTGAATTGCATGCACGAGAGTCGCTTTGGATTCCTCAACCCCCAAATCATTCAGGGTCACCTTATATTTATAGGCGACCTCCGGTGTGGAATCCAGGCGGCGCACGATGTTTTCCGTTCCGGGAACCGCTTGCGCGCAAATTCTCGCCGCAGAGAAATGGGGCGCGCAATTATTGCGCGCCTCACCGTTCCAATTCCGCGAATCCCGGGAGCACTTCACGCGCAGAACATTTTTGCGCGTGGATCCTCCTTTATTTCGCACACCACTTCCCATGCCTCCGGATTGGGCCTATGATTCCGAATATGACTTCGGTTCGTCATTCCGAAACTTCCTCCGGGAGTTGCACACTTTTTTCGGCGTCAACAACATTGTTCCTAAAAACTAGTTCCTTGCTATAACTACATAAACATCATTTAATGTTTGGAAAAGTACGAGACACCATGATTGTAACCTAACATATCTGCTACTGGTTCATGATTTCAACACAAATTTTCCATCATGACATTCTCACCGCTCAATTGAAAATAAGAAGTCATCGTTCCATGGTGACACCATTTCTAAGTGATAGTGTTTCTATACAGACCATGAATCTATTTTCTAATCTATTTTTTCATATTAAAATTAATTTTTAAAGGTCATATTTGAGTCAATTAAATGCACTAACATAATTAGTATTTCATTGAATACATTTTAACTGATATTATGAGGTATGTGGTATAGGATACATGCATCGTAGCATCTACAACACATGCACTCTAAGAATAAAAAGAAAATAATGTTCCTGATACTAGTGACAAGAATTACTAAGTATAATTCTTGAAAATTGGACTAATACATGTTACAACATACATTTCAAGACCACGTGAAGTATTATCAGATACAAAATATGGAATACCACAGATCACAACCAAAATATATTTTCAATACCAACTCCACTAAGAATATGAGCTAGATCTAACTTGAATCATGAGCACGAGACTTGGGATTCTCTGTTTCCCACAAGAGGACTTGATATGTTCATATACTTCATCCTACGATCCTAGAGACGCATAGAATAACACTTAGAGCACTTATAACATTTGTTAATCCTATTTTATTGCTTTTTTTATTTTTTATCTATCGAGTACTGTGTGTTTATTTGTTTTAAAAACACACATTGTCTCCTTTACTAAACTGAATGATACAAGATATCCTTCCTCTATTACCTTTTTACATTTTTTTACCCCATGTATATGTGTGGAATAGGTCCTTGTGTGACTTAGTAGTTTATACCCACGAAAAAATATAGAAGAGTTCATTAAACCATGAAAATTATTGTGCACTATTGTTAACCACGATCTAGGGTGTGGATGAGGTTTATTAATATAAACTGCTTAGTGGAAGGTGATCACCATGTAGAGTGTATTAGGTCTCATCTTAATAATGAACAACTTGTTTAATCTTCTTTTTTGTTTAATTTAGTTTTTCTATATTTTAATTTATAATTTAGAAATCACTATATTTACTTTGATATATAATCTTGGATAAAAGTTATAATTGATTTTCCTTGTTAGAAAAGATTCAAAAGTAGTGTCAATAACTCATACTGATATTACTGTGAATTAATCAATCTTTTGAGAGGTTATTAGAAACCTCAAGCATCTATATAGGTATTAACATGATTGAATGGGTTAGAGACTTCCCTAGAATGTAGTCCTTTGTTTTATGTTTATCTGAATTGCATCCTCCATATGGCAGTGCATAAATAATCATTGGGGAGACTTCAATTTCAAGAATGCTTCATTTTCTATTTTACATCCTCTATGTTTGGGTATGTTTTATCAACTACTTCTCATTAAAATGAGGTTTTTTTCATTTAGTAGGGTATTGTTTTATGTTACATATGTCACGACCCATCCTCGGGACCTGTGCTGTGACTACCCAAAGCCTGCCTTCCATAGGCTAGGGGCTGGCGACTAGCACCAAAGCCGTAAATCCTAATAAAAAGTGAAGGAATTTCCTTTATAAAGTAAACAAACACCACTGAGTAAGACAACCGAAGTAAACACTATGTAAAACTGGGTCAAAAGTAAGTGAGGAAGAGTAAGTGGGCCAGAATACAAACCCAAAATGAAAGTGAAGTACAACTAGAAAGAAAGTATAGAAACTGAAAAGTAAAGCAGCAACGTTGAGCCATCCACTAGAAATCCCACCTGAAGGGTGGGTACAGATAGTCTCCTCAACTCCTCGGGTCCAAGCGTCCGCTCCGTGTACGTCTCGTCCAGTGGTCCACCCCCAGGTATTGTCTTTCTCCACAATCCCCAACCACGATTAGCGTTGTCTGTTGTATGCATCCAAGACAACGTAGTTCAGGCATAGCCTCTGCATGGGTGAGTATAAGCTACTCAGTTGGGACCCCGAGACACTGGAGGTCTCTCAGAATCCACTACGGATAATCCACAAAGGAAAGATACAATCACGAAGTAATAACCTACACTACTTAGGTATATGACCCTATATATACCTAAGTCACTAATTCCAGTTTGGCTCCAACATCTGAGCCCAAGTTTGATCTAGTCCACACAGGATAGCACAACCAACCCACACATGAATGCACAACCCAATCCACATAGGAAAGAGAGTCAATCATATCAACGATAAAGATTGAAAGTCAAGACTCATCTCACACATGTATACTTCTTTGTAAGGTGATAGAGATGATCAGATGTAGCCACTGATTCATCTAATCTGGGACCCATTTAGGATACTAGACCAGCTCAGCTATCGGACCCACGTAGGATACAAGACCAACTACTCTGCCGGACCCATGTAAGATACATGTACAAAGTAAAATTCTGCCAGACCCACGTGGGATATAAGAACAGTAGTACTGCCAGACCTACGTAGGATACAAGATCAGTAGTCATCATCGTCAAGATCAAAAAGGATTTCAGTACGGTCTGCATCGCTGCCGAACCCACGGAGGATTTCAGTGCAGTCGTTGTCACTTCCGAACCCAAGGAGGATTTCAGTGCAGTCGTCATCGTCGTCGTAGTGGCAGCCAGCTCTAGGGTTCCCACACACAACATGCTCATTTCCCGGAGGGTTCTCTCTATGAGCCAAGGGGGTCGATACATTAATTTACACGTAGTTCGATGTTCATGTATCACAAAGTTCTGCCATATCGATAGAAACTCAACGTGAAAGACAGCACATCAATCGGACGCCCGACCTGAGTGTTAATGACTTTTTCATTCAAGGGGCCCGGTTGGTTTTTAATTCAAAACCGTCCTGAAAATACTCCAACTGCATCCAAACCTCGAGAAAAGTGAGCCAAAATAACTTTCTCACTAAGAGGAATCCAAAAAAGTCAACGACACATCAATCAGGCGTCCGGAGCTCAAGTTATAAGTGTTTCCACTCCGAGGGCCCTGTTGGTTTCGTGTTCGAACCAACCCGGCTGTAATGAATGTTCTCCAAAACCTTGAGTTTAATATACTGAAACGACCGTCTCGATCAAAGGATCTCATCGCAATGGATGGTGTGTCAATCGGTGGATCGTAGCCCATGTTACGGGAATTTAAACGAAACTGTCCGGTTTGAAGGGGTTTTGGGCCAAGAACGACCTAGCCCGAGACCCCCTGGATCGGCCCGAACTGGGTCGACCTGACCCGGGTCCGGGTCCGGCCCATCAGGGCGCGGCCCGACCCGGAACAGGCGGCCCGACCTGGTGCGACCGGTCCAGCCGGTGCGGCCGGTCTAGGCAGGCACGGGCGCTGAACGCCACTTGAGCGCGGAAGGGGGGGGGGGGGGGAACCGCCACCCCCTTCGACGAAACGGCAGACCCGTGGGGGGTCCACCCACCTGCGCTGACCGGGGGTCAAACCACCGGTCATTCCGGATCTGGACAGTCGTAACGGCCGACCAGCTCACCATGCAGGACCGGTTGGTCCCACCCTCCAGATCATCGGTGGTCGGCGGCTCCGACCACCCTCCCTTGCTCCGCCGCACCCTTGGTTTGATCGACGCGGTGTGACGGCACCACACCCCTCCATCATGGCCCCGCTCTGGTAGCGACCTCCTCGAGGTTCTTCGGTGCGGCGCGCCAGCGTCGCGCAACTTCACCGCGACCCAACTCCGGTCGGGGCTTCTTTCGGTCTCAACGGCGCCACGCGACGGCGCCGCACTTCATCGCCGTGTTCCTATTTGTTTCCTCATGGCGCCATTTCACCATGCTTCCATTGTTCGTGCCACAACATGTACAACATCAAAGAGGGAGGAGGGTTGGTCCTGTTCGTGCGGTCTGACCTCCTCCCGTTATAATGATAACAGGCGGCCCAGAATAAAATAAATTTGAAAAAGCAAGCACAAATTTAATCCATTAAATTTGAACTCAAACCCCAACATCGATCATGTCGTCGAACAAGGTTCGTGATGGAAAAAGGACATCGCAGACGACAACGTCGTGGAAGACGACGTCGTGGAAGACGATGTCATGGAAGACGGCGTCGTATACGTTGTCGGTGTTCTCCCGAAGAAGGATGCGGCACATCGTCATTCTCTGAAGAAGGCATCTCTTACCAGCAGCAGAGAGGAGAGGACACAACACGTCGATTCCCTTGCGGTGAGGGAGTTCTTCATTGTAGACTCGGTGTTCTTCACGTACTTCGATTAGGAAGAAGATGTTCTTCAGAGCGTAAGAGTCCTCTCCTTGTATTCGCATAGTGAATCAACCCCCAATAAAATAAGACATTGTCTTATTTTATTAACACACACACATGACAACATTAAATTTAAAATTTAAAAAGATCCCATTCAATTAATTAAATTAATTGAAGACTCTTTAATAGTCCATTAAATTGGGAGATTTGACCTGACATTATAAGGGGGTGCGGGTGTGTTACACAATTAAATGCACAAGGGAGGTTTTATTGGTTTTAAAGGGGTGGGGCTCATGTGGGACCCACTTAACTAATATCCTACCTAGTGGTATTAGGATTTAGTGGGTCCCACTCCAACCTCCATGCATAGGTTATAAACTTCTTAGAATAGAAAATAAAAAATGTGGCACAAATTTTTATTTCATTCTTTAGTTAACCAATTTATTTAATAACCTCACCCGAAAAAACACAACTCCATAAAAATTGTTCCTAAGCAATTATCGGCGCTGCGATTCCATCAGTGCCCTCATATTTCGATTTCATGAACCGGTTAAAAAGTTAGGAAATCTTGTTCGTTCGTTCACTGAACGTACCCGAGCTAAACTTCGGAAATTGATTCCTGGCACACCGGGACATGGAATCAGGTGCTGTCAGAAATTGCATACTCATTAAATCCAAAATAAAGTTAAGAATAAAGTTTCACAAGAAATATACGGGTCTTTCAATTACTCCCACCTCAGGGCTTTACGTCCCAGTAAAGATACATCACATACTAGGGGAACAAATGTGGGTACTGAGCACCCATCTGAGATTCCCGCTCCCAAGTGCTCTCCTAGAGGTTCCTGTACTGCCACCTGATGCACACTATAGGAATCGACCGCCCGCATAGGACCCCCTCTTGTCCATCCCCATTCTCCACAGGTACCTCCACAAAAGTCCCCCCATCGTCAATGCCCAGTTCCCCATGGTCGATGATATGCATCGGGTCGTGCATGTACCTCCTCAGCTGAGATACGTGGAAGATGTCGAGCACCTAGTTCAACTGAGGTGGTAGAGCCACGCGATAGGCCTACTCTCCAATCCTTCTGAGAACCTGGAATTGTCTGATGAAGCACCGAGAGAACATGCGCCCCGGCCAAATTTCAGTAATCCACTTCGAGGTGAGACCCGTAAGAAAATGAGTTCTCCATCATCGAAATACTGTGGTCTCCGCCTCCTCTCAGCATAAGACTTCTATCGGCTCTAAGCTATCCTCATCTGCTCCTCCATGACCTGGATCTTCCCTGTCATGGCCTGGACCATCTCTGGTACCACAAGTGCTAACTCCCCAAGGTCTGTCCAGCATAGAGGTGATCTGCATGGTCTTCCATACAATTCCTCGTATGGTTCCATCCCGATGGTGGAGTGGTAGTAGTTGTTGTACTCAAACTCCACCAATGGTAGGTTGTCCCCCCCAACTACGACCAAAGTCAAGGACACATTCACGAAGCATGTACTCGAGATTATGAATGGTCCTCCCTATCTGACAATTTGTCTGAGTGTGAAAGGAGGTGCTCAGACGTAGCTATTCACCGAATGCCTCCTACAACCCCTTCCAAAGCCGGGAAGTAAAGAGATAATCTCGATCGGAGATAATAGATGATGGCACACCATGAAGCCGAACGATCTCTCGAATGTAGAGGCATCCCAAGATCTCCTCTAAGCAATGATCTCTGATGGGAATGAAGGGGGCCGACATGGTGAGTCATTCAACAATCACCCAAACGGAGTCGTGACCTCTGAATGTATGTGGTAGTCCAGTCACGAAACCATAGATATCTCATCCCACTTCCTCTCCGGGACCTCCAATGGTTGTACCAAGCCTGCTGGTACCTGGTGCTCCACCTTCACCTGCTGGCAGGTGAGGCACCAAGAAACAAACTCTCCTACATCCTTCTTCATACCTTGCCACCAGTGTTGTTGTCTGAGATCTTGGTACATCTTCACCACTCCTGGACATACCGCTAAAGGGAAAGTGTGAAACTCCCTCAACATCTCCTCCTGCAAAGCAGCTGATACCATGGTACGTCCTCTGAAAAGGATGACGTGCTCTCTTCCTACAGAGAATCAATCTGGTTTCTATCCTGGGGATATCTGTTCACACCGCATCTCACAGTAAACGTCCCCACGTTGTGCCTCTCTGACCCTCTATAGTAGTGGAGGAGTGACTGTGATGGAATGAAGAAATAATGATCCACCTCCATCTACGAAGTATATCTGCAAAGTGGCTAGCTGCTCCATCGCCTCCCCAATTAGTTGAATGCCCATCTTCCTGTTAGGATCATCAGCTACTACGTTCCCCTTTCTATGAGTATAGACTTTAAACAATTCATTGTCCTGGAAGAACTCAAGCCATCGCCACTATCTCAGTTTTAGGTCCTTCTGTGAGAATTTGAACCTGAGACTCTAGTGGTCAGAGTAGATGGTAAAGCGCTCTCCCATCAGATTTTTTCGCCACATCTTCAGTGTGAAAACCACTGCTCCTAACTCCAGGTCATGGGTAGCGTAGTTCTGCTCATTCTGCCTCAATTGTCGTGATCCATAGACGATCATCGCCCGATCCTGCATTAGTACACATCTGAGTCTGTTCCAGGATGCATCGTAGTAGACTATGTACCCTACTACCTCCTCTGGTTGCCTCAAGATAGGAGCGATGTTCAATCACTGTCTCATCTCCTAGAAGCTCTACTGAAATATATCTGACCACACTAAGGGTTTCCCCTTATTCATCAAAGCTGAAAGTGGTGTCGCAACTCTGGAGAAGTCTGGAACAAACCTCTGAAAGTATACAGCTAGCCCCAACAAACTCCTCACATCCATCACAGTCCTGGGTGTCTCCCAAGCTAGCACTTCCTCGATCTTCGCAGGATCCACTGCAACTCCCTCCTCAGAGATGACATGTACCAAGAGGTCGACATCACAAAACCAGAACTGACACTTCGAGAGCTGACAATAAATATGGTGCTCTTGGAGTGTGTCCAGTACATCCCGCAAGTGGTAGGCATGCTCCTCCTCAATGGTCACGTATATAAAATGTCGTCAATAAAGACCAAGGCAAAACGATCGAGGTAAGGCTAAAAGAACATTTTCATGAGACTCATGAACACTTCTGAAGAATTGGTTACACCGAAAGGCATAACTAAGAACTCATAGTCACCATACAAACATCTAAAGGTCATCTTCTACACATCCTCATCCCGAACTCCGAGCTGATGATAGCCTGACCTGAGGTCTATATTCGAGAACCACCGTTCTCCCTTGAGATGATCGAAGATTTTGTCAATCCATGGTAGTGGATAATTGTTCCTCACGTTCACCTGATTCAGGCGATGATAATTGACACACAGTCGCAATCTCCCGTCCTCGTTCTTGACGAATAAAATTGGGGAAGCCCTGGGTGAAACACTAGGTCGGATGAATCCCTTTCCATGGAAGTCCTCCAGCAATACATGTAGATCTCAAAGCTCAGTGGGAGCCATCCTATATACTGGTGTGAATTTGGGGTTGGTGTCGGGGTATATGTCAATATAATAGTCTACCTCTCGGCGAAGATGTAGTCCTGGAATGTCGTCAGGATAAACGTCCGCATACTAATCCACCAGTATAGGAAAACTCGGATTCCACACATCAACTGATACTAGGATGAGGCTAGCCATCTGAAGAGTGATTGTCTATCCTATCCTCTGTGTGAGTCCATCCTGCGCTGCAAAGTCTCACTTCTCACAAATGATGGTGAACCTGCTCTCGGCGCTGCGGACACACCACACCATTCGCCTAATACAGTCGATCTGAGCATGGACTGTAGATAACCAATCCATGCCCAAGATGACATCGTAAGGCCTCGACGCCACTACAAGAAGATCTCAACCCAATCTCTCGCCTCCTAGAGTAAGCTCACACTACCAGAACCAGTGTGTAATCTTCGAGTCTCCTCCCATAAGAGTTTCTAGCCGTAAGGATCGAGCCAACGGCTCCGTCGGAATCACCGAGCTCCGAACAAAGGAAGCGACAATAATAGAATGAATCGCTCATGTGTCTATAAGAACTATAGAAAAGGTGGAGTAGACACAGATAGTACCTTGAATCATCTCTAGCGCGCTGTGGTCGTAGACCTCCGGTGCCTGAAACTGAGCCTGTCTCTGCCCTCCAGCTCCCTGTGGTCAGGGTGGGCCTCCTGGTGGTGGTGGTGGTAACGCCTCAATGCATCACCCACCATCTGCAGCTTAGCCAACTCCTCTTCCTCATCCGCCTGCTCACTACGGACTACCACGGCTGACCCTCTTCCTCTTCCTGGGTGGCCCCTCAACCGTCTGGTGCTCCTCTGCATGGCGTGTCGGGAAGTCACGAGCCATGTGGCCCTGCCCGCCCCATGCGTAGCACTTTCTGCTCCTCAGAAGACCGGCTCTATGTCGTGTTCCCCACACCTCTGAGCTAGTGTCCTGAGGTCATCTTCCTGATGGTCTGGTCCGCCTGGACCCTTCTGACGTCCGTCGAC
Source organism: Viscum album (assembly GCA_963277665.1). NCBI lineage: Eukaryota > Viridiplantae > Streptophyta > Magnoliopsida > Santalales > Viscaceae > Viscum > Viscum album. Next base: position 547,191,632 of record OY728166.1, on the reverse strand, counting down.
TGCCAGCTGCAGAAGACTCTGCTACGTGCCGCCCTATGGTAGTTCTCGCTGTGGGAGTAGGCTCAGAAAGAAATATCTCTATGAGAAGTGCTCACTCCAGTACTCCTGCCTGTGTCGGAATGCTGAGGGAGACCATCGACGCCTTGATATCATGCCATAGTCCCTGCTAGAAGATCTGGGCCCGGAAGAATTGGTCACATACCATTTCCATCGAATAGAACGATAGGTCGGTAAATCTCACTGAGTACTGGGCTAACGTCATGCTGCCCTACCGCAGCTGTAGTAGCTCCTAGATGTGCGCTGCACGGAGGGTGGCTGGGATGAAATCTGAGTAGAAGAGGATCTCAAAGTCCGTTCAGAGAAGAGATGCCTCGTCGTGCACCTGGAGCATCAAGCTCCAACATCTGCATGCTGCCTTGTGCAGGAGGCTCGCTGCAAGGATCACCATGAGGTCAGCTGGTGTCCCCACTTACCTGAAAACTTGAACTACAGCCTCCAGCCAATCCTCGGTGTCATGAGGGTCCGTCCCCCCGCGGAACCTGGGCGGTATCGGATGCTGGTACTCGTGCAGTGCACTAAGGCGACATGCACTCTCAGCAGCTGGGGCAGGTGGCATCGGTGGCTTAGCGGGTAGTGGTAATACCGCTGCCTCTACTGTAAAGGGGCCCTACACTGAGGCCTCGTCGCTCGGTGGGCTGTCATCTAGTACAACGCTCAGAACACTAGCTGGCTGCCCTTGTGGGGCCATCCTGAAAAGAAACAGTTGCTCCACAATCAAAACAGTATACCTGGTGAGATGACACAATGTAATCACAAAGAAAACTTTTGAATCACACATGAAATCAATGTTTTGGTGCACTGAGTCGGAAATCAGAAGTCAGGGTCCTGGTGTACGGATACGTCGGCTGCCGCACCAACACTGGATTTCCTGGACTGATAACCACACTCAATACCCTTAACACTATTTCTTCATAGAGATGAAAGATCAGAGTCCTACGTTCTACGGTATAACCGATCTCCTTTGATACCATTTTGTCACGACCCGTCCTCGTGACCCATGCTGTGACTACCCCAAACCCGCCTTCCATTGTCCAGGGGGCTGGAAACTAGCACCAATGGAATAAATCCCGATAAAAAGGGAAGTTTGTAGATTTATAATGAAAAAAAAAACACCATAGAGTAATCCATAAGAAGTAAACACTAAGTAAAACTGGGTACAAAAGTAAGTGGGGAAGAGTAAGTGGGACATAATACAAACCCAAACTGAAAGTATTTTACAACTGGAATGAAAGTACATCAACTGAAATGTAAAGCAGCAACATCGAACCGTCAACCGAAAATCCCACCTAACGGGTGGGTACAGATATTCTCCTCATCTCCCCCGGTCCAACCATCCGCTCCGTGTACGTCCCGCCTAGTGGTCCACCTCCAGGTACCATCTTGCTCCACAAGCCTCAACCACGATCAGTGTTGTCTATTGTCTGCATCCAACACAACGTAGTGCGATCATAGCCCATGCAGGGGTGATTATATGCTACTCAGTAGGGACCCTAAGACCCCGAAGGTCTTCCAGAATCCACTAGGATAATCCACAAAAGAAAGATAAAATCACGAAGTAACAACCAACACTACTTAGGTATAGACCCATACATATACCTAAGTCACTAATTCTATTTCGGCTCCAACATCCGAGCCCTAGTTCGATCTAGTCCACACAAGATAGCACAAAAACCCCACACAGGAAAGAAAAACCCAAGACACATAGGAAAGAGAGTCAATCATATCGAAGATAATGATTGAAAGTCAAGACTCATCTCACACAGGTGTACTTATTTGTATGGTGATAGAGATGATCAGATGTAGCAACTTATTTATCTATGCTGGGACCCATGTAGGATACTAGACCAGCTAATCTGTTGGACCCATGTAGGATACAAGACCAGCAACTCTGCCGGACCCACATAGGATACCAGTACAAATTCTAATATTATCGGACCCACGTAGGATACAAGAACAGTAGTACTGCCGGACCCACATAGGATACAAGAAAAGTAGTTATCGTCATCGAACCCATGGAGGATTTTAGTACAGTCGTTATCGCTGCTGAACCAACAAGGGATTTTAGTGCATTCATCATCGCTGCCGAACCCACAAAGGATTTCCATGCAGTCTTTGTCGCTTCTGAACCCACGGAGGATTTCAATGCAGTCGTCATCATCGTCGCAATCGCAGCCAGCTCTAGGGTTCCCGCACACAACATGCTCATTTCCAGGAGGGTCCTCTCCACGAGGCAAGGGGTTCAATACATCAACTGACACATATTCTGGAGTTTATGTATCCCAATGTTCTTCCTCATTGATAGGAACTCAACGTGACAGACGGTGCGTTAATCGGACACCCGACCTGAGAGTTAATGGCTTTTTCATTCTAGGGCCCAGTTGGTTTTTAAGTCAAAACCAACCCGACTTTACTCCAACTGCATCCAAAACCTCGAGCGGAGTAAGAAAAAGGAACTCTCTCACTAAGAGGAATCTAACACAAGTAGACAGCACATCAATCAATCGTCTGGAGCTCAAGTTATAAGAGTTTCCGCTCTGAGGGCCCGGTTGGTTTTGTGTTCGAACCAACCCGGCCATACCCAAAGTTTTCCAAAACCTTGAGTGTAATATACCAAAATGACGATCTTAAACCAAATATTGTATCGCAACTGACGATGCATCAATCAGAGGTCTGTATCCCACATTATGAGAATTTAAACGAAACATTCCGATTTTAGGCTGATTTGGGCCTGGAACGACCCGGCCTGAGACCACCTAGGTTGGCCCGAACCGGGTCAACCCGACCCGGGTCCAGATCCGACCCATCAGGGCGCGGCCCGGCCTTGCCAGCGCGAGCGCCACACACCACGTGAGCGCGGAAGGGGGGGTAACCGCCACCCCCTTCGACGTAACGGCGGACCCGCGGGGGGTCTGCCCTTCTACGCTGACCGGTGGCCAATCCCCCGGTCTTTCTAGATCTGATCAGCCATATCAGGCGTCCATCTCACAATGCGGGACTGTTTGGTCCTGTCCTCCAGAGCACCAGTGGCCGGCGGCTCCGGCCGCCCTCCCGTTCTCCGTCGCGGCCATAGGTCACGACCTTAGTTCGACCGACGTGGCGTGACGGCACCACACCCCTCCACCGCGGCCCCACTTCGGCCGCGACTTCCTCGAGGTTCTCCGATGCGGTGCGACGGCGCCGCACCCCTTCTCCATAGCCTAACTCCGGCTGAGGCTTCTTTCGGCCTCAACGGTGCAGCGCGACGGCGCCACGCTTCTTAGTCGTGTTCCTCTTTTTTTCCGCATGGTGTCATTGCACCGCGCTACCTTTGATCGTGCCACAAAAAGTACAACATCAATGGGGGAGGAGGGTCGGCCATGTTCATGCGGTCTGACTTCCTCCCATTATAACGATAACAGGTGGCCCAGAATAAAATAACTTCGACAAAGAAAGCACAAAATTAATCCATTAAATTGGAACTCAAACCCCTACTTCGATGAAGTCATTGAACAAGAATCGCCACGGAAAAAGGAAGTCATGGAAGACGGCGTCATGGAAGACGGCGTCGCGGAAGATGGCGTCACGAAAGACAGCACCGTATACGTCGTCGGTGTTCGCCCGAAGAAGGATGCGGTGCATAGTCATTCTCCGAATAAGACGTCTCTTACCGACTGCGGAGAGGAGAGGAGGCGACACGAAGATTCCCTTGCAGTGATGGAGGTCTCCATCGTAGACTCGGGGTTCTTAGTGTTCTTCGATGGGGAAGAAGATGTTCTTCACAGCACAAGAGTCCTCTCCTTGTTTCCGCTCAACGAATCAACACCCAATAAAATAAGACATTGTCTTATTTTATTAACACACACTCATTCCAACATTAAATTTGAAATTTAAAAAGATACCATTCAATTAAATAAATTAATTGAAGATCATTTAACAGTCCATTAAATTGGGGGAGTTGACCTGACATTAAATGGGGGTGCGGGTGTGTTACACAATGAAATGCACGAGGGTGGTTTTAAGGTTTTTGAAGGGGTGGGGCTCGTGTGGGTCCCAATTCACTAATATCCTACCTAGTGAATTTTGGATGTAGTGGGTCCCACTCCAACCTCCAGGCATAGGTTATAAACTATATAGAATAGAAAATAATAATTGTGGAACAAATTTTTATTTCATTCTTTAGTTAACCTATTTATTTAATAACCTCAACCGATAAAACACAACTACAGAAAAGGTGTTCCTATGAAATTACTGGGGCTGCGATTCCATCGGTGCCCTCAGATTTTGATTCCGAGCACCAGTTCAAAAGTTAAGAAAACTTTATCGTTCGTTCACTAAATGTACCTGAGCTAAATTTGGAAATTGATTCCGAGCACACCAGGCCTCGGAATCAGGTGTCGTCAGAAACTGCCTACTAGTAAAATCCAAAAGAAAATTAAGAAACAAATTTCCCTTCGAATTTACTGGTCTTTACAACATAGGAATTTGTTGTTCTTGTCTTAGAATCATCATCCCCCCAATCTCTTGTTGGTGTAAGCTCTATACAACTCACACTAGTATTCTTTCATTTTCTTTTTAATAAATGTTTTGGGGCATGAACTGGGTGACGAGTTCAAGTCCGCACATTTCTAAAAAAAACTACAATAGAAAATGGAACGAAATTAACATAAATTTATATCACATATGTGGATTGTCAAATAATAATATTTAATTCTATTAAATTACTATTTTCTGTTAGAATATATTTCTTCTTATATTATTTTTAACATTATTTACATGATTTACCCTTACATATGTAAAACTTATTTACTACGATTACAATTCATAAGGACTAAACAAAAAAGTGACATTTTCACAAAATATTGACCTATTGATTTAAAAAATGTGGATTGTTTTTAAATAAAAATTTATCATATTTTAAATAAACCGATTTTAATGTAATTTCAAAAAATAGAACAAAATTAATTTTTTAGAAGAATTATTTGTCATGAGAACAAATAAACATATAAAAAATTATGTATAATGTTAATGATAATGAAATTAATTATATTATATATAATAATATAATACCAGTTATAATTAAATATCAAATTTAAATAATAATTTTCCCTTTCAATAAAAAAAAATATTTCCATTGAAATAAATTTTTCTGATTATTCACTGTAAAATTCATCATTTAAAAAAAATCCCAAAATTTCACATTAATTTACATTTTATATGAGGATTTAAAAAATATTACCACTATTAGATAAAAAAACTATAAAAAACTATGGAAATTAAATTCCATTTTTTCTCACAAAAAAATGGGTCCATTTTTTTAGAAATTATATTTTTGATGCACAAAATGTCATTACATAAAAATATAGTACATATTTACAATCTATTAATCAATAAATGTGAGTTTGATAATTTGTTCATATATATTTTAATAATGCAGTTAATTCTATTAATAACTTATAATTTAATAAATATTTTATAACTATTACATTCAAATATTATCATTTTATGGTTTTCTAGCATAGTGGTGTGTGTTTTATACACTATTGAGCATATTGTTATTTAAATAAAAATGTTATATTGAATTCTATTGGACTTTTATAAATTATTTCATCAAAATATAAACATGATATTTATAATAAATGTATTTATATTTTAAGAAATTTTTGTTAAAACCCACATTCTAAATGGTTAATAATCCATCCTATTGAAAATATGGAGATGGAAATATGATGGTCATCTTTAATACACATTACGAGGTTTCAGAATACGAATGTATTACTAAAAATTAAAAATAAGGACATGGAAGGGTTAAAATAATTCTTAAATAATTTAAATTTGCAAAAGTGAAAATTTATCACATGAAATTGATTTTTTTTGTAATACTCAGTGATACAAAAAACCTAAACCAATGAGGTGTAAAAACACCATTTTTATATTAGAGAAAAATGTGATTGGATAATTTTTTAATGATCCCTATCCAAAAGTTGAGGAATTACTATGTTATATATAATAATAAGAAAAGGATATATACATATATGATATGTATAATTTCATCCTTTTTTTAGTTTCCACAACATTTCATCTTTTTCTCATAACGATGAGTATTCTAGATGAATTATTCATAAATGAATCACTGAAATAAACATCTCACTTATATTAAAATCCCCTAAATAAAAACAAGATACACCACATATAATTTTATATTATACACAGCCTAATTGGATACCAGAATTTATTATAATTTAACAAATTAATAAACATTTATAGGAATACATTCATCATTAATTAATAAAAGATAAAAAACAACAACCAAAATTATACATAGATCATTCAAAAAATAATATTCCATAAAATTAATCAAAATATTTCAGAACATGTTTGAAACCCAAATTTCAAAATTATTTGACAGCATAGTCATAGAATTTTCATTTTTTATTTTTCTCTAATCAACCTTAGTCACCCATAATGTTGTATACCAGTAACTTTATACATAGAAAACATAATCTCAATTATATGATAATCATTTATATTGAATCACTGTAAACAAAGAATAAAATAAATTATTCATCAAAAATAAAATTTATCAATTATTGAATAAATATTATCCAAATATATTCTATTTATCATAATCAAATATTATTCCAAAAAATAATTAAATTATTTAAAATGATCATTGGTGACATGCTTAAAAATCAAATTAAAATTATATGTTTAACAATATCATTAGATTAAAAATATTAATATAGAATTAATTAACTCAAAATGAAATAAAAGATAAACTGTAGAGACTCAAATATTTAGGTACATACACATTACATTTCATTCACAGAATACTAAATAAATAAGAAAAACAGACGCCCAAATACTGTATTATTTTAGTGTCTTTAGATACTCAGAACATAATCTTCTAATCATGGTGAAAGATACTCAAAATCTCCCATAAAGTTCACCACCTTTTTTTCTTTCCTCAAACCTTTTGTTTATATCCTGGGGGAATAAAAACATAAAAAGGGTGAGCTCAAATGCTTACCATAGTAGCCAAGGAATTAATTCCAAGACCATCGTAGTGGACAAAGTCCATTATTAAACCAGGTTTACTTACCGTTCCAGCCCTGTAATACAGAACCATATTTACTTTCCATTCAAGCCATGTATATATCATGAGATATATAACTTTACCCAATACATTATAGAGAGATATATGTCTCACCTATGTCATAATGGATTCATTCTTTCATGTGCCGCAAAATAAACATAAATCATACATCATAACCTAATGAATAAAATGGGTTTCATAAACATCATCTCATCATAACATAATCCATATAAAACCATGTAAATAAATGAGAAATTATACTTGAAAAAAACCATATTAAATAATTTCATCATAGATGTAAAATATTTTTGATAAAACAGTTGAAATGAATTTTTGATGAAAATATCCTTTCTTCTTTCAAATCATTTTCTTTTCTCAACATAACATACAATTAAAAAAAATATAATTTTTTTGAAAATAATCCGAAAATCGTGTAGAGGATTATATATGTAAATATGCTTTTATGAAATCGTAAAAATCCATTCACCCCTTATAAGTTAAAATAGACATTCTCCTTGTTCTTTTGCCGGAAAAGTCAAAAAGTACCTTGTATAGTAAACTAAAGAAAGATTCCTTCCATACTTTGTGGTAAAAGAAAAAAAAGGGTAAAAATGACAATAAACATAAATTAAATAATATTAAACATTTTATGAAAACATTTTATGAAAACTTGGACATGGATGATAAACATAAACCCTGTAAATACTTACAAATAAAAAATCTCATATAAGAACGAGATTTGAATAATTATCCCTTACTATAGGTCCAATTTCTTCCATATGTGTCTGAAACTCCTGTATAGTGGGTTTTAACATTTTATTAACTTAAAAAAGCACCATAATAATATTTATGTTATCATATATTATTCCCTATGACTTTTTATTTCTCGTTCATTTGTCAATTTCATGTAAAAGCAGCGTTTTGTGTAAAATCGTTTCATTTATCTTATATGTTTTGACTTGTAATTTTTCATATGATTACTTAAATCATGATTAATTAATTCCATAATTTAAAACATGGTTTTTATATTATATATATTAAATATATTAATATATATACTCTATGAAAAAATAGAATGAAATACCTCGTTCATGGAAACAAGAGGACGTACGTACGCATGCACGCTATTTTAAATTCCATATTAAATTGAATGTTAGTAAATGAAATATATATATATATACAATATCATTATTTTTTCTTATATCTCATTACTATTAATTATATATACGTTATAATCATTATTTAATGTTTAACATGGGGATTGAATTTCATCGTGTCGTGGAGACGGTAAGCCGTACTTATGCACGAGTGACGATATCATTCCCATGTTTGTGAAATTGTATTGTAGTGTTTGGTGTTGGATATTTCAGAATAAATATCATTTTACAGTAATCATATATAGTTATTTCATCCATTATTATACGCACCCAAGTATGATGGTGATGAAAAAAAGATTACACCATGGTGTGCATATGGTAATTCGTACGTACGCACGCCTAGTGATTTGATTTTTCATAGGATGGATATAAGGTGAAATATGGTTGTATATTGTTTATAATAACAGATTAGTATATTATTAATACTAATTTTATTATGTTATAATGAAATGAGTAAATAAGAGGAAGTATAAGAAGAATGAAACTTGAAATAATCGGTAGAAGAGATTACCTCTTCATCGACATGACTCTTTTAAACATCATCTTAGGGCACTAGAGTTGTCATTTTGAGAGGACCAGGACCACTATAATATAAATATAGAGGTTGAGAAGAAGAAATGGAAGGTGTTGGCCGATCTGGAAGGCTAAAAATGGAGCGAATAGAAGTAGAAAGAGGTTCCCCTTTATAAGAGAGGAGATGAGCACTTTTGGAAGCCTCAAAAATATTAATTTATAATAAACTCCAACCCCACATAAAAACATAAAAAATGACTCGAATTATAATCTAAGAAGATATAGGGTTGTGAACTTATAATCCAATAATATTTATAAATTTTGGGAAATTATTTTAAACCCTATCAATTTGATTTATTCTTATTTAATTTATTTAATCTTATTTGTGTTAATAATTTTCTAAATTTTAAATTGTTATAAATACTTACTTATGTGTTGTGAATTTTCTATAATTTGATTCTTTATGACATTTTCGACCATAAAATTTTTAATTTAAATTTTTTAAATATTTTTGTGATTTTTAAACAATTTAATAATATGTTATTTTAATAAAATATCTATAGGTTCAATTTTGAAACTATTAATTTTTTTGAATTTAAATAAAATCCAAAAAAATATATATGTTCTAACCAAAATATTTGATAGATTCCTAACATCTAATATTAATCTAGAAAATTTTTGGAGCACACTAATTCGTCCATATAATATTTACTTTAATATTTTTAACCCATTTATTTGATACTTCTCTTAATAAAATATTCACTACAACATTATTGTATGAAAATTTTATATACTGATTTTTTGTGAATAAAATAAAATATTATGATTAAGATAAATATTATAGCTTTAATTAGAATACTTTTACTCAAATTTATCTTTTTAAACAACCAATTTTAAAAATTTTGTCTTTATTAAAGTATGAAGGTGACAACTTTGATATCATTTATAATAATATAATATAAATGTCATAATCTATTTAATAAGGCTCAAAACGGTCCACAAGTCGACCCTCAAATGACTAGGGTATAGATATACTCGACGAATAATTTTTTGTATTGTTTATGGTCTTTTTGATCGGTATTATTATTTTAATAAAAACAATATTATTTATTTTTCACTAAATAAATAATTTCTACATCAATAATGTATAAGATATTAAGGTAATAATATATTTATTAAAAATCACAAATAAATTACCATGATTTTGAAAAAAATTTATCTTTAAAATGAGTGGTTATAATTGAATTTATAATCTATGAAAACTTATATTAGAAATACTTTAATAATTAATGTTTGAGTGAGACATATTTCACATTTTTTAATTAAAATAAATAAAAGGTCTTAATCACCTCCATATGGGTTCTAAAAGACAAAATTTCTACCCTTGTATATTTTAAGATGAAATATAATCATCCAATTATATTAATACAAGGGTTAGTGTAATTTTGGAATATTATTTTTACCATTAATTACCTGATTTACCTTTAACTATAGTAAATAAAATATACCGTAGTTACTATTCATTATGCCTAAAAATAAAAAATAGCATATTAACATAATTTGGACCTACTGATTCCAAATATAGAATCCATTATTCCAAACTCAGAATACAGAAGTTTTAGTATTTAATTTAAAATTAATCCCGCTATTGAGAAAATGGGTTCTAAAATTTAAAACATTGCAAAATATTTAATTATTCTTTCATAATAATTCAATTTATAATTAATGATAATGACATACATAATATTAAATGGTAAAAATAAAACCTATTTATACATTAAAACCATTAAATATTATAACTTATCTATATAAATTATCTTGATGAACAATTTCTTTTTAATTAAATTTTAATGTTTTTATTCTATTAATCAAAATAAGAATGTTAACATAAAAATATTCAAAAATTATCCAAAGAAATTTTTTATATAATAATTTAAATGAACTATTTTATTTTCTAAAATTAAACTTATAATTGTGTCAAAAATTAGATTTAAAATGGGTGCGCCATCAAAAGGCAGAAAAACAGCATTTTTCTAAAAAATAGTTCCGTTATATAAAAATTTGATTTTTTTCTCATAACATGTTTTAGTAATTGTGTAAGATGAATTATAATGTTATAAAATTCAAAATGTGGTTAATAATATTTATAACGGCTATTTCATAACAATATTATAACAATATATTATTGTTTAGTGAAACTTGTGATTGCGTACAACACAAGCTATTGAGGAAGGTTTCTCTTGCGTGCAATAGAAGCCAAGAATATTTTTTGCATATAGTAAAAGCTAAGACAACGTTTGGTATAGCACAATATAATCTTGGTGTAGCTTATAATACAAGACATCAATGAAATTAAAAAGAATATTTCTCATAAAATCTCAGGTTGTTACATTCTACCCCCATAAAATTTAATTTCTCTCTTGAAAATCGTCAGGGTTATAAATCATTTACTAGTTGAAAGTTTCATTCATAGAAACCCACATCTTAAAAAGGAATACTAAAACTTAATTTTAAAAAGTTATTTATGAAACCTAACGGTTACCCAAATTAACTCATCACTGGGTTTCCACATATGAGAACATAACTGAAAACAATGATATGGAAGAGAAATCTAACCACAATGTTATGATGGATAGTGGTAGAGAACATGGCTATGAAAAAGACAATATTCCCAATGCCATAAATTTGTGATGATCTAAGGTACCATCTAATTCATCAAATATGATGGTACTAGTACAACATTTTTGGTTTTCAAGATCCTTTCCATAAATTTGAAAATTTTGAATTAGAAGAAATACTAACTTGATATTGGTACAATCTCACCGTTGGTCGTTCCTTGAACCATTTACACTTCATATATTAATGAAATAAAGTTTAATTTTTCATTTGTGAAGTGTTAGCAGATCATCTGGTAGAATGATGGGTCATTCCATCTATCTTAAACAAAAGGTTAAGAAAAGTTATTATAAATACACAATTCCATATATGGTGATTTTAATCATAAATGGATCCGAAATTCATATATCATACCACATTATAGAATAAAACTAATTTCTACTGACCAGAGACTTCCTGAAGGCCAGTGGTAGGCGATAAAGGCATGTCGTACTTCGGTTGTGGGTTAGATTCCCACATCCCTGCCCAACGCGACGGATTGTCTCCCATCCTATGGGTTGTCCTTTTTTCTAAAACTATACAATTATTTCAATTTAGAAATAATATAGAAAAGTTATATCCTTAAAAAATACTATCTGATTTCTAACTTAATCCATTCTAGTATGTAGGCATATCTAAAATACTTCTATCTAAATGAAATAGTATAATGTAAAAGATTACTAGAGAGGTAATCTACCATGAATGTGAATACAATCATTTATCCCCCATATATCATATGATATATCTTGTTGGTCACATTCCAAAGATCTGAATACATTAATCATGAATTCTCTTGAAACACGAAATACCATAGATCCATTGTGAAAACATGAATGCTGTCAAAGGTTAATTATTTCTATATACCAAAATCCTAATATATCTATATACTCAAACCATGATGTCACTTGGTCCTAATATCAGTCATGAGCTCATTAATACAAACAAACATATTAATTTCTCTTTATCCCTTAATTATGCACTTATTATCTTCTTTCTAAAAATATTTCAATCAATGTTCATAGTTAATTGTACCATATCATTATTGAAAACCAAAATAAACCAATACATAGTTATTCCAATATTCCAAGTTTCTATAAGTGACATTCCACAACAAAATTTTGGAATCTTGTTACACAAACACTTAATCAGTCCACCACTTCGTTGTCATATTCAACATTGCCAATAGTGATCGCATGTGACATCCCATTGTCCTTTTCCTTAAGTGGTTTTTGATGTTGAGAATCATTAACCCATGGACTAGGGAATTGGTTATCATAATTCCACATTTCCTTGAACATGTAGCATAGAAGTGTTGGCAGTGCGTTCTGTGTAGTATTTTCTCTATTCATATCATTAGCTAATCTTTTTCAATTACATAGACACTCGGCACTCGATGACCTTCTTTTCCACACATAAAACATTTTCTAGTCCTTATAATATAACCTCCACCATGCTTCTTTCCACACATTGAGAAGAAAGAATCATTCATCTTCTTTTCACCATTGTTTTGTGATTTTTCCTTGTACCAAATCTTTCGTTCTTGTCAAAACCATGAGATAGATATGTTACAACAACTTCTATTTCTACCTTGATAGTACAACGCACAATTTCTTCATAGATACTAAAGTCTCTTATAAATAATTCCCTTCAAAGATATTGTTTTAATCCACCGAAGAATTGATCAACATTACTTTAAGGTAGGATGATAAATCCTGATGCATACATTTCAAGCCATTTAAAATTTTCCCGGTATATACCAACAGATTCATCATCCTTTTTCTTAATATCAAGTAACTCCTTTTCCATCATTGTTTGAAGAAAACGATGAATTTATTTATTGAAAAAAAAATTCTTGATGTTGTCCCATTCTGTGGATTTAATTTCATCTTGGGGACTTGTATTCTAAAATAGATTCCACCATTGGTCTGCTTCACCTTATAAATGGTAAACAACATGAATTACACTTTCATTTTTTGAACAGTGATGAATGGAAAATATCTTTTCAATGGTTCAGATCTATTGTTCCGTAATAAGTGGATCAGAAGATCCATTGAATGGAGGTGGACGTAGCCTCATTAAGAACTCAATAGAATATTATTCTATTATTTTCTCATTCGGAAGTCTAAAATGATTCATAGCTTTTGTAAGTATAGCAATATGATTTTTCACTCCATCTCCCTTAACATTGGTTTGTCCAAGTGGAAAATCATTGCATTTTCCATTACATTGATCAACACGGTTCCTTCGGGTTCCAGCCATTGTCTAAATCCAATAAAGAATAGTGTGAGTGTCAAAAATCATGCAAGGAAAACAACATAATAAAAGGGGATAACATTAAATATATAACATCTTTGGTTTAATTATATGATCGTTACTATAATTCTATGACATTAACTTATACATATTCTTAACCTTAGAGACATCCCATGACATACCTTAGGAATATATAAAGGGATCTCACTAATGTTTTCACGTACTAGTTTACAAAGGTTGACTAAACCTGCACTCTATTACCAAATATAGATTCCAAAAACATTATGTACATAGATAATACATTACTTTCATATAATAGTAAATACATAACAAAATCAGATGCCGAAAGACCGTATTAGTTTAATTTATTTGAAAACATGGAAAATAATCTTCTAATCATGGTGAATGATCTTAATCATCTCCCATAATGATAATCCCATTTTAATTTTTACCTAAAACAATTTCTTATATCTTAGGAAAATGAAAACATAAAGAGGCTGAGATCAAATTCTTAGTAAGGGTAAACATGGATAACATAAAAAATCCTATATACATTTGAACTGAAAAACAAGAACACAAAACGTCAAAATCATGAGTAATGAAATAAATTTTGGAAGTAAATAAGGCATAGATCATAAAGGAACACTAATAATGATAAAATAGCATGGGAATATAACATTTAATTATTTAAAACCATTATGCAAATGATATGATTTCCATAGTAGCCAAGGAATTGCTGCAAGACCATCATAGTGGACAATATCCAATACTGAACCGGGATAACATGCCATTCTAGCCCTATAATATTGAACCATATTTACATTCCATTACATACATGTATATCTCCTTAGATATAAATAATTACATAATGAATTTAAGTGAGATATATTTGACACCAATCTCATAATAAAAACATTCTTTCATGTGCCACTAAATAAACATAAATCATTCATCATAACCCAATGAACAAAATGGGTTTCTTAAATATCATCCCATCATAACATAATCCATATAAAACCATGTAAATAAATGTAAAATTATACTTGAAACATAACAATATTAAATAATGTCAACATAGAAGGAAAATAGTTTTCATAAAACACTTGAAATGAATTTTTGAGGAAAATATCCTTTCCTCTTTCCGATCATTTTCTTTTTTCAAAATGACGTGAAATTTAAAAGAAATGAATTTTGTTGAAAATAATCATGAAATATTGTAGAGGAAGCTATAATTAAATAAAGAGATATGAAATTGTAAAAACCCATTCACACTATATAATATAAAATAAACATTCTCCTCGTACTTTTTCTGGAAATGTCAAAAAGTACCCCGTTTGGTAAATAAGAGAACGATTCCTTCCATACCTTTGGATAATAGTAAAAAATGCATAAGATCACATTAAACATACATGGAATAATAGTAAACATTATATGAAAACAGTTTTATAAAAAGTGGACATGGATGATAAACAAAACCCCAATAAATATTTTCAAATAAACAATCTCGGTTAAGATCTATATTGGAATAATTATCCTTTACCTTAGGTCCAATTTTTTCCGTATGTGTATGAAACTCATGTATAGTTGGTTTAAACATATTATTAACTTGAAACATAACCGTAATAATATTTATCATATTTTATACGATTCCCTTTTACTTTATCTTTCCTGCTTATTTTTCAATTCCATGTTAAAGTAGCGTTTTGGGTAAAATAGTTTCATTTATCGTATGTATTTTGACTTGTTATTTTTCATAAGATTACATAGATAAGAATTAATTAATTCCATAATTTAAAAAAACGTTTATATATCATATATATTCAATATGTTAATATATATAATTGTTCGATAAATGGAATGAAATATACAGTTCATGGAGACGGTCGGGCATACGTATACATGAACGCTGTTTTCATTTCCTTATTAAATTGAATGGAAGTAAATTATGTATATATATATATATATACATAAATCCAATATCATTATTCTGTCGTATATCTCATTATTATTCATTATATATACTTTATAATCATTATTTAATGTTTAACATGGAGAATGAATCTCATCCGGTTGTGGAGACGGTAAGTTGTGTGTATGCATGATCCACGATATCATTCCCCTGATTGTGAAATTGTATTGAAGTATATGGTGTATAATATTTCTGAATAAATATCATTTTACATAAATCATATATATTTATTTCTTCCATTATTATATCCATCCATGTTGGTTGGTGATGAAAAACAAATTACACCATGACGTGGAGATGGTAAGTCGTACGTACGCATGCACGATGATTTAGTTTTTCATAGGATAGATATAAGATGAAATAGGGTTGATTCAAATTTATAATAACATATCAATATATTAGTGATACTTATGTTATTACTTTATAATGAAACAACTAATGAATATGATGTAGAAGAAGAATGAAACTTCAATGAATCGGTAGAAGAGATTTCCACTTCCTCAACATGCCTCTTTTAAACATCCACTTAGGGCACTAGAGTTGGCATTTTGAGAATACCATATCCTCTATAATATAAATATATTGTTTAATAATATTACTTTTCTGAGGATTACCGAGCTTGGAGAATTTAAATGTATTGAAGAGAAGAGAGAGGAGGTACCCTTTTCTATGAGAGGAGAGGGGCACTTTTGGAAACCTCAAAATTATTTTTTTATTATAAAATCAAACCCCACCTAAAAACGTTAAAAATGTCTCACATTCAAAGATTTAATGATATAGGGTTGTAATATTATCATCCAATAAAATTTAGTCATGTTGGAAAATTATTTTAAAGCTTATCAATAGGATTTATCCTTATTTAATCTATTTAATCTCATTTGTGGTAATAAATTTCTAAATTTTAAAGGATTATAAATACTTAATTATGTGTTGTGAAATGTCCATAATTGAATAAAATATGAAATTTTAGACCATATAAATTTATATTTATAATTTTAATATATTTTTGTGATTTGTAAACAATTTAATAATATGTTATTTATATAAAATATCAATAGTGTCAATTTTGACACTATTTATTTATTAGAATTTAAATAAAATCCACACAAATGATATGTTCGAACCAAAATATTTAAAATATTATAACAGGTCATATCCATCTATAAACTTTTTGTATCAAACTAATTAGTTCATATAATATTTATTTTAATATTTTATAACCATTTATTTGATATTTCTCTTAATAAAATAATTACTACAACAATTTTTTATGATTATTTAATATAATAATTTGTTGAAAAAAAATAATTTACTATGAATAATATAAATCTAATATCTTTCATAAGAATACTTTTAGTCGAATTTATCTTCTAAAAAACATAACTTTTAAAATTTTATCATTATTAAAGTATGAAGATGACAACTTAGACATCATTTAAAATAAAATAATATAAATGTCATAATCTATTTTATAAGGATCAAAATGGTTTAGAAGTAGAACCATGGATTATTAGGGTATAGATATACTCTACCAATAAGTATTGGTCATGTTTCAGGTCTTTTGATGGGTATTATTATTTTAGTAAAAACCATATTATTGATTTTTCACTAAATAAATAATTCTTGCATCATTAATGTATAAGCTATTACCATAATTATATATTCCTCAAAAATCACAAATAAATTACATTTATTAAGAAAAAAAATTATCTTTAAAATGAGTATTTATAATTGAATTTATATTCTGTATAACATTATTTCAAAATTACATTAATTTTTAATGTTTCAGTGGGACATATTTCACGTTTTTAAATAAAATAAATTAAAGGTCATAATTCCATCCAAGTGGGTTTCGAAAGATACCATTTAGATCCAAGTATATTTTAGGGCGAAATATAATCATCCAATTATATTAATACATGTTTTAGGATAATTTTATAATATTATTATTACCCTAAATTACATGATTTACATTTTACTATAATAAATAAAATTTACTGTTGTTACTATTCATAATGTCTAAAAATAAAAAGTAGCCTATTAAAATATTTTTTAAATACTGATTCCAAATATGGAATCCATTTTTCAAAATTCAAAAAACAAAATTTTCAGTATTTAATTAAAAATTAATCCCACTGTTGAGAATACAGAATCTAAAAGTTAATACATTGCAAAAGATTGAAATGTTTTTACCTATGAATTCAATGAAAATTTAATGATAACGACATACATAATATTAAATGGGAAAAATATATTCTATTTATAATTTAAAACCATTCAATATTATTATTTAACCATATAAATTATCTTGATGAAAAAAGTTATTTTCTAATTAAAATTTAGCGTATTTTTAGTATTCATCAAAATATGAACGTTAATAGAAAATTATTAAAAAAAATTATCCAAAGTAAATTTTTATATACTTATAGCAAATAATTATTTTATTTTCTCAAATTGAACTTATAAATGTGTCAAATATTATATTTCAAATGGGTGCGCCATAAAAATGTGGAAAAACAAAATTTTTTTTAAAAAAATAATTCGTTTATACAAATAATTTTTTATCATACAATGTTTTAAAAAATTTGTTGGTTGAATTATAATGTTATAAAATACAAAATGCGGTTAATAAAATTAATAGCGGAAAGTTCATAATTATATTATAACAATATATTGTTGATTAGTGAAACATTGTATTGCTTACAACACAAGCTATTGAGGAGGGTCTCTATTGCATTCAACACAAGCCATGAATATTGTTTGCGTATAATAAAAGATAATACGATACTGAAATTAGCATAAGCTAATCATGGTGTATCATACAACACAAGACATCAAAGAAATTAAAAAAATTCTCATAAAATCTTGGTGTGTTACATAAAACATAATGTAGATAAAAACCTATAATATTTATTCAAAAAATATGTAAATACACACCTATAAAAATTAAATTTTCACATGAATTCACACTAAACTCTAGAGTTATATTACAATAAATGACACCCAAAAAATTCCTCATCATCTAAGACATCCACCAAATAAATCATTAAAATAGGGGTCTAAACCATTCTTATTTTTATCAAACATTAACTTATAAAGTTAGAATAGAATACATCACTATTATGTTTACCTCTTATATAAATAACATAATATCCATTTTAATCTAAAACATTCTTTTCTATCAACTATAAAATCCCAAAACATGCACTTATGGATATGGTGCATAAATATTATATTTTTATTTCAAAAATTTTAAAAATATATCTAAGCCAATTTATTCACATAAAAACATATAACATAAATATAATATTTTAGATCTCATTAATAAAAAAAGAAATTATAAATTTATAGTTTTATAGGATTAAAAGAGTATTTCAATGTGAACATTTTCCCAAATTATCCATTATTCACTAAAAATATGTTCTTTATAGTGAAATTAATTCTCCATTCATGGTAACATCCATATATTTAAAAATAACATTTTAAATATTTATCATCATCCCGATGACCTTTCAATAATTTTAAAAATCTAGGATGATAAAATTAAATATTGTGTAGGGAAATTAATGTAAATAAATAATTAATCTAGTGAAAAAAATTCATTGAAAAAAATTCCTTTACTATTTTATACATTGATATTACAAAATATATAAAATCTATTGGTAAAACTCATTTTGAGAACACATAAAATAGTTAAAAATAGAAAACTGGAAAAACAAAACCCAATTTGGAATCATATAGAATTTTATTCAGAAGTCATATTATGATCAATGTATAAATTAATAGATCCTAGATAAATCCATAGAAGAAATCTCTATTGTCAAATCAATTATTTATTCCTATTAGTACAAGTAATGTAACATAAGGAATTTTAGATCTATATTAGGATTTGCCATAATATATGATTTATCGAGTTAATCCATGTTATAAGCTATTTCAGAATCACTAATATTCCTATGGAAAACATTTTTTGAAATTAAAATATCCTTTCTGTTTAAATATCCATATTCCAAACTAAAATATCTCTAAGAAGGAAAGAAATATATTTAATTAATAAGAATAAAAGAATATTTTAATTCATGAAAAACATGAAATTCTAGTTATTGTTTTTAATTCAGTGAAACATTATATGTTACAATATAACAATCATTTTCCCAACTACCAAGAAAGTCAAAATGTTTTATATAATATACCTAAAAATAATCCTTAAAAATACATTTTAAATAAAATAAAAAAATACTATACATTTCCCATGAATATAATATATTTACATATAAATTAATATTATAAAATATTTATGAATTTAGTTATATAATAAAAAGAGTTAAAAATAATAATTTAAAACATTAAAACGTGGGCTTAAGTTAAAGTGTACTATTCCCTAAATATGATTCATCATGTAATTTATTTATCATCTTGATTTATAAAATTATATGAATTATTAAATTTCATAATAACATTTTTAGTATTATAATTTATTTTCTATAAATTAATATAGTTTTATATTTTATTAATAAATTAATTATGTTCAAGGGATATATTTTCATTATAATTGGATAGTTTGTACAAAATTATTGTGATAAGATTGATATGGTCAAAGACATAAATATTAGATAATCTCCATAATAATTATCATGAAATATTTACTACTTTTTAACATAAATAATTATATTAAATAAACCCATCAATGATTGTTATTAAATATTGACTATGTTATAATAAATGGAAACTGTATGTTGCACATATGTATGAATATCATTTCCAATTTTCATATAAATTTTTTTAAACTACGTATGTGTTATTTTAACCTAATAGAATTATTATTATATAATATATATTATATCATTTCCTTCTATATTGTCATTTTTACTATCAATGTTATTGGGTTATGAAAAACATGTCATATCCCTTCATGGAGGAAATAATCATCACATACACATGAATGACATTATCATTTTCCAATATAATGAATGGAATGAATATATCTGATATCATATCTTTAAATAAGGATAATTACATCATGACTACAATTTATATAAATTAAATCCATCATTATTATCATTCATAAAAGTTAGTGGTGGAAAATAAATCAAACCAGTTTTTAAGATGGTAGTCCAAATTACTCAAAAATGAACGTTTTGTCTCCCAATTTATGTAAGAAAATATTAATATAGGTTATTAAATTTAAATAAAAAAATTAGATTATAAATGATAAAAATATTTTTATTTAATCATGTTCAAATATTAATTTTAAGGATATAAAAGAAGAAATTAAACAATAAAATTAAGTACAAAGATATACCTCTCTATCAAATAACATTAATTCCATTACACCTTAAGAAATATATTTAAGGAATTCAAAAAAATTAAGTCCTCTAGAATATGGGGTGAAATTTCAGGATGAGATTTGGAAAATTATTATTATAAATAAATTGTTCTGGGTTTTTGGGGAATGTTGTAGATAAGGATACCTTGTAGAAGTGAGGGGTAGGGTACTCTTGGAATTAAATGAATTATTAAATTAATATTAATTTCTAAAAATGGATTCGATATTATATAATTAGAATATATTATTATAATTATTTCTAAAAAATAATAAAAATAAAATTTTACATGTTTTGGATATTTTTTACCCAAATCTCTTACTTTTTACTCCCAATTAACCCTTCAAAAAACTACTGTGAAAATAATTCATTTACTTTAGGTCTCAAGAAAGCACTCTAAAATAAAAAATTTAAACAAAATGAAAATGATTAATATTTTAAACTATATCACATTCACATGGATGAACATTGTATTTTATGTGTTTAATTAATTTAATAAATTAATATCTAGTTAAAATATCATTAATATCAATGTTGAAATAAATGAAATATTTTAATTTAATATTTTTCTAATTTATGTCATGTTGTTAAAAACTGAAATAGATTTGATGATAAGGAGGATATAATATAAATGTGATAATCCAATTGAATTTAGATATTTTTAGATATTTTTTTGAACCAAATAATTCGGTATGAACTATTGGTTAGAGAATTTTTATATTAACATTGTTAATTACATTTTCAACATTAAAGGGTTATAATTGTATATATATGTTGAAATTTGGATCATAAATGAAAATGCGATGAAATTTTAGAGCATTTTTAATCTAATTTATTAAATTTATAAAATTTTAATTATTTAATGATTTTAAAATTATTTTATATAATATCATTTATCATAAAATATCACACTATTCATTTAATTTGATGTTTAAAACAACATCAAAATAAGGGAATACTATTTTCTATGGTTAAATAATCCATGAAATGTTATATATGTCTATTAAATTCAGGGAACTCAATAGATTAGGAAAATAATTTATTTTTGAGAATTTAAAACTATTTACATAATTCTTTTACAGCTTTCACAAGAACTGTGTTGGTGTTGTATTAGAATTTAATATAAATATTTCATTACTAAAAATTAAAAATAAATTTACATGAAAAAATACATTTGTATTTAAATTAAATATATATATATAAATTTCATTTTATATCTCTCACAGAATATTATGCATAACAAAATCAAGTAAAATAAATTGTCGATATTGTATTTACATAAAGTAATATATATAACATTTTTAATAAACAATTGTAAAAAATTTCCATAAATAAAAATAAAGGATGATAATAGTGTTCACCACTTATGCAATAGATTAAAAAAATATTTATGGTAATTTATATTCCCAATAATAAAATTTTTAACAATAATAAAATGATTTAATCCTATCATGGTAACACAAAGTCGTTATATTTACAATTCATAATGAATAATATTAAAATTGTACTATTAAAAAAGGTTGGACCTCATAATTAAAAATATTCAATTCATTATTCGTCTTTCAATACATAGTAGTGTAAAAATAAATATTTATATAAATTGTTAATACGTAGTGAAAAACAATTATTTAGAAAAATGTTTTATTAGGATAAAAATGAATTAATTTAAAAATAATATATAATTATCATAAAAATATATTTATTTATATTTTTTAAAATGAACTAAGAAATATGTTCTTATAATAAATTTATTTTCATTATGATTATTTTTAATTAAAACAAATGATAATTTTACAAAAACCTATAACGTTACTGTTCTTCAAAAATTTAATATATTTGAAAAAATAAAAAAATATATCACCCTAAGATACATTTAATATACATATTTAAAAAAGAAATTATTTTTTATATAAAAACTAAAGGATCAAAAAATTAGTTTTAATAATTAGTCACAAAAAGGTAAAAAATTATTTTTGACAAATACATAAATGTAATGAAAAAAATACTTTATTGAAACTTTTAGTGTTTATTTTATATTATTTAATAAAAACATTTTTTTAATCATTAATTAACAAATAACTCATTATTTTTTTCATATAACTCATTACCTCTAAATCAGTGGCTAGGATACAAATATAACATTAAAATATTTCCTTTACATTGTTCATTTAATGTCAATGTTGTGTGTTTTATAGATTATCGATCATAAATTATTTTAAAAATATTAGGATTATAGATTCATTACCATAAATCCATATACAATAATTTTGTAGTTGTGACTCATTTTAAGGGGTCTCTAATGGGTTTTTTTAATTATTTTAATAAAAGGGGTAGGGGATCCAATTATTTTATAATTGGTCTATGAAGCGTCAACCACATTCACTGTTCTCCATTCTATGAAAGAAGCACAAACATGCTTTCCATATATCCTTATGTATCTGAGAAATAATTAAGTACATTCACATTTCCTCTGTGTAATAAAGGATGTGTGGACCTCATTCAAAATTCTTTCTAGTGGTGAAAAAAGATGGATGAATAATGCTCATGCATCTGGCTGATGATTTTTTATAATAGGATGTCCACACCAAATCTCATTCATCTCCACTATTACTGGTTGTGATTCCATTTATAAAATTTTTCTCAACATATATTTATGGATATTTTAAAAAGATAATGTTTATATTGTAAAAGTATTATTTCTACCGATTGTAAGATTTATTTTTTTAATGTGTATCAATGAATAAATGTATGGATACATAAATATTAGTTGTTTGTATGATTTAATTTATATTTAATAATTAAAAAATATAAATTATGTGATTATATAATTTAAATGATATCAATAAAATGTAATTTATATTTAAGTAGATAATATTTTTTTAATGATTATATTCTATAGACAAAGGTGGTAATATATATTATAAAAAATATATTAGTTAAATGATGTATCATATTTAAATTTATTAAAATATACATGTCATATATATTTTAATGTTATAATAAAAATTATTATAAATAAAATTTTCAAATTATATTTATTATAAATATTTATTCTTCAATGGAAAAAAGTAAAAAAATATAATTACATATATTTTTCAATGATAATAAATGTAAAAATATTATATATACAGATGAAATTTTATAAAATTGAAAATAACTCAATTGTAGAGTATATTAATATATACTATGCAAGTTTAAATTATATTACATTAAATAAATTAAATTTATTTTATTTTTAAATAAATATATATATTCATATACAAACACACATTGAAAAGAAAAAACAATGAAATGAAGGTGAAGATATTTATTATATATTACATCCACTTATATGTAATATTATATATTATATAGAAATTAATAATAATACCAAAAAAAATGTTAAGAGTATTGTGAGATGACTAATATTGAGATGACTGAGAAATGCATAATTTAAATTTCATACCTTTTTTATGTATGTGGTTATATAATTATTAAAAACTAGATTTTATTTTTTACCTTGATAAACTCTAAGACTTCCCTCTCTTAGTATATTAATCTATTCATGTCAACCAAAAAATGAAATCTATTTCCTAACCCAAAAACCCATCGCATTCAACTGAGAAAATTTGTTATAAAAAGGTGTTCGAAAAGAGACGTTGGATAAGAGGCGTTTGACAAGAGGCATTCAACATGAATCATTTTTTTGGAGTCTGGTGGATGCTAAAATATGTGATAATAAATACTCACGATTTTACCCATTGGTTTTGGTTATTAGATTAGATATGCATAAACTAATCCATAGAATAATTCTCAAGATCAATTCACAGTTATTTATTCATATGTAATTAATATTTTTGAAACATTTGATTATGTGGTTTAAAAATATTTAACATTATATTAAATTTTGTTTGGTATTCATATCATAATCAATATACTTCAACTGTGATTTTAAGTATATTGGTTAAGGATTTCAATAAGGATTATATAATATAATAATTATAAATCATCGTGAAAGTCTGATTTTAAATAGATGTATTTATATATATGATTTATCATATATATTACATAATGGGACAAATTTTAAAAAATAATATATATCTGAAAAAAATTATCAATCTAAAATGTTAACTAATGTTTATATGACTTTTTAGTGTATGATTGAAATCACATGTTTATTTTTTTGTTCTAGTTATTTATTTTTTATCAATTTAATGATATTGAAAAGACCAGCAAATGTATGATTGGAAATGCATGTCTTTTTTTCATGTAATATAATTTGAAATATTTTCATTTTGTTTTCATCATTGATGAACATGCTTTATCCATCTATTTATGTTTTTAAGTACCACCACGTCCACATAAAAAATATTATGTATCTGAAACACCTATACCCCCTTCATTATTTTTGGGTATCATTGTAATAAAATTGTGTTCTTCAAGAACATTTTCTATTTGAAGCCATATTATTACAAGACATATGAGAAAAGCCTAATAGTGGCTGAAATTTAAGTAAATAGATGTGAAAGGACACACCTTTTTTTGGTTTCATAAATAATGACAAACCAATCCATAGATAAATTCTAAAGGTAAATTAAATTATTTAATCATAACCAAGTTAAATAATATAAAATAGTCAGGTAGTAAATAATATTTGAATAATTATTTTTTCTAGGTTGTTATGTTGACATAAATATATTTCAAATATGAGGTAATTTATACCGAGATTGGATTTATCTATATCTATACAACATCATGAATGAAATATATTTTTTATTTTTTCACATTGGAAGTAGTTCACAATAAGAATCTTAGTCAGTTAAAATGGTGTGATGATCAATAAATTCAATCAATAACTTATTGACATCTTCAATATCCTAAATGTTATTGCACACTAGGTAAAATATGGTTTATGTCGAGGATTTGAAGGATGAATCTATTTTATTTAGGAAACAGTGTAGTAATGGTTTGAAGGAATTTTTTGTGGTGATTCTTGATATTGATATGGTGAAAAATTCAACTACAAAAAAATTGTTTTTTCAGATCTATAGATTTTGTAACTTGAAAACACTATTATTCATTTTATCCTCACATGAATCCTATGATAGAAAAAAATTATCAAGAAGATTATTGGAATTATGATGGAAATGTAGAGGATATCCCTTTTGTGTACTCATGTTATATTGAATAACAGTTTATCTGAGGATTAAGTATCTATTGAGGCATCACGTGATGACGTGGGTGCGAGTGATGTGGGAAAGAAACCATTTGAGGTTCCAATGATAGATAGTAATCAATGACATACAATAATTTGTGATTATCATCCATCATTATTAACTTCAATAGTTGTGCGAATGATGCATGAAAAAAATTGATTTGGATGTCGACATAAATGCATCTGAATTTACAAGAATTATAGGAAATTGATCTGTAACAACTGATATCACCATCTATATTTGGTAGGATTTTTAAATAAAAGTTTCAATAAATGGGATTAAATAATAACACTTAGTGAAACATTTAACATTTTGTTAATGAGTCGATGAAGAAAAAATATTTCATTATATGTGAAGCATATGGTCCTGAATATAAATTATGATTAAGTTAAATATATGAATTAAATTTCATATTGGAAGATAAAAAAATAGAAGGCCCACATACTTGTGTACATAAAATCATGTTGTGGTAAAAATCATTAAATGTTGGGGAGTTCATATCAACTATTATTATAGAGAAGGTAAAAAATGGTTGGGTGTTCCCATGGACCCTTGTTCTGGAAAAAAAATCCAAAAGTTGTTTAACTAATAGATTTCCTATAGTGAATCATAAAATTCCAAATTGAATGAAATTTTATAATTGAATGGTCTTTGTGATGAATCATATGCAATTTTTTCACAACATATATAATTATTATATCTAAATAATAAAATTATTTAAGATTTTGTCATTGTTGACTACATGTCCCTCAATCACCTAGTTGATCGATAAAGCTTATGTATAATAGGATTTTTTTTGGGAATTTTTGCCATGAATCACTAATTTACCCTATATTAAAATTTAATTTTGAATCCTAATGTATGTTTTTGGCACGTATATGCATTTATGTCACACAAAGTCAGGTAAAATGTCTTTTATATGATCACAAAAAAGTTATTATGGAGTCCATAAATCGTAATGAGATTTCATTGAGAGATATGAATGCTTATCATCGATATTGAATTAGACACATTGCAAGTAATGATCAAAAGAATTTAGAAGATAATGATTTAAATAAGTTAATCCTGATTTTGGGTTTGTTTTAATTAAAAAAATATTTGACTAAAATTTAATATATTTTTGATACATTATTTTTTTTGGGTTCTATCAATTGATCCCCAACATGAATGGTATGATCAACATATTTATGATATTAAAAGGGATAAAGAGGAAGTGTATGAATATATGATTCTTATTTCAATGGAAAACATGGTCATTATAATATTATAGTAGAAGTATATATAGATTTATAACCACTATGATACTGGAGTGACTGGAAAGTGTCCCCAAGGTTTTGCAATAACAACAGATTATAGGGTTATTGGAAGAGTTATTTTATAGATATTTGAACAACATTATTGAATTTCCCCAAAAATCCTATCAGAGGATGGAAAATGAAATGTGTTTTATTTAGTATTACAAAAGTGGCATTGATAAGATAGTACATCATGATGATATGTTCTAATAATTGACAATGAGAAGTGTAGCTTCTAGGGAGTACAGTTGTATTACCAGGATACATGCACCAGTGGTTTAGTGCATTCATCATTTTAGATAACAGGTATAGAGATCATGGAATCTTATAGGAATTGAGATATAAATGAGAACATGTTTTTGAATCTTGTGTTTTGGTAAACATATAATAGGAACCATATGTCGATTTGGTGGATCAATGAGAACTTCTTAAATAGTTATAGTGTATCATGTATGAATTTTGGTGACATCCATTCCACACCATTTCATTCTAATCAATATACACTCATCACTACAATTTCCATATTTTTTAATTTTTTTTGGTTTCATTTTTGTTTTAATTTTTTCAATTTTTTAAATTATTTGTTTGATAATATTAGGTTGCACCTTAGGGATTGGTAAATTCTTCGCAAATAAGAAATTATATGGGCTTTCCGCGACAATGAGGTGGGGAACTATGATACTAGAATTATCATGAAAAATGAAGGTCCTCTACTATTCTCATACCATGATATTCATGTTTCATGACTAGTTTTATAGAGAAGTCCAGTTCAAACATTATGTGTATAATGATGTCATCATTTTCATCACTCCTCCCACCTCAGTCTATTATCCAACCACTTCATCATGCTAGATTATATTGCATATTGATGCGTGACATCACCTTTTTCAACCAACAGATCATTGCTGAACTCATATGGAGATGGAGTCTAGATTCACATACATTCCATTTTACAGAGGGAGAGATGAATATTACACCTCTGGATGTGTCCATTATGTTTGGTATATCCATCAATTGTGTAGTTATGAGGGGACGAGTTAGAGCAGATCGGTTTGAGAATGTCCATGGATTACAGTGTATTGAGGTCCATGATGATAAAAGTTCCATTGTATGTACTAGATTAAGAATGCATTGTTTAGAACATCAAATCTGACATCCAACAATGGATGCTGATGACATTATCGTGCTGTGATTTTCATGTTCTTAAATTTTAAGGGTGATGGGTGTACATGTTTCATTGACCACTCAAATAAATTTGTACATTTGAAATATTTACCATAAATGGAGGATTTGGGATAGGCATACTTATATAGTTGGGGGTCATCATGACTACCATATACATAAAGTGTTCTATATACTAGATGTCTCCTAAATAATATGTAAATTAGAAGATGCATTATTCTTGTATAGATTTAGAATTATTAGCACATCCCACACTAAGCTCTATATGAACCTGTGCCATTTCCTGGAGATATTGTAGAAGATTTTATATGTGTACAATGGTATATAATTACATCCTACTAATATGTAACATAATTTTATAACATTTTATTATTAAATGTTACAATAAAAATTGTATATATAGGTTGAGTCATGAACATAGGGATTTCGATACCTCCAGAGACAACGCTAACTAATAAATACATATGTTAGACATACATTGACTCGATGATTAAGTGGTTATTATGTTTATAATTAAATATTTATATATTACTATACATATCTTCATTTTTTATTATTCATTTATTCTTTCAGATTAAATGGATTCCATATATGGATGATATCATCCAATGTTTTACATAGTATTGTATGGGGATTCATAATACCGGTTGGTTCATAGTTCCTATGATTTATTTTCATATTATCATGTAGAATCATACTAACATTGTTTTTGGATGTTCAGATTAATTGAACCAGTTCGTGACCCACCCTCTTATGTACCTTTACTTCATTCCTTGAAGATTTTTAAGAAGATAGACATTGATTGGAAGTGGTATAATTTCAGATATAGTAAACCATTGGAAAGATAACATGAGTTCTGATTACGAGTTAAAAGGAATATATATATATATGGATTTATTTGATTAGTTTGAGTATGCATCCTAGTAATGCAGATCACTAGTATGATTTCTGACATGACACAAATGATGATTTTTTACCTATTTAATCAATCTTCTTTCCACTTTTGAACATATTTTTTAATAACATTACTTAATAGATGAAATTCTTTCACTAGATGAGCATATCATTGGTCTCATTCACATTTCAGATCATATGGAGGGAGTTGAATTTGACCATATATGTTTTCATAGAGCTATGAAAAATTTTATTCCTTCGATGGATGAGATTTATCATTGGAGTTTAATTGACCTACCAATGCTTCTGAGGCCGCTGAGCTTGATATTGATGTCCTAGGGGTGGCAACACTATTATGGATGCAGATGTATGAAAGGAGGAGGATATCCATCCTCCTTCTCAAAATGCACCTAATGATTCTCATTCATAAATAGTGGTAGAGATATATGTTGACTAGTATGAGTTGGATACTTTTTTAAGCCTTCTTTGTAGACATATGTTGCATTGAATCCATCTTCTTTATATGTTGTTGAAGGTTCTAGCCAGTATCCACTATCCTTAAAGGAAGGACATTTTACAGGCTGTGAGACTATACATCCACTACTTGTAACATTGGATGATTATGGGGTCAGTGTTGAGGATGATACACAAGAGAATTGTACACTATAATTGACATGTAGACAAACACGATATGGATGCGTTATATATACACCTAGAGGTGGGAAAAAGGATCATCCCACCCAGATACATAGATTAGATTGATAATTGAATGATGATACTTTTTGTATGTTTTTTCAAATCATTATTTTTACATTATTTTAAAATATTTTATTATATTACATAATTTTCAATAAAAGAAATATTTGATATAATTTGAAATTCAAAATGAAAATTTTAAACTAAGAAACATTAATATTAATAA
Organism: Viscum album; assembly: GCA_963277665.1. NCBI lineage: Eukaryota > Viridiplantae > Streptophyta > Magnoliopsida > Santalales > Viscaceae > Viscum > Viscum album. The sequence goes on along the minus strand of OY728166.1, from coordinate 547,161,141 downwards.
ATTCATTGGTATTAATAATAATTAGTATTTTTAATTCATATTAATACATACTATTATTATATATATAAACGTATAATAAATAATATTCATAAATTCATTACATAAAATTAATTATATTAATTTTTTGAATTGACTTATTCTTATTACTATTATATAATTAATTTTAGATGATTATTTATTATATATAATATGTATCATAATACTATGTATTAATATAACAAAAATTAATAATAAATTAATTATTAAATAGTAATATTATCACTAAATTTATCTAAATATCAAGTAATTATTCATAAATATTCAGAAGGATCATTAAATATTGCTAGGTATTACTTAATCTAAATAAATATTCTTAAATTTTAATATTTTCATATAGTTAATAATATTTCTAAATTTTTATGAATTTTTATTTAATGGTTATATATTATTCATATTTATCTACTAATAATTATTAATATTTTTCAATATTTATTTAACAATTAATAATATATTGTAAATATTTACAAATGTTTAGTAATAATTAATTAATATATATTTATTCTTAATAAGATGTTTTCTCACATTACATGTTAACAAGATATGAAAATTAATAATTAATAATTTAATATTTTATTTTATTTTATTTATATTTATTAATTTTAAATAAAATTTACTGAATGTTTATTTATATTTAAATAATATTTATAAATATTAATAATAGTTGAAAAATATTATGTTAATATTTACTAATATTTATTAGTATTTTATTAAATGATTATATTATTTAGTTCATATATATTAATATTTATTTATTTTTATCGATATTTTATATTTATTGTTAATTATTTAATTAATAATAATTTAAATTTAATTAGAATTTATGAAAATTATTATTATTTCTAATTATCAGTTCTGGAGGATGCATGAACAGGACTCATGCTGATCCATACACATTTTTTAAAATATCGGGAACCCTATCTCATTTATAAAAAATTAAAATCCCATTAAATAGCCCCAATCATTTATCTATACATTGATACTGCATTTTCAGTACATGTTTTCCCCATTTTCTGAAAATCACATAATATAATATGCCATGTATAATCCAAACCAAACAATATTATTGAATACTAAATTGGTTTCTTGATTATTATCTCATCTTTCAAGGTAGATTATGATATCAATAATTAAATTTTATGCTTTCATTCATCAAATTAGACATTCATGTACAAAGATTGAAGATGGAACTAGGTGTTTTATCTCACCTATTTATAAAACAAATATCATAACTATTAATATTATTTACAATAATTTTATACTCTAGATCTTGATGTGTTTTAGGAATGTAAGAATTCATGATCCATACTTGTAAAAAATCAATAGAGTTATCAAGGATATATCATACTGTTTTATCAGCACATTGAATATTTGGGCTCCTATAGTATATCACTAACTCATGGATTATCCATGTGAATCTCAAGAAAGTGTGATATTTACTCATGGTTGATCCTAATATTGATGAAATGTCCATGTATGTTTCTTATAGAAAGTGACACCCCACCCCTCCTTATTGGCATGAGAAATGTAGAACTGAAAAAGGCCTTAAGCCACATCTTTATGTCCCTAAAAGCTATCAATAAATGAAAACGGATTCAGTATAATTGGGGGATATTTTCCCTTTTGATAATTAAAAAAATAACCAAAAACTCTATAAAAAAATAACCATAAAATTATTCATGATAATATTGTAAGACAACAGACTGTAATAGCCTTTATATTAAAACCAAACTACAATAGAGTAAACCAACATTATACTACTAAAATGAATGTATAAATTAAAATAAAAATAATAATACTCAAGGACTACAAACATAACTCAACTCTCCAACTCCATATATATTCCCATGTATCATGAACTATCACTAATTTAGTGTGGCAAAATACCTTTGCATGTATCCCGATAGATACTATCTACAAAAGAACTGACTTGTCGAACAAGGTAAGAGTAATAAAACTGAGTATGTTCTCTCTAAATGAAATACCTACTCAAACCACAAAGATTTAACACCTTATATCAATTATATAAAATAATTTATATAAAATTGTAAAATAAATTATATGTCAAATCCATGTAGTTTCAAAATAAAACAATTTTATATAATAATACATTTTACATCAAAAAGAAACCAAAATAATAACCAAATCATTTCACATTACATTTTTTATACCCAATATATGATTCACACACACAAACACACCCAAAAATACATGCATCTCTAGTCGTTATTTACTAATGTGTGATTTCTCATACATCCACTATGTCATCACTATGTATGTAATATCCTTATTCCACAATGACACACACCACTTTTCCAGGGTCACATCCCTTAAGTAATGGCTCTGACATCTCTGGTACATTACATTGTCAGAATCTTGTGTTTGATGAGTTCTATGGAATTATCGTCACTCATTTCATCACATTGAAAAATTTCATAGTTTTCTATGTTTTTGAACAGTTTCTCAACCAAGAGGTCACACATTGGTGGTGACTCTATGGCAGTGACTCGCTGGTAGTGACTCATTGGCAGTAGCTCAGTAGAGGTGGATCACAAGTGGTCTCACAACCACTGTTGTCTCGTCTAATGGTTCCTTCCAGAATGATGACTCACCAAAAGATGACTCACAAAATAGAAACTAATCGAATGGTGACTCGAAGAGTTCTTCCTCATCCAATGGTTGCTCGCTTACTGGTGACTCAAAGTGTAGTGCCTCACCAAATATTGACTCAAGGAATGGTGAATCACTAAATTGTGACTTTTCAAATAGTGGCTCGCTAAAAGTTGTAGCATCTAATAAGGGGTCATGACCAGTGTTTCCAACATCCTATTATTTATTCCCTATAATGTTTTCATTTATGTAAAACACTATGAAATCCTTATTTCATGGGATTCAAGAAAAATTCATGTCCCATAACTCTGTCTAAATTTTTTAAGGGTACCAGGGATTTTACACAATAAAAACTGGACATCATGACTTGATCCACCTTTAATGGAAAATAATAAACACATCTATAACACTACTTTGTTTAGATATTATGGAGGCCTATATACCTTTCCCTCCATTTTCTTATTTATTTATTACCCATTTTTAAAGACACTATAAACCATTCTCCTAGTATGAGTCACGTAGTAGTACTATATATATCAGTTATTGTTTTCCCTCTATAGTTTTTATACTGCATGAACACACCTATTTTAGTGCAACTAGGTAGTACCGATCCTCTCTTCTTCCAAGTATCAATCCCATCACCTATCTTAATTTTTTATCATGCGTGGTGTGAAATTGATTTTTTTTACTAATGATAGGTGAATCTAGATTTATAATGATAATTGAATCATCTTTAAATAAAAAAAATGGATAGGAAAAGGATATTCATGATTATAATTTATTCATTTTTCTATTATTATGATCTATATGGCCTAACTACCCACTGAAAATCATGGTCATTTGGGGTCTTTTGTTTCACATGATACGGTCAATAGAATTTATAATGTTTGTTTTTCATTGAACTATTAAATATAAAAAATATTATTCATGTATATTTGGAGAATAAATTGATTTTACCTGATCATGTAATTTTTTTTATAACCCATGAATTAAAAAATTTGAATTAATTAATTTTTGAATTGTTAAATCTGAATCTGTTTTTCTAGTTTGTGTGGTGATGCAGATGTGAGAACGGTTGTTGGTTGTGGGATGGCATTGGTGGTGTAATGATATTTGAGGATGGGAGGTTTTTTGATTTTGTAATTGATGAATATAGTTGGGAAATGGGGTATGATCAGGTTATACTATGTTTTTGTTGCTGGATTTGATGGAGTGTGGATATCTTTGTAGGGTTGCATTTGAAGAAGGATGGTGATGTTTTGTATGGGTAATTATTATAGATATTTTCCATGTTTTACTTTGGTTGTGTCTCTCATTGTGTAATGTACTTTGTATTTTCCCATTTAATAGTGAAATAAATGAATATGTTTTTTGTGAATATGTAATGGTAACAAATAGTCAAAATTTGGGGAATGTGGAATGGGTATTTTGGGTTATTATGTGGTGGTGCACAATAGAGGTAGTAACATATGTGGTGGTCTAGTATATGTTGTTTTATTGAGAACCAGCATGTGGGGAATTAGTAATTAGTATTATATATATAATATATATTTCCTTGTGATTTCTATATACACCCACCCAAGTAGAGAACCGTGATTCTAAAACCCCCATCATCAAGGAGGAGAGTGTATTTCCCAAAAATCTATGTGAGAGGATGGATAACTGGGAACCTTCTAATCCCTGCTCTTTCTTCCTAGTAGTTATATCCCATGATTCATCATGCATGTATTGGATTTTGATTCCCTGGTGTGTGTTGGAGAGTTGTTCTTTCCCACATGTATTCAGAATCAGATTTGGCATGCATTCCCATGTAAATCCATGGTTATGTGTGGTATATAGCCTATGTGTCTGTAGTTCGGATGTGATTTTTTATCTGTCCCAGGTGTATATAGGTTGGATGTGATGTGTTATGTGGCCTAGATTAATGCTGATGGGATGGGATGGGTATGTCTCCTAAGTGTCTACAGATCAAATGTGATTGTGAGGCGTTGGAGTCTGCAGGCAGGTTGAGAGGTGGGAGAGCCATGAATTTTTCAATTAGGTTATGAGAGTGGATAATATAAGAGGATGTGGTTCGGGGTACCATATCATATATTTGAATTATATTACATTATTTGACTTATGTAATTTGGTGGGCATGCCTTGGTGATATTATGATGGTTAACATACCTTCTTATGTGCTGTTTGGTTATACAATTTTTTAATTAGTGAATTTGTATGACTCCTTCATATTTACATGAGATACATTAGTTTTCCTATTGAGTATAATCATATTCTCACCCAATGTGTATATATAATTTTTTGGTTTCTGGGATGATTACCCAGATCGTGTTAGACCGTACTAACATGGATCATGTAAGTTGTTGTGTTGCATCTTAGCTTTCATTATGGTATTTAACATTGGATATTTTTGGTATTTGTATCAATTAAATTTTAAATAGGAATGTTGTATTGTTTTGGATTTTTTTATGTGTGTCTGGGAGTTGTTTGGTGGATGGTCCATCATATCTCCTGATATTGTTTTCTTAAAAACGTAATGCCTCCCATATTGTGTGATTTATACACCCTTGGTGCCAGTTTCCACAACGGTGCCTACTATAGGTGGAATTCATGGGATATTACCTCTCGTTCTTCATTTCTTTCCTAGGGGGGGTGCCATTGGAGAAGGTGAGTGGGGGTCCAGACACCTTCATACCCCAAAGGTACACAACCCATATTCTGAATCACATCGAAATCAAGAACTCAACCAAATCCATGTATTCTAAACCCATTTTGAATCAACAATTCCAGAAAATCACTATTAACCCATTATTTTATTGAATAACATTTAAAAACATTTTCATAAATCTAATAATTCCGTATTTTGAAATCAAAAATTTAAAATCTTGTTATCAAAGTACATTACATAACTAGTTTCCACAAATCAATAATCTATAACCCATCACTAAATAATGTTCCTAAATTTTTATGTGCACTAATATCAAAGCCAAATTAATGAAAATTAACTAATATAAATATATGACTTATAGTACTTATAATTGGAGTCATGTGTGATACTGCCTACCTTGGGACATATGGAAAAAAATGAAGAGTGATAATAGTTCTTAAAAATGATGAATTTATAAAAACATGTCATAGATTTCATTACTGAACATCAAAAAAACCACATTTCAACATGATTATAATAAAATATCATAGATCAATTTTAGTAGGAGTAGATCCCAGATTTTGAGTGGTACGGAATGTATATCATGGAAAAACAACCACAAATGAATACTTATAACTGTAATCAGGCATCAAAAAATGGTTTTGTATTCCATTCACTAACTCGGGCTATCTTATTCATCAAGAAGTAACTCTCATAGTTAGACCACACATTTACATTAACAATTCACCAACCATACAAAAGCACTCTTCCCAGCCTTATGTGGTCTCGCATGGGAGGCCACATAGTTTGGAAAGGCCCTATGCCTAACTGTGCGCCTACCCAGAAGCCCATATTTTACCTTTCATATTTTGATATAGGATTTTCATAGGTTAAACAAACTATTATAAAACCATAAACCTCTATAAAATCCTTCAAAAGATTCCGTAATTCCTAAAAAATCTCCCAAACATCACCCAATTACATATCATACATTACAAGCCTATGAAAGGGGCTATAAAAATGAAACCGAGGGTGAAACATTCTTCCCACCCTTGGCCTTTCCATCCATAGAATGTTGAAACCCATCATTTCTATGAAATAGTACTAGATGTTTCCTAGCCATTTCATTCTCTCATTCCTATATCTCTTCCTGAATTTTTCTATGTTTACACCATATCCATACTACATCGGTGCAATAATATTTCTTTCCAATCCAAAATCTATAATATAACATACACCAACAAAATATCAGGATCTAGGTCAATGTGATCCATTCAATTTACATGGTTAGGATAAGAATGATACTTTTTCAAATGAGATGCATTAAATTAGTTATAATGGTGAACCATTTATGAAATTCCAACTGACATGACACCTCCTAACCCATTATACTATAATAAAAGGGCCAATGAATATTGCGGTTGGATTTCTAGTCGTCCCTAAATGGAGATTCCCATACCTTATAGATATTATGAATAAAACATGATCACTCACCACAATTGAATATGTCTTTCGATGTTGATTTGAATTCGAATGATTAATTTTTATAAGTTAGGGAAATCATATTCAATATAGGATGGATGGGATCAAAGGTAATACAATATAGAAATGAATTATATGTGTAATGTTTGGTTATAAACAATTATGTGTCCAATGTTTTCTAATAGATATGATGAATATTAGTATATATTTTGAGATTAACACGTTATTTTTCTAATTATAACATTTATTATAGAAACTTATATAGAATAAATATTCACAGAAATGTGTTCATATATAAATTAGATGATGTTATTAATGAATATAACATGTGTTTAAGTTAAAAATGGATTTATATCATCCATACAAGATTCTATGATGGATACCATTGTCAATAAGAAATATAAATTATATGATATGATCAATAAAAGGGTGTAGGCGATCTGTATGTGGACATGGAAGGTTTGTTTTAGGGGAAAAACTATAAAGAAATTATAAAAATAATATATTAGTTTTCTTATATGAACCCTCAATTTATATTTATGATCATAAAAAATTACCATTTAATTAAAATAATGAATGAATACTTAAATATAAAAATGAATGATAATGTCATCATGACATAAAGGATAAGGATTTATTAGAAAACAATGGTATCCAATGTCCTTTATATATATATATATGAGAGAATTTATATGGTTGAAACATATTTTGAGCATGTTTCATCAATTGATGATAATTTTTATTCTGATGGGAAACTATCTTAGTCTCATATAACAATTCATATCATGATATTTTAAAATGAATAAGTATATGAAACAATATAATGATATATAGAAAATATAGATATTTTTTGTGTGTAAAAATTTCAAATTAAATGGATAATGATGGTAATATTTAATATAGAAAATTACATTGTTTAATGATGTTACATTCCTAAAAATAAGGAAAACGTATTGGAAATTGATTTTATTCATTAAATGGAAAAAATGGAGGATTTTTATAAAACAAACATGAATGTGGGATAGTTATGATGTAATCTTCATACTAATGAAATTTCCATTATTATTCTATTTTGTACATGTATTTTTCTATTGTGAAGAATCATAAATCAAAATCTAAAGTAATGAAATTTGGATATAGTAATGAATTATTATTATATACCCGGAATTGTGGAAGATATTTTCAGTTAATGAATATTTTATTAATCATACTAACAATATCCATAATGTTTTGAATCATAAGAAATGAAAATATCGATGTAATGAATATATAAATATAATGAGAATTGATCCATGGGTGTTGAATTCAATAACCTAATGAAATAAATTATCATCTAGGTATGTAAAAAAGTGTATTATTTAATCTAATTATAATTGTGATGTGGGATCCACACTTCTCTCAACTCATCATGGGGTTTAACAATGTTGAGGGTTATAATTTCAAACATAAAATTAATAGATACGTGGAATAATACTCCATGGATTATTGATTGTGGGTGTTCATCCATCATGAATGTAGTCATTAATCATCTAAATAATATGAATTCATTATTTTACAAAATGGTATATTTTGAAAACAATGCATATTGAAAAATAATTATAATAATTAACACTCATTTTTTTGAAATGAAATAAAAATACTAAATTTCACAATATGGAAAACGTATGACATAATATATTTACATTGGTCTAGTTATATTACATTAGATTGGATGTTATATAGAACCATAAAACCTAACAAAACATTTGAGGGGATTGAAATTCACAGTTATAGAGACAATGAACAAACCAAAACATATACTAAGGGTAAAATAACAATAACATTTGTACAGCTAAAATAGAAAAAAAATTATTCATAAGCCATATAAAATATGTTTTTATAGAATGAAAAATATTTCAAAATTATATGATGTACTGTATATTTATTTCATAAACAGAGATAGAGAAACGAGCTTTACGTCCTGTAGGAGATGGATTATTAGAAACCCTCTCATAAAAATAGGTTGCACAATTTTAATCAACTAAATTTGGATTACATATATGTTTATTATCTAATTAATCATCTCAGAACGAAATTTTAAATATAATTTATTATATATACAGGTGAATACAACAATATAAGATGATCTATGTTCATATTATATAAAAATAAGGTCATTGACTATGTTTAATTATTATGAAAGATAGAAAAAAATAAAAAGGTCAGAACAATGTTTATACATTTATAATAAAATGGAACTAATTAGACATTAATTAAAATGGAAAACTATTTATATTTAGAAGGTATACCAAATATGGTGTATTCATTAAGGAATACTCAATAGAGTAGAGTAACTATATAATTGAAAATCCTTCCTAACAACATGTCCAAGACATTTTTAAATATCAATGTACTTTTTCAATATTATAAGAAATAAAAATTATAGTTTTACATGAATATAAAACATATTACATTTCATTCCTCTTAAGAATGAATGATATCATAGTATATTAGTAATGGATGGAAACTATTTTTTAAGTATTTAATCTTTTTGGGAAAGGTTATTTAACTTCTTATGATGAACAAGATTTAATTAAATATATACATTTTCTTGATCAATGAAACAATATTAGAATATTAAATATGTCTAAATCCTCTAAATTATTCAAGAGAAGCTCCATAAAAAGTGATGAGTTGTTATGAAAATGTTATTGATAATGAATCTTTAAAAATTTATAGAGATACAATATTTGAATACATGTGTAAAGAATATGGAAATAATGTTTTTAATTCCATTTAAATACAAATATTTTCAAATGAGAATGATTCAATTGACGAATTTATGGATGGGAATATTTACTATGAGAGTTGACCATTTTTATGGTAAAAAATAAATAATTTTTTCCATAAAAATATTTTTATGGATAATTCGCCTTTATTAACAACTGTTGTGATGAGAATTGTACTAAAATATATTCTACTTCTAAAAAGAAACATGAAATATATAAATATATTTATATAAATTAATCTTTGGTAAAATCAATCATTGACCAGTTATACAAAATATATATGATATAGATAAGGGAAGAATTACAAAGACCAAAACAACCTACTGTGATTAGTATTAAATTGGTTTCATGTAAAATATTGATAAACATGAAAGATAGTTTTAGGGTTATAAAAGGATGGAATTCTATGGGTATTCCTTGATCAATGGGATTGATATATTAAAAAATTTATTTCTTATAGAAAATCTGGTATATATATTACAATTTTTTTGGTTATGGAAGAAAACAATAATGTCTGATATCAAAATCATGTATATAAAGATCGTTTTAGATATTTTTTCTGAAGGATGATGTAAACATGAAAACTTTTTGAATTTATTATTATAAAGGATAATCAAAATGAATACATTTTAAAAAGAGTCTTAAATGGGCTAGTATATCCATCACCACATGGTATGCATGTTTTTATACAAATCATAGGATAATGAAGTTAAAGTGTAGAGGCGTTTTTCATTATCACTATTTTAAAATCTTATATGATATGATAGACATGTATACTATTCATGTGCATGATATCATCCTTTGTAAAAAACAAAACAATTTATCAAATTATTTTCATATCTACCTGGAATATTATTTACATGAAAATTAATATATAACTATTTTGCATTGATGAATTTAAGGTAGATTAATAGTTATGTTAACACTCTATCTCTAGAAAAAATAAATAAAGTTAAAAATTGATGATGTATGGAATTAAATATTGTATAATTATTTCAACTCTCATATATTCAAGAACAACAAATATAAATTATAATGGAAAAATTATACTACATTAATTATTTTAAAAAATGGATATTATAATACTAATGTGTATGAAAATAATAAGGATATAAATATTTCTTTCTAAATACTTGTGAGAACACATTTAGAGTTCAATAATGGAAGAAAATCATTCGGTGGAAAAGATAATAAGAGTTATATTTATTAAATAGTTAATAATGGATGTATTTTGAAAAAATGTGGAGATCCGTTTATGGTGGACTACAAATATGTATATTGGGATTGAGATATTGTGGATTGTGAATATATGAATCTATATGAGGAATAACATTAATCATTAGAAGAAATAATGTGGGATATATAAGAAAAAATTTATACAAACAACTTTAAGAACAATTGTAAAATAAATACATTTTAATTATTATGTATTTAACTTAATTAATGTTGTTGGTATAATATTTTGAAGATATTTTAGAAGTGATGTAACAAAAACGATATCCCCTATTTCATGGGTGAATGAATTTCTAATATCATGTATTATTATTTTGAACAATAATGAATTAATTAATTATGATGGAGGAAATTCCACATCATTTTTTTCCACAATATTAATTATTTCATGGTGAAAATGTAGATACAATATAGATAATATTAAATATTTTGTGTCAATTTTTTAAACATCATATGAATATTTTGTGGTGGATCAAGTAATACTATAGTTATTTGAGTTTTTTATGTGTATTGTGAAATCACTAGGTTTGTGGGTGAATATGAAGTGGAGTATCAAATATTTTAGAGAAATAATGAATTAAATGTTATTGGATGAAATTTCTTTTTTTATGATTCATAAATGTTTTTGTTTAGCCTCTAATTATTTTAGTAGAGATCAATTATTCTTATTGAATATGGTTAATAAGAATTCATTTTTGAATGAATATTGTTTTATAATTTGAATTTGACTTTTATATTTCATATTTGGTTGGATAAATTGAATAATTATTGTGCTGTGAAAAAAATATATACAACATAAAAATGATCTATAAAAAAATGGGTATATAAAATCTAGTATTGTAATTAATAATGTTGACTATATTACAATTTAATAATAGATTTTGAATAAATAATATTTTATGAGTACTATTGATGATAAATAAGATTTATATTTTTAACATCATATCATCATGGAGAAGAAACATTAGTATAATATATTTTTCATTCATTATTATACTTGTTAAAATGGCCTATGTGTTGATAATATATCGAATTTTATACCTATTAGAATGTTTAAAATTTATAAGGAAAAATGTTCTTGGGAATTGGGTGAGCAGTGACCCTACCATTTAGATTGCAATTTCTTACAACTTATGTAGTGATTTCAGTAATATCAATATGTCTTAGATATTTATACCATAGATATATCCCTTTACCAGTTAATGAATTAAAATCATGTTGTTTTCCCCCACATTTATTCATTTTTTGGTGATTCTGCACTTTTTATGATATATTCTATGTGTTGTCACAATCCAGAGGGAAAAGTAAAATAAAAATTGAAATAAGAAAATGTTTTTGGAACACTCTTATTTTAGCCCCACATTGGGTACATTTTCAGACCTTGTTCTACAATAGTTAATAACAATAAATATATTTGTCGACAAACCACACTAAAAACTATTTATCACGATATATTCTCCCTTAAAGCAGACACCATAACACTTCTAAGAGTTATAATCTTCTTTTCCAAAAACATCTCATCCACATTATATCACCACAAACTAAAAAAACATCCAATTGAAACTCAATACCACTTCATGACCCTCTACAAAATTCTAAATCCTTTATTTCTCTTCTATGAACTTCCTTTACCAAAATATAGTCATTCCATCATGACCCTTGTGGTTTACACAAATGGCATTGACCACCCACCTAAACCAAAACCCATCTACTTTATGTATAAAACACACCTCTAACTATGACAACACATGATAAGACAATCATTTATCTCGTTCCACCTAATCATCCATACCATATGGCATCATTCCATTCCAATATGTTCCCACATCAAGACCACATAAAACACTCAAGGTCCCACACTCTCCTATGACCACACTAAAACCAAATACGAATTACAAATATCACACATTACTATATCTATTCCCAAATCCCTCTCCCTCAACTAAACATAACTCATTCTTAATAAATCTCTCCAGACTTGAGGAATTTTCAATATTATCATATTACCATACAAACACCATATATGTATTTATAGTATGGTAAACACCACCATCCCAGGATTCACTACCCAACCAAAAGTACCCACACATTGATTGGTCAGTGTAGTCTTGTTCGAATAATATTAATATTGATTCACACATAATCCACTATAAAGTACTTATTAATGCCTCATAGTGGCTTATACTCTTCCCATAACCAAACATAAAACCAACCAAAAACACTCAAACACTATACGAGGAGGAATCTAATAAAATACATTGACTTTTATTAGACTAGAAGACACTAACAATGTATTGCTTTCTCCACTAAAGCACTCAATAATTCATCACATCATTTGGAAAATTCAACAATATCCAAAATCTATTTGGATTAACCTTGATTTTCCGAAATAGTAGACTCAAAACAGCCATTTTTTCCAATTTCTAAAACCATTAACCTTCCCTTCTGGATATCTAGGATAATCCCGTACCTGGAAACTCTATGGGTGTTCCACTTCCCTGGTCACAAATTTATACTATTATCATATGCACACAAAATAACTAACGACCCATCCAAACTCCCTCACATGTAATAATTCAAAACCAATGGAACCACCTCCATAAAATAGAGTCACATCATGAAATGGACGCAAGTACTCTCTCTAATCCATACACATAAAATATTAAAAAAATAATTTCCCACAGTGGTTCTCTAGTCACCATTCTAAAACCTATTGCATCTAACGTGTCCTAGTGGAGACTTATTATAGGCCTCACACTGATAATACCCACTCGCATATGTAGAAACCACCATCCAAACACCCACCATAGGCTCCAAAATACAACTTTAACAATCATGACCCTTTATGAGTTACCACATTCACAATAGTTTTCAACAACTATATCCCATGATCACAACTTCATTGAGGTCATGAAAAGGTAATTCCTTTTACCACTCAACGAAACCTAAAAAACAATCATTTAACATAACTATGGTCTAGTACTAGGGTAGTATCGCTACCCAAAACACCCATACATAGGTTCTAATCATAACACTGGTGATACCCACATGGAGTATTCCTACCAATTCCCTCATGCTTCAAATCCAATCATACATAATCCTTACCAATTCAAACCAAATTTTTCATATTTCAAAAAATTATATATTCAAATCCTAGAGGATTTATACTTTGGAAAACCATTATATTAAACAATATTTATAAAATCCAAGCATTATTATAATGAACATTCCAAAAACTTATCTATTACCAAAAATTTCAAGGAAAAAACAATTGTTAAATTTTATCATAAGAAATGTACACAAACGACAAGTGAATCCCAACGTACTATTAATAATAAGAATCAAATGGCTGACCTATTAACCATATACACCTATAAGAATGATTGAACTCATACACACATTCATTCTATTCCAATATATGAGTTGAACCTCGTGAATCAAAAAAATAATATCAATGTTTTCCACTCGATGTGGAAATACATTAAACCATGAAAGAACAAATCCAAACATTAATTCCAAACCCATGGATATTGGATTTTCAATTTTATGTGGGGATACAGGCACCCAAACAGGATTTCAATACCATGATCTGACAATATCATAGACACATTTATACTAATCCTCAAATATTAGGATTCAATTCCTACTTTGATACCACATTATATCTTCAATGACCTCATGGATACTATCTTATGACCTAATCTGAATCGGCACATGATCTCAAGTGTACCTACCCATATGCCAACATCTACTAACTTGAAGCATAAGTATATGGAGGTATGTTGTAGAGTCTATACCGTCTTTTTCAGATTAAATCTACAATATAAAATATTATCAAAAAAATCACTAACTTATAAGAACAAATAAATAGACATCATGCAACAATTCCAACAAGTAATAGAGTTACACGGTCTATAATAACATTATTAGTGTACTACATGTCATGTATTCATAAAAAAACCAAAACCAAAACTACTAAAAGGATATAAACCTGAACTCAAGTCCCAACCCAGTATAAGCCTCAAATGATCCATCCAAATAGCCCATGCATGTACCACACATCATTTTCATATCCTGATAATATATGTGAAAACATGTAGCACATTCATTGGTTCCCCAATTCCTGGGATGATCAAGAGTGGTGTGATTAGAATTTAGTAATATTCCACAAATGGTTTTTGGGAAAAACAATATGTACAACACTGTATGAAGATGATCAAGTGCATCATTTAAATAAGGGGAAAAGGAAAAAATTATCAAATATCCATTTTATCTATTTTGTTATCTATATTTGATTAATCAAAAAAATTAACTCAGGACATAATGGGATCCAAACCAATGCACAAGGTTATACAAACATTTTTAATCACAATGGGGGTTTCCCTAATCTTGTACTCATTAGTTAAAAATATTCACTTGATCATTTTCAAATTTTGTACCATGGTTTAGGAATTTAGATAATTTACACTATGGTCTAATCTAGTCAATTATCATGTATAAGGGGAAATAATAAGGTTCACTATCTAACAAGGGTCAACCATTTCATCAAAAAATAAATGGTATGTACCTTGGAAAGTTAGCACATGTATTCATGCAATCACACTAACTTTAGAGCACCAGTCTAGGCAGTTTCAACCTATGAAACTATTAGGGGCATGGATCATCTGTTGAACACCCAAAACTATGCATTCCAGGGTTGGGTTAGAGAGTTAGTCTAATATACATGTGGGAGAGGAATAATTACTTCATCCCACACCACAAATTAATGTTCACATTCTTATTTATCCATTTACCACATATATACCACATCGCAAATCATGTATAAAATAACACATAAAATTTACAATTCACATTTCATAAAATATATGAATCATCATCATGCCATAACCATTAATCAATTTTTGTAATTACCTAGCATATTAAATTCATTTTTTGATCATTTCTTATTTTAACTAACATGACAACATATTCCTCACAGATTCTATCCCACCAACTTTATGTCTCTTCAATTACAATGATTCCAATTGACCATTTTAAGATACATCATTGAAAGATGCACAATTCAAAATTACCATTAGGAATCATCTTGAATCTACCATTTTAACCCCTCAACATCCACTTTGAAAACATAGACATTATTTATACCTATAATTTTTATTTTGATCCCTTAAAAACAAATTATTATGAATTTTTACGTGGAAGTCGACATACCCACTTATATGAAATCGCAATTTGGAATTAATAAATAATAAATAATTTTCCAAACATATTATGTCAACACCTTCATTCAAATTCATTATTCAGTTTAAAACCTCAATTCTATCGTTAGAATCCATTGTACTATCAATACCACAAACCCATCATTAAATAAATTTGAAAATCTACATCATCACCTCAAAAATATAAGTTATAATTAAATAAATTTATTATTTTACTATACCAAATACTCAATTAAATGTTATAACTAATTCTCCCTCATATTTCCACTACCTTAATGATTTCCAATTTTTTAAACTATTTCAAGGGTTTGA
Source organism: Viscum album (assembly GCA_963277665.1). Classification (NCBI taxonomy): domain Eukaryota; kingdom Viridiplantae; phylum Streptophyta; class Magnoliopsida; order Santalales; family Viscaceae; genus Viscum; species Viscum album. The sequence goes on along the minus strand of OY728166.1, from coordinate 547,144,834 downwards.
TACATCCAATGGGTAAACCTAGGTTAAGCCTCACAGGTTAAATGGTCCCAATTGAATATATGATTTCATTATCACCTCAATATATGGTTCAAACCACTTTCCATAATCAAAGATAAAAGATTTCAACAAGCAAAAATTTTCCCCATAAAGAAAATATAATAATGATCAAGACTGTGGAAAAATAATAATTACCACCTACCTCATCTTTGAATACGATTACTAGAATAAACAAATTCTTTGATTAAAACTCAAACACCCTTTAAATAAAAAACATATAATATACTGAATAAGTTATGATTTATTTGATTCCAATGGAGAGGAGAGATTCTGCAAGCCCTGATACAAAAAATTGAGCTAGGAGTAGTGTTAGAGTCACCTAGATATTCGATTAATCTAAAAATACACTAAAATAGGTAAGAATTGAAGGATAATCACCTTGTGGAAGCCTTGTATGGTTTGGTTCATCACCCAAAATATATGGGGTCGAATGGGTGGAAATAGGTATGTAAATATATAGATTTGGGATGGAAAAAAATGAAATTTTACACTTTTTAATGTCCACATAGTTATCCCGCACTATTTCCATACCATGACCCTAACTCTGTCCAAGAGGTGATAATCCAAATAGTTTTTGGGAGAACCAACACGGTTTGGATAACCATTTAGAAACCATGAATTATCCTTTGTCCGAATGTGTCTCCAAGCCACATAGTTTCCCTATCCAATCACATGGTTTTCTATAATAGTGCGCCAACTATGCACTTCACACTATTTGGCCTATTTTACCATATATATTATTTAATAAAATCCTTAGATACCCTCCAAAATTTCTCATACACCTATGGTGTACTTATTTATGCTAAAAAAGAAGTTTAACTAACATTTAAACAAGGATGTAATTTCTTGAATAGTCGGGATCATATATTCATAAAATGTTTTTATGGGTTATCAAAGGATTAATACTAGAGTACACTAAATTTATATACCTGAATCCTAAATATTTATAGAAAAAAAACTTTTAAAAGGGAAAATTTTGAACCAAAACAATTTCACAAATAAAATTATAACTAGTTTTTAATGTAGGAGAACATATTCTTTGAGGGTAGATTGGACCTTGATGAAAATCAAAAAATAATTATAGTGATTGCTAATGATAATTGATCACTAGAATATGAATAACAAATGGAATGATATAGGACTCAAAACCGTAACCCTGTGATGATATATAAGGAAATTATTTTAATATAAATGAATTAATTAGGATAGATATTTTTCTCTACAAATTTCATAGAGTTTATTAATTTTTTTACAATCTATGAAAATCTTGCAATATACATAATTTAATTCCATTTCATATTCCCAATATCACAGTTTTGTTGTTTTTTCTCAATTTCAAATCCAAAACATTATATATAAAATAAAGGTTATTTTTTTATTCTTGAGTCATTAGTAGTCCATGAGTAACATAAAAATATATATGGGTAATTCCGTATATATATATCATAAAAAACTATTAGAACATATTTTATAATATGTATAAGCCTAATATATAATGAATATACATAAATATCTTAAACCTTATCTAATAATTAACACAAACCATTCCATAAATTGTTAACCTTATAACCCTTCTAAAAGATTAAATTCCAAATCATTATAAATAATTCAATAAATTTTTCAAAATTATCTTATCATTGATCCACCATATATAATAATGTACCTCATATTTATCACATACCCAACATGTAAATACCATCATCATTTATAATAATGAAACATGGTAACAACCTAAATTAAAATAAATTCTTACAGAAAACATGTGTGTTTCATCATTCTAATTTTTTTGTATATAACATTTAAATCTATTTTTTTTAAAAAAATTCATTTATGACATAATAATCTATGATTCCAACAAATAAACAATTAGATACATGAAATAAGTACTATCCAATTTAATTTATCGTTATCAATATTCTCCTAATCCAGGATAATAATAAATTTCTCAACATTCGAAACACGTTATGGGTAACATTCTCATAACCAATGTATCATGTTTACATTAAATAATATTCCTAGGAATTCATTAAAATTAATTTTATTTTAAAAATCCATAATAGAAAACAAATACTTTAAGATTTATATAACATAATTATTTAATTCTTATACATATACACTAAAATCAACCAAAATTATTCATAACATATTACCCAGTCTTCGTCATCATATTCTATAATACCCCATTCCTTGAATATAAGACTTGTATTTTTTAAAAAGTTTTCTCAGCCACAATTTATCTATATAGAAAATGATGTTTGAACATTCCATACCATTTCAATGTCATTTCTTATCTATATATCTTCAGCATTATAGCCAATACTAATGCCACATTCCTGGTTCTCTTCATGAGATATCTACTTAGTGCATTACATTTTTTTAATTCCCATACTTTTCATATCTAAAACATTCAATGTTATATCAGATCCTTCAATTTCCCATTATTTAATAAAACTATAAATCATAGTGTGAGAGAAACATATTATAGAAGAAAACCACATAGTAATGAAAAATTACTCATAGGATGCCTAAATCATGACACCATGTTTTAAATATATGGAACATTAGGGTTATCCTTTAATACATCCATTTACATATAAATAGATATATCCATAGGAATATCACTAAATATTTCATTTCCCTATTTCCAATGGTTGAATAATCCATTCCTTTAATAACAATTATTTCGAACCAGGAATAACATATATAGATATTACATCATTTTAGATTAATATTCAAAAAATTGAATTATTAATTTCTTGAGGACCATAATATTGTAGTGTATATGGAATCATGAATCAAAATCTTCTAATATGTATGAATATATTCAACAACTCCCATAAAGGTCCTCCCCATTAGTACTCTACCAAAAAACCATTATTCATAACCCTATGAAAGGAAAAATAAGAAAGGGTTATCTCTGATGCTCTATGATAGTTAATAATAGATATGCATAATAATAACATTAGAATACGAGAATGAAAATGTGAGAATAACATTATAAGATCATACCTGTCAAATAAAAGATCATATACATGAGTGATAGAATTAATATTAGTATATGATAAGACACTAATCATACATGGATCAACAGAATAATACCTGATATCATAATAAAGTAATAAGAAATTGTATTTTAGAATACACATATATATAGAAAATCTTATGTCATGGCTACGTACCAAGTCCTTCATAACATATTAGGCTTTGGATAATCACACATTTGTTGGAACAAAATATGAATGTAGACTCTCAATATACAAGAGGGAAGGTGGATTGTATACCTTAAAAATTCATTTGGAACGTTTAATGATGGTATAAAACATTCGTTTTTAACCTTTAGAAAAACAATGTTTAACAAAGTTAGACTAGGTACATTCACAAGACCTCTTAGTTATACAAACAAGCTAGGTTCTGGAAAATTATTCCAAAATTGAAAATTAAGAAAAGTTTACAATGAAAAATATTCTAGTTTAAAGCATATAGTATCATTCTAAATATAGTATAAAAATACATGAAATTATAAGATAGTTACACATTCCTTATTAATCAAAATGCTATGGAAAATAAACATTAAACAACTCAAGTAACAAGTATGAAATATTTTAACAAAAATAGAAGGGTATCAAACAACCTTGGATAATGGTCCCTTAATTTATTCTATCATGAATGTCTGTCTTACCCTCACCAGGGTAATCCCTCGCTTGAAATATCAGAATCAGTCTTCCTATCCCTGAAAGCCCCCAAACATCATGGTAGTCAACAACTTTGTCATCCAAAATAAGGAAGTCCTCAAACATTTAGGTAATCATAACATATATCTTCCTATCCCTAGAAGACTACGAACATTAAGGTAGTCGGCATAACTGTCTCCATATCTCCAGATGCCCTTGATTGTACATAGAAAGAATTGGAGTCGCCCAAAGAAAGATAAGAAAGATGTTCAGTACACACATAGCTAGAAAGTATCTGTCTCTAGAAATCAATTCATCATCATATTGGCTATATAATGGTAGATTAGTCATGATATCGTTCAAAAAAGATCCTATTTATTGCCATTATTTAATGGTCATCTTCACCCTCCAACCGTCAAACTTATCCTTAAATCTCATATGAACCTGTAGGTGTGTCACTAAAACAATGATTAATTTGAAACTGATTATGCAACATCATTTCATAACTATAAGAGGGGTAGGTAATATATGGTTTTTAACAAAATCCATTTTTCGGTGTCTAGAAAAAATAATGTTTAGAGTCTATGAAAATAAACATTCCGAGTCTATATTATATAGATATTCAGATCCTGTTTTTCAAGGAATTTTGAATCATAAATCTATAGGTTTCGGAGTCTGAATATCCATGAATTTGGAGTTTGAATTCTAAGGAATTTGGATTCTAAATTAAGAGGAATTTCGATCCTGAATTCTTGAGGAATTCAGATCCCGAATTCTATGGAATTCAACATCTGAATTTTAGAGAATTTGGAGTCTAAATTCAAGGAATTCAGAGTCTAAATTTAAAATAATTCAGAATATGAATATCAGAGAATTAAGATTCTAAGTTCAGAGAATTTGGAGTATGAATTTACGATAATTCAGAATCTAAATTTTAGAGAATTTGGAATCTTAATTCAGAGACTTTGATGTCTCATTTTCAGAGAATTCGGAAACTGAATTTCTGAGAATTCAGAATTTGAAATTCATAGAATTCAAAATAAGAAATTATAACCTGAAAACATAATACTCTATATCTAATTATTTATAGGATTATGGGGTTTTAGATATGAAACCAAATTTTACACTTCGAAATAAAAAGTGTCAGATTTAGAGAAACTATAACACGAACATTGAGAACGAAGGTGAGGAGAAAATTTCCTTGGGAATGGAAAATTTCCTTATTAAGATAAACCTTGGGGAAATAAAATTTGACTTAAGATAAGTTTTTTCTAATTTTAAAATAATAAAGTAATGGAAAAGTCAAAAGGAAACCATATTGACTCAACAATATTCCCCTTTTTGGTATGAAAAAACTTCCTTCTATAAAGAATCTAGAGACATAGAAATTTAATGAACATGGAAATAAAATTGTTTCTCCATTTACATATGGATCACAGTGAATACGACTAACTCCCCCTTAGTATTTAGTATCATTAACGATTGTATTCTTGATTTTTTAAGGAGATTTTACATTGTTCTGTATATGAAAATATTCATTGAAATGAACATCCTACAAGACAAACAACCACTTACATAGGGAAATATCTTCTTTAAATTGTATTCTTTTTATCATTCCTTTCTCCAGCTTTTTTATTTTCAAAAATAAATTGAGGGTATGGGAAAAAATGGTACCTGAGAAAATAGTACTAAAAACCTCAAACAAAATATCAATAAGAAACAACCATCATTTTATTAATGTTGAAAGAATTTTTACAAGGAAACATGCAACAAAAGGTTGGAATGGAAATAATTTTTCATTCTTTCTCCGTTAGTATCCATTTCTTCATAATGGTATTTAGCTTCTTGAGCTCCTTTTTATCCTCTTCTTCATGCTTAAGAAACTGATCATGTTTATCACTATTCTTTTATAAGGCTTAAATTTTTTATTCCTAAGCATTAAGACATTCTTCATAAGCTTTCAACACTTTATCTCACTTAACATGCTTCTCTTCAATATCAATTCTGATATCTCTTTCCCTCTTCCAATTAATGGTAGTAGAATTATTCTTTCTATTAAGATCCTTAGCTTCTTTCATCTGAGTAGTCTATTCTAGGATTAACTTTTCCTCAAAAATATTTCTAAGATAATTAATCTTCACATCTTCGGTGTCAAAAGCATACTAGACATTATCATGAAAATCATTAGATATTCTCATCTCTTATATTGTCATCTTTGACCAGATTTTTATATTCTTTCATGCTCTTTTATAAGCCTCATATCCAATGAAAAAAGTTTTTAAATATGCCTCTACTCCAAAACATTTTTCCATAAACATGGAAATATAATTTGATTTCTGATTATTCGTATGCTAAATAATTTGGCATCTTGAGTCTATGCTTGTGAATAAGGGAATAATACCAACCAACATTTTCAATGACTAAAGAAAAAAATCATGTCTAAGAGATGATGATTCTGAATCCATGTGTTTGGTTGATGAGGATTCTTTTTCTATGTATGCATGTTTTCTCTTTAATAAATCACAAAAATATTTCTTCTTCCCCACAAATTTACTATGTGTTTTTAATGCCACTGGATTTCCCTTATCAGTTTTTGGAATGATGACTTGAGCTTTGGGAGATTCATGTTCACTATCTGATAGCTGAACAATATTATCTTCATCTACTTCTTCTCTATCAACTCCTGCCTCAATATGCTCTGGCTTGATAAAATCATGAATGTTACTTTCCTCTTCAGACAATTTATTCACTTCTTCCTCACCCTTCTCATATTTTCATAAAGTAGCATGTTTTTAAGAATTGGATTCATACATTCAGATTGATAATTTCTTAAAAATACATTCCTTCCCAAGATAATCCCCTACTTTCGTTATCACATCCATAATATCACCACTGCATTCTTCTTCATCTTCTTCATCATTTTCATCATCAACAATTTATTTATCAATATGTGATTCAAGAATGACCATTTTCATTCCCAGAGTAACAGGAAGTGATTCAAGAAAAAAAGATCCTGGCATTAGGATTTTTTCAGATGCTTTCTCAGTATCTTTGAGAAGATAGTGTAGTATCTCAGCCTTAGGGATCTTCTTCTTTTTCATCTTATCTTTCTGTTGCTTCTCATGCTCTTCAGCATCCTTTATTTTTAAGGATTTCACCTCAAAAGGATCCAAAGAAAACATTTTATACCATTCCTTCCTGTTTTTCTTATCCTTTATCCACTTAGCTTCTACCTCATTAGGATATGAATGTTTAATTCATCTGTTTTGATGGTTCTTATTGAGTTTCCATAGTCACATGGGTTTTTATTTTCTCTTCCAGTTCCATAGACTTTCTCTTCCTTCCGCCTTTCATAGAGGTTTCAGCCAATTCTGTCTATGTTGACAAAGATTCTACATATTATACAGATAGATCATAAAATAATCTTGATTCATTAGAGAAACCAACCTTCATACTCTTTAAGGTATCACCATTCAAACAAATTACCTTGTAATTTCTCTGATTGGAATTGTATGGAAATTGATTGATTCCAAACAAATAACTATAATCTATGAGAGAATTGTAAGATAAATAATTATTTGAGATTTCATATTTCCATTATTTATATTCTCAATCGTCACCAAGATATATTTAACCATGTTTATCTTCTTGAGGTTCACCAAGAAATCCAATATATAGATATCACTCTTCATTAGGGTATCCTTATCCCATTTCCTTGGAATTATAAACCCTTGAACTAGTAATTCAAGAACCGTATGTTCATAGATAGATGAAAAATCATTAGAATCTTCATTCCTTTAAATCCAAGAGACTCTATAGCATTTTACTTATCAAAATTTCCTGATACATCAGGTTATTTGTGAGTACAGAATTATGTTTAACCTTCGAAAAGAATTCCAATCAAACTTGTTGCCTTGATGAATTAATGTGAGTAGATCTTTCCATAAAAATTGAATAGAACATGTCTTTGCTTTATCCCTTAACGAAACATTAAGTCTAATAGAACTAAATCATTATGTGTGGATATAATGGATCATATTCCTTCAGCATTGAAACAAAAATGCTCTCCCATCCATTCAATATAACATTCTTAGATATGATAGAATCATATGTTTCAATAATATTGGATCAACTATACTTTTTTTTGTATATATTCCATTCAAATATTTCCTTAAATCTCAACATATCTTTCTACGGAGAAGCTTCAGAAGATATTAAAATCATGGGAAACATTGTATATTTCGAACAACCTTAAGTAAAGAGGCCGAGATTTAGCACGTAAAAGCATGAATAACTGATGTGGGAAAACCATTGGTGGTGCTTAATATAAGAAATTGAGCCAACAGTTCAACTTCCATGATTGATACAATGGTTAAAATAACCATTTGATCAAATCTGACGGTTGAGATGATAATCGATGAAATATTTTGATAATTTCCTATTTTTTGAGGTTTTTAAGATAAAAATTAATATTTAATTAAAAGTGAATATGAAAAATTTAAAAAAAATTGAAAATACTATCAACTAAAAATATTATTACAAAAACATAATAAAGGAAACATTCCATTCAAATTACTAGAAAGATTATTTGTAATGAGTAAGATTCTTTTGAATAACAATATATTCTTAAAAATTCTAAAAAAAATTGAGAAAAAATTTGATTACAAATATTTTGAATGCGAAAAAATTAGATAACAAAAAAAAATGCTACAGAATATTTTGACAAATAAGAAAATATAATCCCCCTATGAAAAATAATTTCATACTGTTAAGAGGTAGGTTTCAAAAAAAAGTTAATAAGGAAAATTTACCTTACGGTTATCATTACTAACTCATGTTTAATACATTCAAATCAATCAGAGGGTAAATATTGTGTGAAAATATCATCATGTTGATCTTGAGTTCTGATAAATTGATGAATAATATCTCCCTCCATCCTGATAATCTTTTGAAAGACGCTTTTATTTTCAGTTATGTTCTAGTAACGTCCATTATCCATGTACCATGTATTGTAGTTGGTATGATCTTCATTTTCCTCAAAAAATAGTGTTTCATTTTCGTAACCCAAACATTATTTGATCCCGAAACATCAGAAAGAAAAATTTTAAGAATCCAAATTTTTTAAGAAAAATAAGCTTTATGAAATCCTACTGACTGAGTTTTTTTTAACTGACAATTTTTTTCCCAATTCCCACCAAACTGACATTTGGTGCAGAATGGAGCACATTGAGGAATAAAATAATTATTACTAAAAGTTAGTTTAGAATGTATATAACCAAAACCAGAGTTATTTCATAGAGGTCTAATTTCAGAATATATATTATCAATGTTTTCCTTACCTATGTTAATGTTTGGAAATCACTTTTTCAAATAAAATATTTCTGACATTAGTTTAATAACTACGTTTTTATCCAAAAAAACACTAGTTTTAGCACTAGAGTAAGTCTCTAAAACATTTTTCTTAGAAATTAATTATTCTAGATCCTTATAATGTTTATCCTTCTCAGAATTAATTTCCACCATGGTGTTTGTAATACATACAAAATCATAAAATTTCTTATCATGATCTTTAAAATGATATGATACTTTTTTTAGAAAGAATAGAAATCATAAGTATGTAATATATTATCTTTATTATAATATGATAAATCATCTGAAGATTCATAATATCTATTATCATTATAATTTTCATTTAAGGAAACAATAGTTATTGATTCAACATTATGTAACTTAGCCATTAGATAATGATTTTCAATTGGTAATCTAGCAAGTAATCCAATATTCTTCCTATCAGATGATTCATATTCCAAAGATTCATTAGAGGAGTCTACACCATTGGTACACTAGGTTTCATTAGCTTTTAAAACATTCTTAGCATTAACTTGTATTACTTCTTTCTATTCCACTCAGAATTCTTTTCCTTTCTATCCATTATATAATGTATTGAAAAAGATGGCCTTATATGCCCTGCTCATTTTCATTCATAACAACTAATTTCAGATTCTTTCACTTAATTTATTTCTTTTACCTTATGTATATAATTAAATTATTTTCTTCCCAAATATCTTGTTCATCAATCAATCAAGATTATCTAGATCAATCTAATGCAGTTCAATTTAACATGATTCAGATTAAATAGTGACTTTTTACGACTTGGATCTTGTAACCATTTAAAGAGTATTTGATTTTGTAGTAGTAAAGGATACACTTCCATTGCAATTATTTTTCCTCTCAAATTAGCGTCTCTTTTCACTATTGTCACATGCGGAATAAGAGTCCCAAAAAGCTCATCAAGAGTAATCTGAGATACTTTCATGTTCACATCAGTAGTTTTTCACTTAGATTCCAACTCATTAGGCATGTGGTCTATAATTTTTTCCACAAGTGCTTCATCATCTAAACCTCTCTCAACCATAGATTTAAAGCTGTTAACGATAGTCATAAATATTTTTTTACCCAACACACTGGTTCTCCATAAGAAAATATAAATCAATGATATTGTTTCTCTAAGAATAGATCTTCTAGTTTCTATAACATTGGATGTCCCAAAATGAGTAACCTCAAATTTCTTCCAAATACAATTTTTATCTTCACAAGATGATATCTAACTATGTATATTCCTGGTCATGGAACACAATAATGTACTGGTAACCTTATAATTTAGTTCATATTTCGAATTTTAAAGATTAGTCATCGTTATGACATTATTTTCTAGAATCTTGTAATCTCCGATAAGAAAAACATTGTTCTACACTCCAGTATAAATTAAAAAGTTCATATTATAATCTCTCCAATATTCATAATCATTCCTATCAAATATTGGTGGTCTGAAAGGATTTATATTTTCAATTGAACAAACATTCATTACTACTATCTAAAAGAAACTATCTATCCACAGAATCATGTTAATAGTAAATGTTTATAAACAAGTATAAAAATACTATGCAATGTAGAATATTTAGAATAATTGAATTTTGAGGAAGAAATCATATATGTGAATATACGTATCTCAGATACCTCCTCGGATACCAATTGTATGATCGAAATATGAATGTAGATGCTCAACATACAAGTGGGGGTGAATTTTATACTTTTAAAATTCCATTGTAAGCATTATTGTTTTTATAAAACATTCATTTTTTATCCTTGAGGAAAAAAATGATTAACATAGCTAAATAAGGTAAATTCACATGTCCTCTTAGTTCTACAAACATGCTAGGTTCAAGAAAAAAAATTATGGAATTGAATTTTAAGAAAATTATACAAGGAAAAAGATTCTACTTTCTATTTTATAGAATCTTAGTAATTAGATTATATAAATACAATAAAGTATAAGATAGTTATACATTACTTATTAATTGAAATGAAGCAGAAAATAAACAAGAAAAATAACTGTGACAAGTATGAAATATTTTAACCCAAAGAGAATGTTTTCCAACAACCTTCGATAAAGGTCCCTTTATTTATACTTTCAATAATGTCTGTTTTACCCACACCAGGGTACGCCTTGTATAGGAATATCGGAATATGTATTTCTATCCCTACAAGCCCTCAAATTTCGAGGTAGTAAGCACCTTTTTATTTCTAAACAAGAAATTCCTTGAACAGTATGGTAATCAGAACCTTTATCTATTTATTCCCAGAACCCCTCGAACATTAAGGTAGTTGACACCACTATCTTCTTATCTCTGGAATACATCGATTGTACATAGAAACAATCGAAGACGCATTAGGCAAGCTGAAAAATATGTTTAGTGTGCAAAAATAATGATAGTTTCACTCTCTATAAATCACTTCAATTGCATGTGGTCTATAGAATGATAAATTGTTAATGAGATCATTCAAAAGAGCTCCAATTTATAATCATTTTTTCAATGGTCATCTCCCTCTTCCAATGGTCATATTATTCCTTTAATCATAGAGGGTCATGTATGTGTGTCACTAAAAAATGGTTAATTAGAAACAGATTTCATGAAATCATTTCACAACTACAAATGGGGTTAGTAAAATATGGTTTCTTAACCAAATCCATTTCCTGAAGTCTACGAAAAATAATGATCAAAGCCTAAAAAAATACACATTCAAGTTCAATATTACATATATATTTGGATACTATTTTTCATGAACTTCAGAATCATTATTCTATAGGATTTGGAGTCTGAATTTCAATGAATTTGGAGTCCGAGTTCAATGGAATTTGGACTCTAAATTTGGAGGAATTCAGAACCTGAATTCTGATGAATTCGCAATATGAATTTAAGAGAATTTAGAGTCTGAATTTCAGATAATCCAGAATCATAATTTTAGAGAATTAGGATTCTGAATTCCATGAATTCAGAGTCTGAGTTTCAAATAATTTTGAATCTGAATTTCAGAGTATTTCGGAATTCGAATTCATAGATTTTGGTTTCTGTGTTTTACAGAATTTAGAATTGTAGTTTTAGAGAATTTGGAATCCAAATTTTAGTGAATTGAGAATTTATATTCAAAACCTTAAAATAGAATACTCTAAATCTATGTATTTATAGGATTCCTAGGTTTTAGATATGAAACATAATTTTACACTTATAAATAAAAAGAAATTTATTTAGAGGAACTACAAAATGAACAATGAAAAAAAAGGTATAGAAAAAATTTCCTCAGGAAATGAAAATTTCCTTATTGAGATAAGTCTTCAGGGAAATATATTTTCCATTGAGGTAGTGTGTTTGTTATTTTTTAAACATAATGAAATGAAAAATTCATAAGGAAATTTTATTGAAACAATAACATCTACCTGATTCATGCTTATGATGGCTTTTCATGTACCATCTTATATTGTGAATGAGATTCCATCAATTGTAACCTCTTGTTTTAGGATTGTGATACCATCCCATATACCCTCTTATTTTGAAATTGGTATGACCTCCTATGTACCCTTTTGATTCAGGATTTAGATGCCTTCCCATGGTCCATATTTTTTCGGTCATTGAATGTTATTCCTAATATCATCTTATTTCATGCATGGAATGCCATCCCACGTACAATCCTATTTCAGGATTGGGATGTCCTCCCTTGTACCATCTTTTTTAGGTCTTGGGTTACCTTCTTGAGCACCCTATTATTTCGATCAATGCATTCCAACCTATGTAAAATAATTATTTCGTCATTTAATTCCATATTGTGTATCCTCTAATTTTATTATTTGGATTTATTATTTTGTGTCCTCTTCTTTTGGGCTTGGTATGCCCTGCATGAATTTTATTGTTTCTGAATTAAGATGTCCTCTTCTGTTCCCTCTTATTTCAGCCTAGGGATTCCCTTTTAGGTACCCTTTTGATTTAGGTTAGGGAGAACCTCCATTTTACCCTTCGAGACCATAAAAAATTTATCATAACCCAATTCATAAGTGGTTGATTAAGGTCACACCCATCACATAATGAAATCATACATTCATGTTCTAAATGATAATAAAACATTCATAATTTCATGACCATAAAATGAGAATATATTTTTAAATTTTACGTCATTTCCCATGAAATAGAATGTCCATCATTAAAATGTAATAATATAATAACTAGTAAAAATGATACATGTTTCATAATCATTTCATAAAAGCCTAACCAGTGAAATGAAGCATGTTTCATAAGTTTTTTTTCATGGAATTAATTGTCGATGTGAAACATGAGTTATTAACATCATTTAATCAAAACATAAAAAATTCTGACAAATAATATAATTTTGTCATTGGATAAAATAGTGACAAATTAATAAACTATATTGATGTGTCTCTTCATATATCAATATGGATTTTGAAATATCACATGGAGCAGTTCATAATGAATGTAACCATTATTTGGATATAAATATTTTCATGACATCAGACATTTTAGAATTTTCATTATTTGAAAAAAATTTAATATCTTATGGAGTAAGATTTCATAATCGTTAAAAAATTTAAAAGAATTTCCTTTATGCATTGAATAACTCTTTTCCAATAATAAAAAATTATGAAATCATTTTTCATTTCAAATAACATTGAAAAAATAGAAATTAATCATTAAAAACCATTCTAAATAAAATTTAAAAAATAAAAATTGTTTTATAAATTTCAATGAAAATTATTTTAAAATATCACTTCAAAAAATTTGATTTTTTTTTAAAATTTGTTTGTCGAATAATGAATATTTATTATAGTAGAGAAATATAGGGTCATAATTTCATAAAATCATTTCCTTAATTGTCTTAATAAAAAAATTATGGATGAATGGTATAAATAATTGAACATATAATGAATAAATAATGGATAATGAAATCATTAATATTCTTTATATATGGATCATATAATTTTATCAATGAAATAATATTTTTAAGGAATCTTGAAAAATTGTGAGATTGTAGTAATAATCTCTTACCACATTATAAACTCTTAATAATAATCTCCTTGAGATAATAACATTAAATTGTTTTTATTATATAATTATACTAAGAATATTGAAGGTATAAAATGTCAAAGAGAAGTATATACACCTCATAAAAGAATACAGGTGCACAAAAAAACATGTGAATCAAATAATTAAATGTGATACAAAATAACCTTATCGATTTGGTACCTTGTAAAAAATAAACCCCCTGAAAGATATATCATAAAATGGTTTTTTAAATAACCATAAAATTAAAGAACATACCCATAGAATAAATTCATGGGAATTATATAATACTCACAAAACAAACTAGTGGTTAATATGGAATATGTCCAATATAAATAAAAGTGAGACTATAAATCCCCTAAAGCTCGAGAAACATTTCAATAATTAGTTACATAAAATAATGAAACAAATTTAATGTTTATAAATAATTAAATTATTGAATATATATATATATATATATCATATTATAAGATAATATATACACCACATAATAACAATTAGTGGATAATATACAATATATATCATCGAAATAAATGTGAGACGAGAAAAGCATTATCTTTATTATTTAACTTCATCATACACGCTCAAACATCATTCATATTTTTTATATGTTTATTAAAAATAATTTTTTAAAAATATCAGTATATATAATGAAATATATTACTCTTTAATGACATTATATTACACATTTAATATCAATTTAATTTTAATTTTATGTCTCGGCTAACAACTGATTTGTTTTTCATATATAGTTTTTCATGATATTTTATATCCTCTTATATATATAATGATTTAATTTTTAAAGTATTAATGCATGATTTATTTATAATTTATATCCAATATATATGTAATTACAATAATCTATAATTGTTATAAATATGAAATAGAATGCACGGTCCATGGAGAATATAGGAAGTATATACACTTGAACAATGATAATGTTTTCTTATTGTATTGAATGTGAGAATATAAAGGACATAATTGTATATATATATATATTATCATTAAAATATAATAATTATTTCATATACATACTATAATTTTACCAAACCCATATATAATTCATTTAATGTAATGAGTGAATGAATCATATCTTTTGGAGGAGGAGGTAGTCAAGAAATCCTCAAATTAAGTAATTGTATTCCCACAAAATGGAAATCATAAAGGTATCTGTTATATAAATAATTACATAAGTATAAAGATATAAAAAATTTAATATATATAATATAAAAAAATTTATATCCTTATTCACATCCTTTTAAGGTGGTAATGGATGAACTAAAAACTTTCATTTGTGAGACGATAGTCCACCATACACACGAATGATAATTTTATGTCCAATTTGTTGGAAGGTTTCATGAGTGTTGGAAAACCCCTGAAATAAAAAAACAAAATTGTATATAGGATACAATATATGATATGTATACATGAAATAATATTTATTAATATTATATTGATAGAAAATAAAACAAAATTTTTATCTACGTATGTTACATCTTTATTGGGAATTTTTTTTGGTTTTCACCAAATGAATAACATTGTTTAGTTTACAACCATATTAAGGATTTTAGGATGGGGGAGTGAATTTTTGAGCTTATATTTGTAGGTTTTAAACTATCCCAGCTAATTTTGAGCATTAATGTGGTGAAGTGGATGACATCCATTTCATAGTGGTGGTGGAGTGGTAATCTTTTAAATACATAATCATAATCAATATTGAGAGGTTTCCCATAAATAATGCGCCTCATATAATTTTCAATTTTCAATAAATACATTTATATGATAGCCATAAATAGAGAAGTGACTTTTTTAAATGTCTCTCAGTTATTTGGGAATTTATTATATTGTTTAACCACTAGGTAAACTCATTTAACATTATTTTATATAATTTTTTTATTTACTTTTGGTATTATTTTTGGTATTGAAATTCATTTACCACAAAATAAATTAAAAATAATTATGATTAATAATATATAACCACTTTCCCCATATTTAATAAACAAAAGTGGATTAATGAATTTAAAATTAATCTCACAGACATGACATGAAATAGGGTTTTAATGTAAAAAACCACAAAATATGGAAATGTTTTAATAACCACTTTATGCGTGGAAATTATAAAAATTATTAAAAAAAGATTATTTTTTAAATTTCTTAAATATTTATACTGAAATTTTTTAATATTTATTTTAATTATATTAAAAAATTAAATGTAAAATAGGTTTTCAATTATTAATTAATGTTTTTCGCTATTTATCAAAAAAAACTAATACATCCGAGAAAAAGTAAATAAAGAAATCCAAGGTAATATATATATTCTGATTTATGAAATGTTATTCAATTTCCAAATTAAAATTATTTGTTTTTCACATTTATATTCTAGATAGGTTCTTGATTAAAATCTATTAAAATAACTTTTATAAAGGTATAACATGTTATTCATGTAATTGGATGAATTATTATATTATGCCAATAAAATATATTGGATGAGTGTTAGAAAAATATGAATTAATATGTCATATATAATTTTAATTTAAAAATTTCCTCAAAAAGTGATTTGTATAATTTATTGAGATAATATTATGTCTTTATATATAGTGATAGTTTTTTTAAGAAATGATTTTATTTTGTTTTCAAATAGATTTTTGCATTCATTTCTAACTAATTGATTACCAAAATACAAATATTATAGACATGTGTGCATTATATTTTCAAAAATTAGTTAATATTATTCATAACATCCATTCCAACAACAAGGTGGTATCTGTAATAATATTTTAATAATAATATTAGAAGTATATTGTCATTCGGTGAAACATGGATTTGGATATAACACATGCTATCAAAGGAACAATCAATTGTTTGTAACACTATCAAAAAATAATGTTTAATTAATTAAAGTTAATATTGTTTTTTCCTATTCCACTAGATTAACATGGTCTTTTGTATATTTCAATCCAAACATAGAGGTTTCATATAATAAAAATAACTATTCACTATTTGGGAAATGGAAAATATCAAAAAGATTAAAAAAATTAAAAAAAATATATTTCAAAAAAATTTCATGGTGTTACAATATTAATATTTATTATATCATGCATTATATTTTTATAACATCGTATCACAATTTCATTTATAATTATCAATCTTTTCATTTTTGTAGTGTTAATTTCATGGTTTTCTCAGTCATTCTTTACCGTTATTGTTCTGGAGGATGTGCATATTATATAGTTTCACCATCTACAGTATAATAATTATGATATAATTATTATATATGTAAATAAATATTTATTAAATACTTATCATTTTTTTAAACAGTATATGTTGAAAACATAGAGATGTTAGGTTTTACAGACACATATTTAACATTTTAATTTTGCAATGATTATTATGGTAAAGGGGTATGTAATATTTCATAATTACTAATAGAATAAATAAAATATCATTTATTTAATTATAGATATATATATCATCAATGTTGTGTTGCAATGATGAGAGAGTCACATCACTTCATTAAGTGGTAGTCTAGACACACATGAAAGGCATTATTATCTTTTATTGAGTTAATATGAATGAAGGAAATTGATATCAGATCATATCAAAATGAAATATATTTCATTAATATATTAACTTTATCATTTTTTGAAAATATTTTTAATAAATAAATCCTCTTTACATTCCATGTATAGATTATTGTGAAAATGATTCACATCACTCTTTGAGGTGGTAGTCTCTTGTACACATAAGAAACATTATCTTATCCCATAAAAATGGAAAGTATAAAATTTTATATATGACATAATGATTGTAGAGGTAAAATTATTTTATAAATATCATAAATATAATTTATATCTATCATTATATCTATATGTGATATGTGGTAATGGAAACAATGACATCATTTTGATTGGCAATAATCTGTTGTACACATGAATGATGATTTCATAACCCCTTGGATGATAGTGCGAATGTTTTTAGGTAATTACCATATCATAATAAATTTTATTAATACTGATGATGATGAGTTATTTATATCATCATCTGTTAATATGAAATTAATCAGTTTAAGGAATAAATAACATAAAAATTCTCATTGACCAATGATATATATTTCTCGTGTAACTTCATTAGGATGGTAGAAAAATCCCTCCTCACGGTTGATATAAGCCAAAAATAATTATTATATAATTATATTAATGAATTTTATATTTTTTTTAATCTAATTTTGTATCTACGTAGGTTTTATGGTTTTATAAACAAATATTAGATGCCACAGTTTCATATTTGAGGTTAGTGGCACACCTATAATATTTGAAAGGAAAATCATGTAGCCACGTTTTTATAAGAAAAAACGGTCCAAAATGAATTATTAATTATCAGTAGGCATTATAGGGTATATATATAGAAATAAAGTAGATTTTAGAAATGTTTTCAGGTAATTTTAACAATTAAATTTTATAATTTAATAACTATTATATACATTTATACCTTACATGCGATAAATATATTTTAATCTTTTCACAATTCATTTTAGAAGAAAAAATTAATTTTACCTTATTTGATAATATAAATCCTGATTATTGGAAATATGGTATAAATTTTATTAAAATTAAATTCAAATATGTGGAAATTTTATATTTGATAATAATCCAGCATAATCAACATGAAAACAAGTTTTTCAAGTGAAATGTTTGGAAAAGTTACAATGTTTTTATTTAAACATTCTTTATGAAAATTATTTCAATGACATAAATTTAAAAACATGACATATAATTTAACTTATATTACTTCAAACAAAATTTTGAATATATTTTTTGATTATTAATAATATTAAAAAAGTAATTTTAAGAAACAATTCATTATTTTTATTATTTATAGAAAAATGAAACTTTTTCGAAAACTCCCAAAAACACATATTAATATAATTTTGAAATGTCAATTTAAAAAATATTTGTATATAAAAATATTTTTCTAAAATTGGTATAAAATGTTTTAAATTATGTAAACAAATTTAGAATAAACAATCATATAGAAAGAAATAATTTTTTTCAAAACACATTTCATATTCTTCTAAATGAATTTGATATTATTTACAGTCAATAGATTAACTTATTTTTTATAAATTAATCATTACTATTCATACCAACCAATATAATGGTAATGTTTAATGCTATACTATATTATATTTCATTTTTCACTCAGGGATTCTTATTCCAATAGCTACCAAAAATATTAAATTTAATGAAATATATTTTGTGGGGTGTCTATTCTCATTTTTACATGTAACAAACATTATAGAAAAAAAAACTCTTTTGGAATACCATGGTGTAACTCTATCCCCACCTGAAATAAAATATATCATTGAAATTAAAACATTATATAGTTAATAAAGGGGATGGAATTTAGAGATACCATTTTGTTATAAGAACAAATCATAAATGGGTTAATAAAATATAATCATAAAAATATATATGGAATTAAAAATGTATTTTGGAATTTAATATAATTGAATTTTTAATTATATGAAAATTATTGGAATTTTATGATATTGATAAAGAATAAAATTGTAAATTATTATAGAGAGTGATGGATGTCATCGATAACATCAATGTGAATGATAAATGGAATGATAAAGACTAAATCCCATAAATATATAGTAATTAAAATTCCCATATAAATCATTGGAAATTAATGTAATGGGGTAATATTTTTATTTCATTATCATTTTCCAATGGTTGGGGAATTATTTTACACTCTATTGATATAAATAATTATAAATATATGATATGTTACCATTTTATAGTAAACATTTTATACATTGGTCGTGTATTGACTATGTTCCATTTAATTATTTACTCCATGAAATGAATAGAAGAAAATAATTTTTTTAAGACAAGTTTCACTAATATACACTTATAATGGATAATTAGATCAATAAAAAGATATATATATATCTATACTTCTATAAAAATTTAATTAAAAAATAAGTTTAGCATAATATATCCAATATAATACACAAATATATAAAAATAAACTATAACAGCAATGGTTCATCATTAATATTTTTTTTATCTTATGACATATTAACTAGGACTCAAGTTGGATAGTGATTGGTATTAAACTTTTCTCATCAATAAATTATGTTATCAATCCCCATGACCTTGCAGTATTTGAATAGTTATCACATGACATGTGGGATCCCATATTCTAAATAATAATTATATATTTTCACTAATTATCCCATAAAAAATAAAATATATATCGTTGACATAAAATTAATCATTAAGTTACCATCTTACTAGGGATTCCAAATGAACACTTTTCTCTAAAAATATATAATAATATTATATTAGTATTATTACAAAGTCATTAATTAATACACTGGTGATAATGGTTATCAATGAATTTAAACATATTTCTATTAAATTTATTGACAATATTCTCTAAATAACATTTCCTCTAAAACATATACTTTCCATAAATAATTTTATATACATATATTATCTTGGTAGTATTCCATAACATCAAACATAAAATAGGGAGTTTAAGTTAGTGAAAACATTATAAAACTACAAATCATATACCCATTATTGTTACCATAACTCTAGAGTTATTCAATACCCTTATTCTTCAAAAATGTAATGTAGTTCTTAGATGATTCATAATTATTATGACCAAAATACTATTGGTAAAATATATCAAAAAATTAATTCATGAATACAAAAAAATATAGAAATCGTCATTTTTTAAAAGATATTTCCTTCTATAGTCTACCGTGTTACCATTATAATATTTCATTAACTCACGTAATTCCTTGGTTACAAAACATTTAGGAAATAAACTTTAAATGGATCCCCCTAATGATATTTATTTTCTTCCACCTTATTATTCGTTTTTTCCTCCGAAAAGTTTCTCCTTATGCCCTTTAAATATATATTTAAAGAATTTTTACATTACACTGGGGAAATTTTTTTCAATCTAAGATATGTAACTTTTAATGTAGTCCATTCATGGTCCTTATCTATTAAAATCTACCACAATGGTTTGTAATTTGAATTTTAATTATCCTGAACAAATCCTAAAAGGCTTTCACTCCAGGTGAATTTTATGTCCCATTTCCATTCACTAGATGATAATCAGTTCAAACCCAATGCACTCTTTTGGGAGTGATTACAACTATTTACATCTGTGTTTAAAATATCTTTACATTTATTATACAGAATGGTATTTTTTCTATAGAAAACAAAATCTTTTATTTCATTCCAAAGAATTAGGATATTCTCCTATCATTATAGAAAATATATATTTTAGGGTTTTGGCCAATATCTTATGTTTACCAAAATATATTTCCCAAGGATTCTACTAGACCACCACTAATACAAACCATAGCTATCATTTCCCCACTATCATAGATCTGATGTCTTACTTTATTTTATTGCCATAGGATATAAGTAATCATATCCTAAGGGACCTAATAGTTTTGTAGTGATGGAAAACTATATTCATAAATTATAACAAATTTACATTTAAAGATTGAAATTATTTATATTTTTTTCTGAGAATAATAATATTCCATCGAGAATATCCTTGAACATCAGTCGTAGTAAACATCATTGTACCTTTGATAATGGAAACAAAAAAAGGGTGATAAGAAATGTTCAATAAGGGTTAAGTAAAATATAATCTATTGTAAAATAATAATGAATAATAAGTATGGAATGGTATAAAACTAAAAACATATTATATTTAATCAATAAACTATGAATGAAATGCTTCCAAATATAATATCATTAAAAAAACCTAATGGATAATAATATAAGACATAACCAACATGGAAAGGAAAATAATTAAAAATACATTTCATTTAATTAATAAAATGATAATATAATACATCAAGAGATAATATAATTAGAAAAATATCATAGATAATAATAACTGAATTCCCAATGAATGAAATAAATCATTATTGGATGTCATGATCTCCAGAAGTATGATAAATCTACTCTTAAGATCACTCTTTAATCCAGTTCAGAAACACAAAAACCCCATATATTTTTTTCATACTGATTTGTTTCATGAAGCCTAACAATGCATCAATGTAGTATTTAATATAGGTCCCCACCATTCACTTCATGAATATATCATTCTTCATATATTGAATAGTTAATTTAATTCCCAAGCATTGTTCCTTATCATTAAGTAATAGTATTGATTTAAGAATATATATTAAACAAACATTATTGATATATAAAATAAATGTAAATGTATAAAAATTTATGTAGAAATATAATATAATTTTTGAAATATACATATCCATGAAAAATAATAAGGATATTTAGTAAAAATTAACTTATCATGTGAAAGTGAATAAAACAAGGGAACGTTATTGACTTAATAAAATAATTAATGAAGTGAATATAAATATTATCCTAAAACAAAATTATCATAAAACACCCATATATTGAATAATTATTTTATCAGTAAAACATATACCCAGTGGATTATAAGAAATTAAATGGTTATTGTCATTGGTGAAGAGTAATACAATAAAAAGTTCTTTAAAAACACTATTGATAAAATAATAATTTTCATTTTAAAAATATCCATTTAAACAGAAGTTCACAAAAAATATGATAATTAATATATTCAAAAATAATGTATTAAACCTATAAAAAATCATTAAAACATTCAATGGTCAAGATGGAATGAAAATATATATATGTAGACTGTATTAAAATAAATATTCCAATCACATTATCTGTAAAATAAAAACATATCTCTAAGTTAAAATAATATAATAGTAACTATAATAAATTTTTTCAAATTTTTGAATTTTTAGAAAGGTATTTAATTAATCATTTTTACTGTCATGAAATATTTTAAAATTTTTTTTTGGAAAATATCATTTTTGAATAAAACAATATGCTGAAGAGATAAATGAAATCATATTTTCTATAAAATAAATTCCCAAAAATTTTATATACCAATGAGTTTTTAAATAGTATTTTTAATTTAATATATAATAAATAACCATATTATAATAACTAGAAATTTATTTATATAGGTATTTTAAAAGGAAATCCATTAAATAAAATTCAGAAATAAGCAATATCGATTCGAATGAGATTGTGAAATAAACCATTAAAATGATCATAATGTTGAAGTGAGGATTAATAAATGAATAGTTTATGTGTATCAACATTAAAATAACTTAAAAAGAATCAAAATAAAATAAAATAAAATCAAAATTACATTCACAGATAATCCTAGAATATTTAATTTGATAACGAAGAAATATAATACAATTATATAAAAATTATTTTAAAATTATTTACCACTTAGTAACTCATAATTAAAATCCATTTGGATGTAATAATTCAAATTGAAAATAAAAGTTACATTAATTATTAAATAATAATGATATTACATTTCAAATTGGTATTAAATAAACTATATAAATGAAATTAGGTTCATGAAATTATAATATTCTTGAATGAAGATAAATTGAGATTAAGTCCCTTACCACATGATTCTTATTGGTTGAATGCTCATTAACATATTCTATAGTGGTTTATCAAATTTTTCAAACATATAATTGAACAATTTTAATATTTATTATATAATATTTGTTCTTTTTATAATA
The DNA here is from genome assembly GCA_963277665.1 of Viscum album. Classification (NCBI taxonomy): domain Eukaryota; kingdom Viridiplantae; phylum Streptophyta; class Magnoliopsida; order Santalales; family Viscaceae; genus Viscum; species Viscum album. Next base: position 547,121,054 of record OY728166.1, on the reverse strand, counting down.
TATGTTCACTATTTCATTAATAATCATACATTATTTTCATTGTTTTATTTGTAATTGAAATGATTTATCATTGATTATTTTTCATTATTTTTTTGGTAACTTTGTATATTGTAATGTAATATAAGATGTATTATAATAATCATAGAATTATTATAATAATTATTCACAAATAATAATTTTAATAACAATTATGAAATATGGTTTAGAAAATGATGTATGTTATGGTCTTGGAGATGGTAGTTAATATACACAAATGGGTAATGTTTCCATTTTTCAATTATTATTATGGAATGTTGTTAGTAATATATTATCTTTCTAGAATTATAATAACACCATAAATATCACATTATGTATTTAAATATAAATAAATATATACACACACATATATAATCCATGTGGAGTGTTTATTATTATAGAGTCACATCACGTCATTAAGGCGATAATCCACATATACACGAACAATGATATCATCATTCTATGTTTGAAAATGATAGATAGAGAATTATATCTTCTCATTTAGTAATTATAATTATTTCATTAATATCATATTATTTTCATTTATATGGAATATATTTATCAACGTTATCCTTATTACCTTACATGTGATGCATTAGAGAAACACGAATCACATCGCTCCACAAGGTGGTATTTTCCGTACATTTATGAGATGTTATAATATATCCTAACAAATTGAATGTAAAAATATTATATATAATATAATGGATAAATATGTGTAATAATTTTATAAATATAATATATAGAAACTATATCCATAATTATATCAAAATGTGGGAGGTGATGATGAAAATAAAATGACATTGGTTCACAATGAGGTAGTGCACCACACACATGACTGATGATTGGATAACCCAATTAAAATATTGGGAGATGGATGTAAATAATTACCTAAATAATATAAATATATATATTTATATGGAATATATTTATGTTATTGTATCATAATTATTGAATGATAATTGATTAGGAGGTAGAATAAATAAAATAATAACACTACTTGATGAATGTTACATCTTCTTTGTGTAACCCCATTTGGGTTACACCAGATGCCTTACTAGGATGTATTTAATCTAAAAATAATTCTTCATGGATGATGTTATGGAATTATTTATGTAATTTTACAATGTAATGTATTAATAAAAATTATTTTAATGTTTGAATAATATATGTTATGGGGTTCCCGTTTATAAATTAGGTGAGTGACACAATTGTATAGTTTTAAAGGGAAAATGTTTTCCCACTTTATTTAACATGAAAAAGTGGCTAACATATATTATTATTTATAATTATACATTTATAAATGTAAATATGTCCATAAAATATATTTTATATACGGTTCAAGGTAATTAAAAACATTATTGATTAGTCTAACCTAATAAAAAATCGATTTTTACATTAACCATATTAAATAACATTCACTATTATCAATATTCATTTTTATAAAAAATTATTTCTGAATTATTAGATAATATAAATTACTCGGGTTAAAATACATAATCCAGTTGGAAATATTCCTTTTACATTAGTATGCAATTTTAATTTTAAATTAATCCCCCGTATGCAATGAGAATGTGGGGTTTCAAAAAGATAATTTCCAAAAGATTACAATTTTTTTAAAGAAATATTCATTATGAAAATTATTCAAAATACCTTTATTAGATAAATATAAATATTATTGAATTAATATTACTTTTTAAAAAATAAAAAATTATTTATCATTATAAATATTTTAAATAAAAATGTAGTTTTCAAGTTTTTTTATTTTTTATCATTCACCTAAAATAGATCATTTCCAAATAATCCATATAAATCACCTTTAAATATTTTTTATATGATCCTTTTTAATATTAATTTTATTTTATAAAATAATATTTCTAATTATGGTAATAATTTATTTTCAAATATGTCATAAAAAGTGACTAAACAATTTTTCAAAAAAAATAGTTTTTAAGAAAATACTTCTTTTTCATTTGATTTGTTATTATTTTATTTATAATAAATCTATAACAATATTTTTCATATTTTATTTATTAATATTAATACCCACTAATTTAATAGTTAGATTATAATGGTATACTATATGATGGTTCCATTCAATGAAGGGTGGCATGTTTCACAATATATCACATATATTAAATATGATGAAATATGTTATGTGCGTCGCATAAGCTTAGCGTTTGGTGTCACAAATTACATAAAATGAAATATAATTATTTAAATATATTTTTTTGAAAATATTATTCATGATTTGTTGAATATAAAATCATTCTAGAAGAGGGTCTTGGATATATGAATACGGAACTTGACCAAATTTATAAGTAATCCACTTGGAATTTTGCTCTCTAGATCTAACAAAATATATTATATAACAAGTGGATATATTTAATAATACTAAAATAATGGGGATAATTATCAAGGATCTTGTAAAAAATATCATTCAAACGGTATTCCCAAGAAAAATAAATGAATTTAGATTGTATTTTCACTATTTTAGAAAGACTAGAGGCTATAAAGAACATTATCACAATGGAATCTTATACGAAGTATAAAATATTACTAACCGATGTAAAATATTCCTTCGTAAATCAAAAGAAAGAATATAATGTGTTTCCTAACTCGTTGAAATGTTATTTTCATGAATTTGGGGGGTTTTGGGAATTAAAAACAATATAATTTTTTATTGATTAAAATAATCCCAAAAGGCTTGGTATTTCAATAATTATTGATGCTTGACTGAAACCATATTCTCAAAATGTAACATTGATATAAATATGTTCATCAAACTAATGAAGGTAGGTACTAATTTGAATATTTTATTTGTTTATTACATATGTTTTTATATTGATTATGATAGTGTTTTTAGGATAATGATATAAAGATAAAGAAACATGTTGAAATTTCAATAAAGGAGTGTTTTATATATCTCGGAATTTTATCTGATATCGAATGATAATTTATTATTTCTATCTTCACAGAAGCATGAAAATGAAATTTTGAAGAATATACATATGGTGGAATCTGAAGAATAATTAATTTATATTATGATTATGATAAAAGTCCCCAATGATGATGGTGGTGATTGTTTTAATGAAAAGAAATTCAAATATTTATTGGCTAATTGATTTCCCACACTATATCAATAACATATATTATATTTAAAAAAAAAATTCGTGTTGAGAATTTGAGTGATCCTAAAGAATAGTAGTTTATATAAATATAAGTTCTCTATAAATATATCATATGTACATTTATCTAGTAGATATTTTATAATATGGGAAGGAACCAAGAAATGTAATGTTACATTAATGCAGGTTAGGTAAGAGACTATGGTGATATAAGGATCACATTATGTTGCCAAATCCCAAGGCCCTGTTATTTTGATTCTAATTGGTATGGTGATTCTGATGACTCTTATAAATATGAGTATGAATATTGACTTGTCATGAGGGCATGGATGCTTGTATGACCCTAGTCTTAAAATTTATGTATTTTCACCTTTTTAATAAAAGGGCTCTTCCCTAACCTTTCAAGTTTGTTGAATTTTCATATTATAAAAAATATATCATAAATTTAGTAGTATGAAACCAAAAAATATCACATTATACACTATAAAAGTTAAAAATATAGTTTCAATATGTCCTATAACATTCATGATACAGATGAACTAATAACTTGTGGACATGGGGGTGATTACAAAAATGACTCTTAAGAATTTATTACATAGTAAATGTGCCACTGGATATTAAAATTATAAATAAAATAATCAAGTTCAATGTATAACTGTATACTATTTAATTATATTATGGAGAGTGTTTGTATTGTATAATCATGTAGGAATTCATTCAGACCAATGACCATTTGGAATATATTTCCAACAATACTTTTCTGAAAGATTATTTTGGGACATTAAGGACAATCTTTTAAATTAAGGCCTATCGAAACAAATTGTGTACCTTATCAATGTCCCCATAAAGATTTTAATTATATTTTCGAAGTTTTATAAATGGGAAATTTATATAATTGAAAATGGTGGAGAGGATTTTCCTTTATTATCTCTTATAATTGATAATATTTTAGTTATTTTTATTAATAAAATAGTGAAAAAGATAAAAATTTAGATCCTAAATTAATGAGGATACAATTACTATTACATGGATAAAAAGTCATTGTTATTAAAATATTGAATTATCATAAAACATTTCATTATCTGGATATGTATTGTCAATATGAACCACATGTGTGATAGAATATTATTGATAGCTCATTTATGATTTGTATTATTTTGAAAAGAGTTTGATAAATAGTGAGAAAAATACAAAGTCTTAGATTAATAGGTGTTATAAAATTATTAATTTGTTTTTATTTGGTTTTATGACTTTTTAAAATCTATATATAATTATTATAGTGTTTTGTGACATCTGGTAATTTTTATACGTTAATTGATAAGGTTTAATGTTTATTTTACAAATTTTTTAATTTTGATATTACGAATATATGTGACTGATTATTTATTTTTAGGAATCATAATAAATTCTGTAGAGTGATATATAACATTAGAATATCCATCCCTAAAAACTGATTTTTAATGCATGACTTCAGTTTAGTAGTAGATATCTTTAATAGGATGATTACCATGTTCAGAAGATTAAGTCTCATCTCATTATCATAAATGGTGGTGTAGTTTCACATTATGATCATTTTAATTTAATATATGAGGAATATTATTTTTATGACACTTGAATAAAATTAATAAGTATTAATTCTACTTAAGTTGGTCAATATTCAAATAACATGAAAAAACATTCCTTCTCATCGATGGATAAAATTCAACAAAAAACAGCACATTATTGTACGATGTAGTGTGAAAATGAAACTAATGTGAGATATGATAAGATTTGAAGAATCATGTCTATGTTATTATGATTATAAGTAGTATATAATAGTTGAAAATAAATCAAAATAGGGAGTTCAAAGTACCATATCAAATTATTGAAGGAGTATTATTTGATTTGATGTATTTTCCAAAAGTTGAAAAAATGATTAATGTATATTATCTATATTTGAAAATATTTAATATTTAATTTAAAAACATAAATTATTAATTGGTTAAATAAAAAATTATAATATTTTTCATAGAAAATTAATTTATATTACTCTTTAGTTTCACACTAATTTTAGAAGAGTAATATGTGACTTCATAAGAGTTATCTCCAACTTCAAAAGTATAATACACATCATCAAAATAAGAAAATAACTATTTTTATGCTTCATTTCCATGTTTGATTGAGTAATATCAACTATTGAATGGTTATGCGTGTCAAAATAATTGTAATGAGATAGTTAAGTGGAGAAACCAATACTATTGGAAGAGACCTTTATGACTATGGAAGATTATATACCCGGGAGAGGTACTAAAAAAGGAAAAGGAATGGTATCTCAATAGATTTTATATGAGTCATATAATTTTTATAATATTATTTTTTACATGTTTGAAACATCAATTTCTTTATTTTTTTAATGAAAAATAAGAAAATGTATGTATTCATTTTATCACTTTGAAAAATTGTAGTATATTTTAAAATATGTGATTTTAGCTTTAAAATTATGAGATTTTTAATTGATATTAAATTTAAAATATTATGAACAATAATTTTATATATATCAAAATATTATATATTAAATAATTAATTATAAATAAAATATGAATATTTGTTGTTGTTATTCTTGATTAATACTAATATCACTCATAGAATGTTTTTATATTCAAACCTCATTTGATTTTATATAATTCATTATGGAAATATTATCCATGTATTTTGGACGAAAAAATAAGAACAAAAAAAGGAGTTTTTTCAAAATTACGAACTTTGAAATTTTACATTATACTATGTTTACAATAAACTATTTTGAAGAGGTAGAAGAACTAGAAAATACAGACCTATATAATATATATGATTTCAATATTTATTGAATCAATTTAACTGGGATGCTCTTCAACTGTGGATATTTTGTTGATGTAGAATTATTTCATCATTTTCATGAATACACTAAATACCCTAATGAATATTTAGATATAAATATAGGAATCATGATAATTTTTTTTGAAATATGTTTGTAAATTGATATCCTTTTAGAAGCAGATTGTATTATTTGATATTATTGAATTTATAAAGATTTAAAATGACCATTTTCATCACAATGAGAAGAACCTGATGCTAACTAAATAGAAATTTGTGGAATTTTCATGCCATTTCTAACTTATTTGGCTCCTCAGTAACTCACATGTATAGATATTTACCTAACTACCCTCCACAACTTCATTTTCCGGCTTCCAAGGAGATAAGAAATATATTATTTTTCTTCCAGTCATTGGATGTCGTTGGTGGCTACAAATAAATGATTCAAACATCATGAAACTCTATATTTTAGTATTTTACATGGGATTCTTATCAGAATATGCATATTAGGTTCAAGGGTTCAATCCATTCGTGGATTCTTTTTCTCCCTGATTACTATTTGGATCTGGAATGCAATCTGTAAGAGGAAATTAGAATTGATCACTGTTTTCTAATTAAATGGGATGATAACATGTAAATTATCTTACATATTAATAAATTAAGGTTTCACAAAGTCTTAATTTATCATGATGAATCATCCAGATAGTTATCATTATAAAATTGGATTACGCTAGAGGATAAGAATACACTATTCATCCATGTATGTATCCATGGGAAATGGTTCAATTAGGGTGCTCATCCTTCCTCTCACTAATCATACCTTCACAAGTCATTCTAGTATTTCATGTCCATTGACTATGCCACACAACTATGAAGCACTTTATGATAAGTATAACATTCTAGACTATTTTCCTTATTATTTAAAATATATTTATCATTTATTTTAAAATGATCCTAGTTCTATGACTATCTAGGAAGATAAATTATTGCGTTCTCTCTCTAGAGAGAAGGATATTTTTTATTATCTTAATTCACATAATTCAAAAATTTACCTGCGTCAAGATGGTTTTCTAGGTTTTTTTTACTTTGATGCATGGACTATTATTAATGGGTATGTGGTGTGTGTTTTTTTTTATTTTTTTCATTGTCGGTCCTTTACCATGAGTTACGCTGCCTATTATTTTTTTTTCATATTCCTAAATTCAATCAGCCCAAAGAATTTGGGTAATTTTTCCCATTTATAATGTTTTATTTATCAAATAATGTATTGGCCACCAATATAAATAATAGTTTTCCCTTTATATTCTTCTCTATGATAGTAACAACATGGTTTTATTAAAGCAAGAGGAAATGATGGAACTATTGGGATTCTTCAAGAAGATACATTTTTGATCATATCAAGATGGAGATGGTCGAAAATATTATAGTTAATATTGATATGGAAGGGGCCTATGATCGAATGGACTGGTATTTCATCATCAAAATGAATAGAAATATTGATTTTCCTGACTGTGTTTGTAAACATTTATTCATATTATTTTTTTTATTTATTGTTTACTATTTCCCTTATGTGGAAAATTTTTTCTCTCCTTCAAGTAATCAAGGATCATGAGAAAATATGATCATATATCACTAAGCCTTTACATTATTTCCCAATATATCATTATTATAAATCATAGTAAGCATCATGAGTATCTTTTGATTCATACCACTAAATAGATGATAAAATAGTCTAAGAGAATTTTTTATGGGAATATATATAGTCATAGTTTATAAAGATGAAATATGATGAGTCCTCCTTTGAATGGTTCAACAGCTGTAATGGTTCCAATATCGGGATTAATCCAAACAAAATTTTCTATCAATTTCTAGATAACTGTCAGTGGATCATTGGTTGTGGGAACATTTCATTATTGAAACAATGTTATGTTATTTCCCTCTATTTCATTCCAATATGTACACCCATGTAATGTTATGATAGTTCAGCATGTTATCATCTCCATTTTACTAATTTTGTGTTGATGGAGGACCAATAGGAGATGATGTGTATCATCTATTTTTATACAGATATAAATCATTATTTTTTTAATTCATCTTAAAAAGGGAAATTTACATGTTATAAATTATTTATATGATTAATACCTCTTGTAAACTAGAAATTATGGTTATTTGACTCTATTGAAATTCTATTTCTCTTAAATTTAGTTTCATTCTATGCATAATTCCAAATTGTGTTATTCCAATAGTTGATAATCAGCAGTGTATATGAATTACTCTTAAATAAATATGAAAGTGATGACTTAAATCAACATTTGATCCTTTTTTGCATCCCATATAATATAGTGACTGTGATATCTATTTTTGGATTAATATTGTATGATTTTTCAATTTTATTTATAGGTTGGGGTCAGGGAAGAGTTCTTCCAGACAGGTTTTTACTCACAAGTGTGGAATCTCATTAAGTTCTAATGGGGCACCATATATATTTTCTTTTTGAATTTGATATTCAATGAAATATGGTATGTGGTATTGAATTATAGAATTATTCTAAGAATTTATCATATCAAGTGTATAATTTTTTATATTCGTATTTAAATTTTAAAGAGTGTAAATATATCATTTTTCATTTAGTTATTAATTCCCTCGATGTACCTAGTTGATCTATAAAGATTTCATCTCCTGGGTGGAGGAATCACAGAATTATGATGAGATGGAATCCCCTAATATTGGCCTTCAAATAAACACGGATAGTTCTTATGTCTAAGGTATCTTGTGGGGTGGTAATGTTGTTCAATATTTTGATGTTTTTTTATCATGTCTTTTTCATATTACAACAGATCTGGTACTTACTAGTGGAAGAGGGATTCAAAATTCATAAAGGGATTAATATATTTAACAAATGATCTATTCATTTACCTAAATTTTAATAAGATTTATCTAACGTGTTGAATTCCAGAATGGCCAATAGTATTGTCTATGGAAAAACATTTATCACATTTTCTCTTCTAGTTACCGTATTCATTCTAATATGGTGGATCATTAGACATGACATAGGGGTATTTGGTATATATTCTTATATCCAAATGTAACTAAGGTGAATGTTTTTTATTGTTTTCAAATATATGATCAATTCTAATTGATGGTACAGTGATTTTACTATGGTATTCTATTTTCCTTCATCACATTAAGCCTATGTGATCTATATTTTCCATTATTTTTATTTTTATTTTCCTTTATATTTATTTATATTTTTTAAAAATTTATAGTTAGTCAGGTTAATGAAAATATATTCATTTTATTTACATGGTATTGATGAACATGTGTAGCTTTATAGAATTTGAATAATTGAGGGTTTATAAAACATCTTGTTGGGTTAATATCAAAGAGATAATTAATTATTGTTTATTAAATAAGATATTATATATCATTAGAATATTTATTTGAAAATATTCCTTTTTCATCATGTAGTGATGTTTGATTTCATCCTAAAATGGAATGTTTTTCCTTGATATATGGATTCCATTGACTCTATGAAGAATGGGTTAATTATTCGAGTACTAGAAATGGCACACATGGAATGTATTATTTAGATGATTGATAGGCATGTAAGGTTTTCCTTATATATATTTTATTCATATATCATAAAACGTATTGTTCATTCCAATGACACTGTTTACATGAATTGGTTGCATGGTTAATGGGTCTTTTATGATTGTCAGCCATGGATTGATGAGGCATAAATCAATAGTTCATGTGTTTTTCATCAAATATAGTCATTTATTCTATTTCCCACGTGAAATATTCAATAGATAATGGTGTTTGTTAGACAATATTTCAATATATTTATTTTAAGATTATCCATTCCTTGAGAATTATAGTTTATGATTTCACTTGACATTCATGGTATGTGGGTAGATATAAAATATTCTTAACCATATAGAAATTATCATAGGTTGTTCATTAGTTGTGTTCATAATTTTATAGAATGTGTAAAATGTTGATTTTAGGATGATGGCGAATGACATAATGGGAGGTGAGATAATTTAATATTTATAGAATATTTATTTTCACTTACTAATTGGTTTTAGTTAATGGGATTCAGGGATAGTTGAATTTTTATGACACTCATGGTGTGATTGGGCTTGAGTTTACTTTATTAATTTTTCAAAATCCATATTAAAATAAAATAAAAAATTTAGCAAGTCATTTCCTAGGTATTTTATATTTTCATACTAAAAAATACATCATTAAGAATAGTGAGATTCAGTTTTCCATTGAAAAATAGAAGATAATTGTATACCTTTTGAGGTAGATGGGAAATCAATATAGTGTTTTGTAAACAGAAAAAGTTAATATACGATTTATGATTATTCTTGAATTATCAACCCATGTTGGGATGATCCTTTAATAAAAATTATTTCTTAAAGAGATAAGAGAACTACTGGATTAATGACCAAATATTTCACCCCCACTAAATTAATTCCATCTTTATTTTCATGTGTCACATGAAACAATAACCTGATGAAAACCCACATAAATTGAATCATAACATATTATAATTACCTTAATAATATAATAAATATTATATAAAAATAAAAATATGAATTTTAAAATGTTTATAATATTAATTTTATAAATCTATATTTTTAGAATAATTCATTTTGAAGAACAATTTTAAAAAAGGGGTTTTATTTATCCTTAATAAAATAAATTGGGCGTTATTATAAGATTATTTTTCTTCGGTTATATTTAAAATTTTAAAAAAAAATTATTTATATTATGTTTTATATATATATATATTAAAATAGATTAAAGGAACATAACACATAAAATTTATTTTTAATTAATGTAGTTTTTTCATTATATAAATTATTATTATTTCATTAAAAATTTAAAAAAATTTAATATGAAAAAATAATTCCATTCTTGATTACAAATTTTAATATTTTGATTATATTAATTTTTTATTGTTTTAAAAATAATTGATAATTTTCATAGTAAAGAAATACCATTTTTTTCAAACCAACTCTTTTGCGAAGTAATAATATTTGAAATCCTTTGATTAAAAATTTCAAATTATTCAGTTACATTAGAAAGTATATAATATTTAATATTATTTAAAAACCTATATTAAAATTTTTAGTACTTATTTTTATATTTTTCCCAATGTTTTTTTATTACATTATATTATTATTATTTTATAAATAATATATATCTACATTAAATTTATATTTTAATTAAATTTAAAAAAATATTGTTCAATGGGTAAAAACCGTATAGAAAATAAAATATATTTTTTTTATAATAAAGGATAAATTAATTAGGAAATAATTTCTTACTGCTATAAAATGTTAAATGCTAAAAGTAATAATCTTTGATAAAATGGCTTCATAAATTTGTTAAGGATGTAAAGGAATGTGTGCTTATAACCATGATCAACATTGTCACTTATTATATCCCTTATATTTCATGTTTGTATACAATTTTCTTGAGAGATTATTCCCATTAAAAAAAGATATGGTATTAAAAAAATTCTTATAGAATAGGATCTAATATTTTCACATTACCTCACACAAAAAACCCCTTAATTTTGTACCAACTCTACCCAACCCACTACAAAAAAATATTATCACCATAAAAAGGTTGTGTTCCTCTTATACATAATTTCTCAATGGTTTAAACCATTTCATGATGATGATAATTTATAAAGTGAGGAATATGTTTTTAACTGCACCATTCTCTTTTAAATTTTATTACCTACATGTGATCTTCTTAAAATACCATTACACCATCATAAATGATGAAATAAAAATATTTAGTATAAATTTATGTCACTATAATGATCTTATAACCTTTCACCACTGTAACACCACCCCCAGAACCACCAGGTCAATTCTAAAGTTCCTAAACACCATAAGCATACATCGCTAAACACAAGATACATGTTACTATCAGTGAGGGTATTCAAAAAAAAATTGGGATACTACACAATAGATAATCATTTAAACAAACTATGAGAATAAAAAATATAATACAAGTCAAAATGTCATGGTAGAAGTTAAATCATTATTATGTAGTAACAGATGGAACACGTGTCAAATTAATAAAAAACATAGATTCTTGTGTGGAAAGCCTCTCTATTGTTTATTTTATCAATATAAATATTAAGAAAAAAATTATAGAAATACTATTGATTGTAAATATATGTAGATACTATTTCCATGATCAAAAATCATCAATAATCTACAAATCTGTTTCCCTTACCAGGATCCCTAATCTTGAATTCCACTCAATCATTGAGATGCAAGTGTAGTTAATGAGTAATAAAACCCATTAGTACACCCCATATACCTCCAAAGTATTTGTTAATGGATATATAATGGTTATTCAATTTTAAAAATTAATGTTCACACAATGAGAAATATGTATTTATTGATCATTCATGGGATATACAAGAAACAGTAATCCCCAACAATACATGCTTCAGCTCTATTCTTGTAATATTATCAAAATACGTCGATTGTGATCATGAACTAACTATAAACCTATTAAAAATGATATTCGGTACCAAAATAGAATAACTTTTAATTTTAAGTCACAAGGCAGACTAGTGAACATGTTACTAAGAATCCTTAAGGAATGGAGTTTTTTGGTTATCCAATATGGATAATTGGTGATCTTGTTACTCCATATCCAAAAGGCATTGCGTATTCTGTTAGGCCATATTAATGTTATTCCCAAACTAAATATATGTATCCATCATCACCATATATACATTTAATGTGATCTCCCTATCTATGGGATAACTATCACATGAATGTCCGATTATTTTGGGTTGAAAGAGAATACCATTGAAGTCCTGAAAAATACATAAAACATGGATGATTATAATAAGATATAGCATAATATGTCATATTTAGTTCATCGTAGAAACATATGTCATGTTGGGATCAATATTCGGTATTGAAACATGAATCACTAGGTATTCTTATACAATCCATCATTATATATGGGTCTGACAAGTTACACACACCACTTCATGTGATAAATACCATGCACGGTAAAATAATATATTCCTAAAAAAGTATCACATCAAGGAAACAAGATTATACAGGGGAACCAAATAGTAAGATACATATAAAATTTTATTTTATGAATAATTGAAAAAATTATCATCAAATAGTCAAATCATTAATAATGTTTCATACCCAAAGAAAATAATTTTTCATTCGAATTATGATTACAATTAAAACTAGATCATCAATTAATAGTTATAGATATTATAGATAAATATGTTTTATTAAAATAAGGGTAGTTAGAGAAAAATATGTCTCGTGAAGTCCTTCAATGGAATAACTTCCACAATATAATGATGATGATTATTCCAATTAATCAAATTCAATGTAGACCAAATAATAGATCATGAATTCCCCATCATATATATATGATAACCTCATATATTTCCAATGAACATCAATCTCCCTTGAATATATCATTATAATGTGGATGTGATATGATATTCTAGAAGAATAAGGTCTCGATATGATCAATAATTGATATCATCCCAAGAAATGTCCAATGTTCATAATTCATATATCATAAATCAAGGAGTTATTCTCATCATATCTAAATACTCTTTTATTCTAGCAAAAATATGATATTTTATTACAAGGTATCCCTAAATCCATTAACAGTGAAATTTAATGTAAATTATATAAATTTAATAAAGTAAAAACATATAGTTCTAGAAGAAATTATATTTATAGTTGTTTTTAGACCAGATACATTAATTCTTGATCATAAAATCTCTTGGATTCCTATAAATCATATTTGGGAGGAGAAGAAAAAATAAAATAAAACAAGATATGTTTCAATATTTGATAAGGATTCAGGAAAACTAATGACATGGTAAAAAAGGTAGTAAATGGATTATAATGTTTATTTTGGATAAAAATTTCATACGGACTTATTTTGGTCCTATGGTCTTTCAAATCATGCACCCACCATGGGAGGAATTCTTCTACATTGTGGAACTTGCATGGTTTCGTCACATTATTTAGCATCCATTACTTTTTTTCAAATTTAGGGTGTCAAATTCCTTCTAAGGAGATTCGACATGGATTTAATTAATTTACACCTTAATTTTGTGACAGACCAGATAATTCATCCACCAAGAACATTATTTCCCCGAGAGTCAAAATAAAACTAGAAAAAAATTATATGAATATGAACATTTTAAAAATGATTCCAAAACTCTGAGAAACCATCTACAAAACACTATAATTCATCCCATAAAAATAAAAAATAAAAAATACTAGATTCTGAAAACATCTCATGACACACATAAATAATTTTAGGCCTTTAAAATAATCACGTCTATGGAATTTTCATCCGTAAGAGTCATCTCTATGAATCTTACTTGATCATCTGAGGATAGTAAGACTAAATATCAAACTCTTGATCCATTTATTTCTCTTGTATATTTCTATATTGACATAGGATACAAAAACAAAATGGGGTCTTAACTGCATAACTCCAATCCTAGTCTACAATCCCCATTAGGAATTCCATGTACAATGCCTCCATCAACATCTCGATATCTAGGAAGACAATGAATTTGTTGGATTGAGTATGTACCTAATGTTTTGAGACACAATAAAAACAACATGTATAACACAGTAGTAATAATTAAGTTCTATATTATAAGAATATTTCTCGATACACACAAAACATATTTATATCGAATGAATCTAGGGGATTGATTCCAAACATTAATATAATCATTGGTTTCTTATCTGTAGAGTCATCCATAGTAAAACAATTTAAACAATAGTGAATTCTAATAGTCATATCATATGGTTGGAAGAAAATAAATGACTACTATTAGTGGTGTCCAAAAAAATAAAGATTAGTTTCACTCTCTACGAGGTCTATTATACAATTATTATACCCACTATATCATCCTCACCTAACTCATGTCAAAAATGGGGTCAGTGACATGGATAACCATAGAATATGGACATATCCATAATACATTACCTAATGTTTATTTTTAATCAATGTTTAATGATCATAAATTCATTGGATAATTATGGTTTTGAGTATTATATAAATTGGTCATCACCATTATCAAAATAAACATTACATTACATAGGGGAAACATCAACATGGTATCTATTTTTCACATAATAAGAATACTTTATAATATAACATATTTTATTTTATGGAAGTATCCTCAAAAAACATTAATTGATCTCATCCCTATATATAAATTACAATATAATAATATGAAAAAAATATATAACATCACATGTTCATAAGAATAAAATTAATTAAATGAAAAAAATAAACTTGCGAGTCAATTAATACTCATAATAATTTTCCATTTCCATAATAATTATTTAAAAAATCATTTTCATACAAAAGAAATCAAATTATCATCCCAAATAATTTTACATAATTTTTTATTAGATATATTAATGGAGAAAACTCATAATAGTTTAATTCATTTCATGATAAACTCATAATTTTTTTAAGATATGTAACATTTCACCCTTAAGAAATTGTATTAATATTTCATTGATTATAAACTCATTGTCATATATTGATAAATCATTTGGTTTCCATGAAATTAATAATCAATAATAGGGAAATTATTTAGGAAACCTAGGATGAAATTTTGATATTGACCTTCACAATGGACTAAACAACCCGGTAAATTCAAATAATCCCTTAGGAGAAGCCTACCCTATTTGGTTCAAATCTCGTAGAATTTCCACTAAGGAGGATGTCGGCTCCTTGTTAGATGAGAAAGATTCAGGTAATCTATCCTCTAGTGATATTATTACTATTTAAAATTTTACTACAAGATGTGACATGCCTAGAACTAGGCTCAGATCCATTAATAAATGGAAATTTTGTACTGGAACTGCCGATGGATTGGTTACCATCCCACGGTCGTGGCCCTTAAGAATTTTATTCTGATCGACAAGACTATGTTAATCGTTATTATTGATCCAAGAATACAGTTTTTAATTGGTGCGATTTCAAAGGAAGATCATTGGGTTATTCCCTTACTGTGAATAATCAGGGTAATAATAATGTTGTGTCCCTGTGGGTTTTAAAGCATGACTCTTTTTTTCAGTTCATTTGTGAATGAAAAACAATCTATTACATTATCTTGTTTCATCAACAGGATATCTATTTCGGTGTCTATTGCATATTCCATTAATTTATATATAAGAAGGTGAGTTATTTGGATGAATATGGAATCTATTGTTATAAATATGGATTGTAATTGGATATTTATTGGTGACTTCAACACTGTTCTAATACCTAAGGATAAAACTAGTAATAACTTTTGTAAGAAATCAGCCCCTGAATAATCTTCATGCATTGATAGGTCCAACCAGACTTAGTTTCCAATTTCTTGTACTGATTTTACTTGGCCTAGATACACTATTAATGGGAGGCAAGAATATAAATTGGATAGGTGTTTTAGGCAGGTTGTTGATAGAAATGGAACTATTAATGTTTCAAGTATCATCCTTCCCAAATTGCATTTGGATCATAACAATATTCTTTTTTAGGTTTCTAGTAGTATTTTTAAGTCCTCCCCACTGCCTTTTAGGATCAACAATGCATGGGTAGTCATACCGGGTTGTAGGGAAGTTGTTTTAGATACATGGAAACCTGATTTTTGTGGAATCCCTTTATATTTTATATGCAGTAAACTGAAGGTTCTTATATCGAATCTTAAGGAATAGAGGAAGGTAAAATTCTCCTCTCCTGAAAATTACATTAAAGAGGAAAAAAATTTATTGTCATCATTTCAAAATAATAACATGTCCCTGTACATTCCATCTCAGGATGATATAGATGTTCCATCAATGTTGGACAAACTCTTTCCCCTAAAAGAAAATTTATCCCAGATGCAGTTTAGAACTAGATGGATGAAAAAAGTTGACAAAAATTCATGTTTCATTCAATACATTCATCATGAGAGGAAGGATAGATGTAGTCTCAGTTCCATTCAGATTAATGGGGATATTTTTAGCTTTGAGAAAGAGACTGCACATGTGGTGAAAGAATATTTAAAGAGTCTTTATTCTGATTGTGGGGTGGACAGCACAAGGGAAATTTTAATGAGTTTTTAAACAAAAATTAATGACAACCAGAATAATGGAATTTTTCAGAAACCTACAGACCAAAAATTCATTGATTCTATCTTTTGTCTCAATATTGATATCATTGCATGACCTGATGGTTTCAAAAAGAATTTCTTCATGTTTTATTGGGATATTGTTTGTCATTGAGTAATAAGTGATGTGAAAGAATTCTTCACCTCATCGTACATTACTTTTGGGATGAACTATATCATTATTGCTCTTATTCCAAAGAATGATAATGCCCTGGACATTAATGAATTGAGGCCAGTTGCAATTGGGAATACCATACCCAAAGTCATCTGTAAAATACAAAATCATATATTCGGGAAAATTTCCAATGAGCAAATCTCTTGCAATCAATATTGTTTTTTCCTAGGGTGAAGTATACAAAACTACCTTTTTACGGCTTCTGATTGCATCGTTGATATGTATAAGAAACTAAATCGTGGTAATTTAGATATAAAGATTGATATTTCTAAATATTTTGACACCATTATATGGAGATTCGTATTTACCATTCTATTAATTCATGGGTTCTCACAAGGATTTATTGACCTGATTGGGTCCATTATGAGGAGTGTTAGACTCACTATTCTGGTTAATGGCTCTTCCAGGGGTTCTTCTAATGCTCAAAATGTGTATTGTTAGGGGATCCTCTCTCTTGAATTTTATTTTCTATAGCTGAAGATTATCTCAATCAGTTTCACAATGACCTTGTTAATATTGGTTTATATAAGAGGATGAATGTTGGAAGAAAGTGTTTTTCTCCCTAACATTTTCTATATGTGGATGGAATTTTTCACTTTGGGAAGGATAATAGAGGTACCATTTCTTGTATTAAGAGTATCTTCTCACACCATAAAGAGGTTGATGGACAGTTCATCCGTTGGAGTAAGTCCACATTTATGTTTGGGGAAGGTGTTTTGGTTTCTAGGCAGAATAGAATTGTACGCAATCTCAGTGTTAAGAGAGGTTCCATAACTTTTACGTACATTAGAGTGCATATGTTTTTGGGTAGCATAAAGAGTTCTTATCTTGAGAATATTTCATTGAAAATTTATAACTAGATAGAAATTTGGAAGGGGATAATTATATCTCCAGCATACAGAGTTTGTATTGTCAATTTTATTGTCACATCAATGATTTTCTATTCCTTTTCTCTGTATAGATGGCCTAAAACTATTGTGAGAGAGGTGTGTAGTAAAACTAGAAATTTCATATGTATTGGATTTATTGATGATAAGAAATTGGTCACATTTTCATTGAATGAGTGTGTTAAACCTTTTTATATGGGTGGAATGAGTATTAAAGATATTAGAGTCTTCAATGACTCTTTGGTAAAAAAATTCACATGGAAGCTAATTTCTAGTGCTGATATGTAAATTGATTTTTTGAATATCAGATTTGTTGAGAAGTAGTATAATGGTTGGGGAAGCTACATGTCCTCCTCAGTGTGGCATTAATTGAAGGAGGCCTACTCTGATCTAATGGTATTCTCAAGGTGGTTAGTCTGAAAGCAGTCCCCACTGATCTACTGGACAACCAACTAGTTGTCTTGTCCGATCAAAAATGATATGAATGTTTTGTGCTATCTAAAAGATAAATACATTGCTAATATTATTACTTACCAAGCCTTGTAGATGATTATTCCTACATATATGCGAATGGAAATGTCCAGATACGTGTTTTATGACATGGACAAAATTATGTGGATGAACAACATGAATGGTGAGTTCACCACAATGGAATGCTATAGACTTCTTTGTGGCCCCTCGAACCCTCTTCCATTGTGTATTTCTAGAATGTACAATCCATTTGTTCCCCATGTTGATTGTTTGTTGTTATGGGAGATCTGGAAGAAAATATGTCCCTTGAAACACCTTTTATAGTGCACTGGGAGGAGTCTTTTATTGGTTTGTCTTTTCTACTGGAGAGGGGAGGAGTCAATATCGAGTATTTTTTTCATTGATTGTTTTCCATGAGTATTTGGTCCAATGTGAATGCTATTTTTTGTACACATCAGAGCCTTTTTCCATTGAATAACTAATATAGAATATTTTCAAGTATGTTGGCAGTGATCAGGTTCATTCCATTCTTATTGATGGCACTATTTATGTTAATTTTTATCATTGTAGGGAAAGGAATGATTTTATGTTCAGAAGCAAAAAACATTCATTTCATGATTCTATTCTAGCTATTCATCAGACCATTCAATATATTTCTCATGTTCAGACTATGTATATGAATAATGATGTATCAGATTATGTGCTATTGATGTAAATTGATTTAACCAGTATTCCAATGAAGCAACTCATGGTGAAATATATTCGATGGATTCCACCAATCCAACGATGGTTGAAGGTAAACGTTGATGGGCCTGCATCTGACACAGCTGGACATGCTAGCTGTGGAAGATTCTTTGGGACATATTAAGGTCTGGTCAAGGGCTGCTTCTTCCAATACATTGTAAATGAAATTGATATCGAATTGGAACTTTGAGAAATGATCAAGCTATAAGGTATGTTGTCCATTAAGAATGGAATGATCTTTGGTTAGAATTATATTCTGATGTTGTTGTCCAGATTATGAAAATATGATCCCGAAATGTGTTATGGAGGATGCTTCCAGTGGTGGGCAGACTACCTTAAACTGGCTGATCAGATCTCCCTTGATGTGACACACACCCTTTGTAAATCCAATCATGTAGCGAATGGCCTATTTAAAAATGAAATTGGAGAGGTTAGCTCTAGTTGGTCATATAGATATCCAGAGTTTTGTAGTCATTTAGTTCCTGTAGGTTACTGTGGTCTGGTTTTTACCCACCTATGTAAGGCTGGTTTATAATGACATGTTATGAAATTTTCTTTTCGTTTTAATTTAATAGGGGAAGGCATGCCCGACCCCTGGTCGTTTTCGGTACATAACACCACACTAATATGTTATATATAAATCCAAAATATGTAAGGCACAATGATCTACCATAAACATTTACTTCAAGTATTTAAAAATAATTTACTTGTTTTTCATACTACTAGAAAAATAACATCGTTGGCATCACTTTGACATTTAAAATAATTCAGTCCTGAATAAAAAATCCATGATAAACACACGTATTAATTTAAAATAGCATTTATTATAAGAACATATGTTGTTTTAGTCCATGTTAAAAAATATATTGATATTAAATTCTAGAGGAGGATATTTTTAACATCCATTACACGAAAATTGGACATTTTCAAGGAGTCAATTGTGATGGGGCAATGACACATCCCAAATTCTCGATCAGAAGGGATTTTTTTTTTGACATGAGCATCAGCTCGTTGTAAATAATATGGGTTTTTCTATGAGGTGATGGTTCCCATTGTAGATGGTGGGGTGCACATGGCCAACCAAATGGTAGGAAATGGTATTTGTGATGGGAAATAATAGCACGTCACAAATACACAACAAACTTTTTAGTATTTTCAATGTGATTTATATAATTTCATAAATACTATATCAGTAGGATCGCTTTGCAGATAGGGCTCGTCACAAATGACATTTTAACTGCTTCCACTATTTAATAGGGGCTATAGGCATTTGTGAAGGGTCCCATCACCAATGGCACTACTTGCGACGGACCCATCACAAATGGCACTATTTGTGATGGACCTCCCATCAGAAATATTCACGTCGCAACTAATCTAACATATATATACCCCTACCCATTTTTATTCTCATTTTAGTAATTTCTATACTTTTATCTCTCTCTACTTGAATATTTTTTGTCAAAATTTTTAATAGTTTGAAATTTTAATTCTGGGTATTATTTGCGGCATATATCTTTCGAAGGCTTCATTTTTAAAGTATTTACCTATTTCTTTTATTTTTTTTGTGAATTGATTTAACTATTGTTAATTAGCTACAGTATAATTAAATTAAAATAAGATAGTTTTATTTATCATTGTTTATGTTTAAGTTTACAAATATTTATGCCTAATTAGTATGAATTAATATTAATTAATAATAAATTCAATTATTATTATTAATAAGTTATAATTAGTATTAAATTAAAATAATTAGTATTAAAATATAATAACTAGTTATAATTTCTAATAAATTGCTATAATTAGCAATAAATTACAATAATTAGTAATAAAATGGTACATTTAGTAATAAATTGCAAGAATTAAAAATTATTTGTAATAAATTATAATAATTTGTAATAATTTTCCACAACTAGTAATAATTAGTAATAAATTGTAATAAATAGAAATAAATTATAATAAATTGTAATAAATTTTAATAATTAGTGATAAATTGAAATAATTGGTGATAAATTATAATAATTAGTGTTAAACTACAATAATAGGTCATAAATTAAAATATTTAGATATAAATTCCAATAACTAGTAATAAATTCTAATAATTCAAAATAAATTATAATAATTAGTTATAATTAGTAATTATTGGTTAAAATTAGTTA
The DNA here is from genome assembly GCA_963277665.1 of Viscum album. Taxonomy (NCBI): domain Eukaryota; kingdom Viridiplantae; phylum Streptophyta; class Magnoliopsida; order Santalales; family Viscaceae; genus Viscum; species Viscum album. The sequence goes on along the minus strand of OY728166.1, from coordinate 547,099,446 downwards.
TAAATTCTAATAATTTGAAATAATTTGAAATAATTAATAATAATTTATAATAAATAGTGATAAATTATAATAATTTTTTATAAATAGTATTAATTAATGAAAATTTATATCAATTAGTGATAAAGTGCAATAATTAGCCATAAATTGCAATAATTAGTCATTAATTGCAATAATTAGTAATAAATTCTAATAATTATTAATAAATTGTAATAATTAGTAATAAATTTTAATAAATAGTAATTAATTCCAATAATGAGTTATAATTAGTAATAATTATTTATAATTAGAAATAAATTTTAATAATTATTAATAAATTATAATAATTATGAATTAATAGTAAGAATTTGTAATAAATTGCAATAATTAATAATAAATTGAAACAATTGGAAATAAATAATAATTAATCTAATATTAGACTAATTCAATTAATTAGTAATTAATTCTATAAAATTGTAATATATATGCAATAATTTGTAATAAATTGCAACAATTAGTAATAATTAGTAATACATTCATATAATTAGTAATAAATTATAATAATTAGTTATAAATTGTAATAATTAGTTAGAAATTGTAAAAATTTGTAATAAATTATAATAATTAGTAATGAAGTAAAAAATTAGTAATAAATTTTTATAATTAGTAATAAATTTTTATAATTAGTAATAAATTGTTATAATTAGTAATAAATTGTGATAATTATTAATAAATTGTAATAATTTGTAGAAAATTATAATAATTAGAAATTAATTGTAACAATTTGTAATAATTAGTAATAAATTCTAATAATTAGTAATAATATCTAATAATTATCAATAAATTTTAATAATTAGTAATAAATTACAACAATTAGTAATAAATTTTAATAATTATTAATAAATTGTAATAATTAGTTATAAATTGATACAATTAATAATAAATTGAAAATTTATAAATAATTAGTAATAAATTCTAATAATATGTAAAAATCTTATTAATTATTAATAGATTCTAATAATTAGTTATAAATTATAATTTTTACTAATAAATTATAATAATTAGGAGTAAACACTAATAATTAGTAATAAATTCTAATAAAAAGAAATAATTTGCAAAAATTAGTAATAAATTATAATAATAAGTAATAAATTATAAAACTTTTGTAAAAAAATGTAATAATTAGTAATAAATTGCAAAAATTAGTAATAATTAGTAATGAATTAAAATAATTAGTAATAAATTATAATAATTAATAATAAATTATATTAAATAGTAAAAAAAATTATAATAATTAGTAATATATTATAATAATTATTAATAATCTGTAATAAATTTAAAAATTTAGTAATAAATTCTAAAAATTAGTAATAAATTTTAATAATTAGTAATAGATTCAAATAATAAGTAATAAATTTAAATAATTAGTAATGAATTCTTACAATATGTAATAAATTGAAAAAATTAGTAATTAATTACAAAAATTTGTTATAAATTGCAAAAAAAAATTAATAATGATAATCAATTAGTAAAAATTTGTATCCAATGATAATAATTAGTAATGACATATAATATTTAGTAATATTAGTATTAAAATCTAAAAATTTTTAATAAAGTTCAATAATTAGTAATAAATAGTAGTAATTATTTATAAATACTAATAAATTCTCTTAATTAGTACTATGTTCTAATAATTACTAACAAATTCTAACAATTAATAATAAAATACAAAAATTAGTAATAAATTCTATGTCATATATATAAATTGCATTATTTAGTAATTATTAATAATAATTTTTAATAATTAGTATCAAATTATTTATAATTTCAATTACATACTATGAATTACTAAATATTTATAATAATTATAAATAATTAGAAATAATTGACAAAAATTACTAATAATTATAAATAATTATTAATAATTAATAAAAATTGTAAATAGTTAGAAATAATTACCAATAAATAGAAAGAAATTGTTACAAATAGTAATAAATTATAATAAATTGGCATAATTTCCAACTAATTGGAGGCTCTATTTTTTATGATCCCTTATCTCATGGAAATTTTTTCCCACTTAAATCACTTGGAAAAATCAATATTCATGTACAGATATCCATTTTCATATACACGATAATGGAGAGAAGCACGGTGATTCCTTCCATCTCTACATTGTTGTGCATACCGATATGGATATGCTTACATGAGTAAAGATGTTTCATACTAATTGTTTCTAGAGAATGCTTCATAGAGATGAGATTTTGAGAAAAAGAGGATCTTTCACTTGATGTCTCATCTCCTTGCAACATTATTCCCTTGGAATCACTATGAAAATTATCCTATGATATACAAGTAACCATTATCGTTTTCATTATTACTCAGAGTATCATGGAGAGGCCTCCCTGCTCTACATCCTCCTGAATATAGAAATCATTATTTATTCATTGGAGCATAATAATAATAGTGAATTTAGTCAGAGAAAGTGGAGATGGGTCATCAGTTAAATGAGTTGCTTCCAATCTGCTATAAATTATGTCACCTATAATTTTCAATTATTAATAAAAAAAGAATTAATTAATAATAATTACTAGTAATTTGTATAAATTATTATATGTCAGTGAATATTTGTATAAATTTTTAAAAATATTCTACAAATAAGTATGAAATAATAAGTATGATTATAATTTGATAGAACATCGATATTAATTTTCTTCTCTTTTTTGGATAATGTTTTTCTAATATAAAATTATACAAAAAACTAGTTATTCTATTTTTTTGAGAAGTATAGAACAAAGAAGACAAAAATAATCATTATTAGAAGATAGCACTTTGAAAAATTAGCACAGCAATCCAAACAGTTCTGGTTTAAATCTTGTATATATTGAGGTTTTTGATGCTTTGTTATCATTTCAATCATTAAAACCTAAGTTTGTTTGATAAGGGAAAATTATGTGTCCTTGTAAAAATGTTCTTTGAGGACATTTGACACATTTTTCAGTGTTGGGGGTCATATTATGCATTTTGATTTTAAACCATGTTATGTTTTTTTGGTATCAAAATAGTGAAAATTGTTCCTGAGAAGATACTAATAATTTGGTTCTTGATCTTGCATTGTTTAAAAATTGAGTAAATGATATGCAAAACCTATATTTTCAACAAGATGAAATTCAAGATGATATTAATTTTACTATTGAGTCAGAAGCATCTCAATTTTATTAATGGTTGAGGTCGGTTGAGGATGCATTATATCATATTAGAAATAATAGAAAATTCGAATTAGTTTTAAATTTTATGGATATTAAATATGATAATGGAATGTCAAAAAGATTTTTTGATCAGATATTATCTTTCTAAAACACATTTCTACCTGAAGAAACAATATTGTCTAAAAATTTCTATAAAAGAAAAAGGCTGGTTCGTAATCGGGGATTTGGTTATCAGATGATTCATGCATGTTCAAATGATTACATATTATATTATGGTGATATAGGTCATAGGATAGTTTTCCCAAATGTGGAAAATGAAGAATAAATAGTCTCATCAATGGATGTCTGGAATTATTCCAGTAAAACAATTGAGATATTTCACACTTATACCAAGATTACAATGTTTATTTATGTCTCGAAACATAGCGACATTAATGTCGTCCCACAAAACCAATATCAAAACTATTAAAACCAGAACTCAGCACTCTGATTGGGATTCATGGAATAATTTAGACTAAGTACATCCGTATTTTTCTTTAGAAATCTCAAACGGGTGATTGGATCATTCTACTGATGGTTTCTGTCTATTTAGTTCTTACAATAGTCATTATTCATGTTGGCCTATCTTTATACCACCATAAAATTTACCACCATTGATGTTGACGAAGGAAACATATATATATATATATATATATTTGTTTGACCTTATTAATAACAAGATATCTGAAAAATAATATAGGAGTTTACTTGAATCAATTGATTGGTGAGTTATTTTTATTATAGAGTAACGATGTCTATACATTTGATGTTGCTGCAAATCAAAATTAATTGTTGAAGTCTATATTGATGTGGAAAATTTGTGACTTCATAAAATATAGAATGTTATCTATATATATTTCACAAGGTCAAATATCATGTTCTTACTATATGAGTGATTGTAATGTATTTATGCTCTTCTATGGAAACACATTATTTTTTTGACTATTATTGTAGATTCTTTCTGACTGATAATCCATTTTAAAGGAAGAAATATAACTTCCAAAAGGAACAATTGATATAGATGGAGCTCTAAAAATTATCTCAGGTACATAGTCAAAATTAATTGTTTATTCATTACCACCAATCGCATTTGGACCAACAAAAAACCAAAAAAAAATTGATGGTTTGGGAATGAACACAATTGGATAAAACAAATTATATTCTAGGATCTTCCATATTGGTCTAATTTGTTGGTCCATCACACATTAGATGTCATGAGTGTTGAGAATAACTATTTTGATATTTTCATTCATTAAATTTTGGATACACTATGTAACACCAATGATAATTTATATTCCTGATTAGAACTTTCCCAAAGGTGCAAGTGAACAGAACTTTAACTATTTGAGAATTTCATATCCTTAAATTTAATTAATAAAAAAGGATTTTATAAAATACCCAATGAAAATTGATTATTATTTTAGCAGTGGATTGCATACTTGAGACTTCCATATGGTATTCATTAAAAATAGGGAAGATGTGTCAGAGAATGGATATATTAACGAATTAAAATGTATTAACTATTAGGTTATAATGGAAATACATATTTCAATTATATTAAGAGATTTATCTAATTATATTATTTTTAATGTGATAAAAAAAATAATATGATTCTTTAGAGACATTTGTGTTTTGATAGGTGACAGTGATGCATTATGCATACTACAAGAAGATGTTCTTATAATTTTATGTAAACAAGAAAAAATATTCCCAGCTAATTTTTCTGACTCAATTTAACAGTTTATATTACATTTTTTACATTAAGGAAACATTGGATATCCAATAATGTTCAGATGGATGTACCCATTCGAGAGATTAATGCAGAAAATGAAGAAAAAGTAGGTAACAAAGAATTAGATGAATGATCGATTGCATAATCTTATTTGAAATAGGAAAAATATTTTTTCTTATCTCCTTACCTTCAAAATGAATATACATAAAAACACAATAGTTTTTTTCTTAAATTAGGAAATGATTATGATGAAATGGGATATAAATTTTTAGTTTTCAATCCGCCCAAACATGGCTTTGGTGGAGTTTATTAATGATGGATTTTAGATTATGAACATCATAGAGATCATAAAAATGATCTCTTCAGTTGTGAAGAAATAACACCATTTGTATAATGAGTTATCCTATCACATATTCTATAATATTTGTTATAGTAAAGTAATATTTTTCTAGGTCATATGATAATCATATTAAGAAACATCTTCTACAAATTATAGCAGCCATTCTTGAAGAATATCAGTAAAAACACTTTTCCTAGTGGTTTAAAAACTAGTTAACAAAAATTATTTTTGTTTTAATATTTAAAATAAATAAATTATTTATTATATTTATAATAGTTTTACATATTTTCTTGTATCTCAACATGATGATAAATTTGACAATCGATTGTGTGTATTGTGTAACCAACCATATAAAATGGTTAAATCATAAAATGTATACGTGGTGAATGGTTTTCAATTTCGTACATGTTAATATCAATAATCATAAACAAATTTTGGTGTTTTCTTGATAGGATATCCTTATAGAATATATAATGTTGAATTTTATTTAATTATGGAAGAAATTAGTAAACTGTCTTATCTGGAACAAAATTTTAAAACAATGATTAAATGAAAGTGGCTGGATACTGAGAGAGGCTTTGATATTCATAAAAACCATGGAATCATTCATATTATTTAAACAATATTCTTTTATTAAATGAACCATTATTGTTGTATTATCTGGAACGTCAAATATTTTATTTAATATATTGGGTTACTTCAAGAGAGTGGAGTAACTAGTAGGGCATAGGAAAAATTAATCTCAGAAAAATTAGTTTACTCAAAGTGAATGTGGTTCCACTGAACTAAAAGGAATTTAATTCAGTCAAGAGGCTACTAAAGATCCATCTTTTTCAGAAAGAGACATGAATATCTATGATGAAAACCCATAGTTAAGGGTCAATGGCGACTATGATGATAATGATATTAAAAATGATTTTAAAAGTATAATAGATGACGAAACTAAAACTCATATATAATTTGATGATGTTGATGAGGTATATAAAGACCTTGAAATCTTAGATATAAATCCTAGGATGAAGATAAACATTAATATACTTAAATGATTATTATAATAACATATAATATATATCTACATCTTACAGTTGTTTTCAAATGTTTTCTATCAACAATAATTTAATGTTTCAGATGGATGGGGATATTTGTCATTTATTGCATGAAGCAAATCTATCTTTGGATGAGTAGGATATTATATAATATGACAGTTAGTCTAATGGAATCTTAGGGGGTAATTAAAGGGGGAATGTTCTTGCGAGATTGATGATTCCTGGCCCCATCACCGTGTGACATCCACATCATGACATCGATACATGCGTGGAGAGGCATGTGTACCTATGCATTTTAGTTAGTTTTAAATATATTTTAATATACTAATTATTTTATTACTCGTTCATTTTTTGACACCATTATGAAAATATAAACTTTACATAGGAGTGATAAATTCTGTAATTATTATTTTGGGGCTTGGGTCTCATGGGATCAGTTTCCCACTGTTGTTTTTCCATGCATGTTCGATTATTGGATTGTACATAAATAAATAATATCTATTTTGAAATTAATTTAATTAATTACTTGATATTATAAAATATTTGTAGGGTTTTTTATATACCATAGATTGCGGTATGTTTGGCGCTATCTGGAAGGCAGGGAAGGAGACTGTGCATCAATATTGTAGTTATTTTTTTACAATTCGAGAATGAAAACAATGGAGAAAGTATGAGAGACAAATTTTGATCACTCTTGTCACGCCTGCCGACCTGATTACATTTAATCTTAGTTTTGTGCTGTATTATCATCAAACTAGTTGTGTGGTATTTTTTACTATATATAATCGATTGGTCAAAAAATATGGGGAGACCGGAGGTGACACATTGAGACAGTAGTCATACATTCAGTATGCATGTAGATTATATAGTATGTACATTTTTAAATAATTTATATAACATTAAATTTTATCTATTTATTTTATATTCATATAGGTATCCAAACAAATTGATATTATAAAGTTTGAAATTTATAGGATGACTAATAGTTATCTGACCATTTTAAAGATTAGATATTCTCACCAATGTAAGATTTTGGTTATTATATTTTCATTTTGAATATAAAATTTAACTACAAATAATAATTTAAATATTTTAATTTTAAATTGAAATTGAAAGAGTAAAATGAGGTTGTGACATCTCAAAAATAGACTGAGTGTCAGGCTGAGACAAATACTCATACTAATGCCCACTGATTGGACTAGACAAAATGGATGCAAGTGACCCATTATGACTTCAAGAAAGGCCGAGTTGTTTGTATCTACTCTTGATTGATGTCTAGGATTTATTATAGCACCGCTTCAATATCAGCAATGATATTGTGAGGAATTAATAAAGAGTCATCATCATCATCTGCAGAATACTATCAAGAGAAACTATGATCTCAGAGTGATCTTATAGAGACTATGTGCAGGGAGGTTGAGGGGATGCATTAATAATACTAGTAGCAGCATGAATAGGTCCTATAATAGTAGGAGTTGCAGGATATGTGTTGAGCACAAAAGTAGTTGGACTAGGAGAAGTTGAAGTACATGCAACATCTAAATTTTTTTATGGATGGATTTACCTCCACGATTTCCTTCACCTTCACTAAAACACCCTCCCCCTCAGTGATCTATTTTTTTTATTGCAAATTATTTGAAGGTAAATTTTGATTTTAATATTTACTATATATATTTCTATATAGTCTATTTTTTATATTGTTGTGAATATTATATTTTTTATTTTTTATTTAATTTTTCATTATTTTATTACTTTATTTATGTTTTTATTGTTTTATTATTATTATCTATTACATTTTTTTTGTAAATTTTGATGTTTTCATAATTTTATAATTTTTTATGATATATGTAATAAAATTATTATTATTTCATTAAAATTAATAATAATAATAATATTAAGTTATTAATATTATATTATAATTATTATATGAATATTATTATATTTTAATAATTTTTTTAATAATATAAAAATTATTATTTCATTATTATTATTATTATTATTATTATTTCATTATTATTATTATTTTATTTAATTTTTTAACACATTGTGACTAGTCCCATTGAAAATAGTAATTACAACGGGTCTTCGCAAAAATGCTTTCAAAAACCTGGAAAGGATTTTTACGATTGGTGTACCACCCAATCGACATTAGTACTCATGAAAGACTGGTGCATTATGGTTTTTAAAAAACCAATAGGAATCTATTTGGGATGGAACAACATCCTGTCAAAAATAGTTTCTTTTTATGAAGGGCCGGTTCAAAAAAATATTTTTTTGACACTATTTACATCAATAAGTAATTTTTGACTAGACCCCATCAGAAATGGGTATTTTTTACGGGATCCCATTTCAAATGCACCATCGCAAATGTACCAATTTTCAATAGTGTTTATATAGAATTAGAATAATATATAACACATTTTCAAATAAAAATGGCACATGATTACAATAAATGAGAATCCTGGATGGGGACTGAATATCCCCCATATCCCATATTTTATAGGATTTTTATAGTTTTATTTTTAGGCAAGAACACATTAATTTTAACCCTCAATTACCGATTTACACATAATAAGAAGAACATTTTTTTATGGTTACTATTTATTGTGGAAAAATATTTAAGGGGTATATTTTATAATTTTATTCATCTAGATTCAAAATAAGAAATCCTTTTATCAAGATTTAGTATATGTAACTGGAATAATTTAAATTAAGATTCCATCACATAATGCAATGAAAAACCAGTTTTTAGATAATTACTTTTTTTTCATTAATATAAACTTTCTCTAAAATCATATATAATGAAGATACATATATAATTATTAATAATAATTATAAGTAATGGATAATTATTTTACTTTATGATATAATTCATGTTTGGAATTAATTAATTTAATATGATGAAATTATTATTTTATAAAAATTGTTCTTCCTTAATGAAAATGAAATCAATAAATTTTGAAATAAAAAAAAATCAATTTTTTTTATACGATGAATTAAAAAATAAATTTAAATTAATAAAATTAATATTCTAAAATTAATAAATTATACTTTTAATTAAAATATTATAATATAAAAAATATTTTTAAAAAGAATATAATGGTTCATTTTTTAATTTACAAATTACATTATATTATTATAATGAATATATATGTAATATAAAATTCATATATTCTAGTATGGTATGACATTGATTATTAATTTTACATATGATTTTATATTCAAAATTTTTATAGTGGTGTCCTTGTATTTTTATTCACTAATTATATTAGTGGGTATAATAATCCATCACATAATTTTTAATTTAAATATTTATTCATTAACCATATGGATTTTTTAGAATACCCTAACTTAATGAATTAAATTATTACAAAAAACTATCTCTCTCTCTCTCTCATAGGAAAAATATATACTGGATTTTCTTTTGAGAATGTTTTTCTTCGTAATATAATAATTTTCAGATTTAAAAATGAGTTGCATCAAGAATATTGTTTTTTAGCACTAAAACATGAAATACACCACGTACAAGATATAATATCCTAGGAAAGGCAATTTGAGAGGTATGATATTAAACTTTCTCCCGGACATCATTTAGTACAATAATCCAAGGACCATAAAATAATTTTTACCTAAATATATAACACTTTTCTATATTAAAACATTGAGAATAGAATTATCACCTAACTTGAAGGATTAATATATCATCTGGTTATTTATATATCATTTTTGACTACTATGATTAATCATCCTCATTTATTTAATATACAGTAACTTCTGATGCATTAAAAATTAATTTATATTCCAAAATTATTCTTTCCCCAAATTTAGACCATCATGATGTAGTCTATCAACAAATTATATATAATGCAACAAAATGAGCCATCTTTATATATAAATAAAAATTTATTTTATATGATAATCTACCAAAGATATTAGTTGATCAAATATTCCCAAAAATTCAATTGAAGATGATCAAAGAACACATTTTTGTAACACCCCAAGTTTTTATGAAAATAAAATAAATGCATGGAACTTTGTTGTATGTAGATATTTATAACAATCCTTTAAACATAATTTTTTAACTTCTATGTTTTTAATTTCATGAAATTGTCATCTACAATTATGTTCAGTATGTTATTTGGAGTTTATTGTAACCAATATGTTTTTTGGGTGAATAGTAACATACAATAATGAATAGTAATATGAATAGTAATATGACCCTAATGAATAGTAAATTTTATTATTATTTTATTTTCCTAAGGCTAGAGGATAATAACATCTTAGTTAATTTTTCATTGTGATAAAGAAGTAGTTGTAGAATTAGAATTGATAATTTTTTAATTAAGAATTCTTTTATTTAAATATTAAATTAAAAATATTTAGAAAATAATTTTCAAAAATGGTCTTCATTTTTGAAATATCAGGTTGATAAATGGTTAGGGTGAATTTTGGGAATTTTTCTGAAAAATTTGATTTTTGGTGAATAGTAAAAAGTTACCATTTTTAGTTTCAGTGTGTTAATGACTTCATTAATGATATAATAATGATGTCATAAATATTGTCGACATGTGTATAGTTAAATAAGGTGTGAGGTGTCCCAATTGTATTATACCATGATAAAATACCAGGGGTAAGCCCATGGTTTTGCAAATACCACCCATGAGGTGTCCCTTGAAAATTATTAAAATAATCCCTCACTTTTCCTATAAATACCAACTCTTCCCTTCATTGACTTCCTTATTAATTCTCCCTCAACGAATATATAGCCTCCATACCTTCATAGTAGCACTCCCAAGGTTTCCTCAAGCCTCCAATTTCTCATCTTTCATGTTCTAAGGGTTACTCTAAAAGGTAAGAAAAATTTCAATTTCCTTCTTTTTCTTTTCAAATTCTCTGTTATGTCGTATAATTTTCAAGTTTCCATACCATGTTATTATTTCCTTCTTATTCATTATCTTCTATATATTATGATTCATTTCTATTTGGCTGACCCTTGTCCCTTCTCTTTTTAATATTTTCTAAAACCATGTTGGGTTGTCGTTAGGCTGCCGAATTTTTTAAGTTATTTCACATTTTTTATTTTATTTTGAGTTCCTTCCTTATTCATTCTTCATATATCCATACCCAAGAGGAATTAATTATCCAGAAATCATTTATATTATGGATTTTGTCATGTTTCTGAAACGTTACTCATATTTATTCTTCTCCTCTCCAAATTATTTAAATAATAAAAACACTTCTTGTTTGTGTCAAATTACCATCATCATGGACGATTTGATTTCAAAATCCATAAATTATATCATGTATAGTCATGAAACCACTTATATGGTTGAAATATTGTATAATACATGTTTTATTACTCCCCCATGGTTCTATATTTATTTTATACTCATGGTTTTAATTTATAAGACAAAATAATTTTGTTATTATCAAAGAACCACTAAATGGATCTAAACGAACATCATTAATGTTATATCTTATGAATCATCTTCATGTAAGAATTAAAAATGATAAATTGAATAATTTATGTTACTGGTTATATAAAAATAACACTCCATTAAAATTCTGGAGTTTCACTTCCAATCGACAAGAATCTCCACCTTAAACCACTCATAGAATTCATGAATCAAATTCAACCAAAAACAGTACTAGGTGCAAATACTAACACTTAAGGGTGAAAAGATGTTATTAAATTATCATATAAGATGTTATAGAAATCAACATGTTTTTATAAAATATTAATAACACTCTTTTAACCATTATACATGCCGTTTAAACAAGTTGCAAGTAGGAAAAACCTGAGGTAATGTAATTCAAAACCCGATTTCCATTCTTTGGGATAACCTTCTACTTCATTATTTATGTGCTATTAAAATAGTTTGTGTGATGGGTTATGTTTATATTATGTTTTATTATGTGTATTTACAGTATATATACAAACTCCATCTACTATATTAATTCTATCTTCAATTGTATGGTATTTATAAGGGTATTTTCATTAAAAATCATCTTTTTAAATTAGGTTTTATGAAATTCCAGAGAAATGTTTTATGGAATTATTCATGTTGTATGATTTTGTTTTCGATCATGGGAATTATTTATGATGAATGGTGGGACCTATATTTCCCTCCAATGCATTGGGTATGAGAAATTAGGAGGTTGGCCGTATGGTTACTCTAAGTGTAACGGCGATGGTTACACAAAGTAAGGTAGCCGTGATGGTTACAAATTTTATGGTAGCCAAGATGGTTACAAGATTATGTATGTAATTCCCCAAGATACCATTATTATTATATTTATGTTCTCATGTTTGTGTGGATCTTTTTTAATTCTCATGTTACAGAAATTACGTATATATCAGTGAAAAGTCGGTCTTTTGAAAATGCTTTCATACGTTATGAGTATCCATGGACTAATGTGATTTTTCCTTCTTTTCCATACCTTACTGAGGTTATGTGTTCATCCCATGTTTTTAAATGATTTTTCACATGTTAATGGATGTGTAATACAAGGAAGAAATAGACATTAAATGTTGAATAACTGTGAAGGATTCTTGTTTTATGTTTTAATGTTTTATATTTTTAGAAAAAAATAGAAACTATTTTTAGGGTATCCACTATGTAACAATGTGTAATGTTATGATTTTTTGTCCTAATTATATAAATATATAAACATTAAAATATCCTCATTGTAAATGTAAGTGTTTTATTTACTAAAATCATGATAATGTATGTAATAAGGTCTAGTCATCATAGTTGGTATCATAGGATGGTTTAGATAACTTTAGGGGTTAGGGTGATGTTAATAGAATACCATAAATAATTTTTACTCTATGTTTAATTTTAAATGCTATAGAATTTAATGATTACCACCCTAATTCATCTAAGACATGTTTTTTCAGAATGGTTGTCTGCAGAAGGAATAAGGATGTTGAAGAGGAGAGGCACCAATAGAATGACATGCTTCCTGATCTACAGCCTGGAATGGTAGGGAATGAAACAAAGTAGTTTTTGATTGTAATGGCCGAGCTATCACATGCAATAAATGGTGATGGAATCCATACAAAAGAACAAATAGATGTACCACAATGGAACATGACAATGGTGGAACATTTTATGAGACATCATCCTCCTACATTCAATGGATCTTCTAAGATAGTGGCTTTTGACGGATGGATCAAAGCCCTTGAAAAGATAATTGATGTTATTTGATGTTCAGACAACCAAAAAGAAAGTCTTTACATATATCATTTTGAAGGGGAAGTTGGTCAGTGGGGTCAATGGTATGGAATATTAGGGGAAGAGATGATTTTGATGCCTTATAGTGGGATGAATTTAAAATTATTTTCCTTGAAAAAATATTTTCCTAAGGTGGAATGACTACGAAGGGGAGAAGAAATTCCTTGAATTGAAACAAAAGGAGGAATATTTAGTGGCTTTTTATGAAGCTAACTTCACCCGACTGGCGAGGTATGCTCCAAATCGTATTCTGGATCGTGATTACATAATCAACAGCTTTTACTCAGTATTGAAGCCATGGTGTCGAAGGGCGTTGGTCTCCCGTCAATTCAAAAGTTATGAGAAACTTGTCTGATATGCTGAGAGGGTAGAGATGGTGTTTTCTAATGATCATGTTCATTTTGGAAACAAAGACAAGAAGAGGTCCAGTTGGCAAGCAATGGGTAAGAATCAACCAATAAAATATCATGGTAAGAAAATACAATTTCTAGTTTTGGAAAAGTGCAGCAAGAAGCACCCTGAGGAATGTCTTAGGAAAACTAGGAAGTGTTTTAAATGGGATATGTTTGGAAATTTGGCCCGAGATTGCAACGAAAATGATCCAAAGACTAATCCTAATAATAAAACAGTAAAGTTTTTTAAATGTGGTTAGATGGGTCACTATGAAAATTTCTTCCCAAAGAGAGATCTGAATGATGCAATGAATCCATACTACAAGAAAGGTGTAGTGAGATCCTTTGGGACTACATCAGTAGATTCTAGGCCATCCAATGATGTTGTATCAGGTACTTTGTTTGTTCACATAGATTTTTCTAAAGTTTTGTTTGATACGGGGTCTACACATTCTTTCATCTCTGAAAAATTTTCTAGGAAATTGGAAATATCACCTCAACAAATGAGACATGAACTTGTTGTTAAAACACCATGGGGAAAAAGTTATAGAATACAATAATTTTAAGAATCTTTCTATTGTGGTCTGTTGAAAGAATTTAACTAAAAACCTTGTTGTTTTACCCTTAGTCGAGATAGAAGTTATTTTGGGGATGGACTGGCTTTCTGATTATCATGCTATGATTAAATGGAGTGAAAAAGAAGTTGTTTTTCTGAAATAGTTTCAGTTTGTATACAAAACTTTACCCATACAATTGATAACATATTAGGAAGATGGGAAGCTATTGAAATATGGAAATGAAAGTTATGTTGCTCATATTGTTGAAAACAAGGGAACTATTAAAATTAATGATGTTCCAGTGGTAAATGAATAACATGATGTTTTTTCATATGAGTTACCCGGTGTCATACCTGATCGAGAATTCGAATTCACAATTTAATAAGTTCCTTATGCTAATCCAATTTCAAAACCCAATATCGTATGGATCTAATAGAACTTCATCAAATTGAAAAATTAGTTACAGGATTTTCTTGACAAAGGATTCATTCATCGTATTACTTCACCATGGGGAGCACCAGTTTTGTTTGCTAAAAAGAAATATTGTTCCAGGAGACAATCCATTGATTATAGAGCTTTGAATATCATCACTGTTAAAAAAAGTATCATTTGCCTCATATTGATGACTTGTTTGATAAGATCTGGGGAGCTCAGTACTTTTCCAAGATTGACATGATATTTGGATACCATCAGGTGAAGGTGAAGGTTGATGGCATCCCGAAAACAGCCATTCGTACTAGATATGGGAATTATGGATTTTTTGTTATGCCATTTGGATTAACGAATGCACCTTCTTTTTCATGAATCTTATCAATATTGTATTTCATGAGTTCATCTATAGGTTTGTGGTGGTATTTATTGATGACATTTTGGTATTTTTTAAAAATAAAGGGGATCATGAAAAACTTCTAAGGGTTGTTTGGAAAACATTCTAAGAAATGAAATGATATGGAAAATTCAGCAAGTGTGATATTTTGATGCAACATATTTCTTTTCTTGGGAACATTGTAAATAAGGATGGAATAACAGTTAATCCTGCCATAACAAAAGTAGTTGATGAATGGTCAAGACTCACAAATGTTACATAGATTCGTAGTTTTCTTGGCATAACAAGTTATTACCGATGGTTTGTTAAGAAATTTTCACAGTTATCTAGCCCGATAACTATGTTAACACAAAAAGGGGTTAAATTTTTTTGGATAGAGGAATGTGATGTTAGTTTTTCAGGAACTGAAGAAGAGATTGGTGAATGCTCTAGTTTTGGCCTTACCTTCCAGAAATGGCGAGTTTTTCATCTACCATAATGCTTCTTTGAAAGGAAATTGTTGTGTTCTGAGTCAAAATGATCATGTAATTTACTATGCTTCGATTCAACAAAAACCTAATGAGAAAAATTATCCCACACATGATTTGGAATTGGAAACTATGGTGTTTACTTTGAAAATATGGAGGCATCATCTATAGGGCACCAAATTCCAAAAATATACTGACCATAAAAGTCTATAGTATATATTTACTCAGAAGGAATTTAACATGAGTTAGAGAAGATGGCTAGAACAGATAAATGATTATGAATGCATGATTAATTACCATCCTGGATAAGCAAACAAATTGGCAGATTCCTTAAGTCGGAATCATCGTGCATCATTAACCATGCTATATCTGGAACATGATCCCTTGATTAATGATTTGATGAATTTTGGCTTAAGATTTATTGGTGCAGGAAAGACATCTGTTTTTCTTCAGGTATCAGTGTCGTCTTCTTTGTCAGATATAATTATCAAGTGCAGAAGGAAGATAGTGAGCTACAAAAAAAGGTAGAATTGGTTAAAATGGGTAAGTTGCTATAATTCAATCTTGATAAAGTGTAAGAACCCAGTTCTTATTCTTGAGGTACGAGTTTCTTCTTTTCTCTTTTCCTTAAGTGTTTTTGAGGAAATAAGCAAAATGGGGACAAATACTAAATTTTGGGACTACACGCCGTGTAATTATCCACATGTCGTGTACTTTTGGCCTTGTGGGATTAGTACACAGGGCGTCTAGCAATTTCGGCGATGAAAGGTGTAAAAACCAACTACACACCATTTAGTTTGTATTTACACTCAGTGTAGTCAGTCGGCAGGAGAATAATAAGAAAGTGGCTAGCTGGGTGGCAGTATACGCCATGTAGAGAGGCATAAACGCCATGTAATCTTGTCAACAGATGAACAATGCAACACTAGCGAGAAGCTGCCAGAGGAACAGTTTAAAAAATGGAAAGTACACACCGTGTACATGAGATTACACACCGTGTATTTTGTTTTTCTCACATAAAATGGGAAGTAGCTTCCCCTTTTCATAGGGAAGGCTTAGAATGATGGTGGGAAGCTCGAGGATATAGCCAAAGCTTTAGAGATCTCCCGATCGCGAACCGGGAAGCTGATTCCGCCTCCGTCGATCTTGCTGGAACCTCACGGGTAAGAGCTTCCTTCTCCTTGAGTGTTTCTTTAAAATCATTCCTTAAGGGATGTTATTTGTGGTTGAAATGGAATTATATTACCTCATATCTACGATGTTCTTGGATGTTTTAGAAGGCACCGTTCAGGTATATCGATCATGGGAGATCGAGGTAGGTGGCATGGTGTTTAATTACCAACTGATGTGTGTTTTTTTCTGTTGTGATACGCACCAATGAATGGGGTGTCGTATGGCCGAGGCCTTATTGAATTAAATTCCAAGAATTTTTTAGGTAATTTTAATGTCATAATAGACTGTTGTTTGGGATCACTGCATTGATCCAGGACCACCCTGGGGGTGCGTTCCTCTGTTTAGTCGTTTGGCTAGGATACTCGAGGGTATGCCTTTATAATAAGGATTATAGAATTGACTTGAGAGAAATTGCATGTGTATTTCTTGTTAACATGTTGGGAATAGACCGGTTCCTTTTTTAACCTAAGGGTAGTGTTGTGATTAGCCTGTGGGAAATGTACTACTTAGCCTATTGGAATATTATTTCGTGCCTGTGGGCAGTTGATTCAATGCCTATGGATTACACCTCTTACACCTGTGGGAAATATTCGATATGCCTGTGCGCAAATTCCTGTGTTTGGATTCTATTTACCTAATGGTAAGTGTTTACACGTTTGAGGACACTGTCTGTTTTACATAGAATCTTCACTGTGGTGATATATTAAATTGAATGTTAAAAAGAATAAAAATGGAAATATGACTGGTAAAGAATGTTACTTTTGAGTATTGATTAGTTTATTTCATTTTACTACTTCATGCTGTTGTTTCATATTTCGACACAGTTTGGCACGGGCGTTTGGTGGGTGCCAATTGGGATTTATTTCTCACCCTATGTTTGGGTCATGTCTACACCCAACATAGATTACGTTTCTGAAGGTGTGGGTAAGGGAAAGGGACCCTATACAGGTAATTGATTATTTCTGGGAAGTAGGGGTGCATGGGACCGAGCATGGCTCGCGATGCCGCTGGCTGTTCTGTTATGATTTTCTGTACTTGTACTTTAGTTGTATTGTATTGCAGTTTAACATGTTTTGGCTGTTTTATAGAATAGTGGCATGTTTAATTTTCATATATATATGACTACTGGTTTCCTTGTTATAATCAGTTATCCA
The DNA here is from genome assembly GCA_963277665.1 of Viscum album. Taxonomy (NCBI): domain Eukaryota; kingdom Viridiplantae; phylum Streptophyta; class Magnoliopsida; order Santalales; family Viscaceae; genus Viscum; species Viscum album. The sequence continues at coordinate 547,081,300 of OY728166.1, read as the reverse complement.
TTTCTGTTATATATATTTTTTACCACTTACGCTTGTTGTATGCTATTTATCTATTCCGCTATAAAACCCTTTGAAAAATGAGGGCATAGTTTCCCCACTATCAGACCTAGCCCCTCACTTCTAGTCAGTAGCCTCTGGTGTTTTGGAATATGCGCTTGAGGTCATGTGGCCAACGGGGTTCGGGGCACCCGTTGAGTGGCACTCGGATCTGAGACGTTACAAAGTGGTATTAGAGGGAATGTTATTTTATTTGACATACTATTTAGATCCTTAGTTAGGGATAGGAAGAGAATGGTAGTTGGTAATATGCTCTACCTGGGCGTAGCTAACCCATGTACAGGGAAAAGCAAATTTACCTTGTGTTTCAATTTTTCTGAATTCTCAATTTTACAGTTGAATTGATTATCACCGAAGGGTGATGCAATTTTATTGTACTATATATATATTTTATTCTTGGGTTCTATTTAGTTGAAAACCGATGAGATGAGGGTATACCATCTCATGCATCATTTAGGCACATTATATAAATCACATGCCGTGAATAGTTTCCATTCCATGTAGGTGCATTAGAAATTGCATGTCGCTGTGATAGATGTTGATATAGTAAAAGAATGTTGTTGTGATAGCTTCTTGGATGGATACATGTTGTTTGATAGTGTATTATTGTGTGATCCTGTTTATAGAATGGATGCCAAACTTTGGTTTTTGGGGATAATGGGCCCTCATTGACTGAAATTTGGTGGATCATTATCTTTTTATCCATTTATAACACATATAAAATGCCAAACATTGATTCGCGGGGAGTATGGGATCTCACAGATCAGAATTTGGAACTCAGCCATTGTTTTTTCAGTATTTTCTGGATTCTGAAGATGTTTCTATGGCATACTGTCTAGAACCCCATTATACATGCCATGTAGTACATTAAATACGCCGTTTATGTCCTTCTGTTTAGAATGAAATGAAAACATTTTGATTACACGCCATGTACAGTAAGTACACTTTGTGCAGTCTCTTCCTGTGTCATAGACCGTGTGGGTGGGGACATGGGGAAGGGCAGTGCATGGGGAAAACATGTCGTGTACCATACATACATGTCGTGTAGTGTTGACCCGGAGTCCACCCATGTAACTAACAACACCAAGGGGGGAGACCTTAATATATACATGTTGTGTCCACTTTGGAACATGTTGTTTAGTGTGACCTAGGATCTGGATGTCTAACTAACAACACAAGTCGGTGTAAACCTTCCGTGTACATGCCTTGTGTATATTGAACATGTCGTGTAGTTAGAGCTGTGTATCAGTGCGTGTAACTAACACATGGGTCAGTAAAGATCATCTAGTACACGTCATGTACCTGTGGGACACGTCGTGTAGTCTTTACTAGTGACATACCATGTGGACCTGACCATGTGGCAGGGAAACAAGGTACTGTACACACTGTGTGCTATTGTAACACGTCGTGTAGTATCATGCCAAGTAGTCATCCATGTCACAAACAACACCAGCAGTTGGAAGATTACTCCAAACACGCCATGTAGATTATATACATGTCGTGTAGTTTATTTAACGGGAGCCGTGTGGCTTGGCAGTGTAGAATGACCCGAGCAGGGGAAGAGAAGTCAGGTACACACCATATTGTTAGTATACATGCCATATAGTCCAGTTATTAAATCTTAAATGCCTTCTTCCTCCTGTTACCCTTTTTGTTCCTTTGTTTTTCAGACTATGATAATATTTATCTATGGTGTGAATTTTACCTTGTAGTGTCATGCCTCCGAGATGTTCATGCGTTTTTTCACCATGAGAGCAGCAATGAGTATACTCCAAAGATGGTGGGCCATGGGATACCAGTTGATCCTCTATTAGAGCCAGATGTAGCGCCAAATGTAATACTGGACACAGGCGCGGAGGCGCGGTTCCATGAAGGCTTTATGCAGTTCATGTAGAGCTTTTAGGGAGAACGAGCTGCCACTTCTATGGTCGAGCTGACTCATATCTTCTAGCAGCAGCATATGCCTACATTTTTTGGGGATGGCGGTGTAGGACCCTGGGACACCCTGAGAGGGGAGGGTTGAATCAGGGTGTAAACTTTTTCTTCTTAATGTTGTGGATCTTGTTCCCACGTTGTAAGGAACTAATTGATCATGTATGATGGATATGATCATCAATGAAACATTCACATGCAAAGAGATAACACAAAAATTTTACATGGTTCACCATTAAAGGATATGTCCAAGGAGCATACGCCGCCAAGTTTCCGGTCGTACCAAATTCCACTAATCTTCACAAGTTGTGGATTACAATGGTTCGGGAACAGTCACTGTTTCCTAGGCTCACTGACTTTACAAAAGGATCAGGGGTAGCTCACTGCGTCCCTTGGGTCACTCCCGTTGACTCCCCCTAGCTCACTATCGTTGGTGAAGTCCCGCTCAGTTTATAGACATGAAGGTCTCTTCAATAGATAGACATGAAGTTCATTGTCTCCTATTCAACATGAAACTTTTATTGCATCAGGTTTCTGAGTTGATTCTCTTTTTAGTTCAATCATTCTTCTTTAGTGCAATGGATTAATGGACTATATCCCCTTGTCTTAGTTTTCCAGAATCACAATCACTTATGTGATTGATCAATAAATGAAGCATGCCTTACATTGCACTGTCAGAATCATTTCTCCATGAATGCATGAGATCATGCATATCATTTATATTTCCTCTTCAATCTCAATTTGAAATGAAGGTTCTGGGAAATCTTTCAGCTTTCATGTATCTCCAAAAGTGACGGGCGTACTCCAACAACACCTAGCGATCTTCTCCAAGCCCGGTGCGCTAGTCCCAATATGGTGCGCAAGTCATCGGTGCGCTGGTCTAAACTGGTGCGCAAGTATCACCAAACCACCTATGCGACACTGCCTTCCAAAAATCCTAACCTGTGCGACACACTTCCTTTCTTGCCAAAATCACATTGTGTGTGGAACCATCAACCGGCGCACAACTTCTAAGAGCTGGCGTGCAAGTCTCTCCAAACCACTTGTGCGACTACTCACCACTTGCGCGACTCCTACACCTGTGCGACGAGAGCTCTGATTTTCTCTAAGGGTTGATCTCAGCTCTAAATGAGGAGGGGTGGTCCACTATTTATAGGCAAACCGTTCAACCTGCATGGTGGTACGCAAGTCACCCCTCGGCACGCAGCTCATCACCACTGGCCTCTGTCACGCAACTCACTTGCACAACCCAACAAATACATGTGAGACCTTCTTTCCTATTCCATATTTTGATGTTCTTTTATGGAAAAATAATTGGTGTGGAAGTTTCTAATCCCTCTAGGAACCGGCGTGCACGTCTCTTCATGGTGCGCAGGTCACCTGTGCGACCAACCCATCACTTGTGCGACCCTCTTTACATTGCCAATTTTCCATGTTCTGATCTTGAAAAACGTATGGTGCACATGTTTCCTCTATTTCGAGTACACGGCACACAAGTCTCTTTTCCAAAACCAATTTTCTTTATTTGTCCATTTTCAGGCCCAAAAAATTGGCAAACACTGGGAAACGGCGCCACCTTGTATCTGCTCTTTTTGTCTGCCTCTAGATCATCCATTCCTTGGTTGATGTTTCTTTGAATAAAACATGGATTATTATCCACAATCCTTGAACTCTCCATGCCACCATGGAATATCCTTTTTCAAAAAAATTATGCCGTTTGTTTGCTTTGTCAACAAGCATGATCACCTCAAAAGCACTTCTTCTTGGTGATACGTATCCTTTATCAAATATTCTGCTTTTATCACCAACTCAACTATTGTGATATGTATTCTATAAAGGCATAGCATTAGCATCATCATCTTTTATGAAAATGTGATGTGCATGGATATCTCATAATTCCAATCCCCAAACAACCATCTTAGAATTCCAATCATTTGCACATTGTATTCTTCATCAACCTCCGTGATCTTCTTCATGCAAACCATATGATTCAATTCATCATGAAGTCTCTTTCATGGTTCTCATGAAATCATGAGTAATTTCATGGTCTTCATCAAAAACCAATGGTTATCATTCAATAATTTGGAATTGCATGGTCTTCATCAAAAACACATTCTTCTTTAATCATCCGCATATGGATTACACCTCACATTCATCATTTTTGTAAACAATGTATCACCCTTGACACATGTTATTTGAACTTATGATCAGTACAACAATCATCTAAATTACCATTATTATACTTCATCAGAGTAATTCATGATCTACTTCATTTTGATATTCCATTCCTCCATTTCATTGGAATACTTCTTGATCTCCTTCATTTTGATCTTCATTGACAACAATTTACAAAAAATACAACCTTATACACAAAGTTGTTCCAACAGACGAACCAAAGGTTGTGGAGTCTTGGCTAGAGTCGATGCAGACTATTTTCGAGCATATTGAGATGCCTCCATGGTGAAGGTTCAAGATCGCAAAATATATACAGTGTGATTCTTCCAAGAGGTGGTGGGATGTTACCACCCATTCATATCATCAGAGAGACATGGAATTGGATAATTTCTATGCAACCTTCTATGAATTCTTCTTACCAGAGACTCAGAGGGGATATCAAGATCGAGAGTTCATGAATCTGCAGTAGGGAACTATGTTGGTGATGGATTATTCTACTCGCTTCACTGAGCTTCAGCGTTTTCCACCTGTTCTGGTGGGCGATGAGATGATGAGAGATGGAAACTTTGACGATGGTCTTTGATATGACATCTGAGCATTGTTGAATGTTTTCAGGTTTCCTTTAGTACAAGAAATTTTGAACTAGGTGTTGATTACATAAAAGAACCTTTGAAATGCTAGTGGTGTGGGCCACAAAAGTTCAGCATTAATATCTGGTACTATTTCTATAGGTAAGAGGAAGAGGAAGATGAACTTATCTCAGGGTGGTAGTACTAGCCATAAGAATGTTTCAGGTGGCTAGGTCATGTGGTTCCAGTGTGGTAAAGAAGGGAACTAGTGACCTCAGTTTCCACGTGACCCAGAGGAATGTCGGTCTTGCGGCCGGATGGGTCACCTGCAGCACTTTTTATGGGTGTTTCCACCAGTGGCTAGTGATAAGTGTTTTGTGCAGACTCCGCGTGCGGGGGTAGGACCACCAGCTTCTTACCAGTAGGGGAACTATAATACATCAGGGCATGCAGTCAGGGATGGTGGACATGGACGGGGTAGCCAGACACGAGGATCTTAGAGGCAGCAGGGGTGGTAGCTTAGGGTAGCCAGGCTATGTCCCAGGACCACGACACTGGGTAGGCGTATGCTGTGCAACAGACCCAGTAGGAGTTGGATCCCGAACCTTCTACTGTTAGAGGTACTATCCTAGTAGCTTATGTTCTATCTTTATTACTTTTCAATATGGGTGCTACACAAATATTCATATTTGTACCCGTTTTGGAGAGCTTTGGTCACCGTGTTTCTACTTCCTATGATGTTATGACGTTAGACACTCTGTTGGGAACTAGAACAACTAATGTGCATCATTGCAAGGAGGTCCCCTTGAGTTTGGTGGGTGTCACTTCCTCTAGGACCTCAATGTATTAGAGATGAAGATCTATTATGTCATTCTTCAGATGGACTGGTTGGTTCCCTTTCGTGCCTTTGTGTATTGTTGTCATCTCAGGGTGCGTTTCACGTCACCAGAGGGCGGAGAGTTTCTATACAAGGGCGAGTGGAATGTTTAGGCGAGTCAAGCTGGACTAGAGCATCATGGAAGAGGTGGTATCGTAGCCCATATTGCGAGCTTTTATCTAGACGACCAGGGGACTTTTCAGAAGGATTTTCCTCCAGTGGTTGATCATTTTAGGGATGTCTTCCCAGACAACTTTTTAGGTCTTCCTCTGAAGCGTGAGGTGTATTTCTCTATTGATCTTGTGCCAGGAGCAGCACTTGTTTCCATTCCTCCTTATAGGATTTCTAAACCAGAGTTATAGGAGCTAAAGAGACAATTAAAGGAGTTACAAAAAAAGGGTTTTATCTGACCAAGTACATCTCCATGGGGTTATCCTGTCCTTTTTGCGAAGACAGCAGACAGTACCCTCAGACTCTATGTGGATTATCGAAACCAGAACCAGTTGACGGTTAAGAACTGATATCCCTTGCCAAGGATTGATGATCTTTTTGATAAAATTCATGGAGAACGAGTATTCTCAAAGATTGACTTAAGATTATGATATCATCAGCTATGCGTTAGACCATCTGATATACCTCTCACAACATTCAAGAGCAGTTATGGTCTATATGATTATACAGTTATGCCGTTTGGACTCACGAATGCACCACCAGTTTTCATGGCTCTGATGAATCGTGTGTTCCATCAATATCTAGATTATTTTGTGTTAGTATTCATGGACGATATCTTTGTGTACTCTCAAACGTGACACGACTATGCCACACATCTTGAGATCTTATTGATTACAATGAAAGAGCATCTTCTATATTATAATATCTCCAAGTTCCACATTTGGATGGACTATAAACACTTCCTGGGTCATATCATCTCAGAGGCAAGAGTTACAGTAAACCAGATAAGGTGAGAGTAGTAGTTTCCTCAGAGCAGCCTAAGAACGTTTTTGAAATATGGAGTCTCAAGGGGCTGGGTGGTTACTAAAAACGCTTTATAAAGGACTTATCCCGCTTAGCAGAGCCGTTGACGGGTTTGACTAAGAAGGGTGTGAAGTTCATTTGGTCATAAGCTTTTGAGACAACCTTTTAAGAGCTTAAGGGAAAGTTGACATCAGCAACGATCCTGATACTCCCAGAGTAGGGGAAGAGATATACAATTTACTGTGATGCATCAGGTATTGGAAAATGAGTTGTGTTGATGTAGGGAGATCGAGTAGTTGCGTACGGTTCTCAGTAGTTGAGGCCACATGAGAGGAATTACCTGACGCATGATCTCAAGTTTTCTGCAGTTGTTCATGTGTTTCACTATTGGAGACATTATCTCTTGGGAGAACATTTTGTGGTGTTCACGGACCAAAAAATTCTCAAGTACAAATTTACCTAGCGTGAGTTGAACCTGAGATAGTGAAGGTGGGTTTAATACCTTCCGTCCTTCAATTTTGAGCTCTCTTATACACCTAGTATAGGTAATGCAGTAGGCGATGCACTGAGTAGGAAGACTTAGATACAAGTAGTGCAAGAGGCCAGAGGTGAATGGAAGCTTATGACTTTGTTCTCTGAGATGAATTTGAAGGTGCACAACAGTCAGGGGAAGACCTATCTTTCATCATTAGAAGTGACTTCTATCCTCTTGGATAGAGCGAGGATGAGAAAACTATCTGATTTAGAAGGCCTAGTTCTACGGGAGTCGGTGACCAGTGAGGAACCTTTTACTGGTTTGACGATAGGTGATGATGAAATATTGAATTTCCATGGACGATAGTGGGTTCCAGGGGATATACGCAAGGATCTGATGTAGGAGATTCATGCTTCAAATTGGGTAGTTCATCCCAGGGTTACCAAGAAGTACCGAGACCTGAGATGTCAGTACTGGTGGCCACGAATGAAAATGGATGTAGCTGGTTTTGTTATGACGTGTCCACCAATCAACAGGTGAATGCGGAGCATCAGAGGCCAGCTAGGCTTTTGTAGCAGTTACCCATTCTGGCATGGGAATGGGATGATGTCGCGATGGAATTCGTGACTGGGTTGTTGAGGTCACCTTGATGGAATGATGTCGTGTGGGATGTTGTGGACAGACTCACAAAGTTAGCACACTTTATTCCGATCTGGGAGAGCTTCGAAGTTTACTAGCTCAGGATGTTGTATATCTGATAGTTCGTACGTATTCATGGGGTCTCCTATTCTATCGTTTCAGATAGGGACTCCCATTTTATGTCTCATTTCTGGCAGAGTTTTCAGAGGTCACTGGGTAGACAGGTTCTTCTGAGCACCGCTTACCACCCTGAGACCGATGGTCAGTCAAAGCATACGATACAGGTACTTGAGGATATGATGTGTGCATGCATCCTAGACTGTGGGGGCTCTTGGGAGAAGCATATACCCCTAGTAGGATATTCCTATAATAATAGTTTTCAAGAAACTAGTGTGATGGAACCTTACATGGCTTTATATGGTAGGCCATGTCGATCACCCTTATTCTCGTAAGAGGTAGGTGCAACAACTTTACTGGGACCACGTCTGGTGAAAAAGACGTCTGAGAAGGTCCAATTGATTCATAAGTGTATGACTACCACACTGTCTCATCAGAAATCTTATGCTGATCACCAGAGACAACCCATGGAGTCCGTGGTCGGGGATCAGGTTTTCTTGTGTGTTTCACCGTGGATGGGACACATGCGGATCAGGAGATAGGGTAAACTTTTACCGAGGCATGTATGGACATTTATGTTTCTGGAGAGAGTCGGTCTGGTTGTCCATCGGTTATAGTTACCACAGAGATACCGAGCCATCCATGACATCTTCCATGTATCACAATTGTGTCGCTATCTTTCAGACCCGTATCATGACTTTCAGCCCAAGGAGGTTGAACTTGAGGTGGGTGTGTCTTTTGAGGAGCATCTGATTCGTATCGTTGATAGTAGCATGAAGGATCTCCAAGGTCGGTCAGTTCCTCTAGTACATGTAATATGACAGCATGGATGAGTGTAGGATGAAACCTGGGAGCCGGAGACTGACATACGTTCTCAGTGGCTGGAGTTGTTCACTGCTATATCATCCCCACCCTTGGAAGGGCAATTCGGGGACAAATTTCTTTAAGGGGATAAGTTTGTAAGAACCCGGATCTTATTCTTGAGGTACATGTTTCTTCTTTTCTTGTTTCCTTAAGTGTTTTTAATGAAATAAGGAAAATGGGGAAAATTATTAAATTTTGGGACTACACGCCATGTACTTTTCCACACGCCATGTACTTTTGGTCGTGTGGGATGAGAACATAGGTCATGTAGCCATGTCGGCGATGAAAGGTGTAAAAACCGACTATAGACCATGTAGTTTGAATTTACATGTTGTGCAGTCAGTCGGTAGGCGAATAGTAAGTTGGTGTCTAGCTGGTCGGTAGTATATGCCGTGTAGAGATGCATACACGCTACGTACTCATGTCGACGGATGAACAGTGCCATACTGGCGAGATGTTTCCAGAGAAACAGTTTAATAAATGGAATGTACACACTGTGTATTTTGTTTTTTTTCTTAAAATTGGAATTAGCCTCCCCTGTTTACAGGGGATGTCTTAGAATGCCTTGGGGAAGCTCGAGGAGATGGCCGGAGTTTTGGAGATCTGCCGATCAAGAACCGGGAAGCCAATTCTGCCTCTGTCGATCTTCCTGGAACCGCGCGGGTAAAATCATCCTTCACCCTGAGTGTTCTTTCCAATTCTTCCTCTATGGGAAGTTATTTTATGTTGAATGATAATTATTTTACATAAGATATACAATGTTTTTCGACGTTTTAGAAGGTGTCGTTCGGGTAGATCGATCAAGGGTGATCGAGGTAGGTGTCTTGGTGTTTAATTTCCAACTAATGTGCATTTTTGTGTACCGTTGTGATACTCGCCCATGAATGGGGTGTCGTATGGATGAGGCCATATTGAATTAAATACCTAGAATTGTTTAGGTATTTTAAATGTTATAATAAACTGTTGTTTGGGATCATTTCTTAGATCCAGGACCACCCCAGAGGTGCATTCCTCTGTTTTTCCGTTTGGCCAGGATACCCAAGGGTATGCCTTCATAATAATGATTATAGAATTTCCTTGAGATTAATTACATGACTATTTCTTTTTTACATGTTTGGAATAGCCCGGTTACTTGTTTACCCTGAGAGTAGTGTTGTTATTATTCTGTGGGAAATGTACTACTTAGCCTGTGTGAAACATCTTCTGTGCATGTGGGCAGTTGATTCTATGCCTTTGGGTGACACGGCTTATGCCTATCGGCAATATTCGATATGCATGTGGGTAGATTCCTATGAATGGATTATATTTACCTGAGGGTAAGGGTTTACGCGTCTGAGGACACTGGATTTTTTACTTAGAATATTCACTATGGCGATATCTTAATTTGAATGTTAAAAAGAATAATAATATGGAAATATAACTGGTAATGTTATTTACTATTGATTAATGCTTAATTTATTTAATTTTACTACTGCACACTGTTGTTGCATATTTTCACACAGTTGGTAATGGGCCTTTACTAGTTGTCTACTAGGATTTATTTTTCACACCCAGTTTGGGTCAGGTCTTCGGCCCAAACAAATTATGTTTCTCCAGGTGTGGTTAAGGGCATGGATTGCAATACAGGTACTTGATTATTCCTAGGAAGTAGGGGAGAATGGGAACGATCATGGATCGCGATGCTACTGCCTATTCTTTTTTCCTTTTCTGTACTTGTACAACAGTTTATTATATTGCAGTGTAACATGTTTTGGCTATTTTATTAAATAGTGGAATGTTGCTTTTTCATATATATATGACTAATGGTTTCCTTTTTTTAATTAGTTATCCATTTCTGTTATATATATTGTTTACCGCTTCTTCTTGTTGTACGATATTTATCTATTCCACTATGCTACACTTTGACAAATGAGGGCATATTTTTCCCACTATCAGACTTACGACCTCGCTTCTAGTCTGTAGCCTCTAGCGTTTTGGGAAATGAACTTGAGGTCATGTGGACAACCGGTTTCAGGGCAGCTGTTGAGTGGCACCTGGATATGGGACGTTACAATGAAGATTGAGTTTTAAGATTTGGAAAAAGGTTGTGTGTGCCCTGTGATTCCCAGTTGAAGAAGGAATTGTTGTGTAAAGCTCATAGTTCTCTATTTTCTGTTCATCCTGGCAGTAATAATATGTATAGAGACCTTCGAGAGTATTATTGGTGGGATCGAATGAAAAGAGATATTGTGGATTTTACAATTAAATGTTTAACATGTCAATAGGTTAAAGTAGAGTGGTAGTTACCGAAGGGGATAATTCATCCTTTTTCAGTGCTAGATTAGTTATGGGAGAATGTATCCACGGACTTTGTGGTAGGACAACCGAACACTTCTTGTGGTAAAAATTCTATTTGGGTTATTCTTGATTGGCTAAAAAAGTCTGCACATTTTTTATCAATTCGAGATACAATGTCTTTTGATTTTATTTCTCGATTGTACCTAAAAGAGATTGTCAGATTACATGGAGTTCCTCTTTCCATGGTATCTGACCGAGATCCCAGGTTCACTTCTATCTTTTGGAAGGGATATCAGAAGTTGTTGGGCACAAAGTTAAATTTCAGTACAACTTTTCATTCACAATTAGATGGGCAGTCAGAACGAACGACTCAAACATTGGAGGATATGCATCGAGCATGATCAATGGACTATCAGGGAAGTTGGGATCAACATCTTTCATTAGTTGAGTTTTCTTATAATAACAGTTTTCATTACATTATTCATATGGAACCTTTTGAGACATTGTATGGAAACCGGTGTCTGAATCAAGCATTTCAGGATGAAGTCGGGGAATGAAAGTTGATGGTTCCAAAATTAATTGAAGAAGTGGCTGAGATGGTGTGGATGATCCAGCAGCACATGAGGACAGCTCAGAGCAGACAGAAAAGTTATGTATATAACAGAAGGAAATACTTCTATTTTGAGGTAGGTGATCATGTTTTCCTGAAAGTCTCTCCATGGAAATGTGTGATGTGTTTCGGTAACAAATGAAAGATAAGTCCATGGTTCATCGGTACTTTTGAAATACTGGAGAAAGTTGGAACAGTTTCATATCGCGTAGCTTTGCCTTCGAGTTTGTTTTAGGTACACAATGATTTCCATGTTTTGATTTTGAGAATGTGTGCCAGATTTATCACATTTTTTGAGCGCATAAGCAGTTCACCTGGATGTGAACCGTTCTTATTAAGAGAAACCAGTTCCGATTCTTGATCGAAGGGAATAGGTATTACAGAATTAGGTAATCCACCAGGTAAAGGTTTTTTGGAAAAACCACATGATTGAAGAATCAACAAGGGAGTCTGAAAATGGCATGAGATAAAAATACCCTAAGTTATTTAATAAGTGAATAAAATTGCGAGGATGAAATTTCAAGAAGGTGGGGATTATGCAACACCCCATGTTTTTCTAAAAATAAATATAAATGCATGGAAATTTGCTTTAAGTATATATTTTTAACTAGTCTTTTCTCATAAATTTTCCACTTCTATGTTTTGAATTTCAAGAAACTTTCATCTACAATTGTGTTCAGTATGTTATTTGGTGTCTATTGTAACCAAATTCTTTTTTTGGTGAATACTAACATAAACTAATGAATAGTAATATGATAGTAATATGACCCTAATGAATAGTATATTTTATTATTATTTTATTTTCCTAAGGCTAGAGGATAAAAACATCTTGGTTAATTTTTCATTGTGATAAAGAAGTTGTTGTAGAATTAGAACTCTTAATTTTTGAATTAAGTATGCTTTTATTTAAATATAAAATTTATAATATTTAGAATATTAATTGTTTTAAAAATAGACTTAGTTTTTGAAGTCGAAGTGTTGATAAATGGTTAGGGTGAATTTTGGGCTTTTTTCTGAAACATTTGATTTTTTGGTGAATAGTAATAAAATACAGTTTTTAGTTTCTGTGTGTTAATGACTTCATTATTGATATAATAATGATGTCATAAATATGGTCAACATGTGTATAGTTAAATAAGGTGTGAGGTTTCCAAAGTGGATTATACCATGATAAAATACCATGGTCAAGCCCACGATTTTGCAAATACCACCCATGAGGGGTCCCTTGAAAATTATTAAAATAATCCCTCACTTTTCCTATAAATACCAATTATTCCATTCATTGAATTCATTCCCAATTATCCCTCAACGATTTTATGGAATACATAACTTCATTGTAGTCCTCCCAAGGATTCCTCAAGCCCCCAAGGTCCAAACCTTCATGTTATAAGGGTTACTCTACAAGGTATGATAATTCTCAATTTCTTTCTTTTTATTTTCAAATTCACTTTTATGTGGTATAATTTTCAAGATTCCATACCATGTTCTTATTTAATTGTTATTATTTAAATTATATATATTATGATTCATTTTTGGATGGGTGACCCTTGTCCCGTATCTTTTTAATATTTTATAAAACCATGTTGCGTAGCCGTTATGCTGCAGAATATTTGTAAGCGATTTCACAATTTTTCTTTTATTTTGAGCTCCATCCTTATTCATTCCTCATATCTACTTACCCAAGAGGAATTAATTATCCATAAATCATGTATACTCTAAATTTTATATTGTTTATGAAAAATTAATCAAATTAATTTTTCTCCTCTACCATTTATTTATAGAATAAAAAAAATTGTTTATTTCTGTCGAATTACCGACATCATGGACGATGTGATTTCAAAATCAATCATTTCTTTCAAGTCTGGTCATGAAACCATTTGTACGGTTGAGACAGGTTATTATACATGTTTTATGACTCACCCATGGTTCTGTAATTCTTTTGTACTCATGGTTCTAATTTATAAGGCAAAACGAGGTTGTTATTATCAAAGAACCATTAAAAGGATCTAAACGAACATCATTAATGTTCTAACTTATGAATCACCTTCATGTAAGAATTAGAAAAGATAAATGGTATAATTTATGTTAATAGTTATATTAAAATACTACTCCATTCCAATTCTGGTTTGTCACTTCCAATCGAAAAGAATGTCCACCATGTACCAATCATAGAAATCATGTAAAGAATTCAACCAAAAACATTGCAAGGGGAAAATAATAAAAATTATGGGTAACAAGATGTTATAAAATGATCATATAAGATGTTATCAACATGAATATGTTTCTTTAAAATATTAATAACACTCTTTTAACCATAATACAAGAGGTTTAAATGAGTAGGAAGTAAGAAAACCCCGAGGTATGTGAATTCTAAACCTGATTTCCATTCCTTGGGTTAACCTTGTAGATCATTATTTATGTGTTATTTAAGTTGTTTGTGTGATGTTTTATGTTTATATTATGTTTTATTATGTTTATTTACAGTATATATACATACTCCATCTACTCTATTAATTCTCTCTTAAATTGTATGATATTTATAAAAGGATTTTCTTTAGAAATCATCTTTTTAAATTCGGTTTTATGAAATTCCAAAGCAATGTTTTATGGGATTATTCATGTTTTATGATTTTGTTTTGGATCTTGGAAATTATTTATGATGAAGGCTGGGACCTATATTTCCATCCAATTTATTGGGTATGAATAAGTTGGAGGTCGGCCATATGGTTACTCCTAGTGTAACTACGATGGTTACACAAAGTAATGTTGTCGTGGGGGTTATAAATATTAATGTATCCAAGAAGGATACAATATTATGTAAGTAATGCCCCAAGATACCATTATGATTATATTTAGGTTCACATGTTTGTGTGGATGTTTTGTAAATCTCATGTTACAGGAAGTATGTATATATGGGTGAAAATTAGGTCTTTTGAAAATGTTTTGATACATTATGACTATTCATGGACTAATGTGATTTTTCTTTCTTTTCCATCCCTTACTGAGATTTTGTGATCATCACACATTTTTAAATTATTTTTAACGGGTTAATGGATGTGTAATATAAAGAAGGAAGACATGTTAAATGTTTAAGAATTTTCAAGGAGTCTTGTTTTAAGTTTTAATGTTTTATATTTTGAGGAAAAAATGGAAAATATTTTTATGGTATCCACTATGTAACAATGTGTAATGTTATGAATGATTTTTCCTAATTCTATAAAACTATAAACTTGAAAATATCCTAATGTAAAAGGAAGTGTTTTCTTAACTAAACTCAAGATTATGTATGTAATAAGGTCAGGTCTTTATAATTTTAATGTCTGAATCATTATTTATGACTGCCAATCAATCTGATGAAGAATACTTGTTATTTAAATTTGTAATTCGCCGACCCCAAAAGCCTAGAGTCGATGACTTTATTAAATTAGCATGATTTTAATGAATCAAATACTAATGTAATTATAAGATTTTATATTTTTTTCGAAAAATATATAACATATACGGAACCCATTTTACATTGGGAGTAAAAAACAGAATACATTACAAAATAAAATAGTTATCATCATTTTTACTCATTCCAATAATTATTCTCCTTATATTGAGGAAATAAAAAATTATAGGTGAGATAAAATTATCAGTAAGGGTATGTTATCTAATAAAATATCATGAATTGATAATATATAATCAATATAGATAGTGGAAAACATTAGAAAAAATTTCTATATAAATAATCACGATATCTTGAAATATGACAATGTAAAATACGAGCTAATAAAATATTCAAAAGGAATAATAATAATAAATGAAATGAATAATGTTTGAAAAATAAACTATAATAATATATTCAAAAGATAGATACATTTAGTATCTATACTCAAGATTGTTTATGTATTTGTGTATAAACCTCTATGATTTGTGTGAAGATTTATCCTCCTGGGAATTTAAAATTATTGGAAATAAATGCGAATGGATTTTCCCCAACTTATTTCATCCATGGAATTCTCTGATTCTTTGAAGGGAATTTTATTATCTGGTCCCTAACAACTATATTATATGTCCAATCATTCCTCATATATATAATAATAAATTTAAATCATAATAAATGTTCCATATTAAATATCCATATTGAGTAAAGGATACAGATGTACTGATATTTCCCTAATAAATCATATAATAGTAAACGTAAAAAACATATGTAAAAATTGTGTATGGTTTAAAAAGATAAAATATCCATTGGGGAAAAATATGTATATAAAAATGAATATAATTTCTAAATAAATATGACAAAAATATTGTGATTCCTTCAATATAAAGATAACAATCACAAAAAAGTGTGATTTTGATGAAAACTTTTAACTCTTGTAAATTTTCAGATCAAACCCCATGGCTGATAAAATTAACTATGGAACATATAATACCAATAAATATCATTGAATTATGATATTAACTTACAATAACTAATATTATACACCACCTAAAATAAATAAGTGGAGAAAAGGTCGTATGTCTCATTGAAAAAAATGTGAGACATTAATCCCTTACCTTACACTTTATTTTGGTGGAACTCTCGATAAAATTTTTAATGGTTTTTTATATTTAAAAAATATATAATATATATATATATCTATATTTAATATTTATATAATATAATATTACCTATTTTTTAATAATCTGTCACTATGTTTACTATTTTGGGTGTCAATTTTTTAGGTTTTCGAGTTTATTTAGACATTTTATTTTTTATCTTTTTAATTATATAATTATATAATTATATAATAAATTTATATCAGGATCAATATATTACATATATTATTTATTTATTTATTTATTGTAATCCATAACGTTGGGATATATGAAATGAAATACATTGTTCATTGAGATGGTAGGTCGTACATACACATTAACACTACTTCAACATTATTATGATATTAAAAGAATGAATAAAAATGATATATATAAATATTAATTTTAGAATCATATTAATTATATATATATGATAAGTATTAATTGAAAAACCCTAAATACATTCCATTTAATGAGTAAATGAATCACATTGCATTATATAGGCGGTAATCCACGCGTCCAAAAACGATGTTAACATGTTACCAAAAAACCATTATCCTGATGAAATGTGTTAAATAAAAATTATAAGATAATTAATACTTTATAGATATAAAATATATCATTTATGAACTATAATTACCTCATTATTCCAAACCATGAACAGTGGAAATGGAAGACCAAACGACAATAGTTCACGATAAGGTAGTCTATTGTACACATGAACAATGGTTAACAATCCCATTTGAAGGAAGTATGTGAATGTGTGTCTCAAAATAATAGAATAACAACATATCAATATAAAAAAAAATTAATTTTAATATATGAACTTATATTAAAATAATTGTAGAAATATAGAATTACATTAAACAAAAGTTATCTGGAAGAACATTACATGTTTTCAGGTAACTCCTTTTGTTTCATACTAAAATCATTATTTGGATTTAATAATACCTTATGTGAGGATCCAAGGATGTGGAAAGGGATTTAGGTAGTATCTTTTTAGTGTGATTTTTTTATCCAATGGGCTTTAGGAGTGTGGAGAAGTTAGATGTGATAATTCCTTTTTATAGTGGAGGAGGATTGGTATTCTTTAAAATATAAAAAGGTAAACAATATTTAGAGGTCTCACCATACATAATGTACCTAAAATAATCCTCCAAATTATATTAAATGGAGTATATATCCTAATAATTCTGATAAAATTTGTATGGAAATTGGTATAACTCAATTGGCTTATATTAGTGTTTAATACCTTTGTATAGTGAATTTTACCTTAATAATTGTAATTAATTTTAATTGCCTTTACTTATATTTTTGGTCAAAATCATAATTTCAATTATATGAATATATAAGTTATTATAATTAAAAATTTAAAATCCATTTTTAAAAATCTAATTCATATTAGTGTGCAGAAGTCCATTTAAAAATAATCCTGTAAAAGGGATTGGAAATCTGGTTTTCAATGTGAAGATGTTCGAATGGTCCAAAAGTTATCATATCTATATTCAATATAAAAATAATTACAATGATCCAACTTCAATGATATAAGTAAAATTCATTTAAAATACTATATAAACTATTAAATATATAATTTTTTACTATAAATTATTCCAAAGAAAAAGATGTTTTCAATTAAAAGTCAGACGTTTTCACTATTCATCAAAAATGAAACTTCATAAAAAATACAAAAAAATCACCCGAAGATAATTTGGAAACTCAGAGATCAAAACTGATGTAAATTATTTATCATTTAATTCGAAAAAGTTACAAAATTTAGTTTTAATGTAGGTGCACCATTAAAATGTTGAAAATCATACTTTTGGAAATTATAACTTTTTATGCATAAAATTTGATTCGTTCTTGTATTATTCATATTAAACATATTCGATGAATATAAAAATTATTTTATTTTAAATATAATATATATTTCAATAATACAAGTTAACAATAGTAATTAATAAAATTTATTAATACATAATTTTTTTTGGAGCCTAAAATAGTTTTTTAAACATTTCCATTATATTCAATTGGTTTTCATATTCATTACTAATTTATTGGTTGAAATCAACAATATATTATTAATAATCTACTTAAAAAATAATAAATAAATAATTTAATGGATATGTTATATCATATTATATTATAAATTTATATTTTAACAATTTATTATTCTTTATTATGACTCTATCATGCATGTAACACAATCTATCAAAGTATCGTCATATTGTGTGTATCACAAGAAAATGTGGAGTTTTTTATAATAAAATACTTCAAAAATATTAATATTATTCTTATAGAAAAATGGTGTCTTGTCTTGGGGTACCACATTCACCCCACCATATATAAACTGCACCCCCACAATTCAAATGTGATCTTGGTAATTGAGGGATTGATATTTAAAAATACTATTATTGAAAACTCCACAATGTTAACAGGGATAATAATACCTCTTATTAATATGAAGGAAAATTAAATTATAAGGATACCATAAACCTAGGATTTTAAATATGATAGTATTAGTCAAGAAACATGGGCAACAAATAGAAATATAATCACCTAGTTCAGAAGGAGAGTGATATAAAACATCGATCATTCTAAAGTTATTAACTATAATGACATAAAATAAAGGTGTGAAAATGGTAATTTATTTCAAAAAATGATGATAATAGGACAAAATTTATTTTCCTATACCCCTTCCCTAGAGTTTTGAATATATTTCACTCCCTATGAATATAGGGAAATATACTTACTTGACACATTTATATTATATAAGAAGAATCATATCATTAGGTTATGAATTTGAAATGTTTCTAATTCATCTATTAGAACCCATTTCATAATTTGGTGAAGTAATACATTATTTTCTAAAAAATGCTCATCGATCTAATAAAAGAACTTTTTAAATGTTTATCCTAATGTCACATCTAACAGATTATGATTCAAAACAATATGATTAGTTTTATGGTAGAAAATGGTATCCAATTTACAGTATCCATTTCAATCGTCACATTATCCAAACATCATTATCTCTATATTTGGAGAATATTAATGGTTTTTTCCCTCAATTATGTGTTTTCCAAGAATATTAACTTTTCACTAAATCATTTTTATGGTCATTTGTACAAATATACACATTCTTATAAATCAATTATTAAAATGTACTACAGTTTAATAATTTTACATTTCATAATACTTATAACCATTTAATCATTGATAAAATACATATAAATGACACAATTCACGAATCCATATAAAATGGAATCAATAAGTCCTCTTCATCTATGGTAATATAATAATATTGAATATTATCCATTAGCTTCTGTTTATATTTATTATCTTTATTGTTGGGAAATTCAATTAAATATTTACTCCTCTCCTAGTAGTTTTAAAACTGAACAGTAGCATTTTTATTCTTACCTTTTTATTATTTACCATATAAATCATTACCTATAAACTTATCACAAAATCCCTTTACCATCAATAACGTTCTAGGGTATTTCATTACATAGTTTTAACATGAAAGACAATACTTTATTCCCTTAGCCCCTTTATCAATGTTTTATACATATTTCCTATTCTTTTTATGCTTCTCTCTAAAGCTATAATACATATATAACTTATTTTATGTCTTTTTATTAGATGATATTATGTCGTCAAAAGATTATAATTCTTGGGAGACTATATTATTTTCAAAATTTTGGATAAAAACTATAACATAAATGATTTTGTATAGTCTATTAATCATGTTCATTAGTTAGTTTTACTTCATTATACTATTATTTAAATTTAAATTATGTCATAAAAAAAATTATATCGTATAATATTAACACATGATTTATAATCCAAAAAATAATAAAATAATTAATATAAATTAAAATATTTATGGGTATCTAAAATCAAAACCATAATAATTATTTAATTTATATGTTCTAATACACTTTTACATGAATTGAATCACATGGTTTGGTATTATAAAAAATGTTTTCCAAAATTGTTTTCCAAAAAATTCTACTAATCATCTTCTGATACCAACTATAACTCCGAGACCCCATAATCCTAGAGCGATTACCATGCATTATTTCATCAACATGTTACCTAGAATCAAATCTTGAGGTGATGACAATTTTTTCTCTTTTTGGATAACCCGGTTCAATACATTTAACCCATTTAACATATTGAAGAAAAACCATAATAAAAAATGTTTCCAATCATTAAAACTCATCCCATGAATTCATCACCATAACCTGAGGAAGGGAAACAAAATAATTGTGAGCAAAAATGATCAGGATAGGTAATTTATACTTCAAAATAATACTAATTTATAATGAATAATCAAAATGGAAGGGATTAAATATGATAAAATAATTTATATAAATAATTACAAGATCACAAAAAGTAACCATGAATAATTCTAACTAATCCTATAATCCCCGAAAATAATAACTATGATGAAATGAATAATGTTTTAATTATATTGAATAAAGATAAATCATAATTATATATACATTCATGATATATCCTAATGAAATTTTATGTCAGTGGGTAGATATCTGACTGATTTGTTTTCAGGATCTAACCTACTGGAAATTTTAAACAATGTGCAAACAAACATAAAAGAATTTTCACCAACTAAAATCACCCCATGATTTTGATGATGCATTAATGGGCTTACATTAACTGGTCCCCCCCATTAAATTTTTTTCCAATATATTATTCATATAATTAATAATAAATATAAATCCTAGAAAATGTTCTATATCAAGTATTTGTATTTGGTAAATGATATAGATTTGTAATTATTTATGAAATAAATCATATAACATTATAAGTAAACATCATATATTAACATGTTATATTATTTAGTAAATAATAATATACATCCTACATGAATATATATATCAATATTAAACATAATTTCCAATGGAAATTTATAATAATATTGTGATTATTTAAAGATAATTTTAACAAGTACAAAATAGATTTTGATTTTAAAGATAAGATTTACAAATTACAAATTTTGAAATCAAACACCATAGATAATTTTATTCAAATTACAACCAATAATATTATGATATTTTATTTTATTATAATATTTACTAAAAAAGGGGATGAATATGAACCATAAAAAATTTATGTGGTGAAAATTATGTCTTCCTCATGAATGAAAATGTGAGATCAGAATTCCTTATCTTAAACATCATTTTGATGGAACTCCCCTTAAAATCCAGTATAATCAATTTATTATTTTTATTAAATTATACCAGAACCATATACATATTTATAATTTCATATATCATATTATTATGATATCTTATTACCATTTTGTCAATAATAATTCATTATTATCTCTATTTATGGGGTAAATTTTGTAGTTTTTCATGATTGTTTTGACTTGTTATTTTTTATCTGAATATATAGATAATTATTTAGTCATCTCATTAATATAAAAAACGATTTAAATATTATCTTTATTCAGTATATATGTATGTGGATAATCGATAAATATTGGATATATGAAATGAAATACAACATTCATGGAGATTGTATGTCATACAAACACAAAAACACTATTTCTATTTTCATTTCCAATTAATAGAATGAAAATTAAATTACATATATGATTATTATAATTCAAAAATAAAATTAATTTCATATTTATGAAATATTTTATTTACAAACCCCCGTATTACTTTTATTTAATTCATGAACAAATCACTTCCCATTGAGGATGTGGTAGTCCATACATTCAAGAAAGATTTTTTCATATTCCAACCAAATGGAAATCTTGAAGGTATATTTTATATAATAATTATAGAAGCATAAATATATTATTAATATTATTTATAACAAATAGTAACTATAATTACATCATTTTACCCAACCATGAAACATGTCAATGCATGAATGAACAACATCGGTTCGCCATACGGTAGTCCACTATACATAAGGATAATGATTTAGTATCCCATTTGATAGATGTTACTGAAAGTGAAGATCATAATATAAGAATAGTAATATTTCAAAATATTTATTATATTTATGTTATTATATAATAATGATGTAATAATTATTGAAATGGTATATAATGAAATAAAACAAAAAGTTTCTGTTGAAGGATGTTACCTCTTCATTAGGTAACCCCTTCTGGTTTATGCCAAACTACTTCATTGGATTGATTTCCACCATATTTAAGGCTTATAAAATGGGTAATAGGATGTTTTTTTATTTTTTTAGGAAGGGTTTGGACGATCCAAATGGATTTTTATTAGTGAATTACTGAGGGGTGACTGTTTTTTTATAGTTGAAGAGGGGAATTCTTATAAATACTACTTATTAAGAGGTCTCCCTTACATAATTATTCAACAATAGTGAAAAAATTCAATATTATTGTGGATATTATAGAAATATATCTAGAAAATGGGTATGGAACAATACATAGGTCATCTGGCCCCTAAATATTAATTTTTCGTCCCTTGTTAAGAAATATTTTATTTTTACCCTTATAATTAATTTTAATTTCCTTAATTAATATGATTTATCAGAAACAATTATAACCTTAATATAAAATATTAATTAAAATTATTTAAAATATGGTTTAAATTTTTCTAAATTCAAATCATATTTGTGGAATAATTAATATAATATCAATCATGTAGATGGGATGGGAAGGAATTATTTTAAAGTGAAAATGTTCAAAACATGTGTAACTTTAATATCCCAATTCATTATAAAATTTACTCAAGAAATAAAATTGGTATAAATAGATTTCAAATTGATTTAATAATATATTCTAAAAAATTGAAAAACATAATTTACACCACAAATTATCAAAATGAAAATGTAGTTTCCTATTCATTGCTATAATTTTTCACTATTCATAAATACTAAAACTTCTTATAGAAATTATAAAAATTTACTACAATATAATATTTATTTACAGATTTTAAAAATGAATTTTATATTTCCATTTAATTGTTATAATGTTCTCAAATTTAGATTTAATGTAGGTGCACCATTACTAGTCGAGAAAACATCCTTTAGAAAAATAATTTTTTTTATGATTACAATTGGATTTCTTTATATCCTATGTATATAAAACATAATGGATTGATGTAAAAAATCATTGACATAATATTTAATATATATCATTAAAATAACTTACTAATAGTAATTATTTTAGTTTCTTAATTCATAATGAATATGGGAGAATAAATATGGATTTTCATAAAAAATTCGTTTTATAATCAATTGGTTTTACATCGATTTATAAATAAAGGGTTACCATTTAATTAAAACATATTTTTATAAGATATTTAATCTTATTGATAAATTAATATTTATTGGATATTTTATTTCTAATTATATTAAATAATGTTATTTTTAATATATAACAATCCAAATTAGTATTCTGTTTAAATAAATATTTCAAAACCAAATATTATAAATTGAAAATATTTTAATGCCTGAGGTGTTACAAATTTAATCCCATGACCAAAGATTTCTGAGGAATTTTCCAAAAATGAGGGATATACCAGGGATCATAGTCCCATATAATGGCGTAAGGGACTCTATTTTATATAAATATCTAATTAACAAAATTTTAATATGGTTGATCTAATGAAAAAATATATTTAATGGGAATGATATAATTATTTAGTTAGTTGGTCAATAATAACCTATATCACAGTATTACCTCATGATTAATTTGGAGGTCCTACCTTGAAATACAGGGATATATACTACCAATTCTATTTTTGGATTTGGAAAAGTAAAAATAATTCCCTTTGGTAACTTTAATTAAAAATTAACATATTGAAAAGTTCAATATTTTACCATAAAATAAACAATATAATGGACCATTCATTTAAAAAAAATCCCATAGGTATCTATATTTTAAATTGCTTCGTAGATAAATCAAAAATTAAGATTATTGAGGTTTACTGAACTGTTATTTCATCTAATGGGGATCAAATATAAAATATAATATTTTTTAAAATATAAAAAGCACATTATTTATCAATATTAAATTTAGGATACATATATTTTATAAATAATTCTATATTTTCATATAAATATTGATCTTTCATTTGTAATTTTTTAATTCTTTCTGATAGATATGAATACAATGAAACATAAATTAAAATAGAGGGAGTTTTTTATTTTAAACGTTATATGTAAACATTTATTAAATTTTTAAACAATTGATAATGTTATATCAATATAATTGTTAATGATTAATTATATTTTTGACTTAATTAATCAACAAATATATTTTCATTACTTCCATGATAATGAATTTTTTAGTTTTAATCCATTAAAATTATATATGTCTCCATTGTCTCGTGTTCTACTATTTCATATTGAATATATACATCATGATTTTATACTAAGTATAAACACTTTACATCAAATAAATGAAGTCTCATAATATTTAAGTAAAAAAGAAAACTTCGAGTTTAAGGTTTTTTGAAGGATAATTTTTCTAAAGAAATTTCAGTTGATGTGATGTATACAAAACTACCTAATAATTCTAAATTAAAAGAGAAAAAAATACTACAAATAAAGATAATAAAATATAAGAAAGTCATCATTTCATTATAGAAGGGACCAATATAGAGAAATCAATAATCTACAATCCAATTATTAAAAATATTAATTATATTCTATATTCTAGAAGATGAAAGATCATTTTCTTATTAATAAAATTAGGGGGGTTGATAAGGATGTATTTTTTTAAATAAATAATAGCTATAGTATAATAATCCTAGAATACAATCATCATTAGTCAAATTTGAAGGCTTTTCCATTCACCAACATCTTTATATTTTATTCAATATGAACCACTCTGAAATATATAATGATTATATATCAATGGAATTAAATATGTTTTAGTGAAAAATAAAATTATTTTTAATTCATACATATAATTGAACTTTTAGGTTTTCAGAACTATCTATAGTTATTTCTGTTGATCCTCATAGCATTGATAATAATTATGAATATAAATTGTAAATATAACTAAAATCTAACCAAATATTCTTATAAAACTCAATTTAAAAGCACTAGAAATACTTATTGATAATTGATATTCCATAAAGAAATAAAAACAATATCATAATTAAAATATTTACTATTATAAAAAAATACTCAATGATTAAAACCTCCCACACCTTTAGATGATGGTAATTAGACATGAGATAATCCTTAAAAAATTGATCACCCAAGAGATTATCGAACAAGTTATTGATATGAGAAATATAGTACTTAACCACATCATTATTTTATTTAACGATCTATAGTAAATGAATATCCCATCAAAACTATTAATATTTTTTAAAATTTAAACACATTAACCCTATATTGATGTTCTAGGATGAATAATAAAATTATGATGAAACTCATATAAATATTTCTTCAATTTATGATATTCTATATGAGACATTGTATAAAAGATATTGGATATTGGATGATCATCAGGTACTAGGTCAGATTAAAAATCATTATAAAACTCATTAATAATACATGAAATTTTGTTAAAAATAACATTGGGGTATTATTTTACTACTTGTAAAACATTATTCTGAATAGGTTTGCAATTTTAAACAATATGTTCAAGGTAAAATTATTTTACTTTTATAAAAAAAATTATAGTTTCATTACTTGTTATCAGAGGTATGAGTTGATTATTATATATAAACTGAAATTCATTTTAGAAGAATAGTTTTTAACTACTTATTCTTTCATAGCATAAAAAACGAAATGCCAATCCATACCCAAAAAAGACATGAAATTCTAAAGTGGGAATAATGATATTAATTTCAAGGAAAAATTATCCACATATAATAAAATGTAAATGTTTTTAATTTTTTTTTCTTAAATCCTACTCATAGGTGTTTTTTTAAAATATTTCTCACTTTATTCCATGTGGTTAAATATTTTATTTTACCATTATAATTTCAAAAAATAAATTTATATTTAGTCCTAAAATAATTAAATATAATAACATAATATGAATAAAAATTAATTACATATTACCACTCCATTTGATGTTCTAAGTTCTTTAATTGTAGTTGTAAAGGGTTTAACAACAGAATTGTTGTTATAATATTTTAACATCCCTTTATTAGTCCTCTTATGTTGAAACACATCTATATAATGAACCATATAATTAAATTTCATAATCCTTATTGTAATATTATATCAATTGGATTATGACTACCATGATATATTTTTTTTTCCAATAAGAAGACATATTTCCAAAATTAAAACATCAAAATCACAGCCTATATTTCATAACACATTCCCTAGGGTTATTTTTACCACACTAATGACAAACATAAAAAATGATTTTCATACTTGCTGATTTATTTGATGGATTGTTTTCAATTTCACCCCACATGTATATGTTTTTATCATGTTTACACAGGATATATGGTTATAAAAAACTATCTCTTCATTCTAAAAAATAGAAAGTGATTCCCAAAACATTTAAAATCTCAAGAGTTGGAAGCTAATTTTTATCATAGATTCAATATATAGTAAAACCAAATAGTTATACTATCATGGTCTCAAAAAATGTTTTATGTGTACATTTTCTATTGGTCATTGTTTTCATTATATCCAGCCACTGAATCATATGTTATTATTCTCAATTAAAATAATTTTTTTTCATTCTATGTCAAATTTTCTTTCCAAATTATTTATCATATATTATATTATTAAATTCATCTCATTTCATGATATATAAAAAATTATATCCCTATGATATTGTTAACCACCAACCACCACTATCAAACATGGCCATCAAAATGGTATGTAGAAAGGCTTAAAATTTATTAATTCGAATACACCATTTTATTGTATAACTTTTCAGGGTATTTATTCCATCCTTTATCTACCACTATATTAGAACATGCATTGAATGCTAGAGGGGGTTGTCACACAAGATGTCCAACTATCAACATGTTACTTTATGGTAGGTCCGGATGTTCTCAAAAATATATAGCACCATAATTTATAGGATGTTTAAACACTCAAATATTAATAAAAAATTCACATTTCCAAATAAAACTATTACTTACTTATAATTTATAATGATATTATCCTCTTTTTGAAAACATAATTTCTCGTACCTATTACAATTATATAATAACATTCTAAAATAAATATTTTAACTGGGGTCATATTTTAATTTCAAATTGATTTATCATGATTAAAATTAATTATAATATCTTAATTCAATTTACATATAATATCACAACTTATAACATTAGTTTAATATTTAATTAATAAACTAGTATAGGAAATTATACATAAATAAATACATAATAATGATCTATGACTCGATAATTAACTTTAATACATTCTAAATATTGTTATGGTTTACAGTTTCAGAGTATTTAGTCATCAACCTTATATAAATTAAAATTACATCACAAGGACCACACATCGAATCAGTATCAATTTCAACCACAATAAAAAATATTAAAAAGATAAAAACATTACATACTTGACATATCATAAAAATTTCTTTCCATTCCTCATCCTTATCCCTACTCATGAATATAACTATATTAAAAATTATTTAAATAAGGTATTGAGAAGAAACATATTAGTAAATGAAATAAAATAATAAATAAACATTTTAATATATGAATAACTATATTATTATAAATTTTTCAAAAGATACAATTAGCATAAAATAATCATTTTCTTACATAAGATATTAAAATATCTAAACAATGATATTTTTAAATAACTATTTATAAATTTTTTTAAAAAAATTATACTCAAAAATAATTCTTTGCAAAATTCAAAAGATAATGATTTTTAACAAAAATATATTCATTTCACTCTCAATAATTATAGTAAACGTCCCATGAGGCTTCTGTTATTTATCTTATTTTGTGAAATCATAACCATCCCATAAGGATCCATAAGAGGCATAAAGATTTAATAGGTACTTTGGAATAATTTTAAAGTAAATATTCAAAAATAAATAACCTAGAGAGAAAATTCTAATAATATCATTGATGTCAACTAAAAATTCACTCAATACCTTTACTCGACGAATTGTAGAACCATATCATGTTTACCCATTATTGGATTATAATGAAACCACCCATCCTTGGATATTTATGGAACTAAACATCCATTATATATAACATAACCACCAATATTCATAATCAATTATAAAAAAACAAAAAAAAACTTAACACAAGAAAGTTTAAATTTTCATCATCATAATAAGAATATATTATTTTCATCCACAAGGAGAACATTTACTGTATTCAAAATATCCATATAAAAGTTCCCAGTATGAGTATTGTATCACTGAGTGGTGGAGTGGATTAATAAATAATAGTATTTTTCTTTTATGCTTCTTTTTAATTGAATCTAACTTAACCTCCTTTTATGGTTTTCAGTTCCATGGTATGAAACAAAAACAACAAACATCTACAAGAACACAATTAATTACAAGGTTCACTAGTAAATAAGAATAGATACATCCTTGGTATGGTTTGGATATGATCAAATATCATATAATACACTAAGAAAACAATCCGTCGATTATAGCGAGTATGATGTACCTTTTCACTTGTGTACCACTATGAAGCAATCCCACTACTGTGTGTGCACCCTCTTAGAAAAATATGGTATCCCAATTTGTTTTGTATAAAATCATGTTACATGTTCATCTTTTCAATTCACCAAATGTATCCAATTGTAAAACAATTCTTCTTTTCCTTACCATGAATAAAGGTAAGAAACTCAAACGACTTTTATAATGAAATCATCCCAAATTTTAGGTTCGATTTTCCCTATCTGATTCACTGAGTAAGATTCATTAAAAACAATTCTTCAAGTCTGATTTTCTTGATAGAATGCAATAAAAATGAATCAGCACTACTTCAATTCTGAATGCAATTCTTCAAGTATGATTTTCTTAATATAATTCAATACAAATTATTTCGAACTGCTTCAATTCTAAATACATATATACAAGTCATATTTTCTTGTTAGAATTCAACACAAATGAATTGGTACTGCTTCAATTCCCAAATATAATTTTTATTCCAAATAGAATATGAATGAATCGACACCACCCAAATTAATTGTCAATCCGAACAGAATTTAAATCTTCATCTCTCTATAAACCGAGATCTTCTCTCTCATCTACATGTCAAATAAGTAAAATTTACTTCATTCCCTTTATAGGTGACCAAAAACATGTTTAGGTAGGAATCCTTAAATACTTTCCATCTAACATAAATTCACCCGAATCTAAATTTATCTAGAATTCACTGAACAATTATGACTTTTTCAATGCTTCTCAATTATTCTTGAATCTTCTACATTATTCAACTCTTTTTTTAAAGAATCCCATTTCTATTGTTAATACAATTACAATTGTTGAGAATTACATGAGTCCGAATTGGGTTCTCTCATTCTAATTTCATCAAACCTAATCTTGATACAAATCCAATTGAATGTGTTTGATGAAATTCACTTATCCAGTTGAGATATAACCACTCCTTTAAATAAAGTCTCTCCCTTTGAAAATTCATTCATTAGTATCCTTATATTTTTTTCCCCTTTACCCACATGATAAAACACACTACATTCACCAACATGTTCTTGTATCATTACTACATTCATGACTATGAAATCATTGAGGATTAGCTTTATCTTCATTTAAATTCACTAGAAATATATTGTAGATTTCCTTCCCTTCCCACTCCTTTATTTTTATCTCATCCCAAACAAGATTATTTATATATACCACTGTTCTGGATAATATTATCTTGAATAAAATCATATCAGGTTACGATC
Organism: Viscum album; assembly: GCA_963277665.1. Taxonomy (NCBI): domain Eukaryota; kingdom Viridiplantae; phylum Streptophyta; class Magnoliopsida; order Santalales; family Viscaceae; genus Viscum; species Viscum album. The sequence continues at coordinate 547,051,337 of OY728166.1, read as the reverse complement.
ATTCTGGGAAAGATACAAAACAATCTGAATTTGATTCATTCTTAATCGGCACAATCTCTTCCATTGGAACCACTTTTCATCTGTACCACTTCTTTCTTTCTATTACATAGTACGATAAATCTGGGTATAATCCCTTACCAATCAGCAGCATATCTTACTCTTCATATGACATCATGTTCTCAATTGTCACACCCTTCTATAGTGAATCATAACCACACCACTACAGTAAAATCATAACACACTACTGTAGTGAAATTGTAACCACAGTTCTACAATGGAATCGTAATAATCTTTTACACTAAAATTGTAACTAGATTTTACTCTAAAATTGTAACCATCATTTACTCAGAAATCTTGACCATCTTTTACTCTGAAATAATAACCATCTTTTACTAAGAAATCATAAACAACTTTTACTCTAAAATCTTAACAATCATTTACTTAAAAATTGTAACTAGGTTTTACTCCGAAATCGTAACCATCAATTACTCTGAAATCATAACCATATTTTACTCCAAAATCATAAATATATATTACTTAAAAATCACAATTAGCTTTTTCTATGGAATAGTAACTTTCTATTACTCTGAATTCATAACCATCTTTTACAAAAAAAAAATGTAACCAATTTTTACTTTGAAATTGTGACAAGCTTTTACTTAGAAATTGTAACCGGATTTTACTCTGAAATCGTAACAAGATTTCACTTATAAATCATAACCATATTTTACTTAGAAATCTTAACCATATACAATGACAACAACACCATGTCTTTTATTTCCACCACTTTGTTTTCTGATTGATTTGAAAAACAAACTGAATGAAATTATTTTTCGATTGGCAGCTACTCTTTCACTCTCCCTCTCTTATATCAAGATTACATCACAAGTTATAAATAAATCTCATGATTTATATGACATACAAACCAGTAAAACATCACCAAAATTAACATGGGTCTGATGTTTTCAAATAAAAGAAATTTTTTTTTTCACAAAACAAAGTGATATTATTTCCATTCTTCAAAAAATTCATTGAAAAAAAATACTTGAATCCTTCATCACTTTGGTCATCATATTGGTCCCAAAAATCTCCCCCACTGGATTTTCATGTCAACCAAGTTTCATAAATCAATAATATTGGTAATATCAAGCAATGTATTACATATCAACAATTCTATGACTATGTGAGCTAACACAAAGTAGGAAACAAGACCCTGTAACAACAAAACCATGCTATTCAAAATAGTGATCACAGTCACCTCTTTCATTTCATCATTATTCCTAGAAAACAATTCAATTTATTTTCCTACAACAACTCCAAAAAATAGTTAGAATACTTCACACACTAACTAATTCTGAATTCACAGCATACCCACAAATCTATCTTTTGTTCAATATATTAATGAAACAAAACAATTCTGACACTTGATAAAACAATTAAAAGGTAAGATGATATATGAGACATAAAGACATACATCATCATTGAATTAAAAGTGTTTAGAAACCCATGTTCAACAAGATTTTTAATAGTGAATCCTTATATAATTGTTTTGTGAAGATATCTTCAACTTCATCCAATGTTGGAACATACTCCAGCTTTAATTCACTCTTCTCCATATATTCTTTGATGAAATGATATTTGATAACAATATTTTTTGAACGAGAATGTAGTGTTGGATTCCCTGTGAGATTGATTGTATTTTGTTTGTCACAACCCATGAGAAAGGGTAAATTCACATGAACATGTAAGTCATCCAATTCTTCATTCATCCACATAAGTTGAGTTGAGGCTTGAGTTGAAGTAATAAACTCCACATCAGTTGTACTAAGTGAAACTGGAATTTGTTATTAAAATTTCAACTAACACAATTCGTTCCCACAATGAATACATTACCAGGTATAGATCTTCTATAATCAACATTTCTTACCCAATCTGTAATGGCCAAGACCAACATGATCCATCCCTTTGAATAATTCTAGGATCCTAAGGGGTCGCAACTCGGTCGGTGTGACCGATCGTCATGACCTATCTGGGCGACCGATCGGCGTGACCTATCGGCACGATCGATTGGCGCGATCGATCGTGGTGAACAATCGTAGGGGCCAATTGGTGCGACCGACCGATCGGTGCGACCGATCTGTGTTATCCCGCCTTTTTGGGTTTTCCTTCTATATTTAACCCCATAACGCCTCTTTTAGACCTTTTTGACCTTCTAAGGAATTTCAAGGATGTTTTTAACCCATAATTAATATCTAAAAATCCCAAGAAACATCTATATTAAATAACAATTAAATCTGTCGTGTGTAACCACCCTACCATGTGGTAGAACAAAGATTCGAATTCTAAGGCGTTCAAAATACTTATACCATAAAATTGGAGATCTAATCAAATATCACACTAGGAATTATTCTTCTCCCTATTATCTAGAATCCTTCTTTTCCTTGTGTGTTGGAAGTCCCTTCTTTCCCGAGGCAAGTGGTGCACCTGTGTAGGAGCCCTGTGAGTTGTGCTTCCCCTGTTTTGGTACATGGATAAAAACATCAATCTTTGATCAATCAAGTAGGAATTTTCTCCTTCATCTCTCCTTTCTGTGTATCATGCGGGGTGGCATGCTTTTGCCTCTATGGAAATTGATGAAACCGAACAGAAATAAGATAATGAACCGACCTTTAAATGAATTAAAGGGGGTGTGATTGATGTTCTGCTATACTCTTTATGTTTTTATGTGTTGTGAATTGTATGGGCCTATGATCATTTAAAATCATGGCCTTTGGTGGTCTTTCTCTGTGCACTGATGATCCTCAGTTCTCATGGATGTTTGAATAAACGTAACATGGAATTGGTTAATTACGTATAATCGGTTAAATGAATTGAAAGCACAAGGATCTACCCTTTTCTATGATAACCCCGGTTAAATCATAGTGGAATTGAAACGATTAAGTTCTTTAAATCATTTAAATCTAAAACTACATACATGATAATACCTTTTGTTGGTGGTAGCGGTTTGGTTGTTTCTTTCACGGGCCGATTGCTGGGGTGATACGGGTGGGGATGGGATCTCCTACTGTTGTACGTTCACTAGTATTGAATTTGCGGCTGTGTGGTTACACTGAATATATCAAAAATTAGGGTGGAATCCCTTTTTGTTCAGAGACCAATGGCTCCTGGATTCTGGGGACATGGGGCTGTGTCTCGGGGTCTTCTTCGGTTCCAGTACTTCGAGGTATCTCACTTATCCCTTTATTGTTGTGACTTGCAAGAGAACCTGGTGTGAATGTTTCTATTGTTGTTTGGTTCTTTTTTACATTTGGATTTTGGTTATTCCTGTTAGTTTCCCGGTAGTGAAGAAGTCATCCCCAATGGGATCACTTTAACCTGAAAACAAGAATGGTTGATTGGGGAATTATTTTAGGAATGAGTTGTGGCTTGGCTGTGTGTGTCATAGTGTTCTTTCATGAATAATAAGTAACGACGTTGTTTGTGTGTAGGTTTTGGATCCCCTAGGTTGGGATGAGTGTTTGTAACCTATACATATATCTGTAGTTTTTATGTTTCTTATTCAATCCCCACACAAGTTGAGCACTTAAGTGAAAAACACTCCCATTTCATTGGGGAGGGTGTTTTTTCCAACACTCATATGAGCGGTAGGTTATTAGCTCCTTTTCTTATCCCTATCCCGAATTTCCCATGACTCTTTGGGCAGGCTGTGATGGCTTGAAGTCCATCATTATCCCATGAATCTTCAGGCAGGGTAGTTGTGGTGGTTGTCCCATGTGTTTATGGGCAGGTTGTTTCCCATGTATCTTCGAGATGAGGCCCAGGTGTCGTCGGGCATGGCAGTATTTGTTCTAACCTAGGTGTTTTCTGGTGTGGTTACATGTGGCGGTTTTGGCCCAAGTGTCTACCAGCGGGATAACATTATGGCCCAGGTGTGTGCGGGAAGGGTTTGGTAGTGGTACTTAGGTGAGGTTATGGTCCAGGTGTGTGAGGGTTGGTTGTGGCTGTGGGACTACAGTAATAATGGCAGGATTGGTTCGATGCATAATATGTCTTCAATAACTAGTTGGAAAGTGGAATGGGGTACCCAAATATCGATGTTCTATTATTATATGTTACTTTACTTGCCTTATTTGGGGAGCGTGCCTTGGTGAGGATTGGGTGGATAGATTTTCCTTGTGGGTTGTTTGGTTATCTATTTTTCCATGGGGAATTATAATGTCTCCTCACTTGTGCATGAGAGTATATGGTTACCCTATTGAGTATACATGACTTCTCACCCTACGTATATAAATCTGCTTTCAGGTTTCTAGGAGGACTTCAGGGAACATGCATGACCGTACTAGCTCGGACCTCAGGGCAGTTTCCGTTTTCGTTTCCCTTTTCTTGGTACTTTATCATTGGAGTTTTTGAGGATTGTATTATTTACTGATGAACATGAATATGGGAATGGGTTACTTTTGCCTTTGCCTTTACATTCATCTTTGGTATTATTGGGGTTGTTATCATATCTATCGTTCCTATAAAAAAAATATAAAAAGGGTAATGCCTTCCACTTTGTGTGAGATTCTATAACCTTGGCGCTATTCGCCACTCTGGGACATATTGAAGGCGGATATCGAGGGTCATTATCCCTCCTTCAACATAAATAAGGAAGAGTCTGACAATCTGTTGTCCCTTCCCTCTTTTTGGTGAAGGTAGGTCATTAGAGATTGGTATCTGATAATGGAGGTTGAGAGATAGGATAGAGTCTAGAGTTAGGCATAGTGAGGATTTCATTGGATGTTAGGGCAACAATGTTTGGTTAGCTTTGTTCGTGAAATATTCCAGGGAAGACCGACTAGGACACGGGATTTTGGGGGCCCCCGTGACACGATTCAAGGACTTTGGACCTACCGAACAACTAAGTGAGGCTACACTAATTGTAGGGTAGAGACCCTATGAAGGTACATTCATCATAATGACTTGCGTTCTCCTGTTTCTGGGTGTTTTGGGGATTCAAAAAATAAATAAACAAGTCAAATAAAATTTAAGAACAATATTCTTCACTACCCGGGGTTAGGCATTCCTTGTTTACTTGCAGCTATGGCACCTGGGAGGCGACCATGTCTAGTGCGTGCGATAGAGGCATATGAGGTTGACTTGGTTGACCGAAGGAGGGCTGACCGAGAGGAGGAGGTTGATCAGTGGAAGAAGACACTTCTTGCTTTCCAGAAGTAGACCCTCGTGATGTATGATGGAAGAACCTCAGATATGGAGACGGAAAGCTGGCTAAAGGAGTTAGTGACAGCTTTCAGCTTGATCCTTGTTCTGGTGGAGTACTGGGTTCCTCTACCCATATTCCAGATGCGGTGAGCGACACGTTAGTGGTGGACCCTCAATCTGGGGGAGAAGAGGGAGGCTAAGGTGACATGCTCTGATTTCGAAAAGGATCTCTAGGAAGAATTCCGCTCTTCTACGATGAATGCTGAGAAGAGGCAGGAGCTACTCTCCCTCCAGCAGGGTGGTATGTCAGTGAGAGAGTTTTGGATCAAGTTCATGGATCTCCTCCACTTTGATCCGGACCACTTTCCATATAATGAGTCTCGGGTGAGAAATTTGGAGGAGGCGCTCCAACTTTCCCTCAAGTACATTATTACCCCCTTCACCTTACTGACATACCTAGAGGCCCAAAAGAAGGATGAAGTGGTAGAGAGGATACACAAGCTGGGAGGTGTATCACGAGAGGGGATTTAGCTAGGCCCGTTAAAGGGAAAGGTCGAGAGCACCAGACCTCCAGCATCTGGACCCTCTAGGTTCTGACTAGCAGGGAGCATGCCTCAGTAGTTCTATTTCTGATCCCATGGCCCTAGCCCCTTCCCATCGGGCCCGGGGCCGAGATGCTTCATTTACGGGAGCCAAGAGCACCTTCAGAACCAATGCCTTGATAGAGTGTAGTACGAAGGCAGTGGGATGGTCCAACACCCTCCTCAGCAGCAGTAGCTTCTAGCTAGGCCCATTCAGCAGCAGCACCTTCCTGCTAGGCCCTTTCAGCAGTAGCAGCAGGGGCAGCGAGCTCCAGCTCCTCCGAGGGTAGACATTGCAAGAGGATGCTTCCCCTAGGGTGCTCCTCAGGTACCTCAACCAGGGCATGGTAAGGGAGGTGGTCGACAACCGGGAGGCAGAGAAGCCGGAAGCGTGTAGTTGCATGCCGCAGAGGCAACGGTTCCAGTAGGACGGGAAGTCATTCAATGTACAATAAGTCAGTATAGTACCCTTTCTTATGTCGTGTTCAATACAAGAGCTTCACACTCCTTTATTAAACCCAGTCTTTCTTGTGATTTGGCTCTAGATGTAGAGAGACTTCCAGTGACCCTAGTGCTGAGCACACCATTTGGAAGTCAGACCGACTTGATATATGTTTTTCGGGGATGCATACTGACGATAGGGCCACATCATTCAGTCAAGGACCTCCTACTATTGCAGATACAACCATACGATGTCATCCTAGGCATTAGCTGGATTTTCTCTGTATGTTCCGTCATCGACTGCTTCCGAGGAAGGGTTGTTTTCTCACACATAAGCGGCCAACATATTACTTTCACCGGCATGCGGGGGGGGGGGGGGCTGAATGGCAGCAGGCGAGAGGGACCCCATCTCTCCTTGTTAGCTGAGCTGTTTGTGGAGTCAGCGGATGCAGAGATGGTGGAGGTACCAGGGATTGTCAGTGTGTTTATGGACGTTTTATTGGAGGAGGTGATGACTATACCCCCTCTATGTGATGTCGAGTTTCGGACAGACTTGCAGCCTGGTGCTCGTCCGATTTTAATGGCTTTCTACCACATGGAACCTTCGGAGCTATGGGAGTTGCGAATTCAGATTTACGATCTGATGAAGGGGGGTTATGTTCGACCAAGTGTGTCACCGTGGGGTGCTCTAGTATTGTTCGCAATGAAGGAAGATGGTGGTCTAAGGTTCTGCATAGACTACAGGAGGCCGAATCAGCTGACGGTCAAGAATCTCTACCCTCCTCCAAGGATAGACGATCTTTTCGACCAGATGAAGGGGGCAGGATGGTTCACCAAGATCAACCTGTTGTATGGATATCACCATTTGAGGGTGAAGGAGGGAGACATCCTGATGATGGACTTTAGGTGCAGATATGGGCACTTCGAGTTTGTGGTCATGCCGTTCGGCATTAGAAATGCCCCAACTGTATTCATGGGACTTATGAACTGCGTCTTCTGTGAGTATTTGGATCTGTTCGTAGTAGTGTTCATTGATGACATCTGGATCTATTCTAGATTAAAGGAGGATCATGCTAAGCACCTGAGGACGGTTTGAGAGGTCCTCCAGAAGCACCAACTCTTTGGGAAGCTGTCAAAGTGCATGTTTTGGATGCGATAAGTGCACTTCCTTGGGAACGTAGTGTCCAAGCAGTGAGTAGCTATAAACCAATCGAAGGTTGAGGTAGTTGTTTCTTGGGTAGAAACCAATAATGTGGAAGAGGTATATAGTTTCCTTGGGTAGGTAGGTTAATACCAGAGATTCGTTCCCAACTTCCCTCGAGATGCCGCACCTTTGACAGTTTTGACCATGAAGGACCAGGATTTTGTATGGGACGAGTAGTGTGAGGCAGCCTTCATCAATTTGAAGGATAAGTTGGTTAGTGCCCTAGTGCTGAGGTGTCCAGAAGAAGGGGCAGCATATGAAGTATTTTGTGATGCTTTTGGGAAGGTTCTCTGATGTGTGTTGATGGAGCAATAAGGGGTGATCTCTTATGGGTCTAGGAAGTTACATCCCCATGAGCGTAACTATGCCACCCACGATCTATATCTTTTGACAGTTGTGTTCGCACAAATGTTTTGGCGGCACTACCTCGTCGGGGAGTGCTTCGTGGTCTTCACTGATCCCAAGAGATTGTAGTATTTAATCTCCTAATGGGACCTAAACTTACAAAAGCGAAGGTGGATGGTGTTCCTCTAGGATTACAATTTCGATATTTCCTATACCTCAGGGAATGGAAATGTGGTGGATGATTCCTCGAGAAAGAATCCACAGATGGATGTGGTCCAAGTGTCGGTGGACTCTTGGAGGGCAATGGAGGAGTCAGTTGCCCTCCACCTGGATGTGAGGATGGATGGAGTTAAGGGTTCCCTGTATCAGATGAAATTATAGTCTTCTCTGTTATGTCAGGTGGAGGAGTATCAATTGGAAGACCTAGAGAGTGTAGTGATGGATGACCATGTTAGCCAAGGAAGTGCTCCATAAGGGTGGATAGAAGATGGTTAGAATCAGATTCTATTCTGGGGGAAGTTGTTTGTTCCCGTGGAGATACACGAGAGAGTCCTTGCTAAGTTCCACAGATCACCCCTGGTGGTGCACCCATAAGTTTCCAAGATGTTCCAGGGTCTGAGGAGACAATTTTGGTGGCCCGGGGCAAAGCGGCCAGTGGCAGAGCTTGTGGCCATGTTCCTAGGGTGTCAGCAGGTGAATGTTGTACATTGTGTTCTAGGTTGTTTTTTGAAACCGGTAGATGTCCCCGAGTGGATATGGGATGAAATCTCAATGGATTTCATCATGGGGCTACCCAAGGTCCAAGGAGGGTACGACACCATCTGGGTAGTAGCGGACCGGTTGATGAAATCGGCTCACATTCTGGCAATCAAGGAGTCTAGTGCAGAGGATGCTCTATCACGGAGGTATGTGGACGAGGTGGTGTGGTTTCATGGGGTTACAAGGTCCATAGTCTCAGATAGGGATTCACGATTTACCTCACGAGTCTATAGGGGTTTGCAGCATGCTTTTGGCACCCAACTATGCCTTAGCACTGCCTTAGACCCCTAGAAAGATGGGAATACAGAGCGCACCATCCAAACCTTGGATGAAATGATACTAGAATGCATCATGGAGTTCGAGGGATCATGGGTGTGACATTTGACTCTGTTAGAGTTCGCTTACAATAATAGATACCACTCTACCATTGACATGGATCCATTCGAAGCCTTGTATGAGAGGCCATGTTGCTCACCTGTGTGCTGGACAAAAGTTGGGGAGGCAGGTGTTCTTGTCCTGGAGGTGGTAAAGAGCACAACAGATAAGGTGCATCTTATACAAGAGAGGATGAGGGAGGATCAAGACCGGCATAAGTGATATATGGATGATAGGAGATGTCCTTGGAGTTCAAGGACGGGGACTATGTGTTCTTGAAGGTCTCCCCTCAGCATAGGCAGTAGAAGTTTGGTAGGGGAAGTAAGCTCTCTCCCTGGTTCGTCAAACCCTTTGAGGTTTTGCACCGGGTCGGCGAGGTGTCTTATCTGCTGGCGTTTCCACCACAGCTACAAAGGGTTCATGATGTCTTCCATGTGTCCTAGCTGCATCTCTATCTACATGACGATTCGCATGTCCTCGACTAGGGAGAGCTTGATATCGAAGATGATGCAACCTTCGTGGAATGGTCAGTGATGATCAAGAGTCATGAGGAGAAGGTGCTTTGTGGATGCACCATCTTATTGGATCGTGTTTTATATAGGCATGGTGGTCTTGAAGAGAGTACCTGGGAGAGGGAAGTGCAGATGCGAGCTCAGTACCCAGAGTTGTTTCGAGTTTTATCCTATTTTGTCAGTACATTTTTACTGTGTAATACATTACCTTATTGTATATGGGATGTCCAGTTTTCATTTTCTGTGAATGAGTGTAAAGTGTACAAAAGGATGGGGAGGGGAGGACCTGATTCATAGTTAGGATACATTAAATTGGATGCGCCTAAACCCGTGCGGGTGAGTCAGTGTTGCCCAAAGCGGATAGTATCTTAACACGGAGGAAGGGAAACACCTCCCCCCACATGGCCTGACCATTTAGTCTATTGTTTTGAGTGGTTTCACGGGGAAAGGAGTGGTAGGACGTCCATGATTGTTTAGGAGATATGGTTTTCCTATGTCAGAGAGGGTCACTCCTAAGAGGTATCTTCCAGGGTGGTTGTTCGGACGCCCCTTATTTCCTTCGGGTCTAGTTCTGGATTCTTGATGGAGAGAATAGTTTGAGAGGTATCTGATGTAATGGCCCAGACCCTCATGATATATCCCATATCCAAATTCTAGTATCCTAAGGGTTATCCTCTCGTTCAATGTGATCGAGTGGCATGACTGATCGGTCCGACCGATCAGCGTGATCTATCAGCGCAATCGATCAGTGGGGCCGATCGGCACGACCGACCGATTGGTCAGACCAATCGGTGTTATCTAGTCCTGTCGGGTTTTCCTTCTACATTTTTTTCCCGTAATAACTCTTTTAGGCCTTTTTGACCTTTGAAGTTGTTTCAAGGACGTTTTTAACCCATATTTAATATCCAAAAATCCTATCAAACCTCCCTATTAAATAACAATTATATCAGTCGTGTTTAACCACCCAACCGCATGGTAGAACCCAGATCCGACTTCCAAGGGATTCAAATTACTTATCCCATAATGTTGGGGATATCATCTATTTATCACACTAGGAAATCTTATTCTCCCTCATGGCTAGTCTCCTCCATTTCATTGTGCATTCTAAGTCCATTCCTTCCCGTGGCAAGTGGTTCACCTGTGCGGGAGCCCTGCGAGTCACACTTCCCCTGTTTTGGCGTATGGAGAAAAACATCGATCTTTGATCAACCAAGTAGGGATTTTATCCTTCATCTCTCCTTTTTTTGTATCATGCGGGGTGAGAATTCTTTTTACTCTATGGAAATTGATGAAAACGATCTTAACTAGATAATGAAAGAACCTTTAAATGAATGAAATCGGGGTGTGATTGATGATATGTTGTACTCTTTAGGTTGTTATGTGTTGTGAATTGTACATGCCTATTCTCACTAAAAATCATGGCTGTTGGTGGTGTTTCTCTATGCATTAACGATCCTCTTCAATCCTGGATGTTTGAAAAACCGTAACATGGAATTGGTTAATTACGTATACTCGGTTAAATAAATTAAATGCACCATGATCAACCCTTTTCTGTGATAACCCTGGTTAAAGAACTGTGGAATAAAACCATGGAGTGTGTTCAATCTTTTAAATATGAAAAAACCTGCATGGGCCTACCTTGTGTTAGTGGTAACAGTTTGGTTGTTTCTTTCACGGGCCGAATGCTGGGGTGATACGGTTGGGGATGGAATCCCCTGTTGTTGTACATTCATTGGTTGTGAATTTGAGGTTGTGTGGTTACTCTGCTTATATCACAAATTGGGTTGGAATCATTTTTTGTTGAGAGACCATTGGCTCCTGGATTTTTGGGAAACGGGGCTGTGTCTTAGGGTTTTCTTTGGTTCTAGTACTTCTAATGATCTAACTTATCCCATTGTTGTTGTGACTTGCAAGAGAACTGGGTGTGAATGCTTAAATTGTTTTTTGGCTATTTCATTCCTTTTGGATTTTGGTTAGGCCAGTTAGTCACCCAGTAGTGAATACTTCACCCTAATGGGATCCCTTAAACATGAAAACAAGAATGGTTGAGTGGTGAATTAGTTTGGGAATGAATTGTGGCTTGTCCGTGAGTGTTGTACTATTATTTCATGAATAATTAGTAACAAGTGTGTTTCTGAATAGGTTATTGAACCCCTATGTTGGGATGAGTGTTTGTTACCTATACATATATCTGTAGTTTTTATGTTTCTTATTCGCGCCCCACCCAAGATGATAACTTAAGTGCCGAACACTCCCATTTCATGGGGGATGGTGTTTTTCCCAACACTTCTATGAGGGGATGGTTACTAGCTCCTTTTCTTCTCCATTTCCTAAATAGCCCAAGACACTTCATGCAGGCTATGATGGCCTGAATTCCATTATTTTCCCATGAATCTTCGGGAAGGGTAGTTGTTGTGGTTGGCCTAGGTGTTTGTGGGAAGGTTGTTTCTCAAGTGTCTTCAGGATGATGCCCAGGTGTCTTCGGGCGGGGTAGTAGTTGTTCTGACCCAGGTGATTGCGGGTGTGGTTACACATGGTGGTTGTGGCCCAGGTGTCTATTATCGGGATAGTAGTTATGGCACAGGTGTGTGCGGTCGGGGTTTGGTAGTGGGACTACGGTGAGGTTATGGCCCAGGTGTGTGAGGGTGGGTTGTGGCAGTGGGACTGCGACAAGAATTGCTGGATTGGTTCGATGCATAGGATGTCTTCAATAACTAGTGGGAAAGTGGCGCGGGGTACCCAAATATCGATGTGCTATTATTATATGTGACTTGACTTGCGTTATTTGGGGAGAATGCCTTGGTGAGGTTTGGGTGGATTGCTTTTCCTTGTTGGGTGTTTCATTATCTCTTTTTCCACGGTGCATTAGAATGTCTCCTCACTTGTGCATGAGATTCTTTGGTTACCCTACTGAGTATACTTGTATGCTCACTCTATGTATATAAATCTGATTATATGTTTCCAGGAGGACTTTAGGGATCGGGAAGGACCGTACTAGCTCCGACCTTGGGGCATTTGCTGTTGTCGTTTCCCTTTTCTTGGTACTTTATCTTTTGAGTTTTTTAGGCTTGTATTTTTTACTATTGAATAGAATTATTGGAATCAGTTACATTTGGATTTTCCTTTACTTTCATCATTGGTATTGTTAGGGTTTATATCTTGTCTCTCATTACTATAAAATTAAAAAATATATAAAAATGGTAATGTCATCCACTTTTTGTGAGATTCTATACCCTTGGTGCTAGTCTTTACTTGAGGACCTATTGAAGGAGGGTCTCGGGGGTCATTATATCTCCTTCAACATAAAGAATGAAGGGTCTGGAAAACTGCTATCCCTTCCCTTCATTTGGTGATGGCAGGTCATGACAAAATCTGTATTAGAATACCATAATAAATCAAATACTATCTGAGCGGAAATACATGATTCCGAATTATTTTGTGCCTTTGATGTATCTGAGAATTCTTTTTCCAGCAATAAGATGTGATTCTATTGGAGCACTCTAAAATCTTTCACATAAGGTAATAGTAGAAACAATGGAAGATCATGAATTATTAAAATACAATAGACTTCCAATAAGCATCTGATCATCATCAGAATCAACTTCTTTTCCATCATTATCTTTACTAAGTTTTGTTTCCACTGAAATGGGTGTGGAAACTGGTTTTGAATTTTCCAGGCCAATCTTCTTGAGATGTTATTTTGCATACAATTCTTGGGAAAAAAAATTAATTATTTCATTTTATGGATTTTTAAACCAAGATTGTATTTCGTTTCTCCCAGGATGGAAATTTTAAAAACACTATTCATTTCATAAACAAATCTTCCACAGCTTCCTTCACCATTCTCATTAAAGATAATATCATCAGTATAAACAATTACGATGACATGATACTATGGACTTCTTATGATGTAAATATTGTTATCCAACATTTTCTAAAATTCAAATTTCATAAGCATGCATCTAATTGGGAATACCATTCCCTCGGAGCTTTTTTAAGGCCATACGATGCCTTTTTCAATCTACACACATAACCTTAATCATTTCCAATAATAAAGCCACAATGTTGTTCAATATAATACTCTTCCTCAAGATCGCCATTTAGGAATGAAGATTTATCATCCATTTGAAATATCCTGTACCCTCATTGTGCGTTAATAGAAACAAATATTCGGATTATTTCAATTCGTTCCACTAGAGAAAAGGTTTCATAAAAATCAATACACTCAATCTATGATCAACATTTTCAAACCAACCATGCTTTGTTTCTTATAACGTCACCTTCTTCATTTAGCTTGTTATAGACAGCCCATTTTGTTCCAAGGATTTTTTTGTTTTTAGAATTGGATATTAGTTCCCATGTATTGTTCTTTTCAATTTGATCTAAATCTTCATTCATGGCTTGAACCCATTCTAGATGCTCAAAAGCTTATTTCACATCATTCGGTTCCACCTTTGAATACCAAAGGGAATGTGAAATGGAATTGTACGTTCTTATGGTATGAACCTTATGATGTGGATCAGCAATTATATTTCATACTTACAAATTTTTCCTCATCCTTGGATAAGATTTTACATTTTCTTCATCACATGAAATTTATGAGTTTGATTATTCTTCTTGAAAAGGAATACAGTTGTTTGTATCCTTATGAAATTGTTTTCTTCAACTTTCTCAACATCATTGTTTGGATGAACATGTTTCTATTTATCTTATATTTCAATCACATTCACATCAAATGAATCACAAATTCTTTTTGTTTTTTTGTTGTTCCATCTATATCCCCTTCCTTCTAGGGAGTATCTGAGAACGAATACATCCTCACCTTGTTTTCTCAAACATACAAAAGTTTCCACCTTTCTGTTTTATAATAAAAGGTCTCCCAAAAAAAACTAATGTTATTCAAACATGGATTTTTTCCATAAAACAATTAATATGGAGTCATAACAAATTGAGGAATTTATAAACAATGATTCTGAATACAAATAGAAGTACTCATGGATTCCCTCCAAAAGTAATGTGAAAGACCATGCCCAAGTAAAATGGTTATTCCCATTTTCAAAACGATTATATTCGTTCTTTCGGAAACCCCATTTTGTAAGGGAATGAATATAGATCTATACACATGCTGAATTCTATGCTTTTCAAGATAGATTTTAAACTCTTCGCTTCTATATTCACCACCATTATCAGTTTTCAACATCATTATAGAATACACAAATTCTTTCACATTTTTTCTTCTGAAACATTTAATCATTTTCAAATAATATGATTTATGTTTCATGTACATAACACATGTAATGCGATTTAAATAATCAATGAAAGTAATGAAGTACTTATCTCAATGTGTTGCTTTTTTTTCATCGGCCCACATATAACGGAATAGATCATCTCAATGGGTTTTTTTGAACAAATATCTACTTTCTTATGCACAACATTTGTAATCTTTATTTTCTGAAAAATAGTGCTACATCAATCTCTACTTCATAGAAAATCATGAATGTCTCGAACATTGTACATTTTTGTTAACATTTTGATGTTTCTATGACACATATTCCTAAGTTATTTATGCCATAAATGATTCTCTTCCATCATACTTAGGTAACAAGAGTTTTGTGAGTCACCAACCTGAAACAAGTTTCCTTTAATATGTTGAACTCTTGTAAAAATATTTATATCTTCTTCACTCCTTTCAACAAATCTATCTTTATTGAAGATAACATTATAAACCCTCTTCATGAAATTGTGAAACACATGGAATATTGTATTTTATCCCATCAAAATCCAATGTTTTTTTAGGCTTCATCTTTTCTTTTCGAATGATGGCTGGCCCAAGACCTTGGATTTTCAATGATTCATAATTTCCAAATGTCACCATGCATTCATTAAAATCATTCACATACTTCAAAAATTTCACATTTCCTATCATGTGAGAAGAACACCCACTGTCATGTATCCATGGTCATTCTCATTTAATGGATTTTAATGTAGTTTCAATAAGAAATTCGTTTTCTCCATTCTCTTCAATATTCAACTTAAACATTTGAGAATTGAAAATCTTTTGTAGTTTTGGTAAAAAAAAGACATCCTATTGCATGGTTTCTAGGTTTTTCACATCTTTCACAAATATATTCCAAGGTTTGGACCCTATTTTAAGTCATCACTTCATTGTTTTCAGATTTCATCAAGACAACATTCTCATTTTTAATTCTTTGAAGATATTGAATCCTCTTCAACAACGTCCTTTCATATCTTGTGGGATAATATTAATGTTATTGGATTGTGAATAGAAAAAAAATCACCTTTGATTCTACTTTATGACATCCCTACCAGGTTTCCACAAAATTATGCTCCGAGACGTTTGATCGCATGACCTCAATCATGATTCCATGTTTTCATGAAGCTTCCAAAAAGTATACAGGGTTAATCATATAAAATGGTGATACTATATAGTCATTATTAAGAGAGATCATCAGTGAAAAGTAATAATAAATAACCATATGATAATAAGTTACATCCAAAATAATTCAATAAACAAAACAAACCAGTATAACATGATAAGCTAAAATCAAAAATAATATCCCAAAACTAAATAGTTGATATTTGATTCTATAATCAGGGAAAAGTGTCTAATGAAAAATCAAAATAAATACACTAACACTCTCAAAAGGTTCCTAACACAAATTTGGGTTCCCAAATTCATGCTCTATCTCAAATAATCCATCTATTATAGGCTTCTTTTCCATATATTTTCTAGAAAACATGAAGTCTATTTAGGTATAGATCGAGAATCCATGGTAGGGTGCGAGTATATCTCAGTAGGACACCACTAAAAGTTCCTAAAATAATATCAATTCAACAATATTTTATGATTATGTATAAAGAATAAATTACAATAACCAGTAAACATGGTTTAAAATAAATTAATATTCTTTATTTAACCACATGAATACCAATGGGTTCATGATAAAAACCAAGTCCTCAATACCTGTATCAAACTATGGTGAAGGATGAACCATATCACATAAGGAAACCAAAATTAATTATAACATGTATTTAATTATCCATTTAATAAAATTTCATAACATATCTAATTGAATCAATAGTCCATCACCAATCTTATGGGTGTAGAACTTCATGTCTAGCACCCCATGGGTTTTTGGAGCTTCAGTTTCTATCTCACACCTCATGGTTATTTGGATCATCTATCTATGTACAATTTAATTATAATCATATGCAGTCATTGGCCTAAGAATATCATGTTTATAACCCCTTGAGAGTACGGATCATTAGTCTATATAGGACAACCCATTTTTTTTAGTTAGTCACAACATAAAACAGAAAACACATTTAGCATAGATAATCATCATTAACCCCATAATCCTCATTCACATCATGGTATACAATTTCATTCATCAGATCAAACATGATTATTCACAATAATTACATTTAATAATATGAAAAATTATTCATTATTCCAATTATCCGTATTTAATCAATATTCCCAATAACCCATCATGTTTATTCCAAAAATCACTCAATTCTCACTACCAATTATTTCTGTATCTTATAAATTAACAAATTACACAACACCATTATTTGAACTATTTAATTATACCAATATCCCATTAATTTATTAATCATATTATTCCATTAACTAATTATCCAATTAATTAATTCATTTCATGAAACGATTTATAGTCATGGAAATTTCACAATTCAATTAAAATAATTATATTAATGTCTTTGAGATTTTAAATTTAGACCACCAACCTCAATATCATTGACAAGAATTCCCCAAATAGGAAAAATCCCAAAATTGATTTGGAACATTAAATTTCAAAATAGAGACTGATATCTATATCAAAAATCAAAATACAATGTCATACATATTTAGATCATTTATAACCAATATCTAAAACCAATCCAATGGGTAAAAACACTCCTCGTTTTTGTAAAGGGAGACGAATGATATATAAATCCAATGGGGAAGAGATATCATACTGAGAGTGATAAATATCCATAAAAAATAACATCAATAAATTAAAACAGGTATTTTTAAGCCTTTAGAACCCATCCAAAAGTGTCCAAATGTTTTGAATATCTATTAGGCCACATTTGTTCATTTTGAGGTAATAACAGGGGGTTTAGGAAAATAAAATATGTATATCTTAAAAAATATTTCCACATTTACTGTTTCTTCAGATGGAGAACTTGGTTTTTTAATCATCCCTAACAGTGTGCCTGTGTTAGGGGTCTTACAATTACTACTAATAAGGAGGATTTTTACCAAACCATGAACCATCCTTGAAATATCCCTCTACCTAGTGTTACACTATTTGTTGAGAGCGAAAGAACTACTTGGGAAACCCTTGCACAAGTCATGCACTTTCCCTTTTCCTTCAATGTTTCACAAAATTCCACTAAAAATAAATAAAAAAATACACACCCATAATATACCAAAACAATAAAATGTTAACCAAAAATTGATAATGATACATATCATGAAATTCTATACATCTTATATCAACATTACTTGACAACACCTAAACATAATAACTCATTTCTTCCATTTCCAAACGTATAGTTAAGAATAATGATAGAGGTTATATCCCCTTTAAACAAATTTATAATTCCCAAACCTGGTTGAAAAAATAATTTTTAGTGTTTCCATTGGACACACACGTATGTTACCATACCTTTGTGGTTTCTGACTAGTAGAAAGGGAATCAACACCATTATTGGTAGAAAATTCTTCTATTATTAGTAAATAAAAAAAAATAATAACACAATCTAACAAATAATAATAATAATAAATTTTACTAACAAATGAAATGGATATTATATTAAATAGTAGGTAATAATAAATCAATAACTCTTAAATAGGTAGTCAAAACAAGAGTTAGAAAAATATAATTATGTTAATAAATCACATATGAATAAATTTCTACCCAAATACATCCTCTATTAAACATGATTATCCCCCCAAATCAATATCATTGGGGACTTTCCTTATTTTATATCCTCGGTTATAATGTTCACATGCACATAAGAATCCTTATTTAGTGTTTGACTATAGTCCTAGTGGGACACCACCAATTATCCACTAACATGATTTATCATGAATTAGTGTGAATTAAATGATAATAAATTAACATTTATCAAATAAAAAATAATCATGGAACGAGTGGATGTGTGCTAACCAAGACACAATAAAACCACATTGAAACCTTCTTTGAAACTTTTAAAAAATTATTGAAATAAAAGAGGTCACTTAGAAAAGTATATCCTGATGACAAACTATTCATCCCATTGTGGTAAATTGTGTATAGAGTCTTAGGAAGGACTATAAAATTCCACCATTCTATAAACATATTGTTGGTTTGGCAATATGTCTTCTGTATTTAAAATCCACCAAGGCTCACTGCACAATCCTATCAAATCTCACCGTCATATCTTACTTCAGGTCACCAATTATCATTATGATCCAAAAGAACCTCACACATTCCATCCCATAATACCATCATTAACTATCATCTATATTTGTATTGTCATAACGTCACTTGAAGAATCTGAACATGTCCCCCCTATATGGAAAAAAATCCATGAGAGGCTCCCGTATAACATTGGTATAATGATTAAAAAATAACAACATTTCATTTAACAAATATATATGATTGATAGAATTTAAATATACGGTCACATATATCCAGATGCATAACAAAATAATAATTATAATATTATCTAGCATAAACATGTAATTAATCTCCTGCATGTCCTCACAAGATACATACGCACATAGTAGTTATCATAAATTAAATACAGTCTCATAGAGAATTATTGAACAAACACACGATCAAACATCAATCAAGGTCACATGGAATATTGAGAGACAAATTTGTCATCATACAATAGATATTTAATAAATATGTATGCATAGAATGCGAAATATTTATAATAATCATAAACATGTTCTCTATATGGAATGGAACTCCCCCCCACAAATATGTCAATGTAAACATCATTATTCAAATATAGTGTCATCATTCTATGAATGTTTGATATAAAAAATGAATATGATTCTTTTCAATGTACTCCTAAAATGTATTACAAAATTTAATAAAAAATCAACATGAAATAGATTAAATAAGGGATCATACAATGATGAGTGTGTAACACATATTCAACATCAAACAGCAAAAATGATAGATTTTTAGTCCTTATTATGAAGGTGTAAAGTTTCAATCATGGAAAACACCAATAGATGATATACGACATTATTATGAATCTGATTTAACAATGATATTGTAACACCATGTGTTTTTATCAAATTACTTTTTAATTTTTTATTTTTTAATTTTTTCATTACATGAAAGACTATGTTATAGTGAACTGAGAAATATTATTTGAATTACATTTATTTAAACATAAAATTATATCCCAGGAACTGATGTAATGGTATAATAATGGAAAATCAAAGGATAAATAATTAAAAGTATGAAACTTGTTTTTTCAAAACACTTCATATCTATAATAAATTTGTTATCAAATTTTTAGGAACATGGTTTGTGAGTGACATCTCATTATTGAATAGTTTTGGGGTTTTAAAATTCACACTCCTGAGAAATTATAATGGGTAACTTCATTGAAACACATTACTAAAACTATTAAAGTATTATGATACATAATACCCTTCCAAAATCCAACCCCAATATACTCATAATAATTCTAGTTCACTTTTCATAAAAAATATCAATAATTGGGTCCCAAATATGTGATCTAATGTAGGTTGCTCAAAATAATGGCAATTGTATTCACTATGATATTTCTTTTCACTTCTTTTCATAACTACTACATTAATGTCATAATTAATACAATATAATAAAATCATTATCTACTGTAACACAATATTTTATTAGGTCGATTTAATAACCTATATCTATATTCGAATTCAACAAATGGGAATGGAAATAGTCGATCTGGTTTACATCTGAATAAAACCTCAGGAACATATGTAATTAATTTCACATCCTCACCAATAAGGGTTTGTTGTAATGTCAAATTTATAAAATATATACGACACTAATTAAATATCAATACTTATATATTTATTATTTCAAAAATATCTTCTTACATTAAATTTTTTTTAGAATAAAATAATATTCATTATTCTTTTGACGTATTATCGCTTCATAATGCAATGTGATTATTATTCCACTTATAATTTACTTGTATTTTAATAATAAAAATTATAATTAATATATGTGATATATATTAAGTGACAAAAAATATTTATTTTTGATATATTATAATCCTTACTTTTAGTCCATAAATAAAATCAATTTAAGAAATATTCAGGCATATTTATGACTTACTATTCCCATGATTAGTGTAATTTAAATTAAATTTGTAACATTAATGGATTAATATATCTAAAAATATAATGAATATATATGATTATAATATCATGGTAAAAAATATAACAAATTTTGAATCATGAATAATGTAAAATGAATAAATCTATCAAACAAAAAAATACAAGAAAAATAATGTAATTATTACCTGAAACATGATTTTATTGAGAAATAGTTAATAAATTGGTAAAAAATGTTTTAGGCAGATAATATATGGTAAATAATCTATTACTATTTTTATTTAATATATTTTTAACAAACCAATAGTTATTTTATTAGAGGTTTTAAAATAAAAATGATGTTGAGTCTTATTGTAAATTATTTTTGTCTCCCAAAGACTTTTTTATGATATAAGATATGTTATGATCCTATCAACGTTTATGAGTTATATATACATCCTATTTCATATTTTATTTTATTAATTTTTTTTCCGTTATATATAGTGTTTTACATAATTTTATTCATTCATGGGGATTATGATTCAAATGTTACAAATTCATGTATGTGAATTTCATCTTAAATTTTGTTTTTTTGGACATATTTTATGTTATTCCACTATATTATTCTCTAAGGTGTATATATATCCCATATGAAATTCAATATATTATAACTTTTTAAACTAATTATATTAAATTATTTCAACATAATGTTATTATTAAATAATCTTATTATTAAAGTGTTACTAAATATTGCATGTTATTTTAGTATCTTTTTTTGAGACCCATTTCATATTCAATAGATGTTTTTTATGTGTATATACATTACATGATCGTATTTTATGGTCCTTATCATGATAATAATGGCATATACATATAAATATAAGGTAATTTCTTTCATGGGTCATATTATTCAGATGATACAATAGTGGATAATGTTTTATATTGTAATGAAATTCATATTTTTGGGATAATTTTGGATTATTATTTTGAATATGATATACTATGATATAACTCCAAAAACTCATGAATTTTTACATTTTTAATTATTTAATAAAAATACATGTTCGAACTTATTTTTCCAAAATGTAATAACACAGGGGTGTAAAATAATGTTGTTATTGAGGAGTATAATATATCTCTCTCTTTATTTGAATAAAATTCTTACATCCATTTCATTGTTTTCAAAATTTGTTTAAAATATATTTTATTTCCAATGATTATTTGAAGAAATTTTTACCCATATTCTTTTATTTAAATAATTTTCTTATATTAATATTCTTATCATTTTACAATCAATTATTTTCTAATTTAAATTATATTTTCCTCATAACTTTTTTAATGATATTTTTATGGAACCATTATCCAGAAATGAAAACATTCATTGGTGTTGCGTATGTTTTTCAGAGGATATACCCCAATTTGATTATCCTTATTCAATAGTTTGATGCTTATTCATTATGATGATGATATGTTTGTGAGACTCTTTAATTGTACAATGGTTATTCTATGATTAATTCATTACATTAGTTAGTAACTGATTATCTTTGTATTGGATATGATATGATTAGCATTTTTTGTCATATAGAACACAAATATATATATTATGTAATTGGTGGATTCAGTATATTCCTCTAATCAATTAGAAAATTAATAATTTTATATGAGTTTATAGGGTAAAGAATATATTATCTTAAGACCAAAAAGGATGGTACATGATATATTATCCAATGAAAATATAATGATCATGGGAGCTTATCCAAATCCTCAAGCAGGTATAAGAATGTTTATCCCAATCCCTATTTGTTAGGAATGTATTGGTGGGTATCCATGATATAGTATTTTATATAAATATATTAAATCCCAAAATCCATTTCTTATGATAATGTCAGAATTTCATGGATCATGTTCCTTGATCAATTTTTTATTAATTTTTTTTGAATGACCCAAATTTAATACAGGGATTCTATTTATGATATTTGATATGTTGGGTGTGGTTTTTAAATTTTATTATAATGTATCAATACCCTTATTCTCATGTTATATTGATATCCATAATGTCCACCATTAATTAGAATATAATATCACCACTTATTATATTTCTCTTCCCATGTGTATGAAGAATGTTATTATGTATAATTTATCTAATAATAGTACTAGTTATGAAAAATAGAGTATGAGATGACAAAACCAACTTATATAATTTTCGTTTACATGTCTATTTTTATAAATTCATGAAAAATAAATGATTACTTATTGGAATTTTTTTTGTTATGTATTGAATATTAACATAATAATATGTGATATCTATGTATGAGACGTCTAGGTCATTAATATTGGTATCAAACCATTGTTTATCTAACTGACTGAAAATAAAAAATTTATTAAGAGAGAGCCATTTTTTGGGGTGAGGGGAACCCATGACATCAACAACATAAAAAAAACCCTCAATATATCCAATGATAAATACTAATAACACCATGTACTACAAGAGGAATTCTTCTCTATGAACAAATAAGTTAAACCCCGCTTCCACTATCCCAAATCTAAATGGATAACTATGATGTGAAAAAGTGCATGAGCCTAGAAATAATGGCTGAATACATAGACTCTACAAAATATTATTCTGAATAGCAAAAAAATAGTGAAAACAATTTCTCCACAACTCATATATAACATCTATTTGTGGATAATTGGTTTCTATATCCCTTAAGAAATGGACTTTGAGGCCGATGTAAAATTGATAGCCTAATAAAATCAGACAAATACCTTGAAAAACACCAACATAAAAAATGAAAATCAGTCCAACAAGCCTCATCAGTAGGATCCTATAGATTCCAATGGCTGTAATTACAACCTCTTTTGGAGAAGACAACATCTTACCAACGATGGTAATAGAGAGGTTTCTTTAGAATCTTCTAGTCATAACCGAACTCCACAATCTCTTCAACATCTGACATGGTGAAAATATCACTACCCTGAGTATATCCAAGAACAGAGTCCCAAATTACTTTCAATCATTACACAATTTGCATCACAATTGTTTGTGAAGACTTATCCTTACACTACCTGAGTCATGACGAAGTCAGTCTCATCGATCCACCAAAATAAAAAACAAACATCCAACCTCCATTGAATACTAAAACCAGTCATTGGAAATAAATCCATAGACCCCGCCGCATTCTCAATTCACCCTCTGAATTGAAATCGTAGAAAATCGGGGAGTAGGACAAACCATGTAGAATGAAGTTGAATCTTCGTCACTCGAGAGCAGAAGACCCGACCACACCATGAGGGAGCATCACCATTGAAAGGAACCGAGAAGATGTGATCTAGAAACACCACTCTTGGATTGGAGAGAAATATATCAAAACTCAGTAGAACCCTCACTAGATTCGACACCAGACTGAATGAGGGAATCATATGGGTCATGAAAATAGGAATCGGTCACACCAGTAATGATTTCCATGCATTACCTTGGTTAAATGTATTGTTTCATAGATTAAATACAAGGTCCCAATATTCTGCTATTTGATGAATTATTTTCTATGATTAATCACATTGAATAATGATTCATGATGGTTATTAAGTCCAATGAGATTATAGAATGTTCATGATGATAGAACAATGAGGATTTTGTGGTTATAGGTATTCTAAAATATTGAAGTATCATATTTGAGCATAGTGATATAAATCTATTATATCATTAATATTTTTCACAACTACTAATTCGTATACCCAAGGATTTGATGTTGAGATAGTAGTGAAATAACATAATGCAATGATGATCTAATTTTAATTCTATATGTATTGTCCAATTGAAATTTATGTGAATTTTATTAGTAGAAGTAAATTTTATGTTCATTTTGATCAATTTTACATTATTATTGGCATGTTATGTATTTCAATACATATATAACACATCAATTTATAAGGATGGGAAATCATGTTTGGAATTACAAACAAACCTATGATATTATATCAGTATTATAATAAATATTAACAACTAATTGAATTCAAATCATTTGAATGAGTTTTTATTCCAAATCAAAATGGGGTTCTATAATATATGGATGGGGTGAAACTCAACATTGATTCTATGCCTATTGAATGGGTGTTTTTTATGTAATTATAAATAATTTACATAGTAATATAATGAATTTTGATGTAGAGTTATCAATATACCACATTAATGGTGAAATACGTATTTCAAAGAATCCTTATAGAATATCCTAGATTAGGTTACAATAATTTAAGATGAAATGAAAAGAGAACATTGATAAGGGATTCATTTCACTATGTGTGCTACCATAGGGTGCATCAGTTCATTTTTTAAGAATATTTACAGAACAATGTGACGTCAAATTGAATTCTAGGAGCTAATAAATATCATAATTAACACCAACTATTATCTACCATGTATTGATGAATTATTTTATCAATTTCATGGAACAAAAAAGTTATCAATGATTGATCATATTTTTGGATATCATCAATTGGTAATGATGAAGGTGGATATACCAATGAAAAAATTTATTACAATGTATTGAAACTATGAACATATATTAAATTCATTTGGTCATATTAATTCTGCAATGTATTAATTGATTTCATGAATATTGTATTAAGATATTACATTGATAATATTTTTAGTCTAAATAGAAAATATTATATTTAATTTTAAGATCATGGATGATCCTGAAGATCAAATTTTAATTATACCAAAGACCATGACGGAGGGGAAACTATATGAAACATTGATAAAGTGTGATATTTTCCACAAAACCATTCATCATTTCGTTTTATAATATTAATATATGTTATATCGGTGGATAAATCAATGAAAAAGTCTATTGATCAATATACTATAACAACCAAACAACAATGATCTGATGTTTTCATCTTTAAGATGAATATTATCAAATTATTATGGAGTCTTTATCATGAAAATATAATTCACTCACCTTGTTAATTCATATGGTTTCCATTTTCCTCTGGATAGAATAATGTGAGGGAAATTTTATGAAATTGAAGAGACAATTAGTAAAAAAACATATGTATACATTACCCTATACTGTAGAAGGTTGTGCAATCTAAAATCCCATATAGAATAATATATTAGGATTTTTTCTATTACATAATGACATGGTTATATCTTATGACTCATGGGATTATATGGTTCATGAGAAAAATTACCCAACATATGATTCAGATTTAGATAAAATAATTTTCAGATTAAAAATAATGTGGAATTAACCTTTTGGATGAATGTCTGAAATATAAATCTAATAAAAATATTTATATATAATCTCACAAAAGTAGTTATATATTCCCCAAATAATATTTTTGGAGTTGATTAAATATCACTACTACTCAATAGATATAAATATTATAAAAGAGAAGAAGGTGGAAATCCATTGAGTTGAAAGGAACATACTAGATTACCATTGATGAGAATCATAAAAGTTCAAATATTTATGAATTTTAGAAGAAAATATTTAGATATATTTTATGAAGGAGGAAATAACTTATTTCACACATTAGTGTTCATCTATTTATCTATGTGATATAAAAAGGGGCATAAAAGGAATATATACCGATAAATTGAAGGAAATTTTTTTCCAGAGTTAATCTTCTTGAAAGATAAAATGATAATATTTAAGAATCAAATATATTTTCTGTATATAGAGAATTTTGAGAAACTTATCTTAGAGTATGCACATATCTCTTCATTATCTATTCATCCTAGAAGTAAAAAGGTTTTATAGATACTTGAATGAGTATTTAATGTGGGGTGGAATGAAGAGATATATTGTAAAATTGGAATATTTGGGTTTTTTATTTCAATAACATAAGGTTTAGTGATAGAAGAATAAGGGTATGTTATAACCATTATCCATAGTAGAATAGAAATAGGAAAAATAATAATTGAATTTTTTTTTACAATATAAAACAACAATAGGGAATAATACTATATAGGTTTTTGTCGATTCATTATAATGTTAGAACACATAATCATATTCAGATAATATTTATCCCTAGAGTAATTTTCTAAGATATTAATTAAAGCATTGAAAAGTATTTATAGAAAAAGTATGTTATTTATAATCAGGATATGAGTTTTACCATGAGTTTCTGGATACTACATTAGCCGGAATTACATACAAAACAATTTTTTAGTACTACATATCATCCTCATGTTGATTTCTAATCTGAGAGAATAATTAAAACCCTATATGATATTATACCTAATTCAAAATATTTTAATGTTGGATGGTATCAATACATTCCTTTGGATGAGTTTTTAAACAAGAGTAGATTTGACACAAGAATGTGGATGACCTCTTGTGAAGCTGTAAATTTGAAATAATTGTAGAAATCAAATTTACTAGTATGAATTTAGAGAAAGAAAGCTATTTGGAATTGAACTAGATGAATAAATTATTTATAATGTTAGATCCATTCATAAAACCATATGGGAAACATAAATTTAAATTATAAGTTGTTATGAAAATCACCAGCTTGATCTATAATTTCTATCTGGTGATACGACGTTTGTAAATGTATATCCATAGAAGATGATTATGAGATTAAAAAAAGAGAAAACTAGGATTTTGGTCTATTTGTCCCTTTATAATTTTTTTATCATATATGTATGGTAGCGTATATATTGGGCCTTCCATCAAACCTCTCTCTAGACCATAAGGTGTTCCATATAACTTTCCCATGGATGTACATACGAGGTCATTCATATTTACTAAACATTAAAGGACATATTATAAGAGAATAATGTTATCCCATTAGATAAATAGCAGAGATTATGCATCATGGAGATAATGTTCTATGAATCAAGATAAGACACCATGTCAATATTTTTATGTGTAAACACCAATTTGAGGAAGCTATGTTGGAACCTGAGGATATGATGATTTAGATGTATCCTCATTTTATTTTATCAAAGTGAAATTATTTTATTAGGAAATTATTTTTAATGATTTTATATTGTTACACCCTATGTTTATTTGAACTATTTTATTTAAAATTAATTAAATTTCATTAAAATATTACTTCATTAAAAACACCATGTTTTAACGAATCATGGTGTACAAAAAATATTTTTATTTAAACGTTTTAATTATAACATAGCTCGTTCATTTTCTGTTATGAAAAAACCTATAATTTAAAAATTATTTATAATTTTTTAGGTAAACAAAATATGTTGTCAAATATGTATAAAATTTTGGTGAATTATTTATATGCATATAAAATATGTTTTCCTCACATATATATATTTTTAATTTTTAAAAAATACTATAAATTTAATGAATTTATTTGAAAATATTTGAATTTATTTGTATAATCACCATATAAAAATTATATTTGGGTGAACTTGAGTGATTTTAATGAAAATGTTATTTTTTTTATGAATATAAATGTAATGATTTTTTTGAAAAAACACCTTGTCATATATGAATTTAAAATATCCGTGTCCATTTATGATGGTCATAAAAATATAATTATTTCAGTTGTATTTTTAGGAATATGATTTTTTTCAAATCAGTCAATTTCATATTTCATTTGGATATTAAATGTTTCTATACTTATGAAAATACTTTCCTTGGAAAATAATTTTTTCATCCTGTCTATGAGTTTATTTTTAAATTAAACCCAACCATGTAAGGGAATTATATTATTTATAATTATTTACATATTAGGAATCCTGATAACTAATATCATATAATATAATTTACAAATTTGTTTCATGTTGAATAATAAATGAACGAAAAATTTATTAATGTGATTAATTATAAAATTGTATTTGTGTGTTAAACACTCCTCTATAGATATTCATTTTCATCGAACAAAATATATAAATTTTTTAGATTATAAATAAAATATTAATTAATTGGGTCCCATTATCTAATAAATATAATTTCATTATTAGTATTAAATGATAAATAACAATGGTATATCGATAAAAAAACAAGTTGCTCTGGTGAAAAAAAATAAAATTGTTAAATTATATAAATTAAATGTTTATGGAATACATTGTTTAAAATAGGAATTTATTTTATTTGGAGGTGTTTTTAAAGTAAATATTCCCATGAATACTTTTTATCAATTTTATATGAATATTGTATGAGAGTTAATTTCTACTAGTTAATAGTTTTATGTATATTCAAAGACGGCAGTACCCTTTAATTTCTACTCTCCCTTAATTTTAAAAGTGTACATACTCCCCCAAATTATTAACCCAAAATAAAAAAAATTAATTGAGAAAAAAATTAATAAATCCTCCCAAAAATACTTCAAAATTTATACAGATACCTTTCATCACAAAACACCCACCATTAGTTCTATAATAGTAGATATAAGAGAGGTTATTCAAGGCTAAGGCAATTATCTTTACTAAAAATATTTCTTTTCAATTCATCACATAACACATAAATTTGTATCAATATATTTCGAATATAAGGGTAATATTATGAAAAAAATATTTATGATATAATGCTTATATCATACAAATATCCATCACTTCTTCAAAAAAATCAGAATGAAAACTCTCGGTTATGCGTACGACAGACCACTATCCCACGAACCGATGTAATTTATTTTCTATCACCACCACACACAAATATATATAATGTTTTATTTAAAATATTTATAAAATATTTCTTTCATGTTTATAATTCATTAATCATTATATCTAATATAAATTCTGAATAATCATTATGTTTGCGTATAATAATATCAGTTGTGTTTACTATGGACTACTGCCGTCCAAATCGATGTGATTTGTTTTTCAAATAAGATTCACCTAGAAGGTAGTAAATATAAATTAAATTATTATATTTGATATATATTACATCCTAATTAATTTTACATGTTTTATATTATTTACCTTCCTTTTATTCTATCCATAAAGAAAATGGAAACATTGTTCATGAGTAAATTTGACATACTCTATCATAGAATAGAGAAATTAATTCTTATATCATTATTTTTTAAAATAATATATTTATCATTTAATTATACCATTTTTACCATTCTGGAGATTTTTGAACCATGATCAGCGGAAAAGGACATAAACTACAAGGCCAAAACGTATAGGACAAATGAAGAAATTATTACTTGAAACATGATTTTATCAAAGAATAGCTAATAAACAAATAATAAAATCTCATTTTGAAATCATATATAGTTTGAAAAATATTATTATAGTTCATTAATTTATGTATATAGTATATATATATATATATTATTCGTAAGGTTTGAACATATATGAATGATGTCAAGACATAAGGTATGGGATTTTTTGTAGGAATTTATCTTTTTTGAGACATTAGTTATGGTATACATCAATTTTAATTTATGAGTTGTATTTACATAACCTTTAACTTGGTATATCATTTATTTATTTATTTTCAGGGTATATAAATGTTCATATAATGAAATTATTTCATGGGAATTATGATTCAATAGTTATAAAAATATGTTACAGAATTTAATTCCAAACTGTCTTCTTTGGGGCATATGTTATGTTATACCCCTATATTATTCTTTAATGTGTATATATAGAAACATTGATATTTTATCTCAGGAATTTATTTATTATAATTATATTTACAGATTCATTTAATTTTATTCATTAATTGGTATTATAATAAAAATGCACCTAATCATGTGGCATTTTTTCTTCTCCCTTTTATTTATGTGGGACACATGATATATTGAATTTGTTTCTTTTGTGAGGTTTATATACTAACCATGAATTTACTTTATGATCAAATCAAGATATTTTTTTGATATAATTATCCATATATTTTTATTTAGTTAATAGTATGTTTGATTTAAATGTTATAAATATCATCAATGCATTATGTTATAATTTCATTATTTATAGGGATTGTATATGATTATTATTAAATTTATGAGAAATTATGATATAACCCTCACGTATCTATTCAATTGTATTATCCTTTTTTTATTTCATTAAAATACATGTTTTACCTTCATTTCTATAGTTATGTGCCCAAGGGTATTAATGAATATTTTTAGTGGTAACAGAATTTATCTCTCTCATTGGTGACAAACAACAATTTTTTTCTATGAACACGTTTTCAAAAAAAAAATTATACGAACATATTACACATATGATTATATATTTAAATTTTTACTCCTATATAATTTTTTACAAAATAGATTAAAATTACTCTTCTTTTTATTTTTTTGAATATGTTCCTTTTTCATTTGTATAGAAAGATTAATGGGAATAATTCTTTCAAAATGTATGAAATGAATGGTATTTTCAATATTCATGACTAATAATTGAAATAAAGATTCTATTATATGTTTCAAATTTATATTTTCAAATAATATTTTTATTTAATATTTAAGTGTTTTTTATATGTTTTTTCAAAATAGAAACAATATGTTCCCTCCAAATGTTTTAATGAAAATTTTATGGAATCTCTACTCAAAAATGAAAAAACAATTGTTGTTTATTATGTTTTACAGGGCATATGATCAAAAATTTCTTCCTTATTCATTATATAATTTTTTTATGATTTATATGAATATATTTCTATGAAGCACATTCCTTTTCCATTTTTATGGTATGTTGCATTGATGAGAATATTATAAAAACCACTTCCTCTTTATGTGTAATGAAATGATGAACATTTCTTGATCTCAAGGCATAGAAATTTTAGGATTATCTGATGGGATGGGCTTATATCTCACCCAATTTTTTTAAATGATTAATGTTATATGATATTATACGGTTCAAGATATGTTATCCCATGCATGAAAAATGGGGTAATATATAAGTTATACTATTATGAATAATATGGTACACATGAGGTTATACTTATCCTGAAGTAGGTATAAGATTTTATATCCAAAGACAAATATGTTATGAATTTCATGGTGGGTATAAAAGACATTATGATTACTATTTTTATATTTATAACTCAAATCCATGACTTATGTCAATTTTATAGTCCCATGGATCATTTTCTTGGAATCCATAATGATTTATGTTTTATGAACTTCCATGATTTATGTTATGACTCATGTTTATGATATATGATATGCACGACATGGTTTACAAATATTATTCTCATGTTCTCATACACATATTAACATGATATGTTTCTATCTCCATTATTTACCATTACAATGAATCTAACCTCAACCTTTATTATGTTTCTTTTCTCGAGGGTATTAACAATGATATTATATAATATATTTCTAATAAGTGTTCTTATTATGATTAACTCAATAAGAGAAAATATTGCTCACTTTTGTACCAATTGTTTATGTGTATTAATTTCCAATGACATTATGCCTAAATAAATATCACATGGATCATTAAGTAATATAATTAAAATTCATCTAATGAGTTCTGATATCTATGTATGATAAGTGTGGAAATATACAAGAAGTCTCCACATTACAAGGATTCATTTATATAAAGGTCATGTAATGATATTTAGAAATAAAAAATACCTTAAGTTCATATATTCAGTAAAAAAAATTTATTTTAATCCATACTTAAAAATATAATTGGAACATTTTATTAATTCATATTTTTTGAAGAAATATTCATGGATAAAAGTTAAAACTGATTAATACTAGGGTGACACGAAATAAAACTTAATTGTAGACCCTAATAATGATAAAATATGTTTTCCCTTTGTGGAATTAATGAATTTAGGATGATGGATGAATTTGTATAATTTTAAAAGACACCAGGACACTACCACATCCTCCACAAAGACCTATACCAAATGCAATTTTTTCCTAGATACAAAATCACCAAATAACCATCCCTATTGATTTTTTTAAAAAAATAATACATTTTATCTCACCATGGCCTCCACCATTGGTGTAGTGATCACAAGTAAACCAAGAACCAAATATTACATCCTTAATAACAGTTTCCAGGTACATACATTAGATATATATTTCACCGACTCCCATTTTACATTTTAAAATAACATGGAAAATCATTACCCACATGATTACAATAGTCTTGACAAATTTGAATGAAATTGTCTCCAAACACTATAAAAGTTACTCAAATCCATCTATTCATCACCAAATCATATTTCAACCATGATAATCATTATAAGAGGATTAAAAATTCCATTATATAAATTAAATAATTCTATGATTCTTTAATCACTATATGTCAAAATTATTTAAATTTTATAAATACCCTTGACAACTTATTTTGATTCAAAGATATATTGTTTGTGTAAACTATGAAAAATATATTATTTCAGCATGGTTAAATGTTAGAGTTAAATTTTAAAATTATTTTGGTAATATTATGTTATATATTATTGATAACATAGGAATTTATTATTGATATAATGAAAATTTTAACAATGGTAATTTTGGTGAAATTTAACTCACTTTTTGTATCTTGGTATATGTAGACTAATGAGTAACATTATAAGAATGGACGTGAAGATAATAATTTTTTATGGGACATAGGTTATAAATATATATTATTATCCAAGATATTTATATGGATTTTGTAAAGTTAAATTTCATATAATTAATGATTATGGTATATATGTACTTGAATATATGATTATATGAATGATTAATGTTGTTTGAGGAAAGATATAAAATAGTATATAACCAAAGAGAGATTTTATGATGTCATATTAGAGGTTATATCATAACTGATAGGTATGTTAATATTTTCATAGCCTACTATAATATGGTATAAAAAATTAATAATTCTATAATTCAATATATTTATGTGTAGACTACAACGACCTGAGATTTTGGATCCTTTAAATTAATATCATATTTAACATTCTCCATCACACACTATAGATAAGTAACACGACACACAACTTAAATGAACACCAGCATATTAAATTTTTTCTTATAATACAAACATTAGCAGATAAAAAGGTCATAATAAATTAAAATAATTATATTTTATTAATTTATTTGATTAAAATTTTTAAAGAGATTTGATTCAGAGATCCCTTTTAAAAAGGTAGTGCTGTTTTTTTATCTTAATAAATTAAATTTATCCATGATAATTTTTTAAAAATATATTATTTAAATTTATAAACAAAAATATCTATATTTAATTTTATATAATTTTATATGAAATAGGATTAAATAGAATTGATGTTTTGAAATGTTTTAAAAAATTACATATTTTCTAATTTATTTTAATTTTATTTAAAATAAAAATTTACATTTTTTATAATTTTCATTGAAAAAAATAACACTATTTATTGAATAAATATTTAAATATTATGATAAGTTTATTTTTTGTATTTTTTTAAAAAATAGATGAATACTATAAAATATAGAATTTTCTTAAACTGTCACATTTATGACATAAAAATATTTAAAATACTATTATAGGAAATATAATAATTTTATTAGTAATATTTGAAAATTAATTTTTTTTTATTTTCAAAAAATATATTTACTATTTTAAAACAAAAATAATATTTTCCCGAATAAATTTGTTTTAATATATCATATATTATTATTTAATAAATAATTGTTATCCCTTTTATAAATTTAATTGAAATAAATGAAACTAAAATTTGGAATCAACTTTTCCAAATTATATAAAATTAAAATTTTATTTTAAAGAATATGTTGTAATTTATTTAGGTATAAACTTATTAATATTATAAAATAAATAAGGGAATCCCCAATATATAAAATTTCATGAATTAAAACTTGTTTCATAAATGTTTGGGATTCTTGGTAGAGGGAAAAAATAGATTTTATCACTTATACTAAAATATATTTAAATTTTTTCGATCCAAATGTATTTAGATTGACTAGTCATTAATAAAAATATTTGGGTAATCACAAAAATTCTATTCCTTTTTAGTAATAAAATTTGCCCTCCTCTTCTAAGTTATCCACAATCAACAATCCCATTATTTCTACCTAATAACGTCACAAACCCATCCTAAACACACCTATCCAAATTAAATATTATATATATTATTCTCAATATACCTTCCCTAAATGATTTAACCTACTTTTCAAATGATATAATCCATGATGTGTGGTAAAAATTTCTATCCTCTCTTTTTTTGTTTCAATTTACTTATGTGCACTTATTCTTTTTTGTATTCCATAACATACTAATATAATGATTACATTAGTATATATATTATATTTATATGTAATTTTACATAATATTAATAAATTATAATATACTTCCATTTTCAATTAATAAAACTGAAAACATTAAACTTGCGTCTGTGTGGACTAATACCACTACAGTGTAACATGTTCTTTTTTCATCACTAACTAAAATTGAAAATATAAATGTTGATTTACTATATATATTGTTTTCTTGTATTATTTAATATTTTTATTTTATAAACAATATTAATGTAGTTTCTCATTATATAAATTTGATACAATCATTTATGCATATGTTCGGACTACAACCCCATGGATAAATTTATTATGTTTTTTATGACCAACATTAATTATTGTTTCTAAAAATTATTTTAAAGGTTATATATTATTTTTATTATATAAATATGGGTTTTTTATAGATTTTATAACATATTAATTATATAATTTATAAACGATCATTATAAAAAAAATTTCCAAAACACATGAACTATGAAAGAAATATAATTTGTTAATTATAATATTTGTTTCATATTCATCACATATTTTTATAATTATTTTTAATTTTTATATATGAAACTAATACTCAATAAATTATATCATTATTATACTTTAATATAGATTTTTTAACTAAATCACCTCAAAATCATCCATTAATGATGGCATGTTTGAGATTGGGTTGTTTTCACCACTTACCTGAAATATGTTATAATTGTATATCATTAATGACTATAAAAACATAAAAAATTTATATACTGATATAAATAAATAAAAAATTATTTATTACTTATTTTTTAATAGGTAAAATATTTTTAAACTACATAATTAATAAAACATCACTAATTTTTTATGAAAATGATTAATATATACTTATTATCGACTTTATCACCAAGGAAAAAGAGTGAATCAAAAATGAAGGAAATTGAAACATCATAAATAAGTTTAATTCATAAAATATATCAAATATTATGATATTATATTTATTATGTTAGAATATTTATTGAATAATAACATTTCTCCCACTAAACATGAAGAATTGATTAATCCATATACCTACAATGTGAAAAAATTAAAAACATTAATTGATATACTTGTTGATAATGAATAAATATGAAAATTTTCAACAGTGTAAGGTTTGAATATGTTTCATAAATTATTTCATAATATATTTATGTTTTTATACATGACGTTTGAGTTTATTCTAGATATAAAATTTTAATATATGGGTTTTTTGTAATATTTTAAAGAATTTAGGAATGTTTATATTTCACATCATGCTTTCTATTGTAGATTATAAATATAATACCATTATTATTTTGTATCATTAGTCCCATTTATATTATGATGTTAAAATTTATATTCCTTGTTCATTATTATTTACGTATTTCAAAAAAAATTAAAATATATAAAGGTTTCACTATCATATTTTCAAATCCATGATCCATCATTAATATAGATAAATCATTTATTTCATATATTTTATCCACTTCCATATTTCATCCAATTATAATTGTTATATTTAATATAATTATAGTTGAATATCTATTAAATTTAAATACTCTCAATTACAATTTATCAATATTACAATTACCATAATTTTTTTTATCACAACTCGCATCGTTGAGTTTAAATTACTCATATTATAGCACCCCCTGTTTCAAATTATTGACCATTTAATTAGGAGTTTTAATGTTTATAACTATTTTGGTGAATTTATGGAGGGATTGGAAGTCTCTTGGATGGGTTTTTGTGATTTTTTAAACGTTCATAGCTTCAGAAATACTAGTGGAAACTCTACAACTCTAACATGATAATGTGAAAGATGAACACGTGCTTCTAGGTATGCTCACTGTTAAGAGAACTATTTGGATATACTTTGTGACCAACTAGGTGATTCTTTTAAATGTGGGGAAAATATATTTTTCATTATTTCTTCATGGTTTTTATATCAGAGAATGAAAATAGTGCAAGGTGCATCTTATGGCAGAGTCTGGAGCGCGGTTTTCACATAGTTTTCCTCATTATGTGAATAACTAAGCATGGTATAATAAATAGATCAAAAAAAAGTTTATATTTGTAGTTATGATATATAAACACCTTTTATTTCCCCATTTTATCATTAATAATATATTTCTACCACCCAAAGTCATTTGAGGCTTTTCCCATCAATATAAAAGCAATTCATAGTTTTTTCATGGGGTGTTGAATCCTGAGTCCCTTTTAATGTCTACTTTTGTTGAATATTTTAATTGTTTTTATTATATACACATACATACATAAATATATTTGGAATATATATTATTCTAATGATATATTTATTTTGTTTTATTCTGATCACGGTCATATTTTCCTTGTTGATGTCAGCGGGGGTGATATAAGGTAGGTATTTGAAAATTCAACCTTGTTTTGTTTTTGTTTTCCTGTTGTTCGTAGTATTATCTATAACTATTGAGTAAATAAACATCACCCTTAATAAAAATTTATCAGACACTAAGTACTAGATTCATATTAGTTATATTTATTGAATTTTATAGTGAAATTAATTTAAAATTCCTTCTAAAAAGATTTTATTATGATTAGTTATGGATTTATTTGATTTGTGGAAATTTTTTGTGCAAAGTGATTGGTTTTCTTGATTTTAATATGATTATTTTAAAATATTTATTTGAAGGATTTGTGAAAATTATTTGTTTTAATTGTTTTAAATAAATAAATTTTTCTATTTAAATGTCTTGAAATGGTGTATTTGAAATTGTTTTGGAACACGTGGGTTTTTTTGTGTTCACGATTTCGATGTGACCCTGAATAATTTGTGTGAACCATTAGGGTAAAATGTGTTGTGATCATGATAATTGGAGTGTGTCATTGGGTCACAAGGCGATTGGACACTTAGTTATGACTTAGTGGATGGGTGATAAACTACTCATGAGTATGAAATTGTCACTAGATCATGCATGTGTGGGTGTGTGTGAGTGAATCATGGAATGGGTACACAAAACAATAATGTAAAATGGTTTAATGTATTGTTTGGTTGATTTAACATGGAAAAATTTAATTGTGGGAAATTATTTTTGTGTCAAACATCTTATATTTTATATAAATCATTTTCAATTGTTTATATAAATTTATTCATATAAATGTTATAATAATTTTTTTCTTAGTGGTGTGAGAGTGGATTGAATTAAGGGAAAACCTATATACTTTCATTACTCAATCCTATTTAGGAAAAATATTTATTTTGAAGATATCATTTATCAGGAATCATGCAATGGAAAAGTATTACACTTTTTTAGTAGTTCTTAATGATACAGGGGATGTATATTGGTGCTTGAGAATGGAAAATATTCAGGGATATGTAGCTATGTCATTGGAGTCATTGGGTTCTATCGGTTTTGTCTTCCTCTTTGAACTTTGATGATGGTATTTGTTTATTGTGGTACTATGGTTATACTTGATTTGGAGTTCTATTTTTATAATTTTTGTTATACATTATAATCATCAATCAATTTGAGTTTATTTTTTAATGGGGTGTTTTTTTGGTTTATTTTTTCAAATGGAAAATCCTCCCCCAAATATTTTGAATCCCAAGTCATTTATAACCACCCATTGAAACCATAGGGATGTCTCTTAAGGAAATGTTGATATTCCTCCTTTAATTAAGCCAATTAATAAGATAAGGAAGTTACAAGGGGTATACCATTGTTCGTTCAATGAATTATAGGTGGTATTAGTGATTGTGAGTCTTTTACATGGTCATTCTTTTATGGGTCATAAATTTGAAATTCATTTTTATCACTTTGTTATGTCAGATTTGTACAAAGGATTAGGATTATAGGTACTTTAATTTTTGAGAATAAAAATACATATCTATCATTTATATGTTAAAATTAGGTTTCCAATGAGTTAGGTAAATAAATTTTTGGGAGACAACTACATGAATTAGAATCTCATTTTTATTAGAATATATAATAAAAACCCAATGACAAGCTTTTAATAAATGAAATTCAACTAGTATTTCATATATACAAAAATAGTGGAACAATTTTTTGATTTTTATAAATTTTTAACATTGTTGTAAAATGTGATATTGTTAAATGTAATTAAATGGTTAAATTGAAAATGATATTATATTCAAAATAATGGTGAAATTTTTAAATTTGTTAAATGTGGAAAATGTTTTTTTGGAAATAATTGTTTTAATATAAGATGATGTATAAATAGAAATTTTTTTCCTTATATTAATATATTTTGAGACATATGGACTTAAATTTTTATATAATATGTAACCTTGTAGGAATCATAGAAACCAACCTGAATAAGCGACTAAGAATGTGGTTTCACTAAAGCCACAGACGAACCCACAACTGGTGCAATACTTTTCCAATGATTTTCCATATATAGATAGTGGGAACCCGAGGGATATAACAAGCCATGTGGATCATTGTATTTGGTTCTAGAAACAAAATACACCCATATTTCAAAGTGATTTGGAACCATAGATGGTATATGTGTGGCTGAAAAGGATGAATCAAATCATTGATATCCATGGAACACTATTAGAGGTGTACGTCATGTTGGAAACATATCTTCTGGAGAATATTTATTTCTAGTGGTAGGATATATGGGCTCATGATAAATTAATCCATTTCATGGAATGGAAGGATTTTGATGAATTTTTCAATAATCAATTCTATTCTCAAACGTTTAGGATTGCAAGAGCAATGAACTTCTGAAGCTGAAATAATAGCACCTCACAGTGAAAGAGTGTTCTTCTAAATTTGATAATATAGTCTCCTTTTCACCTACAGATGTTTCTAGTTCATACATTAATGTATATATTTTTGAATTAGGAATGTCTTATAAGATTCCCTTTAATATTTCATTTCATTTTTTAATACATTATATAAATATGGTTAATAGAGAGGTGGTGGACGAAATGGACATCTCAATAGAAATTGGATGATGGAGAATGATGATACCTATGGGAAATGGTTTGAAATATAATTTTGGGAGAAAATAAATGAGGGAAATTTATTTCCACGGTAGTGGAATGTTTTATAATCAGACAGCAGGAACATTCTATAATCCTCTATTACCCAAGAGGAAATATGGATATTTCCAATGTCATACGTTCAACCACATTAAGTGAGAGTGTACGAAACCAAATGTGCAAAACAAAAATTTTAGTCATACTGATCATATTCAATGTTATTTTTTATTTTGATTTGAGGTCAATTATTCAATGAACATCTCTTTTATTGGAGATTTTTTTTATTTAGTGGGAAGAGGGAAATAGAACAATACTCATCAAGACAATAGGGACATTCATAGAGATTCAATGAAATATGATGAATCCTCACAAAGGGAATACTCAATAGGCTAACAAAGAAAAAAGTTCCATAGGAAAACAATATTATAGATCTAAGAAATTTATCATGTATGATTAGTCTATACCATGGATAGTGAGAGGATGGATTCATCTTAATAATATACTTTTACATGCTTTTTTTGATACATGATAATCTCATTCATTTGTTTTTTTATTATTATGTCATTACATATCCCCTAGGCCCCATGCGATGAATTCCCAAAGCTCGGCTCCCATATTCCAAGGGCTGGTGACAAGCTCCATATATGAATACGCCAAAAAATTTTGAGGCATCTTCCAATGTACTTGTATACATGAACATAACTCAGAGCCATTGATTTTGGATGGTGAAAACACTAAGTCATCATCCCAAGGTATGATAGTAGAAAACTGAATCGAAAAAGGGCCGAAATATAAACTCAAATGAAATTGGAAAGTACAAGTACAAGTCTCTAGAAATCTCTGACGAAAACCCCTCCTAAAGTGTAGGTACAAAAACAATTATGTGAAGTCGCAGAATCATGTCTCTTCATTCATTTTACTCCAAGAAAAATATTTCCCTATTCCACCATGGACTCTATCAAAGCATAGATCATATTCACAAGACACAACACATGAGGAAAAATCCCATGTAGGGGTGCGTAAAACAATACTCATTAGGGACCCCATATCACAATGATTTACAACAAAGTGATTTAAATGGAAGACTATCCAAGAGGTACATTATGCGTAGCCATTAAAATTTACAATCAATATAGTTACTAAAGACATGTCACAATTTTATAACCAAAATTATAGAAATCAAGACGTTCAGTGAAAATGCTAAAAATCCTTTACTATTGAGGGACTCACCCCTGATGAGTCAGTATAGAACGTCGGGCCATAAAGGTCCACTAGTCACAAAGATCTACAAGGCCAATGAGGTCCTCTCCTCTACTAGGACATTAAGGTATCATATTCACTATGGTTTGTTGAACCACTAAGGTCTACTCCTCTGCTGGGCCGCATTGTTTTGCTCGTCTACTGAGTCACTGAGGTCTTCTCGTCTATTGGGCCACTAAGGTTTGCTTGTGTGTTAAGCCATTAAGGTCTGCTTGTCTGCTAGGCCACTGAGGACCCCTCCTCTTTTGTGAAACTACGGTTTACTCATCACTAAGGACTACTAGTCCACATAGGTCTCTTGTATGCTGGTCCACTGATATCCTCGCATCACATCCTTCTCTATATAGTCATTCATACGCTTCCACCTCATGGCACACTTGATTTTAGTATAATATACTCCTCAACCCTTCAGTCATATCCCAACTTCCCCAAAATCTCACTAGGAGTCTATAAAAAGGATAGTCTCATAATGAGGGTCCCTCTTCCATAAAGGACTCATCAATCAGACATAGGGTTTGGATGTTATGCAATTTTTTACATATAAGGGGTGGGTTGGGTATAGGCCATGTCTGACCCATTTTGGATGACCTGCCCCAATCCAGCTCTGTTTGGCCAACCTGACATGACCTTGTCGGGTTTGGGCTGATGTAGTCCAGCCTGGCCCATTGACCATGCTAGACTTGACCCATTGGGATGTGGGCCCAGCCCACAGGGACACCTAGCTATGTGGCCCTCCTCTAGCATGGTGCATACTAGCGGGGTGATTCCTATACTGCTTTACTGCCCAGCATGCCAGCACTAGCGGGCTAGTTCGGTCTAGCTTGGACATGGAAGGTTCCATGTTCACTCTTCGTCACGTGGTTGGACACCTCCCTGCATGATTTTTTCTGACCACATGTCATCACACCATAGTGGACCGAAACTACCTCGATCTTTTATTCCCACTGCCCACCCTGGTCGTCTCTTCTTTGGGCCTCCTCTACTACCACGGTCAACTCTGCCGCATGCCCCCTCTCCTACCACGGTGCACCACCTCCATGTGTTATCATCAACGAATGCCTACCGAAGGACTTAGTACACCTCCTAAAGCATCTACCATATGTTTCACCACCTCTGGACTTTGAGCTGGTGGACCCTTGTCGCTACCACAGACCTCTTGGTTATAGCCTTCTGTCACCCCAACAGCCTAGCTGGCTATGGCTCTCCCTTTTCCACAGCTGATTCCTATGCCAGATATCATTCAACTGATGATGATGTGTCCCTCAGCCTCCTACCCTGGGTTGATTTGCCTCTACCATCTTACTTGGAATGTTGTTGTTGTCACGTCATAGAGAATAAAAGAACATGAAAGAGTAAAAAAACTCCTAAAGAACACACAAAAGCTATACCATGACCTCTGTTCAGGTCGGTGTGATTCAACCATGATAGGATTTTAATGAAGGATAATTAAAAAGTGAATCCAATTTCCAATAAATCACGTCATGCAAAAAATCATTCTCAAAAAGACAATTGATTTTCATGTCAATTGTTTAGTGAATAACCATCATTTTTTAGATATAGTGGAAGAATGGTAGAAAGGTAAACACATTTAAATAAACCCATACCAGGGTTTTGATGGATCACTAATGAAGGGTGAATCCCACATTCATCATTTTCCAATAAACGATTTCTGATCCAAATCCGTTCATTTATCCATTTTTATTCATCATTCATAACAGCTCTTCGTTCACTAATGAATTTAATCCAAATCATTATTATAACTACATGATTCGATCCTAATCATGCATCTCTTTTAATCCACTTAAAAGATGAATTTAATTTCAATGTTCCTGTTACGCTGATTCACCAAATTATTAAACTGTTACATTTATGAAATGAAAAAGAATTTATGTTACAGTTCAGTCACAACAACGTTACACAGTTTCATTTTTGAATTGAATTATGTAGCTCAAAATATTTTTGATGTGAATCATTTTTTTGAATAATAAAAACACTCTTATATTATTTAATTATTCTTTAAAACTCCCAAAAATAACTTTTACACTTGCTGTATACTAGTCAATGATAGGCCTCACGCATTGAAAGAACACACTTAGGAGCCCAACTGTAATCTATGATTTTTAGTCCGAGTTACGATTTATGAGTTATAAAGACATTAAAAATAAAATAATCATCATTTAATTATTATATTTACGGTCACATACAAAAAAAATCCATTCCATAGTTGAACCACACTAGAAAATTTTAGGATCAGTCTAAGGAAAGCACTCCCTTAAGAGCATTATGATGGTTTTGAATTTTCAATTTGAGTCACTATTCATGAGTTATAATGATTTGAAAACTAAAATTATATTATGAAATTAATTAATTTACGGTTATCACATTTTTGGTGTTTCTCAGTAGAGGCCCACGCTGACTAAACATATATTTCTCCTAGGGTAAAACCTTCATCTGGAACACAACAATGACCTCATATTTGTTATCCGAACACTATTTTAAGAGATCATTTACATTTTGAGTAAAATATTCTCATTTTTTCAATTTAAAAACATAATGTTTTTCGATGGATCATTCTGGGCACACTGGGTCTTGAAATCTCACACCATCTCAGTTCATGGACTCAAAATATTTGCAAAATATTTTCTAAAAATAAAATTGGTAAAATATGAGTCATTACATCTTACCCAAGTTTTGTATTTACTTCCCTGAATTAGAAACCATAGGATTGCCAAATATATTAGTGTGCGATAATGAAACGAAGTCTACCGCTCCCATGTGCTCTCTTAGAAACTCATATTCTACCACTGAACATGTACTAGTGGAATCGATCACCCAAGGATGGTCCTATTCAATTGATTATAAATCTCCATTGGAAACTCCCCAACAATATCCTAAATGTAAATGTCGAGATCCTCCCTATCAAGGATGTATGATGGGACATGTACATATCAATTTTACGTAGAAGTATCCCAAGATTTGTTCAATACCTCATTCTCAAAAATCTATGAAGTCACTGACATGGTGAGTTTGAAAATAATTTCCCAGATGGTATTGTGTCCCCTATAAGTATTTTATAAACCTATGAAGAATTACATTGATATTTATTCACACGCCCTTCATAGAAAACCAAGGAAAAAAAGGGAAACCCTTCTAAGCATAGGGGTTCGACACGGTGTGTTGAAAAAC
Organism: Viscum album; assembly: GCA_963277665.1. Classification (NCBI taxonomy): domain Eukaryota; kingdom Viridiplantae; phylum Streptophyta; class Magnoliopsida; order Santalales; family Viscaceae; genus Viscum; species Viscum album. Next base: position 547,006,987 of record OY728166.1, on the reverse strand, counting down.
CACAAAATTTATTGAACAAGATATTGTATTTAGTATTAATAGGTAATCTCATATTCAATCTTTTCCATCATCCTAGGTTTCAGCCTTGTAACCCACATGAAAATCTCGATGAATCTCATCAATCTAGGAATCCAATGCTTCTTCTGTGCATCCACATAAAAGAACAATGTGTTCCCCACTATTCAAATATCTAGGATGGGTATTCCCTAGAGAAAAACTATGAACATAAATACCCATAGTTGGTATCATCGAGTTGTGTCTCCCAACCCCACTTTAAGAGTGTAGGAATAAAAAACATCGATTGGGGTTAGGTTATATCATCACTACCCATGAAGGATAACTGTAATGAGTCAAACTACTATATTTCCTCATTTAGAAACTATGAACTGGATCTCCTGCCGAGAGCATCTACTACCACTTTTCTCATAAATAGTGTATAGTCTAATTTCAATTCATTATCATAGAAGAACTCAACCCATCATCTCTATCTCATGTTCAAATCCTTCTGAGGGGACATATAATTGAAACTATTATGGTCTGAGTAGACAATAAATCACTCACCCATCAGGTAGTGTCACTATATCCTCAATGCATAGACTATCATTGCCAACAAATGACTGTGGGTCACATTGTTCTACTAATGTGGTCTCAATTGACATTAACCATAAGAAATCACAACATTCCTTTGAATCCAAACAAAACCATTTCTGATCACAATTGCATTGCCAAAAACTATGTACTCGACTCTCTCCTCAAGTAAACTCATGATAAAGGTGATTTTAAAACACAATAATAACTAATAAAAAGCCCACAGACACCATTTTATCCTTGAAAAATTCTTACCCTTTCAAATGATGTATGTGTTCATAAACCCTTTGGTAATGGATACACATTCTAAATTTTCACATTGTTTAAGGTTCGATAATCCACACATAACCTTGAACATCGAGTCTTACGAATCCCTTCCTCTGTAAGTCCTCCACCTGTACCCTTAGATCACAAATCTCTACAGAAGTCATCAAATATACTAATACTGGCATCTTTATCATCTCTATGTGTAGAACAATGTAGAGGCCAATCTCTATATATGTAGGTAAATAGATTATATATTCAGGGAAGATGTCTTTATATTCCACAACTACTTCTGTGAGCTGAAAACTCAAAACATTCACTACCATGACGGTATGGTTGCCCGACTGAAGAGTGATCAGATTCATCCTCCTATGCATGAGGTTATCCCATAATACCTGAGTTTCCTTTTCTACCAACCAAGGAAAACCCAATTCCAATGTTGTGGATGTACCGAAAAATTTATCCTTAAATAGTCAATTTGATCAGGAACAGTTTATTACCATTATATATGCAATCTAACGTCGTAAGGCCACGACAGTAACAGAAACATGTTCCAACTGAAACTCTCATCTCAAGGGAAAGATCGGACCATCATCATATGTGTGGTTATCAAGTCTCCTCCCATAGGTTTTTACATACAAAATGGTCATTTGAATTTTTAATAGTAAACTCTAGGTCATGAACAATATTCCGGACAAGAAGTGACAATTAAAACCTATGTTATTAAAATAGAAGCTAAGAGTAAAAAAATCCTACATAGAATCATTCCTAGTTCCCTTGGGTAATATTCATTGACATGATAAATCCACACCCTTCCACTTTCCGCCAGCTCTCTACATCTGTTGTGGACCTCATTGTGGTGTGTTTGAATAATATGAAAATGAATTCCACCTCCGGCTGCTCTCCAAGATCCTCTTCCATGTCTTCTGCAATGAAGATTAATCTATTACTATTACTATCTCTACCCTGATGGCCCATCCACTATTACATAGTAAGCACAATAGGATGGAATGTCAATAGATAGATATACACTTCGAACATTTGTAATGAATTACCATTTTCAAGGCTGACAAGATTCACCCTATCATCCTTGAGTTGTAGATCCCGTGTCATAGGGCATCTTCTCATAACATCTCACACATCCAATGTCTCTGATACTAACACCGGCTTACTTCTTTCCCAGTACTGATATCCACTGGTTGTATCATTTTAGCCAAAATACATTCAACCACAAAGGTCCTCTATAGAACACTAGAATAAGTATGAATTCTTATAGGAATATAGCTTTCTCAGATGTCCATAAACACACATCGATTGGAGGTCCATGCCATGATGTGAGAGTTTTATCATATTCATTGTGTACATGGAAAGGTTATTATGCATTGATAAATACTCGACTACCAACATGTTATCATATTCAAAGCTATAGATGATCATGGGAATGCATGTCCCATAAAATATTGGATAAATCCACTTCTCTGAGAAAGGATATTAACCTCTTTCCATTGAAGAGTCAGCTCGTCGTAAGATCGGGTAATCTAAACATCGGCATCCCCCTACTGAGCTGTGTAGATGGATCACTTCTTGGACCACCATCTAATTTAATGAGGACCTGACAAGGTGGAAAACTTTTTCACCGCCCCTAGATAGTACATAGACAAATATGAGTCAGGCTTTCCTCAAAACCTAAGGGGAATCAATCACTAAAACCCATGAAGTGTTCTCAGACAATGTATCTTGTCTTTTGATACTAAAAGTATAATGTGATACTCTACAGGTGGTGGTGTGGTGTGTACACTAACCAGTGGTGTTGTCTATAGTATAAAACCATATACCCATATCATCACCCCATAGATCATCCCCGTGATCACATGGTGGAATCCTGGTTGGATGTCTATGTGGAATCATCATGAAACAAAACAACATGTACCACGATCAATAGAGTATACCTAGTGAGATGACTCAATAAGGACATGAAAAACTCATCCCATTCTGATATTATGCACGTACCATCATTTTTTCACGCAACTAGTGTTTTAATTTACTAATTAAAAAATGTACAATTTAGGGTCATGGAGCACGGATACATTAGTTGGCACACCAATATTTTATTCCCTGGTTGGAGAACATAACTAGAAGAACTTAAAACGGTTTCCCCATACAAAATCATAGACTCATCATTCTTAAGGTAGAACCTACCCCCCTCTGATACCACTCTTTCACAACATGTCCCCTGGGGCCAGTGCTAGGACTACCACATGCTCGCATCCAATAGGACAGGGGTTCGCGGCTAGCACCATGTAGGAATATCCCAAATAAATTGGTGGAATTTTCTTAATTACATGCTCACACACACAACTCCATGTCATAGATGTTGGAATGTGGAAACAAAATAAGTTAAAACAATGCATGATATTAGAATGGTGAAGGTAAATGGGGAGGAATACAAGGCCAACTGATATAGGAATGTAAATGTACCAGTATCTCGAACACCATAGTAGAAAACCCTACCTGATGGGTAGGTTTAGAAACTTCTATTTAAAGTCATAGAAGAATGTCTCATCTATTGAGTCACTCCAACCAACACCTGGCTCGATCCACCATGGACTCTGCCAAAGCCTTGATGGTCTACACAAGACACACCACATGTGGTTGAAGCTCGTGCAGTGCTGAGTAAAACAGTACATAATAGGGACCCCAAACCACAAATCTATACTACATAGCAATATACAATGAATACTACCTAATTAGTACATGATGTGTAGACTCTAATATATACAATCAAGAGATTCACAAGATTCAGCTCACATAGGTATTACTTAATGTATATAATTCAAGACTCTATGTCGTAATGTTGTACATCTTGTACTACTAAGGGACTCATCCCCAATTAGTCATTATGTCTTGTTGGGGCACCAAGTTCCACTCATAACTGAGGTATTATGGGCCAATGAGGTTTTCTCCTCTGTTGGGCCACTCACGTTTGCTCGTCACTAAGGTCTGATGGGCCACTAAGGTCTTCTCCTCTACTAGGTCACTACAGTCTACTCATCTTTTGGGCCACTGAGGTCTTCTCTTCTACTGGGACACTATGGTCCACTCATCTACTAGCCCATTAAGGTATGATTTTCACTAAGATCTACTGGGTCATTGATGTTCACTCTTCTACCTGTCCAATGAGGTCTTCTAATCACTTCTTCTCACCAGAACCAGCCATAGGATTCCGTCTTGTAGCACACTTGATTCTTGTAGAATCAACTTATCAAGTCATCGTTCATATACAAACATCCATGAAATATCACATGGATATTTTCAAAAAGGGTTTCTCATCACGATGGTACCAATTATGTAAACTTCTCATCAATCAGACACACTCTTTGGAAGTAATTCATGTTTTAGTAAAAGGGGTTGTTTTGGTATGCGCCCTGTCCAACCTCTTGACCCAATCAGGTTTGGGACGACCTGATTCATCCTAGCCCAAGGGTTATAACTATTGGGCATGATGGAAATGGACTATTGGGTTGTGGGTCTAGCCCTCCCAGATGCCCGATGACCCTGTCCCCCTACAACCCAGCCCACGATAGCGGGCTAGTTTTTGTCTAGTCGGGCGACCCGGTGGCCTGGTTAACACTATGGAGAGGCCTGTAATTACGAGATGGTTCGGTCCAGCCCAAATATGGAAGGAAATGATTCTTCTATACATCACGTGGTCAGCTAGGGTGGCCGACTCCCAGTATGTGGTTCGTTGACCTGTTTCATCAAACCAACACAGCCCACCCTAGGCACAAACACTAGCCATATCCCGTGGCCCTGGCATGCGACTCCTCTGCTTTCATGGTGCACTATCGCATACCTCCTAGCTGCAACCTTCCATCACCATTGTTGCCCTATGACCCGTAACTCTCTCTCCACCACCACCGACTCCAATGTTCGATGTCATTCACCTGGTGTCACTATCTCCCTCGGCCTCCTTCCCCCAGGGTGATTTTCTGCTGCGATCCTTCTTGGACTGTAGTTATCATCACATCACAAAGAAAAAAAGAAAAAGGTAGAGAATAAGGACTCATAATGAACACATGAAATACATACCATGACCTTTTTTTGTTTTGGAATCTTACATCCTTATTAAGATTTTAATAAATAATAATTAATACATTAATCCCACTTTCCAAAACTCCCCACTTGCAAAAAATCATTCTTATAAGGACGACCGATCAGCTGGTCAATTTTTAACTTAATTGACACACATTGTATGTTGAGAAAAGAAAAATGGGGGAAATTCTAAAAACATATAAATAAACCCCGACATAGGATTGGATCAATCATAGATGAGGGGTGTATCATGCTTTCATCATTCACCAATCTACAAACGTCTAATCCAAATTTTTTCATCGATCCATCATCATTCTTCATTCGTCACTACACGTTGTTCTCTAAAAAATTTCCACTAAGGGATTCATGTAACTCAAGAATATTTTACTGATCATGCTTCTCTGTTAATCAACATAATTTCGGAAACGTGTTCCATCATTTCTTCAAATGCTAAATCTCCTTGTCATTACACTCTTTAATTTATGAAATTAAATAGCCTTTATGTTACTCTTGAGTCGCAACATCATTACACAGTTTCTTTTAAGAAATGAAAAAACTAAATTGATGTTGCATTGAAGTGAAATATTTTTTTTAATAGTATAATATTTCTAAATATTGTGTTATTTTTCATAGAAATTCCCAAAAAATAACTTTTCCCATTGAAATGTGCCAGTCTATGTTTTCCACGCCAAAGGATAGAACACCCTCACGAGCTCAATGGTATTATTTTACTTCCAATATAGGTTATTTTTTATGAATTATAATGACATTAAAATAAAATAATCTTTATTTAATTATTATATGTATGGTCACATCCCAAAGACAACTTTCAATTATTGACTAGTTCCTATAAAAACTGGGTCCTGGTGAAGACACATACACCGCGCCTTATCATGGTCGTTGGGTCTTGAACTTCCAGGTACCACTAATTTCCCTACATTCATGTGGTCTCTATACTGATCACTAATCTAGGCCAAGCATTTTTATCTATGTAGCTCTTATTAGGTAGGATTCTGAAAATAATTGTGCACCTTATTGACATGAGTTGTATATTTTAGTTATTCAACCCTTTATCATTTGGGGGAGTTACAATCACACCCCCTAGAGCACAAAAACCTTATTGTGGGCCCCAAATCTCAAGCCAGGAAGTGCACCACACCTAAGGCTGGGTACCACCTCTGATACCAAATGTGTAACAACCGGGTCCTAGTGACAGCACAAAAACCCCCGCCTTAACATGGTTTTACGGTCATGGACCTCCAGGTACCACTAGTTTTCCAACAAATATGTGGTCCCCATTCTGATCACTACACTAGGCCAAGAATGTTTAGCTATGGAGTTCTTATTAGGTAGGTTTACAAAAATGAAGGTGCACCTTATTTACATGAGTCATTTCGTTTATTCATTTAACCCTTTATCATTTTGGGGTCTTATAATCACCCCCCCCCCCCTTAGAGCACAATGTTCTTGTTGTGCCCCAAACATCTCAAAGCAGGAAGTGCACTGCACTGAATACTTGGTACCTCCTCTAATTCCAAATGTAACAATTGGGTCCTAGTGACAGCACAAACACCCCGCATTAACATGGCTGTCAGGTTCTGGCCCTCCAGGTACCACTAGTTACCCGCAGACAAATGTTCCTTACCCTGGGTCCCACCCACATGCCCGAACATGTCATTTGACTAAAGAATATCCCCACTGGGCAACAAAAATGATTACCATTATGTGTTTTCCTCACTCAAACACACCATGAAAAACTTACCATAAGGTAACTCATCCGGATAACCACTCCAGACCAAGCATGTTTAACAATGATGTTCTAATCAGGTAGGCTCTCGAAAAGTATCTCACACCTTGTTGACATGAGTCATATCATTTATACATTTTTGCCTTTATCATTTTTGGGTGTTTCAATCCCCCCCTTTAGTGAACAATGTCCTCGTTGTGGTCCCTACATCTCATCATAGGCAGTTCACCACAATTAAGGCCCGGTACCACCTCTAATACCAATTTTTATAAATGGGTCCCGATGATGGAACTAACACCGTTCCTTAACATGTTCGTTGGGTCCTGGCCCTCCATGTACCACAAGTTGCACACAGACATGTGGCCCCCACCCTAGGGCCCACCCATGTGTCCAAAAAGGTCATATGAATAATGATTATCCCCATAGGTAGGATCCCGAAAAACCTGGCACACCATGTTGAGATGAGTCATATAATTAATTCATTTAACCCTTTATCATTGGGTGGTGTTACAATCACCCCCCTTTAGAGAAAAACGTCATCGTTGTGGGCCATACATCACAACATATTAAGTGCACCACACATTAGGTCGGGTACCACATCTAATAAAAAATTTATCAACTGGGTCTCAGTGATAGTACAAACACCCTTCTTTAAAATGGTTGTCGGGTCCTAACCCCCCAGGTACCACAAGTTGCCAATTAGTCTTGGGGTCCCAACCCTCGGGCCCACCCACATGCCGAAACTGGTCTTCGGACAAATGATTATCCTCAAAGTCCAACCCATTTCTTTTACAGTGTGTTTTTTCCTCACTGACACACACCCTAGGAAACACCCCAAAAGGTCACCCAACCTGATCACTACTCTAGGCCAATCATGTTTAACATTGGATTTATAATAAGGTAGGCTCTCGAAAAGGAAGGTTCACCTTTTGTACATGGGACATATCATTAATCATTTGACCCTCTATCATTTGGGTGGTTATAGTGCCAGTCAATGTTAGGATCTGCCTATGGAAATAACGCCATCATGTGCTCAACGTTGGTATCATATTTTCAATACGAGTCAATGTTTATTAGTTATACGGATTTAAAAAATAAAATAATTTTATTTATTAATTATATTTATGTTTAATTCCATTTTAGGTTATCTTGTTAGAGACCCACACCGACTAAACTTATATCATTCCTATTGTAAACCCTCTATCATGAACGCTACATTCCCCACATATTTCTAATCCGAGAAACCATTGATGAGTTATTACATTTTTCAGTACAAACAACTCAACCTCACTATTAAAAAATGTAAATCTTTTTTACATAACATTCCAGGCACACCGGGCCTCGTAATTGCGCACCATATCAGCACATGGCCTCAGAATTTTCCCTGAAATTTTCTTAAAATAAAACTAGGAAAATTTTAGTCATGACAATTCTATTGAATATTTGAGCTTAAATGTTGTATTGATTCCTTATATTTTGAAAGAAAAAACTCCCATTGCTCATATTGATTTTTGGAGTTGTTATATTTAGATAATTTTCTATAATAGACAATGGAGCTAAGTAGATATGTGATTTATCAGTGTGTGATATGCTTTTCTATGATAAAATCTTGGGTATGGATTTATTGACATTGTTCAACATTCACATCGACTATTATACACAACGAGTTAGTTATATGACTGATTATGGCATCAAACATCTCTATAGATGGGAACTGAATGTAATGGTACATGTAATGGGGTGGTTAACTCAAGAAGTTGGAATGGTTTCACACTATATGGTAGTGTTGAAGATGGAATAGGTGGATGAGATAGAGAATAATAGTTTTCCAAAAGTTGTGGATCAATTAATGGATGTCATTCCAACAAATTTTACAGGGTTTGCACCCAAAAAAGAAGTGGAACATATGATTGAATTATTTATTGGGATTATTCCTATTTCCCTTCCATGTTATCTAATGGAAAAACCTTAATTATGGGAACTAAATTTATTGTTGGATGATCTAGAAATAAAACGGTTCATTCTGCCCAATATTAGTTCACGGGTAGAACTAGTCTTTTTTATCAATAAAGCAGATTGACTACATTGGTTGTGTTTAGATTATTGTAATCTCATCCAAGTTTTGATAAATATTCGGTATCCATAGGTATAAATTAATGATATGTTCGATTAATGGATGAGATCTTTGCAGTTATCCAAAATTGAATTCTTCTCAGGATACCATCAAATGGAAGATCAGAGGGAGGATATTTCACAAATAGATATTAGGTGTATAAATAGCCATTAAGAATTTGTGGTAATTACTTTCAATATTACAAATGAAACAAAAAATTTAATTTAATTGATGAATTAGATATTTTATTAGTATCCAAATTCTTTTTTGGTGGTGTTGTGGAGGATATATTTGTGTAATCATGGACAATGGTTGAGCATGAGAAACACTTGGAGATATTGTTTGGAATAATGTGGTATCATCCTCAATATTCCAAAATATAAAATATGTATTTTTGAATAAAATTGGTTTATTTACATGGTCATTTAATCGATAAAAAATGTGTTCATATGGATCCTTAAATTATAGAGTTTTTAATCTCTTTGAAATTTCCAATGAATGTATTAGAGAAATGAAGTTTCCTTGGTCAAGATGGTTTTTACTAATGCATTATTTTGTGTTTTTCATGATTGTATCCACCCATGAATTATTTCAAAAGGAATAATGTACCATTAAAATAGAGTGATGAATGTGAGAATTATTTTCAATATCTTATATTTTGGATTACATCATCACAAATATTAATATTGATGGAATCAGGAAAAGGGTATATTGTGTATTTTGATTCTTTGACATCTAGGTAGGTTTGTGTTCCCATTAAGGGAGACCATTTTATTTATTATGGTTCATGATAGTTATATTTTAATGATAAGAACATCCCAACCCATTATTTGAAGTTAGATGCCATAGTCCATGCATTGAATCCTTAGAATCATGACATCTTCGGTGAGAAATTTAATATCTTTTACAGATCATAAGAGCATGAAACAAATTTTCCCCTAAATGGATTTCAATATGAGACAATAATGTTCAATATTGTATATAAAAATGTTCAATGTTAACATAATTTATAAATAAGGTAAATGTATATCAATGGAGGATGATTTAAGAAGAATTCCATATGTTTAGTTGGAGAAAAGTCTTAATACCAATGGCAGTTGATATTAGTCATAGTTGACATGGACTTGTAATGGGATAACTAGTGTGAAGAGTAGGATTTTAAAAGTTTATATTGTTCTAGATTTTGTTGAAGCATTTATAGAGGAATAAACATGAAATATTTAATGTGTTTCTATGAGGTAAAAACTCAATGGTGGGGAGTCCATTCGGGGACTTAGGCAAGATGAGAGTTCTGTTTTGGGTATTCATAATCATACGGCTGCACCTATAGATTTTCTGAAAAAAAAAACATCATACATACCTCTTTTAAATATGGGATGATCATAAATGAGTAATTAGTATGTATATTTCATCAAAAGAATTGGTTTGGTTGGTAGGTATAAATAGAAAGGTGGCTGAGTTTATTTTGAGATTATGAAATTGTTAGCAAGTTAAGGGAGAGAATCATCGATTTGCTGGTATGTTGTAGTCTTTATCTATCTCTATTTGGAAATGGGATTAGATATCAATTTATTTATTAATATTTCTCCAAAGAATTATTTACGAGCATGATTAAATTTGGGTGATAGTATATTGGATCAATGTTTTATACCATTTTATCACAATTCATGAATATCATACTATGGAGGAAATGTCAAAAATCTTCATATGGGATGTTGTAAAGAGTCATGGATTACCATTTTTATATTATATTATAAAGACACATGGTTTACATATCATTTCTATAAATACATACAAAAATCCATTGAGACTCCATTGAATATGAGTATGGCATATCACCATTCGATGAATGGAAAATCCAAACAGATGCTACAAATGTTTGATGGAATGTTGAGATATTATATAATGTATTTTTTATTTTTCAGGGGAAGACAAAGTATTTTTAATGTATTTCTCATGTAACAATAGTTATCACTCCTCGATACGAATGGGTCATTTTTATTCATTGTATGGTTGTCCTGGTCATTCTTAACATTTATTGGTGGAAAGCGGGCAGCCTTCACTGATTGGGGAATGCCTTGTCCAAGAGATAAGATACAAGATTTAGTTGACTAGGAAACAAATGGATTTGTATTAGAGTCATCAAAAATAAAATTCATATCATCATTGTTCATCATTGTCATTTGAGGTGAGTGATCAGTTGTTTCTAAGGATCTCTTCAAGTATTGGACATCAACATTTTGGAAAGAATGGAATGTTGTCTTCATTATTCATATGCCCTTTTGATATAAATGAATTTTTTAAGGAGGTGGAATATTGGTTGGATGTGACCCCATGGTTTAGTGTGGTGCATAATTCTTTTCATTTACCTTTTTTAATAATAATCATGTGGATCCTAACCATGTAGTTCAATGGGATCACATTTATCTACATCCAGATTCATCATTGGTTCATGTTACAGTACTGATTGTGGAAGGGAATATAACATGCTTCATGGGAAAAGAATCACTCTATTGAGGGTTTAATGGAAATATGATAGGAATTTGAAAGATACATTAGAATATGAGAATGAAATGGTCATGTAGTTTCCAAATCCATTTTGAGACCGTAGCAATTTTCTACATTAAGAGGACAGAATGACCAATAATGGGGAGAATGTAGCACCCCCTAGTTTCATGTATGTAACAATTTATATATGTTTTTATGTGTGTTTTTTTGGGTCTATTTCTGGGATTGGTGGAAATATTTTTGTACAATTTTTTGGGATTTCCAATAGATTCAAGGTTGGAGAACGAGTAGTGAAAATCGTGGTACTGCTTCTAGAAATTCTGCATTGTAAAACAAGGGCTTATGGGTAATTGTATGATTATGTGCATAGTTTGGAATGAATATTAATCCACCTATTATAATTCATGTAATGTGGTACAAAGAACTTTTTCATGGTCAATGAATGGTTTTTATAACCATGAATTTCAACCACGCGAGGTTCTTCTTAAGGCAGAGGTTGGCGCTTGGATTGGGCACAATTTCCCTAATCACGTGACTAACCAGGCAAGGTTTAAAAACTAGAACCTAAAAAAGTTGATATAGGAAAGTATTATATATCAATCCCTATTTCTTCATCAATGTTTTCCCACGCTCAAGGTTTATTTCTCTTAATGGTGGTGTCTTATTTCCTTATTCCACTAGAAATGATCCAGAGCATTTTCATAGTGAGTTGATGCCTGATTTCCTTGACATGTCTCCTCTGTTGTATTTTTTTCAATTTCTCTAAATAGATATACTTTATTCACACTCGCGGATTAGAATATATAGACATCTATATATATCTATGGTGTTTAATTAAAATCCATGTTATATTTGTCCATGTTGATTTTATGGGAAGAGATAAAAGGCGGGTTTTGGAGATTAAACCAAGTTTTTTTGAATTTTATTCCATTATTCATTTTTTCTCTATTTAATAGGTAGGTGGAATTACTCTGGACTCCTATTTTTAGGTCATTATTTCTTAATTTAAAATTTTCAAATTTATTGAAATTGATAGCAAAATTGCTATGAAAAGAATAGCATAGACCTTATCTAGTGATGGTTTGTGGGTTTTTGGACATTTGGAAACACTTTGTGTGAATTTATATGTTTTAATGATTTTAAAATATTGATTTTATAATTTTTATTCGTTGGATTTATGAAAAAAATTTATTTGATTTTTTTAAATAAAAGAAATATCTTATTGAGATCTTAAAAAATGGTTAATTTGAAAAGGTTTTCTCATACATGGTTTTGTGTGAGTTTATTATTTTAATATCCCCTAAAAATGGTGTGTATAAAATTGTGGTACAAAGAGAAGTATCCCTATATAATGGGCATGTAGTGGATGAATGAGAAATTTATCACAAGTATGGAAAAATAATTAGAGCATGAATTTTTTTCTGTGTGTGTGAATCAAGGAATCAAAATTCTAAAAAGTTACGTGAAATGTTTTAAATTATTTTTTGGTTTCTTTTCCTCGATAACAATTTGTTTATGTAAAAATGTTTTAGTGCTAATCAAATCTTTTTTGGTATAAAATATTTTAAATTGTTTATATAATGTTTTTTTAATGGTTCTAACATTTAATTTCATAGTGGCATGAGTAGAGTACACTTTTGGGGAAAAAATATTGAGTTAATTTCTCACATCTATGGAACATTAGGACTTTTTTAGATATCATTCATCAAGGTTCATTGAAAGTTAATGTATCAAAACTATTTAGTGGTGCTTCATGATAAATGGGATTTATTATGGTGTTAGAGAATGGAGCATTTTTTGTTTTAGGGATATACATCTTTGGTTTCTTTGGGTTTTGTTTTTTTCTCCCACTTTGTACCTTGATGGTTGTATTATTCTATTGTGGTACTATGATTATAGTGGTGTTTATTTTCAATTGTTAATCATTGAGTTTTATAAATTTTTATTATGAATAATTTATAATATATCTTTTAATGGCATGTTTGGTTGGGTATTTCTATTTTCAATGGGAAAATTGTCACACAACTACTTCTTGGGCATTATAAACTATTTCCATTCTTGACAATATGGGGATGTCACTAAAGTAAAAGTATCAATTCCACCATGGCTCAATCCAATGATTAACGGTGAGATGTTACACTTATTCAAAATTTTTCTTCAATTATTCAAATATTATAACCTAATATTTTATTTTAATTTACCTCATATTCATCAATATTAGAAAATGACGTTTTATATCAAATATTTTACCTTTATATAATTTCTTTCTTAGAGTTATATCATTTTCAAGAACCATTTCCATCATATTTAATTATGTTTCATCAAATTTCTCATACATTCCATTAATTGTATCCCATATATTTTGTGTTGGGCAAATATCCCTCAAGGTAACATTGCAGCATTTTTGGGTTGATTGTGTTTGTTGACAAAGCAGGTTTCCATTGATAATTGTCGAGTTCTCGAGAAGTTGTTGACATTCCATGTTGACAAAGAACGATGACAAAGGAAAGGATGATCTGGAGGCGGTACAAAAGAGCAGTACAAGGTGGCACCGATTCCCAGTGTTTGCCAAATTTTTGGGGTCGAAAATTTGGGGTTTGGTGAGAATCGCGAAAAGTGGATTTCCATGAAGAGTATAATTTCATATGGAAAAGGCATTAATTTTTCGAAGATAGGATGCATGGTTTGGAAATCGCGAAGACCAGAAAAATGGTGGCGGTGATGATTCGTGATTACGTCAAGTTTCGTGAACGGCAGAGGCTGAAGCGCATCGCGGCGGTGAAGGGCTTTGCGAGGGAGCTTCGCTGTGAAGTCACGAAGGTATATTGATGGTGATTTTTCACGACTACGTCAAGCTTCACGAACGGCAAAGTGCCGTGGTGCTTCGCGATTTGGACCGAATTCTGGCTCAAACTTTGGAGCTTCACGATTTGAGATGACGTGGCGTTGACTTCGCGTGGAAGGGACGAGGGTCGATGTAATCGCCTATAAATAGAGGCCGACCCCTTCGAGCGAAGTAGACAGAATTTTCAGATAAAATCCATTGCTCTCGGTTCGCAGAGGTGGTTCGCGAAGGCAGTGTGCTTCACGAAAGGGGAGCTTCGCGGCGGCTATTCTAGCTCCGCGAAAGGCGTGTGCCCCGCGTTGGCTCGGTGAGCTTCGCGGAGAGGCAGGAGCTCCACGACGGACTCAGCTTCGCGAGGGTCGTTGCTTTGCGACAGCTTGAGCATTGCGAGAGTGCTTCGCGAGAGAGCATTGCGAAAAGTAAGGAGCTTCGTGAAGGCTTGTTTGAGCTTCGTGAAATTGGGAGCCTAGCAAAGTTGAGTGCTTTGCGAAGGTGTTTCCAAAGTGGTTTGCCCAGTGGATAGTGGCAAAGGGGTATTCATCTACGAGTGAAAGTTGAACTTAAAAAGAGAATCTATATAATGAGAAAGATGCATTCCTTAATGGAAATGAAGAGACCTACAGGTCTATAAACTGTGAGTGAATCCCTTCCAAGAGCAGTGAGCTTATTTAGAGGAAGAAGGTGATCCTCTCCACCGGCAGTGAGCCAGAGAGATAGAAACAGGGAGTAACCCTTGGGAAAGCAGTGAGATGACCCTAAACATTGTATAGGCAGTGAGCCTGGGCATAGAAGTGATCTAGCCTGAACATTGTAATCCATAGCTAGTGAAGTCTAGTGGAATTGGTACGACCGGAAACTTGTCGGCGTATGCTCTTTGGACGTAGCCCTTTGCGGTGAACCATGTAAAAATCACTGCGTCTGCCTGCTAATTTGCATGTATTGCATTTAAAGCATCATCATCAGATAAAGGAGAAATTAAGTGATCATAACATACACACCAGTGAAAACATAGCGACCCTTGTAACAAAGAGGTCATGATCCAGCGGGGCAGGAAGAACTTTGAAAAAGAATATCCATACCCTAATTCACCCCCCCCCCTCTCAGTGTATATAGGCCCCTATTGGCCCTAACAATTGGTATCAGAGGGATAAGTTGCTTTTATCCGATTTTTTTGCTCAGACTTTTTGTAGTTTATTTTTGTTGAAAAATCAGTCTACTATTATCTCGGTGTGCCATGGCAAAGGGAAAAACATCAAAGAAGAATCAGAAGTCGGGTGGTATTCCTCAGTGCGGAAGTGTTTATGGATGATGTGTGATTCAACTAAAGGAATCAAACAGCTTGCTGAAGGAAGGCCTGGATGAATCAGATAGGGAAAAGATAGATTCACTCAATAATGATGTTGGAACGAGTGATGTACTTAAAATTAAAAGTGATGATGAAACCACTAATGATGAAAAAGTTTCAAGGAGGACACCAGCTGATGTCATTAACATGACAAAGGGAATCGATTAGAAATCGGATGAAGAAGTAAAATCTAAAAAAATTCGGATCAAAGTATTTGAGATTGAGGTCAACAAGCTAAGTGGCTTAAATCAAAGGCTTATTGAAATAGTTACTGACCTAACAGAGAAGAATGATTCTCATTCCGAAGAACTACAAAGGATGGCTAAAATGAAAGGAAAACAAAAGGCTGATGATTTTGAAGAGAATCAAAAGTCAGATGAAGTTCTGAATCTGAAAGCTAGAAATGGTGATCTAGCAACACAGTTGTCTGAAGAAGTTCATAAGAATCAAATACTACAACAAGAGATTGCATGTTTCTCTACTTCTATTGAAGAAGAATAATTGAAAGTGAAAGAGAAAAGTGACATGGTGGAAAAGATGACACGTGAAATGGAATATGAGATGAGTCGTGGAAAGAATCTCAGAAGGGAATTCATTGACCAACATAAATCAAGAGATATGAAGATTCAGAAGTTGGAAGAAGAGCTAGAATCTGTAAATAATGAATTAGAGATATCCAATTCTAAAGGAATGCCAAAAATGAAGGATTCCTTACACTTGCTATTTGATCATCCTTCAACAAGTGATAATCAAATGAAGAACAGATATGCTATTTCTGAAAAGAAACAACAGAATATTTTCTCATCTCAAAGACCAGCAATTTTCGGAAAATCTGGTATTGGATTTGATGAATCACCTCCCACGAATGATAAGAAGTGAGTTGTGAATATTTCCACGAGTGGAGAAAACCCTGTAGGTGCTGGAGATAGGCCAAAGAGGTCAGTTACAAAATGAAGTGACGACATGTGCTATTTCTGCGGGATTCATGGTCACACGTCAAGCTTCTGTTCAGAGGCTCTGGAATACATTTCAGTCTGTGAAAACAGAAACCTTACTAAATCTGAGAATAAGAAGAAGCATCATGAGAAATCAGATATAAGAGTTTCTCAATGGAAATCATCTGTTAGATACTATTACTTTGGAAGAACGGGACACACCATGAGTATGTGTTAGGAAGCTCAAGAGCCCCGTGTCAGAAGAAGAACTCATGTTGTATCAGAATCTCGACATAGAAATGACAAAACGAGGTATTCCTTTTATGGAGAATGTTTTATATGTTCAGATTATGGGCATTTGGAAAAAAAATTGAAGCAAGAAGAACGCAAGGATGGAAAAGGAACTCGAAAAGTGATTCTTGACTCCAGTGATGCATAATGAGAAATTCTACACTGGGAGACAACATGGTAAGGTTAATAATAGGCCTAGAGCCTCAGCGGATTCACATAGAGATGAAAGAAATGTGTATCAGTCGCCTCGTCTGTCATACTCACTACATCTCTCAAGAAGATAATGTGAACAAACATGGAAGATTAAGGGGAGATCTACTCCAGTTGTGATAAAGAATAATAAATGTTTAATGGAGGACTCACCACTAGTGAAAAAGAGGGTGGTGACTCAGACATCTGATAAAAGAAATATGAACAATGAATGCAATGAAAAATTCACATGTCGTGTTCCACAACGAAAATTGAAGGAAGATGCAAGATCCTTGCAATGGTGTAAAAAGCAAGGGAAGATGGAAAGAAAAGATATTCCTACTCAAAGTAGGAATCAAGGGAAATTGAATTTTAGTGGAACATAGAAGACGGAAATGTGTACTAGTGGATTTAAACCCCAAATGGTGAGAAAGGCCAGGACTACAGAACCTTCATATCAGAAAAAGACTCTGCATACAGGTAATGAATGCTTAGTCATATGGCCAGAGTAGTTGAAGTTGGCCAGGCAGCTGGAGGAAGTACGAAAGGAATTTGATGCGCTCAACGAAAGAATCTAAGGGTTAACCCATCAGGATCAACCACTATCCTCATTTTGAGGATTTGAGAAAACCCCCTCTCCCTATGAATATAAATGCTATTAACTGATGATTCATGTGTTTCAGGTTTTAGGGAGATACAATCCTAGGAGAAGTGGCATCTAAGGATGCGAAGTGAAGAAATGATATGCTCTAGAGTTTCAATTGATTCAAATCTGGTACTAGAGTTTAAGAATAAAGGGAGAAACAGAGCACAATAGGAAGTGATTGTGTTATTAACTTTATCTCTTGTTTCCTACACCGAGTTTCAACTCAGTAGGCTTAGAGATTTGGTTAATGGATCAAATATGAGTGGAAGATGAGAACAAATGATGCAGGAGGAAAAGATGTGTTATGGGTCTAAACTGTTGGGCCTAACAACTAGAAGAGTTTCATAACACAGGGGGAGGATTCTATATCCTAATCAGATGCATGTTCTCAATATTATATGAAGGATGAATGTTTATTCTCATGAAGAATGATTGGCGGAAAAACAGAAACACACAGGTTTTCATGATTATCTATTTTGTTCTAACAATGTGGTATCAGCTGACTGCTTTCAGGATACCAAAATGATGCGAGAGAAAATCAAAGGTGTGTCAACAAAAATATGAGAGAAGATGTTCAAGGAAATGACGTCATTGAACAATGAAACAGAGAAAAGTAGCTGAAATAAATGAAGCCACTGAAAAATGAGTCAGTGAATAGTTTCCTGGCAAAAGTGTTGAGAAAGAAAACAACACAGAGGGAGAAGAAGTGGCTGATGAATATTTAGAATAAGAGACTGGTGATGAACAAGAAAGTGTCAAGTACGTGTCTACAAGGAAGCCAAAGAGTTGAGCTGAAACTGATAGATAGAATATCATTAGTGACCAGTGAGCTCCAGTTCAGACAAGAAGAATGAAATCACTGCAGCAGACATCATTACTATCACAAGTTGAGCCGAAATGCTTTACTGATGCAGCAGAAGATGAAAATTGGGTTCAGGCTATGAATGAAGAGCTTAATCAGATTGAGAAGAACAAGACATGGGAGATTGTTTTGAGGCCAGCAGATTAAAAAATCATCAGGACTAAATGGGTCTTTTAAGATAAGATGAATGAATATGGCACAATGATTCGGAACAAAGCACGACAGATGTGCAAAGGAGACTCCCAGGATACAATCAGTTTATTCCTAGCCATTGTAGTGCAAAGAAAGTTCAAAGAGTTCTAGATGGATGTAAAGACTGCATTTCTAAATGGGTTTCTGGTAGAAGAGGTGTACATTGAGCAGCTTGAAGATATGGGAGTTGAAGTGAAGTCTCCGATCGAAATCTAGTGCGCTAAATCAAGTGCTATAAATCTTAGAAAAAATCTCATCCATCATTCAAGGATAAAGCATGTTGAGATTAAGTATCATTTTATCAAGTAGAAGGTTGAGCAGGGAATCGTGAAGTTGGAGTATGTGCCTACAGCACTACAGTTTTCATACATTCTAACAAAGGCCTTACCCACAGAATCATTTGAAAGGCATCGACTGGATCTGTGAGTTCTGTCGCTTCCCCTCACTTAATATAGTGTGGATGTGGGAACCCCCCCTCTCCCCGATGTATGATGTGTTTTCCCTACTGTTCTAATGTGTTCTCTACTCTGTTACAGACTGAAAAGGAATGAACCTTGGGTTCGTTGACAAAGGGGGAGAAAAGTGTTTGTTAAAGGGGGAGAAAATAGTTATTTTTCAAGGGGGAGACAGTGTGGAGAGTTGATAAATCATAATTGATATGGGGAGAAGCTGACAGGTGGAGCAGCCAGAAAGGGTAAGCAATGAGAAAGGGGGAGAGTATTTCAAATCTGACGATGCTAGAAGTGATCGATCAAAGAATAGATATCACGACAGCTGAGGATCGTGATAAAAGCATAACAGTGGTGTTGGACAGGTGAGAGATGGTTTCTAGCTATCAACAATTGGGATCAGTGTGGTTCAAAAATTGGTATCAATTTAAGAATTGGTATCATGTTGGAATCGACAATTGGTGTTTGACATGAAGTGATACATTGATTAAATTTTCATACTACTCTTGTTTCTCACGCCAAGCATCGCTCATATGGGCTTAGAGTACGTGTTAAGTGAATCCTTGAATGCTATCATAATCGCAAGAGGCGAATGATGGAAGCGGCTGGAAGAAGACTCAGTGAGGTATCAAAGTGCACAAAATCTTTCTGAGCAGAGTTGTAAAGAGTTGTCAACAAACCCAAAGGGGGAGATTGTTGGGCAAAAATCTCTCAAGGTAACATTGCAGCATTTTTGGGTTGATTGTGTTTGTTGACAAAGTAAGTTTTGATGGATAATTGTCGAGTTCTCAAGAAGTTGTTGACATTCCATGTTGACAAAGAATGATGACAAAGGAAAGGACGATCTGGAGGCGGTACAAAATAGAAGTACAAGGTGGCGCCGTTTCCCAGTGTTTGCCAAATTTTTGGGGTCCAAGATATGGAGTTTGTTGGGAATCGCGAAAAGTGGATTTCCATGAAGAGCATAATTTCATATGGAAAAGGCATTAATTTTGCGAAGATAGGATGCATGGTTTGGAAATCGCGAAGACCAGAAGAATGGTGGCGGTGATGATTCGCGATTACGTCAAGTTTCGCGAACGGCAGAGGCTGAAGCGCATCGCGGCGGTGAAGGGCTTTGCGAGGGAGCTTCGCGGTGAAGTCATGAAGGTATGTTGATGGTGATTTTTCGCGACTACGTCATGTTTCGCGAACAGCAAAGTGCTGTGGTGCTTCGCGATTTGGACAGAATTCCGGTTGAAACTTTGGAGCTTCGCAATTTGAGATGACGTGGCGTTGACTTCGCGTGGAAGAGACGAGGGTCAGTGGAATCGCCTATAAATAGAGGCCGACCCCTTCGAGCGAAGCAGAGAGAATTTTCAGAGAAAATCCATTGCTTTCGGTTCGCAGAGGTGGTTCGCGAAGGCTGTGTGCTTCACGAAAGGGGAGCGTCGCGGAAGCTATTCTAGCTCCACGAAAGGCGTGTGCCCCGCGTTGGCTCGGTGAGCTTCGCGGAGAGGCAGGAGCTCCGCGATGGATTCATCTCCGTGAGGGCCGTTGCTTTGCGACGGCTTGAGCATCGCGAGAGTGCTTCGTGAGAGAGCTTCGCGAAAAGGCAGGAGCTTCACGAAGGCTTGTTTGAGCTTCGCGAAATTGGGAGCCTAGCGAAGTTGAGTTCTTTGTGAAGGTGTTTCCAAAGGGGTTTGCCCAGTGGATAGTGGAAAAGGGGTATTCATCTACGGGTGAAAGTTGAACTTAAACAGAGAATCTATATAAAGAGAAAGATGCATTCCTTAATGGAAATGAAGAGACCTACAGGTCTATAAACTGTGATTGAATCCCTTCCAAGAGCGGTGAGCTTATGAAGAGGAACAAGGTGATCCTCTCAACCGACAGTGAGCCAGAGAGAGAGAAACAGGGAGTGACCCTTGGGAAACCAGTGAGCTGACACTAAACATTGTATAGGCAGTGAGCCTGGGCATAGATGTGATCTAGCCCAAACATTGAAATCCACAGCTAGGGAATTCTAGTGGAATTGGTACGACCGGAAACTTGCCGGCGTATTCTCCTTGGACGTAGCCCTTTGCGGTGGACCAAGTAAAAATCTATGCATCTGCCTGAAAATTTGCCTACATTGCATTTAATGTATCATCATCAGATAAAGGAGAAAGTAAGTGATCATAACAAACACACAAGTGCAAACAAAGTGGCCCTTGTAACAAAGAGTTCAAGATCCAGAGGGGCAGGAAGAACTTTGTAAAAGAATATCCATACCCTAATTCACCCCCCCCCCCTCTCAGGGTATATAAGCCCTTATTGGCCCTAACATTTTGTAAACGAATTATGTGTTATTCCATGTGACCACAACATTATCATTTTAAAATGTTCAAATTGTTATTTTTTAATGGTTGATTTCCAAAAACATATTTTACAGTATTAAATATGTTTTTAATATAATAATATTATGTTTTATCATTAGATTTATATTTTATATAGAGTCTACCATATACATTTCTGGGAACAATTATTTAATATACCTTTTTTGTAAAAAGAATTTTTTTCCAATGATTTCTATTTATGTCTTTTAAAATGAGGTTTTAATGTGACTGATTACATCATCCATTATGATTATGGAAAAAAAACTTCATTCTAAATTATAATATTTTTTTACTCTCCATATAAAAATTCATCATTAAAATTATCCCATTCTATGTTTTATAATGGTTTCTTAAATTATTTTATCATCTGATTATTTTTAAAATAAAAAATTACTTTTCTTTTCCTCGAGTTAAAATTTGTATCATATCATGAATTTTAATTTTATATTATTAATGATTTTTGTTTTAAAGTATTTTTATATATTCCAAATGAAATTTTTTAAATAATATGTCACATAAAAATTGATGTGTGATGTCCTTAGACTCCTTGAATCGGTGCATTTTGTTATTATATTATTATGATTTCAAGGAATCAATTACTAAGGGTCCATTACCCTCTGAAGTATAAGAATACCATATTACCTATATGTAACTTATTTAACATTTTTATTCAAATATAACACATTATATAAAAAAATAATATGCTCATCATCATTGAAACTCATTCCAAGAATTCGTCTTCATACTTTTGGAAAAAAAATGTATGATCTAAAATTCACGGTAAGGGTAATCTATAGAGGAATATATTATGATTAAATAATTAATAATAAATTTTTAAAGAATAAAATATGATCTAATAATTCTATATAAGTAATTACATGAGACTATAACAGTACCATGTATATTTTAACTAATTTCATAATTACTCAAAATAATAATAATAATGGAATTCAAAATGGTGGAATTTATAATGATGGAAATTTTCACTATCAATAGCTATCCAAGAAGATATTTACATTAAATTTATATCTTCAAGAGTGTTAAATTATATGGGTACAAACCTATCTAATTTTTGTCAATATATATCATCCTCACTATTTAATACTACGTAGAAACAAACCTAAAGGGTTTTTCAACAACAGATTTTATCCCCCGAGACTATCGATGCATTGAGGGGATTGAATTAACTAGTACCCAACCCATATCATGAATATTAAAAAACATTACTCATATATTTAATAATCAATTTAAATCATATTCAATGTTCCTTATCAAAAATTCATTTTTAGTAATGGATTCAAATTTATCAATATGTCCCTAATAAATCATATAACATTCAATATAAAACCAATGTGTAAAAATGTTACAGTATTTATAAAATAATCATATCCCTAAAACATGAATATGGATATTAAAATGAATTGAAATTTCTAATTTTAAATTATTACAAAATTGTGACTCTTTGATGAGATAGTTAACATTCACCAAAGAAATTGAAATTTCAAAATAACATATACCATTTAGTTTTTTCAAATGAAACCACTTGTATGATAGAATAAATAGGGAATATTATAATACGATTATGTATGGTATAATAATGATATTAAATTAATAAGGGTATGTATATACACCAAATTAATTTTAATTTAATCATAATAACAAATAAGCCTCAATGTAATGTTAATAGAAACAAAATCCATTACCTTACAAATATTTTTTCTTGGACACTCTACAATAACTTTTTTAATCGTTACATGATGTTTTTTAACTTCTTTCGGAACCATATTCATATTTGAAATATTATATATGAATTTATTATAATATATTCTTACCCTCTTGTTAATAATAAATTATTATTTTATGATTTTTGTGTGTTAATTTCCTCGTTTTCAAGTATGTTTGAATTTTTTTTCTAATTACATAAATAATTGTTACAAAATCTCTAGAATTTGAACCGTTATATAAATATTATATTTTTCTATGTATATTTATTTATATAAATTCATAATGTATTATGAATTTAAATTAACTATATCGTTCACGTAGATGGTACGACGTACGTAAAAATGATCACAATTTCCATTATTGTTTAATATTAAACTGATGAAAATAAAATTATATATATATGGATAAAATAGTTCAAGTATAATATTTATGTCAAATATTAAATATTTTATTATTAAAACCGTCTTTAATACATTCTTGGTATAGTATAAATGAATCACATCGCTTTAAGGATGAGGGAGTCCACACATCCCCAAACGATGTTACCGTATTCACAGAAAATGGAATTAATGATTGTATATGTTATATACATCATTAAAAAGGAAAAGTAAATAAAAAATATCCTATATATACTATTAATCTATCATTATTACCAACTTTTAATATTTGTAATAGAAGAATGAATGACACCGGTTCGTGAGGCAGTAGTACGCCATACAAATGAATGGTTATTGAATATCACGTTTAATGAATAGTAAGTAATTATAGTTTATACGATCATAATAGAAAATATCATTATATTAAGTATTATAATGGTTTTATATAAAAAATCAATAAAAATATTTGAAGTGGTTGTGAAATTAATTAAACTAAAGTTCTTGTTGAAGGACATTAACTCTTATTCTAGTAACATGTTTTGGTTTGCAAAAAAAGGTTTTAAATATTCCTTGTTATGCACAAATATTTTATTCTAGGATAATGGGAGGGATTTTGGGGGGTGATTATGGTAGTATTTGGATGAACAAAATGGCCTTATAGGTGTGAATAAGTGAGGTGGAGAGTTCATTTTTATAGTAGAGGGGTAGAAGAATTATTGTAAATATATAAAGGTCCACACTATTTAGAGGTCATACATAAGTAATGTGCCTCAAAAATTAAAAAAAAAATTAGATCAAATTATATATATGTTTGATCCACACATCCACAACACATAAATTGAATTTTTATCATTTTTATCATTAACATATATGTTTTTCTTATTATCCCTTTTTGGGGATTTCACAACGTTAATTAATTTTTTATCATAGGTAATTTCACCATTAAAAATAAAGAAATGTGAGATATATAAAAAATATATACCCACATTATTATAAATATATTATATAACATAAAAACCCCTTGTTTGTGGAATTTAATTTTAACATAAGCGAATGTAAAGCACAAAAACACCGCTTTAATCGAACCATGCTAACAATGTTTTTACTATTTAGACGTCAATATTTTAATTATAAAAGATAAATAATTAAATAAATGTACCATATTTGATATATATTAACATATTGAAATTAAATTTATCAATATAAAATATCATTAATAAAAAAATATCATTAATATTAAGTTTTTTACATTAATTACTTAATATAAAGTTCACAATATCATGAATATAATGGAATTTGAATCTATTATGTTCACACACATTTAACATGATATATTCTTATTAAAAATTAATTTTGTAAAATAATTAAAAAATAATTCAATTTTAATATTTTTAGTATCGTTTATTTTAGTGAATTATTAAATAAATAATTAATGAGTGGGTGTTTGATTATCATTATATATAACTAATTCAACTCTAACAATATAGATAAATTATGATACTTAAAAATCAAATTTATCCTTTTAAATAATATATATAAATAATCTTATGTATATTATTTCCCTAGCCCATTGATTTACAGATATTAAAGGCACATAACGTTACTTTTATGTTATTTTTAAGTAACTAATTATATTGTTAAATTTCATCGAATATTATTTCAAATAGACATAAAATAAAACATATTTTTAAAATGGTAGAAATATATCCAAAAATAGATATTGTACTAGTCTCTATGATATTTTTCTTTTGTGATTAATATTTAACCACTATATAAACTCATTTTTACCATAATCAGTATAATTAATTTTATCTGATTTTACTAATTGCAATGGTTAAAAATTAATTTGATATTATTTCACTATAAGTAATATATTTATACCAAAAATATATATCCATTTTTTGAAATATAATTCATAGTAGCGTAAAAATTAAATTTAAAACTAATCTCATATTCATGGTGAGAAAATGCGTTTTAATTGTGAAAATTTTCAACAATTCACTATGTTTTTTATATCTATATTCAACATAAAAATAAATTCAATTAAAATAATTGCATTAATATATGTAAAATTTATCTATTTTTTCAATAAACCTATATTTAATATATAATTAAAAATTAAAAATTATTTAAACAAAAAAGATGTTTTCAACTAAAATGCAGTATTTTAGACTATTCAACCAAAAATTAGACTTCTCAGAAAAATACAAAAAATTAACCAAAAGATAATTTTAAGATTAAAATTTGAAAATTGTAATATATTTTTATAAATATAATTTATAAAATAGAAAATTTCCATTTTGAAAATAGTTCACTCATTAAATTGCGGCAAACGTGCCTTTAAAAAAAATACATATTTTATAAGTAAAACCGAACATGTTCATACATATGCCTATAAAATATATTGGGTAAATTTTGAACAATTTTATTGAATAGAAAACATAAAATTAAATATATAATAATGTCATTGGAGGTAATATCCCCATCGTTTCTTTGTCTCATGAGTTGTATATGCAATTTAAGGAACTCAATATATTGTTTAACACAATCCAACTTAGTGTTGCATAGAAATCATGCTAGAAAAAAAAATTAAATTTATTTTAAAGGAAAAATATATTCATTTACTAAGGATTTACTCTAAAAATACTAGTATTTTTGAAATATATCTTTTTAATTAATTTATCCATTTTGATATATTACATTTTAGACAACAAAGAATATTGATTTTGTTAAATGAATTTACTGATATTGAATTTCATTATATGAAACAACAACTTAATAATTCAATATATAAAACAAATATATTATCTTTTAGTACACATGATGCTGTGTTTATCTTATGTTACACACAATTTTGAGTTCTTTCGACATCTAGAACTTCACACAAGTCTGAGTTTTTCAAAATAAAAATATACAATGAATATAAGTATTAAAATATTATTATCATCATCACTTAGACTATGTAATGCAATTTTTGAGTAAGAAATTAATTATTTTTCCTATCAAAAATATATTTTACCCAATGTAATATTAAAATTAATTAATAATATTACAATGTCTAAGGTAAAAATGAGTTTACCTAGTTTTAATACCATAAATTAATTTGAACAATTACAAATAAACGTGACAAATAAAAATTTTAAATTAATATTTAAACCAAAAGATATATTTTATTGAATATGGACTAATATTATGCGAACCTAATGTTAGTGGGACCTCTGAACAGTGTTTGCATTTTTATATTTATATTAATGTCATAACTCCTCCACTATAAAAGAGACATTGACACCCTCACACCATTACAACTCTTAATACTTTTGGATCATAATAAACCATCACAAATAATGTCTTAAATTCTATTATTAAAGCCTAGAATCCTATTATTATGGAATAATGGAATCCAATTTAGTATACTAGTTCAAACCAAAAGGAATTATCAAATATAGATGTAATATCCCTCAATAAGAACTTATATTTTATTTTATTTCTCTAACCCCTCAATTTGTATTATTTAATTATTATAAAATAAACTCATTTTAATAAATAAATAATTATATGTCTTAATATCATTCGTTTGACCTAAAATAATACAATATTCAATCAAATGGGATACACAATCATTTTTCATTTATATGGAGGACTAGCACATCATGAAATGTTGTCATTTGTTTTTCTATTACCATATCTCAAGGATCTAAATGATAATGGAAATTATGTTATTATATATATATATATATGATATTTATGACATATTTATACATATGGAATAATTATATTACACATACCGTCATGCATTCTATTTTGTGGGAGTATGATAACTTTATTTTTCGTCGTGTGGACTACCTTCTCCTCAAAGAGATGTGATTCATTCACATGGTACCGAAAATGTAATAAAGATTAGTATAATAATCATATATGATATATATTAAATAAACATTCAACTATAATGATATAATATATTCATATATTTATTTATCTGTTTTTTTCAATATGATAAAGTAACATTAACAACATTCATACTTAAGAACGACCTACCAATTCAATGAACAATTTATTCAATTTCATATTTATGCCATTTGTAGTGTTTTATAAAAACTTATTTAATGAATATATATGGTATTTATATACATTTAAATTTTTTAAAATATGAATATTATTTTCTAAGTATAAGGATAAATAATAACAACTCAAAATATATTTCAAATGTATAGTTATTACATAAACCCTAACTTTAAGATAGAATAGTAAATAAAGAGGTAATTAAAAAATAACAAAATAATATATGGTATAATGTATAATAATATGATTATTTTATTTATTAAAAATGTTATCATACTTATTATACATTTTTTTCAACATGTACGATCATATTTAGGTCATAAGGTAAGGGGAATCTCAACTCAATTTTATTACTCTAATATATATTCACAACTTATTCTTATTTTGTGGTGTATGTAACACAATTTTTAATTTTATATCATTAACATAAAGTATTTTATGATTTTTTATATTTAAGATTATGTTATTGTTTAATGAACCTCATCACTCAAAATTTACTCAAGTAGTAAGGGATTTCTTATCTCAATTTTAATTTTGTGGGAGTAAATCCATATTCACCAATCATTTCATGTGTATGGTATATATACATCCCATTAATTTATTATATTATTCTTATCCTTTATTTTATCATTATTTTCATATCCTTTTAATGATATATATTTTTTGTGTATTACAGTTCAATGGATAAAAAATCTATAATGTAATTTTGTCTTAATTCATCTTCATTGAGACACATGTTTTCTTGTGAACCAATATTATTTTATGACGAGTATATAAATTCCCTTTGAAATTTTATATCATGAATTTTATTCTTTTCATGATATTATAATATTCATTTAATTTTATTATCTCTTGGGTATTATGATTTAATTTTATAATTAGGGCAAGAGTCAATTGATAAAGTCTAATCATTTATCAAGATATTTACGATTATGAATCCATTGATGAAATAAAATGCTCTATATATCAATAAAACTCATTAATTTTCTTATACTTAGTTAATAATTAGTATCTTAATTTATTGGTACTATAATAGAACTTTTGGTACATATTATGATCAAGGAAATGTATTTTAGAAAATATGATTTTATTTTGTTTTCCGGTTGGAACATTTTTTTATTCATGAATCATGTTTTCTAAAAATGGATGAAATTTTAATTTAAAATTATATTTTAATACATTTTTCTAGGAAAAATATTTTAAAATGATTTATATTTTATAATTTTATTATAATGGTTTTCAAATCAACCATTATATGTTTTCTAGGTCAATTTAAATGGAAAATGATATTTAAATGATTTGTTATTTCAAAATATTTATTCAAAGTAAAAATGATATTCCCATATATAAATTTTTAAAATTAATTTAAATTCCTACATTACATGTTTTAAATGTGTTTTTGATATAAAATTATTTTGAAAATGTTTTATGTCTTAAAAAAGTTATTTTTTTAATAATGATTTTTTACATAATAACTTGTGGAAGTGATATTTCAAAATCATTATCCATATTAGATGAAAAAATTTTATATATATTATGATTTAATAGAGATTTGATAAAAGTATTCCATTTATATTATATATTTTAATTAATTTTGTTTTGAGGGAATTATGTTTATGACACCCATTTCACTTCTGTGGGTTATACCGTGATAAATATCTTATAAAACCCGCTTCTTTTTATGAGTTTTGATTTTATGAAATAATTGGAAAACCCTTATATTTTACATTTTATAATATTATTTCATGTATATGGAACCCATTTCATTTCATAGGTTATTATGTAAGATTTATGAAGATGATAACTATTTATGGGTCATTATATAATGTATGTTTTATTATCACATGGCACATGCATGTATGTTTTTTATTTATGTGAAGGGTGTTTCCTGTGTATGCATCTAATTCATGGTGTAGTGATACATGTTTTATGAGATAACAAGTTACATGAGATGTAACACTAATCCCAACTGAATAGAGTATAAGTGAGGGAATCCTAAGGATGAAACAAAAGGTAAAAAAGAAGACATCAGTATCCCAAAACAAGAGGGTTCATAGGTGGTATTCTCATTGCGAAAATATGATTGTAGATGTAAGTTTATCTAAATAACTAAACAAGAGGTTGCATGGAATGAAATCACATGACTGAAACAAGTAGGTGCATCGGAAGGAATCACAATCCCAAGACAAGTGGGTATATGGTTGGGAATACCAATCCCCAAATAGTATGGTATGCGATGGGGAATCCCAATCCCAAAACAATAGGTCAAAATGAAGGTCACTAAAATCCCAAAAAAAGAGTGTACATGTGGAAACCCAAGACTTAAGTCAGTTCATAGGTGATTATCTAACTCATAACATGTTATGATGGCCTTTTTAGGTAGCCATGGTATATGATTTGCTAGGCTTATTTTTGTTCTACAATTCCTTGTTCTATCCCTCTATTATGATCACCTGGATATTGATCTTGATTACCATAGGATTCAAATCTTATGGACCAAAAATATTTTTTCCATAAATCATGTGTGTGGTATTTATTATTAATTGTATGATCTTTAAATGTCATTCTCATGTTTTCATACTTTTATACTAATTTTATTCTTATGTATATTATTTATTTACCCTTACTGAGCATGTCATATCCCTCTTTTTATGTTTTAATTCCACAAGATCTAAATGATGTTTACAATTATAGTAAATAAAATGGAATATAATTATGGGGGATATTTATGATCCTTCTCTAAATAATAATATTTTGTTCCATGATTCAAATGGAACCAAAACATTATGGTCCTATAACATGTAAATTTATAATGTTCTGAATATTCATCCTAAATGATGTAATAACCGTGTATGTTTGGAATGTGTCTCTATAGTTTTTATATATTAAATGATTTAGTCAATAATTGGAGACTGTGCTGAGAAATCATTATTTAGATGACTAGGGATATTTATAAGGATATTGCTGGGGATTTATCTAAGGATAAACCAAAAGTGTCAACGATTTAAAACAAGTTTTCATGATTTATGAATTAAATAAGTATGTTCTCTTGATTATGATGTATTTTTCAATGATATGTGTTTCTAAAATTATTCCTATTGTCTTATTCAACATATGGAACTAGAAGTTTATTTGTTAACGTTGAATGTTCTAGATTTGGAATTTTTTGTTATTATGAAAATTGATTCCCTAAATATCATAAATAATGTGTTATTGGTATTGTTTATATTTATAAAGATAACTAGACTATGAATAGTATATAAATGGTACGGGATGTTCTCATAGTTTTTTTATATGTAATAATTGTGGTTGTGGAAGCTTATGAAATGATTCAAATTTAATATTCTTGGAATGTGGTATTAAGGAATAATCTGATGAAGACTAAGTAGTGTTTTAAGAAAAATGATAGATTATTGAAGTGTATATTTATAGGAATTCATGAATTACTTTATAAGAATCATGAAGTATATGTTTCTAATTTGTTTTATAAAATACGTCAAATCGTTTTGTTGTGAATGAAATGTCATTTAATAGAAATTTGGTATTTTTAATAATAGAGGATAAGCCTTAATATGTTTCTATTGTTGTAAAAATATTGTTTAACTTGTATAATTATATAATTGATACAGATAATGTAAATTTGATAGTAATTCATACCATAGAACGAATTATTGATTTGTTGGAAAAGTGGTTTATGGTTTCACAGATGGAGTTTACGACATTTTAAAAATTATGGAATATATCGAACAAACCTTTTAGTAATGAAAACATGAATGTTTTCAATAATAATATATGATAATTCAAATTATTGCCAAGTTTCACGAGAAAACATGATGATGGTATTAATATGTTTTGAATATATCAAAAATGTTCTATTTATGATATATAGGGATAAATGATAATACAAATTTTATAAATTTAGTGACCTTATTTCTAATTATTTATACATTCATCTTCCCTAAGGGTCATAAGGTTAACCATTTATGGAACTGTATATGTTAAATATAAGATGTGGGTTTTAAGATTAATGTATTATCTATCCATAAGAAGATTTATGAATATTGGATAACATATGATGAACATTTTTTTACAAGGTCAGATGGAATTAATGAAAATTCAATTTAATGATTTCTTAATATGATGTTTCTTTTGTAATTAAAAATACACCTTTATTTCTTAGGGTATGATATGAAGTGGAAATCATGATTTAAAAAACCAAAGTTTGTGATTGTGTGTATTAAGAGAAATAAAGTCAAGTGATAATATTTTCTTATATTTGTAAATAGTAATAGAATTACTATACTCTAGGAAAATGATACTGAAAATTTTGTTTCCTATTGACTTCATTTATATAGAAATGGTGATCTTATAAATCATCGTATATTTG
The DNA here is from genome assembly GCA_963277665.1 of Viscum album. NCBI lineage: Eukaryota > Viridiplantae > Streptophyta > Magnoliopsida > Santalales > Viscaceae > Viscum > Viscum album. Next base: position 546,975,016 of record OY728166.1, on the reverse strand, counting down.
TGGTTTTGAGGCCCTTAACATTCCAGGTATCATTTAATTGTTCTGGATTAATGATCTACATCAGTCAATACTTATTTGTGATTTTCATGAATATTTAACATTCACTCCCAATATATATTATCATATGTGGGAACATAGTTATGATTTTCTTTGGGTAAATTTTATGTATCCGACACTCCATTTTTAAAATATTTTTTAGTATTAATTTTTATGATTTGGGTTTCCCTAAAAATAACATTAAGTAATTGATTATTTGATAACAAAAAAATGTTGATGGTGGAATTCATTATTAGGAAGATAGAATGTAATACCTAATGATTTAATGAAATGTTTATTTACACAAATTAATTTACTCTTTTTTTCTTTTCACACAACCCTTAATATAGATTTTGTTATATGAAACCACTAATTGTGGATTTCATTATATGAAAAAAAAAATTGTGATTGAACTACACAAAACACTTAGATTACCCATAGGTATATGAAACACTATGTTTTACTTCAATTACACAATATGTAATATTCATTTGAGATCTTCAGTTAAACTCAAGGTTGAGTTTTACCAATAAAATATAAAATTAATATTTTTTTAAAATATTTTTATATTCATCACAAATACATTAGGATAGAAGTGATGAATTAAATAAACTAATGTGTGAAATTATTATTTACACATGTATATGATATGATTCCTTTGGTTATCAATTAGTTATAAATGAATGTAAGAACTATTTGAAAATAATGAAATTACTTTTCTATGATAACAATTTATCTATGTAAAACACAATTTTTCTTCAATAAATTATACAATACACTTTTGATGAATGTTTTTAATAAAATATATAAATTTCACATTCAATAAAATGTTTTTCACACTCATTAAATATATTTTATAGGAATATTATAAGATTAACTCCTATTATATGAATAAAATGATGTATTTTTCCAAAAGTTAATTTATCCTCATTTTAATTGATAAACTATTATATATATATATGTGATTTAACTCATTTAAAAATTTTAATTTAAAAATAAACTTTATTTTAGAAATATAATATCAAAATTTATTTTCTATTAATTTTTTTTATTTTTCTGATAAGTTTCAATTTTTTATCAATACTGAAAACAATGGATTTTAATAAAAATATTCATTTTAACAGAATTTATTTATATAGATATGTTATATTTTAAATTAGTTTCCACATATAATTAGCAAAAATATAAAAAAATAAATCCATTTTAGAATATTTTAATCAATCTCCACTTGAATGTGGATATAAAAATATTTCCAACATTTAAACATTTTGCTTTAATAACCCTCTGTTCTATCACATCTACAAGATTAATTTTAAAATAATTTTAGACACTTTTAAGATTATTATTAAAAAACTGATTAATTATTTTTACTAATAATAATTTATAAATTTTATTATGGTGAACTAAATTTTTTACTATATGATTTTTGAAAGTATTTAAAATTAATTAAAGAAAATAAGGTAAAACAAATTTACCTAGTGGATAAACAGTAACAAAAGTTGAAAAATAACCTAAACACTTGTAAAAAAGTTCATCTATAGAAATATTTCAACCTTATACAACATTATAAGTAAAATTTTCAATTATTATAGGAACATGATGTAAGGGTACTTCATAACAATGTTTACCTTTATATTTCCAAGAACGCCACTCCTACTCAGCTATAAAAGGCCACTCACTCCACTAAATTATTTACACCATTCATTCCCTTTTGATCATATAAACACTTCCCAAATAAGATTCTAAAGTTAATACTATCATTTTATAAGGAATAATTTTTTTATAAATCAAACCAATATATTTATTTACTTAAATGTAAATGAAATTATCCTAGGAAGAGGTAATATCGTTCAAAAAGATTTTTTTTTTGTTTTATATATCCACACCATAAATTAAAATTATTTAGTGATTATATAATTGAATCAGTATTTAAATATAGTGATGTTTTTTATTTTATGTTTTTTGCTACAGTCACACCAAGTTCCATCATATGGTATATATTATAATATTTATGGGGTATGTCTCTCTACCATCTCCTGAACTAATGTCATTAGTTCTTCCATAACAACTTCTCAAGGTTGGAAAAAAATATGGAAATTAATGTTTATATTAAATACATATAATATAGTTATTAATAACATATAATTCTATAAATATATTACAACACATAAATTCATGTGTTTTATTTTATGGTAATATGTAACCTCATTTGTGTATATATACCACCTCTTTAATGAGATATGATTCATTCAAAATTAACATTGAAAGTATTAATGAAAATGTTTAATTAAAATATATGATATATATGAAACAATAATGATACTGTAATGATAATATATATATACATTTATTTCATTTATATTCAATGTTTCAATACAAACGAGAAAAATGGTAACAATGTTCATGGCTACGTAGGCCTACCATCTCCATTAATAGTGCATTCCATGAAATATTTCTATCCATTATATTTTATTATGAATACCTATTTAATGAATACATAATATATTTAAATTATTTTTAACATTATGGAAATAATTTAACTATGTTTAATGTAAAAGTATGTAGAATAATAATTCCAAACATATACCAAAACAATGCATTTGTTAACTGATACATATCATTACCCATTAATTCGTTACAAATGAGTAATATGGTTTCATAATAAAATAGATTTAGGACTGATATATCGAAATACTATTTTTTAGAAGATTAATAATAAAATTATACTAGTTATATAGTTGGAGTGAATTTGTGTGAATAATTTCAATACTTAAGTTGAAGGTTTTATAGTCTTACTTTTATTTCTATGAGATATATTTTTAATATTCGAAACATATTATTGTTGTTTGGTGTATATACATCCAAATAAAATTTTAGACCATAAATTTTATTTTTTTAATAGGTTTTAAATATTAAATTAATGATATTATTTCAAATTCCACATGATTCAAAAGTTAATATTGTATTAAGGGATTCAAAATCTCAATGTGGCTGCGGCAATACTTGTTCCAAATTCACCACATATTTATTTTTTGGTGTGTATATACTACACATGATTGTATTATATGTTTCTTATAATTAAATTTATGGGTAGTTTAATATCTATTTTATGTCTTCTATTCCATGGGGTATACAGTTCAGATGATACCAAATCAGTAAGGCAATTTTATCTCAACATGCCTTCATTGAGACATATGTCTTTCTATACACCTAGATTCATTTAAGTGGTTTATATACTATCACATTGAAATGTTATATCGTTAATAATATTAGTTTAACAATATTATAATCATTATTCAGAGTTATTATCTAATTTTTAATATGAAATAAAGATACCAATGTGGTAATATTTTATTGTTTGATTATCATTGTTTATTGGGGTTGTCTAAGATTATGCTTCCAATAATGAAGTCATATGATCCATATCCAAAAAAATATTATGAACATTCTTATCAACTATCTATTCATGATATATTCATGTATTGGTCACATTATTCCACTCTTTGTTACTTAAAGTGGTTAATTAATTATTTGTAATTAATTTATACGTTAGGTTATCATTGAAGTTTTTGGATGTTAATGGTACGTAAAGTATAAAAATTGATATCTTAAGTGGAAGTATCATGAATTTAATTTAGAAGGTTACATGAGTATTGGTTTTACACATAATGATAACGAGACTGTGAATGACTGGTGAATGGTATGTGATGTTATAATAATAATTTTTACATGATTAAATTGGTTTTGAGGAACCCTTTGAAATGATTCGTATTTCATTATCTTGGAAATGGGTATTAAGGATAAAGTTATCAATCATATGTAATGGATTGAGAATAAATTTAGATGATTGATGTGTATATGTATAATAATTAATGAATTATGTTATATGAATCACAATGTACATGTTTTTTGTTAAAATATTTAAAAAAATATATTGAGTTTTATTTAATTCATTGAAAATTGATTTAATAGAGAGGTGATAGATTTATTCTCGTAAGGAAAACCTTAATGAGATCCCAATTTTTGATTAATTTTTTTTTAGTTTTTATAATGATAATATTGGTATTGATACTGTAAATTGGATTGTACTAATTACTATTAAAATATTTATTTTTATGGGAATGTTATTTATGATACCACATATGGAGTTTAATTTTATTTGTATTTATGTAATACATAAAATAAACATTGGGATAAGAAAAAAAATCATTTTGTCATAAGGATTTATGGAAATTTAGATTATTATGATTTTTAATGAGAATGCATCGTGCAGGTATTCACATGTCTGGTATGTGAAAAAGAAGATATAAATTATGATATATGGGGGATAAATGAGAAACTAATTTTGAGAATTTCACTGACCTAATTTTTAATGTTTTTGTATAGTGATCGTTTAGAAGGGTTCTAAGGATAAGAATTTAAGGAAAGTTTTGTGTTAAATATTAGTTGTGGTTTTAGAGATCATGTTATTATCTCACCATATGAGGGTTCCAAAAAGTTGTATAACCTATTATAACAATTTTTATGATAGTGATAGATTTAATGAACCATAATTCTAATATTGGTCCTCATGATCTTTTATTTCTCCAGGAATGAAAAATTCACGTTTATTTCATAGTGTGAGAGATATAGTATAAATCAAGAATGGTAAAATCAAATGGTGGGATTGTGCATATGAAAAATAATAATTTTTTATATTAATATATGTTATTAGATATTAAATGAATTAATAATCTCTATAAATGGGATATTGTAAAATATTTACCATAATACCTTCATTTTGGTTGAACTTATGGTCTTATAAATCATCAAAGTTATATCATTTTTAGGCCCTTAACATTATATAGATCAATTACTTTCTATTGATTTATTATCTTTATCACTCCCAATAAATAAGTATTCTTTTAATCCATGTATAATATTCACACAAAAACATTGTTATTCTATATATAACTCTATTTATGACTTACTCTGGGTAACCAATATCAATATCAATTTTTTTATTTTAAAATAAATTTTCGTAATTATTTCTTCAATGTGGGTTTCAATTAAATGAAATTTGAATAGTAGAAAAATATGATGATCGATATTAATATTAAGATACAAATTCATTTTATCAGAGTTCTAATGTAACACATTAAGAATTTGTGAGTTACTTTTTTTGATTTAATTTAATTTTTTTAAAATTTTCCAGTTCAGAAAATACGTAATAGAAACATTTTATATGAATTAAATATGTTTGAAATGAGTTATTCATAACACAATGTTAATAATGTGATGTGTTAAATACTTAAATTAACATCAAGAACAAATAAATCTGTGTTGGGATTTCAATACACACAATTATGAGTTCAATTGATAATTTAAACTATACATAAATATGCTTTTTACTGGATGATGATAATATAAAATATTTATATTAAAATATTATTTTATTTTTAACCAATCCATTACAAAGGATGTTACAAATGTGATTTAATAAATAGTAAACATTATATTTCCGCAAGTATATTAAATGAGTCCTTTGGTTACCAATTAGTATGAAATGAATGTTAGAATTACTTGAAAATGAAAAAATTCCTTTTCTAAAAAACAATCTAACTATGTATAAACACCATTTAATCACAATAAATTAACCAAACCACTTTTTTTGAATTTTTTTTATAAAATATAAATGTTTTACATATTAAAATAATTTTATTCTCATACAATTACTGTTATAGGCATAATATAAGAATAAATCCACTATATGAATAAATGATGTATTTTTATAAAAGGTATCATTATGGTCTTTTAATAGAGAACATATTTTAAATAAATTTTTGATAGTCATATAATTTTTATTTTAAAAAATAAAATTTAGTTTTATAACTAGTATATCATAATTTACTTTGGGAAAATTTGTGTATTTTTTCTATGAAGCTTGATATTTTTGATTACTAGTCCAAAAGATTAAATTATAATTGGATAATTATTTTTAATATTCTTTATTTATATATATAATTTATATTTTAAAATTATATTTAATTCAATAAAAAAATAAATTCATGTTAGGTTATTTTAATCAAATTTACATAGAAATTGGATATAAATAAATTTTAAACTTTTCAGCATTTTACATTTAAAACCAGCATTCTTGTCACATGTGTAAGATTATTTTAAAATTAATTTTTTCCACTTTGATGAATTGAATTTTAAAAAATGGAATCTATATTAAAAATTTGAATAATTTTTAATTTCTATCAACATCAACATATTTCCTGACCAAAAATATTAGTGAAATTAACTAAAATTAGTTATAGAGATTATGGTGAAAACAAGTTTAACAAGTGGTTAAACATTAAATGATATGGAAAAATAGTTTTAAAACATGTTATTAAGGAATTTGATTTAAATATTTTGACCATAAAATTCAATGGATTGAATTTTTAATGTTATTAGAGGCACAATATGTATGGGAGACCCCCCAATAGTGATTACCTTTTTATATTTACAAGAATTTTACTCCTCCATTATAAAAGGGAACTCACCACCATCGCACTGTTACCCCACTCAATACCATTGTCACATACATCCCCTAACAAAAGTATCTCAATAATTCCATCCTCTCATCATAGAATCCTTAATTTTGGAGAAAATTTAACAGTCAATGTCCATTAATGCAAACCAAAAAGAATTAACCAAATAATATATAACATCCTTTATCAAGAACATTTGTATTATTTTTATTATACACCCCCTCAATTCATTTTATTTTAGTTATACGTTGTAAATTAATTAGTTTCAACATAATGAGACGTTTTAATGATAAATTTTATATATATAGTCACACACGCTTCCATTAAATGGGATACAAAATCAATGTTAGTGTGTATAGAGGACTACTTCTTTGCGAACCAGTGTTGTTTTTCCCTCCATTCCAACCTTATGAATGAATGATATAACAGTGGATATTATTTTATTTTATTATATATATATTTATATATTATTTTTTATGTCTTTATACTTTAGTAATTATTATAAAATAAAATTTTTTATGAATTAAATTTTTTGGGAATGTGATAACTTCATTTCTGAATGTATAAACGATCACATCCTCAAAGCGATGGGATTCATTAAAACAATAAATTGAATGAATTAGGGATGTGTTTGATAAATTTATATGATATATATGACTAAATTATCCCACTATAATGATAATACATATAAGAACAGTATCATTTTTTGACTTTATTTTTATATTAATACACAATGAGAACAACATTCAAGAGTACGTACGGCCTACCATATAATTGAATGGTGCATCCCATTTAATATTTATTTATTTTATAGATTATTATATATAATAATATAATAAATATATATTATATTTATACAATGGTTTAATTTCTGTTAAAACTTATATCATGTTTTATATAAGAGGATCTTGAATAATAATTCAAAAAATATATAAAAAGAAAAGAAGTTATTACATGAAACATAAGATGAAGATAAAAATCTTAATAAATGGGTAAAATAATTTCATAATAAATCATATATGTAATGATATATAATAATATGGTTTTGTGGTAGATTTATAATAACCATATACATATTATACATGAGGATTAGAATTTTATGAAGAAATTTAAGACTAAAGGTAAGGGTTTTCCTTTTTCACTTTTATTTCAGTGATATATATATTATATTAACCACATATTATTGTTTTGTTGTTATATTCTACCCAATGAAATGTTATATATAATTTCTCAGACCATCTCGATTTATTCCATTCTGAAAATCGAGTATTTGAGGTGTTCTGGAGTACTTGGTGGCTTTTATTGAGTGTTTTCTAATTTTTAAAAATTTATAATGGTTATTAAAGAATGGTAGGTGACAGAGGGTGAGTCAAGACCAATGAAATTCGTAGTTGAGTGGTCTAAAGGTGATTTAGAAATAGTAGGTCACTGATAGTGAGTTTGGACCGATGACTTGCATCGGTGTGTTACCTATTGGAGACTCATTGAATGGTGACCTACTGAATAGTACGTCACTAAATGGTGACTCACCAAATGGGGAACCATAAAATGATGACTCACCACTGGTATCTAACATTGGTGACTCACCCAACGGTAATTCATTTTGATAGATTTCCAAAAAAAATCGGTTTTCCCAATTTTTTGTGATTATCACCTTAATGTTTTATTTTCAAGAATTAGGTTTAAAACCATATTTATGTGTTTTTAAATTATTTCAAAGGAAATAATATTTATATATTTTCTTAAATCTATTTAGGAAATAAGTTAGTCAATATTAATGGTACTTTTAATGGGGAGTTCATAATAGTTTCTTATTCCTTGAGTCTCAGATCCAGTCCTTCAAAGTCGAACACCATTCCTTAATCATTTCATTCATTTTACACTTATTACCAATAATTCGTAGAAAACTTCTTCCCCATGTATATATGTTTTTTTCACCCTTCAATGTCGCTTCCCTAGAGCCTTTTATACCCTATGTTTGTCACAAGGAGGAGTTTTTGAACGTCTATTTCATGAGGTAGGGATTCCATCATCTCTCGTGTTTTTTTATGTCCATCCATGTGGGTATAAGAATGTTTCCCATGTGAATACAATTGAATAAATATTAAATTAAAATAGTTTATTCTACTTTAAAAAAATAAACATGGTCCTGTAGAAAGTGACACATGCTTATTTTAATTGTTTATTGATATTTTGATCTATATGGGTTTTATGCTTACTGAATGTCATTGCCATTGGTGGTCTTTTTCCTACACTTAGGATGAATTCTTATGGATTGTCATTGATCATGTGTTTAATGGATATATATATATTCATTTTACTAAACTCATATTATTTATGAAAGAAAACGATACCTTAGGATCTGTCATTCTATGTGATAACCCCTCAATTTTTAATGTGGATTAAAGAACAAGTATTTTCTAATTCTGGATACACCATTCCCTGTTTGGTGTGGTCATGTGTTGTTTCTGGGTTTAGTTCTATATTGTTCCTTTTGTGGTTTTGTGGTGAAATGTTTGAGAGAATTAGAATATTCTAGGGTGTTAAGGGTGATGCAATGAGATATTAGGTGGATAATTTTATTAAATATTGAATTTATGGGCAGTGTTTTAGAAACATGTTTATAGGTTTAAGTTGTGCTATGTTTGTGTTACTGGGTGTGATGGGTGTGGTTTTGTTATATATAAGGTCTTTTTTGTTTATTTTGATGTGGCTTGTTGTGGGGTATTGTTTTAATTAGGATTTTTTCATGTTGATAGGAAGGACATGGCGGATTGAGTCTGAAGAATGATGATGGATATGGTTGGTATGTATTTTTAACAGTGTTGAAATATGAATTTGTTTTTTTTATTGATGTTGTTTTTCTATAGCATGGTTTATTCTAAGTGAATTGTTGCATGATACGGTTATTATTTCCCCATGTAGAAATGGAATTAAAAAATGTATTTCTTACTAAATTATGATAATTGTTTGTATAAGTTCCATCGTGGTATGTTTCAGTTGTGGGTTGTTTCAGATGACTTCCATTTTTTATCATCCGAGGTGACTATTGGTCGTGTTGATAATTTATTTTGAGGGATATCAGTAGAGTAGGATGTATTATAGGGTTGTAGATTTTTTGATTGAGAACCCATAGCTTGGGCTTTGGTGTTTGATACTATATGTACATTGATTTATGGTCTTTTGGTTTTCTATAAACACCTCACCCTAGTTGAGAAATATATTTTTGTTGAGCACCCCCATTGTCACAGGGGAAGTTTTCTTTTTCAAACATCATGGTGGGAGGATGAATGGTTAGCCACCACATCTTCTTGATCCCTCTTCTAGGCGGTGATATCCTATGATTCTTCTGGTTGTTAGTGGTTTATAACGCCCAAGGGTTTGTGGGAATGTTATCTTTTCCCAAGTGTCTTTAGGATGGGATGAGTAGTGTTTTCAAAGGTGTCTTCAGGATTATATGAGTTTTTTATCCTAGGTGTCTATGGTCAGGATGTGGTTTTGAGGCCTAGGTGTGTAAGGACATTATGGTATGAGCATCATTTTCCCTGATTATGGGACTAGCTATGAGGCACTACTGTGAGCGATTGCATTGTGATATGGTAATTTAAGAAGAGATGGGATTGGCATGACATTTGACATTAGGGTGTGAGAGTGGAAAACGGTGGGAAATTGGTGTGATTTTCCCTATCATCAATGTACTCTATATTACATTACTAGACATGTGTTATTTTGTGATAGTTCCTTTGGTGATGTTTAGGTGGATAGTATACCCTGTTAGGTGTTATTGGTTTCTATGTTTCTCTCACAGGGGTATTTGTATGCTTCTCCACCTGTACAAAAGTAAATTTTGTTTTTCCAAATTAGCAAACTAATATGCTCAAACTACCGGATAAAACATCTTTCAGGATTCCATGACATCTTCTTGGAATGTGCTAGTAATTACTAACTTATACATGGAGAATGATTCTGTGTGCTGCATAACATTGCTATTTTGGTATTGACATAGGATCTTTTCATTGTTTGATTTGAAGTTATACAATAAAACAATCATGTGGTATGTATTTTTTTATATAGTACTTGGAGCTATTTTTTGATGGCCCATCCTTAACTATCAATCTCGTTTTCTTATAAAAAAAGGTAATGAATCTCATTTATTGAGATTCTATACCACTATAATTGTCATGACCACGAGGCCTATTGGAGGCAGTACTCTGGGGTCATTATCTCTCTTCCTTATTTGATCACTCATGATGTCAATATTTTATGGAAGTGGGTCTTGATATAATGGTATTAGAGAAGGTTGAGAGTTTAAATTGTGTTTGGAGTTTGGTATAATGAGGTTTTCATGAGTTGGTAGGGGAACAATGTTAGATTATATTGGTTCATGATGTATGATAGGGAAGACAAGCTAGGACATTAGATTCCCCCCCCCAATGATATAATTCAAGGACTCTTAGTCTACCAAACAGCCTGGTGAGGATACTCCATTTTATAGGTAGAGACCTTATGAAAGTTTCCTGCATCATAATGACTTGTGTTCTTGTTTAAATTGTCTCTTTTGGGGATTTTGATTAAAAAATGAGTTAAAATGATTCTTAAAAATATTTATATACTACTCAGGATTAGGAGTTCCTTATTTACCTTTCATATATAGAACTCAGTCATCATCTATGGAAGGCTCAGAAATTTGAGGCTCAGTGGGATGATCCGATTGATCGGTAGCGTGTCGATCCATTGGAAGATGTTGACCAGTGACAGAAGACATTATGTTCTTTCCATAGGTAGATCCTATGAATGAATGATGTACTCATTATAGACATGGATATGCAGAGTTGTCTCTAGGATCATGTGATCGCCTTCATATTGATCCAGTCTCTAGTAAATTATTTGGTTCTTATGGCAGTGAGATAGATGAGGGAATCAGTACGTCAATGGTAGTCTTTGGACATTGTACACTAGGATGATGAGTATCATGCCAGATTCCTAGATGAGGCACTTCGTCATTCTCTCCAGTATGTGGTTACTCCCTTTACCTAGTTGATATACTTGGAGGTACAAAACATGTTATATGTAGTTGAGAGGATGGAATCATGAAGAGGCTTACTACGAGAGTGGGTTCATCCTAGTTATTCTAAAGGAAATGTTATTATCACCAGGTATATGGTGTCAGGGCCTTCATGTTTTTTACCAGAAGGGTGGTGACCTTAGGAGATTCCATTTACACATTTTAGTCCTCCAACAATTTTTTGGTCCTAGTGTCTGTATGTTTTATATGTATTTTACATGGGAATATCTAGAGAGTAGTTCCCGTCAACCCTTTATTCTAAATATGGTAGAGATATGATGGTTTAGTGTCAGCCTCATCATTAGTTGATGGTATGGTAGTTCTATCAATGGGGATAGCACCCTCATGGTCCATCGAGGGGAGATTAAGCATGTAAAGGAGAACATTACAATGTTCCTCATGGACATATACATAGTAATGGTTGAGGTGAAGGTTGTCAATAGGGGGAAAAATGGTCTGTGTTTGATCAGTTTCATACCACAAAGGCACAAGTTCCTAAAGGGATGAAGATCATTCGAGGTACAAAAAATTTGTTTAGTTCCCTTTATTGCAAATTAGTTTATTTAGGAGCATCACAATCATTAGTTTCATCCAGTATATCCCATTCTAGAAGACATTAAATAGAAATAATTCCAATTCCACTGGTGTTGAGTACACCAGTAAGAGGACAAAACACCTTGTTTGATGTGTGTTGGGGATGTAGGATGATAATGAGACCACATCAGTCCTGTGGGGATATTTTCATGATAAAAATGCAACCATATTATATCATCTTTGTAATAAACTATTTGTACTCTATGAATTATTTTATTGACTTATTCTGGAAGAGATTCGTGTTTTCAGACATTCATGGCCAACATGTGACTTTCGTAGGCAGGAAATGTTGTCAAATTGGAAGTTAGCGTATGGAGCCCCTTCATTACTTGATGGTCGAGATGTATAGGTAATTGGTAGATTTTGAGATGTAGAAGGTTCTTAATTTTTTATTTATTTTATTTCTTCCCTAAGGAGGTTGTCACTCTACCCCCTCGACACGTTGTTGAGTTCAGGATTGACTTGTAGCCTATTTCTTCTCCTATTTCGATGGCTCCTTATTGAATGTTACCTTCTTTTGTTGTGGGGGATAAGGATTTATATTTATGAATTGAAGAATAATGGATTTATTAGGACCATTGTGTCACTAGGGTGTGATCTAATATTATTTACGGAGAAGGCTGATGGTTGTCTGAGGTAGTGCATAGACTATCGGAGGTTGAATCAAGAAATAATCAAGAACTGTTACCCTCTCATGTGGATAAAATATCTTTTGACTAGTAGAGGGGAGAGAGTTGGTACTCTATGATCGATACATGGTTTGGGTATCACCAAATGATGGTGAATGAAGAAGATATCCTGAATATGAATTTCAGATGAAGGTATGGGAACATCGAGTTCATGGTTATGTCATTCAGTGTCATGAACGCACCACCCATGTTCATGGGGCTCATTAAATTAATTTCCCATGAGTTCCTAGACCATTTTTTTCATATTCATTGATGACATACTAATATAATAAATGACATAAGAGGATCATACCAAGCATCTCATGATTGTCTTTAATTTTCTTCGACACCACCGGCTATATGGGAAGTTGTCCAAGTGTATGTTCTGGTCAAGGGAGTTACATTTCATTAGGAATGTATGGGTTCATCCGGGAATTTTATTGGAACCCTCGATGTTCAAGGCTGTTATTTCTTGTGAAGCAACCAATAATGTTACAAAGGATCCCAGTTTTCTTATTTTGGAATTCTATTTCCAGGGATTCATACGCAATTTATCTCAAGTATAAGATCTATTTATAGCCTTGACTAGGAAAGTTTAGGCCTATGTGAGGAGTGAGCAGTTCCGGGATGTGTTTATTTATCTGAAGGGGAAATTGGTTTGTTCCCCAATGTTGTAGTTTCTAGAGGATGGGGTGATGTTCGTTGTGTTTTTTATGCTTCCTATCTGGGTTTTCGATAAATTCTCATGTAGTAGTGGGGAGTGATATCTTATAGGTCTAGGTAGTTTTCTCCCCATGAACATAACTATTCCATCTCTGATCTAGAGCTAGTGGAAGTTCTTTTCACGATGATGATTTTTTTAATTACCTCATTCGGGGTGATTTGAGGTACTGACGTATCACAAGATCTTGAGGAAGAATTTTCCCCATGAGATATGTACCTATGATAGCAATGGTGGTTGGAGTTTCTTAATTACTATGGTTTTTAAATATCATGCACCTAATGAAAGGGAAATTTCATGTGTGATGCTTTGAACATGAAGTCATAGATGGAGGTAGTTTGAGAATCGGTGGATGCTTCTATGGGGAAGGAGGTGTTCACTACCTTACTCCAAGATTCATGAGTAGATAGATATAGAGGAAATCTATTTTTGATAACAGTGTAATATTATATAATGTGGTAGGTATAGGATACTTAGTGGGAGACTCAGTGGCAGAGTTGATGCGTGATCACATTGACCATGGTGATGCTCTGAAGGGATGGTTGGAGGATGGTCAGAATCAAATGTTGTTTTGTGAAAGGCAGTTTGTTATAGTGGCGATGTGTGAGGGAGTTATCTGTGAGTTTAATATTTCATATTTAGTGGCACACAAAGTATTTACCAATATGTATCATTCTTAAATATGTTTTGTTGGTGGCCCATGATAATCATGAAATAGAAGTGTTTGTGGAAAGGTGGCTTATGTGCCAGCAGGTGATGACTAACAACTGTGTTCTTGGTGTTTTGTTGCATCCCCTAGATTTACACGAGAAGAAGTGGGATAATATATAAATTTATTACATTATAGGGTTATCCAATGACCGGGTAGGCTGCGATTCTATCTTATTAGTGTTGTTTCAGCTGACAAAATCAGATCGCTTCTTAGCAATCAAGGAGTCAGGTTCAGTGGATGCCTTGGCTAGTAGTTTTGTGGCTAAGGTAGTGCAGATGAATGTGTAAAGAGATCCATTATTTTAGATAATGATACATGTATTACCCTACAATATTGGAGGATGTTGCATCATTATATTTTATCTCATTTATTTCTATACATTTATTTCCTTCCTTAAACAAATGGGTTGATAGTGTGAACCATCCAAACGTTGGAGGGCATGTTTCAAACATGGTTCCAAAACATTTGTGGATATTGGGTGGTAAACTTGACTTAAGTATAGTTTTATTATAATAATATCTATCACTATTCCATTTTAATGGATCCATTTGAATAATTTTATAGAAAACTATGTCTTTCACCATTGTGATGGATAGTGGTTGGGGAGATGGTTGCTCTTGGTCCTGAGGTAATATAGAGCATGAAAGATATGTTTTATCTTTCTCATGAGAGGATGAAAGTATAACATGTCCAGAATAAGTCTTATGCTAATATCATGAGAAGGAAATTGTAGTTCTGGGTTGGGGAAAACGTTTTCTTGATGGTTTCCCCAGGATGTGGGAAGTAGAGGTTTGAAAAAGGGTTAAATATTTTTATGAGGATCATGTAACATCCCTAGAAAATAACAAAAATGACATTTTCATATTTATTAATATTTTCTAATTAAATATTAATTTTAATTAAAAGGGGATGCTATATTTAATGGATTACCTGACCCATACAATGTGTTTCTCAGAAGTATCATACTACTCACAATGCTGAGTCATATTAAAAATAATAATAATATAATATTTTTATTTTAAATAGAAGTTAACGTATAACCGTTTTATTGGTGGTAATGAATAAAAATAACAAATATTATAATTATACATGTTTGTTAACTGTTTTTACATTTATCCAATAAAATTTATGGGGTTTAAATATGAATTATTCTAATTTTAAGCATAAATACTCTAATATTTTTTAAAATGGCGATTTACCTGCTTTTGATGGAGATCTCGTTTTAAATCTATCTTTTTTCTATTTTATATATTCTATTTGACAAAATAAAATTCTACTTTAGAATCGGGACATCAAATTTTACTTTGGATGAAGTTTTGGTATTTTTCTAATAAACATCATTTTTTAATGAATAGTGAAAAATACTGCATTTTAATTCAAAACTACCTGTTAATATTTTTTATTTATACGATTATATTACCTATATAAATGGGTTTAAAGTTTAATTATAATATATTTTTACCATTTAAAACAATTTTGGTCATTTTATGTAATTTCACATTGAAATTGGACATAAATAAGTGTTAATCAATTGATATTTGTTTTTTATTAAAAACACGCTTTTTTGTTTTCACATTGAAAATTAATTAATTAATGAAACTTCTATTTTTTAGTTTTTTAAAATATAATTTATTTTAATTTGTAGTATAATATATAGCATAGGATAAATTTTATGTATTTTCTGAAAAACATCATTTTTTGATGAATAGTGAAATCATGAAGTAGCAGTTAAAAAACCAAATTCTTCTTTGAAATAATATTTTTTTGCTTC
Source organism: Viscum album (assembly GCA_963277665.1). Lineage (NCBI taxonomy): Eukaryota > Viridiplantae > Streptophyta > Magnoliopsida > Santalales > Viscaceae > Viscum > Viscum album. The sequence goes on along the minus strand of OY728166.1, from coordinate 546,958,931 downwards.
TGTGAATTGAATTTTAAAAATATGACATACATGGTTGTTACTTTTAAGTAAAATGGGGTTCAATAAGATGAAAATAAATTGGGGTGAATAGTAACTCTTGAATTTTGTTTACCGTAGTTAAATGTATATATGGTAGTTCAAGGTAAAAAAAATATTATAAAATTACAAAATTTCCTTAAAACATGTCCAAACCTTATTGGATGAGTATTGGACGATAAATACAATACAAGGGTGAGAATATTGTCCATTGAAATCAATTTGGGTAAGATAATGACATTAATAACATTTTATTTAAAGTAAAAATAAAAATATCATAACCATGTATTTTTTTCTAAAATAAAATTAATTTGGGGTCATATAATTGATATATTTGACAATAAATAATCATTATAATTATAAATAAATTTTATACATCATGTTATTTGTTTTATAATTTTTGGACATCAAATAAATAAAATTATTAATGACACAATAATATGTTGTGTTTAGCTCATTAATGAATAATTTAAATAAATAAAATTATAATGATTAAAACAATATCCAAAAAATTTCCAACACTTATTGGATGGTTTATTTTTGAACATGATTATTCTTATATTTTACATTAATTAGTTTTGGACCTTTAGAAAACGAAAATTATTATATAATAAAATAATATTATCAAACATTCCTTAAGATCCCTTAATCTCCCTTATAAAAATCCCTCACCTCTTACCCATTTATCACACATCTCAATCCCCTTGGCTCATCCAACATCTACTAAAATAATCTCACAAGATCCCTCTCTTCCACTTATAATCCTTACATTAGGCAGAATGATCCTCAATAAATCCTTTTGGTTCAAACCAAAGTGAGTTACCCGATTTAAAAGTAACATCTTATCATTAGTTCATTGAATTTATTTTACTTATCCAACCCTTAACTATTTTTTTCCTTATTTTATAAAAAAAATTATCCTCAATATTCTAGGTTGTTTTGATGAAATGTATTCTAACTACAATAATACAAACCTCCATCAAATGGGCAATTAACAAACATTTTCTATGGACGGCGAACTACTGCCTCACGAAACGATGATTGTTCAATATTATCCTACTACCTATTATGGTGGACATTATGAGGGAAATTTATTTATATGTAAAATATATTATATTTCTATTTTATATTTACTTCTGTATTTTTTATTTATAGCATACCTTTATTTTTTCCATAATGGGTAAAAGTGATAATTTCATTTGAGGAAGTGCGGACTACTGCCCCCTCAGAGTGATATAACATGTTCATTACATATGTGGGATGTATAACAAATGGATTTAATGAAATTATATATTATATTATATAGTAATTATATAATACCTATGTATCATAATTTTTTATACTTAATTGAAATAAAAGTAGTGTTCATGTGTACGTACAACTTACCAACTCCAGGAACATTACATTTCATTTCTTATCTCGAAATGTTATGTACTATAATAAATACATATATATATATATAGAGGATATATATGATATATATGATACTAAATAATGAATTTTATTCTGTATATAATATACTTTTGACCACATGGATAATTTGTAATTGTAAAAAGTCCATTTCTGACTCCTGTTCCGAACATCGACAAAATTACCGATATGAACTCTATAAATTAACTAATTTATATAGAAATGTAATAAGTGATTTAAAAAGTATAATAAAACATGAAAAAGATCCTTAAGAAAGTGGAAATTAATTTATTTTAATTATTCAGGAATAACAAGGAACAAACATGAAAAGTCGGACTTGAGGTAAGGGGATTCTTATCTAACATCTAATTCTATGAGGTTTCCATTGTTTTCCACTTATTTGTTGCATGTGGTGTATTGTGAAAGGCCATATGATATATATTATAATGATTATATATATATTCATGGTATTCTATGATTCATTGGGTGGTTATTAAATTTATGTTCATATGACTCAATTCATTGCTACGTGGTAAGAGGGTTTTCATCTCGATTTATATTCCCATGAGATTCATGATATATTTTCCACTATTTAATTTTGTGTGGTGTATGTACACCCAATTATTTTATTCATTGGGTACTATACATTAATTTATGGGTATTTAAATCTTTATTGTATGATCCTTCTTTCATTTGGTATATGTTTCGTAAGACACCAAATCGGTAAGGGAACCTTTCACCTTCCTCTTTTAGTGAAGGGCATCATTTTTGTCATGTATGTTAAATTTCCACATTATTATGTTGGTATATATTCATCAATATCCTTATTGATGTAAATTTTATTACCTTGTGATGAGATTCCCTTTTCTCAATCATCAACTCATTTTCTTAATTTTAATGTGACAACGTTAGGGTGTTGCATTTCAATATGGGAACCTATTCACCCAATTTCCATTTTTTGGGTTAAACTTCTACTTCATGATTATGTAGTTCTATGAATATGTGTGAATATACTATGATTGTTTTACACTTATTATCCACTTATATTGAGTATATTTATATTTTTCACATGTATTAATGACATTTATTTATCCTTAATCTAAGGATACCCTATTTATAAGTAATTTCGTCTCAATTTACATTCCACCGATTCTTCATTGTTGTTATGTTCCAATTCACTTTAATATAGTGTATATACTTTCCATTGGAATATTATATCATGAATACCTTTATTCTGATGATATTATAAGGTTTTGATTAAATTTTATTCGTCTATTATTTTTATTCAAGCATCTCTCATTTGGTTAAGAACTCCTTAATTATAATTTTTTCTTTAATTTTTTATTATTATAAATATTTATCATTAATGTCCATATTTTCAAACTGGTTTTAATGTTATATTTATATGGACATTAATATTTTAAAATGATAATTCCTTTAAATGTTTCAAAGTTATAGGGACACTTTGACTCAAAAATATCTTTATTAAATGTTTTTATTTTTTTTTGAAATGGATTGATTATTTCAATAACTTGAAATGATTTCTTGTTATTCTAAATGAAATTTTTATATTTTTTATATTATAAGATTTTATAATGGTACCTGGAAAAATTATAGGTGGTTCCTTGATAATCCAGGATGGGTGGTTACGTTATAACCTCCAATGCATTGGGTATGGAAGTTGGCTATATGGTTATTCCATTTAGCGATATGTGTGAAAATCAACCATTTTTTATTCCATTTACGTATGATTATGTGCAAAGTTGCCTTTATATGTTATGTGTGGTTTCTATGGGTTTTATGGAAATCTTTTTGTTACAAAATGGTAAGTACTAATCTTTTATTCAGTAAAGATTATTTACTACTTCATAATGGTAAAAAGAATTACATATGATAATGTAATCTTGGTTTCGTTGTTGGTTTGAAAAACTAACTATTTACCTTTATTGTGTATCCCTTACTGAGATTTTTTTTCTCATCCCATGTTTTTGAATTTTATTTCACTGGACATAATGTTCAATAGTGTCAAGGATGATGTTAGGGAAAATGCATGAAGTCTAAAACAGGGAACTATACATGTTTTATTAAGTGTTTTTATTTTATAGAAAAAATTGATATAGAGTAGTTGTTTATACATGTAATTTTCAAGTTTATATGTAACAATTATGGCTTAATTCTATAAAACACTTAACCTGAAAAGATCCTCAATGTGAATTCTTGATTTTACATATGATTATAAAATGTTTTAAGGCGGGGATCTTATAGTTGGTATCATAGGTCTGTTTAGAAAATGTTATAAGTAAGGGTCTTATTTAATCATATGTGACATAACCATAAGGTTTATAATATTAGAAAGAGTCATTGTTATTTTAGAGGTGATAAATGGTCGTTACATTTTGGGTGAGAAAATGAATGTTATTAGATAACCTTTGAGGATGAAATATGTGAGGGTTATTTTTAAGGAATTTTTCTCACTTTTTTTGGAATGTTATAAATTTATACAATTTTTGAAAAAGGACAACACAAAGACCATGTGACAACCCATCGCATTGGACAATGCTATGGGAATTTAACCCACAACCAAAGTGTGATTGATATTTATCTCCTACCACTATACTACATGATGTCCCTGGTTAGTATGACTAATTATTTTTAGTTAAATGATTTTATGAATCATGAATAAGCTTATTTTGGATCTTATGTTTTATCAAATAGAAATATTTAGTATTGGAAAATTATTTGGTGATTAACTGATAACAGTTATTTTGGAAGACATTATCTCTTTTTGGAATACTATATTATTAAAGAAAATAGAATACTATGGGATTTAATTTTTGGAGTAATAGTTGGAATGTTATTTTGGAAGAATCTATGTTTTTATTATGAACATATTTTGATTTAGGCTATTTATGGAAATGATTAACCAATCATAGAAAATATGTGACTTGGTTAATTACACTTCAGTGTAAGACTTTTATAGTAGTCAAAGCTTTTAGAGAAAATTATTAAGCTTTATTATGGAAGACTATGTGATTATATCCTTATGAGTTTTGGGTTTAAATTTTATTGTATAATTTTTTTAATAATTTTATTGGAAATTTTGTATTGAATGTTATTCATTGAACATTAGGTACTATTTTTTTATTTTTTAGATTATGAGTAATAATTATATTTATAAAGGATTTTCCTTTTTAGGATCATCTGTTCTCATACAAACCAATTTTGGTTTTGGTTAATTTCTAAAGATAGAGGAAATATATAGTTCATCATTCATGGATTATGTGATTTTATAGAAGTTGATTCCATCACTTTATAGGTGACCAAGTCATCTTCAATACTCATCATTTGGATAAAAGCTGAGTTTTTAGTTGAAATTTTGGAAAATGATGGATGTCTACATGTCAAGTTAGTAAGATTCATTATATTCTTTTTCATTCTCATTAATAAATTCTACAAGTTTATTAAAATAAACATGAAGAAAAATTATTCTTACTTTTCCTACTAGAAATCCATTGACCGTTTAACACATCATAATTTTTTGGTTTTCTTATTGTTAACTTTCCCCTAATCATGTTTTTTATCAATCTGTATCTAAAAATGAATCTTAGTTACTTCTCTATATCCATGTTTTTATGGAATCCAATCATGGTTTATCTCAGGTGACCTATGTACTTCTCTTTCATTATTTTAAAGTAATAGTTTTATTTACACTTTTTCAGATTTGGTACTCTCCATAATGTTTCTAAGCCCAATTTTAAAATTGCGAGGATGCAATTTCCAAAAGAGAAGAAGGATGTAACATCCTAATAAAATAAAGAATATGAAATTTTCATAATTATTAATAATTTTAAATTAAATATTAATTTTATTTTAAATGGGATGTTATATTCAATGGCTTACTAGACACGCAATAATGGGATCCTTTAATGTCTTTTGCTTCTCACAATGATGAGTCATATTGAAAATAATAATAATATAATATTTTAATTTTAAAGGGTATTTAAATTTAAAAAATTTTGTTATAGGGAATGAACAAAACTAACTATATTTTTATTCTAAATTATTGTCAAATGTTTTTACATTTATCCAATAAACTTTTGGGGATTAAAATGTGAACAAATCTATTTTTAAGCACAAAGACTCTAATATTTTTCCAAATGTTGATTTACCGTCTTTTGATGCTGAACCATTTTAAAATCTATTTTTTGTCACTTTTACAAGTTCCAATTGACCGAATAAATTTATTTTTTAATATAGGGACATCAAAATTTACTTTGGATGAAATTTTGGTATTTTTCTGATAAAGTTCATTTTTTTAATGAATAGTGAAAACTACTACCTTTTAATTCAAACCTACCAGTTAATCTAATTTTTTAACGTGGATATACTTTTTTTATAAATGGTTTTATAGTGTAATTATATTATATAATTACCATTTAATCCAATTTTGGTCATTTGAAGTAATTTCACATTGAAATTGGAAAGAAACAAGTGTCAATATTTTGATAGTTATTATTTCTTAAAAACATGTTTTTTGTTTTGAAAATAGGAATTATTTTATTAATGAAACATCAATGTTTTGAAATTTGTAAAACATACATAATTTTTTAATTCAGATTAAAAAATATTTACCTTATGCTGAATTTTAGGTTTTTTTTTTGAAAACTTCAATTTTGGTGAATAGTAAAAATTCTGAGTAGTAGTTAAAACACCGTCCTCTTCATTTAAATGAAATTCGACCTCTTTTGTGAATTGAACATCGAAAATCATAAATACATGGTTTTTATTAGTAATTAAATTTTGGTTCACTAAGTCAAAAATAATCTATGATGAATAGTAACTTTTGACTTTTATTTCCCGCGGTTAAAGATAAATATTGTTATTCAAGGTAAAAACTATTTTATAAAAATATAAAATTTCATTAACATGTGTCCTAACATTACTTTAGGAGAAATGGACGATCAATAAAATACTTGGGTAAGACTTTTGGCCTCTGAAATCCATTTGGGTAAGATAATTGCATTACTAACTTTTTACTTAAAGTAAAAATAATATCATAAACATGTATTATCATGCTATAAAATATAATGTGGGTTTATATAATTGATATATTGGACTATAAATATTAATTAAAATTATAAATAAACTCCTACAACATGGTATTTTAAAAAAAATTAGACATCAAATAAATACAATTATTTATGACACAATAATGATGCATTGTTTTCCTTATTAATGGATGATTTAGTAAATAAGATCGTAAAGATTAAAAAAATATCCAATACCTGTCCAATTTTTATTTGATGATTTTATTTCGAGCATTGGTCATCTTCTCTTAAACGTTAAAGATTTTTGGTCCTTTTAAAACCGATAATGATTATATAATAAAATGATATTTTCAAACGTTCCTTAAAATCCCCTCCTCAACCTTATAAAAATCCCTCACCTCTAACCCTTTACTCTCACATCTCAATCACATAGATTCACCAAAACACTACCCAAATAATCTCTTAATATCTCTCTATTTCACCATTAATCCTTACATTTGGTAGAAGAAACTTCAAGATTAACTTTTAGTTCAAACCAAAGGGAGTTACCTGATTTAAAGGAAACATATTCTCTTAAGATATTTTATTTTATTTTACTTTTATTTCCTCTTAAATCATGTTATTCCTTTATTTTATGACAACCCCAATATCCTTAATATACTAGGTAGTTTTTATGAGAATTATTTGAACTACACTTACACACACTTCAATGTAATGGGTAAATAACATAATGTTTCAGTGGACGATGAACTACTGCCTAACGAAATGATGATTATTCAATAATCTCCTACCATATCCTATAGTGGACATTATGATGGAATTGTATTTATATGTGAAATATATTATATTTATATTTATATTTAATTATTTATTTTTCATTTATTTCACACCATTACAGTTTCCATAATGGGTAAAAGCTATAATTTCATTTGAGGAAGTGCAGACTACCCCCCCTAAAAGTTATATGACAGGTTCATTCCATAAGTGTGACATATAAAGGATATAGTTAATGAAATTATATATTATATTATAATGTAATTATAATATACCTATGTATCATTTCTTGTATCATATGAAATATATATAAAAGTAGTGTTCATGTGTACATACGATATTGCGTCTCTATAAATGATGTATTTCATTTCTTATCTCCAAATTTTATGTACAATTATAAATAAATATATATACTAGATATATATAATATATATATTATTTAAAAAATTAATGTGATTTTTTAGATAATATACTTTTGACCACATGGATAATTTGTAATTATAACCAGTTCAATTTTAACTCAAGTTCCGAACATCGACAAAATGTCCTATATGAATACCAATAATTAACTAATTTCTATAGCATGATAATAAGTGATATAAAAGTAATAATAAAAAATTAAAATATTATTAATCAAGTATAAAGTAATTTAATTTTACTCTTCAGGAATAACAATTAACATACAAGACAAGTCGGACTTGAGGTAAGGGGTTTCTTATCTCACTTTTATTTCAATGAGAATTCTATTGATCACCACTTATTTATTTCAGGTGGTGTATTGTGTACATCCATATGATATATATTATAATTATTATAATTATATTCATGGTATCTTTTGATTCATTTTGTGGTTATTAAATTTGTAGTCATACAACTCGATTGATTGCTACGTGGTAAGGGGGTTTTCATCTCACTTTTTATTCTCATGAGATTCATGATATATTTGCCACTATTTATTTTTGTGTGGTGTTTTTACTTCCCATTATTGTATTTGATGTTTAATATACATTAATTTATGGGTATTTACATTTTCATTGTATGATTCTTCTTTAATTGTGTGTATGTTTCGTTACTTACCAAATCGATAGGGGAACCTTTCATGCTCCTATTTTGTTGAAAGGCATCATTTATGATATGTCTTCTAAATTTCTACATTATTATGTAGGGATATGTTCTTAAATATCCTTATTGTTTTACATTTTATGAGAATGTGATGAGAGACTCTTTTATCTCTCATCAAATCATTTTCTGAATTTTAATGTGACACTGTTAGGCTATTGAATTTATGTAGGGGAACTTCATCACCCAATTACCACTCTAAGGGTTAAAATTATACTTCTAGATTATGTTATTCTATATATATTTGTGAATAGCGTCTGATTTTTTATGAATTAATATCCAATTATATTGGGTGTATTTATATTTTTCACACTTATTAATTTAATTGATTTATCCTTAATCTAAGGATACCGTCTTTATAAGGGATTTCTTTACAATTTACATTCCATTGAGACTTCATTGTTCTTATGCGCCAATTAACTATTATATGTTGTATATACTGTCCTTTGGAATATTATATCATGAATACCTTCATTATCATGATATTATAAGGTTTTTATTAAATGTTATTGCTTAATTATTTGTATTCAAGCATATCACTTTTGGTAAATAACTCCTTATCTAAAATATTGTTTTTAAATATTTATTATTATAAATATTTCTTATTGATGTTCAAATTTTAGAAATTGTTTAAGGATTTATTTAGGTAAAAATTAATGTTTTAAAATGTTATTTCTCTTAAAATCTTCAAACCTGTATGGGAAACATTTATTAAAAAATCTTTATATTAAATATTTTTAATGGTTTTTGAAATGGATTGATTATTTCAATATCTTGAAATGATTTCTTTTTATTTTAAATGATATTTTTATATTTTCTATATTTTATGATTTCATAATGGTACTTGGACAAATGATGGTTGGTTCCATGATAAACCAGGACATGTGGTTATATTATAACCTCCAATGCATTGGGTGTGGAAGTCAGTCGTATGTGTAGTAAAATTAGAGATATGTGTTGAAGCCAACCATATGGTTATTCCATTTATCGATTTATGTCCCAAGTTACCTTTATATGTTATGAGGAATTTATATGTGTATTATGGTATCAATTTTGTTACAAATTGGTAAGTAGTGATATTTTATTCCATGATTTGTATTTAATACTTCATGAAAGTTAAAAGTATTACTTATGATAATGTATTCATGGTTTACTTGTTTCTTTGAAAAACTAACTACATTATTTATTTTTTATCACTTATTGAGCATTTTTTCCCATCCCATGTTTTGGAAATGATTCACACAGGAAAAAAAGTGAAATAGTGTCAAGGATGGGTTGAAGGAAAAGTCATGTTGTCTAAAACATGGCATTAGACATGAATCTTTTTATGATTTTTTATTTTATGGAAAAATAGATATAGGGTAGTAGTGTATACATGTAATATTAATGTTGATATGTAATATTGATGGCCTAATTATCTAAAACTATAAACCTAAAAAGATCGCCAATGTGAATTCTAGACATAACTCAGGTTTATATAATGTTTTATAGATGGGGTCATATAGTTCATATGGCCCGTTGAAGTGTTAGTATAGGTTGGAACGGTTGAAATCTATTTGGTGTTGAAACCACAGTTAGAGAAGGACCAAAACATCATACATTCTATGTAGATTCATTTATATCTTCATGATGACTCTCATTTCATTGAATGGGGAGAGTTTGATTTTAATGATGATGTGATGTTCATGGAGAGGCCAGTAGAGGTCTAGGATTGCCAGATTAAGATTCATCATGTGTGGAATATACCATTGTTCCATGTGTTGTGGAGGCATGGTGGGCTGGAAGAGAGTAATTAGGAAAGGGAGTCTTAGATTCCTTCCCAGTACCTCGTGTTTTCTGAGTTTTTTCGGGTTCTGTTTCCCTTTTTAATATTAATCATGAATTTTTTTTATTATGATATTATTATTTCCCTTGTTTAATGATGTCTGATAAAATACTGAAATTGGAAAGGGGTAAACCAAATTCCAAATCTATATTCATTATTTGAGAAGATAATAAACCCTTTTGGGAAACTCATTTCTACCCAAAGTGGATAGTATCCTAACACAGAGGAAGAAATTCTCTCATTCATATGTTCAGATAGTGTGGCTGTTGGTACATGTGTGGTATGTATTGTGGTTAGTTGTGGTCGTAGATTTCAGAGGAGTTGTTATTGAATTTTGATGTTTCTCCCCTTGTTTTGAACAATAGATGGGGTTTTATCTCTGAACATTAGTCTACATAGTTATATGTGTTGTTTTAAGCGTAGTGGGAGCCTTGGGAGTTAGCTTTCGTGGTGGTAGTTTGAACCCATCTTTCATTTTTGGATGGTTTTGACTTATCATGGGAGATAATAGTTTGAAAGGTATCTGATTTAATGGTTCAAGAAAACCTGGTTAGTTCCTCTATGAAAACGTAGCGTTTGAGGTATTTCAGAGGTCACAATGGCTCTTTTTGAGAGTTTTCCAGTTTTTACAATTTTCTAACGATGATTCGGGAATATTTGATCACTGATGGGGATTTAAGACTAGTGAATCACACCGGTGAGTTTTCCTAAAGGGATTAAGGAATTGAAGGTCACTAACGGAGAGTCAATAATGGTGACTTTCACTTCCGAGTTATCCAAAGGTGACTCACCTAATGGCGACATGGTGAACGAAAGGTCACCAAACGGTGACTCACCAAATAGTAGGCCAACAAATAGTTAATCACCTAATGGTGAATTACCAAACACTGACCAAATAAATAGTGACTCCCCTCAAGTAGCTCACACCATAAGCTAACCCAATGGTGAGTTATTTGGATAGTTTTCCAAAATTTCAATCTTTTCCATGTTTTTTTGTACTCTCCCTTTATAAAGTAATTGGCCATCTCTTAAGATTAAAACCATAATTAAGTGTTTTTATGATATTTAAAAGTATTTAAAATATATAATTAATTTACTAATGCATAGGATTACTTATGTTAATAAAAATTCATTCTCATGATTCATGATTAATGTTGACTTCAAAATGGTTTCATATCTTCTAAATATCCAATCATGTCCTTCAAAGCTAGAAACCTTTACATTATTTTTTCTTTCCTTTTACTCTTTCTACTGAGCATCCCCAGAACAATTATTCCCCATGGATCCATGATTCTGTGTTTTACAGTTAGATCATTCTTCCCTAGAGGTTTGCGATGCCACAATTTGGCACGAGGATGAAGTTTTGATCGTATGTTTCCTAATGTAGGGGTTCCTTCGTGTCTCTTTTATTTGTGCACCGTAATGGGTTAGTGAACAATTGATTCCCATGTAAAGGGAGTTGAATCATAATTAAATAAAGATAATTGAATTTTATTTGGAAATATAAGCTGGGGATGGTGGAAACTGACGAATGCTTTTGTTTCATTGTTTATTGATATTATGATCTATATTGGTTATATGGCTATAGAAAATCGTGGTCATTTTTTTGTTTTTATTTGTGCACATGGGATAAATTGTGATGGATTGTTTTTTATCATGTGTTTAATGGTTGTATATAAATTCAATTGATTAACCACATATACCTTGTTAAATAAATGGATTCCTCATAATCAAAACGTCCCTATGATAACCCATGAATTATTAAAGTGGAATTAAAGAATGAGTGTTTAGAAAAATCTCAATACACAATTCCTTGTTTGGTGTGGTTATGTATCATTTTGGGTTTTGGATATAACGTGTTCCTTGTGTGGTTGTGTGGTTCTGGGGTTGAGATAACATATGCAAGGTGGGGTGGTACGAGTGGAGTAATGGAATCTCATGATGAGTGTTTGACAAATTTTTGTAAATATTTTCAATGTTTGAACAGCGGGGCTACAGTTTTGGGATGTGCAATGTTTATGTTATTTGGTGTCATGGGTGTGTTTTTGTTATAAAATAGGGTTATAGGGTTTGTTTTTATGAGTTTTGTTGTAGGTTTTTGTAATATTTTGGAGGTTTTCTTATTGAGAGGAAGTATATGGAAGAATGAATTTGAAGAATAATAGTGGTTGTGGTTGGTATGGGTGTTGAACAGAATGAAAAAAAGTATGTTTCTATACTATGGTTCTTTTTCCTTGGCATGGTTAATAGTATGTGTCTGGTTGCATGCTGTAGTTACTAGTTTCCTGGGTATGTATGGAATGAAAAAAATCTTTTCTTAATAAAGAATGGCAATTTGTAAAATATGTTTCTGAGTGGTATGTTTTAGTTGTGGCTTATTATGGGTGACATTCAACTACCAACATTAGAAGTGACTATTATTAGTGTAAATAAATGGACTTAGATGTAGAATAATATTTGGTAGTATCATAGGATGTTTTATTGTTTTATTGATAACATATATGATAGTCTTGTGTTTTTGATACTATATATACATACCTATATTTCCCTTCCTTTTTTCTATATTTATTGCACCCTAGTGCAGCAGTGTTTGCAGAATACCCCAATTATCTCTAAGGATTGTTCATGTTCTGGACATCCTTATTGGAGGATGGGTGGTTGGAAATAAAATCTTCCCTGATCACTCTTACAAACAGTGATATTAAATTATTCTTTAAGAAGGTTATGGTTTTTGAGGCCCAAGTGTGTGTGGGTGTGTTTGTTTCCACAGTGTCTTTGGGATGAGATAAGTTGTTCATTCCTTGGTGTCTTTGGGATTAGATAAGTTATGCTTTCCCAATTGCTGGCATGTGGTATGTGGTTGTGAGTCCCAGGTATATGCGAATAACATATGATTGAATCGTTTTCCTAGGTTTCAGGACTATTTGTGAGTCCCATGTTTGTGTTGGTGTGTTGTGATGTGATGCATTCAGAATAGGTGGGATCACATTGAAATGTTTTGTTAGTGTGTGGGGGTGGATAATTAATCGAAAAGTGGTGCGGGGTATGCTATCATTATTGTAATATATATTACATTACATTAATTTCATTATTTGATGATAGTTCCTTTGTTTATGTTGGTGTGACTTGTATACCATGTTAGGTGATATGGGTTTCTATTGATCTCTTATAGGGTAATTATTATACTTCTCATCCCGTGTGTAAGAGACTTTATTTTTTCCAAATAACTATACATGTATTTATACCCTATGTTATATATTTTCATATAGATTTCTAGGATGACTATGTGGACCATGATTGGAATTACTAGTTTGGTCATGTGGACTGGTGCTGTGTTACTACATAACTTTGTTCATTAGGTATTTACATAGGATCTTGTCATTGTATTATTAGCAGTTTTATATAAAAACATAAATGTGGGATAGATTTTGGTTATTTTTTTTATATAGTAATAGAGTTGATTTGAGATGGGAAATAATATATCTTGATATTTTCTTCATATAAAAAGGATAATTCCTCTCATTTCGTGAGAATCAATACCCTTGGTGTTGTTCATCACCTCGGGGCCAACATGAGGCGGGACTCAGGGGTTTCATTATCTCACATCCATTATTTCTATATCTGGAGGAGAATTTTTGGGTTGATAGGTCATAAAATTATATAACAAATATTATTTATTTCATGTTTTTAGGGATTAAATTTATTTTATTCTTTCACTCACCTCATCATTAAAATTTTACTCAGGTTGTAATTGATTTCTAGGCTCACTTTTATTTATGAGAGACTAATGCCTTATTCACCGCGGGTTTCTTGTGTGTTGTGTATATACTAATCATGATGTATTCTATTATTATTATTCATTATTTTATATGTATTTAAATATCCATTTTATTTTATATATTTCATGGTGGTTATGATTGACAAGTTACCAAATCGATGATTCATATTTGTCCACATTTTCCTTTATTGAGAAACATGTTTTTCTGTGAACGTATATTCATTTACAAGGTGAATATATTATAGCTTTTCAATAATATATAATGAATATTATTCATATAATTATATAATATGTTTCATTTAATGTTATTATATCATTGTATATATGATTTAATGTTACCAAATTTGTAAAATTTTATTTTTACAATCTCATCATTTTTCGAGATTGTTTCAGATTATTCATCCATTGGTAAAATTGTATGATAAATCTCTCAATAAATCCGTCTATGTTTCTTCTAATCTGGTTATTCGTGATATAATAATTTATTCGTTCCATTATTAAACTCCTTGTAAGTTAATATGATTATGGAAATGTTTTTAATAAAAGAAAACCATATTTCCCTCTTTGGCAAGAAACTTGATTATTTTGAAAACCAAATCTGATGAAAAGGTAATTAAAAATATTTTTAAATTATATTTTAAAATATTTTTCAAGGATTGTTATTTTGAAATGTTATTATGTTTTAAAAATATTTTGTAATTGTTAACAATGATTCCTTTATATGTTTCCATGTTATTTTTAATGAAAATGGATTTCAACATATTTTATGATTTAAAAATAATTATTCAATGTGGAAAGAATATTTTCCATAAAAAATGTTTTATAAAAATTTATATCTTATTACATATGTTTTAAAATTAATTTTTGATGAAAAATATATTCAAAATGTTTTACATATAAAAAATATTGATTTTAAAATAATGATTTTTTCCATTCAGAACTTCTCCATGTGATATTTAAAAATAAACCTCCATATAATATGAAAACCTTCTATATAGATTACTACTTTATAATTATTTGATTCTAGGATACCATTACTGTTATTCCTATCAATGTTCTATGTTTTTATAGAACAATGCTTAGGAAACCCATTTCTATTCCACATATTAGCCATGATAAAAATCTTATTAAACCCTTTCATTTCACGGATTATAATTTAATGACATGATGGTGAGGAATTTATATTTTCCATATGATATTATATGATGACAAGTTTTTGATACATAATTCATTATGTGTATGTTTTGTCATATATCTCTCTCAGATTAATTGCGTGGTTATAAAATTTGATGAGATCAAATGGTACAAATGAGGAAATTGTAATCAGGGAACACGACATTATATGGGAGGGAATACAGTGAATGGAAAAATAAGGTAGACATAAAGGCATCCTAACCCCATAACTAGATGGTATGTGGTAGGTATTTACCATGCCTGAAACAAGTGGGTATGGTGGAGGGAATACCATACTCGAAATAAGTGGTTACAAATTGGGGTATACCATGCCTAAAAAAATAAGGTACATGAGCCAACATCCCATGATCGAAAAAATAGGGTACAAAGAATGCAATCCAATGCCCCATAGAATAGTGTATATAGGAGGGAATCCCAATCCCGAAATAATAGGGTATGATGGTGGGAATCCTAGGCACAAAATAATGTTACATGGGAAGGTATTCCATGCCAAAATTAGGTACATAGTTGATTATCTCAATCCTAACAAGTAATGATAATATTAGTCCATAGCCATAAAATTGAAATTATTATGATTATGTGTATTCCAAAATTCCATGTATTATTCATCTATTATGCTCTCAAGAATTATATAATACATTCTCTTAAAAATAATTTCTTATGAACTACTAACATATATTCCATAACTCATATATATGATCTATGACATGAATGGTATGATCTTTAACATTTATTCTCATGTTCTAATATCCTTATGTTCATGTTGTGATTATGTATCTCCCTTTTATACCATTATTGTGAATTTTAGATCACCCTTTATTATTTATACTTTCAACATTTTTTGAATAATTTTTTATGTAGTATTCGAAATGGGAAGATATTTATGCGAGATGTTGAAGATCTTCCACCGAATTAGAATAATATGTTCATTATTTTCAAATACAATAATCAAATATGATCCTTAGGTGTGTAATTTTTTAATGTGATAAATATTCATCTAAATTTATGTGATATCATTATACGTTAAGCCTAGGACCCTATAGTAAAAGTCTAAAGACCATAAAATAAGTTGTGTACTCATAATTCATAAATGATCATTGTAATATAGGGATTGATATTTCATAATACTATTGATGAGAAACCCACATCATAAATAGGGTTACAAAAATATATTCCTAATAAGAGGGAAAGGGAAATTCAAATTTCACAACAAAATATGCATTCAAGTATGAGAACATTAGTTGATTCATGTACATGGTAGATATATCTTACTATCATGTTTTGATGGGGATTAATAGAGAAAATTTTCATTATAAATTTGTTTACTACAATCCCATAAACCAGGGTTTTTGATATATATAATCTACATCATCAAAATCAATGATAATAGGATGATTTTTTGTTTAATTACCCTTTTTTCCTCAATTTAGAAATTATTTTACTGTATTAATATACATCATAATTTAATAATACATTTTATGAACATATTTTTTCCTTTCTTTAGGAATGTAACAATTTTTTCATCATTTTTAACATAGGTTTCATCAAATGGTGGGGAAATAAATTAACCACTAAAAAATCATCCAACGACCCACTGAAAACATTTCACAAATGTTTATGGATTGGAAATTCTTATTTTATAATCACAAAATCATGTATCGTATAATATGAATGCGTTTTATTATTTATGGTGGTATTTTATGATATTAGTTTGTTTTGTGAATGATTAAATATGTGTTGAAAGTCCAATTGTCAGTTTATACACTCTGTTAGAATAGATCTTTGGCTAAGTGCTGAAAAGAACCATCATCAAAATCCAATCACCATTATAATATATTATATGTAAGTGTTTAAAACACCCACCAAAAATGATTATCCACTTTCATAATGAGTTTTTTGATAAGTATGGTAATGACCCACTAGCAGATATGAGTCACTATTGCCCCATTATTTTAGAAAATGTGTTTAAAACACCTATTATCATAGAGGAGTCAACTTGAGTAAGAAAATGAGGAAAAGTGTCAAAATAGAAATACACTAGAGAGAAGTTAAAGTTATAGATGACCTTCCATCAATCATTACCTATATCAAAGATAGTTGGAAAAGTTCTGAGAAGAATCATTATTGTGGCATGTCACTATTGAGATGTGTCTTCATTGACATGACTCACCACCTACATATATCCCCACCATATTTTTATCGCCATTTAGAAGTGTCACCACTACTATATTTATTTATTTTTAATTAAATAATTTTAAATTCTATATGATCAAATTTTATTATATGGAATATTTTAATGACTATTCTTAAACTGTTGCACATATACATAAAATCTCATTCTTATTGATTAGTATGAGGATTAGATGATCTTGATGATTATTCCTACGTTATGATGTTATATTAAAAAGATTTCTAAAATATTCAAAGTAGATAATAAAATTGAATAAAATTATAACATTAAAAAACTAGAGAGTATTGTTAAGTGTGCATTTTACAAAAGTGCTTTACATGAAAAAACATTATCCTAAAACAATTGTGATAATTTGAATGTCACATAACAAATAGTTCCATTCCTTTAGTCACATATAATAAAGATTATGTTGCTATGTTTGATTTCAATTTTCTGAAACATGACTCAAGCTCCTATTAAAGATATATCCAAGATGACTCAAGATTTGGAGCACATTATTCAAATATATACTATCTTTCTTATACATTTACATTCTATTTCTATATGTTATGTTTTCATTTTAATAATTGTATTATTTCATATATATATTAAACACACACATTTAATATGGAAGAGGTCCATGTATGGATTTTTTTTTATTCTTAATGATTTTGTGGAATATGTAACTATGTGGCCTAAATAAATGGTTAGTTGTTGTATACCCAATCCAGGGTTGGGATCAAGATTATTTTATATTATATTTTTTGTAGTACATGACTAAAAAGTTGAAAGGATTAGGTCTCTGAATGAGCCTGAATCTCTGGTATTTATTCTATTGTGTATTCTGTTTTATTTTATTTCAATAATTTAAAATGAATTTGTTTAAAATCATATACAAAACCTTTCGATTTATTATTAGACATAATTATTTTTTATATAATGTTTTAATTATTAAAATTGTATTAAAATGTTAATGTAATATCCATATATTTTTTTAAACATGATTTAATCATCATTGAGAAATATCATTAATTATTAGAATTTATATGGATCTACTATTTTGATGAACTGAACTATTTTTATTATTTGTGGGATTTTATTTAAAAAATTGTATAGTAATATTTATGGGGTACTCAATTCAACCCCCTCGTTTGATACTCACACTATAAAAAATTTGATATCAGAGGTATAGTTAAAATGTTGTCAACTATTATTTTTAATTTTCATTTAGTGATCTTATATTTATGTTAATTATAAATTTAGATCATTAAATGTATAAAATAATATACAGTTCATATACCAAAAAAAATATTTTCATTTGTCTAAATAATTATACTCAATGGGAAATAAAGATGAAAACTCATATTGAAATAATTGGTTCTGATTTTTTTACCATAGTGGATATATATGCATTACCTACAACATCTATGAATACTAAGAATTATTGTACTAAAAGTTATTATAATTAAAATTTCAAATATATAAATAATATTTTTCATGGTTTAAGAGATGAATAATGTAACACGACATCCTTTAGTTAAACTACTTCAGAAATATGGTATACATTAGTTTTTCCTCATGAAGGAACTACAAATGTTCACAAATTGTCATTTAGATAGTTTACAGTTAAATATGATATATTCAATGTGAACATGAGGAACTAATTTCAGATATGTATGTTAGGATCAGTGAGATAATAAACACAATGAGCACCTTGGGAAATCCAATGTCAGACAAAGACCATATTATGAAACTTCAATGATGTCTTCCTGATATATAGATAGAGACATATATTTCAATAATAAATTTTTGATACATTAGTAATATACCTATTAATGAATTAATTGGGATGTTAAATACATTTTATGATTGGAATAATGTTTAACATGAAGATTGTGATGGAAAAAATAGAAATTCATTTCCTTAAATAAATCTACACGAAGAAAAAATTAATAATAAAAAGTCTAATAAGAATGATCTAGTGATGAGGTATCACTTTCTAACGGTGGTGAGGAAATGAAAAATCTTGAAACAATGATTATGAAATTCTAAAATAATAATTTAAAAATATAGAAAAAATCTATAATAGAAGGAATAATGATGGTAATTAAAAAATAATGGAAATGACATTACTATTCAAATGATATTACTTGTTAAGAGTGTAAAATAAAATGACATGTTAAGCATGACTGCCCCATGTTAATGTAAAACAAAAGAAGTATCAGTATAAATACAAAATGAATAATAAATACATTTATCCCACATATATCAACTCTAAATATAGATCTGGTGACTCTTAATCAACACATGAAGACAATCGTGATAGATAAAATATGTTCTTCGTGAAAAATATATCTGAGGTACCTACTATATATCCTATGTATAATTATTATCATTAATGAAATGATAAAAATAATTTTGATATTTAAAAAGATAAAATGTTTTATAATAGTAATATTATTGAATATAAATTTAATAAGATCAAATAAAAAATCAAAATTCTGAATAAAGATAATGTTTAACATGTAAGTGTTAGAACATACCTCACTGATGAAATAGGGAAAAAAACAAAATTAATAAAAGAAAATAATGAACTGAAATTTTCAACTAATAAACAAATGAAAGACTAATATATATATATATATATATGGAAGAAAAACTTTAATTTTAATACTATAAAAAAATATTGATAGTAAATTTATTACCGGTCTTGGTTATCAACTTGTGAAGATAGGAATTGTTGAAAACAATTTTGATTCAAAATACTCTTCTATAAATTCTTATGAACGATTTTATTCAAGTGGAACAAATATTTTTTTAAAAATTTATTACAACCTAATTATAGGAAACCTCTAAATAAAATATATGTTCATATGTCCCTAATAACTAACATATCTAAACCCATAAAAATTTGGGTACAAAAATCATTCTTGATATAATTTTTTTGGTTGAAAAACATTTAAAAATATCCTATAGATATATGTGGTACATGGATATTGGTTGTTATAGGAATATGACTGGATATTTCTTTTGATTCAAGAACCAAATAAAAGGATTATGGTTTTCATTTCACCCTTGTCAAATATTCTAATGGAGAAATCATTGGTCGTTCTAAAAGAGGTAAAAAAAAAGATTTATTTTATAATGTATATTTTGATGATAGTTAAGAATATAATCTTCTTAGCATCACACGGCTATGTAATGATGGCTTTAATGTAAAATTTGGTGAAAAATATGATAATATTTTTAATTCTAAACATAATTTATTATTTAATTTAAAAATTGTGAATTTTTATTCTATTCATCTTGATTTATTAATTTCAGAAAATGTCTCTTCATTAAGTTCCATTCATAGAGAATCTTGGATTTTTCATTGGATAATAGGGCACTATAACATTCACTCACATAGAATAATTACTGGGAATGTTTTAGCCAGGGATCTACCCAAACATTTATTCTCAAATTATAAAGTATGTAACCCATGTAATAATTGAAACGACACAGGATAAAATTTAAATATAAGGATGATGTTTCGACTTCGGATCTGCTTGAGTTGGTTCATATGGACTTTTTTGACCATATGGAGTATCTATTTTAAATGGGAATAACTACATTTATTTACTTGTAGATAAATTTTCCATGTAAACTTCATCATCATTATATATATAAATTTTGGTCATAAAAATCAAAATAAAGTATAGAAGTCCCACAGATATGGGAAAGGGAAATAGATTGCAGAGGTCCAAAAAAATGGAAAACTATAGCATCTCTTATCAGGATGTAAATCCCTATTGGATTCAGTCTCTAAAAGGTATGAAAAAACAAGTTCTCTATTCCAATAATGTTAATCGAGCCCGTGTATTCTGCTTCCTTATTACCTTCCCGTGATGTATAGGACACATTGGGGTGGGTGCTGAGAACATCACGACACTTACGAGATGTATTCTAAGAATACATGGGTATTCATTTAATCTCCCAAAAGTGATGTGTGGTTAATTTTTACCATGTATTAAAATTTATAGGAATTCTATGTTCACATAGAATCAAAAATAATGAAGTGACCATGGATGTGAGTTTAAAAATAAAGATATTGAATCTTTTTTCTCATAAAATGGTTCTAACCATAATATCTCTACCGATAGGAACTATCAATATAAGGAATTTATAGAAATAAAAAATTAACACTTAAAGAGATATCCTTGAAATTTCATAATAAATATTACTTACCTATCGTATTTTTGGATGTGGAAGAGAAAACAACCTACTATATAATTATTATATATTAATAACATTTATCCTAAAGAAAATGCATTATGAAATTTTGAAAAAATAAGAAACCTAAGGATAATTACTGGAGTGTTTTTAGTTACACTGGCATTATTTTTAAAACAATGGATAATTAGGACATGTTCTCTGCCAATAGTGAAGATGGAGTTTTCCTTGGAAATTCAATATAAATTAAATATTATGGTGTTTTTAATAGAAGAACCATGACTATAAAGAGTTGTTCTGTGTAATTTTTTATGAGGAAAATCAACATGATCATAAAACCCCTTTATAAAACCTTGAGGATTATTTACCTAGTTTGATCAGAAATTCCAAACCTTTTTATTTTTTTGTAAATAAAGAATAATATCATCCAGTAATGAGGAAAATCAAGAACTTGAACATATTGACTCTCTAGAGGTTACTAACACATCATTTTCTATGATATTTTAGGACTCATAAACAACCCCATTTTAGATTACATTGTGGGAAACTTATATAAAGGTACAGAAACAATTACTTATTCAAGAAACCAGTTTGACCAAAAACATTCTCGCAAAACTTGATCCTAAGAACATCATTGATGTAATTAATGATGGATTATTGGTAATGAATATTCAAGAAGACAATATTCTATTTAAAATAAATCATTTTTTGGAACATGTTGATAGAACCAAAAAATATTGTCTATAAGAACTAAATGAGTCTTTATAAAAAATGTTGTTGAATCTAGAACAACAATAGAGAATAAGGAATGTACTCTTACACATAGATATTGTCATGATAATGTTATAGAATATGATGAAGCCATAGAACAAGTACCAAAACATGACACAATTTCAATAATTATTGCATATATAACACAAGTATATTTCAAACTGTGTCAAATAGATGTCAGATTTTAATTGTAGATAGAGTATATACTTCTGGATATTTTTTTAACAACCCCCTAGTTTTCTATATCATCATTTTTCAAATTGTGATTTAACGTTACGAAAGGCAATGTATGGTTTAATACAATTCCTATGACATTTGAATGATAACCAAATATATATTACTATTTATAATGTATTTTTCAAAGGTATAGCTTAAAATTACCAATTTATTAAAAAAATATCCAATGACGATTTTGGTGTTCAGTTTTTTTAGATGATATTATTTTTGGATCATCTAAAAATTACTTAGGAACTAATTATTTATAAAATATGAATAATGAAATTGAAATGTTTTTAATGGGTGATAATATATTATTTCATATATTTCATATTTCTCAAAATAATTATGCAATTATTTTAAATCATAGAACATATAATAATGACCATTTAAGACATCCTAGTTTGGAAACTGGATCACGTTGAAGATTGGAAATTAGTGGATCAAACTAGTTACATTGGTATAATAGGATGTCTTTTATACATTACTAAAATCTAACCTAGCATTATGTTTACTCTATGTATGAGTTCATGTTTTCATAAAAACAGTAAAAGACACACATACATACAGATTGTTTTTTAAATACCACAATTATACAACAAATTTATGATTTTTCTATATTTAGGAATAATAATATGACATTATTAGTTATTAAGATGCAGATATAGGATGATTATTGATAGATAGAAAAATAACATGTAGAACTTGTTACGTTTTTGAAATGTCTCTAGTATCATAGTGATTTATGAAAAAATCATTTTCACTATCTACTGCTGAATATCGATACTAATATGTATGTCGCGAGTGTGATCAAATTATATAGATGAAACACACGTTAATAGAATATGTATATTAAATCCAACATGTCCCTATAAATTGTGACAACGCATATTCTATAAATATTTATAATAACCATGTGTATCAATATAGGATGAAACACATTTATTTAAGACATCACTTCTTAAGAGATAAATTTCGAAAGGGTGATATAACTCTTTAAGGAATTAGAACAAGAAATCAACTTGAAGGAATTTTCACAAATCTATTTAATTCAAAGAGAATAAACTACATCAAACATGAATTATGTCTGATTATATTTTTTTGACCACACATTTATTTTTCCCACAGTTTAAATTTTACCAACTATTGGAGTTTTCCCTACCATTGTAACTTGACCCACCACTGTAGTTTTACCAACCATTGGATTTTTACCCATTAATGGACTTTTACCCACATTTGTGTTTACCCACCATTGGGTTTTAAGATGTTTCTCTCCTTTCTATTTAACTTTTATTTATTTAATATTTTTAAAATTAATATTTCATATATTTATTTAAAAACCCATAAATACCTCAATGATATATATTGGACACTTTTCTAATTTCATTGTTCAATCCATCACGCATTACTCCTGATCCTCGTTGTTAGTATTTTCATCCCAACAATTTTCCTTACATGGAACATACTGAAACCATTCTAGCTGATCTCTCTCAATTGTGATAGGAGACACACAAAATCTCTTATAGATGAAATTCATCCATCACTTAAATATAAAGGATAATTGAGACATTCTATTTTAGTTGATATAATGAACCTAGAGCTTTCTAAGATTAAAGTGGTACCTAAAAAATAAGTTCATGCGTAATGTTAGATGTTAATAAAGTGTTTGGTTTGTAGTGTTTTTTATGAATATTTATGCATATAATTTTTTTCTTATAACTAGAGTCCCTTCTATCAAAGGTTATTGTTCTAGTTCTATCATTATATTGAGTTATGTTTTGAGGAAAATTATGTCTGGATAAAAAGTAAAATTAATTTCTAAAAAGTAATTTTAAATTTATGTCATTGTGAAAGAATTATGAAAGTAACACACAAAGGTGCCACAAATGACTTTCAAATAACTATTAATACTGATAATGGGACATTATTTATGAGTGTACCTTAAAATAACTTACAAGAAATGAGATAGAAATAAGACTAGTTTCTATTCAGCATGATGAAAATTTCCAATTTTTTCATTTTTACTCTACATATTCTATACTCAAAGAATGTTTATCTAACCTCAATGTTTTATTAATATGTTAATCATAGTGTTATTATAAAAATACTTAAAAATATCATTCTATGGAAATATAAAATTGTTCACATGATGGATATGTGCAAGCCATCTTCCAAATCAAATTCTCAAATTTATCCAAAGATCATTTAATAAATGTATAAGGATAAGGGGTTAGTTAATGAAACAAAACAAACTAAAGTTAAATGTGGAGTGTTTTTCATTACTAGAGTATTTTAAAAAAGAAATAAATTACGTTAGAACCCCTAGAAGAAACAATAGACCGATAATGATGATAATCTATATGGAGATATCAATTTAGTTGATCACCTTTCTAGAGTGAAGAATCTTATAGATCTTGGTTTAGTAATGCTGAGGTAGTTGAGTATCTAATGAGAAATAAAATGAATTTTTTTTTCTTTTGTGATGAGGAACATGAGTTTTTAGTGGATGAAGGTAGTGACCCAAAAAAATTTGGAGCCCTATAGTTATTACCTGTTATGTTCATAGACCACCCATACATCTCTCTATCAGGTAGAATACATTAAATAAAGTAATAAATGAAGAAGAAACTTATTAATATGGAGAATAACATTTTCATAGAACTTCTTTGTATTTTGAAGAAAATGTTTGGGAATTTAATGGTGAAAATGATTATGACGATGAAGAACATTGAGAATATAAAGAAGAAATATAAAAGGAAATGATAAACGAAATGTTGATTTAAATGTGAAAAATGGTGAGGATGGTGATAGAGATGATAATGATTTTGGTTATGAACATGATGGTCTAGGTGGAAACATTATTGTTGAGGATGTTGAGATTCCTCATGAACATATTTCAAATCTAGGTTTATCAGTTGTCTATAAATCTGAAGATAGTGTAAGAGTAGTTGAATGAGTATATATAAATTCTTGTCATGAGAAGGAATCATTTGATTATGGGAGATATATCCATAGTTTTGAAAAATAACACTATTCTTTGTGATCATGTTGTGACTACAAATGATGTGCATATGGCTATTGTGAAAACAATTGATATACAGCGCAATGTTGAGTAGTTGAGTGTTATACATAATTTTTTTAGCATACTGTTGCTGAAAATTTTGTTTTTAAGTATTATGGTGTTTCTTATGACATATTGGGCTACCCTGGTTTAGAGTTATGTGATGTGTTCCAAGGGAATGATACATTTAATAGAATACTCATATTTTGAGGATTTTTTAGTCCACGAAATCATCGTGGACATACTATTTGGGAAGATATCGATCATAAGGGGTCGTTGGTAGATTATTTTGATAATATTAAATAGTTGTAGAGATTTTATGTAGATATGAATTCAAATTCTGAGCCAATAGTGGATTCTTCCATATAGAAATTAATTGAACCTACCATTGCATCTGTTCGAGTTGATGTTATTACCATGGCTCAAATAGAATTCACGAAGGAAGTAATTGATTCAATTTTTGAATTTTTTTTGATGATTCAACCTCCCTGA
Source organism: Viscum album (assembly GCA_963277665.1). Classification (NCBI taxonomy): domain Eukaryota; kingdom Viridiplantae; phylum Streptophyta; class Magnoliopsida; order Santalales; family Viscaceae; genus Viscum; species Viscum album. The sequence continues at coordinate 546,932,825 of OY728166.1, read as the reverse complement.
GTCATTGAGATTAGTTATAATGTTGAAATAAATATTTTAGGGCTAGTGATACAACATATCCAGCCTGAATTTATGCTTTATGTTGAAGATGCATTGATAGAAAATAAAAGGTCAACAACTGAGATGAATACTTTTAGATATATAGTGGATGAGATGAAATATAAATTTTTGACTATAATAAAAATACTTTTTTTATTATCATAACAATCTTAAGGAAAACCTGAAAAACATAAAAAATAAGGTTAAAATCCATAATCAACAAGAAAAAAAATACGGAGCCTACCCCACCCCAGCAACTATGCCATGCCGACAAGCCTTCACTAACACAAGCCCCTTAGGAAAACAGTATCAGGTTGAGGTTCATGGGATCATCACCGATGGGAAATCCATACCCTCTCAACTATCCAAATCTAAAAGGCCTACACCAATGAAGACTCTCTACTCTGATCCCGTTCTAGATATTGGTCTAGTAGAGTGCTAAAAGCATGTCTGAAATTCACAACAATGTCAAACACCAAGAGCTTCCCTGTGTTTTCATAGCTCACACAAACATTTATCCCAAACCAACCTACAAAAACCACAAACATAAATAGATATGTTAATGAGAAACTTGATATTGCCCAAATCAGTTTCCCTAAATAGTTTCCATGATATGTATGAAATTTTTATGTCTTCTCCCTCCAATATCAGATCTAAAATGCAGAAGCCAGCTGGTCCCACGACTGAATGTACTCATCAATTATTATATTTCCTTGGATGAAACCTCATACCAAAATTGAGACTTTTTTGTCAATCAATGATTGTTAATCCCTAATCAGAGAAACCTTGAGAGACATCCCCATCATTTTAGATTACTCTTCCTCGGTTGCATTGATCAACAAATCATGTTAAATAACTTGTTCTTAGGAACATAAAAGTATAAGAAAAGAATGACCATCTTGTACCCATGTCTTCTAATGGATCAGTGCCTCGATGTCCATTTATTGTCTCTCAATTTTTTAAAGATAGAGTCTCTAAACGCAGAGGTAGCAAGGAGTAATCCTTCTTCTCAATCTCATCTAAGAGACCCTATTAATTTTTGGGCATGACGCCCCATCTTCCGAGTGGCTGTGTTCAATCATTTATCAACCATTACGTTGACCCTATCTTCGTCACCCCGAATAGTTGAATCAAGACTCATATTAACCTCTATAAGTCATTCAAACCTGTTACAATAATAAACTTATGTATGAAATAAGTTAGACCCCCCTTTCTTCCCACCTATATTTAGAATGGTCACATCCATATCCAACCCTTTCCTCCCCTAACAAACATTAGAATTGCCCCTCCCTGGCTACTCAGAAACTGATCCAGACGAAGCCACATGCTCTCCATCCAATGTCTGATCCATGATCTAGTTTCCCCAATTCCTCTAGACATCCACTTGAACATCCACATACTGATACTTTTTGTCTCATTCCCACACGTAGTTAAAAGGACCCAAAAGTTCACCCCTCACCCTGTTGAACACATATCAAACCTTTAGATTACTTTGTTGTGTCACCACAACAGTGCCAAAAGGACCCACACCTGCTACATGGAAGTTTAATGCCTCTCTGGAAGGTCATTCTTCCTCCATCAGCTATAACGACAAAGTTCCCCTTGTTCAATTCCCTCCACCCATTGCAGGATGTCCCGAGCTCATTGCCTTGAGTACAACTGGGTCCTTACCCTTGACATTGTCCACTGTTTGAGACGTGACCTGTCCACCCCTACACCAAGCCTCCCTCAAATGTAAGCCAATTCCCCTGACTTCCATCGACGTAGAACTACACCAACACAAATGTAATGTGTTTCCCAGCCATCTACATGTAGAACATATGTACATCCAGCTCTCATACATAACATGTTGTTTTCACCTATATTCCTCATCATTCGTAATCCAATCATAAGAAAATGGAACCTTTGACCCATATATCTCAACACTTGACATTGGTTAAACATAATGGAGAACCACTTCGGTTTGGATATCCGATCAATGGTACCTTCTGACAAGGATTCCGAGCATCAAGAAGATTGATGGGTTTTGAAATATTAATGGGATGTTAAAAAAAATAACCCCCATTGAAGTAGAAAGTGATTCACGATTAATGTGGAATTAAAAGGACCAACAAAAAAAGATGAATTGATATCCATTATTGCTCTTAGGTTCCCTTGGCCTGGAAAAGGTGAGGTCCTCCTCGATTCAATGTGTATCACAATATAGAGACTATCATGAAATACCATTGTCGCCAACTCCTGCAGATCCCATGTGTCGATGATACACCTATCAATTGAATCAACTGATGGCCTTCACTTCTTAAATTTTGAAACTAAGACAATATTATAAAGAAAGTATGATTTAGTCAACTCTAATGTTGAAATTTGGAGACTTGGGTAGCCATTGATGAGATCTGGAACATTTAGAAAAACTCAGCTTTCATGAATGGAGGAAGAAGGTCGGGATTTGGGAGGGGTGGAAAGGATGCACTTAATTCCAGAAGAAAGATCCCTCCACATTAGGAGGGAGAGGGATTGACACTTCCTTCGACATCATCAATGAAAGAGACGAGTCAACCTAGTGTTTCAGCCGTCCTTGTTACCCATAAGAAACTATTTTGTTTGTGTTTTGAGGAAGATTAACATACAAATTATGGATACATTATTATATAGGATGGATAACCCTTATTACAAGGAATCAAAATTAATTCTACCACCTTTTCCTCCTGATGTTGAGTGGATCCTGTCAGTGGTTAGAGAAAATCTTTGTATTGTTTCAAGTGATATACCTAACTTCCCGCGTAAATGTTTAAGGAAACACTAGAATAATATGGATCTTTTATAATTTATCGTATGAAATTATATAAATGACATGGGAGTTGATAATATGAAAATTAAAATAGAAATTAAGTATTACCTTTTGAGGATTTATACTAATCATGATCTAATCTCTCATTTCAAATTAAATATTGTAAATATTAGAATACCTTCAGTCACGCATGATTTCAAATATCATGTTAATTCACTGAACGTGATGACTCCAGTGATCAATATGATTATAAAATAGAAAAATAAACTTTTATGTGATATGAAAATGGTTGGAAATATTATTATTTACATTATAAATTTGATGGAACACATTATTCATGTTTATTTAACTATATTAGTGTCTTATGCTGCAATTCCAATTAATTCTCATATAACATCCACCCATAATCATATATAGAGTTTTTTAGGCCAAGTATTACCCCTAATCAAAATTATTTCTGAACTACTAATCTCTAAAATATCGCTCTAACTCTTTGATAAGTTTTCTAGCTTCTCATGTCTTTCATTATTCTAGAGACTCATTCTCTAAATATTGTTCCAACAACCATCCTTAATTATACTAATGGATCATTTTTCGAATCTTCTAGTTCTATGAAGAGGAATGGAAATAACAACTTTTTCCTATAAACCATCCAAAAAATAATTGAAATTTTATTTTATTTCATCATTAGGTTAATTTTTTATAATTTGTTCATATCAATTTTATTGAACATCTATTTCCTTTTTAAAATGATTTGTTTATATTTTTAGTTTGTTTCTTTGAATGTACATTTATCTGTTCACTTGTTGATAATCCCAAAATGTTGAGAATGTCTCTATAGTTTGTATTTATTACTTCTAGAGTGGTACTCTATTGCTACTGTCTTTTCATTGAAATTAGAGTTTTAATTACCTCTCACACAATTTCATTTTTGATTATCCTTGATAACATATGTATTTCGAGGTCTTCCATTGAAACCATAGACTTCATACATATTATCATTGATATAATTATGATAAAACTATCACTACATATTTTCTACAGTGCAAAACCGGTTTATTTTTAAAGCTTTAATTTATTCTATACATGTTTTATAATAATTTCATTATTTGTGTACTTAAAACCAGGGGAGATTGTTGGTACCCTTGTTTTAATGATGATAAAATAATTTATCTTATGTTATTAATGTGGTTTGATATTTATTATATCATTTTATGATATAATTTAGTTCTTCAAATTTTAGACTATGTGTGGAAGTACCCACTATCATACTCTACTCACTGTTAAAATGTACATTTTCCTATGTGTTGAAAAGGCATTCCAGCATACTGTACTCACCATCAGAATGGATTTTTGGAAACATGTTGAAAATATCAACCTTCATAGAACTTCCACCGTTGGAAAATATTTTGGGGTACTATGGTAATGAACCACCATCACAAATGTCTCTCTATTGAGCCATGATGTTTTAAAGTGTGTTGAAAACACCTAAAATTGATGCATAGTAACCACCAAAATATTATATTTCTAAGTGAAAAAACGAAATACTAGAAAATGGATTTAAACATTGAATATGGACTACTAAAAATATTCTAAATTTCACCAATAAATTTAAAAAAAAATTGATCATATAACTCCCCTTTGAGACAAGTCACCACTAACATGAGTAATAGTTAGCTTGACTACTTCTAGCCTAAGTCACCACCAATGTTTCCTCACCATTCAGAAGTGTCAACATCGGTATTTTTATTTATTTTGAACATTATGTTCTCAATAATATATATTATTGAATTTAATCCTATTAAATATCCTAATTTTTATTAATAAATTATTTCTGGTGAACATTAATGTTTGATTCAATGGATCGTTACACGGTGCAGATGATTCAGATGATTGTTCTCTCACTATACTGATATACTAGGATATCAAATCTCTCATTCAATTTAGATAATCATAATGAAGAGAGATATAACATTTCAATAACTAGAGAGTACTATTATGGTTTTTTAAATGACCATTAAAAGATTCATTCTTAACTTCAACCAACATTGAAAGAGTAGATTTCATATATATATTTGTGTTTTCATATAATGTATAACATTAGTTATTTCATTCATTTTTCCCCATTTTCATGGTGTTCATAGATAAATTTTTTGGCTTTCGGATGTTTTTCTCATGCTACATGGTTGAGGTGTTGAACCATGTCCATGAAACCATGTCACGTGGATTTCAGGTCTCAGGCATAGCACATGACATGCACATAGTAAAGGAATTCCTGAAAAATCTTAATGTCGAGGTACTATATTTGGGAAATGTAATTTTTCATGGTTTCCAAATGGTTTGGGATACCATGTATCCATCATATGCAGTGCTCCTTTTGTGTCCATTGAAGGGCTCACAATTTCCTCACTCTTGTTAAAATGTGTGGCCATACCATGTGTAGTTCCCAAGTCATTAAAAATGTGAAATTTCACATTTTCACTCATGGGATTTTATACCCCAAATCATCTCCTCCCTCATCTTACTGGTTCATGTACCCTATGGGAGTCTCTTCCTTTCTCTTGAAGCCACTCCACTTCAATGATGTGGATCAATGTTTTCTTCAAGTATTTGGGTTGATTTCTAAAGGTATTCCCCTCGTCTCATCTCCCTCTACCTTCTACTTCCATTTTAAATTGATTTAATCTTTTCCTGGGGTCTATATTAAATGGTGATCTTTTATCCCATCATTCTATGATGAGAGTTTACCTTATTTAGGTTTCCTCTTAGAAGTTAATTTCTCTTTCAGACTTAGTGAGGTTTTCTTAGGAATGTGTCATTTATGTGATTTTGGATTGAGGTATGTTTCCATTCATAATTACCATTAAAATTAATTAATAGTTTGTTTCATTCTTTTATCATGTTAATAAAATATTATAGAGTGGATTTTTTATTTAGTCAATTTGTTTTGTCAGAAAAGTGGTGACTTGTTACTTATTTTGTGAAAAAATGGAATTGTTTTCTTATGTGATACACACCAATAGTTTGATAAAACAGACAATATGATTTTTCATCTAATCTGTGATATCTAAACATGGGTTTTATTTGGAAACATAATTAAGATATGTTAATCTATGATTTAGATTCATTTAATAGGTTTTTTAAAAAAAATTGGATTTTATGGAAGTTTGTAATTGATTTTTAAAAATTATTTAGAATTTGGTGGTGGATAATACTGCTGTGGAATTTTTATGAAAATGGAGTTGGATTGAAATGTTATATGAGTGTTTATATATAATTTCATTAATAAGTGATTCTGAAATGGTGAATGGTATATTTTTACAAATTTTTAAGGGTGTATTTTTTAATTTTAAAATAGTGTTTTCTGAAAGGATTCTTGAGGTCCATTTGACACTTTTTTGAAAATGGTGATAGTGTTTATCATGAAAAATATCTTGGGATAATATTCATAAATTGATAATTTTAAATGGATGTGAAGTTCAAGATGAGGAATACTCATGAAGCGTTTACATTATGTGTAATGGGAGATCCTCAATAAGGACACCATTGAGCGTTATTGTCTTTAAGGCAATAGATTGATCCGTAGGGTCACTTGGTTGATTCCTATTGTATAAATTCCTAATATATATGTGTGCAGGTGATTGTATGTTTGATTTCCATAGGCAGTATCACCATATTTCTATAACATTTCATGGGATCTGATTATATTGAGTGATTTTTTTAGAATAATTGATGCAGTAGATAGATTAAAAACTGACTACTAGCTTATAACACAAGGATATGTTGGGATTTATTGTATAGGATAGTTACCCAATGTTTATACCATGTAGGGGATGGTCATTCATTTTAGGGTGGTATTGATGTCATTTAGTGAGTCATGTTTTCTAGAATGATCCAACATGTATTAGTTTGTTTGGGATTATTCATGAGATATTTGGTTCACCCATGTCTATCTACATTTAGTTGCCTATGGAAAATGATTATGATTCACTGTTGGTTCTGTACTCTTGTGTGATATTTTCCCATTACCATATTTTTGTGATTATTTTTCATTATTCGTTTAGTATTGTATATTTTTCAAAATGTTAATGAGATGTTTTCAAGTGTTATGGGAAAATGGATTGGAAATGTTTTACACTCTGTGTATATATTATAAATTAAATGTCCCAATTTTTTAATAATGATTATTGCTTTTTCATGGAAAAGTGTGTGGTTTTAAATAGTAAAATTGGAAATTCAACATGTTTGGTTTTAAGGGGAAAATGTTTGGAATGTAATCATTTAATTTATTATATTTAAAACATTAATTTGATGTTCCCTTTATTTAAATGTATATGAATTGTGAATTGATACGTTCGGGGACACCAATTGAGTTTTAATAGCCATGCCTATAGTTCATTGTCATTTTTAAGTTTTGGTGAAGGTTTATAATTGGTTTTATCACCAGGGTTAAAATTCATTTGATTATCAATAAGTGCCCCTTAGGGTCACATTGATATATTGGAAGGTTCGACATGGGTTTTTTTGTAAAGTTTATTGTATATTCAGATTTTTTTATAAAAGATGTTCTTTTTGGTAATTAGATTATTATTGGGTTTATTTACTTTTACAATTGTAAAATTCTATTTATTTATGTTGTAAAAAAATACTTATCATTTTTACTATATTGATGCTTGATACTAGTTTCCATCTCATGGGGATTGGTACCTATCTTTAGACCATGTCACGGATCAGCTTGGGTGATAGGTTTGGGGTCAACCTAGGTTGTTTCGTGACAAAATAGTATCATATCAGGAAATCTCTTTGAGGGATATTAATTAAAATCACAATTTTTTATTTAGTGATATTATGGTAGATGAAGTAGGGTTATTAGAACATGGTTTGTAGGTATGTGGGAGTGTTTGGAAACCACATTTTATATTGAAACCTTAACATTCCATAGAAGGTCTTGTTTCTTCTAGTCATTTGGTTCTTTTTGTTTTTTTTGGTGGTTGGGAAATTAAAAGGTAATTGAGATAGTGGTCTTAGTGAGATTTTAGGTTATGGAATTCTATGTGGGTTTTCGGACATGTTCAAAGAATACTCTCTATAAAGGTGAAGTGATTAGCGTATGGTCGCAAACCGTATGGACATGTTACCAATCAACACTTGATTCCCCTTATGAGATGTTTTGTGCATACTTGAGTATGATTTTTTTTAAATAATTTTTTTTAAATTATGAAAACTAAATTTTAAAGTGGAAATAAGTTGATTTTCAGAAAATGGAAAATGTGTTTTCAGTTTAGTTTCAATGAAATTCTTCGAATATCATTTATTTGTAAATTTATTTTGATATAATTTTATTTTTTGAACATACAAATTTTTTTAATGAGTTGAATTGTATTTTTTTATGTAAATACATTTGATATTATTTTAGAATGTTGATATTTATAGAAATGTAGAATTTTATAATTATTTTTGACATCAGGGTGGTGGTATTTGAAATGTTTTGTGAGTTTTGAAATGGGGATATTTTTTACAATCAATAGACCCATGGATAATCACAGGAATGGTTATTTGTGGAATGTCGATGTATGATGATGTGGGTGGATGAGTGAACATATTTTCATGAGTGGAATATTTCTCAGAGTGTAAGTATAATATTCATATTTGAGGCTCCATGGAATACCGTAGTGAGTATGTAACCTACCAAATTGATTACTTTTGAAATTGACATTAAGAAGAATGTCGTGGTGTTTGGATAACATGTGGTTGTGATTTAGTTTCCCCATTTTATTGCAATGATTCAAATGTGGTGTCTTGAGTTTTAGAAATTTTTTTGATGAGTAGATTTCGATTGAGCTCTCAGTTTTCTTGTTACATGGTGTACAATCTGACAAAGATTTGATTGATGTCATGTTTCTGTTATGGGTGGTTCCTCATTAGAATGATTTCACGTTAATAATTTGAACACAATTTCAGGACACATAAAAATTAATATGTTTATAATGTTTACGTATAGACTAGTGAAGAACCTATTTCATTTATCAAGGAGAGTTGGAGGATTATTGTGTGTATTTATAATAAAAATCAAAAAAATTGGGTGGTTGGGAAAATATTTTTAAAAATAAAATAAATTAGTTTAGAGTATTTAATATTTGAAAAATTCAGTGCATTTAAAAAAAATGCCTAAATGTGTTTTTTGTGAGTTTAATACACACATATAACGATCATTGCTTTGGGATATTAATTAACACTTTAATTATAAAGTTTTGAAATTAATCGTAATCCTAATTATATTCCATGATTTTAAATAAATGGATGTTGAAAAAAACCATGACATAGAAATTGTATATCCAACGTCTAGATATCATGAAAGGTATATTAACATCTAATGAAAATTTATATCTCAAATAAGAGGGAAAGATGATCATTTTGCGTTGTCCAATCAGAACTACATTAGTCACACAGTAAAAACATTACACTGATTGATTAAAATTAAGGATAATTTCATTCAGTTTAATAAAATATTGAATTCAAACATGAATAAAAGTAAGATAATTTGGAATGAAATGTTTTAAAATCCCATAATACATCAATGGAGTAGTATTACATGTGCTAGAACACCCTTTTCATGATGTTTATCCCACACACAAGAAAACGCCAAAATGTTAGCCCAAAATCAAGAGTATGAGGAAGCATGGGTGGATCACCTTCTTCATCCTTGATCCCCCATGAGGATAAGGGCCTCTAGAACATATAGGATGTGTATAGGACTCCTATATAAAGTCCAATATAGAAAAAAAAAATTAGTGTAACATTCAAATGAGGTTCCCATGGTTCCCTTTTATATCCAAACTGGGAAGTGGTTTTTGGAACACAGTATTGGTTATACCATTTTATATATATTTTGGACTAGTAAATGAGCATATCACAACTTTGTATTAAAAGGAGATTTATATTTAGGCCTCCTGTAGATCTCTATGTCTTATATTTTGGAAATTATACATCACTATTGGGAAATATTATAAAAATGACGAACCTAGCATTATAATTTGTTTAGATTTATTACCCTAAAAAGATATGTTCTGATGGTTGAATAAATTTATGTATTTTTATTAGTATTTTTTAAATTTATTTTTATCCCCAAACATTTTGTAATATAGTTACAAAATTTCATCCCATTTGGATTAAATGATTTCTCAAATGATTCAAAACAATAGACCTGTGTTCATGTGCTTCCATGCAGTATTGTAAGACCATAATGAATCATCAGGTATAAGACACCAATATTTCCTATCAGTTTGATTTTTTACTAAGATCCATATTTCCTCTATACCGATGAAAAATAAATTGCACTGTTTCTTTAAAAAAAGATAATATCGGTCACTGATGATGAACTTTGGTAATCAAAACATAAAAAAAAATTGGGTTCTCAAAAATTCCACAATTGTCTCGTAATAATATTTCTTCATGGATCATGCCACTACACATTGTTAAACCTGATACGTTTGTAGAATAATTTATTGGTTCTGAAATGAAACTGTGGAATGCACATATAATATCAATTCACTAAACATAAAAAACACCCTAAAAGAGGATGGTTTTTTTGTCAAATTTCATTTATTTTAGATACATTACGAATTATATGATATCAAGGACAAGATTTATAAAAATAATCCTCATTTTGAAATAGTTTTGGCCTAAATATACCAATACTGATGACCTTGAGAACATTCTATAGATAACTAATGTTGTCCCCAAAAGAAAGAGTGTGGAAGAACCTATGCATATAATGAAACTCGCTATTTGGAACACAACACCTGAGTAATTGATCAATAAATGTGAAAAAAGTTAGGTTTTGTCCCAAATGTACCAACATGACTCATGTTTTATATTCTCATCTTGTTTTTTGTTGAAATCAGCAGGAATGAAATATGCATCTGAATAATTTTAAATTTTAGCATACCAAAGAATAACATCTTGTACTCACTATAAACTATCATATAAGACATATAATTTATGGAAATTTAGGTAGGTTATTCAATGTCATAATATGGTAAAAACCAACATATATTGTCATCGATCACATTATCAATGACTATTTAATCCCAAATTTGAAGATTAAATTCCTAGAGGAGGATAATCTAATAAATTCTACATGGTTTGGATTGCAGTTTAATTATAAGATTCTAGAAGGATTCATGGTCTATGAACATAGTGAAATTATAACATAAAATGTATGAACTAAAATTTTCTTCGGTAAACTCATTGTGAAATAATTATTTTAAATTTTAGGGGTAGTTTTCTAGGGTATGATCTAATGTGTGTGAGGCATATCCTATGAAATGTGGAACTCGATCAACCCATTGTGATAAGAATTCTTAAACTACAATTTTAGAGGTGTCACACATATGATAAAATTTTAAATCATACCAATGTTTTAGGATAATCAAGGATGATGCGAAACTCCATGTCAATTTATTAAAATCATCCACAAATTCAGTTTATTTTTTTTATTTTTTGGGTAAACAATAGAGGGGGTGTAAAATTTTACTAAAGTCACAAATTAAATGATGATAAAATCATGCATGAATGAATAAATACCACACACCACACAAATTCATAGGGAGTGGTTATAATGAAGTGAAATCTAATTTTGAATTTTCTACTTGGATACCATCTGAAAAAATGGAATACTAAATTATTTTACCTTCTCACCCTATAAAATAGCATTTGTGATCATTTAGTGTGAGATTATTTTCAATATAATGATATTGTACTGCATCAAGACTACTAAACAATTCATCAAAAGGGGAATAATATACATTTAAATCATGAATTAAAACATCACAAAAATCTTCTAGGAAATCTGAATAATTTTAACCATGAATCATTGGAGAGTAACTTGAACATTTCCCAAACCAAATGGTATCCTCCAATTTGAAAATGTTTCAATGGGTGAAGTGTAGGTAATTTTTTTCTAATATTTAGGGGAAAAATGGTTATTAAATTATCAATAATAACCATCTAGTAAATATTAATGGGAAATCCATGTTATCTTCTCTATCATCATTTCAATGAACATTAATGGTAAATGGTCCTTCCTAGTGTGTTGGTTTAGTTGGTGGTAGTATATAATGACACGCCAGATATTTTGTACATGTGCTAGAACCAATTACATTTTTTTCATTTTTAATTAATGTAATACCATTTTCATGGGATCTACCTACAATAGACCAAACCATTTTCTATCGTAGAAGAGGAAAATGATTTTAGTAGAGAAAAAAATTGTTACCTTCATTTTAGCAATATTTAGGATTACTGGATTCAATTGAAGTTTTTTTTACCACACAAGTTTAGAATCATCATTTAAAAATATAATATGTGTGTAAATTTATGGTATAATATAATTAATATCATCAACTGTGCATCAAAAATATTATTTACACACTATTAAAAGTTCAAGAAGTCGTAATTCATGCTCTGGAGGAGGTGAACAAGAAATGGTGAAATGCAATATGTTTCAATTCTTAAGATCAGAATATTTAAATTTATAGGCACTGGATTTAGATCCTATTTAGTTTGGATTAATGTTACAGAAGTTAAAATTGATAGGTCACCAATTTTATATAACTTCTAAATGGTAATATCATCATATGAGTAATGATATTTTACATGCTTAGTAGTATCATCAATGGTCATGATATCCTCAGTGCTAAAGAAATTATCAATTGGAAAACATGAATGAAATTTATCTATACCACTAAAAAATTCTTTGAAATATTAATTTCCTATAATATTTATCAATTATAAAAACTCATAAAGGGGCTATAGGGAGAGAAAGTAGGTTTCATTTTAGTAAGGGAGTACATAAATTTAATTAACATAGAGTGAGTAATGTTCTTATAAGGGGATCTTCATGGAATCAAGGATGTTTAAGTGGACAATTTCATGAATAAACTACATAAATAATGTACATTTATGGTTATTAATTATATTCTTGGTAGTTTTTATAAAAAGGTATCCCAAAAATAATTAGGACATGTCTATTTATCCTACCATTTTCTATTTTAAGATTATAAAAAACAGAAGGGAATATTGAATTTTCCAAAATATCAAGAACAACCTCTAACACACTAGTATGGTGTGATATACATCAGTTTTTAGGTTTAATAACATATTTATTGGGATTCAGTTCCCACACTATATTGAATTTATAATGGTGTGATTCATCACATTCATAGAATCATCAAAATTATGAATAACACTAATAAAGAAATACTCCCCTATGGTGCATAGAATCATGAATGTTACAAGATCATTGCATATAGTAGGATGTGATGGATCTATAAATGCTGAGACATTACTCTCCATGATTACCTTATCATCACCTAGAAATATACTTGTATGTTTAAACAACTCTTTATAAAACTTGAAATATATTGGAATTTACATCATAAATATAATTAATGGAATGTTAACATGAAATTTTATTAAAGTTTCCATAATTTTTTATCATGTTTCGTTTTATTTAGTTTTCGTGGTTGGGTGGATCTTTTCTGAAATGGATGAATAATGGTTGGTCTATGCCACTCTTAAAAAGAAAAATTCATTCCATTAGTAGTATTTTTATTTGGAAGATTATTTTCTTCTCTTAGACCATTTATAGTGGTTTGAATGGTCGTTGCCATAGGAGGGATGGCTATAATAGATGAATAATTTTCTTTTTATAGTGGGATCCACTCTAAAGGGTGATGGAAATAACATTTCCATTATTCCTAGAGTTGACTAATGGTTAAGAAGTTAGTTTACCTGTCCCATGACTTGATATTCCCCCATGGAGTTGGTGAGTTATCATAATTGGTATTTTAGGACATGTATGTATACTTGGGTGGTTTGTCTAAATATATGATTATTTTAAGCCTTTGTTTTCATCGGATCATTTATACCAGGATTAGGTTTTGGAATGATTTTCTGGAATGGCATTTGTCGGGGGTGGGGATTTTTGTCTGGTGGTGGTGGATTACTACTCTCCCCCTGGTGGTTCTAATATATTTGAGGATGGGTTTAATAACACATTGCATATAGGCTAGTATGTTTTTCAATCCACAGTTGGATTAATTGGATGGCTCTTTCCTTATAGGTTGGTTATAATTGTTTCTTTGGGAGATTGTCTCATATATATCATAACATTCACTTAATAAAGGGAATTGGTTAGAAAAATGGGTTTCAACTTAATATATAACACAATTTATAAGAGGAATAGATTGGTTTTCCATTTTTAAACGTCATGTTTTCGAAGAAGGGAACATACCTCATCAAATGTCATGTTCACATTCCCCTCAAACATAGAACCCTGCACCTCATGGACACACCAAATGTGTACATTGGGTCTTGAACCAACTTGTTTTGTCATATGCACCATGTTTTCAATTATAGTTCTTAAAGCAACTAGAGTATTATAAACTGCAAAATAACATGTGGCAGCATCAATAATGTTATGATCAATAGGATTTAAACCATCATAAAAATAATTTCTTAAATTTTGATCAATTATTTGGTGGTGGGGAAAAATTGAGATCAAACTTTTAAAAATTTCCATGTATTCATGATGTTTTTCCCCTTGTGATTGTCATATCCCATAGATTTCTTTTATTATTATAGATGTTCAAGTTGTTGGGTTATATTTTTCCAAAAAATGTGTTTTATGTATTCCCAATATCTGATTTGTGAATGAACATATTAAATAAAATATTTTTCAGTATCTTCTATTGATATAGGGAATACTGTAAGATTTACTTATTCTTCATCAAAATTTTCATGTTTTAATATTGAATACGTAATGTAATTTTTTTAACAGATTGTGTGGGACCTCTACTGGAAGTCCATTGAACTATGGTAATAAGTGAATAAATCCAGATTTTACTTCAAAATTAGATTCTTTACCTTGTATTTGAATATATGCGAGATTGGTATCTATATTTGGAGAGGTTAGTTCATTAATAGTCAAGTAATTTTATACCTTATTATGCTTTTTTATTTCTGTTATGATATTTTTTTAGATGAATAATAAGATTCATGAATTATTGTGATTTTGTGTGTCCTATTTCAATGGATTGTTCGGCTCTTCTGGGTGTTGATGACAATGGCTAGCATCTGAAATAGGTTTGACATGAAGTATTTACTCCAATGAAGAAAACATCAAGAACAAGAGATATAAAAGTATAATTTTATAAAATAACTAAAAATATTTAATGTAATAATTTAATAACAAAAATATTTACAATATGTATAATTTTTTTATAAGAAATCATAGTAAAAACAAATGTTCTCCACGAAAACTACACAAAAATTTTACTATGTTGTCATGACCCATTAAATCGATTAGGTTTTTAAATTTTATATAAATAATATTTGATCAAATAGGGCATCTATAAAATATATTTTCCATTTAAAGGGTGTCTTTTTAATATAAATAAATAATATTTTGACTGGTTTTGAAAAAAAATTATATAATATAACCTAATTTAGATATTTCAATAGTTGAAAACCCAAGAGGTTTTAAAAAAAATAAAGAGGATTGTTTTGAGTTTAATTAAAACATATAAAGCCCATCCCTATTATATATTAATTAAATTTTAAAATATTTCATTGGTTTTAATTAATCAAAAACCCAATTACATTCAATGTTTTTATATCAATGCATTTGGTCCAAACCATTACATAACAATCATATATCCAAGGTCACGATTTAAGATATAGTATAAGGAATTCAATAAAATTTTAAAATCCCAAATATGTGGGGAAGAAAAGGATTATTTTTCTATTTAATGAGAAAAACATGATTCATGCACTCAAAACATCTCACTTATCATTTAAAATTAAGGATCATTAATTTTATTTTAATGAAACAAAAAAATAAAACAACATTCAATGTATGATGATTTTGAAAAAAAATTAAAATGCCAAATTAAATCAAATCAGTTAAAATACATGTATCAGAACTACATTTAAAAGATGGGTATCCCCTATCTAATTAATTCCCACCATTTATCCCAGTATCATGTTGAGGAAGAACCTTAGGTGGATATCATTCTTCATCTTTAATCACCCCATGAAGATAGTGGCCTCCAAAAAATGGAATGACTAGATGAAATCTATAGAAATCTATAATAGTATCTCATTTCCTTTTGGTTTTACTTGAAAATGTGGTTCCCATGACACCCTTTTATAACCAAAATGGGTATTGGTTTTGGGGACCCAGTTTAGGTTATACCAATTTTATCTCATTTTGGTACTAGTAAATGGTTATATAGTGACTTCTAAAAAAGAAGAGAGTGTTTACAAAAAATCATGGTTATATTTAGGTTAAATTTTGGTGGCTGTTAAAAAATTTTATTGTGATATATTCTCAAGATGATAGATATAAATTTTCAGTTCGTTCATATTAATTCCCTTGGAAAAATCTGTTTATATGGGAGAATAGATAAAATTATTAAGTTATGTTTTTTGAGATGATTTTTATCCCACATGGATTTGGATTGACTTAAAAAATCCACCCCATTTTTATGAAAATATGTCAAGGAACATGTAAAAAATTGGACATGTGATCAGAAGTTTTTATGTAGTTTTTCTTATTTTCCTTCCACACCATCTCTCACCACCCAAATAACCCCCTCCTATAATGAAATAATAATAAAAATTCCCATTTTAACAGTTATAAATATTAAATAATGGAATCAATAATGAAGTGAATTATGTCATTATATTTGGAATTATCAAAATAATGATAGTTTAATACAATGGTTTAAGGGTTAAAAAAAGAGTGAATCACTATGTGATCATCAACCTCGGGCATTCATTTTTGATTTATAAAAGAAGAATCCATATATATGTTATGTTCAACTAGATCCTCTCAAAGGGGAATAATGTATTTGAAAAAATTTATTAGTACTTCACCTTCTATCATCTTTATATGCCTTCAAGGGAGATGTTAGATACCATTATTCTTGAATAACCAAATGAAAGGTGGAGGATTTTGGTCTCTCGAAACAAGACTTGGGATGATTTTTCATGGGATTTCAAGAATGATTCATTCATTTGTTATTATTTCCCCGAGGATGTGAAGATGAAAAGAGGAATGGAGATATGAGTTTTAAGACAAGGTAATTATGTAGTGTTGGAGTACTTTTTTCATTTTTTGGATCATATCCCTTGCACTCTAGAGTGTTCTACAATAAATTCCATTGAGGAATCACATTATCAGTTTGGGCGTCATTTTGATCTTCATACAATGTGTTTAGAGTTCAATATAGCATCTATTTTTGATGTGGAAAATAAAGTTGAATGTGATGAAGCTATAATTGAAAGTGTTCTTGAGGTAGTCGTCCCTATTTCAGTACCATAAAGTAGTGATGGTAATTCCAGTATGGATTTTTGGAAGAATCCTCAAGTTATTGGTGATGGTAACTGACTAAAAAGGCATATTTAACTTTCATAATACTCTTCTAAGAACGGAATCATGTTGTGAAATTATTTGGGAAAGCCAAATCATAATAATCATTTATGTATGAGTTTAATGAAGGCTTTTTGTGATTTGTGATTCCTAGGTCACTTGTAATTGTTCTATTCGGGCATATCTAGAAACTGTTTTAGAGACAGATCAACCTATTCGAATGACACCCCTACCCTTTTGTATGAATATGGTTATTTTTTCAATATATTAATGTTTCCTTTATTTTACTAACAATTTACATATATTTTATATTTATATTGTGGTGGATTTTCCATGTCTTGTTCTGTTCTATGAAAAATTAAGGGGATGTTGTAGATCTCATGAGAACACCAATTTTAATGAAGGTGTATATTTATTTCATAAATTTTGATTATTCTATTCTAAGTGGTGGTTTTTTGTGATTATTATATCTCAAAAACAATGCAATAGATTATTCAATCATCATTGATCGAGTAATAGGACTTAAAATTATGCTTTTCAAATTTTCCGGAAATCACAGGGGAAATGGGAATCCTTGTTTTAGTTTTCAACTCCTCATTTTGTGAGTACTTATATTTTTTCTTCAAATAATTTTTTTCCCTTATTGTGATTTAATATCCATGTGTCTTGAGATTATTTTGGAAGGTCCCCTTATGGAGGGGTTGGATGAACTATGTAGGAATGTATTTATGTTACATAATGTAGTGTTTTTTGTTTCAACTTTTATTTTGGATTCCATCTAACATATTTTTTTATAAGGGAGACCTAATTCATGTATTATTGGGATTGATTTTTTAATTTATTAGTAATATTTATTTTCTAGTTCTTGGGATTCCATTCTGACATTCAGTGTTTGAGATTTTGTTTGTTTTTTGTTGATTTAGAATGAAATTTCTAACCATTTTAGGTTGTAAAATTCATGTTCCAATTATTTCGAAAGAAATAGTTTTTTTTGATTTGTTGTTTAGGTAAGTTTTCATAAGTAATTTTTTACTATGAATGAGATTTTATTTGTTTGAGAGGTTAGATATTGGGATTTTTTATATCCTTTTACATTTGTTGATCAATTGGATCCTGTTGTGGTTTCTTAGGTGGAGAAAGCATTATGATGTGAGAATTTTCAAAATATGGTTTCTGTTTTTATTTAATATTTCATCTTAACATTTATACTAGGATTCATACCTTGGGTTCTTCATGTTCAATGTTTAAATTTTGAGTTTTGGTATGTTTATTTATAGTTTCATCATTTGGACACATAGTTAGAGTAAACTATGGAACCCTCTTTAGAAAACCATGCAGATGGGATTTGGGTTCTGTGGAATGTCGCATGACTTGTGCACATGTAAGGAAACCATGTGAAAATTTGTGGTGATGTAATGGTTTTGGAAAGTGGTATTTTACCTTGTTGGAACATGGGTTGAGAAACAGTTTTTCCAGCTCGTACGAGATGCCTTGTTCATGTAGTAAAGGGATCATTGTTTGGTAAATCGTGCGGCTAATGAATGCTCAATACCGAACTCATTAATAATTTTGATGGTATGTTTTTCCCTTATTGGAAGTTTCTCCTTAAATCACCTCCTCCATACTCCTCATTTTTCTTTAAATAATATAGGAGTCCCTCCCATTCTCTAAAATCCTCTATTCCTCTCCCATCACGTGGATATATGTTTTCTTTAAGTATTTTAGTTGATTTCACAAGGTATCCCCCTCCTTTCATCTTATAATTACTTATTCATCCATTTTATTTTCATATATTCTTATACTAGGGTTCCTCAGACCGAGCTTTCATGTCTCCCCTTGTTTTATGATGGGTTTTTTTTGTGTTTATAGTTCCTCTTGGTATTTCTTGTCTCTTGGAATCTTCGAGTGGTTGTATCGAGAATGCAGCATTGAAGCCCGAGTGGGTTGAGTTAGGTTTCCCTTAACACTTACATATATAATATATGATTAATTGGTTTAAATATGTTTGAGACATCCTGAAATGTAAAATTGTGGTTTGTGATATTTAGAAAAAATATTTGGTGAGAAAATTGTTGACTTGATCCTTCTTTTTTGTTAATTGTACTTGTTTTGTAATGTGATGCAGACCAAGTGTTTGAGAAAATGTTCAGTTAGGTTTTGCATGAATTTTTAAATATTTAAATAATATTTTTCATTTAAAACATAATTTTTATATGTGTCATGATGATTAGGTTATCTTTAATAGTTTTTCAAAATGGTTTTGGATTTATTTTTACTGAGTAATTGGATTTTAAATTCGGTTTGGAATGTGTAATTCAATAATGGAACTTTGGAATATTGATGAAAATTATTTTGGCAGGAAAATACGATGTGTGCATTTAAATTGAATTTTTGTCATTAATTATTGTGATATGGTGAATTATATATTTGTACCTTTTTGGAAAGGTGGTTTTGGTTCTCTAAATTTTTGGTTTTGTGAAATGATCGTGGATGCACATTTGGATATTTTGTGAAAATGTTGAATGTATTTATCATGAAAACTCTCTTTGGATAATTTTCATTCCATGTTTATATTGAATGGGTGGGCCAACCAAAATATGGGCTCCATGTTACTCATTTATGTTTCATTAAAAGAAAGAACATTTATATGGTCTCTGTTGATATCTATTGGGATTAAGGCTAGAGGTTAATCATTTGGGTGACATAGGTGAGGCATATTCTATCGTTTGTTATTATATAGGTGAAAGTTATTAGATTCTCTTCTGGCATCTATTAGCTCACCCTCATTATACTTCATGACGTGGGAACCTTCCATAATGAGTGAATATTATGAGAATGAATACTGTAGTAGATATATTTTTTCACAGCTAGTAGCCATAGCATGAGGATATATTTATATTGTTGGTATTGGATAGTTCCCCTTGGTTAGTACCATATAGGGGATGACTGAGCGTGTGACAGAATTATTTATGTCATTGAGTGAGGAAATCTTTTGGAGATGTGTCAGCATGTATTAGTATTTCATAGATTATTCATGGTATCTTTGTTTAACCCATGTCTATCAACTGCTAGTCTTCCAAGGGAAACAATTGTGAGGAATTGTCAGTCTGATAATCTAGGGTGATATTTTCCCATTTCCTTGTTATATGATTTTTTTGCTTTCTTACTTGAGTAGTGTGTCTTATTTCTAAAGTTGATGAAATTTGTTCAAGTGTTATGGGAAAATGGAATGGAAAATTTTTACACTCTTTCTATCATATATAAATGAAATTAAACCATTTTCAATAAAATTGTTATAGATCCTACATGGAAAAGGGTGTGGTTTTAAATGGTAAAAGTGGAAATGGACCTTATTTGGTTTTGTGGGAAAACATGTGTAAAATATTAAATTTATATATTGTATTTCAAATTTCATTTTTATGTTTATTTTATTTTAAATTAAGTGAATTGGGAATGGATATGTTCAAGAATTCCTTTGAAGTTTAAATAATCACAGCTTTAATTATTTACATTTTTAAAATTTTGGTAAAAGTTTCAACCTATTTTGACCATTTTGGGTGATAGTTTGTTCGGTATCAGAGAGTGAAACATGATGTCACATGGAGCTATTGTGGCAATCAAGTTAAACTCATGTTTTGTTTTTTAGGTTTTTTATTTCAAATTATTATACAAATTATTTTAGGTTCCGTAATTATATTATTATTAGTCTCATATATTTATATCTTATATTTAGTTTTATATATTTATGTTGGGAGAAATAATTCCCTTCATAACTTTGTTAATACTCGATAGTATTTTCCATCCCATTGGGATCAGAAACGCCCTTTGAGACACGAAATAAGTCATCTTGAGTGACTAGTTTTTTCTTGAACTAGGATGGTTTGTGAAATTAGACCTTATAGAAAATATATTTCATGTCCTCCAACCAGAGAGAAGACAACTTATAATGCTATGTTTTACTACAATTTTTTAAAACATGGCTCAAGCTAATGATCTTGATATATTTTATTAGAATAATGATTCATAAAACATCTTATATAGAAACACTATATTTTAAAAATATTTACTTTCCCTCTCTCTCTATTTTCTTTAAATTTTGATCTATGTGTGATTTAAACCAGATATTTAACATGACAAATATATAATGTATTCTAACTATAATATTTTGATATTGTCTCTACTCCCTTTAAAATTGTTTACCCACATGTTTTGTAAGTGGTTCTTTTTTGGATAGTGTTTGATTTATTACCATGGTAATGGTGGGATAGGTCCCTCTATGATTTGGATAATTGGATAGTGATTTCTTTAAACACAATACATTTAGAGATAAAGATAATTTTATATAATCCTATTTGATGTAGGTGATTTCTAAGAATAAAGGATTATTTCTTTGATTGAGTATGAAAATGTTGTATTTATTCAACTATTTGTTTTTTTATTTTATTTTCAAGAATTAAACTGAATTTATTTAAAAATTTGAAAAAAACACTAAAATGATAGTTAGTATTAATTAGTGATTATATAAGGATTTAATTAAGTAAATTTATTTAAAATGTTTAAATAAAATTCATATATTGTTTAAATTGATATCTAATCACTATTTGGGAAATCCTTTAATATATAAATTCTTATATGAATATTTTATTTCGATTAACAAGGATGCTTTACTATTTGGGGATTTTATTTAAACCAGTTAAGAAAAAAAATTATAGTTTCCACAATTAAACAACACAATAACTCTTTATATTTTCACTCAAACTAAAAAAATTAATAGATTACGATCTAACACTTCAAAAATGAGGCCACTGAATTTCCAAAATGAACTTACCAAACAACATGAAGGGTGTCTTATTCATCACATAAAAAAACATGAATACCATCATCATGTATTCTCTAGAAATTTGGTTATAACATTAATTACCTAAATAACTTATTGAAAACATTTATTATTCCGAATCACTTATATAAAAAATAGATTAATGCATATACTCATTTAATAAAATAATGAAGTCAACTCCATCAATAATGAAATGAACCACTTTTTAAATGAAAAATTAATTACTTCCAAGGTAGTTGGTACTATCCAACATACATTATCTAAATAAATAATCTCTTTATTTCAACATCATTATCTTCCTATTATGAACATAATACAGTTTATTTATTCAGAAAATATATGTTTTTCAAGAAGTTAAATTCTTCAATAAATTATTTTTCTTCGTAATTCATACCATTCGAAATATTCCAACAAGTCATTAAATTAATAATACTATTATTCGATCATTACATATTCAATGAAAATTATAACAAATAAACTACAGATATAATACTGAAATTAAATAATTCTTCAATCCAAAGACATACATAAGAATCATTCCACCTCAATTGTGGTAATACAATAATATTGACCATGATCCATTTCCTTCCTTTAAGGTGTATTATATTGAATATTTTGGCATGAAATTTATTTTTCCCCATGTCCATTCAGTTGTAACAATGAATAATATAATTTTTATTCATCCCATTTTATTAATTATTACAATGACCCTTATCTCTTCACTTATATAAAAACACCCATTCCCTATAAGAAACTACCAACACTCTCATTTACACAGTTAACACCTTTGGGAAAATACATCTTTTTCTTCATTCCATACTATATCATTTTCATATCTCTCTTTTTGTTATCAATATTCCCTCTAATTACATAATGGATATTTTTTTAATTATCAATCTCTTTAGAACATGATATAGTATCTTCAAATTATGATAAAGTTTGGGAGACTAATTCCCTTAAAATATTGTCTTTGTACAAACAATGAAACAATCATTATTTCACTTTGTATTGTGTTAAATGAATTGTTTCTCATTCCTTCTATTAGGATCCATTTATTTGTGATAAACTAAACCCTATTTGATCACATAATTATTCAATAGAACGTATAATAAAAAAAAATATTGAAATACATAACATAAATTGATATATATATACACACATAATATCAAAATCATAAACATGGATACTTTGAGATTCTAATATATAGTAATCCTCAATGTATAACATTGTTTTTTGTTCCCTAATCTATGTTTTCATAAAATTAATTTCCTATGACTCTAATAAAATTCCACTAAAACATTCAGTAACTCCATAACCCTAGAATACTAGATTTGGTTCCTTGTTTTCACATATTATCATGATTACTTTTATTCAATTTTGGAAGGGCCAATTTATTTAAAAGTGTTTGAAATTAAAATTGCATATATAGACCAAAATTAACTTTGGAAATAATAAAATAATAAACAAGAAATTAAATTCTCAACATGTTTAAGACACATTTTAATAATTCCTCCTCATACCCTAGAAAAAAAATAATGGTGATCTCAAATTCATAGTAAAGTATAAGTATATTAGAAGAAACAATAAATTATTATTAATTAATCAATATATAATGAATGAAAGATTATTGGGTAAATCCATATAAGTAATCACAAGAAATTAAATCATGAAAATAAATATTCGGTGTAACTAAATAATCCCACAAAATAACAATAATGATGAAATCACAATGTTAGACATTAGCACAAGGATGATCTATCCTCATGATTTATACTGTAAAGATCTATCTTCAAGATTGTTCAATTCTATTGGTAGAAACCCATATAATTTGTGTTAAGATCTATCCTCTAAATTGTTCAAAACTAATTGGATATAAATGTGAACGGTTTATCACCAAATAATTTTGTTCCATGAGACTACATATGCATCTGGGGGGTTCAATTGAATGGAAACAAACACATATACTTTGTGTAAGAAAAATTACCATATATTGAATACTCAATTTTAATCATAAAAAGGCACCTTATCAAATATCTGTATTGAGTAAAGGATACATGTTAATCAATATTTCCACAATAAATCTTATAACATTATAAAATAATACCATTTGTAAAAAATGAAATATAGTTTAATAAATAATCATATCCATCATACAAGACTATTTATATAAAAAAATATAATTTATATTGAATAATGATTACAAGAATGTGACTGTTTCATGAAAAAGCTGACAATCACAAATGAAAATGATATTACTAAATAACGTTTACATCTTTTTAATTTTCTAATAATACCCCTTTAATAAGATAATATAATGAGAATCATAAAATACCATGAATAATGTGCGAATCTTTATATTAAATTATAGAGGGTATGTATATTCACAACATTAATGTGAATTAGTGCTTAATTTATGGGACCAGATCCATGTACAATGAATATTTGTGCATTTAAAAATATTATGCTTCTCATAGGAGTATTGGAGGAAGATATAAGGGATTATAATTCAAAAATATAGAGTTATTTTGATTTATGACATGTAAAGTTCCACTATGTGAAAGTGGATTTCATGACGTGATAAAAATAGGAGTTTTTAAAAAATTGTGACACATTCTTCTACAGAAACCGAACCCTTTTGATTACATGATGTGAATGGGATTACATGGATTGTAAATACCTAATGCTATATATTTTAGTTTTTTATCCATTTGGATTTTTTAAACCATACAGATGCAATACCTCTCTCTTGAATCTTGGCAACCAAACATCCCCCTCTTTGATGTTTTGGGATTCCTTTACCAAGGATGGATATCTATATTCCCTCATTCGATCTATATTAAATCAATGGTATGTTTTTATTTTGTAATTATGGTTTCTTAAATTTGTTTCCCCTCATTTATATTCACCATGTGATGGCTCTTCATATTCATGTTTCTAATGGTGTTTAGTTGTTCCTTTTTTGTAGTTTTGGTGCGACCCCTTTGGTGGATGTCATTATTGTGGGAGAGGTTATTAGGATCAGTATAATTTATAATTTATCTTGAACATAAACTTGAATCACTATTGAGATATGAGATTCATTTCTTCTCTATTTATTTACGTTAAATCATAGAGATATCGGGCATTTAACCCCCTGGATTCCATTAAAATTAACATAATAATTACTTAAATCAGCATAATGATTTTGTATCAATCACATGATGATGTTTCTATTTGGTATAGTCATAAAATTATTCCCCTTCTGTTTATATTTCTTTTTGATATCATGAATATTATTTAATCAATTTATTACTCATGAAATTGGTAAAGAATAGAAATCCTTAATTTGGTGATAATTAGATGAAAAAAAATTAAAGAAGAATGCTTAGTGAATTTGTTTCGTTATAGAATAAATACTAAAAGAACTTATAAATGAAATAACCTTCCATATTTTAGTGTAATTGAATATATTTGTAAATAATGTTGATTATTGTTTATAAAATAATTAAATAAATGTTAAATTAATTGTTTAATTAATTTTTGACAGCTTGTTATAGCTTCCTGCTTAGGTTTCTTATTGTTGAAACTTGTAATTAATAAGTAAGTTAATTAAATATGGAAAAAGAATAAGTTATATGATAAAATATAATTCCTTTTAGGTCCAAATTTTCCCTCTTTCTTCTAAAGTATGAGTACCATGATATTTGGAGACATGAGGGATTTTTGTGTGTGAAGGAATTTTTATGGCCAAGATCCTGCTTGCTATGTTTTTTCCAACTATTTGTGATGTAACATGATCTTGGGATAATTGATCAGGGAGGGAAATTTTGGTATGTGGGGAGGGGTCCCATACGTGATGAAAGCCTATAATTTATTAATCGTTAGTTTTGATGTGGTATATGTGTTGTTAAATCCAAGTTATTATGGTAGTAGTTTACAGTTGTGACTCAGGATTCATCAGGATATGAAAGTGGGTGTCAAAGAGGATACTAGGGATAATGGAATAGGTTGATGCTGGGGTTACCCATTTATATGACTGAAAGGCTAGAATACCTTCTTTGATTTATTTTTTACAATCCACCTTTCAAGGGGTGAGGTGGAACCCTTAAATTGAATGAAGGCTTAAAGACCATTATATGACCCGTAGGTCTAGAGGGAATCACAAAGACAAGACAACATTGAACTACTCCTCCCCAGTAAATGTCATGACAACAGAACTCCACCTTCACAGGGCTAGTCAGCTATTTGTCCAATCCAGAGTTACACAGGCCCAATACTGTTGGAAAAGTCATACCCTCTCAATCTTCAAATCTGGTTAGAAATATTTTAGTGAATGTGCCTTCTCTGGATCATCATCTAGAGATTTTTCCCTTATATTATTCCTGGTACATCTACATATTCTTGTGTCCTGAAGGCCAGAAGGTAGTATGAAGGCCATGAAAGACAACTGGACCAAAGGCCTTAGGTGGCCAGAAGACCTTGAAGGACTCGAGGTCCAAACTGGTGGCCTAGGGGCCCAGATTGGATGAATAGTTCCTGCTGCTATAGTACTAAACAGAACCAGCTACAATACTACTATAGTGCTTCTACAGTAACCCAAAAATATTTCTCCAACAATTTTTGATCTTGGATCTCATGGATTCACATGTCGAGTCCTCAAAAACCAGGCTGAGGCTCACGTGCTACCCATATGTATAAAAGCTAATTGTTTGTTTGAATCATTTGTTTGGATAAAGACTAGGTTATTTTTTAATCTATATTCCATTCCCCATTTTTTAGGCAAATGGATGTGTTCTATTTTCTGGTATGTTTGGTATCTTAGGATATCTACCTAGACTACCTCGAAATATGGAAGGTAATGTTGTTAAAATTAAAGAAAAATTTAACAAATGGGGTTGGACCTTTATAGGATGTAATTATAAGATAATAATTCAAAGATGTATTGGACTATGTTTTTTTATGTATAGAGGGAATGGATCATTCTATTAGTTTTAATTAAATGTAGCATCAAAAATTTGAATAGTTAATTAATGGTTAAGTAATTAATTATCATAATGGGAAACTGTTGAAAATGAGTAAAATAATTTAATTTATCTATTTAATTGGTTATCTTATTATAAGATATCTAGACTTTGTAGTTATAGTTGTGAGTCTGAGAGACATTTTCTACATATGAATATGAGACTACTTATGTTTATAGTGTGGTTATGAGCAATATTGTTTTTTGTATTTATACATTAATCAACCCTATTAGATTGGTAAACTAATACCCATGGTATTCTATTCTTTAGGGGGAGTTTTCCCTAACATCCCGGTGGGACGATGGATAGAGGACTACCCTCCTTGACCCTAATCTCTTCACTAAGTATTTACTTGTGCTAGTTTTCTTAATGGTCATTTTTTCTTTATATATGTGTGTATAGGAATATAATAGATTTTTGTTATTTAACACACATATGTTTTGGATATAGTTTCTTATATAATACTATAGGAATATTGTGTATATTCTATGATGGATTGAGGATCCTTACCCTATTTATAGGTTGTGATGGAATTAGGTATAATACCTGTCACGACCCGTCCACTCGGGCTCATGCCGTGGCTACCCCAAGGGAACCTTCCATAGGCCGGGGGATGGAAACTAGAATTTAAAGGCGTATTCCCTTAAATTGGAAATACATTTCCTTTATAACCTGTAAACACCTGAAACCAATCAAAAAACAAGATATGAACACAAATAAATTGTATAGCAAAAGGAGTACTATATTTAAGAGGGGTCGGAATACAAGCCCAACAGTAAAGGGTATAAGTACAACTGAAAATAAAATACAACTAAAGAAATAGAAAGACAGCTACTAGGTCATCCTCTGAGGTTCCTACTTTAAGGGTAGGTATATATCACCTCCTCAGCACTCTACATCTTCTCGTCTCCTCTGTATACCAACACGACGTATAGTCCACCTCCGTGCACTATCCAGTCCAAGAACCCAGAGCTTTAATCAGCATTGCCTTCCCTTTTCACCTAACACAACAAGTTACGGGTGAAGCCCGTGCAGGGGTGGGTATAACGATACTCAGTAGGGACCCCAAGACCCTCAAGGTCTCCCAAAGTCCACAATTTATAAACCGCGAATCATGTAAACCAGTTACAACGAAACATAGTTGTAGGCCAATGTGTATACCTATGTTATCAAATATTACCCATCTCATTCAGGAGGATACCCAAGGCCCAAATCCTTATCCAAAGTACAATTGTTACATGAAGGAAAGATTACCATGAAGGTATGTACCACTCAGGTATGCCACATAGAAGAATACCAAAAAGGTAAGGAATCAGCTCACACCAGGTATAACATAAGTACAATAGTAGAGATGATTAGATGTAACTGTTGAATCATCTTACCCTGTTAAGAGGCAGTATGACATAGGATACTAGTACATCATCAGACCTACACTGGATCCTAGTATAAGAGACCCACACATGATCCTACTATATCATCAGGCACACATAGGATCCTAATACAAAAATACCCACACAGGATCTGAGTACATCATCAGACCCACACAAGATCTTAGTATAGTAGACTCACACAAGATCCTACTACGTCATCAGACCCACACATGATCCTATTGTGGTAGAACCACATAGGATCCCATAGTAGTCCCACATGTATTCCTACAGTGCATCCATGTGGAATCCTAAAATATACACCCATGAAGGATCCCTTTCTCATGTTACAGCAACCAACAGGGTTCCTTCACTATTCTCTCTTGATTCTGGGAGGTTCTTCTCCTTAAGAAAAATTTCAATAAAACACCTTCCATGAAGTGCCACGATCGGGGATCGATGTCGGTTCCTCGTTCATCATAGGAAATGGTGCTTTCTTCATTTGGGAAAAATTTCTCCAAAGTTCTATCAATTCCTCCCTTCCACCAACAATTTCACCCAAACCAAAATGAGGATCCAAACCAAATAATATATGTTTTCAATTTTTAATTTGATTTGGTATCATTATATAATTGATGAGGAATAATTAATTGGGACAATAGTTAATGTGGATATGAAAGGTTTTCTCTATTAAAGTGGTGTTTGGGCGGTCCCCACCACTATAGGATTAAATTGGGGGTATTTCTAGCTCGGGTGGTCAATACCACCGAGCATTCTAAATAATGAAGATTATAAAGATAAAATAAAATTTTATTTTATTTTTAGTTCCATGAAAAGTCACAAAAACTAACTTTCACTCTAGACCTATTTCTGTTGAGGTTAAGGTCTTTTTAAGAGAATACCGGCACTACGAGTTCAACGGTGCCCTCAGATTTAATTTTTTTTCACTGGTTCAAAAGTTACAAACACCTTCTTGCACTTTTACTGAACATACCCAAAAGATGTTCAGAAATTCATTCCAGGAACACAGGGTCGTGGAATCATGAAACGTAAATTTTCGCGTACTTGTAAAATTCCAATATAAATTGTCAAAAATTACATTGAATTTATAGGTCTTTAAATTCTCCCCACCTTAGAGATTTGCATCCCAGAATGCCATATCACAAAAACAAGTGGGTGTATTGAGCACGAATCTGAGCCTCCTGCTCCCATGTGCTCTCCCAGAGGATCTCATTCTATCAGTGATCGCACACTAGAGGTATCGACCATCCACAAAGGACCCTCTCTTGTCGATCCTCAATATCTACTAGAACCTCGGTAAAAGATTCCCCAAAATTGATCTCTAGCTCACCGTGGTCGATGACGTGGGGAGGGACCTTCACGTATCTCTTCAGCAGGGATATGTGGAAGACATCGAGCACCCGGTGAAAGTGAGGTTGAAGAGCTAAGCGGTAATCTACCTTTCCAACCCTGCTGAGGGCCTGATAGGGTCCGATGAACCTTAGAGATAACTTGCTGCCCCACCCAAATCATTGAAAACCACGTCGAGGTGAGACCCATAGAATGACATGGTCACCATCCTCAAACTAAAGAGGTATTCATCTCATGTCGGCATAAGACTTCTTCTTGATCAATGTAGTCTTCATCCACTTTTGGATGATCTTCACCTTCTTCGTGGTAAATCGTACCATCTCTAGTCCCACTAGTGCTGACTCCCCTGATTTAGTACAACACAAAGGTGATCTTCAAAGTTGGTTGTACAATGCCTCGAAAGGTGTGGTCCCAATAGTGGAGTGACAGTTTTTTCTGTTTGAAAACTCTACCAATAGAAAGATATCCTCCCAACTGCGACTGATGTCATAGACGCAATCACGTAGCATGTCTTCGAGGGTCTGAATAGTCCGCTCTGTTTGGCCATCTATTTGAGGATGGAACGCAGTTCTCTAACGAAGCAGCGTCCCAAAATACTCTTGAAACCCCTTCTATATATGGGATGTGAAACATGCATCATGCTTGGAGACAATCGTTGAGGGTACTCCATGTAGTCGCACAATCTATTGTACATAGAGGCATCCCAAGATCTCAACTGAAACCTGCTCTCAGATTGGTAGGAAGTTGGCCGACATGGTGATTCGGTCGGTGATCACCCACATATAATCATGACCTATGTATGTACTTGGATGCCCTATCATGAACTCCATAGATATCTTGTCCCACATCCACTCTGGGACCCATAAAGGCTGGACTAAGCCTGCTGGTACCTAATGATCCGCCTTCACTTTCTCACATGTGAGGAACCAAGAAAAAAATTATGCTTCTACTTTATTCATTCCCGGCATCCAATGTTTTCATCAGAGGTCCTGGTAAATCTTCACCACTACTAGATGTAACACTATAGAGTGTGTGTGGAACTCCCTCTACACATTCTCATGAAGAGACATTGGTACCATGGCACGTCCTCTAAAAAGGATAACGTTCTCTCCACCGTTAGAAATTCCATCATGAGCCTGTCCTGTGGATATCTAAGAACGTTGAGCCTCATAGTTAGAGTCCCCATACAATGCTTCCCTTACTCATTGAATAAGTGGGGGAGTGATTGTAAGATACTGAAGAAAAGATTCTCCATCTCAATCCACAAAGGATATCTGAAAAGCAGCCAGATGCTCTCTTTCCTCACCTAGAATCTATATACCAGATCTCATACTGAATGAATATGCTACTATATTCCCATTCCAAGGAGTATAGAATATCTCAAAGTCATAGTCCGGGAGGAACTCAAGCTAACGTCATTGTCTCAGGGTCAGGTCCTTCTAAGAGAATATATACCTGAGACTATTGTGATAATAGTAAACCGTAAAATGCTCACCCATCAAGTTATGTCCCCAAATCATCAGGGATAAGACCATTGATGCTAACCCCAGGTCATTGGTAGCATTGTTCTACTCATATTTTCTCATCTTTCGACAACCATACACAATAACTGCTTTCTCCTGCATCAGGACACATCTGAGCCAGTCTTTGAAGTGTCGCAGAAGAGTACATACCCAATGCCCTCCTCTAGAAGCCTCAAGATGGGGGCAGTAGTCAGCCTCTGCCTCAGCTTCTATAAACTCCACTGGCATCTCTCCATCCACATGAATGTTTTTATTTTCTTCTTCAATGATGAAAAAGGTGTTGCAACTATAATGATATATGGAACAAACCTCTGGTAGTATCTGACTAATCCTAAAAAACTCTGTACTGATGTCACAATCTAGGGTGGCTTCCAAGAAAGTACCACCTCAATCTTCACTTGATCCACTACTACTCCATCCTATTATGTTATGTGTCCTAGAATGTGAACCTCTTGGATCCAGAACTAGTACTTCGAGATTTTACCATAACGCTGGTGCTCTCAGAGTGTGTCTAGAACTATCTGCAAATAATAAGCATGATCCTCCTCAATAGTCGAGTATAACAAAATGTCATCGATGAAGACTACTAAAAAGTGATCATGGTATGGCTGAAAGATCCTTTCCAAGAGTCCCATGAACACTGATGGTGAGTTGGTCATTGCGAATGAAATAAACAGGGACTTGTAGAGGTCCTAGTAACATCTGAAAGTAGTCTTCTGTACATCCTCATCTTGTACTCTAAGATGGTCATAGCCTGACCTGAGGTTTATCATTGTGGACCATTGTGCTCCCTTCATCTGATCAAATAGATCATCAAACCATGGTAGTGGTTCCTTTTTCTCCAAGGTCACCTATTTCAGGTGCCTATAGTTGACACAAAATCTTAAGATCTCATCCTCCTTATTGGAGAACAAAATCGGAGTTGCCCAAGGAGAGACAATGGGCTGAATCAATCCCTTCATCTGTAAGCCTTCCAGCTATAATTTCAGCTCACGATGCTTAGTGAGATCCATCTGATACACTATTTCACATATCAGTTCCATCTCGTGGTACAAGTCAATGTAAAATTCCACCACTCCGCGAGGAGGTTGACCCGAAACATCATCAGAGAAGACATTCAGGTACTGGTCCACCACTACAGGATAACTCGAACTCCCCATGTCAACCGCTCCATGGTATGTCTATCCAACTGATGTGTAATCGGCTGAACTCTCCTCCGGGTTAGTCCTTCATGTGCTGCAAAGGCTCCCTTCTTTCCAGTGATGGTAAACCTAGTCCCATCTATGCGGACACACCACACTTTTCATCTAATATAGTCAATCTGAGCATGGACAGTAGATAATCATTATATACCCAAGATGATGTCATAAGGCCTCTATACCGCTACTACGAGATTCCAGCCAAAGATCTCACCTCCAAGAGTAAGATCACACTATCAGTACCTTTGTTTAATAATTGAATCCTCTCCCTTAGGAGTCTCTATCCATATGGATCGAGCCAATGGATCCATCAGAATATTCGAGATCTGAATTAGGGTTTTCAAAATAAAAGAATGACTACCACCTATGTCTATAAGTTCTACAGCTAAGGTGTAATAGATACAGATCATAACTCATATCATCTCTAGAGAATCGTGATCATAGGCCTCAGCAACTTGGAGCTGAGCTCGCCCCTGTTCAGCTGCTCCCAGTGGTCAGTGTGGACCACCTGGTGGTGGTAGTGGTAAAATATGGAATCGTTTCCCACCACCAATTACATGGCCATCTTCTATTCCATGTCTGCATGCTCCCTATGGACCTCCTCGGTCGAACCTCTATCTCTACCTGGGTGTTCCTTTGAACGTCTACTGATCATCCGTACAGCGGGTCAAGCAGTCATGAGCCTTGTCACCCAGCCCTCTGCGTGTGAAACATTTTCTTCTCCTCGCATGACTGGTTCTCTCTCTGGTTCCCTGCAGAACTAACCCTAAATCTTGTGGTCATCCACAAGTAGGCCTGGTCGTCTTGGACCTCTGTGACATCTTTCTACTGCCTGCTACAGAAGAATACACTATTTGATGCCCATTGGTGCGTCTCGTTTTTATTTACTGCTCAACAAGAAATCTCTTCACTAAGAGGGATCTCTCTATCACCCTCGCCTGCGTCGGGATGCAGAGTGAAATCATCGAAGCCCGGATCTCCTGCCTGAATCCCTGGTCAAAAATCCAGGCCTTGTAAAATGGGCCACCTACCATATTAGAAGATTAGAATGAAAGGTTGGTGATCCTCACTATGTACTGAGCCACATTCATGCTACCCTGTGGCAGATGATGAAGCTCATGTTTGCACACTGCGTGAAGGGTCACTGAAACAATCTCTTCCTGAAACAGGCTCTCAATGTTTTCCCAAAGAACAGTCACCTCTTCATTAAACTGGAGTGTCATGCTCTTCCACCTTTCTTCTAAATCCTACAGAATAATGGAAACAAGGATCACCATGAGATTATATGGTGTCCCTACCAGTTGGAAGACTCACTTTACAGCCTCCAACCAATCCTCAGCAGTTTTTGGGTCCGTCTGTCTCCTAAACTTGGGTGGTCTCTGGCACTGGAACTCGTGAAATGCACTCAAGTGGTGTTCACTCTCTACGGCTAGTGCTGGTGTCATCGGTGGCCCAATAGGTAATGGTACCGCAAATGCCTCTTGTGGAATTGGGCCTTGCACTAAGGCCTCGTCGCTCAGTGGGACATCCTCACATACTCTACCCGGTACCCTAGCTGGATGTCTACATGGAGGCATCATGAAAAGGAATAGTTGTTACATAATCAATAAGTTATATCTGGGGTGATGAATCAAGGAGTTCACAATGAAAACATTTCAAAAAACACATGAAATCATTATTTTTGTACACCGAGTCAGAAATTAGAAGTCAGGGTCCTAGTGTATGAATAAGTTAGCCGTCGCACTAACAATAGATTCCACAAACTAATAGCCACCCACACTAAAAATCTCACTATTGCCGTTAAAATTATCATATTCATATGTTCTACAGTAGAACTGACTCAATCGATACCAATTTTCATGACACTTCCCCCGGGCTCATTTCGTGACTACATCAAGCCCGCCTTTCATAGGCCAGGGGTTGGCGACAGGCACCGAAAGGCATATTCTCCAAAACAGGGAAGGAATTAGATTTCTAACCTGTAAACACACACAGCCAATCACACAGCATGATATAATCACAAATAAACTGTATAGTAAAAAGAGCGCTAAATGTAAGAGGGCTGGAATACACGAAAAATAGTAAAGCGTACAAGTACAACTGAAAATACCATACTACCTACGAAAGATAAAGACAGTTATGTTGAGTCAAAAGTTATCTTTTGACTTCTATATTTTGTTTTGAAAATCAAAAATTTCTTTTTAATCGTATCATACAGACTCTGTTAATCGTATCGTACTAACTCTGTCAATCGTATCGTACTGACTCTGTAAATTGTATCGTACTGACTCTGTTAATCGTATCATACTGACTCTGTCGATCGTATCATACTGACTCTTTCAATCGTATCGTACTGACTCTGTTGAATGTATCGTACTGACTCTGTTATTTGTACTTTCATTACATATATTAGTAATTAGTCAAATACACTTGTTTCATATAAATCATACTATTGCTTATCATTGATATATATATTGTTTTAACCAATAAAATATCATTGAGTTAGTTATAAACTAATCAAAACGATGTCGTGCTTTCTATTTCAATATGACCGTTATGATGCCAGGTGTCCATGTCCCTCCATGTTTTTTGGAGAAATATGACTGTTGGAGGAGATGTGACCGTTGGATCCTGAGGCCTATAAATAGGAGGTCATTTGAAGCTGATAAATGACGACGAATGAGATTTTGGAACAACTATGATACTCTACTTCTATCAAGTTATAGAGAGAGAAACTGTGACTTCTCTCATCTGCTTTGTGCGTCCGATCATCGTATCGAGGGCTTTCAATAGATTGAAAGACAGAGGTGTCGATTACCTACAAAATCGAGGGCTGCCAGGGATAGGCAGAAAGACAGTCTGATCATCGTATTGAGGGATCACCAAGGTGTGGATGAGATAGAACTTTTATCCTAGGTGAAAGGATAACCCTTCTCTTTGGGCTAAAATAATTGTAATTATTTTACATTTCCACTGCTAATTGTATTAGAAAGGAAATTGTTTTTGTTTCCTTTTTCTATCTTTTATACATTTGTAATTGTTTTAATTACATCCATTCTATTACATATTTTATTGATTGATTCTATACGCTTTAAGGTATAATCATTCATATTTATATTACTTTGATTATTGTGTTTGTCTTGAATAAATTTTTTTTACATTTCATTAGTATTACATTACATCATACCTTTTATATTCAAAAAAATTGTGGGTGTTTGTATTTGTATTAGTTTAAAATCATTTAAAGTAATCTCTCAAGTTGCTAAAACTCAATGGTTTTTTAAACCTACAATTCACCCCCCCCCTCTTGTATTGTTCCATCTAATAGACATACATATCTACATATTCGATACAACAATTGGTATTGGATGGGTTTTCCAATGATTTGTATTACTTGTTTTGATTCTTTCATATTTTTTTTACTACTTACTACACTAACGTGTGGAGTGGAAAATATATTGTTTTTAGATGGCAGGAATGAATATTTGGTCAATAGACAATCTAAATCCTTCTAGACCACCTATCTTTGATGGAAATGATTATGAGTACTGGAGAGATCGTATGAAGACTTTTGTGATCAAGACTGGCATAGACAATTTTATTATACTTACTGGAGGTTACAAAATTCCTGACAAAGAAGTCAGTACTTTCACTAACCAAGAGAAGAAAGAATATGAACTGAATTACAAGGTACACAATACCTTATTATGCTCTATGACCAGGAATATATACAGTCAGATATCGTCATGTGAAGCAGCAATCTGTATATGAATGAAATTAGAAGTCCCTCACTTTGGAACATCCAAGGTTATAGAAACAAGAAGAACAATACTTCAAGCAGAGTATCATGGATTTTTTTTCCTTATGGAGAGACAGTATGTAAAGTGAAAAAATGGTTTATGAAAATTTTCAATAGCTTACAATCTATAGGAGAAAAATTTCTTGATGATGAAGCTCTAGTTGATAAAATTATAGATATAATGCCAAATAAATGGGAGTAAAAAAACAGCTATTGATCAAAATAGAAAATTTTTCCAGATTTCTCTAGATTAACTCATTGGAACTATTCTACAACACGAGACAAGAATGAAGATAGATGCTGATTTCAACAAGAAGAAGAATGGTAATGGAAGTGTAGCTTTTGCATCTATGGCTAAAACACCTGAAAGGCTTACAAGATCCAAAGCCAAGAAAGTTATATCTGATTCAAGTGATTGTGATCTTTCGGATAATGAGTTAGCCAATCATGCTCGAGTGATGAAAAAGATTATGGGAAACAAAGAATTCCAATATAGATTAAAAAAGAAATATAGGAAGGATAAGAAAGACTCAGAGGTAACATGTTATGAATGTAAGAAAGCAGGACATATAAGGCCTGATTGTCCTTTAGTGAAGAGGAAAGACAGAAAGGAGAAACACTATCAAAGAAACAAGAAACGGTTTTATAAGAAAAAGAATGTATTGAAGGCGAATGATACCTGGAGTGCAAGCCTTAGTGATTCTTCAGATTATTCTTCAGAATATGAGTCCTCAGGACAGAGGAATATCAGACTCATAGGCAGACTACCAATTGAAGATCATTGTCTCATGGCTAACGTACATAATGCTGAAGCTATTACAAATGGCTCTTTGAATGAAAATTATACTGATAATAGATATTATGAATATTCATATGATGAATCTTCATCATTAGAAGATGATACATTACATTCTTTTGAATAAGTATCTAGATTTGCTAAATTACTTGAAAACGAAAATTCTAAACTCAAGACGAAGCTTGAGAAAGCAAATTCTAGAATTTCAGTCTTGACTAATGATGTATTTGATCTTTCTAAAGATCATGATGTGAAAACATATGATTTTGAAAGTATTTTAAAAACCCTTGATAAAGACAAATCTTATAGGGATAAACATTCTAAGGATCTTGAAAATGTAATTTCAATGAAAAATATTTTAGAGCCTAACTCTAGTTCAAATTCAAATGTTTTGGAAAATAAGAATTTGGTTTTAAAACTAAAGACAGAAATTTTTTCCTTGAAAAAATGTTTTTCAAACTTTACTCATGGGAAGGAAAACATTGACAAGATGTATTCTCAAATTCGACCTTTGAGAAATCGTTCTGGTCTTGGTTATACTTATTCCAAACCTTTTTTTAGTAATAACTATTTTGTTCCACAAAAAACCACTTTCTGTTCAAAGTGCCAATGTGGTGGACACTGGAGAAGAGATTGTTCTCTTAACAGAATTCAGTCTTTAGGATTTCATAAAGCTCATTATTCAAAAAAAATGTGGATTCCTAAAATTCTTTTATCTAACCCTTCTGGATCCAAACTAGTTTGGATTCTAAAAAACTAATTGTTTCTTTTTCAGGAATATGAGAAGTTTACCAATAAGAATATTTGGTACATGGATAGTGGTTGTTCTCGACAGATGACAAGAAACAAAGATCTCTTTGAAAATGTTATCAAAAAAAGGTGTAAAAGTTACCTTCAGAGATAATGCTCAAGGAAAGATTTTTGGTATATGTAATATCATTTTTCTTGGAAAATTTATTATCTCAAATGTTTTTTTAGTAAAGGTATTATGCACGATCTCATCAGCATAAGTCAATTATGTGATGAAGGTTACCTTGTGAATTTTAGAAATGATAAGTGTCTAGATCACAATTCCAAGGATGAGTTCATTCTATCTGCCCCTAGGCAAGAGAATGTTTACACTATTAAGATAGAAGACCATAGGAGCCAAAACTTACCCTGCATAAGTGCAATAGAAGACCAATCATGGCTATGGCATAAAAGACTTGGACACTGTTATCTGAGAAACCTTAGTAAACTCTCGATGAAAAGACTTGTTAAGGGGCTACCATACCTTAGATATGATTCTTCAAAAGGCTGTGATCCTTGTCAATTTGTCAATCCACATAAAAACAGCTTTAAATTAATTAATTATTTTCATCTTCTAATGCATTACAGTTAGTGCACATGGATATTTTTGGTCCTTCAAAATCTGGAAGCATTGGAGGCAAATACAATGTATTTGTTTTAGTTGATGACTTTACTAGATTTACATGGGTATACATTCTCACAATGAAATCTGAAGCCTTTTCCTATTTCAAAACTTTTAGATCCCAAGGTAAAAATAAGAAAAACCTACCATTGATAACTATTCATAGTGATCATGGTGGTGAATTTCAAAATTCATATTTTAAAACTTTTTGTAGTAAGAAAGGTATTACTCACAATTTCTCATCCCCAAGAACTCCTCAGAAAAATGGTGTTGTTGAAAGAAGAAATCTTATTCTTTAAGAAATGACTCGAACCATGTTGAGTGAATACTCAATTGCTAAGCACTTTTGGGCTGAAGCTGTTAGTACTGCCTATTATACTATAAATCGTGTTTTAACTAGACTATTTCTTAATAAAACCCCATATGAGTTATGGACTAGCCGAAAACCTAAAGTTTCATACTTCAAAGTTTTTGGATGCAATGTATTCATTCTGAATAAAAAAGATAATCTACAAAAATTTGCACCAAAATCTGATGAAGGAATCTTTCTAGGCTATTATACATCTTCTACGGCTTATAGAGTTTTAAATAAAAACACTTGTATAGTTGAGGAAACAATACATGTAAAATTCTATGAAACTGATCCTTTTGTTTTCAACCAACCCAATCCTACATCCTCAGATGTGTTTTCAAAAACTAATTATCATCCTTTTATAGAAGATCCTTCTGATATGGAAAATATTCAAGAAGATACTTCTGAAACATTTACCAAAGAATATTTTCTACCATATGTTGATGAACATGATTTACAAAACTCAAATCAAATGTTTCTTAGGAATCATCCCTCTGATAACATAATTGGTGATGTAAATCAACCTGTAAGACCAGAAATTCCTTAAGAAATGAAATAGAACATCTTGCTTTTATTTCCCAATTTGAACCTAAAATCTCAAGTGAGGCCTTAGGTGATGATGATTGGATCAAAGAAATGCAAGATGAACTAAATTAATTTGAGAGGAATCAAGTTTGGACGTTAGTTGATAGACCTAAAGAAACAACTGTGATTCGTGTAAAATGGGTTTTTCAAAAACAAATGTGATGAAAATGGAATCATTGTAAGAAATAAAGAAAGACTTGTTGCTAAAGGCTATAATAAACAAGAGGGAATAGACTATGAAGAAACATATTCTCCGGTAGCTATACTTGAATCTATTCTTATTCTATTATCCTTTTCACCATACTTTAATTTAAAACTATTTCAAATGGATGTAAAATGTGCTTTTCTAAATGGTTTTTTTCAAGAAGAAGTTTTTTTTGAAAAAACTCCTAGTTTTAAATACCCAAAACATCATGATCATGTTTTCAATATTACCAAGGATATATATGGTCTTAAACAAGACCCTAGAGTATGGTATGATAGACATACATGATTTCTTTTACAAAACAATTATACAAAAGGTACAGTAGATCCAAACCTCTTTATAAAAATGGAAAACAAAAATTTTTTGATTGTTGAAATCTATGTTGATGACATCATATTTGGATCAACTCAGAAATCATTAACTGATTCTTTTGCAAATTTCATGAAATCTGAGTTTGAAATGAGTATGATGGGTGAGTTAACATTCTTTTTAGGTTTTCAAATTTCTCAAAAACCAGAAAGAACATATATATCTCAACATAAGTATATAAAAGATTTACTCAAAAAGTATGGATATGACAAAACTAAAAGTATTAGCACTCCAATTGGTACCTCAAATACTCTTGATCTTGATGAAACTGGGAAACCAGTAGATCAAACAATCTTTAGAGGTATAATAGGAAGTTTTCTATACTTGATAGCTAGTCGACCATACTTAATGTTTCCTGTATGCTTATGTTACATCCCAAGTAAATAATGAATAATATATATTTTTAACTATGTATTTTAGTGAATTAGATAGTGTTTTAGAGGCTTAAAATGAGAATAAATCCAATCTTAAGCATGGAATACACTAATATTTTTAAAAGATTGTTTTAGTGCTTTTTGATGGATTTTTTTTTTAAAATCTATCTATTGAAGATTTTATAAGCTATGTTTTTCAAAATAAACTTAGTCTTTATGGTGGAGACATCAAAATTTACTTTGTGATAATTTTTGGTATTTTTTCGATAATGTTCATTTTTTAATGAATAGTGAAAAATGCTTTATTTTAATTCAAAACCAATTTTTAATATAATTTATTTATATGATTAGATTATATTTTGAATTGTTTTTGAAGTGAAATTAGAATATATTTCTACCATTTAATCCAATGGTGGAAATTGAATCAATTTCAATTTGAAATTGGACTTAAACTGGTGCCAATCTTTTGGTACTTATTGTTTCATAAAAACACGCTATTTGTCATGACAACGGAAATTACTTATTAAATTAATTAATGTAATATATATGATTTGGATTTTTTAAAATAGAAATCATTTTTTAATTCAGGATATCAAATATAGCTTAGGGTGATGTTTTGGTATTTTTCTGACAAACTTCAATTTTTGATGAATAGTGAAACCACCAAGTGGTAGTTAAAGAAACTGATTTTTTGATTAAATGAAACATTGCCACTTATGTGATTTGATTTTCAAAAATCCGACATACATGGTTGTCATTAATAAGTAAAATGTGGTTCAATGAGATTAAAATAATTTTTGGGTGAATAGTAAATTTTAAGTTTTTAATCGTGATTAGAGGTAATTAGTGCCATTTAAGGCAAAAATGATATTATAATTAAATGAAAATACCTACACACATGTCCTACCCTTATTGTATGTGTCATGGCCGACCATGAAAAGCCATGGGTCAACTTGGGGACCCCATGGAGCCACTTTGGTAGGAAAATGACATTAATATATTTTTATTTAATGTTAAAATTAAAATGACACAAAAATGAGTTTTTTACTAAAACAATTTTTAAATGGGGTTATACAAGTCAGATTTTTGATAATAAATATTAATTAGAAATATAAAAAGATTTCCTACATCATGATATATTTTTTATAATTTTTAGACATTATATTAATTAAATTATTTATGACATCCTGATGATGCAACAATTACCTCATTAATAAAGGATTTAAATAAAATGAAATGAAAATGTAAAATCTATGACTTACACATGTACAAAACCTATTGGATGGGTGTATTTCTAACCCTTATCACCTTAACCTTGAATTATATCAACGTGGGTCCTTTTGAATCCGACACTCATTTTAAAATAAAGTAACATTTCTTTACTTTCCAATAGTACCCCTTCTCTCCTCTTATAAAAGGCCCCCACATCTGCTTCCTTACCCACACTTCCAAAGACTTTGGCTCAGACAACCCCTACCCATTTTGTCTCTCCACTTCCCTCTATTACTACTTGAAGACTCACTTTGGGCAGAATTCTTCCCATGGAATCCTTTTATCTCAAACCAAAAGGAGTTACCCGATTTTAAGGTAATGACTTCACTTGTGTTCTTTTGTTTTATTTTGCTTCCCAACCCCCTAAACTCTTTCTATTCATTTCTTTTTTAACAAAACCAATACCTTACATATACTAGGATTTTTTATAAGAACTATTCGAGCTACACATACACACACCTACGTCTCATTGTTAAAGAACATACTGTTTCCGTGGATGGTGAATTCCTGCCTCCCGAAACGATGATTGTTCAACATTCTTTTAACACCTTAAAAGGTGGCCATTAAGATGACACTATATTTATATATGATATATAATATGTTTATTTTTCCCTTAATCTTCGATATTTTTCATTTATGGAATAACTTTATGGTTTCCATTATGGGTAAACGCGATATCTTCATTTAAGGAAGTGTGGACTACTGCCCTCTAAAAGTGATTCGATTTGTTAATACCATATGTGGTACGTATAAAGGATAGATTTAACGATATTATATATGATACAATAATGGAATTATAATACTATTATGTATCATTATGATTTAATTCCATTAATGTATGAGGTAAAAATGAATGTAGCGTTCATGCGTACGTACGGCTTACCGTCTCCATGAACGGTGCATTTCATTTCTTATCCCCAAATATAATGTACTATTATAAGTACATGTATATAATGGATATATGTGATTTATGTTACATCTAAATTATGAATATTATTCTGGAATTAAAATATAAATATATCTCATTTAGTATTAATTCCACTAATATGACATTGAAATGAAAGTAGCGTTCATGTGTACGTACGGCTTACCGTCTCCATGAACGGTTCATTTCATTTCTTACCTCTAAATGTTATGTAATATTATAAATGCATTCATGTAATAGATATATATTATATATATGATATCTACATCATGAATACCATTCTGGATATAATGGATACATGAACAACTAGTAATTATAAAGGGTTTATTTTTTACTCAAGTACCAATGATCGTTAAGACGACCATTATTAACTTAAATAATTACATAGTGTTCATCACATGTAAATAAGTGATATAAAAGGAATAATGAACTTGAAAAAGGTTCTTATACAAGTATAAATTCACTCAAGTTTATTATTCATGAGATTAAAGAACGACCGAGTCAAGTCGGACCCGAGGTATGGGACTTCGTCTCAATCTCCTTTCATTGAGTCATATTTTGTTTAATAAACAACCTTCTTTTATACGGTGTATAAACCCCTTTTAATTTTACGTTTCTTTCAAAGGAATCGTTTTTAAACTAAGCGTTTACTAAACGAAAAAAGGGAATGTTTTTGTCATACGTATGCGGTGACAACGACTTCTCCGTCAGCGTGACAATCATTTGAGTTTCGGCATCCTCTACAAGTCATACCTTCTTTTTAAAAGAAAAATAAATACAATGTTTTACATTTCTTTTATTTTGGTATTGAAAATTGTTTTCATAATGTTTTTATATCAATGTGTTGTATTGATATCTTGTGATTGAAAGGTGTAAATGTTATGTTTCCATTATGCATGTTTTATATGATAGGATTATGTTGTGGTTCTTAGAAATTATTATGAAGATGAGTGGTTCTTTGATAAACTAAGGGCGGGTGAGCCCGATATAGCTCTCCAATTCTTTGGGTAATGCGAATGAGTGAAATTATAAGGTTTCTCCGAAGAGATTTAGGGAATATACTGTGATGGGTATTCCAAACGTAACCAAGAGGGTTACTCCCTACGTAAGGATGTTATGAATGCCTCATGTTACCTATATGTCTTATGATTTCTATGATTAATTCATGATTTGATGAGGTATGTTAAAGTGCATATGTTTTATGGGTAAAGTATGATTTCATTCTTATGTATATATGAACTCATGTATCCTTTCCATATTTTTATATCCCTTACTGAGATTTTTATGCTCATCCCATGTTTTTGAAATGTTTTTCACAGGTCAAGGGAATGGTACATGATATGATGATAGTGTCAAGGAAGTGTCAAGAAAGAATCCATGTTTTATTTTAAGTATGTTTCCATTGATGGGAAAAATGAATACAATCTTTTATGTAACCACTTTGTTTAAATGTGGAATGTAATTCATTTTTATGATCTAATTCTCTAAAACTCTAAACCTGAAAAGATCCTCAATGTGTAATCTTGTAATAACCCAAGATTAAGTAAGGTTTAAGGCCGGGGCCTTATAGTTGGTATCAGAGGTTGGTTTAGATAACATTAGGAGTTAGAATTTTATTAAATGATTATCCAAAAATATTTTTTTATTGTCAAATTGAAATGATATAGCATATAAAGATTACCA
The DNA here is from genome assembly GCA_963277665.1 of Viscum album. NCBI lineage: Eukaryota > Viridiplantae > Streptophyta > Magnoliopsida > Santalales > Viscaceae > Viscum > Viscum album. The sequence goes on along the minus strand of OY728166.1, from coordinate 546,888,493 downwards.
TGTTGCTTCACCTAAGGTATTTCTGTGATAATAATGGTTTCCATAGAGGAAACAGCGCAGCTTTTCTGGGAAGGCATACATAGGGAAATGACATTTCAAATCAGTACCTTGAGATGGTCAGAATCAGAACTAAACAGTTTGTTGCATTGATGGCTCAGTTGACTCCGGTGAAAAATGTTGTTTGTTTTTGTTGATGATATTTTGGTGTTTTCTAAAATTAAAGAGGATCATGAAAGAAATTTAAGGGTTATTTTTCAAAACTTAAAAGAAAAGAAATTGTATGGTAAATTCAGAAAGTGTGTGTTTTGGTTGCAACAAATTTATTTCCTTTGTCACATTGTTTCTAAAGATGGGATAACAGTTGATCCTGCAAAAACAATGGTTGTTGAAGAATGTCAAAGACCCACAAATGTAACAGAGATTCGTAGTTTCCTTGGTTTGGCAGGCTATTACCGAAGGTTTGTTAGAAATTTTCCATGATTATCTAGTCCAATGACTATGCTAACTCGGAAGGGTGTTATTTTTATCTGGACAAAATAATGTGATGATTGTTTTAAGGAATTGAAAAGAAGATTGGTGAATGCTCCAGTTTTGGCACTACGTTCCAGGAATGGGGAGTTCTTTATCTACAGTGATGATTCTTTGAAAGGACTTGGTTGTGTCCTAATGCAGAATGATCAGGTAATTGCTTATGCTTCACAACAGTTGAAAAATCATGAGGTAAATTACCCTACACATGATTTGGAATTAGCTGCTGTTGTTTTCACTTTAAAAATTTGGAGGCATCATTTCTATGGAGTAAAGTGTGAAATATATATTGATCACAAAAGTTTAAAGTATATATTCACTCAAAAAGAATTGAACATGAGACAGAGGATATGTCTAGAATTATTCAAGGATTATGATTTTACAATTCATTACCATCCGGGAAAAGAAAACAAAGTGGTTGATTCTTTGAGTCGAAAAAGTAATGCTTCATTAGCAATGTTGCGTTTGGAACGTGATCCTTTGGTTAAGGATTTGATGAACTTTGGAATAGAAGTTGTTAGTGCAGGATGTTCTTCTATTTTGTTTCAGGTATCAGTGAAATCTTCTCTATCAGACAGAATCAAGCAAGCACAGAAGCAAGACAATGGGTTGCAGGAAATGGTAGAGCTGGTTCAGAAAGGTATGTTTCCTGAATTCAACATTGATAATGATTGAGTTTTGATATTTGGGAAGAGATTGTGTGTGCCTTGTGATTCACAGTTGAAGAGAGAGTTGTTATATGAAGATCATAGTTATCTGTTTTCAGTTCATCCTGACAGTACTAGGATGTACAGAGATCTGCGGGTTACTGGTGGGATGGAATGAAAATAAATATTGCTGATTTTACTGTGAAGTGTTTGACATATCAACAGGATAAAGCAGAGTGGAAGTTACCGAAAGGTATTCTTCAGCCTTTACCAGTGCCAGATTGGAAATGGGAGAATAAATTCATGGACTTCGTTGTGGAATTACCAAAGACATCTCGAGGTAATAATGCAATCTGGGTTATTGTTGGTCGGTTGACTAAATCTCCTCATTTCCATGCTATACAAGATACTTTTTCCCTAGATCAACTTTCACGTTTTTACCTTAAAGAGATAGTCAGGTTGCATGGAGTTCCTATCTCCATTGTATCTGATCGTGATCCCAGGTTTACTTCTAACTTTTGGAAAGGCCATCAAAAGTCGTTGGGTACTGAGTTAAATTTTAGTACAACTTTTCATCCTCAATCAGATGGGCAGTTAGAAATAATATTTCAGAATTTGGAAGATATGCTAAATGCTTGTTTGATGGATTATCATGGAAGTTGGGACCAACATATTTCTTTGGTTGAATTTTCTTATAATAATAGTTTTCATTCAAGTATACAGATGGCACCATTTGAGGCATTATATAGGAAGCAGTGTCGAACTCCAGCTTTTTGGGATGAAGTGGGTAAAAGAAAGCTGATGGGACCAGAATTGGTAAAAGAGTTGGAAAAAAAAGTTTAGCTGATACAGAAACACATGAGAACAGCTCAGAGCAGGCAGAAGAGTTGTGCGGACAACAGGAGGAAGGATCTATCTTTTGAGGTAGGTGATCATGTTTTTCTCAAAGTCTCACCATGGAAAAGTGTGATGCGATTTGGTATGAATGGAAAGCTGATTCCAAGGATCATTGGACCATATGAAATTCTGGAGAGAGTTGGATCAGTTGCATACCGGGTGGATTTACCTCCAAGTTTATCTCAGGTACACAATGATTTTCATTTTCGATGTTGAGAAGGTACATGCTAGATCAATCTCATGTTTTGAATCTAGAGGTAGTTCAGCTGGAAGAGAACCTATCTTATGAGGAACAACCGGTCCAGATTCTTGACCACATGGAGCAAGTGTTACGGAATAAGTTGACAAATCATCTAAATGTTTTTTGGAAAAAGCACATGATGGAAGAGGCAACATTGGAATCTGAAAATGCAATGTGGGATATGTACACCCATTTATTCGATAAGTAAATAAATTGCGGGGACACAATTTTCTAAAGAAGGGAAGGATGTAACATCCCATATAAGTAATGAATAACAAATTTTTTTATCTATGTATATTATTTAATTAGATAGTGTTTTAGAGGCTTAAAATGAGAATAAATCAAATCTTAAGCATGGAATACAATAATATTTTTAAAAGATTGTTTTACTTCCATTTGATGGAAAACCATTTTTAAATCCATCTTTTGACAATTTTATAAGCTATGTTTGTCAAAATAAACTTATTCTTTATGATTGGGACATCAAAATTTACTTTGTTTGAATTTTTTGTATTTTTCCTATAAATTTCATTCAATTAATGAATAGTGAAAAATGTTTTATTTTAATTCAAATCCTCTTTTTAATCTAATTTATTTATATGATTAGATTGTCTTTTGAATTTGATTTTAAGTGAAATTAGAATATATTTTTTCCATTTAATCCATTGGTGTTCATTGGAATCAATTTCACTTTGAAATTAGACTTAAACTGGTGTCAATCTTTTGATACATATTATTTCATAAAAACACGCTATTTGTCATGACAACAGAAATTAATTATTAAATTATTTAATGTAATTTATATGATTGAAGTTTTGTTAAATAGACATCATTTTTGAATTCAGAATATCAAATATAGCTTAGGGTGAAGTTTTGGTATTTTTCTGAAAAACATCAATTTTTGATGAATAGTGAAACCACTAAGTGGTAGTTAAAGAATCTAATTTTTCGTTTAAATGAAACTTTTCCACTTCTGTGATTTGATTTTCAAAAATCCGACATACATGGTTGTCATTAAGAAGTAAAAGGTGGTTCAATGAGTTTAAAATAATTTTTTGGTGAATAGTAACTTTTAAGTTTTTAATCGCGATTAGAGGTAATTAGTGCAATTTAAGGAAAAAATGATATTATAATAAAATTAAAATACCTAGACACAAGTTACTACCCTTATTGGATGTGTCATGGCCGACAAAGACAAGACATGGGTCAACATGGGGACCCCATGGAGCCACTTTGGTAGGAAAATGACATTAATATCTTTTTATTTAATGTTAAAATTAAAATGACACAAACATGATTTATTTTACTAAAACAATTCTTAAATGGGGTTATACAAGTCAGATTTTTGACTATAAATATTCATGATGATGCAACGATTACCTCATTAATAAACGATTTAAATAAAATGAAATGATAATGTAAAATCTATGACCAACACATGTCCAAAACCTATTGGATGGGTGGATTTCGAACCCTTATCACCTTTCCCTAAAATTATATCAATGTGGGACCATTTGAATCCGAAACTCATTTTAAAATAAAGTAACATTTCATTACATTCCAAGAGTTCCCCTCCTCTCCTCTTATAAAAGGCCCCCACCTCTACCTCCTTACCCACACTTCCAAAGCCTTTGGCTCGGCCAACCCCTGCCCATTTTGTCTCTCCACTTCCCTCTCTTACTCCTTGAAGCCTCACTTTGGGCTGAAGTCTTCCCAAGGACGCCTTTGAGCTCAAACCAAAGGGAGTTACCCGATTTTAAGGTAATGTCTTCAATTGTGTTCTTTTGTTTTATTTTGCTTCTCCAACCCCCTAAACTCTTCTTATTAATTTCTTTTGTAACAACACCAGTATCTTCAATATAATAGGATGTTTTTATAAGAACTATTCGAGCTACACATACACACACCTACATCTAATTGTTAAAGAACATACTATTTCACTGGATGGTGAATTTCTGCCTCCCGAAATGATGATTGTTCAACATTATTTTAACACCTTAAAAGGTGGCCATTAAGATGACACTATATTTATATATTATATATAATATGTTTAAGTTTTCCTTAACCTTCTGTATTTTTCATTTATGGAATACCTTTTTGGTTTCCATTATGTGTAAACGCGATATCTTCATTTAAGGAAGTGTGGACTACCGCCCCCTCAAAGTGATTTGATTCGTTAATACCATATGTGGTACGCATAAAGGATAGATTTAATGATATTATATATGATACCATAATGGAATTATAATAATATTATGAATCATTATGTTTTAATTCCATTAAAGTATTAGGTAGAAATGAAAGTAGCGTTCATGCGTACGTACGACTTACCGTCTCCATTAACGGTGCATTTCATTTCTTATCCCCAAATGTAATGTACTATTATATGTACATGTATATAATGGATATATATGATTTATTTTACATCTAAATTATGAATATAATTCGGGAATTAAAATATACATATCTCTCATTTAGTTTTAATTACATTAATATGACATGGAAATGAAAGTAGCGTTCATGCGTACATACGGCTTACCGTCTCCATGAACGGTGCATTTCATTTCTTACCTCTAAATGTTATGTAATATTATAAATTCATGCATGTACTGGATATATATGATATATATGATATCTACATCATGAATACCATTCTGGATATAATGGATACATGAACAACTTGTAATTATAAAGGGTTTATTTTTGACTCAAGTACCAATGATCGTTAAGACGACCGTTATTAACTTAAATAATTACATAGTGTTCATGAGATGGTGTTAAGTGATATAAAAGGAATAATGAACTTGAAAAAGGTTCATAAACAAGTAGAAATTAACTCATGTTAATTATTCAGGAGATTAAAGAACGACCGAGTCAAGTCGGACCCGAGGTATGGGACTTCGTCTCAATTTCCTTTCATTGAGGAATATTTTGTTTTATACAAAACCTTCTTTTATATGGTGTATAAAACCCTTTGGCTATTATGTTTATTTCAAAGGAATCTTTTTTAAATTAAGCGTTTACTAAACGATAAAAAGGAATGTTTTTGTCGTACATATGCGGCGACAACGACTTCTCTGCCGCCGTGACCATTATTTGAGTTTCGGCTTCATCTACAAGCCATATCTTCTTTTTAAAATAAAAATAAATACCATGTTTTACTTTTCTTTTATTTTGGTATTGAAAAGGGTTTTCATAATTTTTATATATTAATGTGTTGTATTGATATCATGTGATTAAAAGGTGGAAATGTTATGTTTCCTTTATGCATGTTTTATGTGATACGATTATGTTGTGGTTCATGGAAATTATTATGAAGACGGGTGGTTCCAAGATAAACTAAGGGAGGGTGAGCCCGATATAGCTTTACAATGCATTGGGTAACGTGAAGGAGTCAAACTTTATGGTTTCCCCGAATATATTTAAGTAATATACTGTGATGGGTATTCCAAACGTAACCAAGAGGGTTACTCCCTGCGTAAGAATGTTATGAATGCCTCAAATTACCTTTATGTCTTATGATTTCTATGATTTATTCATGATTTGATGAGGTATGTTAAAGTGCCTATTTTTTATGGGTAAATTATGATTTCATTCTTATGTATATATGAACTCTTGTTTCCTTTCCATATTTTTATATCCCTTACTGTGATTTTTATGCTCATCCCATGTTTTTGAAAAAAAATTCACAGGTCAAGGGAAAGGTACATGATATGATGATAGTGTCAAGGAAGTGTCAAGAAAGAATCCATGTTTTATTTTAAATATGTTTCCATTGAAGGGAAAAATGAATATTATCTTTTATGTAACCACTTTGTTTAAATGTGGAATGTATTGCATGTTTTATGATCTAATTCTCTAGAACTCTAAACCTGAAAAGATCCTCAATGTGTAATCTTGTAATAACCCAATATTAATTAAGGTTTAAGGCTGGGGCCTTATAGCTTATGTGAAAGATATCATTCTAATCCAAAAGAGTCTCATTTTTAAGCCGTAAAGAGAATCTTTCGGTATTTAAAAGGAACTATGGATTTAGGTCTTTTTTACTCTTCTTAGAATGATTTTGTTTTAAAAAGTTTTTGAGATGATGACTTTGGCGGTTTTCGAATGGATTGAAAAAGTACATATGGAACATGTCATTTCATAGGAGATTCTCTGGTTTCATGGTCCTGCAAGAAACAACACTTAGTAGCATTATCCACTACTGAAGCTGAATATGTAGCAGCTGATGTTGATGTGCTGAAGTATTGTGGATGCAACACACACTCACTAACTATGGATTGCGTTTATCCAAAACTCAAATTTTTTGTGATAATACTAGTTCCCTAGCTCTTAGTAAGAACACAACACACCACTCTCGTGCAAAACACATAGATGTTAGGCATCACATTCTTAGGGATCACACACACAAATGAGATATTATTCTACAATTTATCGGAACGCAAGAACAACTTGCTAACATGTTTACAAAAACCTTATCTTCCGATAGGTTTGAGTTTATAAAATAGAAGCTAGGAATGATTACATTAAAATAATAATTCATATCTACTTCATGTTTTACAATTCTCCTAACATTAAATAAATCCCTTTGAAAGGGGGAGGACATTTCTTACTATTTTTTTCTCTTACTGTGTTTCTTTTTTATCTTATGATCTTTAATTATTTACTCTCATGGTATGTATTTTTGTTTTTCTGTTTATTGTATTGACAATTTTATCGTAATATATACCTATTTGTTTATCGTATTGATAGTTTTATTGTATTATTTACTTCATCTTACTGACCGATGATGGTAATGATTTTCTTTTCAATCATATCGAACGATCATGGTAATGATTTTCTTTTCCATCGTATCGAACGATGATGGTAATGAATTTTTTTCCAGCGTATCGACCTATGATGGTAATGATTTTTTTCCATCGTACTGACCGATGATGGTAATGATTTTCTTTTCCATCGTATCGACCGATGATGGTAATGATTTTCTTTTCCATCATACTGACCGATGATGGTAATGATTTTCTTTTCCATCGTACTGAACGATGATGGTAATGATTTTATTATCCATCGTACTGACCAATGATGGTAATGAAATTGTTTTCCATCGGCTTTTCAGTTCATGGTAACGAAATTGTTTTCCATCGGCTTGACAGTTCATGGTAACGAAATTGTTTTCCAACGGCTTGTCAGTTCATGGTAACGAAATTGTTTTCCATCGGCTTGTCTGTTCAAGGTAACGAAATTGTTTTCCATTGGCTTGTCAATTCATGGTAATGAAATTGTTTTCCATCGGCTTGTCAGTTCATGGTAACAAAATTGTTTTCCATCTGCTTTTCATTTCATGGTAACAGAATTGTTTTCCATCAGCTTGTCAGTTCATGGTAATGAAATTATTTTCCATCGGCTTGTCAGTTCATGGTAACGGAATTGTTTTCCATCGGCATGTCAATTCATGGTAACGAAATTGTTTTCCATCATCATATCAGTTCATGGTAACGAAATTGTTTTCCATCTTCTTGTCAGTTCATGGTAACGAAATTGTTTTCCATCAGCTTGTCAGTTCATGGTAACAAAATTTTTTTCCATCGTCTTGTCAGTTCATGGTAACGAAATTCTTTTCCAACGGCTTGTCATTTCATGGTAACGAAATTGTTTTCCATCATATTTTCTGTTCATGGTAACAAGATTGTATTCCCTCAGTATGAATTTATTTTTCCATCGTACCGTTGTGTTTTATTTTTAGCTCTACTAAAACCAACAACTACCTTACGTTCTCCGGCAGGTACTTTCCATTTTTATTATAATCTTTTTTATTTCATTTTTAATCCTAACCATTGATCTTTTTTCCTCTAATCTTGAATGTAGAAGATCAACGATCACCCCTTTATCGCCTATAAATAGCCTCCCCTCCCCCAACCCACATTGGTTTTTCAGGTTTTTGAGGTGAAGATCTGCTCCATTGGTTTTAAATCATTGTACGATCTTTCATCGGCAACAACTTTATGTCTCAGTCCTCTGCTAACACTCCCGCCGAAATGTCTTCAAAGACTTTTACATAGAAATACTTTTTCAGATAAATGTTAGTTTCTCGAGAATTTTTTTATTCGTATGATTCCACAATCAGAAGAATCATTATGTTTCAAGGATGGGGGAATTTATATGTTGAATGACCTATTTCTCAAGATCCGGTTCTCTTTGATGAAGTCAGTCAGTTCTATGAAACTATATCTTTCGAAAAAGACATGACTATCAATTTTCCTGTGTACGATAGAAAGTTGTCTATGTCTGTGAAACAAGAGGCTCATTTTCTGAATGTCCCAATAGAAGGGGATTCCTTATATCCATCTCATAAACTACCAGAAGAAGTTGGTACGTTTAATAGAGATAGTGCTGAAAAGTCTTTGTTTGTTATAAATGAAGAGAAGAGAAATGTGGCTCATCTTTCTCCGGACAATCAGTTTTTGACTTTATGGATGCAAGGTTTTCTTATCCCAAGGAAAGGGGATAGAGAAACTCTGAATGTTTATGATATTTTAATGTTTGACTATCTTTTTAATATGAGAAAAATAAATCTCATGGGGTATGTTTTTGAACCCATTAATAATGACAAGACAGGAGGGATTGAGTCTCAAATGATTATGTATCCAGCCATCCTTACAAAATTTATTCTTGAGAGCAAGAAGTTTTACAACATTCCTTTAAAAGGAAACCTGATAGATCTGAAGCCATATTGGATTATTAAGAGTAAGATGAAAAAGCTGAATGTTTGTTTTGATCCAAAATCAAAATTTTTTATAAGAGATGTAGAAGCTAAATCGGCTCAAAATCAATCGGCACCTATGCCAGCCAAAGACATTCTTTCTCTTGTTGTTCCTCAGAAGTGTGATCCTCAAACCATCTCAAAGACAAAGAAGAAGCCTAAGTACAGTAAGGAAGGTTTAGCCAAGTGGAGAAAGGATAAGGAACAATGAAAGGAAGGTGATCCAAAGTTCAGACTTGATCCAGCCGAAGCCTTTGCTGAGAGATTAAGGGTTGAGGATACCCATCAGTCTGAAAAGAAGAAGAATGTTCTTTCGAAAAGAAAAGCACAAGAATTCGATGTCTCCAATATCATGAAAGCAGTTGAGGAAGCTAGTTCTCAACTTACCACATAAGTGCATCAAGAGCCTATCGTACATCACCTTCCTGAAAAATAAAAAGGAAAATAAATGATGGATGAGATAGAAGAAGTGGAAGAGGATGAAAGAGATTTTCTTTTAGAATTCCTTCAGAGGTCGAAGAAGAGTAGGTAGGAATTGGTTCAAAAGCTGAGTGAAGGTGTTCAGCAAACCCCTCATGCCAATCAATCACCTTTTGAAACTTCTGAAACTCCAGATAAAACACCACCTCGGGTAAAACAAGGTGATCATTCTTCTCATACTGAAAAAGTTATTGACATCAATGATAATGTGGAAGAAGAAAGAAAGCCGAAAGAAAAATCAAAATGAATACAACTAGTTGTTGACTCAAGACGATTGAATTAATTGCCTTCATACGATGAGGATACTGATTCATAACATAAAATCTCTCTCAAGAAGAGTGATTTTATTGTCCATGTTTTGAGAAGGGTTGAAATGACCATTCCTTACTTTCCTAGGCTAGAAGGGAAAATTGATTTCATTAGTGACAATCAGAAAAATAAGTTTGGTTCTGTAAGAGATTTTAGAAAGAAAGTCTTGTCAGTTGAAGCCGGTTTTAAAGTCCTTTCTGAAACCTCGACTGCTTATAAGAAATCTTGCATCCAGATGACCAAGTGGTCATATAAAAGAAAAAGCTCAGTGAATGACCGTGATATAGAAATTGAAGATATAAGGAAGTTGTCAAATAATCTGTCTATTTCCTTTAATAATATTGACAAAGAAACTGTTGAAAGGCTGAATCAGATAACTCATGGAGCCGATATTCCTTCAGTGAAAGAATTGCTAGAGAAAATGAATGCTTTTTAATCTGAATTCTCAAAGTTTTCATCTTTCAAGGATGAAATGTTTTTGTTGAAGAAACAGAATTCATTGTTATCCAATGATAACAAGAATCTTCAAGACAGAATTGATACTCTTGAAGAAGTAATCATAGTCCAGGAGGAGACTATCAAGAATCAAGATCAGATTTTTGCGGACCAACAAGATCATCTCAGAACTCAGAGAGAATCAATTTCTGAAGAGAAGAAAGAAATCAAGAAGATGAAAGTTGTTCTTCATGAGCTCATAAAGAAGGAAAAGGAAAGAGAAAAAAAATGATTGTTGTATTTGTTTTCCTTTGGAACATGTCTTTGTTTTGTAATAACTTTTATGATTCTTTTCTTTTTTTCCTGCATTTCTTCTCTTTAACTCTTTCAGGAAACTCAAAGTAACCCCATTCTTTTTGTAAACCACAAAGGGGTAGAATGTTTTATAAAGGGGGAGAATGTTTTATAAAGGGGGAGAATGTTTTACAAAGGAGATTGGTTTAATCAAATACTTCGAAACCAAGGAAAATCTTTGAATACAATCCTTAGGAAAGTGTACACCTAAGGGGGAGTTAGTTGTATTCAAGTTCATATTCAGAAGAGTTTCCAATAACTTAGAGGGAGATAAGTATTTCTTGTTATATTTACTTGGGGTGTTGTGATTTCCAAAAAGGGGGAGATTGTTGAGTCAAAAGTTTTCTTTTGACTTCTATATTTTGTTTTGGAAAACCCAAATGTCTTTTTAATCATATCGTACTGACATTGTTAATCGTATTGTACTGACTCTGTCAATCGTATCGTACTGAATCTTTCAATCGTATCGTATTGACTCTATTAATCGTATCGTACTGACTCTGTCAATCGTATCGTACTGACTCTATCAATCGTTTTGTACTTACTCTGTCAAATGTATCATACTGACTCTTATATTCATACTTTCATTACATGTTTTAGTACTTAGTCAAAAACACTTGTTTCATATGAATCGTACTATTTCTTATCATTGACGTATATATTCTTTTAACCAATACGATGTCGTTAAGTTAGTTACAATCAAATCAAAACGATTTCGTGCTTTATATTTCAATATGACCATTATGATGCCAAGTGTCCAAGTCCCTCTGAGTTTTTCAGAGAAATATGACTGTTGGAGGAGATGTGACCGTTGGAACCTGAGGCATATAAATAGGAGGTCATTTGAAGGTGAGAAATGATGACGAATGAGATTTTGGAAGAACTGTGATACTCTACTTCTATCGAGTTATAGAGAGAAAAACTGTGACTTCTCTCATCTGCTTTGTGCATCTGATCATCGTATCGAGGGCTTTCAAGTGATTGAAAGACAAGGGTGCCGATTACCTACAAAATATAGGGCTACCAGGGATAGGCAGATAGAAAGTCTGATCATCGTATCGAGGGCTCACCAAGGTATTGGTGAGACAGACCTTTTATCCTAGGTGAAAGGATAACCCTTCTCTTTGGGTTAAAAGAATTGTAATTCTTTTACATTTCCGCTGCTAATTGTATTTGAAAGGAAATTGTTTTTGTTTCCTTTTTCTATCTTTTATACATTTGTAATTGTTTCAATTACATCCATTCTATTACATATTGTATTGATTGATTCTATACGCTTTAAGGTAGAATCATTCATCTTTATATTTCTCTGATTATTGTGTTCATCTTGAATACAATTGTTTTACATTTCATATGTATTACATTACATTATACCTTTTATATTAAATAAAATTGTGGGTGTTTGTATTTTCATTAGTTTAAGATCATTTAAACTAATCTGTCAAGTTGCTAAAACTCAATGGTTTTTTAAACCTACAATTCAACCCCCCTCTGGTATTGTTCCATCTTATAGACATAAATATCTACATATTCGATCCAACAAGTTACTGGGTCATTCTCCGAGGTTCCTACATTATAGGTAGGTACAGGTCACCTCCTCCGCACACCACATCTTCCCATCTCATCTGTTTACCGACACGGCGTATGGTCCACCACTGGGCACTGTCCATTGCTGGTACCATCAACCTCGACTAGCGATGTCCATCGTATGCACCAAACACAACAAGGTGTAGGAAAATACTATGTAGCGGTGAGTATAATCATACTCAGTAGGGACACCAAGACCCTCAATGTCTCACAAAATCCACAAAGGATAAACCAAAAACCATGTAATCCAGTGACAAACCTACTTAGGTATATTCCCATACATATACCTAAGTAATAAAATATTACCCATCTCATTCATGAGAAAACACAAGGCCCAACTCCTTTTCCAATGTACGATAGTTCCACAAAGGAAAGATTAATATGATGTTATGTACCACTCATGTATTCCACATAGAAGAATACTAGAAAGGTAAGGACTCAGCTCACACCAGGTATAACATAGGTACAGTAGTAGAGATGATTCGATGTAACTACTGAATTATTTTACTCTTTTAAGAGGTAGAACCACATAAGATAATAATAAATTATCAGACCCACACATGACCGTAGAACACGAGACCCACACATGATCCTAGTACATCATCATACCCACACAAGATCCTAGTACAGTAGGCCCACATAGGATCCAAGAGTATTCCCACATGAATTCCATGAGTAGATCCATGTGTAATCCTAAAATATACACTCATGAAAGTTCCCTTTCTCATGTTACAGCCAGCTACTAGGTTCACTCACTAATCTCACTCGATTCTGGGAGGTTCTGGTCCTCATTCCACAGGTCGATACTCCATCTTCTGTGAAGTCCCACGAAGAAGTATCCCAAAGCACCACCTCGTAATAGGGGTCTCAATGCAATAGATGGTGAGTAAATCAGACTCCCTGTCTATAATATATTATCATTTTAGATCTGAGGGCCTGGTTGGATTTTTGCTCGATCCAACCTGATCGTACCATAACATTATCCAAATCTAATATTGGGTATACCAAAAGGACAATACCTCTCCATGGTTTCTAACACCGTAGACAGTATTTCAAACGGACGTTCGGTGCCAAAGTTATGGCCAATATAGTGAATATGGGTCTAAGTTAGTCTGGATCTTGTCTGAAACGGTCGTACAGACCTGACCTAGCCCCAACCAGCCTGGGTCAACGCAACACAGTTTGGGTCGACCCGGCCCTCTAGGACTGGGCCGAACCACAGTGGGTGGCCCGGCCTGGCCGTGTGCGGGGAGTGTCGCACCCCCCCCCCCCCCGCTCTCAATCACTGAACGGACAAAGCTTTTTGGTCACCAGGCAGCACACAGGGCCCACTAAGGATCTCTCTTGGTTTGGCTTGGCCGGTCGAATTGGCCAGCCCTTGGTCCTCTTGGCGACATGTCATGTGTTGCTGCTCCATAGCCATCCAAACTCCAGCCACCTTGCACCATCATCCACTACCCCTTGCTCTGATAGAGGCACGTTGTGCGCTGCCCTCCATAGTCGGCCAAATGTCGGCCACCCTCTATCCCCTGCTTCTGCTTAGGGGTTACAAATCTTCTTCGGCGACGCAGTCATGCCGTCTCCGTCTTCATGACCAATCATGGTGTTGGATTCTGATCTCGAGCTCCACCGGTGTCAGATACCATCCTCCTCCATCGCGAAGAACATACCAAGAACCACAATAATTTTGCTGAATAGTCGAGCCATATTCGTTTGGCCCATACCCTCCGCGTTAGGGCGGTAACAAGCGAATCAAATATTTCATGAATCACGAATAATTGACAAGAATAAGAAAGTGGAAATTCGAAGAAAAAAATTTACCTACCTCCGAGGTTCCGTTGGAGATCGATAAGGAGGGAAGGACGGACATCAGTTCGTTGTCGTTGTAGACATTCGCGTTTGTTTCCTCCACAAGGTCCTTCCGATCGGGGCCAAAGATCAATTCTGCATTCGTTGTTAGAGATGGTGTGTTATTCATTAGAGATGAGTTTATCCAATTTTTTCTAAATTTCTCCCTTCATCCAACGATTTCCCCCAAGGAAAAATGAGGAGCCAACCCAAATATAATATGTTTTTAATTTGTTATTTGAGTTTCCATCATTAAACAATTGATGAGGCCTAATTAAATGGGAGAATAATTAATGGGGAGTTGAATGGTTTTCCATATTAAAATGGGCTTTGGGTGGACCCCATAACCATAGGATTATATTGGGGGGGTTTTTTAGCTCGGGTGGTCCCCACCACTGAGCATTCATATTTTTTTTATAAAAATAAAATAATATTTTACTTTATTCTTATTTCAACCAAAAGGCACAAAAACTACTTTCACCCTTGACCTACTGCGGTTGAGTTGAAGGTATCCTTAAGTGAATACCGGCTTTGTGAGTTCAACGGTGCCCTCATATTTTAATTCTAAGCACTAGTTCAAAAGTTACAAAAACCCACTCGCACGTTTACTGAACGTACCCAAATAAACATCAAAAATTCATTCCGGGCAAACTGGGCCTCGAAATCACGTGCTATAAATTTTCACAGACACGTAAAATTCTTATATAATTTTAAAAATATTTACATGGAATTTCAATGTCTTTACAATACCCTATTTTTAATACACATTATAGTGGTTTTTAATTCCCCCAGAAACAATATTTCATACATTTGGTAACGTAGAAGTGGTTGAGTGTTGAATGAGATGCATTTTGTGTTGCTTCACCCAGGTGTCTATGACCTAGCCTTCTTAGAGATAGATTATATGGAAGTGCGATGTTTGGGTAGAGATTCAAACAATAGTTGGATTAATAGTAGTGTACCCTTGATATAATTACTATATTATATTCTCTTATATGAAATATTTTTTTATATTAGACATTGTGTTGTACGGAAATTAGAATAACTGATTAGGTGAAAAGTTATTTTCAATTATTGTTTGCTATCATTTATCTTGAATTATTTATATTTTATATATGTGGTTCCTATTGGGATCCTTATGAATATTATTTTTTAATCACTCTTTTTATTTTTAAATATTTTCTTTCATACCAGCGATATTTGATCGGAGGTCATCCTGATTACTAATAGATTTTGGGTTCTCTATGATCTATTTTGGATTCATGGTATCCACCTCTTTTAATTTTCTTTTTTACTTGTAGTTTCTCTTTTTAGATGGAGTATTTATTTCATTTCATTTCATTTGTGTACTTGGGTTTTTTTAATTTGTATTATGAGTAAGAGTTTGTGGGTGTTTATGTTATCTATCTCTTTAGCATGTGTTCCCATAGAGGGTAATGCCCCAATATTGGTATTTATTATATGATTAGTTAGATTCTCCAACCAGTACCCAAATGGAGGTGAGACTCAGTTGTCAGTATCTCTCTCCTCCAATCACTGGCACAATATGAGTACACATTTTAGGGAGGGGTAATGAATGATTTGTATTAGAGGCCTTCTAGAGGTATTGGGTGAAGATTAGAGTAAAACACATGTGAGGATGTATGGGATGGTCGGGAAACAATTTCAGTTATGTTTAGAAAGTTCTACAAACATGCGATGCAATCTTAGAAATTGAAATTAAGACCCCCAAGTGATCTGATTCATGGACCTTTTAGCTTACATCTTATACTAAATTAGTTTATAATGATTATTGGGTATAGACCAAGGATTAGATCATGCATTTTTTTTCTTTATGCTTTTATTTTAATTGGTTGGACTCTGAATATTTTAAACTAAAATTAATTGCAGAAAACAATTAAATAATATTAATGTATTTCATATTCTTAGTTTAGGAACTCTAAATATTTTTTTCCTAGAATGAATCAAAAATATATTTCTCATCAATTAATCATAAAATATGTTCATAAATATATGCCAAAAGATCTCAACATGGTAGATGTTGATGAAGACAGCTCGTGTATGGCACTATTATAGTTTCAGCGCCAGATTATTCAGAGTTTTGGGGGATCTATTTTAGATGCAGTTTCAGAACAACAGTTAAAGGATATTGATATGTAGTTTTTTTTTGATTAGTGCTTAGAAGATGAACAATTTATCTATGGCTTTTAAAATTATATGTAGAGTAGCGACGAACTGGTAGTTTTTAATTAACAAAGACATTGAGGTTTATAAAATATCATTGTTCGTGTTCCAAGAATAGTTCCGAGTCATGTTACATTCATCGACTGTAAAGGTTGACAGTATCATAGATCTTATTACAAATTAATAGGGGTGATCCAGTGTGTTTGAGTTTAAGATATATTTCATAAACTTTCAACAATATGCTTCATACCTATTTCAAATGATGAGGCCATGGAATGGAATTTTTAGAAGTATTTTCTTCTAGAAAAACAACTTCATGTCAACCCATTTATGGAGAATACATATCTAGAGGTGTTTTATAGGGATGTGGTAATCGAATGGACATTATCTAGAAACATATTTTCATTAGAACAGAGATTTAATGATTTCTTATAAAGCAATTATTTGATTTGGGGTTCCCTGTTTTTAGAATATATGATCTCTTAATCAGCTTGGGTTGTCCCCACTCCCCAGTGTATTGTTTGTACATGGGTGGAATCTCTTAAGCCTATTCTAGTTGATAAGAGGCTTGTTAATCTTATATAATTACATTCCATCATTGGTGAGTGTTCCCGGCCATTCTGAGTAGTCCGTGTGTATTAATTGTTCTGCTTCAGTCTCCCCCACTAAGGTAGTTCTAAATGATGTAGAAGTAGTAGTTTTCTCCATTTTGTATTTAATTGAGATTCGATGGTGTAGTTATAGGAATGCCCTTGTATACTCACCATACTCAGATATCATAACATATATTTGGTGGTAGTTGAATGTGTAGTCCTAGAGGCCATTGTGTAGGTCATATTTGGCATCAGTATTTAGGATTTCCAGTGCATATAGATCGATTCAATGTATGATGTACTTTTTTCTTGATTTATAATTGGGTTCAATCCATGTTTGATCGAGGACAAATACACTCCTTCATAAAAACTACCCATGTCCATGATTTGGGACGTGATGTAGAGAGGTTTCATGTTCCCTTTGTGTTGACAACACCAGTTGGAGGTTGAGATGGATTGTTTGATGTATATTGAGATTGTGAGCCACTTCTAGTGTAGTAGAACTCTATGTTTTATTTCTAATTTTTACAGATAAAACCATTTGACATTTTCCCTAAAAGAAATTAGTTATATTCAATGAAGGCAATTGTGGATGGCTTTAAGAGGCAAGTTTTGTACATTATTGCTGATGGAGATCCATTAGTTTTTTTTTGATGAGAGGGACCCATAGATGGAAAATTGGCATGTTCTATTTACATCTTACATGATATCTAAGATTATATTGAGTTCATCAATGGTTTAGTAGTACTTTTTTATTATTATCATAGAAGAGTACCCTAATTCATTTACAAATGAGGATGTAGAGTTTCCCACTCGATGAGATATTGGGTTCACGAATGAACTATAGTATGGAATGTAGTATGTTGTGATGTCTCTATAACTGATAGTTCCTTACCTGTTGACAGATCTTCATATACAGCTTGACCATTTGTTGCTGTTTTTTTTGTTTGGATGAGTGTGTCACTATTGGGTGCACTATTATTGTTCAAAAATATGGTTTATTGGAATATATGGTTGTATGGGGATTACTATCACATGAATCAAGTGACAGTGAAGAACCTATATCCTCTTCCATGTATTGATCATTTATTAGATCAATAGAAGAGTCAATATTTTTTGTTGAAGCTCAACTTGTGTGTAGTATATCATTAGATGTGTGTAATGTATGGGGATGTTATGAATACTACATTACATTATCATCATGGGAATTATGCCTTGTTGTTATGAATTTCGATGTGATAGATGAACTAGATGTGTTCTTGGAGTGAATGAACCCAATGTTTTGGGAGTTCCAAGATAATTTTGTGCTAGTTTTCATCAACGACATCATTGTGTGTAATGACTCTGAGGAGGATCCAGTAGATAATCGTTGTGCCATTTATGGGAGTTCTTCATTGTGATACCATTTTTTGATTTTTCTTATATGTTAGTTATGAGATCAAGAAGTTCATTTCCAAGGGCATTTTGTATCTCTGTTGGACGTAGTTGTACATCCATCTAGGAAAGAATCAGTTATATCTTGTGAAGCCCCATTATAGTGGCAGAGGTGTGAAGTTTCCTTGGTATTTTTGGATATTGAATTTGGTTTTTAACTAATTTCATTTGGTTTAAAACTCATCTGAAATCATTGAATTTAATGTATCAGGCATTCATGTGGACTGATCAGTTTCAGACAGCATTTTAATATCTAATGGAGATGTTGGTCAATGATCTATTTCATTTTCTACCAATTGAAGTTTTTCTATTTGAGGGTTTCTATGATTCTTCAACACATTTGTTGGTATGTTTTATTATAAAATAATTATCATTCATTTTTTGGGTCTCAGCAGTTATATCCCCATGAGCATAACTATGCCACCAAAAATATCGATTTGGGAGTGCTGGATTTTTTCAAGAAGTTGTGAAAACATTAACTCATAAATAACTATTTTTTTGTCTTCACCGATCATTAGATCTTGTTGTATATTTTCTGCAAACATGATATGATCATGATCCATCATCATTGAACAATTTTTCCATAGGACTAAGATATCACGATTTTGTGTATACCTATAAAGGGGAATGTTGTAGCTGATTCACAAAGGAGGAAGTCTTGTTGTGATGTAGTTCATGAATCAGGTGATTCGAGAGGGTGGTGGAATAAAATTCATCATTGCATCTAGATATTGTAGATGATTAGGGGTGGGGTTATATTTTTTAGATGAATGATCAGTCATATATGGTGCATAAAGTGGATAATCCAAGTTTGGGGATCATGAGGTTGTGGTATAGAGAGACCGAGTTGTTTGTGTTGTATCACCTAATGGTTTGTCTAATGATGAACATATCTGATTTTTGTCTTAGGGATGGTTTTTTTTCATTTTGAAATGCATGAGATAGTTCTCATAGAGTTCCATTATTCACCTTTGGTAGTGAATCTTAGCTTGACAACGATATAGAAATCATTGAGATGTTAGTTTTAGTGGATTGGGTTGAAGCATGTTGTATCATGTTTTCTATCTCAATGCTTGGACTACCATAAGGTTATGGATGACCACAGTGTTGTTGGTGGGTTTCTTGAGCAATTAGATGTTCCTCTGAGGATGAGGGAGTACATATCGATGAACTTTTTCAATACTTTAACTTTCCTTTAGGCAGTCTATGATGATGTATGGGATGTTGTGGATACATTGATGAAATCAAGAAACTTTATTATAATCAATGAGTTGAGCTCAGTGATGGATTTCTCAAGGAAATATAACAAAAAGGTCGTGATAATCCACAGACTCCCATTGAAGATCATTTCTGATCGAGAACCTACTTTTACCTCCATGGTGTAGAGAGGTCTCTATAAGGATTTTGGTTCCATGTTTTGCCTTATCACTGCTTTTCATCTAAAAATGGATGCTGACCAAGTGATCCATCCAGACTCTTGAATATATAATGTGATCTTATATCCTTTATTGTGGATGTTATTGGATGTGGTACATACCATTGGTAGAGTTCACATAAAATATTAGTTTTCACTCCACCATTGGCATGGAACTTTTTGGAACCTTGTGTGACTAAACATTCAATTATTCATTATACTAGATAGGGGTATAGAGTATAATATTTATGGTATAAAACTAGAAAAAATACAAAAATATGGTTTTGGTGATTCGTGAGATGATAATAGTAGTGAAAATTCTGTAGCAATCCTATTTTGATTAAAGGAGGAAACATATGGTGGTAGATAAGGGGGATCATGAGTTCTAGAAATTGACATGCCATTAGGGGAAATGAATGTTTGGTCACAGAAGAAAGATTTATCCTAGTATTTGGTAGTCTTTTGATGTGTTATCTTGTGTTGGAGTTGTGAACTATGTGATAGAAACTTCCCAATAGATGATCTATATACATAGTGTTTTCTACATATCACAGCTCTGTCATTATCATCATGGTGACTCTCACATCATCGATTAGTGAGAGATCAATTATGATGACGATACATTCTATAAGGAGAATCCTATAATGATTGATTAAGTCTAAGAGAAAGTGTTGTACAGTAGAGGTATCCCCATTTTTGTGTCATTTGGTGTCATGATTGTATGGAGGAGACTTCCTGGGAACATTATTTTCCATAAGTGATCAGTACCCTATGTTTTTTGGTGTTTATATCCACTTTTAATGTTACTCATTTTGTGTTTATAGACCTCTTCAAGAATATTGGTTGGAATTATATTATTAATTATTGTATGTTACTCTTTTTTAATTTCTTTCTACCACTAGTGATTGTTTAGAAGCTGGTGTGATTATTTCATGGTTTTGTAATGTTTAATTTATGATGTGGTTAAGCTCCTGTGATGGAGAGATCCTTTAGAGGTATCTCGGAAGGTGAATGTTTGGAAATCTCGTTTTTCTTCTATGGCTTGGTTTTGGATTCTCATTGTTGATATTTTTTGAGATGTTTCGAATGTAAAGGCCCAGGTCTACATGGATCAATGCATTACAACATTCCAAAGACTGATTTTTCAGAGAAGGATCAAAGGATGTAAGGAGGGACTTATATCCTAAAAGCTATAAGAAGGGATATTACACACTTTGTAATATTAGATGTCATTGAGGAGGGTTTTAGGATGTGAAATAAATTGGGGTTTCAAAAATAAAAAAATGTAAAACTTTTTTAAAGGAAACTGAGCTTTGTGTATTAGATAACATAAAAAGGGATTATTGGTCATTTAAATCCCTAATGATTTATTTTTTTAATGTTTTTATCCACATATGATTGTCAAACACTATAGTTACAGAACCTCTCTCCCAATTAAAAGTGACTTGATATCTACCTCTTTGATATTTTTGGTATTTCTTTTTCATGTATCATTCACTAGAATCAGTCCTTAAATAATTATTTGATCCAAGGTATGGTTTACATGCCTTCTTACATTTTATTCGATTCAGTTCTTCCTCTTCCTCCTTTCCATGGGATTTTTCTTGATTTCCATGACTCTAATAGAGTTTTTTTGGTTTTATGTTGGCATATTTCTAGCATGATGTACTCTAGTGGATGTTGATTTTGCAGGAGAGGTTATATAGAACATCTGTAATGGTCTACATTCAGGAAAAGAATGTTGACACATCATTGAGATAGTGTATCAATTCTTTCAATATTCATTTGAAATTAATCATGGATAACTCATTATTTTTCCCCTTGGATTGTAATGAAAATAACCTAATAATTTCTTGAACTATATTAAAGAATTTTTATCAATCACATGGTGATGTCACTATTTTGTACCCTATTAACGGATTTCCTCTTGATTTGATAGTTAGTGTGATATGCATGTTTTATTTTTTATAATTGAATTAAAATTTGATATTTTTAATGAACATAAAACTATAATTAATTGATAATTAGTAGGATAAATGATTAAAAAGGAATTTTCAATGAATCTGGTGTGTTATAATCCTAATGATGAAGGAATGATTAAATCATTTGACTGGCCACAATTTAATTAAATGTAATAAACATGGGAATAATGTTGATAATTTTAAATGAAATAATTAACTAAATGTTAAATTAATTGATTAATTAATTTGTGATATCTTGTGATCTCTTGATTCTTGGTTTCATATAGTTTAAAATTATAACTAATAAATCATTTAATTCATTATGTAATAAGATTCACTTGTGTGATAAAAGATAATTCCATGTAGGGACGGTGATTCCCACATTGTTTTAAAGGTTGAGTTCCTTATGCTTTGGATTCAACAGGGGTCATTATGTTTGAAGGTTTATTTAGGGAAGAGATCTAAGTTTTTATTTATTTTTCCTACTCATTGTTAGGTGACATGATACATGGATGACTATTCCTGGAGGGATGTTGTTCTTTATGGGGAGGTGAGGCTTGGATGTGATGTGAGCCTGGGATAGCTAATCAGAGAGGGTTGTTGTGGTTTCTGGGGTGGGAGTGCTAGTTGTTGTGGCAGTAGTTGACAATTGTGATGAACGGTTTCATAAGGATATTCATGTGGGTGTTTAAAATCCCACATGGGATGATGAAATAAGGTGAATCAACTATTACCAATAGATATTAGAGCTCGTTTATTTTTTTTTTTGAATCTTATTTTTTCTTATGTATATGTTGTTAGTTTTTCTGATTTCCATTCCCCACTACTATGGCATATGAAGGTGATTGGTTGTATCCCTTGGATGATATCATAGTATTTTTTCCTAATTTACATGGTAATATGGAATGTAATTTTTATGATATATTAAAAACAATTTAATGGATGTTGTCGGAATATGCTAGGATTCATTGATGAGGTTATAATTCTTGGAAGTTGTCTACTTAGTTTGTTATTCCTGAAGGGAATGTAATTTATTATAGTGGTAATAAAATGTAATCTGTATAATCATAATGGTTAAAAAATGGTGAAATAATTAAATAATTTAAATTCAAATTAATTAAAAGGGTAAAAATAATTCATCTCTTTAAATGTTTTTGTGATTATAGGATATCTAGTCTTAAAAGTGGCTTCCATGAGTCCGAGAGACATTAGCTGTAGTTGATTATGAGGCTATTTGTTTCCCATAGTATTCTTTTCAGCTATATTATATCATCATTTTTTTATTTATTAATATTTTACTCCACCCTATTGGTTAGGGAATCTGATACCCTAGTTATTCTAGGCCATATAGGGTTTTTCCCAACATCCTAATGTGAGGATAGATGGCTAATTACCCCCCTTAACACCGCATTCATCTCTTGGTAGATTCATGTGCTGGTATAAAATGTTGTCTGTTTTATCCATATATGGGTGTAATAAGTTATAATGGGTTATACTTATTTCGTAGGCATATATTCAAGATATAGTTTCCAAAGGACAACTATAGGCAAAACGTGTATAGGTTGTTATGGATTGAGGATCCATACTAAGTGTTTGGGATGTTATGGATTGTGGAATAATAGGAGATGAATGATATTTATTATATGTGTAGTAGTGGATACCATAATCTACCAGGATACAATTAGTTATATCTATGTGGTGGTGTGTTGCACGAGGTTCATGTTGTGGTGCTTTGTCTCCGTGTTTGCCGACTTTCCTTCTTAGAGGGAGATGTTCAGGATGTGTGACATCATAGAATAGTGTATAACTATTAGGGAAGTTGTAGTGGGGTACCCTTGGTACTCATTTCTATATTATATTCTCTTATATTTTATATTTGGAGAGATTAGTCATGACGAGGGTCGGAAATTAGTATACAATATTTGGAGATGTGTTAGTTTCACTTGTTGTTATCTTTTCATATGTAGGATTTATTTATATTTTTTTAAGGGAAACTCCTTAAAGGATCCTAGTAAATATACTATTACACACACCAAAGTTTTCTTAAAATAATTTAATTCAGGTTACTGTGAGTTGGTTGGAGATCAGGCTGGTAACTACTTGTTCGTGGGTTTTACAGGAGCAGTTTGGGCTTCATGGTTACTATCATCTTTACCATTATTATCCTACATGTATTTTTTCCATTTAGTTTTAGATGTTATTACATGTATTTATATTATTTAACTTTGGTTTTATTTTATATTATAACCTGATAAGGAGATGGTGGTTGTTTTTCTTATCTTTCTCTTTCCCATGTGTTCTTATAAAGGGTAATACCTCCCATTTGGGTGTTTAATATAAACATGCTGCTGGTTTCCAACATAGGGAATACATGAGGTGTGACTTTAGTGTCATAAAATTCATTTACAACACAAAAATTTATAATAAAAATATTTTTATTATACATATATGTTTTTATAATTACAGAACAATAATTTACAAACATTTTTTCTTATTCATTATGAATAAAAACATAAAACATATTATTCTGGATACTACCGCCACCATAAAATAATGTGTTTGTTTCTGTTCACTATAAAAATGAATATTTTAAAATATAATTTAATTTATAATTATTATATTGTTTATCTATTTTTATTATTAAATAAATAACCATTTTCTCCCCCCTCAAGTATAATGAAAAGTATATCATTATTCAATTGTACATGTGGGCTTCTGCCTCTAAAGATCAATGTATTCTATTTTTCCTTAAATCCCTTCATTAATAGGTAAATGAGTTATTTAAAATTGAAAATATCATTTTCATGATATTAATAATTTTTTTAATATGAATTTAATAAAATATTAATTATATAATTGATTAATAATTGTCATTAAATAAATCATATTAAATAGGTGAGCCAAGAAGGGAAAACATTATTCATAATATATAGTAGTTTTAGATCAAAAAATTATTATTCTAATTATTTTGAATCATGAACTGTGACATTGGTAAATAGAAATTAATATATTTATTCT
This sequence comes from Viscum album, assembly GCA_963277665.1. NCBI lineage: Eukaryota > Viridiplantae > Streptophyta > Magnoliopsida > Santalales > Viscaceae > Viscum > Viscum album. The sequence goes on along the minus strand of OY728166.1, from coordinate 546,863,803 downwards.
AATATTATAATAATATTTCAAGTAAATAAACTCATAGTCTTCTATTAAGCATGGTTTCTTCTTGTTTGGGTATGATCGACAACCTACAATAATAATACTACAAAATTGTATAATATATGACTAAATACATAATTAATTTTTTAATATTATAAATTTAATTGATTTATAATTTATATTTTTTTTATAATGAATAAATAATTATATAACAAAATAAAAATAACTTTTATTATGTAATATAACCACTGAAGTGTTCTTATTATAGATTTTATCATCAATGATAATAAGGGATTCATCCATGAAAGGAAATTTGAAATTCATAAATCAACATATGTAATCCATAATACTGAATTTAATTTTCATAGAATGTTTAATTATAAAATAATAATGAATACTGACATCACTTCAACTAAAATAGTACAAACTGGAAAAACTATAGTCACCTAGTGTGAGAAAATAGATATTTATAAATTAATATTCATGTAGATAATTGTAAAGACCCGTAAAATTCAAGGGGAATTTTTTTCTTAATTTTCTTTGAAATTTTACAAGAACTCGGTTTCTGACGGAACCTGATTCCGAGGCCCGGAGTGCCCGTAATCAATTTCCGAAGATTGGCTTGGGTACGTTCAGTGAACGAACGGGCGGGAATTTCTAACTTTTGATCCGGTGCTCGGAATTGAAATCCGAGGACACCGATGAACTCGCAGCGCCGATATTCGCTTAAGGAGACCTTTTCCGAGGTTGCGTTTATTGAGGGTTGGGAGTTAGTTTTTGGGAATTTAGAATAAGTTAAATAAATTTGTGGAATACAAATTATATTTTAACTTGTTGGTTATTTTCTCCCAAAGGGGGTTCGAGGTGGGACCCACATTCACTAAACCTCCCTTGGGAGGAATAAGTGTGGTGGGGCCCACATTAAGAATAACTTTTCACCTACTTTTTTTAAAACTCCCTAAAAATCCTCTTTTAATGGACTTGACAACTTGGGTTATTAAATGGGTTGATTTTTTTAATTTCAAACCTTTGAATTTCAAAATGGTTTGGTTCTGTAAATAAAATAAGCCCTTAGCTTATTTTATTTGGGTTAGAATTCTCTAGCCACCTAGAGAGGTTTGAAGAATTCTCTCCATCTTCTTCAAACTTCGACGAAGAACGCCACGTTCTCGGTAACCGTCTTCCGTGACGCCATACCCGCGACACCGAAGAAGTCTCCTTCTGCGTCATCTCTTCCGCGACGGTTTCCCGCGAACAAATCTCCGTTAAAGAGCTTCGAATCCTCGCTTCACGACATCGACGTCCTTTTTCCGCGACGCCGACCATCGCGACGCTCGTCTTCCGCGGGTCGTTGACGATCATCGTTCTTGAAACCGTGGTAGGTGTTTTTTGATGGTTATTTATTTATTCTCGTTCTTCGTTCTAGCTTGACAAACGTGAGGATAAATGTTTATGTGTTATCGTCTAACGAGAGGGGGGCCGGACCGCACAAACACGGCTGAATCCACCCTCCTTTGTTATTGAATATTTTTATTTTCTTGTGGATGAATGAGATGGCGCGGTGCCGTCGCACCCCGCGGGAATCGCACGGCTATAGTTGCGCGGAGCCGTCGCGCCGCACCGCGGAAAGATTATCAAGAATGCGACGCTGTCGCGCCGCGTCGAAGGAAACCGAAGGCGCCGCGACCGGAGCAGGGCCGTTGAGGAAGAACCGGCCGGCCAGGTCGGGCCAACCAGAAGGGAGAAGAACCGGGGGAATTAATTCCCCCGGCTGGCCAAAACCGGCCGCCCATAATGGGGGGCGGGGCGCGGTTACACCAAGGGGGGGCAGCGCCCCCCCCCCCCCCCCCGTTTCTTTTTTTTTTAAAAGTCGGGCCCCTCAGGTGGGGGTCGTTGTTTGTCAAAGGCGCGGTGTGATGCCGCGCCGCCAAAGGGAAGAGGCTGGGGATTTTCCCCCCGCGCGTGGCACCCGAGCGGCGCCCCGGCTGCGCCGCCATGCCGGGCCGCGCCGCCGCGCCGGACCGCGCCGCCGGCCGGGCCGGGTCGGCCCGGACCCGGACCCCCCGTTTTCAAATCGACTTCGGTCTTTTGCCCATAACTTGAGCTACGGACCTCCGTTTGACGAACCGTCAGCGGCGATGCGATCCTCGGATCGAGACGGTCGACTCGGTATATCGCACTCAAAGTTTAGGAAAACTTTGAGTTCGGCCGGGTTGGTTCGTACACGAAACCAACCGGGCCCTCAGAGCGGAAATGCTCATATCTTGAGCTAAGGACGTCCGATAGACGTGCCGTTAGCTTTGTTGAGTTCCTCTTAGTGAAACAGATCTTTTGGCTCACTCCGCTCGCGGTTTGGATGCCGTCGGAGTGCGGTCGGGTTGGTTCGCTCACGAAACCAACCGGGCCCCTGGAACGAAAAAGCTAATAACTCACAGACCGGGTGTCCGATTGACGTGTCGTCTGTCTCGTTGCTTTCATCTTGATGAGACGGAACTTTTGGCATCCTCCTCCCGAGTTTTGGATGCAGATGGATAGTGGCCGGGTTGGATCGCACTGAAATCCAACGGGGCCCCTAGAACGGAAAAGCTGATATCTTTCAGACCAGACGTCCGTTTAACGAACCGTCAGCGGCGTTGTTGATCACGTTGAGAAGCGGTCCCTATGAGTATACCCTATGAGTGTTCGGGGTATAGATGAGATACGGCCGGATTGGTTCGCACACGAAACCAACCGGGCCCCAAGGATGAAAAGGCTAGTAACTCACACACTGGGCGTCCGATTGACGCGCCGTCTATTGCGTTGAGACCCCTACGACGAGGTGGTCCTTTGAGATACTTCCTTGCGGGACTTGTGATACATGGAGTATCGACCAGTAGCTCGTGGAGCGGCCCCTCCTGGAGACGAGCGTGCGAAGTATGGAGACGGTGTAGCTGACTGAGACCCGATGACTGCTGATCGAACGACTCGGTGTGTTACAGAGGTGCACTTGGTTGTAGCGGCACAGGGGAGCACTTTGTTGTAGCGACAGAACCACGAAAGAGGTGCGCTTGGTTGTAGCGGCACATGGGAGCGCTTGGTTGTAGCGGCAGACCCACGACAAAGGTGCGCTTGGTTGTAGCGGCACATGGGAGTGCTTGGTTGTAGCGGCAGACCCACGACAGAGGTGTTCTTGGTTGTAGAGGCACATGGGAGCTCTTGGTTATAGCGGAAGACCCACGAAAGAGGTGCGCTTGGTTGTAGTGGCACATGGAAGAGCTTGGTTGTAGCAGCTGGCCCGCGGTACTCGATAGGTGGAGTACTACAGCAGTCTTAGGTTAGTGAGCAGTACCTCGGAGTCGTGACAGGACCACTGTACACTCCAGAGACGGATCTCTTCAGCAGTTATGGTTTCGATAATGAAAATCCTGGTTTGAGATGAGACTTTTGACCTTTGTGTTACCTCATGATTGAGATGGGTCACTTGATAACTTAGGTATATGTATGGGAATATACCTGAGTAGTGGTTATCCATTGATTTCACAATCCTTGTGTTTCCTCATGATTGAGATTGATTACTTGATAACTTAGGTATATGTATGGTCATATATCTAAGTAAAGGTTATCTATTGAGTTCTTCTTGTGGTTATCCTTGTTGGTTTTAGTGAGACCTTGAGGGTCTCGGGGTCCCTACTGAGTAGCTTATACTCACCCCTGCGCGGGATATGCCCGCACTACGTTGTGTTGGTTGCAGACGACGGACAGCGCTGATCGTGATGGAGGTGTGCGGAGAAGGACGGTACCTGGAGGTGGACCACTGGGCAGGACGTACTCGGAGCAGTCAGGTGGAACCGAGGAGCAGTAGAGGCTATCTCTACCCACCCTTCAGGTGGGCCTTCCAGAGGACGGCTCGACGCTGCGGCTTTTCCTTTCAGTAGTTGTTTTTCCTTTCAGTTGTACATTACAGTTGGGCTTGTATTTTCGGCCCCTTTTACTTTCAGCACAGCTTGTACCGTTTTTACTTAGTATTTACTTTTTCGCTTGCTTACTCTGTGGTGCCTGTTTACTTTTCAAAGGCAATGCCTTCCCTTTTTTGTTGGGATTTACGCCTTGGTGCTAGTCGCCAGCCCCTGGCCTATGGAAGGTGGGCTTGGGGTAGTCACGGCACGGGCCCCAAGGACGGGTCGTGAAAAATTGGTATCAGAGGAGTTCGGTTCTACCGCGAACTCTGATCTTTTCTATGTGAAGGAATAATGTTTACCGTATTGAGTGTCGTTATCAGTCCAGGGAGTCCAGTGTTGGTGCGGCGGCCAACGTATCCATACACCAGGACCCTGACTACTAATTTCCGACTTAATGCACGAAAACATTGATTGCGTGTGTGTTTCAAAGTTTTATTTGTGATTACTTTATATCAGCTCACCAGGTATTCTGTTCTGACCGTGGCGCACCTGTTTCCTTTTCAGGATGGCCCCACGATGGCAGCCAGTTAGGGTTCCGAGAGTCGAGCGTGACGACAGCCCACCGAGCGACGAGGCCTTGGTGCAGGGCCCTTTGTTAGCAGTGGCACCGGCGGTACCTATACCTGCCGAGCCAGCCGCTGACGATGCACGTCGCCTTAGTGCACTGCATGAGTTCCAGAACCAGCAACCGCCCAGGTTCCGTGGGGAGACAGACCCTCAGGCCGCCGAGGACTGGCTGGAGGCAGTTGTGCGGGTTTTCAGATTAGTGAAGACACCAGCAGAAATAATGTTGAACCTCGCAGCGAGCCTCCTGCATGCGGCAGCAGGCAGATGGTGGAGCTTGATGCTCCAGGTGCACGACGAGGCGTCTCTCCTCTGGACGGACTTTGAAAGCATCTTCCGCTCCAAGTTTGTCCTAGCCACCCTCCGAGTGGTGAGCATCCAGGAGCTACAACAGTTGCGGCAGGGCAGCATGACAGTGGCCCAGTACTCGGCGAGATTTACTGATCTCTCGCGCTACTCCACAGACATGGTACGGGACCCGTTCTTTCGTGCCCGGACCATTGAACAGGGACTGAGGCGTGAGATCAGGGCCTCTATGATCTCCCTCAACATTCCGACTCAGGAAGGGGTGTTGGAGCGAGCCCTCTTAGTGGAGAGTTTCCTTGCTGAACAGTCTCCAGTAGCAGGACCCACCACTTACCGGCATGCGGCAGAGTCTTCTGCAGCGGGAAGTAGACGGATGACGTAGGGGTCCAAGAGGACTGGACCTACAGGTGGTCGACAGCATGACTCTGGATCGTTTGTGCGAGGAACTCGGGGTGGGCAACGACTTGCCATGAGAGGGCAGTGTTACTCCTGTGGCAGGATTAGTCACATGGCTCGTGACTGTCCGACCCGCCACACGGATGACCAACAGATGGACGAAGGGCCCCCCAGGCAGAGGAAGAGGTTCGATCAGGGCGGGCCGCAAGGAGCAGGCGGCCATGGCAGGGGAGCTGGCCGTGCAGCTGGAGGTGGACGACGCTTTGGGGTGTTGCCACCACCACCACTAGGAGGGCAACCCCGACTACAGGGGACAAGAGGACATGGGGGAGCTCAGCTTCAGGCAGCTGAGCCCTATGATCATGGAGCTCCGGGAGAAAATGGACATGAGCGGGACTAGCTCCAGACCTGGAGACTATTGTTGATGTATGTTTGTAGATTCCTTGTGTCTTTGTACTTGAGCTGAAGTAATAAAAGACACCTTTTCATGTGGCATTTACTTCCCTGTCCTCTATTGTGTTGTTACTAAGAGGTTCTGGTTTAGACCGTTGACTTGACCCTCACTTGAGAAGTACCTACTAGAGGAGACCCAGTTACCACACACGGATGCCGACAGTGTGACTCAACCCTTGGAGGCGAGAGTAACGGTTGGATCTCTTGTAGTAGCGTCGAGGCCATACGACGTCATCCTTGGTATAGGTTAGTATCATCCATGTCAGGATTGACAGTATTAGGCAAAGAACGTGGTTCATCCAGGGGATGAGACCGGATTTTCCTTATCATCAAGGAAGAAATCATAGAAGCTCTTGAGTGACTAGAAGTGGTCCGGGCCACGACAGAAACGGTCCAGGTCATCCAGGAGCGGATGAGGACAGCTCAGAGCCGGCAGAAGTCATATGCTGACAGGAGGCGGAGGCCACTAGATTTCGAGGATGGCGACCACGTCTTCTTGCATGTCTCACCTCGACGTAGTTTGCGGATTTTTGGTGAGGCGGCTTACGCCTAGCTCTACCACCTTTGTATCCCTAGTTTGTGTTGAAGCTTTACGGGGACGTAAAGCCCTGAGGTGGGAGTAATGTAAAGACCCGTAAAATTAAAGAGAAATTTTTTTCTTAATTTTCATTGGAATTTTACAAGAACGTGGTTTCTGACGCACCTGATTCCGAGGCACGGAGTGCCCGAAATCAATTTCCGAAGTTTGGCTCGGGTACGTTCAGTGAACGAACGAGCGGGAATTTCTAACTTTTTATCCGGTGCTCGGAATTGAAATCCGAGGACACCGATGAACTCACAGCGCCGATATTCACTTAAGGAGACCTTTTCCGAGGTTGCGTTTATTGCAGGTTGGGAGTTAGTTTTTTGGAATTTAGAATATGTTAAATAAATTTTTGGAATACAAATTTTATTTTAACTTGTTGGTTATTTTCTCCCAAAGGTGGTTAGAGGTGGGACCCACATCCACTTAACCTCCCTTGAGAGGATTATGTGTGGTGGGGCCCACACGAAGCATAACTTTTCACCTTCTTTTTTTAAAACTCCCTAGAACTCCTCTTTTAATGGACTTGAGAACTTGGGTTATTAAATGGGTTGAGTTGTTTAATTTCAAAGCTTTGAATTTCAAAATGGTTTGGTTGTGTAAATAAAATAAATCCATAGCTTATTTTATTTGGGTTAGAATTCTCTAGCCACCTGGAGAGCTTTGAATAATTCTCTCCATCTTCTTCAAATTTCGATGAAAAACGCCACGTTCTCGGGAACCGTCTTCCGCGACGCCATACCCACGACACCAACGACGTCCCCTTCCACGTCATCTCTTCTGCGATGGTTTCCCGCGACGAAATCGCCGATAAAGAGCTTCGAATCCTCGCTTCACGACATCGACGTCCTTTTTCCGCGACGCCGACCACCGCGATGCTCGTCTTCCGCGGGTCGTTGACGATCATCATTCTTGACACCGAGGTAGGGGTTTGTTGTTGGTTATTTATTTATTCTCATTCTTGGTTCTAGCTTCACAAACGTGAGGATAAATGTTTATGTGTTATCGTCTAACGAGAGGGGGGCCAGACCGCACAATCACGGCCGAATCCCCCCTCCTTTGTTCTTGATTATTTTTGTTTTCTTGTGGATGAACGAGATGGCGTGGTGCCATCTCACCACGTGGGAATCGCACGGCTATAGTTGCGCGGCACCGTCACGCCGCGCCGCGGAAAGATTATCAAGAACGCGACGCCGTCGCGCCGCGTCGAAGGAAACCGAAGGCTCTGCGGCTGGAGCGGGGCCATGGCGGAGGGGCGTGGTGCCATCTCACCATGCCGGATGACGAAGGCCGCGGTCGGTTCCGGGCCGCGGCGGAACGGGAAGACCGGCGACCAGCCGGGCCCACGGTGTCGGAAGTCGGAAGGGGGACCGGCCTTGCCGGTCCCGTTGAGGAAGAACCGGTCGGCCAGGTCGGGCCGGCCCGAAGTGAGAAGAACCAGGGTAATTAATTCCCTCGGCTGGCCAAAACCGGCCCCCATAATTGGGGGGGGGGATGCGCGGTTACACCAAGGGGGGGCAGCGCCCCCCCCCCCCCCCCCCCGTTTCTTTTTTTTAATGTCGTCCCCTTCACGTGGGGGGGGGCGTTGTTTGTCAAAGGCGCGAAGTGATGCCGCACCGCCAGAGGGAAGAGGTGGGGGCTTTGCCCCCCGCGCGTGGCACCCGAGCGGCGCCCCGGAGGCGCCGCAGCGCCGGACCGCGCTGTCGTGCCGGGCCGTGCCGCCGCGCCGGACCGCGCCGCCGGCCGGGCCCGGACCCCCCGTTTTCGAATCGACTTCGGTATTTTTCCCATAACATGAGCTACGGACCGCTGTTTGACGAACCGTCAGCGGCGATGCGATCCTCGGATTGAGACAGTCGATTCGGTATATCGCACTCAATGTTTCGGAATACATTGAGTTCGGCCGAGTTGGTTCGTACACGAAACCAACCGGGCCCTCGGAGCGAAAATGCTCATATCTTGAGCTACGGACGTCCGATAGACGTGCGATCATATTTATTGAGTTACTCTTAGTGAGAAAGATCTTTTGGATCACTCCGCTCGAGGTTTGGATATCATCGAAGTGCGGTCGGGTTGGTTCTCTCACGAAACCAACCGGGACCCTGGAACGAAAAAGCCAATAACTCACAGACCGGGTGTCTGATTGACGCGCCGTCTGTCTCATTGCTTTCCTCTTGATGAGACAGAACTTTTGGCATCCTCCGCCCGAGTTGTGGATGCAGATGGATAGTGGCCGGGTTGGATCGCACCGAAATCCAACGGGGCCCCTAGAACGGAAAAGCTGATATCTTTCAGACCAGACGTCCGTTTGACGAACTGTCAGCGGCGTTGGTGATCATGTTGAGAAACGGTCCCTATGAATATACCCTATGGGTGTTCGGGGTATAGATGAGTTACGGCCGAATTGGTTCGCACATGAAACCAACCGGGCCCCTGGGACGAAAAGGCTTGTAACTCACACACTGGGCGTCCGATTGACACGTCGTCTATTGCGTTGAGACCCCTACGACGAGGTGGTACATTGAGATACTTCCTTGCGGGACTTGTGATACCTGGAGTATCGACCAGTAGCTCGTGGAGTGGACCCTCCCGGAGATGAGCGTGTGAAGTACAGAGACCGTGTAGCTGACTGAGACCCGACAACTGCTGATCGAACGAATCGGTGTGTTACAGAGGTGCGCTTGGTTGTAGCGGCACATGGGAGCGCTTGGTTGTAGCGACAGACCCACGACAGAGGGGCGCTTTGTTGTAGCGGCACATGGGAGTGCATGGTTATAGCGGCAGACCCACGACAGAGGTGTGCTTGGTTGTAGCGGCACATGGGAGCGCTTGGTTGTAGCGGAAGACCCACGATAGAGGTGCGCTTGGTTGTAGCGACACATGGAAGCGCTTGGTTGTAGCAGCTGGAGGTGGACCACTGGGCGGGACGTACTCGGAGCGGTCAGGTGGAACCGAGGAGCAGTAGAGGCTATCTGTACCCACCCTTCAGGTGGGCCTTCCAGAGGACGGCTCGACGCTGCGGCTTTCCCTTTCAGTTGCTGTTTTTCCTTTCAGTTGTACTTTACAGTTGGGCTTGTATTTTCGGCCGCTTTTACTTTCAGCACAGCTTGAACCGTTTTTTCTTAGTATTTACTTTTCCGCTTGCTTACTCTATGGTGCTTGTTTACTTTTCAAAGGAAATGCCTTCCCTTTTTTGTTGGGATTTACGCCTTGGTGCTAGTCGCCAGCCCCTGGCCTATGGAAGGTGGGTTTGGGGTAGTCACGGCACGGGCCCCGAGGACGGGTCGTGACAATAATTATTATAAATAAAATAAATAAATTGTCTCATTTATTAATATAGTTCATTTTTAAGATAAGAATATATTGATGATTTTTATAATGTATGACTGATTGCATTTATGAAATACAATATCATGGTAAGAGATCATTTTTTCAAATTTAAAATAATTTAGACATGATTCTTTTATACATCTTGTTTTTTGTTTCATACTGAAAATATTTACATATTATAATTATTAATCTTGATCCGAAAATATTTCATTATATTCAATTTTCTCTTCCATTTTCATTCACTCATGCTATTTCAATCCCTAACATAGTAATATGGAGTCGGTGTATGTGTTATTACATTAGAAAATGATGTAATGAAGCACATACTGATGAAAAAAATAGTTTATTATTCATGGTAAACAAGATACATAATTTTATTTTTCATTAAAATTGATAACATAAAATATAAAATTTTATTTCATTGAGAACCCAATATTTTTTTATTGTTTATCATTACTTATCAATCACAAAATAATTCTTTGTAACCTAGAGAAAATAAAATATGAGAAATTAGTGAGATAAAATGTTTAGTAAGGTAAATCAAACAATACAATATATAAGTAATATATATTAATAATATATAAAAAATTTCACAACATAAAAAAATTCCATTTAATCAATAAACTCAGAATATTATGGTAGAAATAAGATATAGTCAAATAATACCATATAAATAATCAGATGAGATTGAATCTTATCCATGGATATTCGAACAAATAGGATTATCACTTTTCTATTAGTAACTAATACCATAATTAGATAATTAATAATTTTTGGCATAATAGTCATGTATTAAATGTCTCATTACAAGTCTTATTACCATCAAGGCCTCCTGGAAAGAAATCATATATAAATTGGCAAGGCCTTAGCTAAATACTGTAGTAAATTTGTCTTATGAGACTTAGAAATGCATCATGGGGCTATGTAATTATATTCCTAGAAATTTACAAAATATATAAAATGAATTTATCAATATAATGGGGTGATATATAATCAATATAAGTGTTCCTATTGGAAACATAACATAAACGTTTTTATGCATTACACAATCAATAAACATAACCATAAAGCATCTAGCGTAATATTATGATTGGTAAAAAATTTAACATCCCCATCCCTATTGATTCTAAATAATCGAGATAAATAAAATGGATGGAATTAATACAACATATCCACATTTATTCATAATAATAATAAAATCATGATGTCCTTTATGAATATAAATACCTTAAAAATATTCGTGAATTTGTTTCAATAGAATAACTATTTAACATTGTTTTTGTAAGTTAACAAAATACATTATAACTCATTATATTAAAACTAACCTTAATTTTTTTTGAATAATAAATAAATCATTAATTATTTCTTATGGTGGAAATTTTCATTCATTCGATAGACCATAAAAAGATATACCTCTATGAATTTCTGTTAAAGCCAAAGGAGCCTTGTTTCTAAAACTAAAAGATGATTCCATTTTTTAATAAACATTCAAAATTTGTAAAAAATCGATGAATAAATCCTTTGAAAATAGATATAATGATTTTTTGAAATAATTTTTAAATAACATGGATTTTTATGAAAAATGTTTTTTGACCATATTGAAATAATGGAATATTTTCTTACAAAACATTATCAATAATTTTATACTCCATATATTGTTAAAATGTAAATTTTACAAGACAAATATATAGAATAAAATAATGATAATTAATTATATTTTTTTAAAATTTATAAATTTTAAATAATTCCCCAAAGAGATATTAGACCAGTAAAATCCCAAACAATGATGATATTTGTGAAATACACCTATACAATAATGGTCACTTTTGATTCCTGAGTCTCATGAAAGAAATAAAATAAAATGAATCTTTTAATGACATTCCTTGAAATAGATTATTAATTTAACATATCATATAATATATTATATAAAATAGATATAGTAATAAGTGGTATTTATGATGTATGTATAATGGATGAAAAAGTGTGACAATAAAACCTACCCTCCTACTCAAATTCCTTTTTATGTGTTCACAAATATGATATTATAAAAATATTATTATTAATTATATATTATAGAATAGTAACAGAATATTTAATACCCTATTTTATTTACTTATATCTTTTTATCAATTGGTTATTACCAATTCATTATTAATATCAACTCATTAGGTGATAACTGATTTATTTTTTTGTATGTTTTGGTTTGGTAATTTCAGTCATTTTAAAATATTAATGTAAAAATAAACTACAAAAATTTATCAATTATATATATATATCATATATATTTATATTACATTTATTTATAGAAATATATAATATTGGGATATATAAAATGGTTTACACCACTCATGTAAATGGTAGACTGTCTGTTCGTATGAACTGTATTTCTATTTTTCATGATGGTTGTAATTAGTGGAAGATTAATCATAAAAAATATTTTCATAATTAATATTTTTAATATGTATAATATATATTAAAAAATCTATCTTTATTACCATGCATGTAAAAATAAATGAAAAAATTACATTATTACGTGTAAGCAGTAGTACAAACTGATCAATGAGTGACGTTATCATATTCCAATGGATTGAAAAGTATGATTTTATATGTGACATTATATTTTTTTAATTATTTTTAGATAATAAATTTCAAGAATATTCATTAAAAGTTTTACTTATTTTATTCCATGTAGTATGTAATAGAAAAATGAATCAGATCATTCATGAGGTTGTACACTACTGTACGCACAAGTGACATTATCATATATCTCAAAGAACAGGAAGTTAGAAGGTATTAGAAATATTAAAATTATATAAATATATTAATTTTATAAATATATTATAAATTTGATAAATTGATCATTATGACTATATTTGAATGTTGTTGATGGAAAATGAACAACATCGGTTTGAAAGGTGGTAGTCCACCATACACACAATCGATTGTTTCATTTTCCATTAGATGGAATTGTATAATGATATATATTAATACATTAAAAAATATCATATTATATTATTGATTATTTTTTCACTGTTTGGTATTTTTTGAAAAAAAATATTGAATGAATAGAATTTTCACTATTAAAACACATAGTAAAAAACATTACCTCTCATTCGAGAAACAACTATTGTTTTGCCGTAAAACAATCCATGATTAGAATTATGATCTAACCAAGAACTATAGGATATGGGAATGGATTTAAGGATGATATTTTTTTGAGGTTCTTCAAACTAAAGGGCCTTGGGAGTATTAATTTTGGATCATCGGGGATCCTTTAATATATGGTAGAGAGGGAACCCTCTTGTAAATTACATGGAATTTCATAGAAGTATCCAAATTGATAAATTAATTACGAATAAAAAAGAATAAAATTGAAAATATATTATAATTATTTGTGTATAAGGAATGTATAAGCCCATAATATATGATTTTGAAAATATGTATGGTAATATTAATCATTATCTTATTAGTTTAACCCATGGAAAATTTTTTTTAACATAACCTTTGTATTTAATTTTTACTATTTTCACATTTCATTTTGGTCAAAAATTATGTTGACCGTTTTATATTTTATAAATAACTCTCATTCAAAATATAGATTTTTTTACATATTCAAATAATACATATTGGAGAAATAAATTTAAAATTATACCAACATAAGTGATTAAAATGTTGGATTCCAAAGATAATATTTCAATGAGTATAGAGTTAATTAATATCAATATTTAATATGAAATTGATTATATTTAACCAATTTTTATTTATTATAATATAAATTTATGAATTTTGTTTAAAAAAAAAATTTTAAATTATAAAATAACTTTATTAAAATTTTTCAATAATGTATTATTCAAATAAAATTTGTATTTTTACTATACATCTAAAAATTAGTCTTTCTAAACAATTTAAAAAAATTACCGTGATCTAAATTATTATAATTATCTTAAAAAATAATTTTTTTTTCAAATAAATTTTTTATATTTTTGAAATATTATTTTTAAATTATGCGTGGTTAGAGAAAATAAGAAACCATTCAATAAAATAATATTTTGGTAAAACATATTTTTTTTATTTCAAATAGATGTTATTTTATTTATAACAAATAATTAACCACTAAATTTAATTTATACATGTGTGAAAATTTTAATTTCTATAATTTATTTTGTTCTTCTTACACCTAAAACAGAAAAATATTTTGATAATAATCATGTATAAAGAATAATATTTTAATAGAGAGTAATATTTCAAATAAACAATACTTTTCATGTATCACATACTATTAAAGAAATTGAATTTTTATAAAAGTAAATATATGATAATGATTAAGTAGTTATATTTTCTTATATTCTTTGTGTCGTGTACAATAAATACTATCAAACATGATGTTTCTATTTTAATATCATAGGATGTTACATTCTACCCCCATTAAATAAATATAATCCTCATAATTAAATTGTTATTTCAATGTTATGGGTATTGAAATATGCTAATACCCTTCTTGAAATCCCACCTCATAAAAAGTGTGCATAAAAATTACTCTTGATAGGATATGAAGGTATATATAAAGGTCATGTTTAGTATGAAATTCTAGGTTTCCAAATATGATATCATTAATTAAAAGTGATTATATAGACATGGAATAAAAATGTAATCAAATAACATGAATTTTAGAGATAATTTATAATTTTTTTTACAATATAGAAAATGTAATTAAAAACCCTTAAATGTTTAATGGATAAAATAAACATAGATTCAAAAAAATTAATGGTATTTAAATAAAATAATTTTTTTCAATATACAATACTAATTGTTGAGAAATTATATTACTATATTGTCTTAAACCATATTATAATATAGATGATATATATATTTTTTATAAGCATAAAATAAACCATAGTTTTTTCCATTACTAATTACCACCTCAATTTTTATTCTTATAATTTAATATATATATATATATATAATGTATTATTATTTTTTAATAACATTTTATAGAACATTATAATGACTTGTCATTCCTCATTTACAAATACATTTTCCAAAAACCAAATTCATGGAACATTTTATCAAATAAAACAAAAATTTCAACTTAATACATTCCATAATTTGTTAATATAATTCACTTAAAAATATTATATTCCAAATTAAATGCCTTATAATTTTTAAAGAAGTTAAAATATTCCACATTGTATTCCCCAAAAAATATAAATGGTATATTATGGACACACTCTAAATATAAAAATACGTTGATCACAACGAAACCTTAAATAATAAATGAATTTATAAAAATATAAAATCTCATGTTGTTTAATATATTCCACACATCCATGCACGTGGAAAAATCCAGATAAGATTACATAATCCATCAAATCTATAAAAATTATAATTGAAACCAATAGTTTCCCAAAAACATAGAATTTTCATTATTATCTCAATGTTAATCACCTATTAATTGTTATCATCCCAAAATAATGTTCTTAAAAATTATAAAAATGTCACTAAATCACTTATAATTGTACCATTATACACATGATTTCAAATACATAGGGAAATACTATTATAGTCCAATCTATATATATTTTATTATTCTTATATTTAGAATATCATAAATAAATTAATTTTAAAATATATATCATGGATCTAAATTCACTAGGTCATTAACCATTCCAATTTTTCTGTATCAATAGCCTAATAGGATGTTGGTATATTAAATTCAAAAATAGTATATTCCACTAATGATTGGGTAATTGGTTGGAATATTACGCCATCTCTTTACAGATAAATCACATTAAATGAAGGGATTCTCATCGACCCTTAAATTTAGGAGGATAAATCTCTTTTCTCCACACATGAAGATAAATAAATTTCCTTTGAGGAATGTACCATGGTGATTCTATCCATGGGTATGTCATGTGGTAAAATACCGATTTTTCTTCTTCTACATAACATTATTTTTCTTTAACATCTACTTATTATCTATATTTGCTTTGAATCAATAAGTCATGGGGAATTCATTCTATATAATGACAGTACATGATATTATGTTCTCATATGTTGTGAATGATTGGGAGACATCGTCCCTTCCATGAATTGTCTTAACCCAATCAAATGGGTAGTCAATATTTCACTTTGGATGATTTATAAGGACCAAAACATTCCTTAATAACCTCGTAAGGTTGTCTTGATGCTATGAAACATTTTACTATACTTTATATCATATATTAAAAAATTAATTTTCTATATCAGAATGTAGCCTGTGAGAAATATATTTTTCCTAGAATAGTACCATGACATCCTTCTATTAAATGTTTTCTATTTCTTATTCATCCTTAGTTCTTCTAATCAATAACATTTATTGATCTACATTCCTAGGAGATGGTAAACAACCACAAAAACATTCTCACTTTTAATACTTCTTATAGTGAGAAATTATTTCCATATGGAATATATCCATTATTCAGAAAAAATATAATTTCAATCCCATGGAATGATGATGGTTCTGGATTCATGATGTTTCCTAACATTGTTACATAATTTTTTGGTTCAAAAGGCTTCTCTATATAGGTATTTGTTATTAATCACAACCCAATTAAACTTCCCCAAAATGTTTATAATTTTATCTATTATAATAGTAGATATATATTGAACATTATTATCATTCCTTGGATTGAAATACCGAAAAAGATAACATGTATTGATTCAGTTCCAATTCCATTCATTAGAATAATTTTCTCAACAATTTCATAAACATGATTTAATCATAACATTATGACACATACTATTTTATCGAAAAAGTAGTGACAAATATATCTTAAATTTAAAGACATGAATATATATAATATTATATCTATTAACTTGGTCACTATAGAGATACCATTTTTTCAAATCATTCCATATTTTACGTAAAAGAATTTAAATGTTCTCAAGATTATCCACAATGAGTGTCAAAATAGGTGCATAGTAAGGATCATTGTCATGCATCCGGTAATGATCGATTCAACTCCAATGTTACCTTTTAGAGTTATTACCCAATGGACCATCTATAGTAGAACAACATAAAATTTTAATATCCATCCATGGATCTATTGATAGTAAAAACCACATAATTTCTTCTTTACCAAAACATTAGTATGACATTCTATAGTTATCCTCAACATCTATCATTGGGTTATATTCCCAAATATAATTTTTCTAAAATATAATTCATGTGTTTTCACTATACATCGAATGATAAGATCAATATACACCCAAGCCAAAATAACAATGAGATTGTGTCTTAATTTTCACAAATGAATACAATATACCGAATCACATCCTAAATGATACAATACTTTTAGCAGTCATCAAAAACTAGATCAATACTAGAAAAATTAATTATAATTGAAAACAAAAAATTTCACAGAGTTCTATATTTTATAAAATCATTATTAGTCATTGTGTATCCCTACATATCAATATTAATTCTACCTGGTATCTTAGGAAGAATAAAACATTAAAATGGGTGACCTCATATGCTTACTAAGGGAAAGAGTATTATATAAGATATCATGAATAAATCTTAATAATCAATATGGAATTGAATATTAGTTAAAAATAATTCCATTAAACAAATAAATGTTCGTAATATGGAAGAAATAAATTATGGTAAATTATTTTTGTATAAATAATCAAATGAACATGAAACATATCCATGGATATTTTGACTAATTGTATAATCAAATAGACGTAAATTATTAGACTTTTATTTAAGTAATTTGTAATTCATTTTATCATAAACATTCCATATAGGATTTATTCCAATACTTAATAAAATTATGGCCTCATGAAATGATATTTTTCATAAATGGTTAAGTATTCAACCAAATACCCATTCAAATTTTATCATTATACTCTCTGATATTGGAAGGGTATTTTTAATTTCTAGATCCTTACCTAACATAATTATTTTAATTTATTTCACATTTTAATAAGGATAAATGTAATCTACATATTTATTAATATTTAGAAACAATCATATGAAATTTTAGTACTTACTCCAATTAATCAACTTAATCATTATCCAACAAGTGTAATGTGGTGAATGGTAATAAATTTATACATCCCTATTGATATTTTTCAAAGACAAATCAAAATAACTATTATAGATTGTATCAATATAACATATCCTTTGTATATTAAATCAACTATAAAGGGTTGATTTCATTGATGAATATAAATACCTTAAAATATTAATTAATTGTTTTAGGAAAATAATCATTTCACATTGAAAAAAATTTAAAAAAAGTTCATAGGATATTAGAAAAATTATTTTCATTGATATTATCCTTTATAAACATGAAAATAATGAAATTTTAAAATATTAATTTTCCATGATTAATGAAGGTTTCATTCATTTTTTTCATGTTAAAAAATAATATCCTTCAAATTTGTTATAAAAATCAAATGGGTATTGTTTTGTAAATGATAAGGAGATTCTTTAAAAAAATTAAATATTAAAAATGGTAAAATTTCATTAATATAACATTTGTAAATTTATAAATTACATTTTTCCTAAAACCACTTTTCGAAAACATTGATTTTATTAAAAGATGACTTCTGATGGAATGGATAAATAGTAACATTTTCATAAATAAGATATCTAACTCATTATAAGTACCAAATAAAAGGAAAATTTCCCTAGTAATTTGAAAATTTCATTATTAACTAGAGGATAATAAAATATATTTATTTAAATATATGTATGTATAGATATATATATCAAATAATTCATTCAATGGAGTCTAAAACCAAAAAAAAATCTTTAATAATGATCAGATTTTCAATTAAAACCATAAAAATATAGTAACATGTGAATTATAATCTATAAGAAATATAATAATTGAAATGAAACATAAAAATTAATGAATATATATATATTCATGATAAAATATATCATGGGTTTCATTATGAATAGTGTAAAATATGGTGATTATTGCATATTTCTCGTTGAAGTAAGAGAGTGATGAGAAACCCTTAACTCTTGATAGAATTCCATCATATTTGTATAGAAATAGTCTATAATAAATATAGTTTTCTTAAAAATACATTAAATAAAAATAATAATATATATTATACAATATATTAATTACTTATAATCATTTATTACATGTTCATTATATATTCCTTTTTAAAATCAAGGTTTTAGGTGATAAGTTCTATGTTTTTAATTCATATTTTTATTTGTAATTTTTCAACATAATATTTTCTTGGTTACATTTTAGAAATAATTTTAACCATGATAAAAATAAAATATATATTTATTATATAATTTTATATATTAATTTGTAAATGTTAGAGAATGAAAATGGATCACGCTATTCCTAGAGATATTTGGACATTCATATGAATTAACTTTATTTAAATTCATATCTGTGGATGGAATAAAAGAAAAATAAATAATAATTAAACATTTAAATAATAATTTATATTATATATATGTATCATTCATATTTAAAAAATACATCCTTATTACCTTCCATGTAAAATTAAGATGAAAAACATTTCACATCACTAAATAAATGCGGTAATCCACAAATACACAAGAGTGGAATTATGATGTTCTAATGTATTATAATGTATGATGCTATATGTGTTATTATATTTTTAGAATTTTTTTTATAAAATAAATATAAAATATATTAGTTTTCATTTAAAATTATTACCATAAACATAATGTGTATGTGAAAAATGAATCACATCGATTCATGATATGGTAGTCTACCACATTCACAAGTGATGTTATAGAATCTGTCACATAATTGAATGCATGAATTAATATGTGATATTAAATTATAGGAATTATAATAATATTATATTTATCATATAATTATTCAAAACCCATCATTATATCTATAATTGAAATGTGGTGAAAGAAAAATAACTACATAGGTTCATGAGGATGTATTCTATCCTATACATGATAGATGGTTTAATTTTCCATTTGATAGAAGTGGAAATAGATATAGGTTATGAAATTAACGTAATATAATATAACTATATAGTATATAATGGTGTAATTATTTATAAATTCTTTTAAAAAATTATAATGTGTTTGATAAAAAAGTTAAATGAAAATGAATACTTAAGATCCATACATATTCTTTGAGAACACAATTTAGGATTAATAGAAACCCATCTTGGATTACAATTCTAATATACTTGGGGAATATAAGATGTTGTTTTGGAAATAAGGAAGATATTGTGGTATTAATTGGATGAACCATAAAAAATTTTGTATTATGAATAAGGAGGATACATGGGGAATACAGGATGTGCTCAGCTGCCTTATTCACCGAAGTCTGGATAATAGTGGAATTCTTCAATATCGCAGATGACCAAAATCACCATCAGTGTCTCACATAATGTTTCTGAATGAGAATATTATTTTCAATAATACATAAAGATGAACATTGAGGTGTTTGAAAAGGCTTCTGGAGGATTATTTTCATTCGAGTAGCCAGAGCATTAACAGAGGGAAGAGAAATTTCTTCTTACCCTGCAACTTTTCTCACATCCAGGTTTCAATGGTGGTCCACCATCTGGATATGCAACGAGGAGATTTTCCCAGGAACTATATTGGGGATCCCTTGTTGTCAGGTCAAACCCATATCTGTGATTTCGACCCCCTCGTCTGAAGGATAATAGGGAAAAGATTACTGGAAGAATTCTGTTTTGTCCTTTGGAGGAAGAATTACTCTGTTAAATAGTGTTTCTCTCACCAAACCAGTGCACAACCTCTCATCCATAAATGTACTTATGAGAGTTATCAAATTCATCGACGAGATCTTGGAAAAGTTTTTTTGGGATTTAAATGGTGAGGGGAAATATCATTTGGTCTCTTGGATTAGGATGTCACGGTCGGCTTACGAATGGGGGACAAACATCCATATACTCAAGGATACACTTCATGGAATTCATGAAAAACATCGATTGTCGGTATTGGAACAACGTACCTGGTGGGGATGCACCATGTAGGGGAGTTCTTCGGAGTATTATTATTCCACTGACGACCATTCTTCTCCCATCTGTTCTGAGATTGGTCCAATAAGAATGATGATCAATAGAATGCTCATTAGATCATTGGGCTTGGCGACGTCATGTTTTGTAACCACAACTGGAGTGGAAAAATCTTTGGATTCAAAGGATGCCCAGTTAAGAATATCATTTTTCAGGAAGCCAAGCATTATCCAGATTTTACCAATGTTGTTCTAACTAGGGACTAGTATGAGACTTTTCTCCTCATCGAGTGGTCTTCTGATTCAGATAGCTTTGTCTTCACCCCATCAACCTCTTGAGATTCTACCATTATGGACTACAATCTAACTATCAACATCTCAGACCATTCTGACACATGGCATGTGATTCTCTAGAACAAGGGTATTCCTACCAAGTACAATTTCCGCTCACAGAGAATAGTTAATATGGCTCTATCAAAGGAAAAAAAAATCATGCAATGTGGAGTTATACTGGAAACATGATGTGCGTGCTACCAGAGACATTATAATGAGAGATGTGACCACATTTTCTTCAATAGTGATCGGTCACGTGAGGTGTGGGGTAATAATGGTGAGTTAAAATATTTTTAATTACAGTCAATGTAATATCAATCAATCTTGGATTGCTGGTACCATGGTTCTGTGAATGGTGGCGCAGAGAGGTGGGCTCACTCAGCGATACTGCATGCTGGATGTTGGAGTATGTGGTATGAAAGAAACAAGTGGATATATGGGGTGATGGCTTCTTCAGGTCCATAGATCTTCTAAAGGACTATCAACTTAATTATCATCTTGATCAGGGTACTGGGAAACTGGAGAGATGCTCCGTATCTACTTCATTTCTGTACAAGGACCTCTTTCCCTCAGGTAGGTGGTGGTATAACATTAGGAAACCGGATATAATTGCATCCTCTTTCGTGGGGTCTGAAACTCAACAATGATGGATCATGCGTCTCGGGGGGGATAGAAGGAGGTGGGGTGGTCTATGATAGTATAGGGTTGGTGTAGATGAATTTCTCTATTCAGATGGATCACGGAACAACCCTTCAAGTGGAGGCCATGTCCACGTTTATAAGCCTCAATATATGAATCTTGATATAGTGCATATTACTGAGGTAGAAATTGTATCAATGTTGTTTCATAACACACATTACGGAATGGGGGTGAATCCTTGATCGATGGCTCATACAGTCATGTACTACAATGGAATACCAGGAGCTAACATTAATGTGATTCATACTTGGAGGTAGGTAAACAAAGTATCAGACTAAATGGCCTCATTTTACAACCCTAGCCTGAATTTTATATTTTTCCACAACCTGGATAGCCTAAAACAGGTGGGCGTAAGTATTATTCAAGGAGATTCGATCATCCTTCATGTCTTCCACCCCACTTAGTTGTTGTGACCCAGAGGCCTTTCCTTTTAGGACTTGTAATCTCATCCCCTTCTATGACTAAAAAATTACTCTTAAAGGTTAATTCAATGGGAATACTTTTGGTAAATACAAGGAAAATGAAAACATGATTCTAAAATGACAACATAATTCCAAATAAAAAAGCCTCCAAATCATCTTATATTGAAATTTTAGTAGTATAATGTGAAAATATGTATATAAAATAAGAATTTGACAATTTGGTAGGCTATTTTAACTATTATCTTATATGTTTAACCGCCAGTAAACGTATTTTTCACTTTAACACCGTAAATAATTTATAATGTTTTTACTATTCATTTTTTCTAAAAATTTATGTTTACAATATAAGATAATATTAATTATTATAAATAAAAACATTGAATCAATTTTTCAAACATCCATTCATAGAAGAGGAATAATTATATTTAAAATTTACATTTAGATACGACAAAAATATAGATTTTGAATAAGATAATTCTCATAAGTATAGATAGTTCTAACATAAAAAATTAAAATTAAATTCATTAAAATGATTTATTTTTTACATATTATATCATAATTGAAAAAAATTTAATTTTAAAAAATATAAAATATAACATAACATTTTATAAAATTTAAATAATTGTTTTCATTTAAAATTCAATATTTTAACTATTCATCATAAGTCATTATTTTTAGAAAACTCTGAATTTATAATAAAATGACAGTTTTCATATATATTTTCATAAACGAATCATTTTTTATAAATAAATTTTTAAACATTGGTAAAAAAATTCAAATTATTATCACAAATATCGACTAATTCACCATTCCAAAAAATGTGTTTCTTTGAAAACATTTTTTTCTTTTTGAAATGCTTCATATTTTATTCATAATTAAAAGATAAATATTTAATTTAAATTTCAAATTTTTCAATTATAAAATTACCATAATTTATTTATTCATATTCATACTAACCAACATATTTTTTGGGTTATTATGTTATTGTTTAATGTATTAAATTTCAATAGGTTTTCAGGTTTCATTTAATCCTAATGATTCATGAATTACAAGCTATCAAAGAGATTGAATTTCTGTAAAAATGGAATATATATTTTAATTTTGGTGGTTATATTTCATTAAATGTTTGGTTTTCTGTTCCATATATCTTATTTAAGATGATATTTCTATATAAAAATATCACAAGGTTAAATATAGATTTTTGACAGGAAAAAATAATATAGTTGAATGGGTTGTATTGTATTATTTTTAAATCCATATGAAATTTTGATATTTCAAAACATCATTTATTTTATATTTTTTATTAAATAGTTCATTTACTAATTTTATAATTAATATCATTCATATAATGATATTTTAGTTTTTATTTATCGGTTACACTCATGTAATATTTTTATTACTGTATTACCATTACTTTGTAGTTTTTTCTTATCTATCCTCCACTAATTTAGTTAAAATAATTCTTCATAAAATAATTTATTACAAAATTTCATTCTTCTACTATAATAATTTATTTAATTTTTATTTAACATTATCTTAATTGGAATGTGATTTTTTATTTCAAATATTTGAATTGAAAAAAATGTATTTGAAAAAAATAATTTCATTATTGAGGATAGTTCATATCCTTTATAATTATGGTTTCCCCCAATTGTAAATATATATAACCTTGATTGTTTTATCATTTACATTTTGAAATTTAAATATGGTTAATTTTATGATTCCCTCCTACTTATGTTTTCCACTTTTCAAAAGGGTGTTTTATTGCCTATTTTTACCATGTGGGTTTTTGAGAGCCATATTTTATTTTTTTAATAAGGTTTTTAATTCATATTCACATGTATTTTCTACGTCTATATAGTTCCCCTAAAACACAACATATAATTTACTTTTCTAAATTATTCAATATATATTTTCATTAAAATAAAATGATTTATAATTTTTTTACCATTTTTATCATTAAATTTTAATATATACCACAACATAATTTTTTGTGAAAAATATAAGTAATGATTTATGATATTGTAATAGTTTTCCTCCCTATAAGAAAATTTTAATTTATGAATTTTAAATTTTTGTTTTTAAAATTTATTTCCAAATATGTTAATTTTTTTTAAAAGAAATAAATATAAACTTTAATTTTTCAAATGTAAATATTTCATTTTAAATTACATTTTAAAAGAATGTTTTTAATATTTTAATATTTACTTTTATATCCACTAAATGAATTTTATTTTCAAATTATCATTATATTAAAATTTATATTTGATTTAAACCCATATTATGATTTTAAATTATTTTTCACAAAAATAACATTAGCTCATGAATTTCATTTTTAAGAAACCATTTATATAGAGTTATAAATACATTAAAAAAGGGGGTATTCTAATATAATTTTCATTTGAATTATCCAATTATATTAATTTTTTTATCAAATATTAAAACATATTTAATAATCAATTTGTTACACTGTGGATATTTTTAATACACCAACTATAAAAATTACATAAATGTGTTATGGATTATATTGGCATGCGTTTTTTTAAATGATGAATATTTTTAATTGAATAATCAAGTGGGTTTTTAACTATTAATGGTGTCATGATATAATGGAATATATAATTATGTATTATTATTATTACAATGGTGGGGTCCAATATCACACTAAAATGAAATTTTTATTGGATTTTATGTTATGAGATAATTGGAAACTAGTATTGATGATTTAGTCCACCAGTGAAAACAAGTGAGTGAATCTTGATCCATGAAGTATAAAAGGTGACAGATTCCAGATCCCCTAATAGAAACTACTTTGTAAATCTTATTCCACCAAGGGAAATATTTGATTCAATCCTGGTCCACTAAAGGAAATAAGTTTTATTGTCTGAAAAAATGTGTTACGATTTCTATATTACTGGATCATTCATAATCCTAATGAAATTAATTTGTATATAATAATTCATGATTTCATGATTTATTATTAATTAATTCTTTGAATTAGAAATTTATTTTGGGTTAATTTTTTATATATTTATTATACCTTTATCATCATCTTATACTAATTTATGATCATTTTTTATCACTTTTACTTACCCATACAGAGAATCTGATTTCATTGAATTATTTTTTTTCCAATGTTATAATGATAAGGAAGTATGAAATGTATTGAATGATATCTTATATAGATAATTAGATGAAGATATTGATTTATTTTAATTGATTATGTTCTTTTTTACGTAGTGTTATAGGTATCCATTACATGAAAAGGAAACATGTTTTATTAATTAATTTTTTTATATAATCATTAACTTTTATAGAAATTTCATACAAATGTATTTTAAAAAAATATATCACATAAGACATGTAACTTAGATGGACATGTAATAAAGTGATTACAAGTGGGTCCTAGAGAATTTTTACAAACTAATGATAATGATATTGTTGTTTCAGAATTTTGATTGTTCCTCATTTGGGAATATTTGGGAACATTTTAAAGGATGAAAACCTGAACATGGTTATTTGAGTTTGAATGAAAATGAACATAAAATCCACATGTTACCAAATTATTTCAATGATATATTGAGGTAATATAAATGACATGGTATCATTATAGTGAATCATTAATTAAATAAACATAATTTGGCATAATGAATAACATTTTTATATAACAAATAATTTTACTCTTCGGATAAATCTAAAAATACAAAATGAATATGGCTAATTAGTATTTCTATTTGGCTGGTGATGTACCTTTGGAAGGATGGTGTTCATGGAAATAGAGTAATGGAGATAATAAGGTGTAGAGGATACCATATACGTAATATTTGTTCAGATTTCATATTAGGAAGGTAATAATTAACATCATAGTGGACATGTTCTATAAAAAAATGAACACAAGTAGATTTTTTTTGTATTATAACAAGATGCCCAATTAAATTTTTTATGACCGAAATACTAGATCACAAGTATCCATCATTGATGAAATTATGTATTTCATCTTTTTAAATTTTATGGATATATTTTCTAAAAATAAAACTGGATTGGAATATGGGTTATAGAAATGTCGAAGATTCTGGGAAATTATGAAGACCTGTATAGTAGAGGGAGGATTCTTGATGTTTGTAATTTGGGCACGTTGGACTATAGTTGTGAGTATTGGTGTTTTAAGAATAGTTGTGTGGATCAGAAAGAGATTTAAATTCTACATTATACAAGTGAAATAAACTATTTTGTATGAAATTAATGAATTATTAATTTATGAAAATGAGTCGGATCATGGAATCATCACTGAGATATAAGTCTAGTCAGTTTTAGATTGTTTGAGTTAGTAGGTTTTTAGATCAAATTAATGTTATAGTGAACCGTATAGTATTCTTTACCAAATAAAAAGGTACTACTTAAGCATAATTTGAATTAGATGAATAATTCAATAGATTATTATTGTATTTTATAGGCTTTAACAAGAGATATTTTAATATTTAACAATTTCAATATATTAGTTTTAGGGAAAGTAACAACCTATTGAAAATTAATAAATATGGAAACTAAGTGGTTTTAATGGAAATTAAAATTAATTATATATTCTATATTATACATATTGATTGTTGGATGTTTTATTCTATGGTGTTTTAAATGACACACAATTCTAATTTTTTGAGGGTCAATGAAAATCCAAGATCCAATGAGAGTATAATTATATCCATGTTTAATATATGATATAACATGTTAATTTGGTCATTTCATTATTTTTTAATAATTTAAATTATGGTAAAATATGGAAATTTTATGGAAAATACATGGGGTGAGTTTTGAATAAATGAAAAATTTGATGGCTAATCGACAATGATGATATATGATATGATATCATAAGATTTATTTCATCAATATTTTCACAAATATACCAATATGGGGTTACCCTTTTATTGAAAGGGAGTGGTCCTTGACCTTGAAAAGAGAACATGATGAGCCATTAGGTCTCTAGTTCACATGTGATATATAGACAACATACCCATGATTGGAATCCAATTATGTGATCACATTTCAAATACATTGTATTTTATGATTAATACTTGAAAATGGACTATAATTTGGATGTATCACTATGTCAAACCCGTTTTAAATTATTTTTTATTGTAGTTTTGTCACTCTTGAGGTGAGGTAGAGAAATGTTTTAAAAAATCATCCCATTTCAACTTGTTCCTTATCTTTTTATCATTTCCTGTCAAATTGATTGATATGGATATATTAATATAAAATAAAATCCACCAAAACATTGAACAATGATACAATCCATGTGTTATTTGGATAGTGGATGATAATGATGTTATGGGGATGATGAATTCATAAGGATACATATTGTTTAATGATGTGACCATGATTCTCATTAATTTATGTTAGAGTAAAAGATGATCATTAGGGATATTATTGATGATATGAGACAAATATTTTATATTAGGGGATTGATGAATCAATTATAGATTATGGTAATTATTTTTAAATAATAATTTATTATGTTTGAAGTTCATATTATTGTTGTGTTGGACTGTTTTTAAAAAAGATATTCTTGTTAAAATGTTCATGAAAATCGATTCCCATGTGAGGTGATTTCTTGTAGAAGATTGATGATTTAATTTGATATTATTTTAAATAATTTATATTCAATATATCATATTGGAGTTAAAAATTTATTTTTGGAAATTTTCATGACATATAGTTTTGATATAGATTTGAGATGTTGATTTAGGATGGTGAGTTTTTATTAAGAGTTCATTCAATGAAAATAATAAAACATTAAAAAGGAAATTTACAATATAGATAATTTATAATCCATATACTTTTCAAAAGATCTCTATATCAACGACATATTGTTCACTATATTGATTCAGTGTTGGTGAAGGACCAGATTGATTTAATAATTACTTTACATCGCTCATGTATAGTTCCCAATAATTACATTGAGTCAATCATAAAAATTATGAATTAATGTGGATAAATTAGTTTTATGTACTTGAAAAATTAAAGGATTAAAATGGTAATTGTATGAATTCTATTATTTATATCTAACTATATATTGATAGAAGTATCATAAATATATTATATACATTTCAATTTTATGTTATCTTCATTGTGATAAGCATCACAATTGATAGTTTTGATTTCATATCATGTTAGAGATATACATGTAACAAATTAAATTATTAGCACCATTAATATATAACAAGATATTTGGGGAGAAATTTGTATCTATGAACGTTCATCAGTAATATTATTTAATTTTTTATGTATTTCTATATAGTTTAATGTAAGGTATTTCCTGATTTTATTAAAATTATTTGGAAATAGAGTTGGATGATTCTTGATCTCCATGATATATGTGTTTAGGAGAATTTGAATTTGAATATTTGAAATAATATAATTATATAAGGTTTATCTTGTTAGTAGGAGGATTTATTCGATTATTATTAACATGAAAAATCATGATTATAATTTCTTCTAAAATAATTATTTTAATGTATGCATTTTGGGTAATTTGAATTGGTTGAGATATTCATGAATATAAATAAAAATATAGAGGAATAATATGATAATTATTTTATTTACATACAATAAAGATGTCTTTCATTATAGATATACATTTATATAGTGAATGTGTTTTATGAAGTTCTATAAATTGATGTGATATATTGTAATTATGCATAAATATAAGCAAAAGAAGAACTATGCACAATCATGGGATTAATATAAATCTATATGAGGGGGATATTGCAGTTTTTAAACAAAATTTTGATAATTTTTGTGTACAGTATGAGTTTGTGTTTGGAATACAATATATATCTGTCAAAGGATTTTAAAACCTAATTTTTACGGTCTGTCCCTATAAATTTTATGGATATGTGAATTAATTTGATTATAGTGGTTTCCATGTGATCTAAATTTGGTAAAGGATAATAATGTACACATTTAGAGGTGAACCATTTAAAATATTACGATATTTTTTTGTTGTGTAATTGAACATATCAAGTATAAAAAATAGCCCATCATAACTACTTGAGAAGGATATTATGAATGAATCATAAAATGAGTGAATGGTCACAAATTCACTATCATCTTATTGATCAATGAAATCATAATGATGAAACATAAGGTTAAATTAGATCCGAGATTCTATTTTTTTTATTTTTTAGAAGATCCCGGGTTTTCACATAGTTATAGATCCATTAAATTTATATTTAATTGTTTTTTTGAATTTTTTATTCCTTATGAGTTATTAAAGTTTCTTGTATTTATGGATCTTTTTTGGATCTTAGAAACCAAACATGTGGAATAAAATGTCAAGTCACATGGTTAGAGTAATCCATGTGAGGAAGGATAAATGGTTACATTTAAACATGCATGTCTAGACAATGGGGTGATTTTGGGGGCATAGTTGTTATAAACAATTTGATTTGGGATTCACAATGATGAAACATGTCGTAGAAAATTTCAAGGACATTTAGAATGTTTGGATCACCGATTCCCAAACTGTGAAGTATGCCCCTTCCTATAACTGAACATGCATAGATAGAACACGATTTTTCCAAAATGTTTAAAGGCTATTATTGGGTGATATTAACATTTTCCCATAAAATTATAATTAAGTGTAACCCAAACTCTCTTCTGGTTTTACTATAGAAATAACCCCTCCTCCACTCCCTTTTAAACCCAAACTCCCCTTCTAAAATATAATTTGTTCCAAAGTATCTATTTAGGTTTTGATCGAATCTATGTCTTTCTCATTGGAATAATAAGTAAAATTAGTTAAAATTAAGTATACATATTTTATTTTAATGTTGAAATTATTATATGAGTGGTCAGACATGATTTTTCATTCATATTCCGAAGGGAATAACTTCAACACTCATGGATTCCATTTAGATTCACAGATAAAAGTTTCCTTGGATGAGAACAATCATTGAACCTGATCCAAATTTATCATTGGATTGCTGATATGACACCATAGGATCAATTAATTACTATATAAGAATAGTTCGATACATTTCTTGGACCAGCATGTCTTCTACTAGCTTGATGTTCCTGGGTTATCTCGTTGGACCTATCCATTTATTACCTCATTTTATCTTGGTTTTATTCCTTTTAATTGGATAGATCACACAATTAGGGGATTACATGGATGATGATCCATTGATTACACTCTTACCACCTAATCTTCGATATATTTACTACTATATATAAGGCCCTTGACATCTTGGATGCCTTTTTTATTACCTTTGACCACATTGATTATTAGTGACAACACATGTTTCCTTGTAATATTTTGGAAATTATACTATAAAAATCATGAGTTGGTGTCAATGATAGCTTCACCTCACATAACATAAATACATAAACTAGAACATAAATAATTAAAGGATGGGATACATGTTCTGACACAAGCTATGGGATGAAGCTAGTACACAGGTATTATATTTATGTAATTATTTTCTAATACATACGCATACATGAAAACTAAATCATTATATATTACACATATATGATGTAGTAGACATCGTTGGTGGTAAACTACTATGATTTGTATCAAACCCTATCAAGAATGACATTGGTACCCATGAATACTAAATATATCTATGTGTTGAAAATGGGAAGCATTTTTCTTCAACCACTTGATTTTATCCATGCATTATGATGGATCTAGAAGTAGATGACTGAGATAGAGCTCATGATACTAAGTAATGTTTTGGGATTCCTTTTTCTTATTTTGTATAGAATGTAATGTCTACAACATTGAATTCACGTTTTAAATATTTCTAGAAACATGATATATATCAACGTTATATTTTTTTAAATCATTATTATCTTCATAGTTATATGTTTACAATGTCTTATAGTTTTGTGCCATTTATTAATAATACTTCTTCAATTTACCATTTTTCATTTTTTATCTGCTATTCTAAACTATGGTAAGTATGTAATAGTCTCCTCATTGATGCACCATATTCCCTCAATACTAGTTGGAATCCTTTTCCATTCAGGTCCATGTTCTTGGGGACATGAGGCCAACCAGAATCAGGGAACCTCTATATGGAATCAGGGTCTGGGAGGTCACATTGGAAATCTAAATATTTTAGTTTTTAGTCTCAATATAGAAATATTATTGGAAAATAATTTTATCTATCATCATTGAATAATATGAATATGTGGAATAAAATGAGTATTCATACATTTTATGGGAATTTATATCAATTATCAATGTACAAAATGTATCCCCAATGTTTACTATAATTTTTAAAAATTATAAGATATAAGTTGTCGATATCTACCATTTTTTTAAGGTTTTATCACATAATTGTTAAGGAAAATGAATTTTTATAATTATGGTTAGGGAAAAAATTTTAATACTCTTTTTTTATTTAATGGGATTTTATAAAATTTTAACTAATGAAAATAGAAATAAAATTTTGGAAAAACAAAGAATATTTATAATGAAAATACAAACAATGTTTAGAAAAAGTTATAATTTTTACGAAATATATACCAATATCTAGATTTATAATTCTGAATATATTTATATAAAAATAATATTATTTATTTAATTATAAATTATGGCCATAGTAAATTGATAAAATATTCAATACATTGTTGTTTTAGATAAGATCAGGAAAATCTTACAGAACATGGTTAGTGTGGTAGTATATGATGTTGGAAGAAAACTATACTACTGATATCCCTAATGATATCTTATATTTTAATCATAAGAAATATTATATGAGAAAATATAATTTTTTCCAGCAAAGGGGTGTGTATGAAAAAGATATTTTCATTAAATCATAAAAAACTAAGAAAAATAGTGATAATATATCTCTTAATGAAAACTTGTTAATTTTTATTCCTATGAAAAATTTCAATTTTTAATGAATTTATGTACATTATATATATATTTGGGAATATTATATGGGATTTATAAGGAAAATATTCCATTGAAATGTTTTAGACGCTATTCTATTGTGTATTTTTCTAAAATTATCAAAAAACCCATAAATAATGGAAATATTGATGAGGATGTTTTTAAAAAAGAATAATCACTTAAATAAAATATAGTAAGTCCAAGTTTTATTCCATATATTTGTTTAATATGATATAAAAATATTTTAGGATAAATTTTTTATTTTTAAAAATGATATGGCATTGAAGATAAAGAAGAATTTTAGACACGTAGTTATAATGATAGTCGAAAAATCCCATTTAAAAATTAATCTATGAAAAGGTTACAGGTGATGGAAATTGTTATAGAAGTGAAAATAAAATAATTAGATATATGTATTAAAAAAATTATTTTATTAGTGTCTTAATTATTTCAAAAGTATAAATATAAATCATAATTTCAACAAATAATTGTCAATTATCTAGTAGTGAATAATTATTTTTACTATGAAAAATAAACATTTTAATATAATAATAATGACATAAACAATATTCCTGATGATTAAAATACCCTTAATGTATATCTGAAAGATATAATTTGGATATGTTGAAGGACATTTCTTAAAATTAATAGTATATAGTTAAAAAATATAATAATTAAACAATTCTCGATTAAATTTATTTTTACATCCATTAGTGTAAGAGAATATTCAATGAATAATTATTTTATTGAATTCAAAACAAAATCATTATATATGGATTAATTATCTGATACAAATTTTACAAACTAACATTTATGATTAATAATTTTGTATAGTTAATTTTCATCCATGTTTTGGGACACTCAAAAATTATAAAATTGTATGAAAATTAAATTCATGTAATAACCTATTATAACTAGTGTCTTTATATAGGATATGAATAAGCATCATATGATAATTTTATTCCAAATGATCACACTCTATTTGATTCAATAAATTGATCAAATATTATTTAATTAATGATTGAAGGATGAAAATAAACAAATTCGGTACAAAATGATATTTCATAAGGTATTTATGAATATTATGTATTATATTTGAGAATTTGAGGCCATTATATATAGAAATTAGGGTTTGGTTCATGCAAAAAAGTATTCCTTGGATTGTTGGGATGAAAAGTTTAATGGGGAATGAACCATACTAATTGAATTAAAATAGTAACAAATTGAATGTTTGAATAGTAATATTAAATTATGTTCCATATTGTTAAACAAATATGGGGAATGATTAACTTGGGTGGTCGCTATGAAAATGATTATATCAACGCATTATTATCCAATAATGATTTTTAGCAACCTGAACCAGTATCCCAGAGCTAGTATCTAAATCGTGACACTCACATAACATATAAGGAACCACATCCTGAAGGAAAAATTATTTTAGTATCTTGGGTAAAATAGATACATTTATGAATTTATAATTACATTTTAAAACATTAAATACACAGTGAAATTTATTTTAGAATACCATTATTCCAATTAGTTAATTCTTGCATATTAATCAAAAATCATTCCTCTTGAGCTAGGAAAAATAAAACAGATGAAATTGGTGAGCTCAGAAGCATGGTGGGGGTAAGAATACAAGGAATGATATGATTAAATAAATCATAAATAATTTATAATGGCTTAAAACTAAAAAAAAATAAATTTAAATTATAACATGAGTATAAAATAGAAGAAAAAAAATGATAGTCAATTAATTACACAAAAATAATGAAATTACTATCTAATATGACGATGAATATTATAACTAATCGAATAATCAAATGGAATATCAATAAATGAATTCACAATGAAATTTTTAATTATTTTGTATTTTGAAACATATCGTTCAGACTTTAGGCCAAGACATCACATTCCATCGTGTCATTGTGTCAGTGCATCTATATAAATGGGGTGGTCCATGACCAAATCCAAATATATATTTTATCATGACACACACCATTGAATTGAGGGGAAATAGTGGGCCCCATCCATAATTATCAAATTATAATCCATTACTCATATTTAAGGGGTAATGAAAAATAACCATAAATATTCATATTGAAAACTGTAACATGAATTGTTAATAATTTCCCTGATCAATAAACATAATTATAAATCATATAGAGTAATATGGTAAATTTTAAAAAAAAATTGTACATCCTCAATCTATATAATCATATACATCTAGTGAACGAATTATTATGATTTCAAAATAAATTATCCATATTGTATCATAGATTAAATAAAGGGTTTATGTTTTTTATGAGTATAAATACCACAAAAATATACGTATAATACATGTGAAAAATAACCTTTTCAAATTGATAATATTTATAATAATTAATGTTCATAAAATTTTTTTGTAGAAATTTTATTTTAAAATATCCTTAAAAAATAAAATAATCATTAAAACATTGATTTTTCATTATGGTTGAAAATTTCATTCATGTCGTACAAGTTAAATCAAATGTTTGTTTTATATATTCAATACCACCCAAACAATCATTATTTTGAAACTTCCAAGAAGATTAATTTTAGAATTTTCATTTAAAAAGTTAAATAAATCCTATAATAAATAATTTTTTAAATGGTTAAAATTATTTCTGAAAACTATTTGTGAATACTATGGTTTTAATAGATAATTATTTCCAACGGAATTCAAAAATATTGTTAGAAATTAATAAAAACATTTATTTAATCATGTTATGTACCAAATAATGTTAAAATGGTAATATAACATTAAAATTTTTATTAAAAAATTAGAATAAAAAATATATATATTTTAACATATAAATATCAAATAAATTCCCCCAATGTAGGATTATGAAAAAAAAATTCCAAATAACAAAGAGATTGTGAAATAAACCCTTACTACATTGGTAACTTTTGAATCATAATTTCTATGAAATAAATAACATTAAATAAACACATTAAATAACCCAATTACATATTAATTAATGATATACCATAAATAATTTTTTTTATATAGAACACAAAATAAATAAATTGTGAATATGTTTTACATCTCACAGAAGTAATAGTGAGACCAAAAACCCTTACATTGAGTCCCACTCATCACAAATGTCAATTATATTCATTAATAAAAAACTTATGTAAATTAATTAAATTAATAATTAAAATTTTCAATTTCATTATTCCTTTTATTTCAAAAATTACCATGTTATCTTAGATTACATAATCTAGTATTATTACATCCAATGATTTCATGATATTTGGAACATGTTTCAAAAATGACAATGATTGGTCGACATGGTCAAGGTTGACATTATTTAAACATATAAATATTAATATTCTTGAATTAATTGTTATATTTATGCATAAATTTTATTTTTAGAAATAATTAATAATTATGGTTATGAAAAGTGATCTTTTTTACAATCACAATGATGGTAGGTCATACATATTTAGAGGTAGCCTATCAATTTTTCAATTGTCATCATATAAGAAGGTATGTAATATTTTATATTAAAAAAATTATAATTAAAAAATAAAAACCAAATTATGTTTAAAAAAATAACTGTATATATCATCCATGTTTTTGGGTGAATAAAATTGAGTCAGGTCGCACCATGAAGGTTGCAGTCAACAGGTAAATGAACGATGTTATCATCACTGTGTAAGTGAAAATTTATTGCATAAAATTATATATTATAATAAAAAATTTATAAATATATAAATAACACAGTACTTTTTTTTAATTTCTCTTACATATAATCAATAAAATAATCCTTATTAAATTCGATGAAAATCAATTTTTAATAATTGAATCAAATCACTTCGTGTGGCAGTAGTCCGCCTTACACATGAGTAACAATATCGTATTTAATAAGTAATTGAGAGTAAAAAAAATAAATATGTTGTATAATTTCTATAAATGAATAATTATTTTATAAATAAGATATATATACTATATATCCATCATAATACTCAATCATGATAGATTTCAATAGAAACATGGATTGTCTTCAGATCTCGTGGTGATTGTTGGTTGTACACACAAATAATGATTTCAAAACCCATTCGTTTGATATGGTCATTATTTTATGTCCCTAAATTAACATAGAAATATATATGTATTTTTAATATTATAATTTTATTATATAATTATTGTTTAATAATAATTAACGGAGTTGGAAGAGGATATACAATAAAAATAATTATTAAAGAATGTTACCTATTTTTAAGGTATCCATCTAATGTTTCCATTAAAGCAATGAATATGATATATTTCATAAAAAAAGGGTTCAAATATATTATATAGGAAATTGTGATATTATTTAAGAATTTATTTTATGAAAAAATTGGTTTTATTTGGTGGATAATATGGGATACTGGGTGTCATTCTATAACTGAGGTGGGTGGAAAAAGTGTAATTTTTAAAATAAAAAAGTGTGACCATGATTTTCACATTGAAAAAGGATCTAAATGGATTATTCAATGTTATTATACATTATAATGTAATAATATTCCTAAAAACCATATTCAAGGAAATATTATAGGTTATTTATTCCATTAACTTTTTATTTTAACCAATGGTAATTATTTTTTACCTAAACTGTAGTAAATAATTTTTTTTTCTTGTTTTAATATTAATTTTGGTAAAAATTAATTTTACAATATTATATAATAAGAATTACGTTTATTCAAAATATGAAATCAATTTTTACATATTCCATTCACATAATAGTAAAAGCTAAATTTAATATTAATTTCGTATATACAATGAGAGTGGATGATTTCAAACAGAATAATTTCCATAGATTACAAATTTTTATATCAAAAATGAATATTCATAATGATTTAAATGTCATATATTGGATTAAAATATATAGTAATAAAAAATGGTAATATAAAAATATTTCAAAAAATAATTTAACATTATAAAATATTGAAATGATATGTCAATTATGAACTAAAATTCAGTATTTTACACTATTTAAGAAAAATGAAATTATTTCGAAAAATCTTAAAAATTCACCATATTTTTTTATTTTTTATTAAAAAAATTAATTTAATTTTTTCAAATAAATTTTTATATTTTTTTGAAATTTATTTATAAATTATGTGTACAATACTCTACATAACAACCTGTCAAAAATATCTTTTTTTTAAATGTTCATTTTTTTCAAATGGTTATTTTTTTAGCTCTAATAAATAGATATAATTTTTATTTATTTCATACAATTTTAAACTTTATAATTTTCGTCATTTTATTAGGAATATTTATACCAAAAAATTTAACATCAAAGTTATAAAAGAAATGTTTATATAATTTTTAATAGAATATTTTATTTCATTCAAAACGATTGTTGTATGAATAAAAATATATTAAAGAGGTTAAGCTATTTAAAACGAAATATATCATAAGGTATAATAATTTTATATTATTTTCTAATCATGCTGTTATGTTTAATTCATGATATTGAATAGGATTTTCATATTTTAAAATTCATGAGTCTTATATTCTACCACAATTAAAAAAAATTACATCCTCGCAATTTAATCTTAATATCAGTAATCAATTGTATATGTTATTACATAATATTCTTAAAATACCAAATTGTGAGTAGGGTAAATGAAACTACCAATTAATAAGAGTGATTGGATGTTAAAATTTCATATAGAATAACACATAAATATGTTTCCCTATAAGAGATCAAAGGATAAATCTGAACTAACAGACATGGATGAAAATCATAAATAATTATTGAGATTGATAGAGGACATTGATTAAATGAAATTGAATGATGAAAGGAATGCTAATGACATAAAACAATTAATATTTTATTATTTAAAAGTCCATCTATTCTAAATAAATTATATAATTAGGATCAAATTTTCTTTGATACCATTTCCCAAGAATTGATGAATTCATTTACCATATAAAATGAGAATATATGAAAATGTACTTTATTAATATATTTTAATTTGATTTGCATAATTTCTACTTCAGGTTCTGATTAAATCATTTTTCACTTCAATTCATTCTATAATAAATGAATATATAAGATGAATGTTTTAGGATTAAAGAATTAAAATGACATATTATAGGATTGTAAATTTTATAATAGAATAAAAAGTTATTTCTATTGAATATAATAAAATAATGTTTCAAATATTTTATTAAATAAGTAAATAATTTATAATTAATCTATTAATTATATATTTTACCATAAGGTTCGTGAAAATATAACATTATAAATTAAAAGTCAAATATTATTTGAGTGTCACTAAATTTAAAAATTATCACCCATATAATGTAATGATGAACATAATGTCACATTCCAAATATGAGATTACAATGATCACCATAAAAACATAGAAAAAATATGAATTTCTCACAATATAAAATCACATGTTGCCGAGTGTATTAATAAAACAAATACATGCTGTAAACTCTAGGAAATATAACAAAAACAATAAAATCTTTAACAAATTTCATATTAACCAACAATATCCGATAATCGTCCCATTATTATCTCAATAGGTAAAACATATTAAGGGCTATATTGCCTCAATAATTTTTTTTAAAATGTTTTACATGTCACTATGTTACTTTTCATGGTCATTGGTACCATTAAATACATGATTTCAAATTGTTAATGAAATAATACTAAAGTATAATCCATATTCATTTCATAAATATTATTATTAGAAATAATTTATTAATATTCTCATATAACATAATTATTAAATCCAATTCAAAGAACATAATTCATTCTACTTCACCGGTGGTAATAACATATGTTTAACCCTGGTTCCTTAGATTATTTTTTGGTATATTCCCTTGATATTTGAAACATTAATTTTTATAGTGCATTATATCCATATAGTTGAAGATATAAACATTGGATATTTATTTCTCTCCCTTGAAATTTTGTTCATGGTGCTTTTTTCCACACATGAATAAAAATGAATTTCTTTTTAAGTATGTTCCAATTTTCTTCCTTCGACAAGTATCACATGTTACAAAATCCAAATTTCCATTATTCCCCTTATCCATTATTTTTTAATCCTATTCTTCTATAGATTCCAATAATATCAACAATACATAGTTAATCTTTCATATTGATTTTCATTACATTGTACAATGACTTCATATGAGGAAATTGTTTGGGAGACTGGTACCCTACAAATGATTGCTTAATCCCATTAGTGTTATATTCATTCATAATATTTGATTTAGGTGAAATGATATGTTACTAATTCCATATGGTAGAATATAATTATTAATAATGGAATATAATTGACAAGGTTATATTATTACGGAACATAATGTATAATCCGAAAACTAGTTCCATACTTATCAAAAAATGAAAAATCTATACATTACTAATCTTATAATAATAAATATGGTTTCATTGTGGATGTATTTATTTTTAAAACCATTACTATGGTTCGTAATGAAAATATTTATTATCCTAAGAATATCCCATATTATTTTCCGTCATGGTTCCCAGAATGGCATGTTATCTTTCACAAGGTAATGATTAGTTCAAGACCAATGAAATAATTTTGGTTTTATAACCAAAGGTACATATGTTTCTTTACTATTTCAACATTTAGTATCCAGGCATGGAGGTATTTTAATGGAATATAACATAATATATTCATTACCAAAACATTTTGATCATATTATTTACATATACTAATAGCATATCACATTGTTATATTACTAAATTCATGTTTTGATGAATCTATTTCCCAATGATTGTACTATACATTCTCCCATAAAAAATGTATTAATATGGCCTCAGTATCCTAATGTCGGTGTATACATTATTAAATTGGAATAATAATGAAGGAATTGATTCATAAAGGACTGAATATATTATTTGTCATCGTAAACTATACACGTATATGAAATTCATATTACAAATTAAAACAGAAAATAAAGAAATAATTTTCATTGAGAATACCAAAATTCTCCATAGTTTATACCTTCATATAAATAAAAAAACATCCTCATTTATTGGGAAAACAAAACATTATCAATGGGTGAGCTCACATTCTTAATAATAGAAGGCGTTTAGCCGAAGATAAGAATAAAGAATGGATAATATAATAGACCAAATCCTACACTCCTGTATTCAGTGTTAAAATGATAAAAAAATATATTTATATAGTTGATACTGATAATTATCCAAAAAAATGTTTCATATACAATACTTTTTATGAAATTGTTGTTATTGTTTTAGAGAATTAGAAAAAAACCAACAAAGATAATATCCTTTTTAGAGAATGACAACTTCTCCTAGTTCACATGTCTTTTATTATTTTACATTACATTATTATTATACAAATTAAATCCAAACTAGACCTAATTAATTCAAAATTCATTAATTAAAACCCTGGGAGAAGAAAACATAAGATGGGAGAGATCAAACACTTTGTATAAAAAAATGTATGAATTGATAAATGAATATCATCAATGAGAATTTTAAAATCATAAAGGTGT
This sequence comes from Viscum album, assembly GCA_963277665.1. Lineage (NCBI taxonomy): Eukaryota > Viridiplantae > Streptophyta > Magnoliopsida > Santalales > Viscaceae > Viscum > Viscum album. The sequence continues at coordinate 546,823,369 of OY728166.1, read as the reverse complement.
GATTAAATAATCAATGTGTCTGACTATAACCTATGAAAATTCATAATAATATGTACCTAAAAAATAAAACATGAAAAAAATTATATGGATTTAAAAATTAAAATAGTCATAATAATAAAGCATTTTGATCCATGTTATATCAATATTGATAAATTTAAACATTATAAATCATTTACAATCCTTGATAAAAGATATTTATGCCTATTAATTTCTTATCATAGAAAACATATATAGCCCTTATTAATTTTAATGGCCATACGTATATCTTCAAATATTATTATCCAATAAAATTCATCATTACCCATTGCATTAAGGAAATCTATGGGGGAACCCATCTTATAAGATATAATGTGCTCACCCGGTGTTAATTGGGTGCTCCTATTGTATATAAATTCAAGGAACCCCAAAATAATTAAATTCCATATATATTTAACCATTGAAATAATACAGAAATAACTATTCTTCAATAAAATAATTATCCTATGTAAAAAAATTGGTTTCAAATTAATATATTTGAAACATGATTAACACGTGTAATAGAAATGTGTTCCATAATAATCTCTTTGAATGAAAATTAATATATCCAATTAGTTAATTATTATTCTATCATTAAAAAATATTCCCAATGGATGAAAATTAAAAAATAGGGTTCATGAATTTGATGAATCAAAATACAATTAATATATCAATAAAAACATTTTGGGGAAAATAACCACATCAATTTGAAAATAAGATTTTAAAACAAAAAAAATCAAATTCATTTTAACTAGAAATATACATGAAAACATATAATGGTAGAATTATAAAAATAATTAAGAAATTTATTTATTAAAGTATCTATTTATATTTGGAAAATAATATTTAAAACATTTTTAGAAAGCATTGTTTTTTAAGGAAAAAAGCATCAGACCAAAATTTCAATTTTACACAAAACAATATTCTGATATCATTGAAAAATAAAGAGATTAAAATGGAGGGTAAACATGTATTCTAATTAAAATCTTTTGATAATAAATTTCATGAGATTCTTCTGATATGGATCATAATATTTCATCATTTTAAGAATAACTATAAATAATCCCATCAAATAATGAGATTTTAACACAAGACTCTTATAATATTGCTAACATTATGATATAATTCCAAGAGAAATAAGATAATTAAAGAGATAAAATAAAATAATTAAAATAACCATATTTAATATATTAAATCTAATAGGGTTGTTATAAACACCTATAAAAATCACAAAGGTGTATAACATATCATACATCTCAAAGAATGAAAATTGAGACCAAAAAAATACCATAACACATTGGTATACTTGAATCCATTTTCATCATTAATTAGAGACTCAAATGTGGATATTTAAATCCACATATTTATTTTTATGAGTAGTAATATATATCAATTTGTAGTACTATAACCACAGATCAAAAATATGTGATGAATATATAATATATCTCATATAAATAAAAATGAGATATGAGAAGCCTTACCTTGAGGCTTACATGTCACAGGTATTTTTATCATCTTAAATAATTAAATTATGGTAATTTTTTTAGTTTATTGATATGAAATAATATTTTAATTATTATATTAATTTCACTTATTATAATTTTATATACATTTACATAATCAATTTATATTATCTCATATTATTTGACCATATTCGTCTTCTGTGTAAAAAAGAGTTAGTCATGTTCACTTTTGTCGAAGAGGTCGTTATTTATTCCACTATAATAAAATAATAATAAAATTATTATAATATTCATAAATCAAATATAATTTTAAAAAAAGTTAATTTTTTTTGGTTATGAATACCCAACTATGTTACAATCATAGAGATGGTAAGTCATATGTAAGCATAAGTAATATTTTCCTTTTTCAATGATCATATTAAAAAAGGACCTAAGTAATATTTTAATCATTTTGGGTGATAATAAATATCATAAATAAAATTATATTTAATTATACAAACTTTTATATATCAATATTCTGATGTGGTGATAAAAAATTAATCACATCGCTTTGAGGAAGCGGTCTTCCACAAATCCATGAATGTCATTATCACCTTTTTATTTGGTGAAAATTATAAGAAATAAAATAATATATTGTATTCCCATAATAATAAATATGTCATGAATATCATATTTATTTCCTGTATTTCAAATATACTGATTATTTTTACCCTTATTGCCTTCAACATAAAATGTTTGCGAAAAATGAATCACATTACGTTGCAATGTTGTTTTTGGTCGTACACACTTCCAATTCTAATGTTTCCCATATGCTATGGAATAAAAAAATTAAATATATATATATATATTATATAATGACTCCACAGGTATAATGATATAATATATTTCATATATAAACATTAGATCTGTCACGATACCCAACAATGAGTTGTGGTGATGGAAAAACGTCATTGTTTCATGAGGCGGTAGTCCACCATATACATAAATGTTGATATTGTACATAATTTGATGGAATATAAAATATATTTAATTTTTTATATTCAAAAATAAATTATAATAATATGTATTATAATGTGTTTATATATAATAATTGTTTAAAAACAATTGAATTAGGTAGAGAAAGAAAAAATGAATTAAAATGTTTGTTGAATAATATTAACTATTATTTATTTCTCCTCTTCAGGATTCCACCAAATTCCTTACTAAGAAATGTTTTTTCAAATATAATTATTATAGTTTATGGTTTTGGATTTTTGGTTGAAGTGGATTACTCATTTGGGGGTGAATTGATTATCTATAAAAAATTCTGATAAAGAATTATTTCATTAAAATGTTTCCCCAATAAAAAATTAAAGTATGTTTGTGGTGAATTTAGAATTTTCCTAAATATTCAATTAAATTGTAATAAGACTGATTAGTTCATAGGTATACTAATATAAATATAAGTACAAAATTTTAATCTAATCTATTAGTTCAAAATAGATATAAACACTTACTATAATAACTATCAAAGTTTAATTCAATTTTATGTGAAATGTAATAAACAAAATTCAGATTAAACTAAATGGTAAATGAACATCATATATAAACAAGAGGTTTTTTCTCAAGCTGATACATAGTCCTATATACTTATAGATGACCGTCCACCATGATTTTTAATTTAATAAACAGTTTAATCCACACCTTGGATCGGGGTTCACAACAACACCCAAGTCTGTCCAGGTCACACCTAAACTGTACAACAGTTATTCATAGGAAAAAAACAAACATGACACACATGAACTCTTCTACTATTATACAGGATAATCATGGGTAAAATAGAGTGTGGTTTTATGGATATTGAGTAACTTCCAGTTATGCATAAGAAACAATGTGTGTGTAACAGACAGATACAAACACTGCTCGAAAATGTAAACAAAACATCACTATAGTGATAAAGATGTAGAATAGAGATTAGAAGTCACTATGTGTTATTTAGTGAAGTTATGTGCTATATTAAAGTAGTGGGAAAAATATTTGGGTCCTCTTCGAGAAGTTGGCATAATAATAGAGTATCATAAGAATTGGAATATAGCTTTCAGGTGTAAAAATTTCAGCTCCTTGATGTTAGAATGTTTGAGTCCGCAAAGCAGGTATTTTTTTATCTCTCCATATGCTCTGGATTTGAGTTCTTGTGATGAAAAATCTATAGAGTTGTAGGAGGTTATAGGTTTTCTACTATTTTCACTTTTCATCGCATTCCTCATGTCCCTTCTTTTTTCACTCTTTAATGATTCATCTTGTAATTAATTTATACTATAAGGTCATATAGGTTTGAAAATCTCCTCACATGTATGTACCTTATACTATCTATAGATATTCATATAGTAAATATTAAATAATTTTAGAAAAATTAATTTTTATCGACATAAATGTTAGATATAAATTTGTATAAATAAATTTAAAGACATTTTTATGACTATCTATGAGTCATAAGTATCAATGATTCATTGGAATCCATATTTCATCATCGGTGACTCAGAATCAGTGACTCCACATATCTGTGATTCATTTCCGTCAATATTGGTGACATGGTGTTTCAGTGAGTCGTTTGTGTTATCGATGTCTCAGGGCATCGGTGATTCATCGTTACTGACTCATTTTTTACTATCGGTGTGTGGCCAATTAGGGATTCCTCCATCACTGAGTCGATCATTGGTGATTCGATAATTGGTGACTCATCCATCCGTTTTTCATCCGTTGGTGGGTCACCCATCAATGGGTCCTTCGACTGATGAGTCCTCATTATTTAGTTGACCAATGATGACTTCATTTGATATATCTGTGACAAAGACTTTGAAAAACATATAAAGTGTATGTCTTACACCGAACACAACCAGATTAAGTGAAATTCATAAATACATGAATGTATACACTGGTAAACATAATGAATAATAAATATAAATTGTTTATAGATTTATTAAAATGTATTTTACACTATTACATAATTGATTTACATAGATATATTGAATGAAAAAATAAATTTAATTTATTAATTAATATAAGAATTAATTGGGCTGGTAGATTGACATGATTTGTAATTATGAAAACCAATATTCCTTAGAGAGTCCAACAATCTCAACCTTTTTGATAATCACAAATTATGGCCAAAACATGATAAATTAGAGGAAATATAAACACCAAGGATTTTTTTTATGCTCCCCCTCAATTAAGCAATATATAGTAGAGGGTGTATATCATAGTGTTGTTTGTATATGGATGTTTTTATCATGAATGATATATATATATATATTATGTTGACTACATGCCATGTATCCTGCGCCAAAGTTCCCCCCTTTTGATTGATAATTTATTCATATAGATTTTATGCATCCTATAACATTCTCCCCTTTTTTGGATTAGAAAAAGGCTAATAGATAGAGAAATAATAAAGAGATATAATAGAAAAAATTAAAAAAATTGTGAAGGCCAAAAGGATTTTAATTATGTTTCAAGAGAGTACAATGTGAAAAATAAAAGGTATAAATACCTATCAAATAAGCAATCCAATACTAAGGGATTGGATTCTGAGGTTCTATGACTTTTTCTGAAGGATCAAATGGAGGAGTAGAAGGTGGATTGGTGGTTGTAGGGAAAGCTGGTGTTATGAAAACACCAGGCAAGGAAAACACCAATAGGTACATTTTCTGAAAGGCTATGTATCTTTTCTTAAAACACACAACAATGAATTTTATTTGTAATAATTGGTCGAATATGAAAGATAGAATGAGATATAGTCATTTTAGTAGGAGGGAGATAGGTAGTTCCAATAGAAGTAGCAGTTAAAACCACTATGGATTCATCTTGAACACGCATGTACGGCTTGAGAAGTTTGACGAAGTCATTAATAATTTCCCCTCCATATTGTATAGAATTCTCAAAATCATCCTTAATCTCTATTAATTTATCCAGAAGAGGAGTAAACTTATAAAATAATGACACTTTCTTATTTAAATATTCTCTTACTGTAGGAATCTTGAGATTTTCATCCAAATACTTGAAGATATTGATGATATCAAACTCGGTATAGATCATGAAAAAATACTTCTCAACTTTCTCTTTAATTTCCTTTTGAGCAGTAGAGGCTTCATTTGTGCACTGCCTTACCATGTTGTAAACAAGGTCATTGTTTTTATTCACCTTTTAAATAGTTTATTTGTCTTAATCACTCTGAATATTATTGAGTTCCTCCCTTATCACATCCCAAAGAGACTCCATGTCAGCAATAACAACGTTGTTGCATCTATAAATAGATGGACATGAGATCATTCGGCCAAGTTCCTCCTTAAATTTATTCAAATATACACTCAGTAAATGTGTCACTATGTACCTAAGAACATATATCACCCCACTAAAAGAGGTCTTGAAATTAGTTTCTATAGAGTTCAACTCATTACTCATCCTCTTCACTTCTACTATCAAAAATGTATTGTTTCTAATGACTGTTTCTATTGTTGTAAGGAGAATAATTTGATTATCATGAATCACCAAACATGAAATTTCACAAAATCTGTATCTGAAATACACATGGAAGTATATTCTTCACTACTGGCTCCAACCAAGGCTCTCACTGACTCATATATATAAGATTTGAATTGTAGTAAATCGGCCTTAGTGACATAATCACTAGGCACTGGTTGTGCTACTGGATCTACTATGGGAGGATCTATTAGAGAAGAGAGTGAAATAGGTTTTTATTTAACTTGAGCATATGGAGAATTAGTAAGAGCTAGAATCTCCTCATTTGAGTTATAATCCAAGGCAAAAAGTAACATCCATGTATTCTGGTTCTATTCACCAATACATGTCCAATATTTCGGCTCTACTATGTCAATCATGACTCTTCTTCCCTGAGGCTCTGATAGAATTTCAACTTCATTTTTTTTCTTCTAGTCCTGTAGATAATACAACATTTCTTGTCATAGGTACCAAGTGGTATTTCGGTTCTACATGCACTCCAGCAACTTCAGCTTCTCTGGGAACATCCTCAGCCAGAGGTATAGGATCAATATGATCCTCAGCCTCTTCCTCTTGTCCACCATCAATAATTTCATTCATATCGTAAATGATTTATTGATTTTCAACATCATGATGATTAGGCTTATCCTCATTACAATCATATCCATGACCATCAACCTCCAGATTAATAGGATCAAGCCCACCATTTCTGTTACCTCTATTAGCATCTAAATGTACATAATCCTCATTGCATCGGTCAACCACCTGTTGACATACTTTTAATGAAACACTGACATGCCCATTGTTACCTTCCTCGTCATCATTATAATCATAATCAGACTCCTCATCGGATTTACTTACATAGCCTTCCACAAAAGTTACTTCTTTCTATTCATCTTTCTCATCTCTTAACAAATGATCCCTATATGGTAGATCCAAAGGTAGATAAGAAAGTCAATAAGACATTTCCTTTGGAATTTCAGCAATATTAGGGTCACAAGTTTCATTAATAGGAGACCCTTTTACTCATGGAAGCTTAGCCACAACATCCTCATCAGATTAAATAGGTACTTCGCCTTGTTTTATGCATGGATCAACATGATCCTTTAGTATGGTAGAATAGTCAATCGTGTTGTACGATTAATACTGTCTTTTCTCATCTTCTACACAACATTTCTTTCAAGGGTTCTATAATATATTCATCCTTTTGCAAATCTCGTTGTGAAGATAGAAACCAATGTAGTCATTGATCACTTTATCTCCATCTACTACAAAATCCATCTTCTTTATCATTTCAGAAAATGTCATAGGATAGAACAAACATGTTCATTTATTAGAGAGTTTTATCATATTATAAATATTTATCATTAATTACCTACGCAGATTCAACTTTATCCCATTTTTATAGGTAAACTAAGGACACATCGTGATATTTAACAGTGGATAAGTCTCCCTTACATGGGAAGATATCATGTTTAATAAACATAATGAGAAGTCTCGCATCTCCATATAATTATGTAGTAGTATCTCTCCTCAATTCTTCATTACCATTTAGCTCCTTTCGAGTATCGTCATATGAAAATAAATCAAAGAATGGAGGAATGTTAACCAGATAATCAGCATTGATACCTTCATGAGTCATTTCCAAGCATTCAACCAATTCATTTGATGCAAAAGAATTTTATTTTCTCTTCACCAAAGACTTCATCCTTTCTTCCTCAACCTAATCCAGGTATATCTTCTAGTTGAGATAAAACACATTCACAAGATGGGGATAAAAGGGCTTCTCATTGTCCGGGAACCAACATATCCACCCTTGAGATTCTATCACTCTCAAAAAATGAAACTTTCTTGACAGAAGCCAATCATCATACCCTTCCGTCTTAGTTGTAACAACTCTGATTCCCAAACATGGCTTTGTAGTACCACTTGACTCACCCTTCTGATGCTTAGGTGATGGATATTCACTCTTCTCTTCCATCACTTGCTTCATCCTAGCCATTTCTGATTATTCAAGTCCTTAGGGATTCGAAAGGACATAGTTATAGAGGTAGAGTTTTGGAGACTAGATGTGTAGAGATCCATATCTTGACGTACATAGACATTACATTACTTTTGTGGAGTACTTTATACATGAAAAAATAGAAACCCAAAGACTGTATTAGTTTAGTGTATTTGGAAAATCAGAGCAAAATCTTATAATCATGGTGAAAGATCTTCAACATCTCCAATAAAGATCTTCTCCATTTTTTCTTACATAAAACATTTCATTATATCTTTGGTAAAATAGTACACAACAAGGGAGATCTAAAATTCTCAGTAAGGGTAATCATGGAGAACATAAAACAATCCATAAACATTTGAACAAAAAAACATGAACATAAAACATCAAAATCATGAGTAATGACATAAATTTTGGCAGTACATATAGCATAGATCATAATGAAACATTAATCATGATAAATTATCATGAGAATAATACATGTAATTGTGTCAACCATTATGCACATGTTACAATTTCCATAGTAGCCAGGGCATTGCTGCCAGTACCATCATAGTGGAAAAAATCCATTACTGAACTGAGATTACTTGCCATTTCATCCATGTATTACTGAACTGAATTAACTTGTCGTTCTATCCATGTCTATATCATGAGATATAAATTTTTACCCAATTCATTAGAGGGAGATATAGGTACCAAAAATCTCATAATTAAGTCATTATTCCATGTGCCACAATATAAACATACATCATTTATAATAACCCAAAGAATAAAATGGGTTTCATAAACATCATCCGATCATAAAAGAATCTATATAAAAGATATGTATATCATTTCATCATAAGAAAAATAAAACCATGTAAATAATGGAGACATTATACTTGAAGCATAAAAATACTAAAAAAATTCATATTGGATAGAAATTAGTTTTGATAAAACACTTGGAATGAATTCTTAAGGAAAATATCCTTTCTTCTTAAAAATCATTTTCTTTTTCGAAAATGCCATGAAATTTTAAAATAAAAGGATTTTAATGAATGTAATAATGAAATTTTCTAGAGGAATATTCATTGAACTAAGTCATTATGATATCTTAAAAATCCATTCATGCCGTATAATTCAAAAAAACATTCTTCTGGTACTTTTGCAGGAAAAGTCAAAAAGTACCTTATATGGTAACCGAAGGAAAGATTCATTCCATAAAATGTGGTAAGAAGTAAAAATAGGTTTAAAATGACTTTAAACATATATGGAAGAATAGTAAACATTTTATGAAAACATTTATATAAAACATGGATATGGATGATAAACATAACCCCAGTAAATACTTTCGTATAAGTAATCTCGGATAAAAACGAGATTTGAAAAATTATCTCTTACCTTTTGTCCAATTTCTTCTATATTTGTCCGAGACTCCTATATTGTTGGTCTAAAAATATTATTAACTTGTTATATAACCATAAAAATATTTATGATATCATACATGATTCACTTACGACTTTATATTACCCGTTCTTTCGTCAATTCCATTTTAAAGCAGCGTTTTGGGTAAAATTGTTTCATTTATCATACATGTTTTGACTTGTAATTATTATTATGTTTACATAGATCATGATTAAATATTTCCATAATGTAAAACATTATTTATATATAATATATATTCAACATATAATATATCGATAAATGAAATGAAATACACTGTTCATGGAGACGGTAGGTCGTATGTACGCATAAACGTGATTTTCGTTTCCTTATTAAATTGAATGGAAGTAATTAAATTACATATAAATTAATAAAGTATCATTAATATGTCATATATTTCATGATTATTTAATATATATATACTTTATAATCATTCTTGAAATGTTAACATGGAGAATGAATCTCATCACATTGTTGAGACGGTAATCTGTACGTACGCACGAGTGATGATATCATTTCCATAATTAATGAATGGAATTATAGTGGATGATATAATATCTCATAATTAGTATAATGTTATAATAAAAATATATATTTATTCTATACAACATTATACCAATCCAAGTAAGGTGGTGGTGGAAAAACAAATTACACCACAACGTGGAGACGGTATTCTGTACGTACACACGTGTGGTGATTTCGTTTTCTGTAGGATAGATATATGGTGAAATGGGTCTGGTTCAAATTTATAATAAAAATTAATTATATGAGTGATATTGATGTTATTACTTTATTTTGAAACAATAATATAAGAGCATGTAGAAGAAGAAATGAACGTGAATGAATCTGTAATGGATATTACCTCTTCTTCGACGCGCCTCTTCTAAACCTCCTCTTAGGGCACTAAAGTAGGTCCGTGAAGAAGACCCTGACCTCTGTATGTTTATAGGGATTTTGATAAGAGAAATAGGTAGGTATTGGCCTAGCTTTAAGGCTCAAAGTTGTGTAAGGAGGAAAGGGGGGAGGTTCCCTTTTATAAGAGATGAGAGTGGGAACTTTGGAAACATAAGAAATATAAATTTATAAAAAATTCAAACCCCACATAAAAACATCCAAAATTACTCACATTCAAAGATGAGAACATATAGGGTTGTAATATCATCAACCAATAAAATTTATACATGTTTGGAATTTATTTTAAACCTTATCAATTTGATTTATCCTTATTTAATCTATTTAAATTTATTTGTGGTAATAAAATTATAATTTTTAAAATTTTATAAATACTTACTTATGTGTTGTGAGTTTTCAATAATTATACATATGATTCCATTTTAGACCATATAATTTTCAATTTTTACTTTTTAAATTTTTTTATTTTTAAATAGTTTAATAATATGTTATTTTTATAAAATATCAATAATGTCAATTTTGAAACTATTCAATTATGTGAATTTAATTAAAATTCATAGAGAAATATATTCAATCAAAAATATTTATTATATTTCTAACATGACATATACATCTCAAAAATTAGTGGATGACATTAAATAGTTCATATAATATTTATTTTAATTTTTTTAAAACCATTTATTTGATATTACTCTTTATAAATGAATTACTATAACATTTTTGTATAATTATTTAATAAACTTATTTTTAGAATAAAAATTAAAAATAAAATCATATTATGAATATAAATCTATTACCTTTCATAATAATACTTTTACTTGAATTTATAATCTTAAAATAAAAAAAAAGTTAATTGGTATATTTATTTAGTTATGAGGCTGATAACTATGAAATTATTAAAATTAAAATAATATAAATGTCATAATCTCTTTTATACAGCTCCAAATGGTCCCAAAGACGACCCTTTAATTCTTATGGTATAGATATATTCTACCAATAGGTTTTTGTCAAGTGTTTGGGCCTTTTGATGGGTATTATTACTTTAATAAAAACTATATTATTGACTTTTCACTAAGTGAATAATTTTTGCATCATTAATGTATAATCTATTAAGGTAAATAAATATCACATAAAAACTAAAAAAAAATTAACATAACAAATATAAACATTATATATTTCAATTTAGTATTTATAATAGAATTTATATTCTGTATAACTTTATATTAATAATACTTTAATTATTAAAGTTGGATTGAGACATATTTCACTTTCGTTATAATAAAATACATTAAAGGTCTTAATCATATACAAGTGGGTACCAATGGATTCCATTTCGACCCAAGTATGACATATGAAGAAATATAATAATCCAATTATATTAATACAAGTGTTAAGATAATTTTATAATATTATATTTACCTTTAATTACCATATTTACCATTAATTATGGTAAATAAAGTTTACCGTAGTTGCTATTCATAGTGCCCAAAAATAAAAAGTAGCCTATTAAGATAATTTGGACCTAATAATTCCAAATATGGAATCCATTTTTCAAAATTCAAATCACAGTTGTCGCGGAAATTAATTTCTGTTTAATCCCATTGTTAAGAAAACGAGATTTAAAAATTAAAACATTGTAAAAGATTCAAATGATTTTACATATGAATTCAATGTAAAATCAATTCTACTGACATAAATTATATTATATGGTAAAAATATATTCTATTTAAACTTTAAAACCATTCAATATTATAATTTAACCATATAAATTATTACGATGAAAAATGTTGTTTTTAATTATAATATAGCGTGTTTTTACTATTCATTAAAATATGAATGTTATCATAACAATATGAAAATTTTATCCTAAATAAATTTGTATATCCTGATTCCATGGTGAAATTTTATTTTGTCAAATTGAACATATAAACATGTGCAAAACTAGATTTAATGTGGGTATTCCATTAAAAGGCGGCAAAACTACATTTTTTAAAAAATATTTATTTTACCCGAAATTTTTTTTATTCTCTTACCATGTTCTGGAAAATGTTTAAGATGAATAATAATGATATTAAATTTAAAATTTAGTTAATAATATTCATAACGGCTAGTTCATAATAATATTGTAACAATATATCATTGTTTAGCGAAACCCAGTATTGCGTACTAAACACTCCTTTGAGGAAGGTCGTGATTGTGTGAAATGCAAGCCAAGTCAGAGCTTCATGTAGTGGAATCTCCATTTGGTGATGCGTATAACATAATAAAAACTTCTTTCATTTATATATTAAAAAAATTATATGTAATGTTGCGTTGAATAATTTCTACAAAAAGAACTTGAAATTATGTGTAACACAACCCAAGAACTGTGTTGCTTATAATGCAAGATAATACGGTGTTGTGTATAGTAAAATCTAATCATGGTATAGTGTACAATAGAATACATCAAAGAAATTAAAAACAATATATCTCATAAAATCTCAGGGTGTTACATTCTACCCCCTTAAAATGAATTTCTCCCTCGAAATTTGTCGGAGTTATAAATCATATACTACATGAAAGATTCATTCATAAAAACCCATATCATAAAATGGAATACTGAAACATAATTTTAAAAAGTAAAGTATAAAACATAGCTTTTACCCAAATTAACTAATCACTAGGTTTACACATAAGAGAACATAGGTTAAAATATGGATATAGAAGAGAAATCTAAGCATCGTATTCTGATAAAGTGTAGTAGAGAACATGGCTATGGAAAATCCAATAATAATAAAGCCATAAATTTTTGGTCATCTAAGGTACTACATGATCCATCAAATATGAGGGTACTAGGACATAGTTTTTGGTTTTCAATATCATTTCCTGAATGTTGATGAATTGAAATAAATACATACTTTAGTTTATACAATCTCACTGCTGTTTGTGCCTTGAACATGTTCCACGTCATCTCTTAAAGAAATGAAGTTGAATTTGACTTCTGTGAAGGGTTAGGAGATCATGCGATAGAATGATTGGTCATTCCACATATCTCAAAAATATGGTTAGCCAAAGTTATATACACAAGTCCATTTTATGCTGAGATTATCCTTAATGATTCTAAAAAAAGACTTATACTTCAACTATCATACTTCTTAATAAAACATATTTCTACTAACCAGGGACTTCCTGTAGGCCAATGGAAGGTGATAAAGTCCTGTCACACTTCAGTTGTGGGTGTTATTTACGCAACCTTGTCTGACACGATGGGTTTTCGCCCATCCTTCTGGTTGTCCTATTTCTAAAACTACACTACTATAACATTACCAAAATAATATTGAAAAGTGTTCTATCCATAAACAATAATATCTGATGTATGACATAATCCATTCCAATCTTTAGACTTATCCAAAATAGATCTGTCCAATCTCATAGTATAAAGAAAACGATTACTGGAATGGGCACAAGGAAAGCACGTGAATACCATCATTTATCCCCCAAATATCATAATATATATCTTATTGATCGCATTCCAATCATGTGAATACCTTAATCATGTATTATATTGAAATATTAACTACCATGAAACCTTAGTGAAAACATGAATGCTATCAAAATGTTACTCTTTCCATATACCAAAATCCCAAAAATTCTATATACTGAAACCGTGATATCACATTGTCCTTATATCAGTCATGAGCTAATTAATACTATAAAAAATTTCATTATCTTTTTACCCCTTCTTTATGCCCATATTTGGTTATTTCGAAAAATATTTCAATCACTTTTCATGGTTACTGGTACCATTCAACATATACTTTCAAATACTCAAGGAAAAACAATAGTGTAAAAATCCTTAGATTTTTGGTTATTCCATAGTACCATACATTATTCATGATAAAAATGCAATCATTCCACTAGATTCAAAAACCATTGACTGAGCTTCATCATTTTATTCCACAACACCTCTTTCATCTCATATATCATTTGTAGTCTCTTCATCATCAACAACATAAATACTACCCATATGACCATTTAGATTCTCTTCATGAGATTTTCCCTTAGGGAATTGGTTTCTATAATGCCCGTACATTCCACATTTAAAACATTTAACCATGGTGGATGTTTTACCAATTCCATTATCCTTGTCCATTGTGTTAAATGAACCTTTTTCATTGCAATTATTGGCATTGTGTCCTTTTCAACACCCAAAGAATCTTCCAGTTCCTTTGAAACATTCTCCTTGATGCCTCTTCCCACATGATTTACATGTGGGAAATCTAACTTTCTTTCCTCTATGATCATCATGAAACTCCATCTTTCTCTTATTAGCCAAGTCAGGATACTTACCAAAGTTGATATTATTGATCATATTATAATATTTCTAATTAGGCAGAAAAATTATTTTCCGCCTTCCAAATCGCAATTCATTTGGATTCTCAAGAAGAAAATCATTCCATTGTCCACCATATATTCCATTAACATGAATATTCCTCTTTCCAGCCATATTATAAAACCCAAAAGAATAGTGTGAGATGAAAATATATTGCTAGGAAAACATCATAATAAAGGGGATTAATTTCAATCTATAACATCTTAGGTTTAATTCTATGATCGTTAACGTAAATCTTGGTCTATAACCTATACTTATACTTATCCATTGGGACTTCCCTAGACATACCTTAGAAATATATCGAGGGATCTAAATTTTTCACATCCTAGTTTCCAAAGCTTACCTAAAACTTCGTTCTGATTCCAACTGTATAGACTAATATCTTGACATACATAGACATTACATTACCTTTTCAGAATACTTAATACATGACAAAACAGACTCCCAAAGACCCTATTAGTTCAGTGTCTTTGGAAACATGGAACAAAATCGTCTAATCGTGGTGAAAGATCTTCAAGATCTCCTATAATGATCTTTCCATTTTCGTTTTCTTACATAAAACCTTTATTTATATCATGAGAAAAAGAAAACATAACATGGTTCATCTAATATTCACAATAAAGGGTAAGCATGGAGAACATAAAACAATGCATAATCATTTGAATGTAAAAACATGAACATAAAACATCAAAATCACGAGTAATGACATAAATCTTGGTAGTACATATGGCATAGATCATTAAGAAACATTAATCATAATAAAATATCATTGGAATAAAACATGTAATTGTGGAAACCATTATGCACATGTTATGATTTCCATAGTATCCAAGGAATTGCTGCCAATACCATTATAGTGAACAAAGTCCATTACTAAATTGGGTTTACTTGTCCTTCCAGCCCTGTATTACTGAACCAGATTCACTATCCATTCTAGAAATGCCTATCTCATGAGATATAAATCATTACACAATGAATTGGAGGGATATATAGGTCCCACCAATCTCACAATGAAATCATTCTTTCATGTGCCACAAAATAAAAATACATCATTCATAATATCCCAACGAATAAAATGGGTTTCATAAACATCATCCGATCATAAAGTAATACATATAAAAGAAATGGATATCATTTTATCATAAGAAAAATCAAACCATATAAATAATAGAGACATTATACTTATATCATAAACATACTAAATAATTTCATCTTAGATGGATAATAGTTTTGATAAAACACTTGAAACGAATTCTGGAAAAAAATATCCTTTCTTCTTCAAAATCATTTTCCATTCACAAAATTCGATGAAATTTTAAAATAAAAATATTTTGTTGGAAAAAATCATGAAATTTTGTAGAGGAAGCTTCATTTTAATAAGTCGTTATGAAAACTAAAAAATCCATTCATGCCCTATAAGTTACAAAAACATTCTTCTCATACTTTTTCCAGAAAAGTCAAAAAGTACTTTATATGGTAACCAAAGGAAAGATTCCTTACATACAATGTGGTAAAATGAAAAAAATGGAAAACATAACTTTAAAAATACATTTAAAATAGTAAAAATTTTATGAATTTTTTTTAGAAAACATGGACATTGAAGATAAAAATAACATTAGTAAATACTTACGTAAAAGCAATCTCGGATAAAAATGTGATTTTCAAAATTATCCCTTAGATTATATCAAATTTCATCCCTATGTGTTCGAGACTCCTGTATAGTGGGTTTAAAAATATTATTAAATTGTAACAGAACCATAACAACATTTATGATATCATACATGATTCACTTACGATTTTATATTACCCGTTCTTTCGTCAATTCCATGTTAAAGCAGCGTTTTAGGTAATATTGTTTCATTTATCATACATGTTTTGACTTGTAATTCATCATATGATTACGTAGATCATTATTAAATATTTTGTGAATGTAAAACATGATTTATATGTAATATATATTCATTATATAATAGATCGATAAATGGAATGAAATACACCGTTCATGCATACGGTAGGTCGTACATACGCAAGAACACTGTTTTCGTTTCCTTATTAAATTTAATGGAAGTAAGTAAACAACATATAAATAAATCTAGTGTCATTAATATTTCATATATTTTATGATTATTTAAAATATAAACTTTATAATCATTCTAGAATGGTTAACATGCAGAATGAATCGCTTCACGTCGTGGAGACGGTAATCTGTACGTACGCATGAGAGATGATATTTTTCACATAATTACTGAATGGAATTTGAGTGGATAATATAATATCACAGAATTAGTATCATTTTATTATAAACATATATAGTTATTTTTTACACAATTATACCAATCAAAGTAATGTGGTGGTGGAAAAACAGATTACACCACGACGTGGAGAAAGTATTCCGTACATACGCATGCACGGTGATTTCGTTTTCCATAGGATGTATAGAAGTTGAAATAGGTTTGGTTCATATTTATAATAAAATATCATTATATGAATGATATTTATGTTATTACTTTATAATTAAGAAACAAAAGAAGATGAAGTACAAGAAGAAATGAACATGAAAGAATCGGTAAAGGATATTACCTTTTTTTCGACGCGGCTCTTCTAAACCTCCAATTATAGAAATAATGATGATAATTGTAGATAATAAGGACCTCTAGTATGTCTATAGGGAAGTGTATAAGAGATATAGGCAGGGGTTGGCTGTGCTTCAAGGCTCAATGGTGTGTGAGGAGGAGAGGGAGGAGGTTCCCTTTTATAAGGGAGGAGAGGGACACCTTTGGAAGCATAAGAAATATTAATATATAATAAATTGAAACCCCTCATAAAAACATCCCAAATGACTCACATTAAAATATGAGATGAGATAGGGTTGTAATATCTTCAACCAAAAAAATTTAGAGATGTCTGGAATTTATTTTGAACCTTACCAATTTGATTTATCCTTATTTAATCTATTTAAAATTATTTGTGGTAATAAAATTATAATTTTTAAATTGTTATAAACACTTACTTATGTGTTGAGAATTTTCCATAATTAGATAAATTATTACGTTTTAGGCCATATAATTTTTAATTTTGTAATTTTTAAATATTTTTGTGATTTTTAAACTATTTAATAATATTTTATGTTTATAAAATATTAGTAGTTCCAATTTTGACACTATTCAATTATGGGAATTGAAATAAAATCCAAAGAGAATACATATTCGATCCAAAATATTTAATAGATTCCTAACATGTAATATTCATCTATAAAACTAGTGGATCACATTAAATAGTTCAAATAATTTATATTTTAATATTTTTAAAACAATTTATTTTATATTTCTCTTAATAAAATAATTAATATAATATTTTTTAAAACTATTTAATACACTTATTTGTTTATTAAAAATTAAAAATAAAATAATAGGATGAAAATAAATCTATTAAAATTCATAATAAAACTTTTTATTTAATTTATCATCTTAAAATCACAACATTGACATTGTTATATTTATTAAGATATGAAGGTGAAAACTTTGAAATTATTAAAATTAAAATAATATAAATTTCCGAATATGATTGAAACGGCTCAAAATGGTCCCAAAGAAGACCATTGGATTCTTATTGTATAGATATACTCGTCCAATAAGTTTTGGTCTCGTTTTTTGGCCATTGGATGTATATTTTTAATTTAATAAAAACTATATTATTGATTCATCACAAAGTAAATAATTTCTACATCATTAATGTATAAGCTATTAAGGTGATTTAATATAACAAAAAATTTAAAAATAAAATAACATAACAAATAAATAAATTATATTTCAAATGAGTATTTAAAATCTAATTTATATATTTTATAACTTTATATTAAAAAACATTAATTATTAAAGTTTGAGTGAGACATATTTCACATTCTTTAAAATAAAATAAATTAAAGGTCTTAATCACATCCATGTGGGGTACAATGGTTTAAATTTCGACCCATGTATGCCTTAGGACGAAATATAACCATCCCATTATATTAAGACAAGTGTTAGGATAATTTTATAATATTATATTTACCCTTAATTACCCGATTTACCTTTAAATATGGTAAATAAAATTTACCGTAGTAGCTATTCATAGTACCAAAAAATAAAAAGTAGCCTATTAATATACATTGGACTTGATGATTCCAAATATGGATTCCATTTTTCCAAATTCAAGTCAAAGAAGTTGCAGAAATTAATTTATAAGTAATCCCTTTGTTAAGAAATTGAGTTTTAAAAGTTAAAACATTACAAAAGATTGAAATGATATTACCTATGAATTCAATGTAAAATCCATGATAATAAACTACATAATAGTAAATGGTAAAAATATATTTTATTTGTACATTAAAACCATACAATATTATAATGTAACCATATAAATTAGGATGATGAAAAAAGTTGTTTTAAATTAAAATACATCATGTTTTTACTATTCATTAAAATATGTAATTTATCCGAAAAATATGAAAAATTTATCCAAAATAAATTTTTATATCCTGATTCCAAATAATGAATTTATTTTTTCTAATTGAACTTTTAAACCTGTCAAAAACTTGATGTAATGTGGGTGCACCATCAAAAGGTGGCAAAACTGAATTTTTTTAAAAATACACATTTTACCCCAAACAATTATTTTGTTCTCATACCTTGTTCTAGAAAATGTCTAAGATGAATAATAATTTTATATAATTCAAAATTTAGTTAATACTATTCATAATAGCTAGTTCATAATAATATTATAACAATATATAGTAGTTTAGCGAAACCTAGTATTGCGTACTACACACGCTATCGAGGAAGGTCGTGATTGTGTGAAATGGAAGCCAAGTCAAGGATGCATGTATTGGATGCTCCCTTTGGTGTTCTATTTAACATAATCAAAACTTATTTCATTTATACATTAAACAAAATATATACTTAATTTTTCATAGAATATTTTCTACAAAATGAACTTGAAATTTAATGTAACATGAGCCAAGAATAGTGTTATGTATACTACAAGCTAATACAGTGTTGCGTATAGTACAAGAAAATCATGGTGTATTTTACAATAGAATACATCAAAGAAATAAAATAGATAATATCTCATAAAATCATGAGGTGTTACAAGAAGGTTCTATGCTAGATAGGGAGGTAAAATGTCAAAGTGGATTGAATTCATTTTATCATTTATGGTTTGTAAATTTTAAAAAAAATAAAAAAACGTTAAAGATAATAAAAAATAGTTCCATTTACTTAAAATAGATAGAACTTAAAAATGGTCCTTAAAGGCATCAGTTTTACTCAATCGGTATTACACAATCGGTTACAAGTGCTCTGTTTCAAAATATCGATTTTACATGATCTTTTTCACAAGAATGGTTTGATTGATCAGTTTCACAGAACGGATTCACATGATTAGTATTACCTATACCAGTAACGCAAATAAACATATTATTCATAAGGGGAAAGAGTTTGAAAGTAATTTAGTGATTTATCATTTCTAGTTCACGACTGATGTATTTTATTCTCTCAGAGTTTAAGGGATTGGTGAATATGTCAGAAAATTGATGCTCAATCCCAATAAACTCAAAAGTTATATCACATTTTTGATAATGATATCATAAAAAGTGATGTCTTATATCACTATTATTTGTTCTATAATGAGAATTTGTATTTTTAGAAATGTTAATAGCACTTATATTATCACGGTTTATGGGGATATTTCTGAATTGAAATCCATAGACTAATAAAGTGTGTTTCATCCACAAAATATGTGCACTATAGCTACCATAAACAATGTACTCTTCTTCAGCAGTTAATAATGAAACTGAATTTTTCTTTTTACAAAACTGTTATATTAGATACATTCCCAAAAATTGACATGTTCCATAGTTACTCTTTCTATCAAACTTAAATTCATCAAAGTCTGCATCTAAATAACTAACCAAATCCAAATGTTGTCTTCTTGGGTAGAACAATCCTAAATTTGTTTCGTATTTGAGGTACATGAAAACTCTTTTAACAGAATTAAAATGTGACTCTTTTGGGTTTTTTGAACTCTTTCACAAATACACACACTAAACATAATATCTGGCATACTAGAAGTTATGTACAGGAATCTCCCAATCATTCCCTTGTAATAATTTTTATCAACTGATTTTCTATTTTCCTAAAGATAAATCTTACTTATATAACTCATAAGGGTTTCACTACTCTCAATTCTATCGAATGCATATCTTTTCAGAAGATATTTAGTGTACTTACTTTTAGTTATAATGATACATTTTTTATTTTGAAATATTTTTAATCATTGAAAATATTCATGTTCACCCAATGAACTCATTTCAAATTAAATTTGCATCATATTTGAAAAATCATTACACAAATAATTTTTAGAAAATCCAATGATAATATCATCTACATATATTTGAGACATTAAAACAATTTTTGAAACAATTTTTATAAATAATTTTGGATCGAAAAATCAATTTTGAAGACCTTTATAAATAATTAAATTACAAAATATTTTATTCAAAGCTCTGGGAGCGTGTTTGAGTCCATATAAAGCTTTAGATTACTTGAAATCCAGATTTAAAAAATAAGTATTTTTAAAGCATGGGGGTTGTTAAAAAAAATCCTCAATTATATAACCATTTAATAGATCACTTTTAAAGCCAATTTGATAGAGTTTGAAATCCAAGTGTACTACATAGATAATTAATAATCAAATGGCTTCATGCCTAGCTACTGGTGTAAAGGTCTATTCGTAATCAATTCATTCTTCATGATTATAGACTTCTGCAAACAACCTAGAATTGTTTCTATCTATATTTCCAGCTTCATACACATTATTAATAAACACACATTTGGTTCATATGGTCAAATTATATTTTGGTCTATCTAAAAGCTCCCAAACATTATTTCTTTCCAGCTAGTTAATCACATCTTGCATTTACATTTACCAAAATTCATCATCGATTGCTTCATTCATTTTATTAGGTCAAAGTTGTGATACGAATTCTTGATGTTCAACCTGATATCACAAAGAGGGTCTATTTTGTGTTCCTCTATCTAAATCTCCAACAACTGCATCTAAAGTATGGTTTTTAGGTGTTCTAGTTGGTACATTAAAGGTGGGACTAGATATTTAAGGTTCACCATTTTGGCCTTCTTCATTATGGCTATGTTCTAGATAATTTCATGATTCAGATGTTTTCACATAATCCATCATAGGATGATTTGAGGTTTTAGAATTAATTTCAATATTGGACATATCCTCATTAATATTTTCTAGAGAGTTCATATGATCATGTGGATCTGTTTCATCAAACATGACATATATAGATTCACCCACACATTTGGTTTTCTTATTAATGACTCTATAGTATTTTCATGATAAAAAATATCCATGGAATATTCCTTTTTCAATTTTGGAGGAAAATTTATTGAAATTTCATTTACTGTTCATAATATAAACATTACATCCAAAAAGTTTAAAATAACTTACTTTGGGTTTCCAATTGTTCCACAACTCATGAAGATTTTTCTAAAAGATGGGCTTGATTAAGACTCTCTTTATTATTTTGTAATTTGTATTAACAGCTTCAACCTAGAAATAATTTGGTAGGTAATATTCATTAAGCATAGATCATGAAATTTCCTATAGGGTCTTATTTCTTCTTTCTTCTACATCATTTTTTTTGTGGTGTCCTTGGGCCAGATAAGTTGTTCATATAGCCATTTTGTGAGGAAAAATATTCAATGTATTGATTTTCAAACTCATATCCAGGGTAACTACATAAGGATTTAATCACAAGTCTGCAAATATTTTTTATTATCCTAACATACATGGTAAGGTGAGATTAATCTTCACTGTTTTGAGCTAAGAAAAAGGTCCAAGGATATCTATATAAGTTGTCTACAGGAACATAAACATAGTTCTTCCCATTGAGAATTTAAACTCTATATGGTACAAACAAATCCATGTGAACCAACTCAAGAGGTTAAGAAATAATTACTTCATTCATTAGGTTGATGGAGATTTTATGTTTTTTCATTTTCAATGTGGATTTCACTCCTTATTGTCTGGAAACTCTTATTTTGACATATCCTTAACTAAGAAATTTCTAGACAACTTCTTAAGTGTGTGTACATTTAAATTTCATAGTCTTCTATGCCAAATACAAGACTCGTTGTGAAAGGAACTTAGACAAGAAACATTTTGTTCGACTAGTATATCTAACTTTATAGCATATGCATTATCATTTACAAGGGCAGTAAATACTATGTTATTCATGGAATAAAAAAATTGTATGAATCATTTTTAAAATTTATATTAAATCCATTATCACACAATTGTGATATTATAAGTAGTTTATACATTATTCCATCAACATAATGTTCTTTGTAAATTGAAATAGAGTTAGGGATACCAATCTGGCCTTGACAGATGATTTTAACTTAACCATTGTCCCCAAATGTGACATGTCCATCATTGATTTTAATAAGTCTTTTAAATCATCTCTTGTCCTTTGTCATGGGTCTTGATCATCCATTGTCCAAGTACTGCAGATTTTTTTATAGGATCTGTTTAGGCATTTTACCTACAAAATAATTTATCCAAGATGTGATTTTTGTACCCATATTTTTCTGGGTCCCCAAACATTAGTAATAAAAGATTTAGGAACCCAAAATTGTCCTATGGGCTACCTATATTCAGAGTATATCCTATCTGAAAAATAAAATCTATTCATCCCAAAAATTGGACGCAACAAAAGAATTCTTGGAACTGGAACGTGCAATAAAATTCTAGATTTTGAAGAAATGTAATGATTTTCTAGATTTGGTTATAAAGTTTGTTTTGGATAAGTTCTATTTACCTTGTTGATATCCTATCCCAGAAGATTAATTAGGATCCATATATTTACCAAGCATTTGAGTAAGGGTATTTTCTTCATTGGTAAATATTTTTATGTCCTTTAATTTGTCATTAAGAATTCTTAATTCATTATTTTCCATGAGCAGTTGATCATTTTTCTCTTTTTTATGTTGTAAGTTTACATTTTTCAATTATATAAAGAGATAGTTGTTTCATTAATTATTTAAACTTATATTTTATATAATTTCATGTTTTTTAAAGCATGTTTCAAAACTCAAATAATTCATCATTTGTCATATTATCAGACTCAATTTCATTTTCAGAAAAATAATAATTTTTAATAGGAGAGTCTAAGATTATAGGACAAGTGTTTTTCATAAAACACATATTAGAAATATAATCATTCTCATCATGAGAAGAAGTAGATTCACTGAATCTATCCTCATAGGCACACCAGGTGGCCTTCATTTCTTTCATATACATTTTTCCTCATTCTCATACTTCTTATTATATTTGAGATTTGGATAGTAATAATTGGCATTTCAATTCATTTTACATTCATAGAAAATTATCTTATTTTATTTATCATTTCTCTTACAGTCCCTTTTCTAATTTCACTTGTAATCATACTTTCTATTGTAATTGGGATTTTTGAATAACAACTTTTTCTTTTAAAATTTCTTGAATATATTGGATAGGTGGGCCATTTCATCATCATTGTCCAATGCAGATTCATTATCATAGGAGCTTTCAATGGTATCATGAACATTCTCGTTGTCCTTACATTTAGTGGAAGTAGTCTTGAAAGATACATAATTTTTTTGTTTCATCCTATTCTATATTTATCATGAATTCCTCTTCATTCATCATTAATTATAAAATTATTTCCTTCAATGGAATCTTATCAATGTCGCATGACTCCCTTATAGATACATATGTCCATCTGCATCTCTCGGGTAAGCATCAAAAAATCCTCACAATCAACTCTTTGGATGTAAATTATCTTCTTAATGATATCAGGGTATTCAAAATTTTGTTGAACCTGAGAAACATATCATAAATAGATTCATCATTCATCATTCAAAAATTATCATATTTAATAGTATAAGTATTTAATCTCATTTAATTAACATTATATTTTCCCTCATTAGAAATAGAAAAAGTGTCCCAAATATCATGTGCGGTTTTACAAGAAGAAATATGATTAAACTCTTAATGTCCAAGTGCATTATATAGAGCATTCATTGAATTACAATTATTTTTATAGTCAGTCTTGGTAGGTTCATCCCAAGTGTTTCTAGCAGTTTCAGGAATTGCAATTTTACATTGAATAAATGTTTGGAATTCAAATCCCATGCTTTTTAGATATATTTTCATTTTATTCTTCAACTAATTATAGTTGGTTCCATTAATAAATGGTGGTCTATTAGTATCATCACTTTCTAATGTATTATTTTTGATATAAATTGTAAAATAATTTCAAGGAGATATAAATTTTGAAATAATAGAAATTTTAAGATCTTTTAAAGATAAGTAAAATCACAATTGAAATGCTTTGAAAACTGAAAAATTATAAAAATCATTTGATACCAAATTTTGGTCAGAGTAGATTACTCATGTCAGAGGTGAATGGTGTATCTATAAAAAAATTTAAAAATTATTTCTTTAAAATGATTCCCCAAAAGAATATTTAAATTTAGTTTGTAGATAATTTATAAAATTCCGAAATGTTCAATTAATTTTTCATAAGATTTAATAGTTATCAACTATACTAGTATAAATATTAGTATAACTTTTGAAACTAATCTACTATTTCAAACATATATAATAACTTGTTAAACTAACAATCAATGTTCAATTTAGTTTTATCTCAAATGTAATAAACACATATCAGGTTAAACTTAACAGAAAAGTCACATCAGATATAAACAAGAGGTTCTATCTCAATATGAGAATTAGTCCTCTATAAATGGTGATCACCTAACACTAAGAAGTTTAATTTAATAAATAGTCTAATCTGCACCATGGATCGGGGTTCACAACAGCACACAAGTCTTTCCACGTCACACCTGACCTCTACCACAATTATTCATTGTAAAAGCAACAAACATCCCACAATTGACTTCTTCCACTTATCAACATGGGATACAAGGGATAAATAGGGAGTGAGTTTTAGGATATTGTGTATCCACCAGTTATGCACAAGAGACAGTGTGTGTGTGTGTGTGTGTGACATACAGATACACACACTTCTAAAAAATGTAAACAAAAGAACACAACAGAGATATGTATGTATAATAGATATTAGAAGTTTTTCTGGGTTATGTAGTGAAGCTATGGAATATATTGAACTAGTGGTAAATATTTGAGTCCTCTTCTAGAATTTTTCTTCAAAATAGAGTATCATAGGCTTTGCACTCTAGCTTCAAGGTGTGAAAAATTTAGCTCCTTGGTGTTATGATTTTCAAGTCAGTACTACATGTTTTTTTGATCTCTATGCATGCTCAATCATTGAGTTCTTAGGAAGAAAAAAAGTGTTATATTTTTATGAGGTTACAGTTCTTCTACTGTTTTCACTTTTCAGCACATTCCTCATGTCACTCCTTTTTTTCACACTTACATGATTCATCTTATAATTAATTTATACTTCCAGAACATGTAGGTTTGAATATCTCCCCACAAGTATGTACCTGATACTATCTACGAATAGTCTTATAGATAACATTAAAACAAGTCAGAAACATTAATTTTTCTAAATATTACTATTATATAAAAATTTGAATTAATAAATATAAATACATTTTTTATGACTATCGGTGAGTCACAAGTATCAGTGACTCATTGGAATAGGTCTTTCATCATCGGTGACTCACCATTAGTGACTCTGAGTATCATTGTGTCCTTTTCCATCAGTATCAGTGACTTGGTGTATCAGTGAGTCGTTTGTGTAATCTATTTGTCAAGGTATTGGGGAGTCATCATTGGTGACTCATTTTTAACAATCGGTGTGTCACTCATCAGTGAGTTGTCCATCAGTGAGTCATCCATCGATGAGTTGATCCTCATGGAGTCTATCATCAATGACTAGTCCACCAGTGTGCGGTATATTGTTGTGTTACCCATCTGTGACTCCTTTGATCGGTGAGTCCTCATCGGTGAGCCCACCAACAGTGAATCCTTTTGAACTATCGGTTCCAAAGAATCTGAAAACATATAAGGTTTCTATCTTACACAGAACAATACCATATGAAGTGAATTTCATAAATACAAAAATATATACACTGGTAACCATATTGAATCATAAATATACATAGATTATATATTTATTGAAATGTATTGTACATTATGACATAATTTATTTACATAGATATATTCAATGACATGATAATGTTTATTAATTACATAATATAAGAATTAAAAGAATGGATAGATTTAAATGATTTGTGATTATGAAAACCACTATTCCTCAGAGGGTCCAATAGGGATATTGTTAATCTATTTATAAGGATACTTTTTAATGAAAAGAGATGTTAATTTATAACATAGTGAGGGGAGTGAGTTCTCTTTTATAGTTGAAGAGTGGTTTCATTATTCAAAATACTAAAATATATTCAATACTGGGATGTTTCCATTATCTCATGTTACTCAAATGTGGATCAATAATATGGTAAGCGTTTTTTTGGTTTGATAATCTCTTGCACCACTAATAAATACATATATTTTTAAAATGTTATTACTTAGAATTTAACATTAAATGATTATACCCTTTTGGTTTTTACTATATTAAATTGTATATTTTTATTTAACTTGATAAAAAATCTCTTATGACTATAATTTATATTATATTTATTACAAAATTAATACCTAATGATAATAAATAATAAATATTAATGTTTAAATAAAAATACTTTGTGCGTGTAAAACTAATTTTTACCAACACATGTAATGTTCAAAACCCATCTTAACCTTAATCATGGTAACTACATTTATTTTTCTTCACAAATCATTAAGGTAAAAAATTAGGATGAAATTATTTGATAATCTAAATTATAATGATTAAACATATTGAAACCATTTTTTGAAATTCAACTCACAAATTTGGAAGAACTAAATTTAAAATTAATTTTGTAGATGTAAAGAGAAAGTGGGTTATAAATGAAGATTATTATTTTCCCAGAAAAATATTATTCAATAATAAATGTATGTCTAATAATAATAATTTTATTAAACTCAATTAATATTTATTAATATTAATATACATTTTCAAATGTTCCTCGTTTGGGATTAGATTACTAATATAAAAGGGATTATAATTGGGAATATTCATTTGTTTCAAAATACATTTTTGAAGCCCAAAAACAAACCTACAAAAAATTGAATTTTATTTAATGTAATTAATTAGAATAAATATTAAATTTATTACTTGAAAAAATATTCAAAAAATAGTCCTTTTAATTATTTTATTTATTGATATGAAAAGGTGTTTTTAAAAAAAATCGATATTTTTGACTGTCTACTTTGAAATCTATATTTTCAAAAAAAAAATACAAATAGTTCACCTAAATTAACATATGATATTATAAATCAAGAAATATAGTAAATTTTTTAAAATAAAATTTATTGGATTTTTAAAATTTTTTTATAATAATATATTTATGTAGGGAAATAAAATAATATTTTTTTAGAATAATTTTTTTATATTAAATAACAATAATAAATAAAGATTGATTATTAAATAAAAAATTACTTGGAATTGTATATATATTGGTTAATATATATATACATATATATATTGGATAAAATAGTTATTAATATTCATGTAGAAAACTTTTACGACTATGTCATAATAGTTATATATAAAATTGGTCTCCTGAGATCAACGTTAAGTGTTGTAGATGCCATTAAAAAAATAAATATCATGGTTGCATGTACAAAAAGATATAGAAGTGATTATATTTATTTTATAATAAATATATTATAATAAATCTGGGAGTTACATTATTTTATATCCATCCAATGGACCAAATGCCATTATTTTTATTGTTAGTCCACCTTTCAAGGGGTGAGTTAGAACCCTTATAAGGCCCGTAGGCATAAGTATTATATGGATCATAGTACATAGAAAAATTCATTACCCATAGGCTTCAAACATTACATACCACCAAGACTAAGTACTTGGAATTGCTCCTCCCTAGCATCTTTATTGTTAAATCCGTTCTCTACCTTTGCATGGTTGCTCGCCTAGGATTTCTCATTCATGAAAACGATTGTCCATAAGGCAGATATCATACTATCTCATTTTGTCAATCCCTTTAGCTTCTTCTACGGTGAAAGATCCTTGATCATCATCTTTCTTGGAGTTTCTTCATTATAGGATGACTAGTTTTGATATGCAATTATGGTGGCCCGAAGGCCTTAAGGTGCCTTGAAGGCCTTACTGACCCGAAGGCATGGATGGCCTGATGCCCTTAAAGGACTTGGGGACCAAATAAGTTGTTTGAAGGACAAAACCTGGGAACATTCATGGAAACAAAAATACCAAAGAGTTCCTGCTACACTACATAAAAGGGTCGATGAAACAATATCTTAATAATATATAATGAGAAGTAGAAATGTCATATCTAACAATACAGAAATAGTATTCCAAAAATAATTTCATAATAAGGAATCAATAAAATGTTTTCATAATTATAGAGAGATATTTAGGTAATTGATCACCATAAAATAAATTCTCAACTCACTATTAAGGGCTGAAAACATAAATCTCTGATGAATTAAAATACCATCAGTTCATCATAAATGTTGTTACTAGGAAATGATTTGTTATGATATTATTCCTACATTTGAGGAATTATATTAATATCTAAACTAAGGGAAAAAATAAACATATCAACATGATGGGTAAACTCTCCACCTTTTGGAAATTCCCACTATAATATTATCATTTTTCAAAAAGACGAATAATGAAGACGAACTTTTCATTCATGAGTCCCTAAAATATAATTTATAAAGGACCACGTATTATTAGGAAGAATAATAAGAAATTAACCTTATCATTATACTTTACCAAAAACCACAAATGGTATTCACATAATATTATAATTTCAAAAAAGTGTGAAACCTGCACAGACTAATCAAAAAATTTATACTATAAAAAAAATTCAAAATAAATTATTCGATAAAAAAATATCCATAATAAGACTCAATCATTTCCAGAATATATTTGGAACCCATGTATTAGAATTATATTTCATCAACTGTGATTCCTAAAATAAAATACCATATGTTTTCCAAAATAATTAAAATATTTACTTGTAATAAATTATAAACATATCAGGTCATAACATAGGCCAATGATAGGGGAAAATTCATTATCTCCCTTCGATAATATGTTCAAGCCCACCGCCTTTCTAGATGAGAAGGGTTATATTCGAGCATATTGGTTTTAAATTTTTCGTTAAACATGAAAATTAATTTCTCTCTAAAAACACTTCATGTTGATCCAATTCGTAATATATACCTCCATACAACAAAGAAATATCACAACATGTCATCAATAACATCAATTTTTTTACAACATAAAACCGGCAAATGAGGTGTCTATGAAATTTAATTTATGATCAACCATAATTCAATATACATATGATGATATCTATAAATATTAAGATAAACTCATATTAAATAATAAATTCACCAAAGATATATAAACCTTTCCATTGATACCAACTCCAACAACATATAACCTATAATCCCAGCTTCGGTAATGAAAAATAAAACATTATTTTAAATTAGTTGATGTTATATATTTTTACCCAATTTTATCCATCAAAACCATAAAACATAAAATGGTACAAATTGGTTCAATTACATTAAATTAGAACATTTATGTTTTGAAGTTTAAAGAATGAGTAAAATATATTACAAAAACAAAAATATTGTCATCAAATTAGTATTTATCTCACATAACTTAGATTTTATTATATCATATTAATCTATAATCATGACCAAAATAAAATACATACTACAGAAATTTTGATAAACCTCATTATTTATAACCTAGGAAGAATGTAAAAAAAGATGGGTGAGATTAAATTCTCTATAATGTAAAACATAAGAGTTAATAAATTAATTCCTTCTTTGATCATAAGATGAGTATAAGTATTTGATGAAATAATCAAATTGCATGAGTACGTCATTAGAATATACATACCCATCGATTGACAGATCATCAAAAATGAAAAATGGTATAAGTATTTAATAAAACAAATACCCATAATAATCAATAATAATGAGTCATGTTATGTCAATAATGATCAAATGAATCATCATAAACCCATAACAATCCTCAAAAAAGAATATTGGTATCTTGGAACAAGGCATAATAGCATCATTAATGATCCCTTACAGAACCATTTAAAATTTAAATAACCATACAACCAAATTCCTATATAATTATCTAGATAACATAATAATTACCAAATTAAATAAGGATCTATCTGGGAATTCCCATCATATAATCAACAAAAGACCACTCAATTCTATATTGGAACACCGATTTATATAATTTCTAAGAACCACATCATGAATAAATTACATAAGTATTTCAATATAATACTCATAGATACAATTATTATTATTATATAATATTATTAACCAATTGAAAATAAATGGGTTTCATGTCATTCTCTTTGAAACTTGATTAATAAAAGGAAAATAAATTTGTTCCAAAATAATATCGTTGAAATAATAATAATAAATCTATAGAATGATAGATAATGGTACAATTAAAAAATATATACAATGTATCATTAGTTATAATTTTTTTTATTCTACAAAATTTTAATTCTTAAAAAATATATTTCATATAATTAAAAAATCATTTTCAATTTGAATATCATTTTTTAAAACATAACACATTTTTACAATAATTTCTATTGAAAATAACCTTGAAATATTATAATTGATGATTTAAAAAATCATTTAAAATATTTAATGATTAAATATAATTTTTGTTTTTAAAAACACAATTCTATAATTTTTTTTAAAATGGTTGAGAAACATTTTTTTGAGGAAAAATAGTTTTCATATAGAATAATGATTTTTTATATATACATTATTTAAAAAAATTGAGTGCATAATCAGAGTAAAATGAAAGGTAAAATTATTATGATGAACAATTCATATGAGAAAAAAAATTATTCTTTTTATTGAGATATGGATCTATGTTTATCATCATTGGAATGATAATTTCAAACAAACTCAATAAATAATAATATTACAAAATAAAACACATATATCATTCAGAACATTGAATTTAAATCCATATGAAATATTATTATTTAATGAATCATAAAATATAATTTAAATAAATATAATCATGATATAGCATGTATAATAGGTTTTATTTATACCTGATCAAAGAATATTGGTGTATAACATAACATATATCTCAAACATAGAAAATTGATAATCAAATCCCTTATCAAATTAGTAACATGGAAACCGTAAACAACATGGAAGAAATATCCTAATTTTTTTTACAATTTTCCCAATAAATTTATGAATAGGAATAATACAATATATTAATGGTCATTAATTAAAATAAACAACAATAAATTTTTCTTCATATGGAATATATCTCATAGAATGAAAAGTGAGAGGAGAAAACCCTAACCTTTATCCTGACATGTCACACTCATCATGAATAATAAAAATATGTCAATAATTTATTTTCATGATACAATTTTTAAATTTTATTATTAGTTTTATATTTCTAATTTTCAGGTTATATAAAATGACATAATCGATTGTATTTACAATTTTTTTTAACATATTATATTTGTGTGTCAAAAATTATATAGGTAGGTTATCTATGGTTAATGATGTAATTATTTTAAAAATATATTGAATAAAAATCATGAAATAATTATCATTATTAAACGTAAATAATATTTATAAACCAAATTGTTAATTATGGTCATGGGAAATGGGTTGGGTTAAAATGATGTATACAGTTGGTCGTACATACACATTTTTTACATTTATAAATTTCAATGACCAATAAAGAAACGTGGTAAATAAACATTAATCATTAGATAGTGATATTAATATCATAAATAAAATTATATTTAATTTTATATAATTTTATTTATCATTCATGTGATGTGGTGATGATATAATAAATTTTAGTGAGGAGTTGGTAGTTCAGACATCAACAAATGAAGTTTTTAATAGTTCATTAAGTGATATGATGAAAAATAAAATAAAATATTATATTAAATTAGTGATGAATACATGGTAAATATTATATTTCTTTCATTTAGAACACATCTATAAATTATCATTTCTTTTATTACCTTCCATGTAATATGTTAGTGAAAAACATATCTTATCGCATCATGGGGATATAATATACCATACACACGAGTGATGTAATCATCTCCCATATGTTATGGAATAAAAAAAACACCTTTATGAAATAATGAAACTAGATGTATAATTATGTTAAAAATAAAAAATATAATTTTTTGTATAATATCATACCCATATGTGAGAGGTGGGAATTTAAAAACCAATAACATTGTTTCACGAGGCTGTAGTCCACTGTACACACAAATGATGATTTTATCACCCATTTGAGGGAAGTAGGGAAAAAATTAGTATAATAAATTAATAGAATAATATATCATTATATTTAATGCACTAATGTAATTATACAATCATTGTTTAAGTAAAATTAATTAGTTGGAGAAACAATTAAAAAAAATTCGTTGGGGAATGTTACACTATATTTGTGATTTTAATGAAGTCCTTAATATGATGAATTTATGTTAAAAAATTGGTAATTTGATATGTTTATAAATTATTGGATGTTTTTTGGGTTTTTCATTAAAAGAAAAATATGTTTGATGGTGTGAATAATTTAGGGGAGTTAGTAAAAATTTTAGTTAAGGATAAGTGGTATTGTTATATATACTCAAATATATTAACTATTAGAAGGTCTCCCTTAACAATGATCTTAAAAAGTAGTTCAATAATTTATGAGATGGTTTAATCTGTGGAAAAACATCGTCATTACAGAAAAAATACATTTTATAACTTTATTTATTTTTATTTTTATTTTCTCAATTTTATCATTTTCATTTTTAGTATAGTAAATTGTAACTTTTTATTTTACGTGGTTACAAATCAATCACTAATACAAAAAAATGATCTTTATTAGATAAAATATAAAATTTTATTTTAAATACATAATCTAATTTATAAAATAAAAATCCTATCTTTTTAAAAAATGAATTTTATCAAATGCAAGTAATGCACAAAACTCTCTTTAGCCTTAATCATAGTAATTAATTTTTTGTTTTTCACTAATAAATGTGGTAAAGAATAAATTGATACAATTATATAATATAAAATATTATTATTGGAAATATTTAATCCTTTGTAAAACATTATTATCATAGAAGATGTAGAATTTAATTAAAAATCAATACTAGTTATACGGAAAACAATGTTATTTTTAGAAGAGACATTTTTTGGAAAAATAAGATTCTATATTACCAATATGATTAATAATAATAATTTTATGAAGATTAGTTAATATTAAGTAATATATAATCAATATTTTTATTTTAAATCATTTATAATTAGGATTTATTTTAATTTATTAAAATAGAGATTCATTTTTCATTTTAAAACACTTTTTGGAGAAACTGTTTTTAAACCCACAGAAAAACATATCCTTGAAAAATATAATGCTGATTAAATTTAATTATGTGGAATAATTATAAAAAAAATTTATATGAAAAAAATATTCAAAAAATATTGGAAATTTCATATAACATAATTTGTTGAGAATAAAATACTTTTTATAAAAAATCAGTATTTTAAACTACGTATTGCAAAATCGGTATTTTCAAAGAAATCCAAAAACTATAACCTATAATAAATTATTATATTATAAATACTAAATTTAGTTAATTTTATTATATAATTTTTTTTAAAATATCTAGAAAATTATTTTATTTTTTAATGATATAAATGAAAACACATTTTTAATGAAATCAAATTTTTCAAAAAATAAATAATATTTCTAAAAACTGATATATTATTTACTAAACATTTATTATTAATTTAATATTGAGTTTGATATATATATATATATACAAATATCATAATGAAATAAACTCTATTCATACAATCCAATTTAATGACCTGGTTATAATGGTTATATATATCGTAGTTCATTTAAACTCGGTGTTAAGTGTTGAATACATTATTGAACAAAAAATTATTGAGTATTTATGTAATTAAAGATATCTATGTGATTATAATTATTTTAAAATAAATAAATCATAAAGTCTCAGGGAGTTACATTCTCATCTATGTATAGTGTTTCATATTGTTAACGCTATCAAACTTAATTTTATTCTTTTCAAATCATTAGTTGGTTCACATAATCAATATATAATATTAAATAAATGAAGCAAATTATATTTAATCATTAACATGAGAATAATATTATTCAATTAACTGATATTAAAATAAATCTATATAAATAATCACATGAGTATAAAACATAACCATGGTAATTATAACTGATTGAATAATCACATGGAATATCAATAACTGAATTTATAATGATTGATGCATAATGAGGGAAATATTAATTATACGTTTGAAGACATGTTCGAAGACATATAATATCATCAATCCCTTCTTCCACGGAATAAATAAAAATGGGTATGGACATAGACAAATCCCAATCGAGTTTTTCTCATGAGATTAAATAATACATTGTGGGGTTATATAAGGCCCCACCCATCACATACAATGTAAAATTAAATCCTCATATAAATGGGGTGAAACATTATAAAGATAATCATTCTTGTTGAAAAAAAATCATTTGAAATGTTAATAATCCCCCCAATCAACAACATAATGATAAATCCACATGATTAATGTGGTTAATAAATACAAAATTTCACATCATTATTAAAAAATATCATTAATAAACTAGATAATGTAAGTGTATGTTGTAAATAAAATATATTAATGGTGATGTATATGTTTAATAAAGGTTTTCTGTTTTTCATGTTTTTATACACAATAAAAAGTTCTCCAAAATTATTTTTGAGGAGAATAATAATTTCAATTTGAATACATATTAAAGTCATAATGTTTTCAAAAAAATATTTTAAATAGTGTTTTATTATAAAATAACATTTAAAACATATAAAATAATATTTTAAAAAATTTATTTTTCATGTAGGTGTAAACATACATTTTAATTAATGCCTAAACATACATTGTTTTCAAACCAACATGAATATTATATCAACAATAATTATAAAAAGTAAAAATGGGGAAATATTATTTTATAAATCAACATAAAAATATTAAAACCATTTTTCAAACCATTTTTAGAATTCATGGATTTTTATGAAATAGTATTTTTGACCAATGAGGAAAATAAAGTTATATTTTAATATAAAAAATTATTTGATCACATCAATTAAAAAAGAGAGTAAAAATGGAGTATTATATGAAAAATATGAGTAATAAATATATTATAATAAAATATATTGATTTTAAAATAGAAATAATAAATAATTTTACTTAGGGATACAGAAACCAAATTTATCCCAAATAATGATGAGATTGTGAAATAAACCATTAACATGTTGTTAAATTATCTATCATAATCTCCATATAATAAATATAATTATATAAAACAATACATAACATTAAGATAAAATAATTCATGATATACTAAAAAGGGATTTTTATACACCACAAAAAATAAGGGGTCAATATGGTGTATGTCTCATAGTTGTAAAAGTGAGAAGGGAAACTCATACCTTGAGTCTCAATCAATATGTATTTTATTAATATTCATGAGTAATAATATTATTATAATTATTTACTTAAATATTAGCCTATTCCAATTTTATTATTCAATTTATTAAACTTATTAATTTTTTATGTATAATTACTTAATCAATTAAATTTTGGTCATATGTATTGATAATATTGAGCTTCTATTTCTAAAATGACATGGGTAGGTTGACACCATTCAAATAGGTAATTATTTGAACATATCAAAAATTATAATAATGAAATAAATATTGTATTTGTACATAATTTATTATCATGAACTACCTTTTTAAGATAAAGGAGGGGTCAAAAAACTTCCACACCCTTTATTCACCAAGATGAACGAGGGATAATACCCCCCCCCCCCCGAGTATGGGCTTCAATTGTATCTAGAGTAGAGATGAGCACAAAGGGTGTATAATCTCACAGAAAATGGAAGGAATTAGTATTTTTAAAAACAATAATGAGATATGATTGTAAATCCCTTGAAATCCAAATATTAAAATAAAATTAAAGCCAAAATCCATTCCCAAATGCATTTTCAAAGGTAAATCTGATACAAAGTATAAAAAAATACCCCATAAAGTACCAAAAAAAATAGGCTAAGATTAAATGAAAACTAATCCTGATGCTCAAGATATTAAAGTCCAGAACGGTCATCAAATTATTCATGGAAAACTAAACAAATTATATATGATGGGTGATCATACATGTATTCTCAGTAGGGAATCTATATCCACTCGTTCACATGTGGGAGAACATACTAGTGTCCCTATGAGAAAATAGTAAAACCTCAATGCACCTGCCAAGGAATACTAACCATCCTAGTGTCACCATATCACACTCACTAAATAACGTATGTCATGTAAATGTGTTGTATAATCAAAACGACATTTGGGTACCCCACACCACATTCCCATCAGTTAATTTCACATTCGTAATGGATAATTTCTTGATGCTACCAATTATCCCATATGTAGTCCCACTGCCATAAAATACCCATGTACACATGGTCCTCAAACCACACACAAACACCTAGGCCACAGTAACTACACCTCTCGCCCAAAAACTCATAGTCCTCATTGTGAAGATATGTGGGGAAATAATCTTGTCTCATAGAGACATAGGCCTCTCATACAAAATAAATCAACCGAAAGGATTTGGGACTCTGGTGGGCCTTAAGACATTATAGACTACTCAAATATGCTCGAGTTGTAAGATCATAGAACGTGGTGTGAAGAAGGTATTTAGTAACCATCAAATCCATCTTCCCACTAGGATGTTGGGAGAGACACCCTCCCCCATGATATGGGGGGTGTTCGACACATTTTTCTCAATAAAGGTGGGGTGA
This sequence comes from Viscum album, assembly GCA_963277665.1. Lineage (NCBI taxonomy): Eukaryota > Viridiplantae > Streptophyta > Magnoliopsida > Santalales > Viscaceae > Viscum > Viscum album. The sequence goes on along the minus strand of OY728166.1, from coordinate 546,785,579 downwards.
ATATATAAATCACAAAGAACGAAAATTTATATGTATAAGTAATCAAACACTTAGGACAAGCTATGTGTTTTGAACAACCAAAAAAATGATCCCATATGTACCACTTTTTCTACTACCACTATGTTCACAACCACAAAACACCCACTGCCAAATTAATCCCAACAACTTTTAATTTCACCATATGACATTTATGTATATACGGGGATTCACCTTAATTATTCCAGTAATATCAGTCAACTAAAAACCATAACCGTACTAAAACAATACCAAAACCAAAATTTCCATCCCACTGTACGCCCCCATTCAAACACAATCAATTATCATTCTTCTATGTTATACCAGAAATTCCTTCCCCAAAAACCTAGTCCTACAGCCCACCTACCTAAACATTTCACAGATTTAGTCCCACTATATAAAATATTCGAAACCACACCGTAGTCCCACTATCCAATGTCTCTCCACGACCACTACACATACAGAGGTAGTCCCACTGACTACAAGTCCATCCATTCCACAATCAATCAGTCTCTCAACATATGAGTCCAACACAACACATGTACCACCCACATAAAAAAAACAAACAACTACCATTAACATGTATCCCTACTGCACACATATCCCACACCTACCTCATAGAACCAACTACTCATTCAACCCATGTACCCATAACTGTGCTCCCAACAACCCCACCAGACAACTCACAGAAGGTCACAAAACCCAACAGAAAAAAACACTCATTCACACCTATCAAAAAGGATATATTCATATTTGGTAAAAGAGATACTTGATTTCCACTTTACAAATAGGGGTGATTGCATGAGGTTTTTCATCCTAGAAAATCCATTTAATTTTAACTGAGTGTACGTGATTAAGATGATTTCATGTTATATCCATTTATCAAGCATCTCAAAGAAATAGAAAAAAATTAGTTTACAAAAAAATACAAACAACATTCATGGTTTTTAGAAGGAATACAACCATATCAAACATAAAATAATCAAATATAACAATTAAAACAAGTAATCAATGTCATCCCATCTTCAATTGTTTCCCTATTTTTATAATAGGTATTTTTATATTTCTATCATCAACTTCCATGTCCCTTATTTATTACTTGTTAAAGAAAAATGTTCATTGGTTCTTCTTATGGAATCATTAGTACCCCCACCACATATTCTGCACAATTAAATAGAGGAAAAAGTATTCCCTACCTAAAACAACAGGTGTCGAAAACTCCTCCTTGATTCATGAATAGGGTATTTCACGAGTAGCAGGAAACTCCAAGAAAGATGAGTAGGAGTGGATATAGAATAGGAACATGACTGATTTAGGGAGAAAGTCTCTAAACACTCAAAGGAGAAATTGAAAACATACAAATAAAAAAAGATTCCAACTTTGAAAGGTCTTAGCCTATATAAATAAAATAAATGTTTTCCAAAGTATTTAACATGGGATCATGGACAAGATCACACATGTTTAGAATCTCAAATTTCTGGGGATATTAAGATCTTAAAGATGTAACTAATATCCTTTTAAAAACCCTTAAAAATACACAAGGAAGGTTTAAGACACCGTTTACATAAACTATGACATAAGAGGGGGGAAACTGGGAAATCTTGGGAAACTGGAAATTCAAAAAAGGGTGAGAGACTATTTGGTGTTCCATATTTCAGTGAGGAATTATAATAGTGCCACTGTTTTGGTTTGATACAATTTCAATCCCATCATTTTAGTGAAACTATTCGGTGAAATAATATTTTTTCGGAAAACCCCCAAAAACAAAACATTGTGTCCCCCACAAACACTACAGGCACTAGATTTTAAAAATGGAATGCCCCATGGAAATCCGGGTTATTACATCAGATACCTCGGAATGTATTCTCATACTAAAAAATTCATAACTATATCATAAGGAAGAGGGGGCCGAACAACCACCTCATGAGATACCTCTCAAGGATAAACCACCATGTGTTATTATAAAACATTAGTGAAATCCTTGACATCCAATAACACCACCTTGACATATATGTCCTGAAATTATGTACAATAACTATGGACCCACTATCCCAAACAACCACACAACCACCAGAAGTCTCACTATTGAGACACATGAATTAGGGATCTATTTCTTCCATGTCAAATATACTACCCATTTTGGGTGGCACTGACTCACCCACTCGAATTTAACAAATCCACATATATTCATCTCGATTAGGGATTATTTCCTCCACTACCCACACATCATGACATTTCATAGGCACATAGAAAACATGGAAATAACCCATATCATTTCAAACAAGGTCAAAATTAACATCATAAGAAAAGAACAATGTATAATACAAGAGAAAAATTCAGAATAAATCCAGGTACAAGGCATGAATTTGTGCTTCTTGTTCCCATGTACTCTTCTCAAGGATACCTTGCATCAAGAGCTCACAAACCAAGGTAATTGTATTTTCATGAATCATCATCTCCTCATGACCCTCAATTAATACAATTCATTCCGGAAATGTCATGTTATCCTTGATATTAAACTATCATCAATCAATGACATGTATGTAATCGTGAAGATCCCAATAGAGATGAGAGACAATTAAAAATTCATCGTTTCTCTCCAAATGTGGTGGAAATTCCAGTTGATATTCGACCACACCAAATCATCCCAACACCTCTAAAGTTCTGATGAACCAGGGAGATATCTTTCTTCCTCTTTCAAAACTCTACTTCCGATGTTGAGGGTAAACCTTCATGAAAACGTGGTCTGCAACCGTGAATTCCAAAGGCCTAATCTAATGATAGGCATATGACTTTTCCGATCCTGATCCACCTTCATCATCTCATGCACTAGCTGAAACTTATCTATAATTCATTTCAGACCTCTAGGCTAAGAAAACCTGCCACCCAAACCTCTATCAAGCACCGTAGTTATTGACAATGTCTTCTGTAAATTGTTCTCAACGATGTCAAACCAATAGTAGAGTGATAGATATTATTGTAAGAAAATTCTACGTGACTAAATTTCCGTACCCACAATTCTACGAAGTCCAGAACACATTCTCGCAGCATATCCTTCAACATTAGGATGGTCCACTCTATCAGACCATCCATATTTGGGTGGAAATTAGTGATAAAGTATTGTTGGGTTCCAAAAATCATGCTGCAACCTATTCCAAACTCATGAGTTAAAACATGTGTCCGTATTAGAGATGATTTATCTTGTAACTCTATGTATTTAAACAACATTATCCTCATATCTCCTTGAAAATGCATCCACTTCGCTCGACTCCTTGGTCTCTAAGAAGTGAGATGATTTCGTCAATTGATCCCCCACTACACAGATTGCATCATAGAATTCATGATCCATGGGTAGTCCTGTGAAGAAATCCAAAGATATTTCTTCCCACTTACACTTAGGAATGTTTAAGTTCTAGAAAACACCATCGGATACACGATGCTCATCCTTTACCTGTGATGTGTTAGGCACCTTACCACAAAATCCACCATTTCCCGCTTTACTCTAGGCGACCATAACTACTCCCTCAAGCCATAGTACTTATTAAACTCTCCGAGGTGTACCACCTTTGGTGAGATATAGAACTCATGTAGAACTCCCTTGTGAATAACCAATGGGACAAAAAACTTCCCAAAGAACTTCATCTGATTCTAAAAATCCTCAGAAAAACCTTTTGGAGCGTCACTGTATTCGATGCAGTCACGTATCTCTTCTGCCTCTGACTCTCCCCACTAAGACTCCACCACCCAACACACCATTTAAGACTGCACTATTATATTAAATAGATATCCTCTTAAACTCTCATCCGCAACATCCATGTGAAAAGTAAAAAAATAGATCATTTCCTTTGAAACATATGTGGATTCTGAAACATCATCCTTCTATGACTTCTTGCACAAGGTATCAGACACCATATTCTCCATTCATGAGAGTAAGTGATCTCTATGTCAAAGTCCTAGAGAAACTCCATCCACCATCGATATCTCATGTATAGGTCTTTCTGGGAAAAGATATACCTCATGATCTTTGTGGTCTGTGAGGACAAAAATGAATTCTATGATGTGGTTATGCTATAAAACATTCAATGGGAATATGACTACTAGAAGCATTAGGTCATGGGTAGCATAGTTACATTCATGAGGATATAAAATCCTAGACCCATAAGAGAACACTCCCCACTGATGCATAAGCACACATCGCAATCCTAGACTTAATGTGTTATAGAACACCTCAAGAAACACCCCTTCCTCTAAAAACCTAAGATTAAGGGCACTAACTAACTTCCCTATCAGATAACTAAAGGCTACCTGAAAAAGATCACTCCAGATGAAGGAATCGTCCTTTATAGTCAAAATTTTCAGTGGATTTGAAACTTGAGAGAAGTTGCGTACGAACATCTCATAATATCCTAACAGATCCAGGAAATTGCAATCCTCTTCTACGTTCTTGGGGACTTCCCAGGAAACAACCAATTAAATCGTTAACGGGTCCACTGATATCCACTTCTAAGACACCACATATCAAAGGAATTGCACATATCATGTTTATAAAATTCACTAGGATAACTTCTCATAGATATGGTTCTATTGGAGGACCTCCAATACTGTCTATAGACGCTCATTATGGTCCTCCAATGACTTTGAGTAAATAAGAATATCATTAATGAACATGAGGAAAAACCAGTCTGGAAACTCATGGAAAATATATATCCTAGTCCATATGAACACAAAAAATTAATTACTAATGCCGAATGAAATGACTATGGAGGAAAAGTTCCCATACCTACACCTAAAACCAGACTTCTAAATTTCACTATCCTTCATTCAAAACTAGTAATATCGAGATCATTGATCGATATTAGAGAAACCACTTACTCCATTTAACTAGTCAAAATGTTTGTCGATCCTCAGGAGGGGGTAACAGTTCTTGAACATTACCTGGTTCAGTCTCCAGTATTATATTCATAGCCTCAAGACACTATCTTTTTTCTTTGGGAAAAATACAATAGCACCCCATGGTGACACACTCAGCTAGATAAAACCCCCTTTCATATGGTTGTCAACCGGAATATGCAAGTCATTCATCTCAGAAGGTGTAATTGGATAAGGAGCCATCGAAATCGAACATGCATTGGGTTGTAAGTCTATCCCAATCAAAAAATTACATTGAGGGGGTCGATTCACAAACTTTTTAGGGAAGACATCTAGGAATTAATTGACAACCCCTGGAACATCCACCATCTCTAAGTCTGAAAAAACCACTATAAACATGACTATAAAAGAATGAAGAGAATCCACATGTCGACTGCCCACATAAAAACTCTTTTCACCGATGAATGCTACCCACTGGACACCCATATTTGATGGCACAACTATTTTCTAGAAGTATTTGATAATGGAACATAGAAAGAATAACCAATAATTTCCCAGGAAAAAATTGTAATGATGCATCTATAGAAGAAGAATATCCCCACTAGACTGATGTGGTCCCCACATCAATCTATATCCCAGACATAAATCAAATAGACTGTTTTGTCCTCCGAGTAGTTTACTAAACACCATAGGCACGGAGAGTCTCTCCATGTCTAGAACCAGAGAATGGACTAGACTGGGTGAAAAAAATGTGCGAGAGGATCCTAAATCAAACGAAGAACATGGAAGAGTTCTAAACAGACAAATCGTGCATTGAACAACATCTGGTCCCACTAGAACAGCTGCCTCTATGGCGTGAAACTACCCATTCCAATCTCCTCTACCTCTCTGCTATCGACTTCATCAACAAATATTCCATGTTCGTGGTCCTTAAGGAGATCCCTGAGGTTGGCCTCCACTGGACCATCTACCTTCAGTGGAACGGGAGATTGTTGCACATGCTGTTGGAAATACTAGCTAGGAAACTACTGCTGCTGAGGTTGGATATGAATTTCCAACCCCCTCCATACTGAGTTTGTACAGGTAACTGGTTCTAAAGATTACCACAACCTCCATAGAAAATTTACCTCTATCCCGAGCCCATGAGAAAAGGGCAAGGACCATGAGACTAGAATTGGAGCTGCTGAGGCCTATTACATGCTAGTCAAAACATGGAAGGCCCTGATGTTGGAGAATTACTGCTGATAGCCTTACCCTTTGACAAACCCAACAGATTCCCTTCTTATGGTACACTTCCTTGTGAGTTCATCCTGTCTAATACTCCATCCATCATTTAAACTACTATTTATGTCAATAATGTAAAGGGAGTGACGACATACTGAAGAGAATGTCGGATTCCCTCCTCCAACATACTCCCCTATTGGAGGGTAATAATCTCTTCCTCTTATATTCCTTTATCGTGGCAGAAATGAATTCCTCCCAAAACTCCTATTCAAAGTCATCCCATGAGATATCGGTATCCATCCTCTCCCTAAGGTAAAGCGACCACTACTGATGTGTCGGTCCTTGAATATAGATCACTGGCAGAGGAACCCAGTACTCCGTTGAAGCCCCAATCAAGTTGAGAGTGATCACAAGATCCACTAGACAACGCCCCATCATTATACCTTAGACTATTCCCTTATAATTTCCTAGAGTCTGTCACAGGAATGCATGAAGTGTTTTCTGCCACTAGTAAACCTTCTCCTCTCGATTGACCCTCCCCTGATCAACCCAGTAAAACTGGCGTTCCTTAAAAGTTTTTACCACTCATGGATGACATCCATTTGGCGTAGCTAAAAAGGAATCATAGAACTCATATGCCCTGGTAGTATGTAATTTTTATAGATTCGTTTTGACTATTCATTTATATAATATCCAAAATCACCGAACACAATCAAGAACATAATTCATTATGCTGTGTGTATCTTACCTAGGGTATCTACCCTAAAACCATTGTAACCTCACTTGGTCGCTCATTAGGTAGGTCTGGAGTCCTCCAATAAGATCACAGGGGACCTAAAATCATGTGTCCTAGCCGGTCTTCCCCAACCTATTTCATGAACCATGGTCACATAACATTATTTCCATTCCATCACATGCAATCCTTCTTGTGCCTAACTCCATACTCATTTATATCTCTCAACGTAAACCCGAAACCACCCCTTTGATACCACTTTGTCATGACTCGCCTTCCTCAACACATGGGAATGGACAACAAACTGCCACACCCTTCATTCTTTATGATAATGGGGAGATAATGATCCACCGAGTCCCACCCTCAATAGGCCCTGGTGTGGTAACTTTTACCAAGGGGATAAAATCTCACACAAAATGGAAGGAATTGAACACTTTATAGAATAGTATTGGGAGATAAGATGGTAAATCCCACGAAACTCAAAATTCTAAATGTAAAAGTAAATCATAAATCCATTCTCATGTGAATTTACAATGTTAAAGCTGATACAAAGTTCAAAAAAATCCAATTTAAAGTACCAACAATAAAGAGAAGAAATCAAATAGTCACTAATCCCTATGCTTTAAATAGTAATGTCTAGCACAGTCTTGAATGTCCTCCTAGAAACCTGAAAATAGTTTTATATAACTATGGTGAGCATACAAGTATACTCAGAAGGGTAACTAAATATTCCAATGCATGAGTTGGGGAACATACTAATTCCCCTAGGAGGAAACTGTAAAACCTCAAAGGGCCTACCAAGGAGTACTATCAAGCCCAGCCTCACCAAGGCACACTCACTAAATAACATAATTAATGTAAAAGTAGTTGTATAAGAACATTGGAATTTGGGTACCCCGCACTACATTCCCACTGGTTAACTACTCAATCCTAATGGCTAACTTCATGATACTATCACTCTTCCAATAATCAATCAGACTAACACAACCTCCCCACACACACCTGGGCCTGAAACCACACACAATCATACCCGTAGATATGTGGGACATAGAAACCACACCTTTCTCATGAGGACACATGGGCCTCGTCCCAAAGTTACATAGGAAAACAATCCTGGGCCAGATAAAACTTGGCCTCTCACCCACAACAAACCTGTCAGAAGGATCAGGGACTATGGTAATAACAAATCCCTGTTAGCCAACCCAAGAACTATCAAGCGGTAGATCCTAAAATAGTGTGTTAGGTAGGAAGTCAGTAACCAGCCATCGATCCTCCCACCCGGATTTAAGGAAATACACCCTCCCCCATGATATGCTGGTGTTCATCATATGTTGAAAAATAGGAGTGTGGTGCTAATAGGAATCACAAGGAACAATAATTTACATATATAGGTAATCAAAGACTCATCCCAACCTATGAGGATCAAATAACTAAAAAAATGAACACTTAAGTTCCACTTATTTTTGTTTTCCCAATATGCCCAATCATAGAACACCCAACAGAATGAGTAATTCCAACCCATTTTAATATAACTACTTCCCATTTTTTATTTAAGGGGATTTCGATTAATTGTTATAGAACTACTAGGAAACTATCAAACATAACCGTAAGAAAATAACAGAATTTTAGTCCCAATGCACACCACTGTTTAACCACTATCAAATATAATTTATTAAATTTATACCACACAACCCTTCTCCCACAACCCGTCCCTATAGCCCCACTATCCAAAAAATTCACAAATTCAGTCCCTCTGCATAACAAGTTTGTTACCACACCATAGTCCCAATGCTCAACATCTCCCCACATCCACAAAAAAAACAAAGGCACTCCCACTACCTATAATTCAATCCATTCCACAATCAATCAGTCTCTTTACCTAAGACTCCAATAGACCACATGTATTTCCGCACAAACCAACCCCACAACAACTAACATTAATCCACAACCCTATTTAACACACACCACACACCCTTTAGAAACATCTCGTTCATCCACCATTGTACTCGTTACCATTCTCCCAATTGTATAACCACACAACTCACACAATGTCACAAAACCCAAATAGAACATAGAACTCATCCACACCTATCAAACATGACACATTCTGATTTTATAAACACTATTATTTAATACTACATGATAAATAGGGGTGATCACACAAAGGTTTTCACCCTACGGCATCCATTTCAATTTATTCGAGTGTACGTGATTTAGCATATTTCTTGTTATAGCCATTTATCAATATTCTAATCGAAATAGAACATCACCTAGGTGGATGAAAATACCACCAACGATGACAATTTTAGAAGACATACAACCAGAATATCTATATATGAATAAACTGTAGAAAATAAAACAAGTGATCAACGTCAAGACATCTCCAATTCTGTGCCTATTATTATAACACGTCATGTTATCTTTCTATCATCAACATCCCCTTACCTTGATTATTAAATGGTAAAATAATGATTCAGCCATTATTCATAAGGAATCATTAGTACACCAACCCCGCATTATGAAAAAATATGTAAATGTAGAAGAAATTTCTACATGAAACAACTGGAGACTTAAACTCCTCCTTGAACTTTGAATAGGTGATCAAGTGAGTAGCTGGAAACTCCAAGAAAACTGAGTAGGAGGGGCTCTAGCACAGGCACATGACTCTTCCAGAGATGAAGGCTTTAAAATCACTAGGGGAAATAGAAAACGCACTAGGATGGGAATATCCCATCTTTGAAGATTCAAATCCTATATTAAAGTAAGAAGTGCTTCCATAATTTATTAACATGGTATCATGATCAATATAAAATTGTTTGAGTATCTAACATCACTATGATTTTATTATATTAATAATATAAAAATATCTATTTCATTTTCCTGAAAAACCCCCATGGAAGGCCTGAGACTCTGTTTACATCAATTAAGATATAAGAGGGGAAAAATTGGAAAAACTTTTGAAATTGGAAATTCGGAAAAGGGTGGGACATTATATGGTGTAACACCATTCTAGTGTGTCACTTTTATAGTGCCACATTTTTTGTCCCACCATTAATATTACTTTTCCACTATAATGGTGCCCACCATTTCAGAAAAACTATTTTTTCATGATAAGATAGTCACATCATTTCGTGATGGTCGTAGTCTAAAGGTACACAATTGAGTTTATCATCATTGTGTTGTTTAAAATGTAAGAATAAAAATGACATATTATCATTTAATAATGATAAATATTCCATTATTGTCATAATTATTTCATTAATATCACATATAATCATAAAATATATCCGTTTTAATATACATTTAAACCGTTTGTGAGAAATTAATCACATTGCTTCACTTGGCGGTGGTCCACTGTACACACAAGTGATGTTATTGAATCCACAATTGAATATGATTTAAAAAAGAAATATTATATAATGAATGAAGATGTATGAAATATATATATATATATATATATATCATATCAAACATCATACCCATCCATGATAGGTGGAAATAAAAATAAACTAACATCGGTTAGTGAGGTGGTAGTCCGCCTTACACAAAAAAGGATAATTTTGTAACACATTTGGTTCAAGCGGAGATGGTTGTAGGTCGGTTAATTAAAATAAATATATCCCAGTATATGGAATATAATGGGGATATTAAATTTTTATGGTGTATATATAATTTAAGTAGGAAAATGAAGAAATAAAATAAAAACGCTCATTGAATAACATTACCTCTTCTTTAGGTATCCTCATTAGTTTTGCACTGAAATCCTTCTATGATGAATTTATTCTTAAAACATGGCCCCTAGGATGATATTATTGAAATTGGTATGGTATGTTTTATGATATTGATCAATCCAAATAGTTATGAAGGTTCAAATACTATAGGAGAGTGTGTGTCCATTTATAAATGTGGTGGGTGGAAAATTGTTATTTTTAAAAATAAAATGGTGTACCCATATTATCTATATTAAAAAAGGGTCCAAAATGGGGATTTTTTTTAAACGTAGTCATGAAATGGTCCAAATATTTATATCTAATAGATTTCAGAAATTAATTTCTCTCATTTTAACCCTTATATGTTTAGTTTTACAACATCATCAATCAATTTTTACAATAATCAGGGTAAATAATTTTTAGTTTTTTTACATTTCATTTTGATAAAAAACTCATAATACCTTATTATATTATATTAGTTATTCTTATTAAAATTATTTAATCCATTAAAAAAAATATCATTGAAAAACAGCAAAATATTAATTTAAAATTAAACGGATATATGTCATGATATATAAAATTTTCAACGAAAAATTGAAAAAATGTATACAACGTTTTTATATAAAAATTGAATATGAAAATGATTATAATGATATAAATTGGTATAATATATATATATATATATATATTAAATTATAAAAATTAAAAATATATTTTATATTCAAAAATATTTCAAATCAAAATGTAGATATGTCTTAAAATTCAATTAATATTCATGAAAATAAGAATGATTTCTAAAAAAAACAAAATATAAGAAAATTTATATATTCTTCTTTAAAATATTTTTGTTAAAATAAAAAATAGGAATAATATAGTAAAAAATTATGTTCCCAAAGAGTGACAAAACCACGTTTTAGAGGAATACATTTCTTCAGAAAAAATTTTCTTTTCATTCAAGTTGATCTAATTTTTTCTATATCATTATATATCCATTTTATTTTTTTATAAATTTGTAATTCATATAATTTTGATAAATTTATTATTAATATTTATATAAACCATTTTAACATCTAGTATTTAATGGTAATATTTAAATAATATCATTTAAATATAGTATCATGTTTCCTTCAATCATGTGCTGTGTGTATTGAAGTATAACTAAAAGATTGTAATAATATCTATATATATAATAATGTATAGGATTATATAATTACCTAATATATTTGGGGTCAACTGTCATTCATTTTATTTAATATGATGTTAATATTTTATAATCTGAGTCTGTTAAAAAATCGGAGTTTCAATGCACAAAATATTTAAGAGAAGAAGATAAAAGAGTGATGAATATTTAGATTATTAAGGCTCAATCTTATAAATAATATATGAATCCTAAATGGTTAATTTTTCACCCTCATAATATAGAATTTATCACTTTTGATATTTTTTTAAATGTGAATGTGAGGCTTATTTTCCAATTGATGTTTGAGGGCACTAAATGTTAAAGGAGTTGGTTGAAGTATTTTTTGGAAATAAAAGGTGAAACGAGAAAAAAACCAATTTATAAGGCATTGAAACACAAATTTTTTTCATTTAACAATATTTTAATAACAAAAATTTTGTTTTTTATGAAGGATTTTTTTAGTGATGAAACTTGAAGATTTAATAGTTATTACATGGGTATAACCAACTAGAGGTAATTTATTTCAATAGGGTGATTCTAAAAATTCATTTATGAAATAATAAAATAAGAATATATGATTTAGAATCAATGGATTTCCCAAATTTACCATATATATATTATGAATATCGCTCAATGGGAATGATTTCATGATAATTAAATTATGAAGATGGAGTGATATTGGATTTTTTTCATCCTATTAAAAGGGGTGGATTGTGAATTCACCACATCAGAATGTTGAAGTTATGTCAGCACATCTATCATAACTAATGAATTCAAAGATTTGGGACCCCATGAGAAAAATAAAATAATATATATGTGTACATTATTTATTATAAAATTGATTATTATTTCATTAAATTAATAATCTTTATATAACCTAAATCGAATGATCATATGATGTTAAATTGTCTTATATGTAGTGAAAGATACATTTTATTTTCACCTTTAACATGAAATTAATATATAATGGAGCAGAGTTCCCGAATTAAATATTTAATTTTTATTATGGGAAGCATAGTATCCACTATAGAAATAGTACCCAATTTTTCCATAAAAAATATATTCTTATAAATAATTCATATAATCTTTATGGGGGTGGATTCCAATATTCTAATTTAGTATAATACATCTTGATATTTTTCAAATAAATAAATTATTCAAGTGGTTCTGCTATAAAATAAGATATCTTTCACAACAAATTTGTAAATGAATCTGTAAGAGATATACTAATGAAACACTCCAATTATAACATATCTTAAATTTCATTATATACACTCTATTATCAATTTCCAAAGATAAACCATATGAATTATTTAGAAAAGAGGTTAATCTAGAATCATATACGTATATCATCCAAATGGAAGAGGAAACTATATCAACATCAAAATTACTGGAATAATTTTTGATAAAAATAATGTAAATATTCATAAACACTAAATTATTACTTTCATACATAAAAAGATTTTTCCAAATGTAATAGTGATATTTTTTTAAACTTCCAAGATAATTTTCTTATAGTTATAAATATATTGAAACATTTATGTTATAGAAGTTCATTTATCCTTTTCATGAGATGTAGAACAACCCAATTCATTTCATCCAAGTCTTTGAAGGGGGTTTTTATATACAATATATTTTTAGAGATCCAAATCATTATGTATAAGCTAGGTGAAATCTAGGGAATGAAGTTATATTTCATTGTCCATTAATGTTGAGCCAAATATTCTTAAAGAATCATTGAATCATCCAATGTGGGTTGATGGTATGAATGTATAAGTGGACCAAACATAGATAAATGAATCATCTATGTTAGTTACCTAACCTATCAACAACAATATTATTGGAACACAGTGACTGTTTCAAAACATGATTAATGAAAAAATATTTCATGATAAAAAAATCACAATTGTAAAGAATATACTATTCAAAATTTAAAGGATTGGACTTTGATGATAGTTTTATAGTAGTTGTAATGGGTGAAACAGTATAATATTTCTTATTTTTTTCATTTAATAGGGTATTCATGGTTTTCAAAATTATTTATGTCTATCTCCCTTACTGAAATTTTAGAATATTAGTTATATAATGAGAAACCATGCGATTTCATTCATGGATAAGATGAGGTTAACATTTTTAGGTTAAAATGGATATATATGGGATATAAAATTGACAAGTATCTAGTAATTATACTGATTAACTAATTTTAAAAATTTAGTAATTTTGAAAGGAATGATTGAAAACATTATCCATAATAAAAAAGTAGTTTTACTCATTTTATTAATACGTCTTGAGGACCAGACCCTATATTAAAAAAGAATAATAAAAATATATATCCCTTTCGAAATGGGTTTGGGAGAACCCATTACATGTCAAAAGGACAAATCCATTTTTATGTGGGGTTAGGGAGAACCCATTATATTCCCGATGGCCAAACTCATAAACTGAATTTGTTGGAAAATCACATAATGACACTACCGCCAATACCAGATTAGTGGCTAAATACCCTGTTAATTAAGGTTTTTCTTAATTTTTTTTTCATATTAAATGTGTTTAATCTGTTTTTCTTTTTTTAATTTTTTTCATGCAAGATATTTGACCGTGTTTTTCTTTTTTTCTAGTTATTCACGATACATGTTGGTTTTCTGGTTTTATACTACCTCCTTTGTTTTGGAAAGTTGATCCATTCACCACCCTTTTAATCACGACCATATGTTTCTCCATATTGTTTCACATTCTATTTTGGCTAATCTATTTAGCATCTTCTTCATAGAATCCCTTGATAGGGTCATGTAGTTACGAGGCAAGGTTGTTCGTAGGGTGATTCATCACCCCTACTACGCCTCTTCCTTAGAGTGTGTGATTTCCATTATCATCAGATCTTTCCCATAGTGGTGCCTCTTTTTCTTCCCTGGTGAACCCCAATTATGGTTTTCCTAGTTCTTCAATCATCCTTCTATTGGAGAAGATAGTCACCTCCTGTTCTCTTTTGGCACCTACCCCGCAGCTGGATCTAAGTGGAGACCACATCACTTCTATGCTGAATAAGGGTGTCCTTGAATGATGATTTCCAGAACCTCTATAAAAGAAAACAATTGTCGGTGATTCGGATCCAAACCACATGTCCAAAGACGACGACACAACCTTCCACCACTTGAAGATAATAGGACCTATGGACAATTTTGATTTCCAGCATTGAATGTTTTAGTTGTTGTTCTAGTTTATCTTTGAAACTTTTAACTCTTTCTAGTAGTCTACTTAGTTTCTTCTTGGTAGTTCAGTTGGATTTAATGGGTTTCTGGTTTTCATTGGGAAATTAATAAAATGGTGTCCTTGGGAGGTGTTTTTATCATGCAGTAGGTTTCAAAGGGGATGAATCCCCTAAATCCTTGTGTCCATTTACTATTTCAACACATTCCTTTTTTGTTTTGTTTCTTACATTATTGAAATAATAGTTCCAGGTATGTCCTTGTTTAATTTTTGGTTGTTTAGCATGCATGTAATGCTGGTTTATTGTTCTGCTGCCCCAACATACTGAAATAGAGCCCGTTGAACCACTCCTGAATTCAATTTAAACACCTCGACAATTAAGACAATAAATCCCTTATCCACCATCACTGCTATCATGGAACAATCAGATCTAGTCCCTCTCTCTACCACCATGAATATGGATCCACACAGATCACCAATCACCAGGAAACCTCCTAACATAACCAATGACCCATGAATCCATGCAGATTTGGATATTTCCACATCAGATCGCCTCCATGTCAAACGAATAAAGTCAATAGATCCATTGAATATCGGTGCCCCGTAATCACCTGAAACAACTGCATTCATCTTCAAAGAAATCCTCATTGGAAAGAGAGATTACATCCTTACCATGACTCCACTATCCATATCCACATATCTGGCAACATCATTGTCGAAGGACACCACAGACCATCTGCATAGATTTTCCAACATCACAGGTGAGGGCCACTATCACCCATCAGCAACTGGCGAAGGCCCGTCCAAAGCTATCGAATCATCTTGAACCTCTATTGAGGACCATAACACCTATCACAAGAATGATCTGATCTGTTGAGATTACCAAAATGATGTGGAAACATTTTTGGGGAGAATTTGAAGTAAGCAAAGGGGTTGAAACCACATAGGAGAGATCTTGGTCGAAGCATAGAGCTCTCTAGGGTTTAATCATTTTAATTATTTTGTATATAGTAAAATTATTCCCAAAAATAGTGTTGAATTCTGGGAGTTCTTTCCATGAATATTTTTTTGAAATTTTATTGTCTAGAGAGATTAAGTATGTTATTTGTAAAAAAAATATTAAGAGAGAGATCAAACATTCCATCCCAATAGTGCTAATCTAAAAAACAATAAAATATTGTTCAAGGAGGATTTTAAGATAGATTCCAGTCCCATATTCATGGTAATCATGTTTTCCAAATATGAGAGACAAAAAGAAGTTGTTCTAATAGTGTTTCATAAGATCAGTAGTTATTTTTATAACACTCAACCTCAATTAAAATTTTTTGTTAAATATTCAACATTTTCCATTATTTTAAATTTCTCTCAAACTATATATCAACATTTTTAAAAAAAATGAATCTATGTTATATTTTAATGTCCAAAAAATTCTGTATTAATTTCTTCTTTAAAATATTCTTTTTTATCAAAGAACATTGTTTACCCCATAATAATCATTGAAATGTCGTATTACTACAAATATAACTATCATAAAGTAGTTATTATTATTATTTTGTAGATATGAAGGTAACCACATTATGAATCATATGAAAAAGAAAATATAATTTTTTTTCAAATACCAATTCATTGATAAATTAAATCTTTTAAAATTATGATCCTTTTATTAATAAAAAAGTATTTAAAAAAATTAATTTTAAAAGGAAAAAATATTTTTTATAATGGTAAATATATTATGGATAAATATATAATTTATATAAATAACTGATTAACACTAATTTAATTAATAATTTATAAGGGATATGAATCAGAAAGTTAATATCAAAATATCAATTTTCCTATTAAATATTGTTTTTCATTATCATTCTATTTTCATGTTAAATTCACCAATTAAAAAATTTTAATTTGAAAAAATTAAAATTCCATTGGATTTATAATTTAAAAATTCTATTTTGTTGATTTTTTTACTTTTTGTTGAAAAATTAAGTCTTTAGTGGAATAATAAGAAATACCATTTTCTAATATCCTAGATATCTCCATTCCTTTAAATAGTGGGGTTGAAGTGTTCTGGGATGTCATATTGACGTATTTCAAAACATTGCAACATTTTCTATTTTTTATGTTCTCTAATGGTGGGTCACTAAAGGTTGGTTTCTATTGGTGAGTCACGACACTGAGTAGTGATAATGACGCACAATCGGGAGTCTCAATAGTGAGTAATGATGGTAGGTCACTAACGGTGGGTCAGGATCAGTGAGTCGAAGCGATGAGTCACAACAGTGGTTTAGGACTGGTGAGTCAATATGGTGGCTCGTAATGGTAGCTCGCAAAAGTGAATCGCACTAGAAGCATCCCAAAATGTAACTCACAACAGTGAGTCTTAAAGGTGACTTTTGAAGGAATCTCATTCTACAATGAGTCTTCCAATGGTGATTCATCCAATGGAAGCTCATACAATGGTGAGTCGTCAAATGGTAATGTGTCTAAAGATAGGTCCTTCCGATGGAGATTCATGAACATTGTTTCCAATTTCCGTCATTTTCACCCCATTAACGTTTTAATTAATGTAAATTGGGTTTAATACCATTATTTCATGACCCCAACACCAGAATATTTTAATCATCTATTAGAAATAATCTAAGAGAGATATGATTTGAAATGTTTTATCATTGAACTTTTATTTTAGTAGCAGTGTTTCAAGAAAAGTGTGATCCTTGAGAGGTATACCATTAGGTTGTTATTAGAACCCCATAATTTCATTCGCATTTTGTTATTTTTTACTTGGGGAGAGAATAGTTTGAGAGGTATCTGATTTAATGAAACAGACCTGTCTGTTCTGTTATTTGGTCAAATTCTTGTGGTTGAAGTATTCTCAGAGGACATAGTGACTTTTTTCAACACATTCAAAAATTTCCATTTTCCATGTTTTCCAATTGTTGGTCAGTGATGGTAGGTCATTGGCATTGAGTCGTGAGAGTGAGTTACGATGATGATTCCTTACGACAGGTCACTGATGGTGGGCCAGGACTAGTGAGTTAGAGTAGTGAGTTAGAGCGGTGGGTCAGGACCTATGAGCCAGGACTGGTAAGTTAGGACCAGGGAGTAAGGATAGTTACTAGCAACCATATCTCACAATGGTTACTGGCACTGGTATCTCATGATGGTGACTCAAGATTACTGTTCATCTAACAGTTGCATGTCCCTTAATGAGTCTTCCAACGTTAGGTCATTCCAATGGTGAGTCATGAACAATGTTTCCATCTTCCTAAAGTTTCATGCCTTTAATATTTTATATGACATAAAATGAGTATAATAAAATATTTAATTGATTTTGGAGCCATTTTTAATCATATATATCTTCTTTCATTTCCATCTCATGAGGGGTTTCTTTTAAGGGTGGTGTTCCTAACACATTTTGTTCAAATATCATTTCTTTTTTTGAAATTACTATTAACTATGAATGACTTTGACAAAGATAAATTATTTTTTAGATCCCAAAATTTATTTTTGTAGTAAAATTATTAATTTATGTAAGTGCATTATTTTAATATATGACAACATTTTTTAATATAAAATTATGATTTTAAAATTATTGTGTTCAATATTCCAAAGCCATGAATATCATTTTAGAATGTCAACAAAAATATTATGAAATCTATTTTTCATATATATCATTAAAAATAAATTCCATAGGAATATTACATTTTCGATTCATTTTAATGTCACATTATTATATTTCAACAACAACTGAAATTTTAAATATCATTTTAATTATGAACACCATAAATGTATTTCAACACATAAACATTATGCATAAAAAGGATAATTTAAAAAATTGTTTTTTTAATTTTTTGGACATTAATAAGGAAATTAATTTCAGTTAATATTTTTTGATTTATTTTATAAAATTATTTTATTATTTAAATTAAACAAGGTAAAATTATTAATTAATTTAAAATTGTAATTTTATACATTAAAATTAGTTTCAAAGGGTAAAATTGGATATATCATGTTAATGGTTAAAAGGGTAAAACCTATTTAATTATGTGAAAGAATTTTTGAAATCTGAGAAATTTATTTAATATTTTATTTGATGGATTATCAAAATTATGTTGTCTTAAAACCATTGTTTTCCATTTTTAGAGGCTTTGACTTGAATAATGGAGTTTTTTTAGTGTGAAATAATTAATTTTTACAAAATTTGCCTTTTAATTTCATATAAAATTAGTACAAATCATCAAATTTCTCCACTAACTATAAAGACATAAATCATCCAAAACTCTTCTATATTCTATCTATGTAACACTCCCCATTCTTTTTAATCATTGTTCTTAAATATTGGACAAGATAATGTGTCATAATGTTTTATCCAGTGGAGAATTTTCATGTGAATATAATATTATCCTCCCAAATATTCCACGTTCATTTCCACTTCATCTACTCAAAATTTCACTATATCCATGAAATAATGATAATAGAATAATATTTATAATTATAAAATTTTATAACAATAATGAAATATCTATTTAATATCTTTCTCTTCTATCATTTGGAGACATGAAAATGTCTCCATATGTATATATGAACAAAAACATCTATGAATGATTTTTTTTGATTCCCTTGAACACCTGGAATTAATAAATTTTAAAATGTATTTATAAAGAAATAAAAAATATTTAATATTCAATTAATAATCTAGAATGATAATAAATGAAAATAGATAATTAAAAAATAATTTAGATATATTGTAACATTAACAATCTTACGAGGTCTTATCATGACACCATTCATAATTTGGATATTTTTTTGGTAAACCTTGAAACATTATTAGTATTTTTAAATAATAAGAAATAACCACCATAATTATTATGATCATGATGTTAATATACAATACCATTGATAATGATCGATAAAACTGAATTGTAACAATGATGTCAACAAAATGACCTCTAATAACTGATGTAACAAAAAAATTACTAATAGTAAATAAAAAAATATTGACAAATGGACCATAGAAAAATAAAAATTGAAGAATTATGTTAATTAGAATATTTTTAATGAAATTAATTTATTTATTGAGAATAATATATGGTTGTTAATAAACCATTTAGACATATGATAAGGGTTACTCTAAACCACCCTCGATGCCTTTTTTATAACTTCACATTGTTTTTTCCCTTATAACATTAATTATTATAATGTTTATCATAATATATGTATATATATATAATCATTACATATATTCCTATATTTATTCACATTTTTTGGGGGAATCTACATTTTATGCCCTCTTCAAAATTTTCTCAATTATGTGAACCTAAATTTAGGAAACTACCCAATGCCTATGTCCATTTTATATATCTCGCCATTAAATTATTTTCTTATTTTTATATATTCTAAATCCTCAAAAATTTATTGGAAACATATTTTTGAATAATTATGTTCTGTAATATAATTTAATCTATTTAAGAATTTTTTTCAAATTTCAAAAATTATCAGTTATGTATATATGCTTCTATTATTTTACTACATTTTTCATATGAATTATTTCTTCAATTAAACCACATGATCAATTTAAATTTATTTTCTAAAAAAGTAAACTTATAAAATGGTTAATTTACTTATTTTATTGATAATATATATTTTTCATCCATCGGTTTTATATTAAGTTGGGATTTTGAGACCCATATCGTTATTTTGGGATATATCATGCTTGTAATTCATCAATGAATTCAATTTATCTTGTAAAACCAATATCCATGTACATATTATAATGTATTGGTTGGGTCCATAATAACCCACCAAAAAATTGGTAATGCAATTGTCTCATGGGATTATATATGTTAAGACCCAGAAATTTCATGGAATTTTTTTTCTTAAATTCTTTTGAATATTTCGAGTCTGTAGTTTCTAACGGCGCCTGATTCCGTGGCCCGGTGTGCCCAAAATCATTTTCTAAAGTTTTGTTTGTGTACGTTCACTAAACGTATGCGCGGGTTTTTCTATATTTGGAAATGGGGCTCGGAATTGAAATTTGAGGACACTGATGAAAACATTGTGCTGGTATTCACTTATGGGGACCTTTACCGTAGTTTTGTTTTATGCGAGTTGAAAGTTATAATTTGGGAATTCGTAAGAAATTAAATAAAATTGTTTTATTGTACAATTTTATTTAAGAGGTGGTTATTTCCTCAAAAGGGGTGTTGGGGTGGGGCCCAAATCCCACATAACCTCCCTTGATAGGATTTAGTGTGGTGGGGCACACACAATCCTAAACCCTTCAACTCCCCATTAACTCCACTTTATCTCCCCTTAATTAATTTGCCAACATTTCCTTTAATTATGGTGGATCCTCTCCACCTCCCACTTGTTTTCATTAATATGAAAACACATTGAATTAATTATTTTAACTCCACAAATTAATTAATAAATTTAAGTGTATGAATTTTGAAAAACATGTGGGAATAATATAATAGCCTAAGCTATAATTTTGTTTGGAAGTTTTTGTGTTGCGGAGGCTCGAAAGAATTATAAGAATAGAGTTCTTATCTTGAAGAAGAACACCGTTATTCCATGAAGAACAACTCTGACCAAGAATGCGATGAAGTTCACTAAAGACGCACCCTCTTCAGACACACCCCAAAGTCAATGGAATAGATGTTCATTTTCCTCAATGCTCGACCTCCGCAATGCTCACCTTCCACAGCTCGTTGTGATGCACCGTTCTTGAAATCAAGGTATGGGGTTTGTATAATTTAAATTGAATAAATTATACCTTCATTCTTGTTGAATTCAAGTGATCGTCTTTGACCATTTGTTACTGCCTACCGTGGAGGGTATGAGCCAAATGAACATGGACTGATGACCCTCAGTATTTTCACGTATTTATTCAATCTTGATACGATGTTGGAAGAGGTGGCAGTGATGACCGAAGGAGGCGGCGGCAACAGCAGCCATGAGCTGGCCCAAAGAGGAACGCAGCATCGAGTGCTGCATAGAAGGGAGACCATGGCCCACATCCATGGGCCGATCAGCCAAAAAAGAACTGGTCAGAAAAATCTGGTCGGGCTGGGAGAACCACGCCGCCTCTCAGCGCGATGCTGGGGAGAACTGCGGCCTGCACTCCACAGGCCTCTTCGGTGGGCGAACCATCCGGAAGAAGGCCACTCGGGTTGAATAAGGTCACAACAGCCGAATGTTCCATGTGGAAGAGTAGTGGAACGCCCGTGTGGGCTGCTTGCATCAGAGAAGACCGGCCAATTTCAGCCGGCTAGACAGGAGGGACAGAGCCGCAATTTCGGAAAACCGGGGGCCGCGCCCCCGATCCGTTAGGCTATCTGGTCAAGACGTGGCTAGAAGCGGTCCGGGCTACGCCTCATCGGTCCAGGATGCACCCCACCGGGTCAGGATGCTCCCCCATCTGGCTCGGCCAACCCCTTAGCCAGGTCAGAGCTGCCGAGCGAGGACGGGCTAGCCCGCCAGACCACAGGGCTTGTCGGGTCGGGTCCGTTTCGTTTAAATGCAATTAGCATGTTGACCATGCATCTGATCAACGCACCATCTATGGAACTGGGAACCCTTGCGACGAGGAGGTCCATTTGAGATTCTCTAAGTTAGTTTTCTATGTCTTTATAAACGGTCGGGTTTAGAATGAGTGTAATTCCAACCGAGTCCCTGGAACTGAAAAGCCAATAACTCTTAGACCGGGCGTCTGATGGATGCGTCTTTAGTCACGTTGGGTATCATTTGAGGATACGGAACTTCGAGATACATCAAATCTGGAATTAATGATAGTTAATGTATCGACCCCTTTTCTCGAGAAGAGGACCCTCCCAGAATCGAGCATGTTGTGTACGAGAACCCTAGATCTGGTTGCAACTGTGTCAACTACATTACTTGAATCCTCTGTGGGTTCTACAGTGATGACTACTATACTGGAATCCCTTGTGGGTTCGACAGAGAAGACAACCGTATTGGATTCCTCTGTGGGTTCGACGGTGATGACTACTGTTCATTTATCCTGTTTGGGTTTGGTAGTTTTGACCTCTATACTTGTATCATTTGTGGGTCCTATAGAGTACCTGGTTTTGTATCCTATGTGTGTCAAAAATCTTATCTGGTCTGGTATTATATGTGGTTCCAACAGCTTAGATGAATCGATGACTACATCTAATCATCTCTATCGCTATACGAAATATGTATACGTGTGTGAGATGAGTTTTGACTTTCAATCATTATCATTGATGTGTTGGACTTACTTTCCTATGTGTACTGGGTTGTGCTTGTTCTTGAGAGTTGGAGCCAAACTAAGATTGATAACATAGGGATATGTATGGTCATATACCTAAGTAGATTTGTTTGATACTTCATGTTTGTGTCTTTCTTCTGTGGTTTATCCTACATGGATTCTGGGAGACCTTCAGGGTCTCAGGGTCCCTACTGAGTATCGTATAATCACCCCTACAAGGGCTATTCCCGTACTATGTTGTGTTGGATGCAGACGGAAGACGTCACTGAAAGAGGTAGACAATTGTATAGTTGGATGGTACTCGAAGGTGGACCACTTGGAGAGACGTACGAGGAGCAGTCGGACGGACCCGAGGTGCTGAGGAGATCATCTGTACACACCCATCATGTAGATATCCCAGAGGACCACTTATTGTTTGTTGTTTTACTTTACTGCAGTTGTACTAGCTTTCAATTGTACTGTACTTTACATTTGTGTTTGTATACTGGCCCATTTACTTTTCATCACTTAATTTTGTATTCAGTTTTACTCAGGGTTTACTTCTTGTTTCATACACTGTTGTGTTTGTTTACTTTTATAAAGGAAATTCCGTTCCAGCTTAGTGATTTATGAATTTGTTACTAGTTTCCATCCCCTGGCCTATGGAAGGCGGGATTGGGGTAGTCACAGCACAGTCCCCGAGGATGGGTCATGACAAATTGGTATCAGTGGAATCAGTTATAGTGTAGAACTCAGGACTCTGATCTTTCCTTTATGTGAGGCAATAGTGTTAAGAGTATTGATTGTGTTTTTCAGTCTAGGGAGCCCAGTGTTGGTTCGGTGGCCGACGTATCCATACAACAGGACCCTGACCACTGATTTCTGACCCAGTGCATGAAAACACTGATATCATGTGTGTTTAAAAAATTTTCCTTGTGATTAATTTGTGTCATCTCACCAGGTATAATCTTTTGATCGTGGACCACCTGTTTCATTTCAGGATGGCCCCATGAAGGAAGCCCGCTAGGGTCTCGAGTTATGTACGAGATGGTAGCCCACTAAGCTACGAGGCCTCGGTACATGGCCTCATCACAGTGGAGGCACCAGTGGTACCCCTACCCGCTGTTCCACCTATGCCACCAGCCCTAGAATTAGAGAGTTCATGCCACCTTAGTGTGTTGAACAAGTTCTAGCGATAGAGGCCACCTAGGTTCCACTGAGAGATAGACCCACATGTAGTTGAGGACTGGCTGGAGGCTGTCATCAGAGTTTCCAGATTGGTAGGGACACCAGCCGACCTTATGGTGATCCTTTCCGTGAGTCTTTGTCATGCAGCAGTAGGTAGATGGTGGAGCCTGATGCTCTAGGTTCATGATGAGGCATCTTTACACTGGAAGGACTTCGAGGGTCTCTTCTACTCGGATTTTGTTCCAGCCACACTTCGTGTGGTGTGGATTCAAGAGTTACTATATCTGCAGTAGGGAAACATGACAGTAGCTTAGTACACAGCGAGGTTCACTGACCTCTCACGCTACTCCACGGATATGGTACGAGACCCGTTCATCAGGGCCCGGACCATCGATCAGGGACTCGGACATTTGATCAGGGCTTTGATGATTCCCCTCGGAATTCGGATGCAAGCGGGGGTGCTGGAGAGAGCATTCTATTTGAGAGTTTTCTTACTGAGCAGTCACCAGCAACGAGACCCACCAGAGGAAGACAAGTAGCATAGTCTTCTGCAGCTGGTAATAGACAAATGTATTAGAGGTCCAAGTGGACCAAGCCATCAGGTGGGCGACCTCAAGATTTAGGATCGGTTTTGCAGGGAACACGAGACAGAGCCCGCCTTACGAAGAGTAGGCAGTGCTATTCATGAAGCGGGTAGAACCACATGGCTCATGACTGCCCAACCCACATTGCAGATGACCAGAAAACATTAGCGGGACCTCCCAGGTAGAGGAAGTGGATTGAACATGGTGGTCTGCTGGGAGCAGGCAGAGGAGGCAGAGGAGCCGGCAGAGCAGCGGGTTGTGGACGACGTTTCGAGTCACTACTACAACCACCACCAGGAGATCCAGCCCGACCACAGGGAGCTGGCGGACAGAGGCGGGCTCAGATCTAGGAAGTCGAGGCCTATTACCAAGGATCACCTGAGATGATTCGAGGTACTATCTATGTCTACTCCAACCTTGTTGCAGTACATATAGACACATGTGTGAGTCATTATTTTATTACTGCTGTCCTTGTTCGGAGCTTGAGGATTCTGACGGAGTCGTTGACTGGATCCTTACGGCTAGATACTGGTGTCGTCAGTGTGAGCTTACTCTAGGATGCGAGATCATCGGTTGGGATATTCTTGTATCGGTGTCAAGGATTTACAACATCATCTTGGATATGGACTGGTTATCTATAGTTCATACTCAGATTGATTGTATTAGGCATGAGGTGTGGTGTATCCACACATATGGGACCAGTTACACCTTCACCGGTGAGAAGGGAGCCTTTGCAGCATAGGATAGACTTACACAGAGTAGAGGGCAGCCGATCACACATCAGTTGGATAGTCTCATCCCCGGAGCGGTTGATGTGAGGAGTCCGAGTTTTCATGTTATGGTGGATCAGTATGTGGATGTTTTTCTTGACAACTTTCCAGGACTACCTCCTCACAAATAGGTAGACTTCTACAAAGACCTATACCCCGAGATAACATCGATATCTAATCCATCATATCGGATGGCTCTCGCTGAGATTCGTCAGCTGCAGGTATAGCTGGAGGACTTGCAGGGGACATGATTTATCCAACCTAGTGTTTCAACCTAGGAATCACTGATTTTGTTTGCCAAGAAGGTAGACGGGAGCTTGAAATTGTGTGTCGACTACCATCGCCTAAATTAGGTGACCGTTAAGAATAAGTACCCACTTCTGAGTATTGATGACCTAATTGATCATATCAAGTGAGAATGATGGTTCTAAAATATTGACCTCGGCTCTGGCTATCACCAGCTCAGGGTTCGAGATGAGGATGTGCATAAGACGTCTTTCAGGTGTCGGTATGGCCACTACGAATTCTTGGTTATGCCCTTCGGCATAACCAATGATCCAGCTGTGTTCATGAGTCTCATGAATAGGATATTCCAGGCTTACCTCGATCGATTTGTCATAGTCTTCATCGAAGACATACTGATTTACTCGACTACTAATGAGTAGCACGCCTACCACTTGTGGGTTGTGCTGAATATACTTCGAGAGAACCAGATTTATGGTATGCTCTCGAAGTGCCCATTATGGATTCGAGAGGTTCACTTCTTGGGACACGTCATCTCAGAGGCTGGGGTAGCCGTGGATCCTAGAATGATCGTCGCAGTACTTGCTTTGGATACACCTAGTAGTGTGACGGAGGTTCGTAGTTTCCTAGGTCTTGCTTGATACTATCGGAGTTTTGTGCCAGACTTCGCCAAAGTTGAATCACCACTTTTAGCATTGACAAATAAGGGGAAACCCTTCGTGTGGTTAGATAAATCCTAGGAGATATTTCATGAGTGGATGCAGAGATTGACTAGTGCACCCTTCTTGATACTACCGGAATAGGGCGTAGGGTACATAGTTTACTGCGATGCATTAGGGACCGGAATTGGGTGTGTCCTGATGCAGGTGCGAGCAATGATCACATATGGTTCACGGTAGTAGAGACAGCATGAGTAGAACCACACTACCCATTACCTAGAGTCAGAAGTAGTGGTCATCACCATGAATATGTGGTGGCACTATCTGATGGGTGAGCGTTTTACAGTCTACTCTGACCACCAGAGTCTCAAGTACATATTCTCGCAGAATGACCAGAACCTGAGACAGTTGTGATGGCTCGAGTACCTCCAGGCCTATGACTTTGATATAGTCTATACTCATGGGAAGTGAAACATTGTAGTATATTCTCTCACCTGGAGCTCAGGAATTCAGCTACTCGGAGTGGCAACAGAGCAGCTTGTCGCATTGCAGATATCCTTTGTAGATAGAGCTGGAGAAGCCTTTCTACAGTCCCTCATAATCACTCCTCTACTACATTAGCGAGTCAGAGAGGCGTAGCATGGGGATGTTTAATGTGAGGCGCAACGAGCTCAGATATCCTCAGGGCAGGCACCATATGTGTTTTCTAAAGGTGGGGAGCATGTCATGCTCTTCAGAGGATGTACCATGGTACCAGTTTCATTACAGGTGGAGGTATTAATGGAGTTTCATATTTCCCCTCTAGCGGTACATCCAAAAGTGGCGATGATGTATCAAGACCTCAGACGACAGCCCTAGTGGTCAGGTATGAAGAAGGTTATAGCAGAGTTTGCCTCATGATGCCTCACTTGTCTGCAAGTGAAGGCGGAGCTCCATGTTCCAACAGGCTTGGTTCATCCCTTAGAGTTCCTACAGTGGAAGTGGGATGGGATATCCATGGATTTCATGATTGAGATTCCATGTACATCCCAAGGGCAGAACTCTATCTGGGTTGATTCTCAACCAACTCACCAAGTCAGCCCACTTCCTACCGATTAGAGAGCAGGGCTCAGTAGAGAGCTTGGGATGCCTCTATGTTCAAGAGATTGTACAGATTCATGGTGTACCATCAAATATCGTCTCTGATCAAGATGCTAGTTTCACTTACCGTCTATGGAAGGTGTTACAAGAGTCTTTTGGCATGCATCTTCATTTGAGCACCGCCATCCATCCTCAGACGGACGTTTAGACTGAGAGGACCATTCAGACTCTCAAGGACATGCTCCGTGCATGTGTCCTTGACTTCGATCTCAAATGGGAGGATCACAAACCCTTGGTTGAGTTTGCGTACAACAACTGCTATCACTCTACCATCGGGATGGCACCGTACGAGGAATTGTACGGAAGACCTTGTAGATCACCTATGTGCTGGACTGACCCCATGGAGTCAGCACTTGTAGGACCAGAGATGGTGCATGCTATGACGGAGAAGGTGCAGGTCATCCAAGAGCAGATGAAGACTGTTTAGAGTAGCTAGAAGTCCTATGCTGATAGGAGACGAAGACAACTGGAGTTCGAGGATGGTGACCATGTCTTCCTACGAGTCTCACCACGATGAGGTCTATGGATATTTGGCCGGGGTGGATAGTTATCTTCGTGCTTTATCTTTCCATTCTAGGTCCTCAGTAGAGTAGGCAAGGTGGCATACCACCTGGCCCTTCCACCTCAGTTGCACCGGGTGCATGACGTCTTCCACGTATCTCAGCTGAGCAGATATGTGCATGACATGTCACACATTATCAACCACGGGGTGTTGGACATCGATGATGGGGTGACATTCACTGAGGTCCCGGTGGAGAATGAGGATTGACAAGAGCGGGTCTTATGTGGATGGTCGATTCCTCTAGAATACATTAGCTAGTAGCATGGGAACCTCTAGGAGAGCACATGGGAGAGGGAGGATGAGATGCATGCTCAGTACGCCCATTGGATTCCCTAGTGTGTGTTGTAGCTTTACAGGGATGTAAATATTTGAGGTGTGAGTAATATAAAGACCCGTAACATTCATGGAAATTTTCTTCATACATTTTTTAGAATATTACTAGTCTGAAATTTTTGACGGCGCCTGATTCTGTGGCCCGGGGTGCCTGAAATCATTTTCTAAATTTTTTTCGGGTACGTTTAGTCAAAATATGTACAAGCTTTTCAATCTTTTGAACTGGTGCTCAGAATTGAAATCTTTGGACACCAATGAACTCGCAGTGCCGATATTCTCTTAAGGGACCTTTACCATAGTTCCGTTTTATGCGGGTTGAAAGTTATAATTTGGGAATTCATAGAAAATTAAATAAAATTGTTGTATTATGCAATTTTTTTTAATAGGTGGTTATTTCCACCAAAGGGGAGTTGGGGTGGGACCAACATCCCACATAACCTCCCTTGAGATGATTTATTGTGGTGGGGTTCACATGAGCCTAAACCCTTTAACTCCCCATTATCTCCCCTTTATATCCCCTTAATTAATTTTCCACCTTTTCATTTAATTATGGTGGAGCCTCTCCACCTCCCACTTGTTGCCATTAAAATAAAAACACCTTGAATTAATTAGTTTAACTCCACTAATTAATTCACTTATTTAACTATTTGAATTTTAAAAAACATGTGCGAATAATATAATAGCCTATGCTATTATTTTTTTTGGCACTTGTTGTGTTGGGGAGGCTCTAGGGAATTAGAAAAAAAGTGTTCTTCTCTCGAGGAAGAAGATCATTATTCCACAACGAACATCTCTGACGAAAAATGCCAAGATTTTCTCCAAAGGGGCTCCCTCATCGGACGCACCCCAACATTAATGGAATCAATGTATGTTTTCCGCGATGCCCGGCCTCCATGATGCTTAGCTTCTGTGGCTCTTTGACGTGCACCGTTCATGAAATCGAGGTAGGGGGTTTATATAATTTAAATTAAATAAATTATACCTTTGTTCGTATTGAATGCGAGCGATCATCTTTGGCCATTTGTTACCGCCTAATTCGGAGGGTGCGGGATGAAGGAACACGGCCCGATGACCCTCCATTGTTTCCTATTTTTATTCACGATGGAGATGGTGTTGGAAGAGGTGGCGGCGATGACCGAAGGCAACAACGGCAATGGCGGCCGCATGCCGGCCCAGAGAGGACCGCATCACTGGGTGCTGCGCAAGAAGGTAGACATGTCCCGCAACCGTGGTCCACATGGACGAATAAGAACCATCCGAATAAAGCTGGCCGGGCTGGGAGAACAGTGGCGCCTCTCGGTGCTGCGCTGTGGAGAACTGTGGGACGCGCTCTGTGGGCTACTTCGTCGGGCAAACCATCCGGCAGGCAGCTGGCCATGTTGACCAATGTCGCAACACCCGAAGGTGCCGCATGGAAGAACAGAAGCTCGCCTGTGTGGTCTGCTCACATCAGAGAATACCGGCCGGCTTCGTTCGGCCAGATATGAGGGGCGGAACCGCCATTCCATAAAACTGGGGGTTGCACCCCCGATCCCCTTCGCCAGCTGGCTGAGCCGCATCCCGCCGCGGGCGAGGCCGTGCCCCGCTGGTCTGTACCGCGAATGTCCGCGACAGATGGGCCAGGCCGCACCCCCCCCAGGCTGGGCCGCGCCCCACCGGGCAGGGCCTACCCCTTAGTCGGTTCGGACCCGCTGAGCCAGGACTGGCTGACCCGCCAGACCACCGGGCTTGTCGGGATGGGCCCGTTTTTCTTAAATGCGATTTACTTCTTGATCGTGCATCTGATCAACACATCTTCTATGGAACTGGTACCATTGCGATGAGGGATTCCTTTTTCAATACTATAATTGAGTTTTGGATGACATTGAAAAACATCCGGGTTTGGAATGAGCGTAATTCCAACCGGGCCCCTGGAATAAAAAGACAATAACTCTCAGACTAGGCGGTCGATTGACCCGCCGTCAGTCACATTGGGTTTCTATTGATCAAACAGAACTTCTGGATAAATCAACTCTGTAATTCATTATAGTTTATGTATATACCCCTTTTCTTTAGGAGCATACCCTACCGACATATAGCGTGCTGTGTTCGAGAACCCTAGAGCTGGCTGCTACTGCGACGACTACTGTACTAGAATCCCCCGTGGGTTCGACATCGATGATTACTGTACTAGAATCCTACTTGGGTTTGACAATGAAGAATGTCGTACTGGAATCCTCTGTGGGTTCGACAATGACAACTACCATTATGGAATCCTACATGGGTTCGACGGTGATTACTATTATTCTTGTATCCTATGTGGGTCCACCAGTTTTGACCTCTGTACTTGTATCCTGTGTGTGTCTGACAGAGTTGCTGGTCTTGTATCCTGTGTGGGTCCAATAGCTTAGCTAGTCTTGTATCATGTGTGGGTCTGACTTCTTAGATGAATCAGTGGCTACATCTGATCATCTCTATCACTATATGAAATATGTATACCTATGTGAGCTGAGTCTTGAGTTTCAATCATTATCATTGATGTGTTTGACATAATTTTTTGTGTGGAATAGGTTGTGCATGGGCTCGAGATATGGAGCTGAAATTTGATTGATAACTTTGTTATATGTACGGGCATATAACTAGGTAGAGGTGGTTGATATTTCGTGTTTCTTTCTTTCTTCTATGGTTCATCCTTTGTTGATTTTGGGAGACATTCGATGAATCAAGGTCCCCACTTAGTATCGTATACTCACCCCTACACGAGATATGCCCGCACTAAATTGTGTTGGATTCAAATAAAGGGCATCACTGATCGAGGTAGAGACTTGTAGAGCTAGACGGTACTCAGAGGTGGACCACTGGGCGAGACTTATATTGAGATGACGGACGGACCCCAGTTGTTGAGGAGATCATTTCTACCCACCCTTCAGGTGGGATTCCCGTAGGATGCCTCAGTGGTTACTGTTTTACTTTACTGTTGTTTTACTAGCTTTGATTTGTACAGTACATTGCAGTTGGGTTTGTATACTAGCCCATTTACTTTCTAGCACTTACTTTTGTCTTCAGTTTTACTTAGTGTTTACTTCATGTTGCATACTCTACTGTGTTTGATTCCTTTTATAAAGGAAATGCCTTCCCATCATAGGGATTTATGCCTTTAATTATAGTCTCCATACCCTGGCATATGGAAGGCGGGACTGGGGTAGTCACGGCATATGCCCTAAGGACGGGTCATGACTATATATATGAGGTATTCTTAGATATCCTAATAACAATATTTTATTATGCTAGCCAGCCTAAGAATATGATGGTTATGATGAAATGTATCCCATCATATGTTGACTTGGTTGTTAGCCTATTTATATTATTATGATTTCATGCTTTATTATGTTTCATGATAATTAAAATTCCATGAAATATTGATTTCAGACTATTTATTATGTTTTTATATATTTGACTTTTCACCATATGAAATCATGTTATACCTCATAACACATTTTTGCCTTATTGATTTACATTGATTATTAATTTACAATGATTTTTTGATCACCCTTTATTTTATGTATTTTTCATACGATAACCAATCCAATTGTTTTGACTTTTGGGTGTAGAAAAACCATTTGTAGTTAGAAATAAAGAGGTTATGTTTATGAGTTAGATGTTTTTTATGTGTCTAATCATCGAAAGAAACTATAAATCAAGATCCTTATATAGAAAATATTTGTAAATTAGGTGAAAATTTATGAAATAAATAGTTTTTAAGGCCATGTTATATTTATTTAATACTAATTTAATGTTTACATATGTTTTTATATTATTATTGGCGAACATTAGGGAAAATTCCCAGAATTATCCAAAGGTTAAAATAAGATCTTAATGTTTTAGTAATTTAGATGTTGTCTGGGTTTCCTAGAAAATATATCCCTCTTTAGATTCTATAATGATGATGCAAGATCTAGAAATGTTTATATTTGGAGTTAAATCCCAATACGGTACATGTTAGATATTAAACCATCACTGACCCATGGATGATAATGATGATTAATAGAAACATTCTCGACAGACTAACAAGGGATATAATTTTGATAGTACAATATTACATTATAAACCAATGTGAATGATTTTAAAGTGTTATTTATTTTTAAACCAAGTATTTTCATAGTTAAATATGGGTTATAGTGTTTCATTGTTTTCAATCCACATTGAGATGATTAGGAAGTTTTCAAGGAATGTGGTCTCATGGAATTAGAAAAAAAATGTTGGAGGTGGAATCATTTCCTAGTGTTTGCAATATTTTTGGGCTCAAACAATTGTTTAATGAAGAAACGTTTTTCTGGAAATGGAATTTGTGAGTAAGGAAGATTGAGGATTTCATTTATGTACACATATTATGTTCCTAGATAATCCCATTAAAATAAAAAAAATCAAGGATTTCAGTGCATGATATGTTTATTTTCATGAAAAATTTACGTCTATGAAAAAAATGTGGTTCTATGAAGAAGAGACTTACATGCCCAATGTGATGTCAAAAAAAGGTGTCCGTGTTTGGTAAATGTAAAATGCAAGGAGGTCAACATGGGTGAACCATTAAAACAAGGTTACCTAGATCTATTAATATTAGACAATCACCATTGAATACTTATGAACTTTTTCAAATGATGATTATGTAGCTCTTCCATGTGAAATACATTTGTGAGAAATAATTATGTGCAATAAATCTTGCATGAAAGACAATAATTATGTAAATCAAGACTAATTGAAACTCATGGTGTGGTTGCACAAATGGTAGGGGTTTATAGAAATAAATATTATAGAACAATCCCAAAACATGGGTTCAAGAAATGGTGTTAAGAAAAAGTTCAAGGTTGAACATCCCTGTTTTGAATATTCAGTTTGTTTGATTAGTGAATTCAATTGAATCAATTCAATAAATCAATAAAATATGTTTCCTATGAAATTAAATGCTAAAATTTAATAAAAATATACTGAAGATACCTACATGTTGAAAAATGAGTAAGGATTCTTCTTGAGTAGTGAGTTTTGGTTATTGGATAGATGTTATTCGAGTGATGCAGTGTGATATCCCTAAAATCATGCATAAGAATTGTGAATGGTAGATAGTGACTATATAAAAACTTCTAAATTGAATGATTAGTAATGATTACTAGATTTTGGTATGACAAAAACACAATCATTATATCATTCATAAACTATCCCTTAGTGGAAAATCAAGTAAAATCGGTGTGTTCTCTCTTTTTTCAAAAACATTCCTTTCTATAGGTTTATATCAGAAAATTATAACTGGTTATTCCCAACATGGGAACACGATCCATAACATTAAAAAAAATTTATATCTGGATTCACCCCTACCCTCTCAGGGTGTTTCGATTCTTATCCAGTGGTATTAGAGCCAGGTTGGCTAGACCCTAATTGGTAGAAAAATCCCTAGGGAGATTGTTGGAATCCCAAGTGAATTCAGTGCATCCGTATAGATCAACGTTTCTTGGTATAGGGGATCTATTCCCCATAAAATACTGAGTGCATGTTTGGAATCATATATAATACCAAAACACCCCCTTCCTTCAGAAATCCATTTTAAAAGGAGGATGGCAGTGATCCACCATGGGGGGCAGTGAGACCTACTGAAGAACGAACCCATGTGGTAGTGACCCAATGAGAATAATAGTGTGATACAAGGTCCTAAAACCCAAATTTTGATACATCAATTAGGTAATTTTATGGTGATATCATTATTGGAAAATCACTATAGATATTTTACATTAATTCTTTAAAATTCATAATTCATGATATACAGGTTAATTAATAAAAATTTATCAATGTTTTTAGTTTAATTATTATTGATTATTAATTTGGGGGTTATCCCCCTTAATATTATATAATTTTATTGGATTTTTGGAAATATGTTTTAACATGTCATAAACATATGTTATGGGTAGTTTGATGATTTCTCTAACAAAATTCCTTACATGATAAGATACGGATTCCAGAAAATAATTTCCAAATTAGAACATATTACTCAATTTATGGACAATAACATGAATCAAATGGAACCCCCTCCGACTCCTTAGAATGAAAAAGTTCTAGTCTAGTCAATTATGCTTCAAATTTATCCTATATTTATCGTATCATACGACTCATTAGTCGTGAATAAATATACTAACACTATTGACATGAAATTATCTACCCTCTAAGAGTGACAATGTTATAATAGATGCTTGTCATATTTGAGGAGAAAAACTCAGTGGTGTACAATAAAAATGAAAAAAATACAATGGAAGAAAATTAAAATCTATAATTGAAATAATTAAATGGAAATTTTTTTATAATTTTTTTTTCGTGTATGGTATATTAAAAA
Source organism: Viscum album (assembly GCA_963277665.1). Classification (NCBI taxonomy): domain Eukaryota; kingdom Viridiplantae; phylum Streptophyta; class Magnoliopsida; order Santalales; family Viscaceae; genus Viscum; species Viscum album. The sequence goes on along the minus strand of OY728166.1, from coordinate 546,750,583 downwards.
TTAGGAAAATAAATACTTCTGCTCAAGAAAAGAGTGTGATAACTTCTAGTTTCATATGAGTTAATCATTATAAGTATGGATCAATATATCTCATGATATTTTATTATAATTGAATTTATAATTAATGAATTCATTTAGGGTTTAAAAAAATTATTGATAACGTGTTATGGTTTATATATTTGATATTTTTTATTATTTTTTTGGATGTTACCTAGAATTTTTTCTACTGAATAGTTCTATGATGAAAAAACTGAATTTTCCTTTGGTGGATCATTTATTAGATCCCAAAATTTATGAAAAGTCAACTACCCACTTTTTATAATTATAGGAGGAAGAATTCTGAATTTTCCTAATGGATACATGAGGTGTTTCATTTGTTGATGAGAACGATATCATTATAAGAAATTATAATATTTGAATAACATTACCTCTAATTCAAAACGTGAAATTAATAATATATCTCTTTTTAATATATCATTCCAGTGATTCAGTTATAAGTAACCTAGATACTATGAGTACAACTTTCTTTATCCATGGTTTTTTTAATGTAACCAATTGAAACAACATTAGAAACTGAGAGATAAAAGGAAGGATATAGAACTATTTATTGATTAGGTGGAACAATGAAATTGGTGACGTGATTGGAATTCTATTTTTTCATTTATGAATAGAAAACATATTATATGATTCTAGATATAAGCATAATTACATATAATTAATGTCTCGTTGAACTATTCAAACCTTACCAAAAATCATAGAGAAATTGTTATCTATGAAAATTGATAATTGAGAAATTATTGCATCTCACATACAAAATTTATTCATAGTTAATATATGTGTATTGAATATCTACGAGAAACCTAGTCCTAAATCCTATAGTGGATTTAATTGTTACAATGGTTATAGATTTTGGGTCTTTATATATATCCCACATATACTACCTAGATAAGAAAATCGCATTCAATGATATGATTTTCCCTATAATATTGTACAAGTTAAAGGAGGATCAATGCAATTTCCTTCGTAAATTTTCAACACATGAATGCATATTATTTTTCAATGGGCATAAATATCATTCATAGATGATTTAGTTAAACAGTTTCATTTTTTCACAATATATTACTATTGTGATGGAATATAATAATGTATTTCATTGAGTGTTATCTAGAATTCTTAATGAATGATTAACTGATTTCTTAATTTAACGTATATATATGTCCTCGATTATATACAAGACTTGTCATAGAATTAGTGTGACTAAATTTAAATAATAAAAGATGAAATTACAATAAAATATTGATAATATATTCCTAGAGCCATGTGTTTCCCCATTTTGGGCACTTTTTCTCTTTGTTAATAGAAAAGGGCGAGATGATGTTCCATTGAAATAAATATATTTTTATAAAAAGAATTATAATTGAAATTATTCAATGAAACTGATATATGACTTCTTCAATTAGTTAATAAAATATCGATAAACATCTAATTCTGACCTTGAGCTGGTATATCAAAAATTAATGGTGTGGAGGTTGAATATTAGGGTAGAAAACTAATAAATTTGTTGAGTACACTATGTGCTCATATTCATGTCATTCAAAGAATGAAATTCTATAGTAGTATTCATTGAAATAATTGATTGATTATGTATAGATTACATTGATAAATATTTATTCGTATTTATAAATGATATTATTATACAATCCATTTCAAATATGGAAAATTGTGAGCATTAAAATACTATACTCAAGTAATTAAATATTGAGAATTTACAGAAAATGTATAATAAATTATAATTTTTTCTAGGTAGAATATATTTCTTAGGTCATTAAATCGTAATGAATAGATATCTATAGACCCTAATTGAATAATGAAATAAAGGAATGACCCTTACCAAAATCAATTTTCAAAATCCGTAGTTTTTTATGATTATCCTGTAATTATAAGAATTTGTTGAGGAATTTATCACCACTAGAAAACACGCTATCCAGGATAACTCAAAAGGAAGTGTAGTATAATTATTTCTGAGTGTGAAAAATCCTTATGACATATTAATAATAATATACTGAAACAAATTTTCTAACATGACAATCATATTGGGATATAATTTTTTTTTATTAAGTCATCAATGAATATACAGGGTTGTGTACTCATGCAGATTTTGGTACTAATATCATATGCCTCATGAATATTGAATGTTCTTGAATAAAATTATACAATTTGTGAACTGGAGAAGGATATAATAATTTTCCCATTAAATATTTAGTGTCCTTATCTATATGGTGAGAGATTTGAAATATATATGAGCCACTAAGCATAAAATATATATTCTCAATGAACCAATTCATCATGTTTCAATGAAGATGTTTAGAGATGATTAATTATTATTATTTCTAAATCCACAATTATCATTTAAAATTTATTAATGTAGTATATTTGATAAGAATAAAGGAACCTAAAATGACATATATTATAGGAATTAAAAAAGATCCAATCTGAGTAGACATGTAAAGGATCGACGTGGGATTTATAAATGAGTTATCAAATCAATAAATTTTTCAAATTATTAGTCAAATTTACCTTCTAGATTTAACTCTGAAACCTAAAAATTAATGATTTTGGGATAAAAAGAAATGTATATGTGGATGGGATGTAAAAATACATATAATTTATTATAGTAGAAGAATTAGAGGTGATATATGGGAAGTAACTATGAGTATCATCTTAGATGATGATAATGAAGAAGTTATTGAATCATACTTATGAAAAAAAGTCCCTGTCATCCCAAGAATTTAGAAGATATATATGTATACCTATATATATATCATAAAAAACACTTAGTGCCAAAATATTTATAAATATATTGAGTAATATACCTCAATGTACCAAATATGGTGACAAGTGAAGGAAAAAAGGCCAAAACGTAATGGGGTGATCAACCATTTTCTAAACCTATATGGAAAAGTGGAATAAAAAATACGGAATTTATCCTGGTAAATATAAATACATCAAAAAAGAACATTAATATATGGGTATGAGTTTTACATCATATAATAAACAATCAATTTTTTAAATTAAATAGTACATTACACTTGATTAACATGCAATGATACACATTATTCAGGTGGTAAGGAATCATAGAACCCCACTATCAATAATATCATATTGGGATATAAGGATTACCTAAATGTTATCGAAGAGTATTTATCATGCTATACATAGAGAGTTGAAATACAGTAAGGCCTATCCTCTAATTTTTGATATCTAATTTGAAATAATACTCAAGAAACATGATGATATGATTATAGATTCTTCTATAGACTTTATGAGAGATTATGATCAATATAGTCTACTACTCAACTTATCATATAAAAATGTTTTCTAATCAAGAAAATAAAAATCCCCCTATAAATCCATACATGGGTAGTGATATAGAACATGTACATTCTAGGATTAATATGGTGACTGATAGTTTTCATAAATAGAAATTGTTAGTTGGATTTTATAAAATGTAAAGACTATTTAGTAACACATTATAATGTCTCAATTTCAAGATGATTTTTAGGATTATAATCACTAAAGAGACATATATATTTATGTTTGTGGTAAAAAATTTCTATATATATCTTTCTTGATGAGTGTTATATGGTTTAGAATGAATGGAAAGTTAATTCACAAGCTTACAGACCACTTTAAGATCTTTAATCATGTCAGAGTCCTAGCATATCAACAATCACTTTCTTTGAACCTATGAAAAATCCATGGTGTTTTCTATGTATATATTTTTAGGAACATCATAGTAGATAACCCACTTGTTCTAAATCCATTGGTGGTACTTATGGATAATGGTCTCTCTAAAGTGGTATTGTTAATAAATTCCTTATACCATAATGACTATGTTATACAGAGAAAAATAACTCACCATGCCAATGAAAATTTGAGAGATAATAATTTTGATGAGATAACATGGGTGACTGATGAGAATGTGAAACACAATTACTATAAATTATTTTATCCTTTATGTATGGAATGAAATTTCTAGGGGGTAATTTCTTAATGATGGGTGAATATAATATCCTTGTATTAATATATAGAAATTTCCCTTCTGAATGTATAAATTTTTCATAAAAGTAAACATAGATGATAATATATAATATCACCTTATAATTAAATCATACCACAATATTTTTATAAAATTAAAATTGGTATGAAAATCTATCTTTTCGTATATTAGAAATATATATATACATCATGTATTTATATGAATTTTAAAATAATATTTTTAATGTTATTTGAGCTATTATTTCTAAATTCAGTTTTCTCATTTAAAATAGTATATTATAATAAATTTGAATTAATTTTTTGATTTCCCGTGTGAAAATAATCTATGGATTATTTTTTTATTTCCCTAAAATATTTAATTTTTATATGAATAGTAAAAAATATGAATTTTTCTATTTTAATCTATTTTTAAGGCATATAAGTTGTTCAATTATTTATTATAAAAAATATATATCTATATTTAAAAATTAAAATAAATAATTTAATATTACTATGTTCAATTTAAAAAACCCTTGAATAAAATTTTAGATAAGCAAGTAATATATTCTAAAATAAGTTTGTTGTGTTTCAATAATTGAATTCATACGTGGGAAAATTTATTATTGTATTTTAATTAAAAAAGATAAACCTTATTAAAAAAATATTTTAATATCATTTTAATTTATAAAATTCAATAATAATTTCAATAAAAAACAATATGCATAAAAATAAGATTTCAACAATTGTGGTTTATAAATTATATACAGTAATAAAAAAAATAAAATCACCAACTCTAAGAAAAATGATATTATAAAACAAATTAAAATTTTAAAATAATTATATTTCAATTAGTATATAATTTCAATTTTAATAGTTTTCATTAAAATTATCTTCTAAGGATAAAACTCAGATATAAAATTCAAGGTAAATATGTTAAATTTGTTGAACATATTGAATGATAATGAAACATGTGAAAAAATATTGATATTTGATGTTGGAGGAATAATATAATAATATAATTCTCCTAAGAACTAATTTAAATTTGTCGATCGTTTGGTTTTTTATAATGGAGTGATAATATTGCAAATTAATGTGGTCTTATAAGAGTCCCAATTTCTCACATATTGATGTAGTCCACATCCTCCTCATTTCTCAACACTTATGATGCACTAGATCATCCAAAATACTACATAAGTGTCTCCTAAACACCATACCATGGAATTTTATAAATTTTTATAATGAAATATAATTATAATAAATCTTAATGAGTTACACAGACGTGAATATACATAGTAAAGATACTACGAAAAATATGCCAATATTTTATTGTTTTTATACACCCATAAATTTCCCTCTATCAATGATGGTTTGATAACAAAAATATTATTTCAATTCAATAATTTTTTTATAATAACTGAATATTAATTTTATATCATCCTATCAAACTATTGTGAGTAACAAAAACATCTCCATATGTATATTCTGACTGCAACCTCCATGAATGACTTTTTTTATTTTCCATGACCAGCTAGCTAGTATAAATATGAAAATGTAATTTGTATGTAGAAATTAATTTTTTACATTAGTGATATTCTTAAATTATAATATATTACATTTTATATATAATTATGACTATAAACGATTATAGTATCTTTAACCCCAAAATGATCTTATCATGAAACCTTTCATAATATTGATACTTTTAAGAAATCCATTTAATAATTATAATTATTGACCTAATAAAATAATAAAGATTAAAAAAATAATTTTTTTTATAATCATAACTTATTTTACAACAAAATTAGGGATATTCAAAAAATAGATACAATTTAAATGGAAATAACCTTATAATCACGAGAAACCAATATAATGAGAAACTGTGTGAATAACAAATAAAAAATTATAATAAATGGTATTTAAAAAAATTAATATATATGAATAACGATATATGGTATATATTTAATGAACATAGTTTAATTATTCACGATTTTAATTGTTTATGTAGAGATCTTTTAGGAAATGGGTAATCGATACCCCAAACCACTGATGCTTTCCTTTGGTAACACATTATCCTTTTTTAACTTATACATTATATTATTATGAATTATGTCATAAATATTCTATATAAATATATATATATATATATATATATTTATATATTATTTAATTCATTTTTTGGGGAAAGATCAATTTTATTTTCCCATCAAAATGTAATCTTTTACATGAACTTCTTTTAGGGGAACATTTATGTTATTAATTTCATGTTACGAATCCCCCCATAAAATATTTTTTCATATCCAAAATATTGTTTTAGAGTACATAAATATTATGAAAACATCTTTTGGTAAAAGTATTGATTTTTGAATATTACAATGAATCATTAATAATCCATTTCATATTTCAAAAATCTTCACCCAAATGTTACATTTATATTCTTATTGTTTATTTTTTCTTATGAGTTCATTGTTTAGTGGAACTCAAGGTTAATGGAATTTTTTTTTAAAATACGTATATCTAATATAATTTTTCACGTGTATTATTAACATTATATATGATATATATTTAGGTTATTTTATATGAAAATATTAAAAAATACATTCCCTATTATATGTTATATATTGGTCAAGATTTATCTATGGGTTAAGTATCACTTTATTCATATATTCATGAAGTTATTATGGTCTTTACAGGGTGGGTTCTTAATAGAAATAGTGTAGAGGTTTTGTATCAATTAAAATAACAGTGGAATAATATTGATATAAGAAATAAATTGAAAATAATTTAAACTATATAGTGTTTGAAGTTGATGAAGTTGTGTTTCTATAGATATTTCAATGGAATATGGTCATCATATTTGGGATTAAATTAAATTTGGGCCCCTAGTATATAAAAAACTTTTAATTACTTGATTATTTTGGGGCTATAACTAATCTCTTGTCTCACCCTCGAGACCTCTCCCAAGTACATGATGTGCTTAATATTTCACTTTTAAAAATCTAAATACAATCCAATTTACAAATATTAAGTGTTGGACCTCCCTTACCATCCTTAGAATGACCTTGTAAGTTCATTTTTTGTATGTTTCCGTGTTGGCCTACTAAATGCTTCACATGTGACATTCTATATAAGATCAAAAAAAATTATTATAAACATTGGATGATGTGATCATGGTCCTTTAGTGGGTGTTAAATGAAATCCCATATCTAGTCCTCATATTTTAATGGGGACCATGAGTCGCCATTTTCACACATTTTCCTAGGGGTTCCCCTTTTTTCAAGGTTTTTATAAACATTTAACTCTATTATATATTGTTGTCCATATCAGAAACCCTATAATATCATATTCGGTAAAAAAATATTTTCATTCCCTCCATCACTAGAATTGATATGGACATTAAAATATCTCAACCTTAGATAGAACATATAATGATTATGGATTTCTAATAGATTATTCTTATAAAAATTTACTATCCTTCTATTTATGGTTCTTTAAAATGGGTCACATCATAGAGATGTTTGAAAACATATTTCATTCTACATGTAAAATTCTTCTTTTTAACTATATTTGGGATTAAAAATGAGTTAATAAAGGATAAATTTTTTTCCCTAATTTAGTTGTTTTAGAAAATAATAATAATCATAATCTGGATGCATATTCAAATTCTTATCCCTCTCCTATTGATATCAATATTTTATTGTAACATTTTCCATAATGCTTAGGTTATAAGTGAAGGATAAGGAACATTATTCAGAATTAGATAGATTAATCCTTACATGATGATTACAAGTATATCCGCAATAAGTCTAGTGAATCCTCTCAAAATTATAATTAACAATCTAGTCAGATTGAGGAATCCTATATAAAGCCGTGATCTAGTTAATGATGAAATCCAATGGATGATGTAGATTTATTCATTAAAATAAATTCTAGGAAAACATGAAAATTTAGAGATTAAAATAATTTAGGGTGTAAAATTGTTTGGATGGTGGAATAATAGAAATGTAATACTAATGCTAATTTAAAGGACGTTCTTTATCAATATATCATGCTAATTTTTTCTGATTGATGCTATCTTTTTTGCATAATTTCCTTCTATCAGATAAATACACTCTTATTGATCTTATATAAGTTGATTAAAATAGATTTTTCTATAGTAGAGAGGTAATGTTTGAACTATATTGTTAAATTCATAGGTTAGAGTTCTCAGTATTTTTTTATTCATCACATACATGTCAATGTATTTATATTAATATTTTATAGATTGATTCTCTAATAATATACTGATGATGGTTGTTAATTTATTTATTTATTGTGAATTTGTTGCTTTAGGAACACTAATGACCAGGTGCTCATTTATTAAATTGAAATTTATATAATTATTGGGATTATAATTTTTGAATTTTGGAAATGTATCCCTCATTGGTATTTTTAAATATTATACATGTTTATGTGAATGAGAAGAGAATCTTGGGTTACTAATGAAATCTATTAGATTGGTAATGAATGTAGTTGAGTTAATTTTTCATTCATTCTTTTTTTCAAGCTATTTTACATAGAAATGGTGGATTATTATACTTACTTGTTCATCTGTTGATGAGAACACAAATATCTATTTTGTTTTAGATGTTAAATGGTTAAATAATATTCAAATAAACATCATTTTTCTCTAAAAATATGTCTGTGGTCAATATATATGTCTAGGGATTTTTGGATTATTTTTTCCCATGATGCTGGTATAAATCTTTATATCATGTTCTTCATGACCATATATTCTGGTTTTCCATTATTTTTACACAAGTGATATTATTATGAAAAATTCATTATAATAAAAAATATTCAAGCAGTGCTCACTACGATTACTGTTAAACTTTTTAGAGAATAAAGAGAAGAACATAACATCAAGTTATCAATATAGACTATATATTCCAGGCCAAGAATATGATCTATAAATAATGAGATTTTGGTGGGGCTATAACTGTTTCAAGCATGATGACATGATAATTTCCCTTCCAGATTCATTTACATTCATTGCTGTTATTCATTTTTGTCTTCTCATGTTTAATATTTAAGTACCTTGTTGGTGAATGTTCACTACACCTCATGAATACACTTTTTACTTTTCTTTCCTAATAATAAATATTGGTGTATTGGTATGGTTACCAACTCAATATCCATAATTAATAAAAATTATTAATTTAATTTAATTAGTTATTTATAAGAAATTTTATTTGGAATATTAAATATCTATATCACCATTTTTCTATTTGAAATGGTTTTCCACTAAATATACATTTATAATATAAATTACTAAATTATAGAATTTTTATTTTTAAACAAAAATATTATCGGACTTATAATGTCTATATTTTCTTTAGACTGATTTTTAATATTTTTTCAAAATTAATTGGCTAATAGGTGGATGATGCAAAACACTGGTTTTTAAAATACCATATATTTTAGATCTTTCTCATAATATTTTTATTACATTGAGAAATATAATAAAATTTTCATGACCAAATATATATTAATGGTGTTAATTAATTGATACATATAAATACTATGATGAATTCAAAACAATATTTTTTAACATTTTATAACTTATGTAATATTTATTGTAATAAAAAAAATCTAGTATGTGTCATTGAATTAAGTATTCTGATGGTGAAATTGAGTTTTTAATTACATTTAAATAATAAAATATTATTTATGTAATAATTGTAAAATTAATTTGTAAAGACCCGTAAAATTCAAGGGAAATTTATTCTTAATTTGTTTTGGAATTTTACAAGAACGCGGTTTCTAACGGCACCTGATTCCGAGGCCCGGAGTGCCCGGAATCAATTTACGAAGTTTGGCTCGGGTACGTTCAGTGAACGAACGAGCGGGGATTTCTAACTTTTGAACCGGTGCCCGGAATCGAATTCTGAGGTCACCGATGAACTCGCAACACCGATATTTGCTTAAGGTGACCTTTTTCGAGGTTGCGTTTTATGCGGGTTGGGAGTTAGTTTTGGGAATTTAAAATAAAGTTAAATAAAATGTGGAAACACATTTTATTTTTACCCAAGTTGGTTATAACCTCCCAAAGGGAGTTAGGGGTGGGACCCACATCTACTTAACCTCCCTTGAGAGGATTAAGTGTGGTTGGCCCCACACGATCCCTAACACTTCATCTCCCTTTTAAACTCCCTATAACTCCTCTTTAATTAATCTTGACAAATTAGGTTATTAATTGAGTTGAGTTATTTTTATTTCAAACTTTTGAAATTCAAGTGTTTAGTTGTGTTAATAAAATAAGCCTTAAGCTTATTTTATTTTGGTTGGTCTCCTTTTCCTTCTTGAGAGGTTTTGAAAAGTTCTCTCCATATTCTTCAACCTTGACGAAGAACACAAAGAACACTTAATCTCCGACGAAGAACGCCGCTTCTCTCTTCTTCGTAGCCGGTGTGTTTCCAAAGATCGACGACGCCGCATCTTCGATCTTCTTCCCATGTCAACGGAAGGAGACGCCATTTCCTCCTCGGATTATCTCCGTCATCTTACAAAGCTTCTCCAATGACGTACCTCTTCGGACGCACCTCGACGTCAACGGAAATGACGTTCGGTTTCCGCGAAGCCCGACCTCCGCGACGCTTGTTGACGTGCTCCGCACTTGAAACCGAGGTAGGGGTTTATTTCATTATTCTATGATCATGATTTTTACCCGTGATTATTTCTTCATGAAATTTGTCTAATTGTTAGTGAATAACGTGAGGGGGCCGGACCGCACGAACACGGCCGACCCTCCACTTTTTTTTATGTTGATTCTATTGTGGACTGAATCGGGTGTGGCGCGGTGCCGTCGCACCGCGCAGGATCAAACGGCAAGAAACATGCGGCGTCGTCGCACCGCGTCGTAAAATAATTCAAGGACGCAATGCCGTCGCACCGCGTCGAAGAAAGTCGAAGGCGCCGCAGCCGGAGCGGGTCCGCGGCGGAACGAGAAGACCGGCGGCCAGCCAGGCCGCCGGTGTCGGAAGCCGGAAGGGGGATCGGCCTTTTCCGGTCCCGTTGAGGAAGAACCGGCCGGCCGGAAGGGAGGAAAACCAGGGGGAATTATTCCCCCGGCCAGAAAATAAACGTCCCCCCATAATGAGGGGGGCCGGTTTCACAAAGGGGGGCAGGCGACCCCCCCCCATTTTCAAATCAGCTCGCCCTTTGGCCAAGCTGGTAGCGCGCCTGGCCGGTCCGCCAGGCCAGGCCGTGCCGGGCCACGCCGGGCCGGTTCAGCCCTGTCCAGGGTGGGTCGACCCTGTTCGGGCCAACCGGGGGGTCTCGAGCCAGGACGGCGAGGGCCCGAAACCCCTGTTACCGAGCGGTTTGGATTCAAATGCCCATAACTCGGGCTACGGACTTCAAAACGATGCGCCTTCAGCGGCGATGCAATCCTTGGATCGATACGGATGTTTCGGTATATCGCACACAAAGTTTCGGAATACTTTTAGTTATGCTGGGTTGGTTCGTATACGAAACCAACCGGGCCCTCGGAGCGGAAACGCTCATATCTTGAGCTACGGGCGTCCGATTGACGTACCGTCAGCTTTGTTGAGTTTCTCTTAGTGAGAGGGATCTTTTGGCACTCTCTGCCCGAGGTTTGGACGCAGGTGGATTACGGTCGGGTTGGTTTTGCCTTAAAAAATCAACCGGGCCCCTCGGACGAAAAAGCCAATAACTCTCAGACCGGGCGTCCGATCGATGCACCGTCTGTTGCGTTGAGTTCCTGTTGACGATACAGAACTTTTGGATATATCAACTCTGGACTTTGTGACAGTTGATGTATCAGCCTCTCAGCTCGTGGAGCGGACCCTACCGAACGAGCTTGCTGTGTGCGGGAACCCTAGAGCTGGCTGCGACTGCTACTGTGACTGCAACGACGACTATGCAGAGATCTTTAGTGGATTCGACGACGTCGACTACAACACTCAGCAATCCTGTGTGGATCAGTGCTACCGATCCTGTGTGGGTCCGATCCTGTGTGGTTCTGCGCTCATCGGTCCTGTGTGAACCAGCGCCTACAGGTCCTATGTGGGCCCGATCCTGTGTGGGTCTTTGCGGGGGTTAGTACCTTTTGATCATTCATGGGTCCGACGACTTAGATGGATCAGTTATCATCTTTCGTCATTCGAAGAAGTATACCTGTGTGAGCTGAATCCTGTTGCTTTCCTGTGTGGATTGTGTTGTGCTATCCTGTGTGGATTTCATTTTTCTTTCCTGTGTGGAATACGTATACTTTCCTGTGTGGACTGAGTTGTACTTTGGCTCGGAGGTTGGAGCGTATTGGAATTGATGACTTTGGTATATGTATGGGCATATACCTAAGTAGTGTCGGTTATGACTTCGTGATTGTATCTTTCTTTTGAGGTTTATCCTTTGTGGATTTTGGGAGACCTTCGGGGGTCTCGGGGTCCCTACTGAGTAGCTTATACTCACCCCTTCACAGGCTATGCCCGCACTACGTTGTGTTGGTTGCAGACGACGGATAGCGTTGATCGTGGTTGAGGCTCGCAGAGCAGGACGGTACCTGGAGGTGGACCACTGGGCGGGACGTGCTCGGAGCGGACGGCGGGACCCGAGGAGCAGAGGAGCTATCTGTACCCACCCTTCAGGTGGGATTTCTAGTGGATAGCTCGGCGTAGCAGCTTTTACATTTCAGTTGTTGTTTTCCCTTTCGAGTTGTACTTTACTTTCAGTTTTGGGTTTGTATACTGGACCACCTACTTTTCCGCACTTACAGTTGTACCCTGTTTTACTTAGTGTTTAATTTTCCGCTCTCTTACTCTGTGGTGCTTGTTTACTTTACAAAGGCAATGCCTTCCCATTTTACCGGGATTTACGCCTTTGTGCTAGTCGCCAGCCCCTGACCTATGGAAGGCGAGCTTGGGGTAGTCACGACATGGGCCCCGAGGACGGGTCGTGAAAAATTGGTATCATAGGAGTTCGGTTCTACCACAAACTCTGATCTTTTCTATGTGAAGAAATAGTGTTTAGCATATTGAGTGTGGTTATCAGTCCAGGGAGTCCAGTGTTGGTGCGGCAGCCAACGTATGCATACACCAGGACCCTGACTTCTGATTTCCGACTTAATGCACGAAAACATTGATTGCGTGTGTGTTTCAAGTTCTCTTTGTGATTACTTTGTATCAGCTCACCAGGTATACTTTTCTGACCGTGGCGCACCTACTTCCTTTTCAGGATGGCCCCACGACAGTAGCCAGCTAGGGTTCCGAGAGTCGAGCGTGATGACAGCCCACCGAGTGACGAGGCCTCGGTGTAGGGCCCTTTGTCAGCAGTGGCACTGGCTGTAGCACTACCCGCCGAGCCACCGATACTTCCAGCACCAGCCACTGAAGATGCACGTCTCCTCAATGCACTACATGAGTTTCAGCGCCAGCGACCTCCCAGGTTTCATGGGGAGACGGACCCCCAGGCAGCCGAGGACTGGCTGGAGGCAGTCGTATGAGTTTTCAGGCTAATGAGGACACCAGAAGACCTCATGGTGATCCTCATTGTGAGCCTACTGCACGCAGCAGCGGGCCGATGTTGGAGCTTGATGCTCCAGGTGCACGATGATTCATCTCTACTCTGGACAGACTTTGAGAGCCTCTTCCGCTCAGAGTTTTTCCCAGCCACCCTCAGTGCGGTGTGCATTTAGGAGCTTCTTCAGCTACGGCAGGGCAGTATGATGGTCGCTCAGTACTCGGCGAGATTTACCGATCTCTCGCGCTACTCGACCGACATGGTACAGGACCCATTCATCCGGGCCCGGACCTTCGTGCAGGTATTGAGACACGATATCAGGGAATCGCTGATCTCTCTAAGCATTCCGACTCAGACGGGAGTACTGGAGCGGCCCCTTTTGATCGAGAGCTTCCTTGATGAGTCTACACCAGCACCGAGACCCACCGCAGGGCGGCACGTAGCAGAGTCTTCTGCAGCAGGCTGTCGACGGATGACTCAGGGGTCCAGGCAGACCATACCTTCAGGCAGACGACCTCAGGACACTGGCTCAGCAGTGCGGGGCACACAGTGCGGAGCCAGTCTTTCGAGAGGCAGATAGTGCTACTCGTGCGGCGGGCATGGCCACATGGCTCTTGATTGCCCGACCCACCGTACCGAGGAGAAGCAGACGGTTGAGGGACCACCGAGGCAGAGGCAGAGGGTCAACTGTGGCGATCCGTAGGGAGGAGGCGGACGAGGCAGAGGAGCTGGCCGAGTAGTAGGTGGTGGGCGACGCTTTGAGACTCTACCACCACCACCACCAGGAGGTCCACCCCGACCATAGGGAGCTGGCGGGCAGAGATAGGCATAGCTCCAGGCAGCAGAGGCCTACGACCATGGCGCACCCGAGATGATTCGAGGTACTATCTGTGTCTATTCCACCCTTGCTGCAGTACTTATAGACACAGGAGCGAGTCACTCTTTCATAGCCTCTGCCCTTGTTCGGAGCTCTGAGATTCCGACAGAGCCGTTGGCTCGATCCTTATGGATAGACACTCCTACGGGAGCAGACTCGACGATTACGCACTGGTGGCGGCAGTGTGAGCTTACTCTACGAGGCGAGAGCTTCAGCTGGGATCTTCTTGTAGCATCGTCAAGGCCTTACGACGTCATCTTGGGAATGGATTGGTTATCTATGGTCCATGCACAAATTGACTGTTTTAGGCGCAAGATGCGATGTGTACGCACCGAAGGGAGCATGTTCACCTTCACCGGTGAGAAGGGAGCCTTTGCAGCACAGGATGGACTTCCGCGGAGGAGAGGACAGCCCATCACTCATCAGTTGGCTAGCCTAATCCTTGGAGCAGTTGACATACAGAGTCCTGGTTTTCCTGCAGTGGTGGATCAGTTTGTGGACGTTTTCCCCGATGACGTTCCAGGGTTACCTCCTCGCAGGGAGGTAGACTTTAATATTGACCTGTACACCGGGACAACCCCGATATCGACTCCAGCATATCGGATGGCCCCCGCCGAGCTTCGAGAGCTACGGGTACAGATGGAGGACTTGCAGGGCAAGGGGTTCATCCGACCCAGTGTTTCACCCTGGGATTCCCCGATATTGTTCGCTAAGAAGGCGGATGGGAGCTTGCAACTTTGTGTTGACTATCGCCGCCTGAACCAAGTGACATTGAGGAACAAGTATCCGCTACCGAGGATTGATGACGTCTTTGATCAGCTCAAGGGAGCACAGTGGTTCTCGAAGATAGACCTCAGGTCAGGCTATCATCAACAAAGAGTTAGAGACGAGGACGTACAGAAGACGGCCTTCAGATGCCGTTATGGCCACTATGAGTTCTTGGTTATGCCTTTCGGCGTAACCAATGCTCCAGAAGTGTTCATGGCCCTCATGAACAGGATCTTTCATCCATACCTCGATTGATTTGTCGTGGTCTTCATCGACGACATTTTGATTTACTCGACGACTGAGGAGGAGCACGCCTACCACTTATGGGTTGTACTAGACACACTCCGAGAGCACCAGCATTATGGTAAGCTCTCGAAGTGCCAGTTCTGGATATGTGAGGTCCACTTCTTGGGACACGTCATCTCTGAGGCGGGAGTTGCAGTGGATCCTGTGAAGATCGAGGCTGTGTTACCTTGGGAGCCACCCAGGAGCGTGACGGAGGTTCGAAGTTTCTTGGGACTAGCTGGATACTACCAGAGATTCGTGCAAGACTTCTCTAGAGTTTCAGCACCACTATCAGCTTTGATGAAGAATGGGAAACGGTTCGTGTGGTCAGACAGGTGTCAGCAGAGCTTCTAGGATCTGAGATAGAGGTTGACCAGCACGCCTATCTTGAGGATGCCTGAGGAGGGAGTTGGATACTTAGTTTATAGAGATGCATCAGTGACCGGACTCAGATGTGTCCTGATGTAGGAGAGGGTAGTGATCGCCTATGGATCACGTCAGTTGAGGCCGCATGTGCAGAACTATGCTACCCATGACCTGGAGTTAGCAGCAGTGGTCTTTGTTCTGAAGACATGGAGACACTATCTGATGAACGAGCGCTTTACAGTCTTTTCTGATCATCAGAGTCTCAGGTATATCTTCTCGCAGAAGGACCTGAACCTGAGATAGCGGTGATGGCTCGAGTTCCTCCAGGACTATGACTTTGAGATAGTCTATACACCTGGAAAGGGGAACGTAGTAGCTGATTCCCTTAGCAGGAGGACGGGAATTCAGCTACTTGAGGAGGCGACAGAGCAGCTAGCCTCTTTGCAGATATCCTTCGTGGATAGAGATGGAACAAACTTCCTTCCGTCTCTCACAGTCACTCCTCCACTACTGCAGTGGGTCAGAGAGGCACAGCGTGAGGACGCTGACTGTGAGACACGGCGTGCACAGATATCCTCGGGACAAGCACTTGATGGTTTCTCCCTTGGAGCAGAGCACGACATCCTTTTCAGAGGACGTGCCGTGGTACCAGTCTCTTTGCGAGAGGAGGTGCTGAGAGAGTTTCACACTTCTCCTTTGGTGGTACATCCTGGAGTGGCGAAGATGTACCAGGATATCAGACGACAGCACCGGTGGCCGGGCATGAAAAAGGTTGTGGCAGAGTTCGTTTCTCGATGCCTCACCTACCAGCAGGTGAAGGCAGATCATCAGGTACCAGCAGTCTTGGTACATCCCTTAGAGGTCCCGGAGTGGAAGTGGGATGAGATATCTACGGACTTCGTGACTGGACTTCCACGCACTTCCAGAGGTCATGACTCCATCTGGGTGATTGTCGAACGACTCACCAAGTCGGCTTACTTCTTACCCATTAGAGAGCAGGGTTCAGTGGAGAGCTTGGGATGTCTTTACGTTCATGAGATTTTACGGCTTCACGGTGTGCCATCATCTATCATCTCTGATCGAGATTCTCACTTTACTTCCCAGATTTGGAAGGGATTGCAGGAGGCGTTTGGGATGCAGCTACGTTTGAGCACAGCCTTTCACCCTCAAACGGATGGTCAGACGGAGAGAACCATTCAGACTGTCGAGGACATGCTCCGCGCATGTTTCCTCGACTTTGGTTGTAGCTGGGAGGACCACCTACCCTTGGTGGAGTTTGCGTACAAAAGCAGCTACCACTCCACCATCGGGATGGCACCATACGAGGTGTTGTACGGCCGACCTTGTAGATCTCCTTTGTGCTGGACAGACCCTGGGGAGCCAGCACTTGTGGGACCGAAGATGGTCCAGGCCACGAAAAAGAAGGTCCAAGACATCCAGGAGCGGATGAGGACAGCTTAGAGCCAGCAGAAGTCATACACTGACAGGAGGCGGAGTCCACTAGAGTTTGAGGATGGCAACCACGTCTTCTTACGGGTCTCACCTCAACGTGGTATACGACGATTTGGCCGAGGCGGCAAGTTATCTTTGCGCTTCATCGGACCCTTCCTGGTCCTCAGCAGGATTGGTGAGGTGGTTTATCGCCTGGCTCTACCACCTCAGTTGCACCGGGTGCACGACATCTTCCACGTGTCTCAGCTGAGGAGATACGTGCACGACCCGACACACATCATTTACCATGGGGAGCTTGATGTTGACGATGGGGCGACTTTTACGGAGGTCCCTGTGGAGATCAAGGATCGACAGGAGCGGGTCCTACGTGGATGGTCGATTCCTCTAGTGCGCATCAGATGGCAGCACGGGAATCTTCAAGAGAGCACTTGGGAGCGGGAGGCTCAGATTCATGCTCAGTACCCTCATTTGTTTCCCTGGTTTTGATGTATCTTTACGGGGACACAAAGGCCTGAGGATGGAGTAATGTAAAGACCCGTAAAATTCAAGGAAATTTTTTTCTTAATTTTCTTTGCAATTTTACAAGAACGCGGTTTCTGACGGCACATGATTACGAGGCCCGGAGTGCCCGGAATCAATTTCCGATGTTTGGCTCGGGTATGTTTAGTGAACGAACGAGTGGGAATTTCTAACTTTTGAATCGGTGCCCGGAATCGAATTCCGAGGGCACCGATGAAATCGCAGCGCCGATATTCGCTTAAGGAGACCTTTTCCGAGGTTTCATTTAATGCGGGTTGGGAGTTAATTTTTGGGAATTTAAAATGAAGTTAAATAAAATGTGGAAACACATTTTATTTTTACCCAAGTTGGTTATAACCTCCCAAAGGGAGTTAGGGGTGGGACCCACATCCACTTAACCTCCCTTGAGAGGTTTAAGTGTGGTGGGCCCCACACGAACCGTAACACTTCATCTCCCTTTTAAACTCCCTATAACTCCTCCATAATTAATCTTGACAACTTAGGTTATTAATTGAGTTGAGTTGTTTTAATTTCAAACTTTTGAAATTCAAGTGTTTAGTTGTGTTAATAAAATATTCCTTAAGCTTATTTTATTTTAGTTGGTCTCCTTTTCCTTCTTGAGAGGTTTTGAAAAGTTCTCTCCATATTCTTCAACCATGACGAAGAACATGAAGAACACTTAAGCTCTGACGAAGAACGTCGTTTCTCTCTTCTTCGTAGTCGGTGTGTTTCCGAAGATCGACGACGCCGCTTCTTCGATCTTCTTCCCATGTCAACGAAAGGAGATGTCGTTTCCTCCTCGGATTATCTCCTTCAGATTACGAAACTTCTCCAACGACGTACCTCTTCAGAAGCACCTCGACGTCAACAGAAACGACATTCGGTTTCCGCGAAGCCTAACCTCCGTGACGCTTGTCTTCTGCGGCTTGTTGACGTGCTCCGCACTTGAAACCAAGGTAGGGGTTTATTTCATTATTCTTTGATCATGATTTATACTCGTGTTTATTTCTTCGTGAAATTTTTCCAATTGTTAGCGAATAACGCGAGGGGGCCGGACCGCACGAACACGGCCGACCCTCCACTTTTTTTATGTTGATTATGTTGTGGACTGAATCGAGTGTGGCGCGGTGCCATCGCACCATGTAGGATCATACGGCAAGAAACGCGCGGCGCCGTCGCGCCGCGTCGTAAAATAATGCAAGGACGCGACGCTGTCGCGCCACGTTGAAGAAAGTCGAAGGCGTCGCGGCCGGAGCGGGGCCGCGATGGAGGGGCGCGGTGCCGTCGCACCGCGCCGGACGACGAAGGCCGCGGCTGGTTCCAGGCCGCGGCGGAACGAGAAGACCGGCGGCCAGCCGGGCCGTCGCTGTCGGAAGCCGGAAGGGGGACCAGCCTTTCCCGATCTCGTTGAGGAAGAACCGGTCGGCCAGGTCCGGCCGGCCGGAAGGGAGGAAAACCGGGGGGAATTAATCCCTCGGCCAGCATATAAACGGACCCCCGTAATGAGGGGTCCGGTTTCACAAAGGGGGGTAGGCGGACCCCCCGTTTTCCAATCAGCTCGGCCTTCGGCCGAGCTAGAAGTGCGCCCAGCGCGCCGCATTGTGCCGAACCGGCGCGCCTGGCCGGTCTGCCAGGCCACGCCGGGTCGGGCCGGGCCGGGCCGTGCCGGGCCGGGTCGACCTTGTCTGGGGTGGGTCGACCCAGTTCGGGCCAACCGGGGGGTCTCGGGCCGGGACGGCCGGGGCCCGAAACCCCTGTTACCGAGTGGTTTGGATTCAAATGCCCATAACTTGGGCTACGGACATCCAAACGACGCACCTTCAGTGGCGATGCGATCATTGGATCGAGACAGACGTTTCGGTATATCGCACTCAAAGTTTCGGAATACTTTGTGTTTGGCCGGGTTGGTTCGTATACGAAACCAACCGGGCCCTCGGAGCGGAAACACTCATATCTTGAGCTACAGACGTCCGATTGACGTGTTGTCAGCTTTGTTGAGTTCTTCTTAGTGAGACGGAACTTTTGGTGCTCTCCGCCCGAGGTTTGGACGCAGGTGGAGTACGGTCGGGTTGGTTTTTCCTTAAAAACCAACCGGGCCCATGGGACAAAAAACCAATAACTCTCAGACCGGGCGTCTGATCGACGCGTCGTATGTTGCGTTGAGTTCCTGTTGACGATATGGAACTTTTGGATACATCAACTCTGGACTTTGTGATAGTTGATGTATCAACCTCTCGGCTCGTGGAGCAGACCCTCCCGAATGAGCTTGCTGTGTGCGGGAACCCTAGAGCTGGCTGCGACTGCTACTGTGACTGCGACGATGACTATGCATAGATCCTTAGTGGATTCGACGACGACGAATACAACACTCAGCGATCCTTTGTGGATCAGTGCTACTGATCCTGTGTGGGTCTGCACTCAGCGGTCCAATGTGATCCAGCGCCTACAGGTCCTGTGTGCGCCTGATCCTGTGTGGGTCTTTGCGGGGGTTAGTACCTTTTGATCCTTCGTGGGTCAGACGACTTAGATGGATCAGTGATTATCTATATCGTCTTTTGAAGAAGTATACCAGTGTGAGCTGAATCCTATTTCTTTCCTGTGTGGATTGTGTTGTGCTATCTTGTGTGGATTTCGTTTTGCTTTCCTGTGTGGAATACGTATACTTTCCTGTGTGGACTGAGTTGTACTTGGGCTCGGAGGTTGGAGCGTATTGGAATTGATGAATTAGGTATATGTATGGGCATATACCTAAGCAGTGCCGGTTATTACTTCGTGATTGTATCTTCCTTTTGAGGTTTATCCTTTGTGGATTTTGGGAGACCTTCTAGGGACTCTGGGTCCCTACTGAGTAGCTTATACTCACCACTGCACGGGCTATGCCCGCACTACGTTGTGTTGGTTGCAGACGACGGACAATGTTTATCGTGGTTGAGGCTCGCAGAGCCGGACGGTACCTGGAGGTGGACCACTGGGCGGGATGTTCTCGGAGCGGACGGCGGGACCCGAGGAGCAGAGGAGCTATCTGTACACACCCTTCAGGTGGGATTTCCAGTGGAGAGCTCGGCGTAGCCGCTTTTACTTTTCAGTTGCTATTTTTCCTTTTCAGTTGTACTTTACTTTCAGTTTTGGGTTTGTATACTGGCCCACCTACTTTTCCGCACTTACAGTTGTACTCTGTTTTACTTAGTGTTTACTTTCCCATTCTCTTACTCTGTGGTGCTTGTTTACTTTACAAATGAAGTGCCTTCCCAATTTACTGGTATTTACGGCTTGGTGCTAGTCGCCAGCCCCTGGCCTATGGAAGGCGGGCTTGGGGTAGTCACGGCACGGGCCCCGAGGACGGGTCGTGACATAATTTTTTAGAATTAAACATAATTAAAATAATTATCATCATTATTTTCTTATATAAAAGTACACTATTCGTAAATAATGTTTTTAAGAGTTATAAATGTTAATATTAAAATATATTTATTTATATAAAATAAAATTTATTTTAAAATTATAATTTTATACCTCAAATCATGTTTAATAAATTATGTATCATGGATCCTTTTTATAAATTAATATTAAATTCCAAATATAAAAAAAGTAACCATTGTGGAAAACAAAAATGGTATAATTAAAAAATCATAGTGTCAAATAAATAAAAAATATTTTCCAAATCCCTAATTGATTAACTCTTTAAAAAACATGTGGATTGGGTCTCCATTTGGCCTCATGCAAGAAAAACCTAAAGCCTATGTCTACTGTCAAATAGGGTGGGACTGGGGTGTAATCTTGGGGAGACAATTACCTTATCTCATAGAAATATGAATAGTGAAATCTAACCAGTCATCCTACTAATCAGCAACGAATATGTATTATTAAGTAATAAATATCAACATGGTTTTAAAAAATATTATATGCGAAATGCTAGAAAATCGATAACATAAAATCATTAATCACCCACTCGGTTGATCACATATAGAATAATATATAAGTGAAAAAAGTTGAAATGTGTATGGACATATTTCCCAATACATCTTATATCACATAGCATGTTATATGTACATGTATGACGCATCCTGATTAATTGTTCTTAGGCTTTAGTCTAAACAGTTCCTACTACTAATTGAATGTCTTCATGTGTACCCATGTGCTATGGTGGCTGAAGCAGTGTGTGAGTATATAATTCATAAGGGAATCTATAATGTAGTAATGTACATAACCAATAACAGTGAGTATGTGTATGTGAAATACTCAACTAAATAATATTACTAATAAAGATAAATCTATAAAAAAATTAAATAAATAATTTATACATATACTTGATGGCCTCCTAGGTTTGACCATGCCTAATTCCGCTAATGTTGGAGAATTTCTAAGAAAGTCATGTCACTGCATGGGAAGACAAGTCTCAGCACCATAATCAGCCATGGTTTCCTCAACAATATATAATATTAGGTTCTAGGTATCTATTAGGCATACAACAGATAAGGCATTCCGTCATATCCTAGGATTCCTAAATTAACTACTCTATTAGTGTTTATTTAGTTGAACCCTGATTTTATTCAACCACTCCATATTTTGTTCAAATTTTGGATTCCTATGTATCAAATCCTATGGAATCAAAACAATGAAAATGGGATTAATTACTTTTGGGATGAACCATACTTATATATAAAGAATACACTCTGAATCAATGATGATTACTCAATATCATTAATTCACCCTCTCGATAACATATTCTGAAATAGCTTTAGGCAATGTAATCGTGTTGCATATACTTGATCATAGGAATTATCCAATGAATAACTAAAGGTGACGATTATAAACATAATCTATGTCAAAATCATGTTCTAATAATGGGTAATTCACCCACCTAGTAACCTATGGCATCATCTAGATCTATAGGGCTAGGTCTCCAATGAAATACTTAATGAAGATGGGTTTCTAAGAGGCACTGAATCACCACCTCGATTTACCAATGTTGGGATAATTTTTAAAGACAATAGGAGGTCTTATGATAATAACATTAAATATTGAATCTTATGAAAAACTTTAATTTAAATATATATAGGGATTTATAAATATTATTTCAAACATTATTTATAGTAAAATAAATATCATCTATAATAAATAAGAAGATTTTAATTTTTCTCACATCAAATTTGGAATATAATTTATGTCATTCTCTTAATTAAAATAATAATAATTTTAAGAATATTATTACCATATATATCATGTGAATTTATCACATTCAAGATTTAGGGGGTATCAAAAGCTGATATAATATAAATATAGTGCAAGGTACTATGTTTCATTGGAACTTGACAACAAATGTAAATTATAAGGGAGCATATCTAGCAAAGGGAAAATCAAATTACATATATATAAGTCTAAAAAAATTCACATTAACTGATAAATTCTATTACATTTATTCTTATTCTAGAGAGTTGACCAAATTTATAAAACCATTTTTTTAATTTTAATTCCCTTAGTGGACACAATTGTTAGTTCATGCTTCATGCGAATACCATATTACATCACTACCCGTTCCCAATACCCCCTTACTTGTGAATATACATGATACAAGTACCATATTTAGTGAACCTTCAAATATGGAGTATAAAGAAAACCCCTATTAACATGAGTAAAATAAATGGGATGTCCCCTCTAAAAAACTAGGGTTTTTTTGTTATTAAAAAATCTAGCTATTTAGTTTGGATCATGAATGGACACAAGAAAAACAATATTTCCTTAAGAACCATCATCATAAATATTGTAATGAGAAAACCAATGTCTATGTGAAGTAGTTATTTACCAACCATTCCCAATTTATGGATCCCGTTTAGGGTCCATTTTAATTAATGGAAAATTTCTATCATATATTAATGGCTATGGAGGATAATGAAGGTATTTTGTGCCCAAAACACTGATGTGGCCATTGGCTCTTTTACAGATTTACATGGTAGGGTAGCTAATTCATTTTAAATAATTTAATTTCATTTGTAATGAAGATAACTTAATTTATCCTCAAAAAATATTAAATTATTGTCCCTCTCACTAAAATTGAATTGATCCAAGAACCTCTCACTCCAAATGAATAAATTCAATTACCTAAATGAAATGTACATTATACAATAATTCTTTCACTGATTCTTTTCAATTTATTATAAGGGTCAAAAGCACTTCCCAAATACCTATTATGGTCAACCAAGTCATGTGAAGCCCTATGTCATAAACAAACCACTAAAATTAATTAATTATGATAACATATAAGTAATTTATTAAATTCAACATGATACAATAAATTATACTAGTTTTTCTGAAAATAAGAATGAACAAAATCTAACTGCTGAAACTCATTCTACCAAAATATTTCCCAACGAACTCTAACAACCAAAGACATACCCCTATCCCCTAATTGGAAAAAATTACATAGAAAATTCTTCAATATAAGATACAAATTAAATTAATACAAATATATAATAATATATTATTCACTAAGGTTTCAAAACTCACACAAACAATATGATCCAAAATGTAATTCGCATCAATGAACACATAATTTCTATGAAGTGTTGAATGCCCATAATAAGTGTATAATTTCACCATTCCTAGATGGAGTCAAAATAAAAAAAACCATATGACAATAAATAAATCCAGGGGATGGGAAGATAAAAATTGTGGACTTAGAGATTTATATTCCCGGATTTTCCATGAAAAATGACAAAAACCTCTATCATGGGGGGGACTAAGGGAGAGAAAGGGGAAGGCCTGATGTCTATATGATAAGGAAAATTGAATGAGAGTGGGATACCCTTACAAAAAATAATGGTGGAAAATTATAAATTTTTAAAATTAAAATACCACTAAATAACTCGTGGAGGCCACCAGTTACCATGTGGGTATAGGAAATTGATGCAACCAATAGTAGATAACATCAACCATATGATGGTTCCTTTTGTCTAAATAGTTTCACTCTTAAATTATTTCCACCAGTAGCCATCGAAATCCACTTGGGGTATTCTCTAAACAAATCAAAAGACTATTGAGACTCCATTAATGTTTAATATTGGTCTCTGATGTTGATGTATTCTTTGGAACTTGGTTCTAAATAAAGGTTCAAAAATATACTTGTTCACCAATTTCAAAAAACATGCTGAATTTCAAAATCCCATTTTTACTCAGAAAGATACATACTCACCACCATAATACATACCATCCATGATAATTATTTTTGTGTTTCAAAACAATCATTACAACATACCTCTATCATGAATTTTTAAACATATGGTTCCCTTCCATTTAGAATTACAAAAACAATATCAATGTGCCACCATGAACATGAGGGAAATAATCCTTGAAAACTCAAAACAATTCTCACAATTACCTCTTGAATAACTAGATAGAAACTACCAGATCCCATATCCCCTAATTTATTATTTCATATTTGTTTCTTTCATCCCATGTATATGGTTCTCCCAAAATTTGTTATTTCATTAAATGACCAATACCAATACATGGTTCCCCCACCAAAATAATTTCCTACTAAAATCCAACCCTTTTGACATAAAAATACACTCGGCATTATTCTCTAATCGTACCCCTAAATATCACATGGAAATGTTACTCTCTATCCTCGATTTTTATTCTTAAATTATAAAATTATAATATAATAAGAATAACATCGCCACACGAGATTTTACAAAAATAGATTTAGATATACATTGTTATCCACTAAACTCATCCCAACGGAAAAACATTGGGTGATAATCTCTATCAACAATGAAATATAAGATAAATAAAGGATTATACATCGTCAAATTGATTAGTAAATAAAAATTCATCTCCCACCACTGATATGCCTCAGAAAATTCAAATCCTTATTCTATTAATCATGGTGAAATCCCTTGGTTGTCCAACTATTCATAATGAACACCAATACCAACCCAGATAAGACTCCATATTCCTAAAACTACTTGAATAATCCCATATAAATCATTCCAAAAGAAACAATGTATAACTGATTTGGAACCATTATTTCATTATATGATAATTTGATCCATGCTCATACTCTCGGAATCTAGTAGAACCCATAATTGAACAAGCACGTAAAATTTACAAACGAATCATGTGGAACTAGAGACAATATATCAACTATTATTAGAATTAAAAAATTATTGTTTAATGAATCTCTTATACTATCTCCACACAAATAATGAGAAGTCAACATGCATGTAGCTAATGGCCAACTCCAAACAATATAATCATCTTTATCTTTTGACCACTGAAAAGAATTCCTGATCATCATAGACCATTATCTGTCCATCGCTTGATATTACCACTATTTTGATAGAATTTTTTCATTTTTTTCATCAATATAAATCCAGACTATCATAATATTTCATCCCAAAAAAATAGAATCTATGGAATTTCCTAAAATTAAATGTATAATAGGATCACCACCATTAATACATTCCATGTAAGAATCAATCATTTTATGATTTATACTCCTTCAAAGAAAATATCATATCAATAAAACGAATAAATTTATTTTATATACTCATTACTCTATGTCTCCCAAAAATGTGTTTCATTGTCTACCATAAGTATAACTCTACCATGACCCTTGATTAATTTAATATTAATCTTAAAAAGAGGGAAAAACATTATTTAAATTGATGAATTGTGTTTTCATGGATGCATGGGTCTCATTTATTTACCATCATCTCTTGTAAAACATTTTTCCATCGCTGTCATTATACCACTTCAACATTTCCCATAAAGATCATGTTTCAGCATTGGATCTCAAACATAATAGACCTACAATCACACACTTCCTAGTTAAAATATATAATTCAGGCCCTGATGAGTCATGTGTGATGAATATCATGATGATCATTCTACATGTAACTGTATTCTAGATAATTCATGAGCTCACTGAGAACATATTTCCAAAATAACAAAAATTAATAATTCCATAATTCTTTATATGGTTTTCTACCTAATGAAATCGTTTGAGAACATCATTTGTGTATATGAAGACTAATTAATTTCAAACTCATCAACATTCATATGTTACATTTCACATAATTATTTTCATGGTTTTCTTCATGTGCTCTATTCTCACTGATAACTACACACAAACCAATAATTAAGGCAATGTACATAATCAACCCCGCTCATTTAAGGTTGTATTGATACCCAATAACCCTAAGTAACATGTATATTTTGGTTTAGTTATACACACTTCCAATTACATAAAACTGAGTAAAAATGGTTATAATTTTAATTGGTATATCTTTTATGAACTGGCCATTTAAAGAAATATTAATTTGAGGAATTATTCTAATTACTAAAACATTGATGTAATAAATAATTAATCATTTGTATACGTGGGTATTATCTTCTACATGCACCCTCATTTGAGGATTTTCTCTAGAGGTTATGATGTCTATGTAGAACATATTGTAGAATTACCATTATTGTGTTTCTTTATATAAAAATGAACCCTTGATATTATAGTTCACAAATAAACAATATAATATCTATAAGTGTCACCCTATAAGATCTAACTATATAATCACAATATAAATATGGTTATGTAGAATAAAAAATAATGTCAAATGAAAAAAAGACCATTTATATTTGTTAAATTTTTTTAACCACAAAAAAAATACGAACAAAGATTCCACTAAAAATAAATCAAATTCTAACATTGACCAATAATAATGATAATAGAGGAACTCACTGACATTTCTAGTATCCTAGGTTCGTGATAAAATAACATTGTATTTACATATTTCTACTATTAATATACCTATATGAAATAAAAATTTTTTATAGACCTATAATAGTTACAATATAGGTAGTAAATATTTATTTTTTCCTTCCATGGTTTAGATCACATCCTATAAAAAATTAGTTATGTTAGTATTATTATCTTCATGTTACATCCAAGAATGTACTAACTGGTATGTAATAATAGAATTTACAATTATACATAACTGAGTATAATTATACCATGAACCTATACGGGAAACTCTGTTTGGGTAGTTTTTTACACTTCAAAATAGTTTTCCTTATTACTAGTATATTAACTCAAACACTAGCATTCCTATAATCTGTGTATCCTATATACCTAAAATGATACATGATCTATTTTTTTCTATATTTCATGAGTCTAAATAAAATACATTGTATATTTAAAGTGGACGATGTTCTATAAATCTACAGTTAATCATAGAATCGTGAACTCAAGTTAATCACTCAAAGTGAGAACCAAATAAAAAAAACAACTAAAACTAAGAGCATAAATACAATGCCTTGGTATTCAATATGTCTTAGTATAACATGGATTTTTAATTACGCAATTAAATATCCATCACAGCATTCAACATATTCATAATTGTCATATTTACAATTTCCCAAATAGTAGTACATACCATATACATTTTAATGAAGATATTATATTTATTAATAGTAATAATAGTAGTTATTGTGGCCCATCAAATCCCATACAAGACATATGGGGCCCTACCTCACAAAAACCCACAAAATTAATTAATTAATATCATATTGTAATTAATTAATTATATATGACAATATTATGAAAATTAAACTTTTTTCCCCAAAAAAATAATGTCCAAATTTTCACTGGTCAAAATCATCACATTGTAATCATAAATAATAACCCAATGAAATCCTAAAACATACTGCAGTCCTTTAATAATGAAAAATATTAAACACACTGTTTCAAAACAAACCCAAAATTGATATAATTTAAATCTAAAATATTATAAAATTCAATGTTGGAACATGACTAATTAAAATTGAATAATGAAATGATCATATATTATTTGGGGAAACACACTTCCAATGATGAGTGGAATCCCCATCACTGTTTCCTAATTTAACTATAAATCATTTCTATAAGAATAATTATCCCAAACCATATAATATATAATATATATTATTTTAGGTGAGAAATAAATGTAGATTAATACAAGAGAATATTTACATTGAATTATTCGAAAATTATATTGAAAATGCCCCTATTACATTGGGACAAGAGTGGTAAATGAGTATGTCCCCTTGGTTACTAGAGAGAAAAAAAATTACAAAGGGGTATTCCCCCTCTAAATGAAAAATGGGGGAAATGTTAAATTTCCCCATTATAAATCCCCCTGGCTATTTAGTGGAACAACTGAAACATATGATATAGAAGCCACAAAACACATATTGGTGATCCTCACAAACAAACAGATGATCCCAAATCTTCTATTACTATTTTGAACACCCCCAATTAATTTTTCAAATCCAAGAAATCGTATTCCAATACCTATTTTATCATTTTTTGGTTAGTATTTTTGGAAATAGAAAAAATAATGAGCTCCAAAATCTCATCAGATTGTACGATATTTAAAATATAAATAGGTTAAAGAGAATTTTTAGATTTGGATTTCTTAAACATAACCCTCAAACACCCCATTATTTTTTATTACTGGATCAAATTTTCAGTTGAGAATAAAACAAAAACATTTATATTATAACAGAAATTTACCTCATCTCCAATATAAAATGATCTATATACACCATACCAGTTTGCAGAAGTATTGATTTTTTTTTCAAAACAATAAGGCCCAAAAACACACCCTTACTTATAAAACCTTCATACTACTTTTATTTATATTAAAATTAAACATATAATATCCTTAATATAATTTTTAAATGATCTCTTCCATGGATTAAAGTAAAATTACCAATTACTACTTTATTATTACTTTCATTTAATTAATTCTTATAAAACCTTTTAATGTATTATAAAAAATTGAAATAATTATTCAATTATAAAACTTTTAATAAATTTTTTTTAGGTTTATGGGTTATCTATTTTTTACCTTATTCTTAACCATTCAAAAAAATGGCACATGTTTTATTTATGCACTACCTCATTCATAAATAATGTATTCTGTTTTTCATGACTAACTTAACTGTAATATAAAAATGGAATATTTACCAAATGATTATTTGTTTATTGAAATTTATAATATTTCATAAAATATAAATTAATTTTTTACTTTGATACATTATATGGTGGAATAATAATGAGGATTGTTCGTACAGGAGGGAAAAAAATCTAGGAACAAAAATATTATATTTTTCACCATAAATTATATTATTTATAAAAATATAAACATATTCTTATCTACATAAAAAACAATATTATAAAATAATTATTATTTATTAATTACATTATTTTAGTGGAATCACTTTCACAACCATACTCCAATATCAATTATAACTTTTTCATATTTGGACAATTTTAACCACCAATATGAGAAATGATAAAAATGAATATCGATGATCATATATATACATAGATAATAATTTTATATGAAACAAAATGATAAAATAATATAATTTATGTTTATAAGATGGTTATATAAATATTTATTTCACTATTTACATACCATATTTTTACATAAAAATTTACTAAAACATAGTGTTCCCCAATCTAGAAAAAATGAACAAGGTCTAAAAGTCTCATGGAATAATGTTATGAAAAAATAAATTTTATACATATACTATTAAACAATCAATAATATAGGTATAATGAAGATAAATAAATGAACTGAATTTACCAATAACTAATTAATTAATGAGATAACCAATAAAAATATATAACATCTGATGAAAAAATAAACATTAAATATCTGATAAATATATAATAAATGAATATAAATATAGAGTAGAAATATTTTTTTATATTAATGGAATTATTAAATAGTTAAGTATGATTTTAATGGTTTAGATATGGGATACTGAAATGAATTCATGGATTTGAGGTATTATATGAAAATAGTTTTTCTTGAATCAACATATTTTTTAGTGGTAATGAATAATCTTTAACTACTGTTTTCTATATTTTCTTTTTCTATTTATGATTATTTCGGAATGAACTAACTCTTTCCTTCTATGTAATCACATTAAAAAAATTTTCACTTCAAAAAATCTTATAATGTCATGGATAATTATATTCATCTATAAATGATAGATTTCTCATGTATATCGATATTCCCACTTCCCATAATATTATTTTTCATATTTTAAAATTATTTTTTTATTTATAGTAATATTATATTTTATATTATCCTTTTTGTTCTTATAAAATATTTATCACTCCATTTTTTGGCTTTAATAATGGTAATTATATATTATTTAAATGGATCCCACTTCAATGTTTGTAGTTTTTTTATCTACCTATACACGTTGATCATTCAAAATGACTCTGTATTTTTTAAGGCTACATTTTTTTGTTATCATATAATTCTATTCTTAAAATTATTTAATATTTATTTGATGAATATGATATTTCAAAATTGTTTGTAATTTTATATCTTTACAAAAAATTTATTGAATGACTTCTAAAAGATATTTTTAATAATTTCTCATTAATTTTACTTAGTAAAACATATATTTATTATAGATTTGTGTTTTATAAGTCACCATATAACTTAACGTATGAAATACTCTATTTGGGAGAATAATTGTTTTGTAAAAATTTGTTTAATCTGTGATTCAATTTTATGTCATACCATATTTAAATTTTATGAAATATATTTTCTTTGATAAGGTTTAATAAGATAATACAAATTACCTACTTATAGTGGAACTCATATGTATAAATGATTTAGTAGTGCTGTCTTATTTTCCCCTATAGCTCCTTGGTTATAAGTTTATATATCTTGTGATATGTCTAAATATGTGAAATTTATTTATTAAATGTGTCTAAGCATAGTGACAATGGAATGATGTGTTCCTTTTTTCTGTTGTTTGTGAAAAAAATCATTTTTATACTATTGTTCAAGGGAATGTAACTTTTTTATTTCATATACCTATGAATTTAATTTATAGATCAAGTGTATTTTCCAATTAGTTGGCATTATTTTTTAGTTTTATATATTTTTTATTTTTTATTTATGTTCATTTTATCATGACTTATATATAACTAACAATATTCCATGTTATTATAAACTCAATATTTTTCACCAGTTCATGTTTTAAAAAATTCATATGATCATACCATTCTATACATGTTGATATGTTTTCCCCAATTTTGTAATTAATAGAACCCCTTTATTGTGATTCTATTCCCTATATTATGATGATGAGGATAAATTATAAGATGAATATATGGGTTTACTGTGTGGCTCAATTATCAATAATTTGGAACAAATATTTTAAAATGAGTTTCTTACATATCTCATTCCCAAATAATCAAAACCATTAGCTTATTTGATTCTAATTTTATTTTTGAGATGTAATATTTCACATATAATAATGATTTATAAAAAAAATTTCTTTAAAATTGTTTATCTCACATGGTATTAAATACATTATGTCATGTATGAATTTTTAGCTTAACCTAATAACATTGTGGGACTGGGGTTCCTAAAAAATAAAGGTCAAAATCAACTATGGATTGATGTATTGAAATAAGGGATGTTTAAATTTATTTCTCTATAAAGGTAAAAAATTTATAGGCTACATGAATGAAAAAAGATTGATATTTTGTGGTTATTTTATCCTTGGAGAGAGGTGATTTTTATGGCACAAATATAAGTATAATTAGTTTTTACCTGATATCTATGGATGAAGAATATGTTTCTACTACACATTCAAAAAATCATCTAATGTGGATGATAAAATAGCTTGCAGATCACATGGTTGATGCGATGTTGAAAATTATCATGGGTTTTGATAACCAAATCTTTACAAACATATAAATTAATAAATTTCATTATTAAATACTAAAGTACATTGATATATAATATCACTTCATTAAGGATATTTTTGAGAGAAATGTGTTGAA
This sequence comes from Viscum album, assembly GCA_963277665.1. Taxonomy (NCBI): domain Eukaryota; kingdom Viridiplantae; phylum Streptophyta; class Magnoliopsida; order Santalales; family Viscaceae; genus Viscum; species Viscum album. Next base: position 546,717,902 of record OY728166.1, on the reverse strand, counting down.
TCTTTAAATTGTTTCAATGAAGGTGTTATTTTCATATGTTTTCACCACGAAATTTCCAAAGGATAAATTTTAGTATACAAGGATGATGTTTGGTGGTCAACCTCACCCTTATCAAGGATATGGTATGGTCCATTCCTCCAAAATAATGTGGTTTTGGGGTGTCGATGCCAAATGGTCTAAATTTTGGAAGAATAAATATTTATTTCTATGTATTTTCTTGTTATATTATTTTAAAATATAGAGGAATATATATAGTAATATTATCCCATTGTATGTGTTTTTATTAATAGGGAACATTTTGATAGATTTTTTTATTTAAATTAATAACATATGATATCATCGTGATGTATGTCTGAACTATTTTAATAATTTTGTTGAAGTGCACATAAAAATTTGTTATTTAATAAGTTCCTTGGGATGATATTATGGTGATGATGTAGAAATTAAATGAATAATTTATTCTAATAAGTGATGTAAAAACATTTATTATAAAAAAAATATATCTTTATATTATTCTCATGTTGGGACATTTAATTAATGTAAATAAATAAAATCATGTTCAAAATTATTTTAACATTTATCATGGTTTTTATACACAACAAAAGTTTTTTTATATTTTTGTTTCCTAGAAAATATGCTCTATCATTGGATAAAAAATATTTCATGATGATTCAATTATCAGTTTATATGTTTGATACTAATTTATGTTCCTAGTATAATAAAAAAATTGAATGTTGACGATTTTTGATACTATTTTTTTTAATGTAATTGAATTAGAATTATTATTCTAAATGTTGTTTTTGAAGAACCAATATAAATATTTTTTAATAGATTAATTTAGTTACTCTATATTTTGGTATATCTCTTGTTAATAATGATAGAATAAGATTGATGTAGATATGATTGATTTTTTTTATTTTCCTATCAATAAATAAATAATGTAAAATATTTCATTGAAAGTTATTCTTATGTGAGATGAAGATTTATTGAAAATTTGAGGAATTTTTTAAGTATTTTGATGAGGATATGGTTTTTTTGGAATCATTGAATGTTATGCTATACATTTTAGAGTTGAAACTAAATTTTGGAAGTGGTCAATAACTATAGGTACTCTTCATCATCAATATGTAAATATCACATGTAATATAGGTTAATGAGATAATGATTCCAATTATAATGTTGAGTTTTTTAAGGCCCATGTAGAGTTTACGTGTACTCTATATAATCCCCATAGAATTCCGTAGTTTTATAAAAGAGTTGTTTCATGGAATAGTATCTTTTTGAGGATCAATTGGATTTATAGTAGTTAAATAGTAGATACTATAAATTACGTTTGAATGAATTTGATTATTTTATGTGTATTATATTTTTTTCTAATGAGCACAAAACAATGTCCTAAATTTTCCAGGGATGTACATTTCATAGAAATAAATATCAAAATAAAATTATCTGATAAAAACACTTATTAAATAGATCCGCATGAATAATTAAATGGAATTCATTATAAAGATACATAAAGATTTTTTGGGGAAAATATTTGTTCAAATGGAACATAATTAACAATTTATATTTTAATATTTTTTTATCTGATAATTATTTAATTCAATAATTTCATTAGTTTTTATGGGGGAATGTAGGGGATTTCAAGTTAGGGAACTAATATTTTAGGAAAATTAAAATTTATATATATCACTATTTTATTATAGGTGGAAAACTATAATAAAATTCAATGTATTAGAATAACATCCCAAAAGAATTTCCTGAAAATATTTTCAACGATTTTGTTTATAGTGGGGTATAGTATGAATGATGAACAAAATTAACATGGATAATGGGTTATTATATTCACAAAAGGTAAATAAAAAATATGTTGTCTTTCTCATATAGAAATATTGAATAAATATTTCATGATAGAGATGCAGTTATCATGTAATGGTATTTTATGTGATGTTATACATGTAATTTGATGTTTTATCATCCAATTTTTCCTTAAAAAGACGAATAAAAACTAAAAAAACTATATTAATATTTCAATGGAAAAGAGGATATTCTAGGAGTTTTAATAGAAAATATTTAATTTCTAATAGTTCTTGAAGAACATGTTTATAGGATACATTATATAATAGTCTAGTTACATGAAAAAACTAGTAACAAGGATAAAACACGGTGGTTTATACGTGCAGGTGAATTTTATTGGGTACTTTTATTTCTATGTATATTGAATGAATATAATGATATTCCTTTTCATGTTATTAATTGAATCTCAAAAACTATTCTATATTTATTATTTGTTACTATTTAAATGTCTCTAGATATAAACATCACACATATAATCCAATGGATGTTTTTTAAGTAATCTTAAAAGTATTTAATGATAAAAAATTAACCCCTCATACTATAATTGTGTATATTATTCTGTGAGTAAATAATTCATTATCAGAGACAAATTTTCTTATAGATATTGGACCAAACCAGAGTTATCATGGATTTGGAATGTTTATTAAAACTCCATGAAGCTTTCAAGGAATCTCATAAGGAAACAGGATAGTGTTCATAAATTGTATGAATATTATAACTCTACTTTTTAGATTAATAAAAATATTACAAATCATATATGTAATTTAATGTTTTTAATTATTTTAATGTGAAAAGATGTTGGTGAAGGTTACATATATTGGAATTAAAATGTTACTCATATCTGAATTGAGCATATAAATTCTAGTAGTTATATAATACTCCTTATAAAAATTAATATATTAATTTTTGATGTATAATGTGATGATATACAAGGGGATGTGTTATTTATGGAATTTATAGTCCATATAGGGTTCACATCCGAGATAATTTCTTTTATCGTCCTTGGGAGATCTTATATTGGCGAGAGTGGGTACCACAAGAGTGTTGGTCTAGTGGTGAACCTATTGATATATTAATATAATTATTTAGTGGTTAATTTATTATTTAGAGGAAGCTATGCTATGATTATATATTATAATATAATTGTTTGTAATTGAGTTTTGAAGATGGGTTTCATAGAGGTAACACCAAGGGGAACCTAGTGAGATAACTACCTAGTGATATATTTATCATTGAGATTCATGAATTATTTGGATGAGTAATAATGTGTTGATTAAATAATTAGGGAAGAGGTTACATGTGGTATTCGTTATGAGATACAAATTGAGATAGATTATGGTCATTATTGGATGTGACAGAAAATATTCTAAGGTTGATATATCACATGTTTAAGAGGTGATAAGTCCATATTGTGACATTTGAGGCTTATAGGGTATGGTTCATATCATAGGAGACTACATCAATTATGAGGTCGGTGCATAGAGTATAGATATTAACCTATTCTGGTCAATTGATTTATCATATTGATGAATTTTTTTTTGGATTTTTAATGAAATTAGGTGGGGGTATAAGTTTGTTTTCATGGTATTTTTTTCAATGAAATAGTTCAATGAATCATAGATATGTGTTAATATTGGTTTTGAATTTTTTATTTTTATATATAAAAAAACATTAATTTTTTATATTTTTATTAATGATTTCAGTTAGGGGTTTTGAGGATAGTGTTATGTCAATTATATAAGAATTATAAATAGGGATAATCTTATAGATTATTGTTATAAGTGTGTCACCAGGGGTTTATTAGTTCAGGATGTATTGTTTTAGGATATGTTTTGAAATTTTTTTGATAGGAAATCATGGATTTTTTCGAGGTACCAGTACATGTGTAGGACATGTTCACTATCAAGGATAATCCTCCATAGACTGGATCCCCTGGAGTTCCATCTGGTTCATTGAATTATTTATATATACTATAACAACTTATTGGGGAACTATCCCATGTGGATATGTTTTTAATGAAGATATTACTAAAAATGATAGATTTAGCCACCAAATATTTTATTAATTTGGATAATATATATAAAATAAACATGATTAACGAGTTTTTGATGGATATTGGAATCCTGAGGGATTATTCTATTAGACATGATAAGTCAATGACACGTTATCCATGTGACTGAGAAGTGGTGAAAGAAATCTATAAGTTTATTTAGAGAATATTAATTAGTGCATATCTTCTAGGGATAATGTTGGTCAATATTAAGGCATCTAATAAAAGAGGATTTTTTTGGGAGTAATTTATAATATTTTCAATCTACTACAATTTGAATGTATTATATGGATTGAAATTGTTAGTATATTTACTATGACAAGGAGAAGATCTGGTGGGGATGTATACATTTTTAGTGACGTTTCTATCAACAGTGGTGTAACTCACTAATCTAGATTAATCTATGACTTCAACAAATATGGGATCTTATAGATATGTTTTTTATAATTGATATCTATTTAAACGATTTCATTATGTAATTATACATTAGGAATTCAAATTGAATTAGATAATTATATGTTGATTGTATAATTCATCCATAACTGTTTCTTAATGGGGGACCATGGTTTGATATGTGTATACATGTTATATTTAATACATCCATTTCATTTAGTGCATGTATAGATATATAATTAGTTATTATTTGGGACACTATTTGATGTGGATTACTTTGTTTAAATCATACACAATATATTTGAAATCTGATGAAAAAATGACATTAGGATTTACATTTTATAGTAGGTGATGAACATAATGGATGAAAATATACATGGGGATATTGATAGTTTTATAGGAACCGATAAAAACGTGATTCTAATATTATTGTTGGTTTTTAACTTTTTTAATCCTATAATTTATTTGACAATACAATTTTGTCATGTCCCTTGATATTCACTCTATGTCCAACATGGTTGATAACAATAAAATCATGGGTTTCATTATTTATAAGAATGAAACTTCTATATTAAATTTACTAGTCTACACTAATGTTATTATTTTTCACTAATGTTTAGTTTTATAGACATAATTTAATGTAATGTTACCAAAATAATAGTCTACAAATTAGATTTTCACAATCTATTATTACTGGTCAATTACTTTTAGTCTATGTGGAGGTGGGATTGATTTATTTGTAAACCCCATTAGGTTATTTTTTAGTCTGACTAAGATGATCCCATTATAAAAACATAATTCTTATTTAATAAATTTGTTTTACAATGTTTTATACAAAAATAATAGTCGTATACGGTGGATTTTTTACTCAATACAAGGAAGACCTCAAATGTTATAATCCATCACAATATATATATATATATATATATATATATTAAATTTTCATATTTATAAATATTTGAATTTTGTTTAATTTCTGAGATTTGAAATTAATTTGAGAAATATAATCCATTAAAATTTTCATTGTATATATTTATGTATATTTTTAAGAAAAAAATAATTTATTTGTTTTATTCAATTAAAATATATTCATTTTTAATGATTCCATTTATTTATCACTTTATCATAGATTAGGTATCATGCAATACAAAATATGATTGAGTGTGCGTGTGCTATACATAGGTTGTTCATGAATTATTTAATCATGGCATTTAGCACTTGATTATATATTAAAGGCATATAAAACTCCATATATATAAAATCATTTGTTAATTTGAAAACATTTAGAGTTTTTTACCAACAAATATAATATGTATGTTCACAGAGGTCTATATGATAATTTTTTTTGTATAAAATTATATTTTATGAAATTAAAATGAGACATATTCTAATGAAACTCTTCATAGGATTCTCATACTATATAAAAATTAATAAAATATATGTCATAGACATGACTAATCAGTTACAATATAAAAAAACTATGTCATTAACTAATATATTTGTATTAAACATTTAATGTTGTATCCACACATTAATATTTGGTGGATTCTTTCTTCTAGCAATAATTATTTTCTTGATACAAAAACTTCTCTAGGATTAATCGTAAATAATTTTTTCAAATATCCATATATATGAATATTATTTCATTTATTCCTTGTATTTCTTATTATATAATTAATGTTATTTTATCATAATGTTTCCATCATGTGAAGCTCAATAAATAATTCAACGATAAACAAATGTTTAATGCTTCATCTATTCTCATGTAGAGTTATTTTAATATTATTATCTTCATGCAAAATATTAGGCATCAAATTGGAATATGAAAACTAAAATTTACTATTATATATTAAAAATACATTCCCAAAGGACAAATAGTTAAACTAAATATAAATTCTATAAATTATTTATCATTATATTGAAAACCACGTTAATTATGTATGAAATTAGATGCATAATGTAAAATAAAAATGTAATGGTAGTTTCTTGGTGAAACATATTCCCATGATTCAATAAAACCATTGAATAATCTAATATGAATTTAATGTTTTCTTTATTAATAATAAAAAAATTAATTTCTTCATAACAAAACATTTATTAAATTTCCGTGTCAAAAGTACAATATAGACAAATAAATTATTCTAAAAAATATATAAATAATAATTATTTAATGTCATATGGTGAATAAAAATATATTATTTTGATATTAACATTAAATAAATTATAAATTTATAAAAAAACATAAAATTTACCATTCAAATCTTATTTAAAAACAAAATCACTATAATGAACATTAACCATTCCTTTTTAAATTGAATATTGTTTAAAAAATAATAAATAAATAAAATAATATATAAACATTTTAAAAAATAAAAAATTTAAAATTTCTAAAATGAAAATCGAATTTTAACACAATTTTTTATTCTATAACTTCATTAAATAATATTTTTAGCCAAATGTTTTTAAAAAAAATAATTTTTTGACATAACCAAATATTTTAATCTTTTATGAAATGATTCCATGAAACATGATATGGAAATTAATTTAAATTTTGTAAATTCATTCATTATAAATACAAAATGAGGAATAATTATTAAAAAATTAAATTTAAAATTTATCTGAAAAATAATATCGGAAGAAAATAATTGTGGATTACCCCAAACTCATTGAATTTAAATTGATTTCAGTTAAATACTTCTATTGGAATATATATTAATTGTGGAAAATGAACATATTAAACTCCCTCAATATATGCACATAATTAATTTTAAACCCCTTTTTCTATAAAACCTAAACAATTATTTATCATATTTGAATTTTTTTTAAAGGTTGGGGACGAAGCCTCATTTTTATTAATAATCCAAAGCAATGAACTCTTTTAACTGGGTAGAGGGAGACCCATTACATAGCCCAAAGGCCCAGTGGGCTTGTAGCCCATTACATAGCCCGTAGGCCCAAATTTTCGGACAAATTCCTATTCTTTGAATAGTAACTCGGCTGCTACAGTACCCGCACAGTACCTCCGCTACTACAGTGCCATGTCACCGCTACAGTACCAGCCGATCAACAGTACCGCCGCTGCTACAGTACCCGCTATAGTACAGCTACATTACCTGCGCCCAATGGGTTTTGAACCCCCATTTTTTATATAGTATTACGGGGTGCTTACCACTACGCCAAACCCCAAGTATTTTTCACAATGTTATTAAAAATACATTAACACCTCCTTTTAACTTAAACTATCCTAGAAAATTCTTATATATTTTTTACTAGTAATAAAGTATTTTTTTGATGAAGAGAAAATTAGTTAATATTATATCGTCCAATTCATAAGATTTAAATCTGATGATATTTTTTAGTACCATTATTTATTGAAATAAATATACAATGTGAAAATTTCAATAAAATTACTTCTAGAAGAAAATAAAAATCCAATATCTTGCCCTAATAAAAATATTGTCTAAATTCAAATCATTATAAAAAACAACTAAATGATATTTATCAATTAAATAAAACCAATAATCATTTTTTTTAAAATATCATAAAATCCTCAATGTACAATCATATATAGTCCTAAATAATTGTGATAATTTTTCAACATACATTTAAAAGATAATATTTGAAAAAAAAATTACAACAACATATAATCCATCATAGTATAATTTAAATTACTTATAATTTATAACAATAGAACTCTTAATGATTATAAAATTATCCATTATCTAAATTTAATAAATGTAAATATAAGCCAAAATATTACAATTAATTTCCTATAAAAATATATTAATTTAGAATAATGAAATAATATTTCACAATAATACATAATAACCACTTAACTAATAAAATAAAAACATAATAATTTTTCCATAAATAAAATTACGTAATCTTTTTAAAAAATAATACCTATAGTTCATAAATTTATACACTACATAGATATTATTCCTAAAAAATAAAAATGTTATATTTTTTCATATACGTTATACAGAACAATCAATTTAATTTACAACCACCCATATTAAATAATAAAATATGATAAAAATTATAATAAAAAATTTATTTATCAAAATAATATCAATTACTCCTATAATATGTAATTTTCATCCATAAGATCCATATTTTATATTTTATTTTATAATATAAGTAATATTAAATATTTAAATCCATTAAATATAAAAGAAATTAAATTATATTTTTAAAATTGAATGAAAAAAAATATTTTGGACACATTTAAAGACAATAATTATTATTGAATATGTATTATATGTTACTAAATTATAATTAAAAATGTTAAATGGAATATATAAACATTATTTTTTTATAATTATTTTATAAAATTTTATAACAAAATTATATTTATCATGTTGAACAGAAAAAAAATTTAGAATGTCACATTAAATTAAAGTAATCCAAATAATTTGCTATCCTAAAAAAATATAAATAATAATTATTTAATGTTATATGGTGAATATAAAAAATAATATTTTGATATTAACATTAAATAACTTATAAAATTATAAAAAACATAAAATTTACCATTCAAATATTATTTAATAAAAAAATCACTATAATCAACATTAACCATTCATTTTCAAATTGAATCTTGTTTAAAAAATAATAAATAAATAAAATAATATACAAACATTTTAAAAAATTTAAAATTTAAAATTTCTAAAATGAAAATCAAATTTTAACATAATTTTTTATTCTAGAACTTCATTAAATCATATTTTTAGCCAATAGTATTTTTTTAAAAATAATTTTGTTCACATAATCAAACATTTTAATCATTTATGAAATGATTCCTTGAAACATGATATGGAAACTAATTTAAATTTTGTAAATTCTTTCAATATAAAAATAAAATGAGTAATAATAATTAAAAAATTAAATTAAAAATTTATCTGACAAATAATATTAGAAGAAAGAAATTGTGGATTAACCCAAACTCTTTGAAATTAAATTGATTTCAGTTAAATACTTCTATTGGAAAATATACTAATTGTGGAAAATGAAAAAATTAAACTCCCTCAATATATGAACATAATTCATTAAAAACCCCTTTTTCTATAAAACCAACATAATCATTTATCATATTTGAATTGAAACTGAACCATTGTAAACTATTTTTTACAAAGTTATTTAAAATCCATTAACACATCCTTCTTAACATTAACTATCCTAAAAAAATATTATATATTTATGACTAAAAATAATGTATTTTCTTGATGAATAGAAAATTAGTTAATATTATATCGTCTAATTCATAAGATTTAAATCTGATGATACTTTTTAGTACCATTATTTATTGAAAAAAGAATACAATGTGATAATTTGAATAAAATTTATTCTAGAAGAAAATAAAAATCCAATATCTTGCCCTAATAAAAATATTATCAAAATTCAAATCATTATAAAAAACAACTGAATGATATTTATCAATTAAATAAAACCAATAATCATTTTTTTTAAGATCATGAAATCTTCAATGTACATTCATATATAGTCCTATATACTTGTGATAATTTTTCAACATACATTTAAAAGATAATATATGAAAAAAAATTACAGTAATATGTAATCCATGATAGTATAATTTAAATTACTTATAATTTATAACAATAGAACTCTTAATGATTATAAAATTATCCATTATCTAAATTTAATAAATGTAAATATAAACCAAAATATTACAATTAATTTCCTATAAAAATATATTAATTTAGAATAATGAAATAATATTTTACAATAATACATAATAACCTTTTAACTAATAAAATATAAACATAATAAATTATCTATAAATAAAATTACATAATATTTTTTAAAAATAACACCTATGGTTAATAAATTTATACACTATATAGATATTATTCCTAAAAAATAAAAATGTTAGATTTTATCATATGCGTTATACAGAACAATCAATTTAATTTACAACCAACCATATTAAATAATAAAATAATATAAAAATAATAATAAAAAAATTATTTATCAAAATAATATCAATTACTCCTATAATATGTAATTTTCATCCATAATATCCATAATTTATATTTTATTTTATAATATATGTAATATTAAATATTTAAATCCATTAAATTTGAATGAAATTAAATTATATTTTTAAAATTGAATGAAAAAAAATATTGTGGAAAAATTTAAAGTTAACAATAATTATTAAATATGTTTTATGTTACTAAATTATAATTAAAAATGTAAAATGGAATATTAAAACAACATTTTTGTATAATTATTTTATAAAATTGTCATAATAAATTATATTTATCAAGTTTAACATAACAAATTATTAGAATGTCACATTAAATTAAACTGATTCAAATAATTTACTATCCTAAAATTGATTTTTTTTTGTGTCTTATTTCATAATACTGTTATCTAATTAATCTTTAATGATGAAATTGATTTTTTTGTATCATTTCTCACAACATATACTGACTAAAATGAATGATTAATTATAATTAAGGAAATAATTGTTTTTAAAATATTACACTCAATTAGAAACTATATGCCCTTCCATTTTTGTGTCAATGGCTTACACATCTTAAATATTGTTATACAAGGTAATAATGGTTGAAGCAATATAAGTATCAAACTTGATATGTGACACAGTAACACCCATATAGACCACTTTTGGGTAGAGTTATGCAATGATTTCCACAAAAACCCACCAAAAATAGACATAAGGATGTTGTAGAGTATTGATTAAGAATATAAATAGGATTTAGAGACATTAAATTAATTCACCTTTAAATAGTTAAACATATCCATAAATAAGATAGTAAGAATTTATGGAAATGTAAATGAATTTAACGAGCATATATAATCCTTTGGAATACCTATATATTTAATAAAAACATAACCAGTATTCAAGTCATAATTATATTGTGGAAGAAACACCCCTAAAACCACCATAAATGAAAAAACCAGAAATTCCAGTAGTGTATATATCATTGTATTTAAGAAGAAAAAGATATTAATATAATCCTTTATGAAAAACTATCAATAGCTTTAATGTCCACCATCACCTTGTCAAAAAAGGTCACCACCAAACTATTTATCTTCTTTATAAGACTTGGATTATGTTGGAAATGATTCTGGTGATGGGGTGATTATATAAATACCCAATAATATTCCACCGAAAAAAATATAAAAGGTCTAGTCATATTGTAGTCACAAGGTTGTAAGAGTAGGATTACAACATAAGAAAGATACAATAAATATATTTTTAAAATTACAAAACCTAGGATTTAAGACTTTATAATTATCTTTATATCCCATCCATTGGATAATTAAAAAGAATCCACATATCTAAATAGTCCACACCACAAAACCTTTGTCACAAATGTAGAATTATTAATAGAGACCATCATCTTTTCCAATGGAAGACAATGAACATGGGATTTATGATACCAATATAGAACCCAATCCCCACCTGATCATATATATGAGGGTGTAATGATTCAATAAATAGGGTTTCTTCCCATTGGGGGATTCTATGATGCAGACTCACCTTCTGTGGTTCTGATGGCCATTGAGTGGGTCCCTCCCCCTCAGTCATGGAGAGACATCCAATATCCATTTTGGGAGCCCCATATCGTTTCTTCTTAACCCTTTTCAATCATTATTTCCATCTATATGTTATTCAAATATCTATTATCTAAAAACTGTAATATATTCTTGATGGATTACAACATATATAAAAAATTTCCCTTAGAGTTTAATATGGTATCATGTCATGACCCATACCCGGGCCCTGTACCGAGACTACCCCAATCCCACTTAAGACAGGTCAGGGGTTGGCGACTAGCACTGAGTAGGCATATCCCACAAATAGGTGGAATTTTCCTTAATATATGTACAAATTCACAGTACTACAAGCCCAAGATGTTGGAAAGTTAAAACCCAAATAAAGTAAATTCATTTATACCACTATATCCCAATAATAGAGTATGAAATAAAAAAAAGTAAAGTACAACCATGATAGAATATAAGCACATCAAAAAAGAAAGAGTATATAACACAAGTACTAAATCTCATCTGTACAAAACCCCAATAGATCCTACTAAATGGTAATGCACAAGACTATGGTATATAATCCACCAAAACACACCTCGGTTTATTGGAATATACAAGGCCCTACATAGTCCTAGTCTTCCTCGAACACTATTAAAGAGTCCACTATCTATACAATACATGACACTTGCAGCAAAGCCCTTATAGGAGTGATTAAAACCACTTAGTAAAAAACCATTAAAAACAAATCAAATGATCACAAAAGAAACACCATTGATAAGAGACAATCATATCCACACATGTATTTTTCAAAAAAAACATATAAAAAAGAAAATCTGGGTATACTCGTAAGGAATCCCATAATGCAATGTCTCATCCACTTATAGCTATATGGTTCCTCTCATAGAACACTTGTTTCCTGGAGATCATACTCCTCGAACTATCTGATATTAAACATGTATAAAAAGTCAACCAAAATAATCTGAGAGAACATCATGTCTTGATAGATCTCTATGTTTCCCTAAAAGGTCTGATCTCACTAACACAAGGAGTCCTGATATTATAACCAATCCTTAGTCACAGAATTCTACTCAAGGAATGATATTTCAACGATAACTCTCCCAGTGAGCTATGATGTCATTAGAGACCATCATAGAGAGGTCCTGCAAGTTTGGGCCCCACCCAATGTGATCACACATATAACTACCTTATGTAAACTTGTCAGGCCATGTCACCAAGGTAAGGAATTTATCTCGATTCACAGATATGGGGACTTGCACCTAGGTCTCACTATGGGACATTTTAGCCCTACTTGATGTTTAATCATGCATAGGTGTTAGTTCCCAGGTAAATATTGGTCACACCTTATCCTCTAACCCTATATATGGTACCATGAAGAGAAGTGAGGAATGACCAGGCCTATCGGTGCAATACATGCTCTAGCCTATAGAGTTACTGAAAAATATCGGGCAGAAACAACTTATTTAGGAACATGGAACATCCTATATGATAATAATGGGATCCTGAATCAATCCTTCAGAGGGAAAACCTGGTGTAAACACTCAACCTCTACTATCACCCACTGTGATGGTATCAGGATCTTTCATCGATCCCTCATATGAAAGACAAAAAGAACCCTACCATCCCCTGCTATTATAACTAAAAATCCATCAATATATCTCAAATGTTCCTCATTTTCATTAGGTTCTTAATTACACAAATGACTCGTTAAATGTCCAAAATATTTGAAAGATACACCCATTTTAGTGAAATGGGGATGGTTAGTTCTTGGTCCAGTCTGACTTGGTCACCTGAGTTCAGCCTGCCCCGGATAAGACTAACCATTTTTACTAGACCGACAAGCTATCATCACAACCCACTACTGGTATGGGCCTCTAGATCCACCCCGGCCCACTCTAGTGAGCCAGTTCGTCCACCCAAAACACGTGAGTGTTGCATCCCTACCCAATCAACATGGGAAAAAAATCAATTCAACAAGGCGGTCCACCGTGTTAACTCACTATTGTGGTTTCTGCGGGGTACCTCTATAGTCATGAAGGTCTATGGTCCTATTAATTGTGACCCAACCAACTGTCGCATCCAACCAAGTTTGCTATTGGTCTTTGAGTTGGTGGCCCTATTTGCTGTTCACAGCCATTCTGTTGTGGATTCCTCCCGCCGAGTAGCAGTGTCGCCATGCAGTTCCATCAGCACTATTGCACATCACCACAAGTCGATCCATCTTCCTTGACCTACAGTCGTTGGTGGGGTGGTCCTTTCTTCGAACCAGAATCACCGTCACAAACAACTAGTCATCACCATCACTACTATAGTATCGAATCCATTCCATGATCTCTCTTGTTGAATATTCAATCAAGGGGATATATCTCGTACACCACTTTGATCCATTTGCAACCACCATTGTCACACCTTCTTCATGCTATTTCGATATCAAATTTTCAATATCGGATCAATGTGGAAAATATCTATTGTGATAAAATTGATCAATCAAAAACCATCAAGTCATAATCCAATTGAGGAATACCTTGGATGAATGATGAACGATGGTGGAGAAAAGCATAAATCAACAAATAAGAATTGTCCTTAATTGATGTTTTTGTCAATCATGGTTCGTTTCCATTAGTAGGTAAATCAAAATCCTACTAAAAATCAAAGGTTATTCTCCCATAACCCCACACTAATAAAATCATATCCTGCAAGAATGAGAAATACGCGGGTAGAATTGAACATGAGTAGGTCTATGTTTGTCATTAATTCCAAAACAGGTAATAAAAGGAAATGAAATCCAACCCCAGAGCATGATTTGGTTCTATCACTTTTGAAGGAAGGTCTATGCAATGATGTAATTGTCGATGCTTGAGCTGAATTATGATATTCGATCTATCATCTCCTGACTAAGATCAAGTATCCAAAACATCATTACCATTTACATCCTCAATCACCTTGCCTAAAAAAAACCCATGGGTTATAAAGATATCCCTGGATATATGACTAGGCTTATTAAAAAATGTCACTTTCATTACATGAATACATAACATCCAATTTAATATATTTTTATTTAATATTTTAATGAATTTCACATCCAAAAACTATCATTCAGCCTCAACTTGCGCCAATTGAGGTTTGACCACACATAAGGAAAACACCCCATTACAAACTCAATGGTGGTCTCATATTTTCAATCAAATTTACTCTTTATGTGTTTTAAAGGTATTGAAATAAAATAATTTTATTTAATAATTTTATATACAGTTACGCCCTTTTTGGGTATACTCATAGCAGATGTGCTTAATCTAATTTTATATAACCCCTAAGGTAAACACATTATCCTAAATTCAATGGTTCCCTTACATTTATGATTTGTAAAACCATGTTGATTTTGTTCTAATTTTCTGGAAAAATTCACTCCCACACTATTTAAAAGTTTAACATTTTCTAATGGATTTTTTCGGGCACACTAGGCCTCTGAATCCCATGCTGAAAAAGAATTTGGTATCATAATTTTGCAAATAAGTTCATAAATATAGAATCAGGAAAAACCAATCCATTACATTATCCCCACCTTCAGGATTTACATCCTTGAAATCCAAACAAAGTCTACTCAACCAAAAATTTAGAATACTGTGTACGAATTTAAGCCTCCGCCTCCCATGTGCTTTTCCAAATATCCTTCGGCTGACTCCGAACATACACCAAGGGAAAATTTCATACATTAAGGATCCCTTATCTTCATTGGGTACTCAACCCATGTCACTCCAATATGGATGTCCAAAACACCCTAGATCATGAATTGCAATGGGATTTGCATGAATCTCATCATCTGTGACATGTGGAATCTATTTTATACCCAGCCCTATTATGGGGGTAGCAACAAGTGGTATGATACCTCACCAACTATGAAATGCACCTGAAATATGGGCTATTATCCACAGATATATTTTTTCACCCCTGAAAAATCATTGTAACCCTCATCGAGGTGAGACCCAAAGGAGGACTTGTTCTCCTTCATCAAACTCCAAAGGTCTCGACCATCTTTCAGCATAAAACTCAGATGGCTATATTCATTCTTAATATACTCCTAAATGATCTAAACATTTTATTTTATCACTTCGCGCAATACCTTCCAAAACTATGATGTAAAGTTATCATCACGATACAAATCAATCGTTGATGAAACTCTATGTAGTCGAACTATCTTCTACATGAAAAAGCGTCCCAAACTCTCACTAAAAAAATTCTCTAAGGTAGTTAAGAAGTGGGACAACATGGGAGTCATTCAATGAAAAATCATGTGGTATCATATCTTATAGATATAGGTGGTAATCCCATAATGAAGTCCATTGATATTCCATTCCACATCCTTCCGATTACCGTAATAATGAGAAGGAGAACCCCCTTCCAAGAATAGGGGCTTGACACGGTGAGTTGAAAAATCATGAAACTTATTCAAACATGATTTCAACATTTATATCAATATTTAGGAATAGCTTCACACCATTCCATCATCCCCAGTGTCCTCCTTGTCACACATAGACATATCTTAATGCATATCTCCACTCTAGGGGTCCACTGCTACAACCGTGCATCATTTGAAATGAATGATGTTCCTCCCACCTAAATAATATCCTTCTAGGGTATTCAATGTGTGTATCTGAGCACATAAAGACTCACCTTCGGTATCCTCAATCAATTCCTCCCTAACTCGTATTAAATGTGGAGGTGTAACAACCAACAACTAGAGATAAAATACTCCATCAGCATCCATGAAGGATAAATACAATGAGGAAAACCACTACGATGCCTCATTTAGTAACTTCTATCTAGATTTCCGATGAGAGATTTTGCTTCCACATTCTTCTTCCCATGTGTATAGAAAAACTCCAAGTCATAGTCCAAGAGGAACTATATGTGTTGTCTCTATCTCAATCCTTAGTCTTTATAAGAGAAGACACACTTTCGAATATTTTGGTCAATTTAGATGATGAATTTCATTCCCATCATGTAGTATCTCTTCATATTCAATGAAATGAATACTACTGCTAACTCAAGATAATGGTTCAATTAGTTCTTCTTATACGGTCTCAACCATCACTGGATTCACTGTAACTCTAGCCTCTGAGATGACTTGTCCCTGAAAAAGGGACCTTTTGAATCCATAACTGACACTTCATGTGTTTTTCATGAATCTAGTGCTCTTGAAGTGTATACAAGACAATTTTTAAGTGTCTTTCATGCTCCTTCTCAAACGTTGAGTAAAAAAAATATGTCATCAACAAATATCACCTAGGGAATCCTAGGGTGAATAACTGGTTCTTAAGATGCCCTTTTTCTGAAATTCCTCCATCTTCACCCCCATATCATGAAGATCTTTAGGAGACATCTGATATACTATAATAAATATAGATTCCAATGTGGGGTGTAAAACAATAGGGAATTCTATCTCTCAGAGGGGAAGTAAACCTGTAACATCTTCAAGGAAGACTTCGTTATACTCTTCTACCATTACAAGAGACTTGATGTTTCATAACGTCAACTGCACTAAAGGTTGGGCTAGCCAAATGAACAGAAATAGGCTACACCATCTTCTCCCTAATAGAATTAGGAGCTATAAGGATTTACCCCTTTCTGGTAGTGGGATATCTAGTTCCATAACCAATGAAAAACAACACACTTTTCCTAAAAAAATTAATCTGAGTAGAACTGTGGATTTTTTCCTTACCAAAAATTAAATTTTATGGCCTCAATGCCACTTCTATGAGATCCCTACTAAAACTATCCCCTTTAAGAGTTTTGTCACACTATTGGAATTAGTGTGTGATTAAATGTCTCCTATATTATGTGTCTCTATACTTATGGTTCAAATCAATGTTTTAACCAGAATCTCTATTTAACAAACAAAAAATGTTTTAGGATATATAATCACTAGTATAAGTGTATCTCAATACTAAAAATAATGTAGAATGACATATATCATGTCTTTACATCTATGGTTGGTCAAAAGATTGAAATCTTTGATTCTAAAGATGAAAATTAGGAAGGTAAACAAAATACTGCATATAGAGATTCCTATTGCAATAAAGAGGATGTGGGAGATGCAACTTTTTACTAGATATATAAACAAAACGCAATAATTTCCATGAAAAATCAGGATGGCATCATTCCTATGGAGAGATACCTCAATATTAGAAAACATATGTTCATCAGGATGTTGGACGATCATAAAAAAACCATGATTTCAACATCAAATATATATCTTGGGATTGATGTGTTGTGTGCTTTTTGACATCTCTTATGGGGTTGATGTGTGATGTTTGAAATGTTTGGTGATGCTCGGTTATGCCCAATACAAGGATCGAGTTGAAGGCTATTATGAAATTATAAAAAAAGTGTTGACGTTCTTGTAAATTATTTAATGATCCAGGGATGATCATTCTTGATAGAAGATAACAATCATGGAATCATCTGTGGGTTTTATATCTGTCTAGCTTGATATAAAAAATTAACACACAATGTGGTTGCTACTACTATGCGTTGGACTATGATTATTTTTGGGTGTGGGACCTAGACATAAAAATGTGTTTTATAGTTGTAGTGCTTTACCTATAAAAAATGATTGAAAAAAATACTTAAATCTGGTTTGGAACAAAAAACAAGTGGAATTTTCCAGACCTATTGTGGTCTTTTTATGTGGGATGGAATTCATGATTTCTAAATAGATGCTTCCCTTTTATAATTGATGCTTCACATTGTGACTTCCTGCAATGATGATCTATACTTCCATTTAAGTGCTTACAACTTATGGAATTCAAAAGGATGAAATATGGACTTTCATGAAGACTTAATGTTCCTCTAATTTTAATCAGTATGTGTTTTTTCTTATATCTTTATGTAAATGCATTCATTCTGTACTGGTGTATAATAATAACACCTAGAGACAGCCTTGTAACTCATTAGTTTTTAATACATTCTTCAGTGATATGGGCTGGGAAACCATCTTGTGTCTCACCTTTAAAGAAACATATATCATTACTTGAAAACTTCCTAGAGTTATAGTGTTAAAATCATTGACCGCATGAAACTGTCTCCTCCCATATCCTCCAGCTCCTAGAGTTTGGTATAGACCACCTAGAGGTGGTGGCGGTAAATCGTCATATGTCCAGCCACCTCTTACTATTTTCCCAGCTCTCCTTCCACTTCCTCCACCTGACGGATCTGCATACTCTTTCCACTACCTCTTCTTTAGTGGTTCATCAAACGCCTGTTAGACTGAATCCTAATTGGATTGAAAATATCATGAGATATTCCCCCCTTTTTAAAAATTATAGTAATGAAAATCTTTATGGGAATTATCACACCCTAGAACTGTTGATGAAACCTCTTGTTGTGTGGCTTAGTTTGTTCACCTACTATCGATTGGTCATGCTGACTCTTCATCGTGGGCGATTTCTACCTCAGAAAATTGTTATACATGCTCGAGCCATAAGCATCATCATCCATCACCAAAAGTTACATCCATGAATCTTTCTGGAGAATTGTATCCACCTGAAACACAAGAGGTGGGTCTACTTACTGATCATCAATAAAAACCATCACATGTTAACCATCAAGAAGAATAAATACCCAGTGAATGGCTCCCATTAGGGAGTCCATATCAAGAATCGATTGAAACTCCCAATCCTACTATGTAATCCTCAATGGCTTTCATTGTGAATACATCGTATAAGTAAAAACTATGTATCATGGTTAAAATATTATAGCTGGTGAGGACCTACGAAGGACATTGAAAACACAACCACTTACTATATTATGTATGTTCCTTTATCTTTTACTTATAACTAGTATTTTCATGTATGATGGAATGAAGGTGTCAATAATCTAGGTGTACGGATACATCTACTGCCCCATGAATAGTTTAGTCCCTGGCTTGAAAGATGAACTCAAAACACTTAACACTATTTTCCCAACCCAATTTCATAGAATCCCAGTTCTAACAAAGAACTGACCCCTCTGATACCACTTTGTCACGACCCATCCCATTGGGAATATGTCGTGACAATTCCACCCCCACCAATGATAGGCAAGGGTTGGAGACTAGCACCGAGTATGAAAATCCCACATATGTGAGGCATTTGATTAAGAACATGTACACATGCACACTATTCTATGTTAATGATTCTGAAAATTAAAACAACTACCTAAAGGAAATAAATGGGTTCTACTATAACCCAACAACATTGTATGATAGAAAGAATGCAGTAAAGTACAACTGGTCGAGAATACAAGCCCACCAAATGTATCTGAGTGAACATCAGGCCTCGATATATATATTAAGTTTCCCCAAGACATCTGATATTTCTTAGACCAGGAGTCTTGATATTACTGCCAATCCGTGGTTACATGATTTTTCTCAAGGCACTCTTTTTTTGGGAGAACTCTCTCCATGACCATTTAATTCATTGGATACCATCGTAGAGATGTACCACTAATTTTTCCCCTTCCCAAACCAATAACATAGAGAACTACTAGATTCACATATTTCATGTTAATTCAGGAAGGAATAAATTGAAACTCGATATAGAGATAGGGTTTTCTACCCCTAGGGCTCATTGGGGGGCATCCTGGACTACTAGAAGATTTATCATAGATTGGGGACCTATATTCATATAAATAATGGTCACACCGTATCCAAAAACACAATTTAATATACCACAAATTTAAGTGAGGATTTAATGGGCATATTGGAGTTATACACACTCCAACCCACAATGTAACTAAGAAAATAGAGCTGAGAAAAATCACTTCAAAATAATGGGTCATCCTCTATGATAGAAAATGGATCATTCATCAAACATTCATAGGAAAAAAAGGGCACAATATCAATCTCTACTATCACCCTCTATGATAGGATCATGATTCTACATCGATACCTCAAAATAAATACAAATAAAATTCTACCATACCCTTATTGTACTACTAAAAATTCCCCATGTCGTCTCAAATGGACCCCTCATTTTGAGGGTCCCAATGCCAGAAATGGATCATCAAACGGACTTATAGTTGAATGATATGCCCAATTTAGTGAAAAGGGGTATGTTGGGTCTGGGTCCAGACTAAATCAGTTTGTTGGGATTAGTCCTCCCTAGCTTGGACTGACACACTTTGCAAGCCTGGCCCACTATAGTGGTTAAGTTTCTTCCACCCCAGACAAGGAAAACATCATTCCCCTAACTAATCAATGTAGGTAGGTTGCAGTGGTCCATCTGGAGTGCGGGCTTCGACCATGTTATGTGGCCTCCTGGTGCAACCAACCGAGGCCACTGCCAATAGTTGAACCAGTGGTCCTGGAAACCTACCGTGGCCATCGTGTTGTGGTTTCCTCCCACTGAGTGGCTATGACACTGTACACCACTAGTGGATCCTTATGTGCTCCACTTCCAATGTTTTGGTGGTCTGTTCTATGAACTGGGAATGTCTTTACAAACCTCTAGTCATCACCATCACTTACATGGGCTCTAATCCATACAACAATCCCTCCCGATACAATTTCATTCAAGTATAGATATCTACCGTACTAATTTGCTTCATCAAACTCCGACATCGTTCCACCTCTATCATGTGGTGCTGATTCCATATTTTCATATCAGATCATTGTGACAATTATTAAGTTCACAATGATCTATTAATCACCAGAGTCGAGTCTCGGGCCAAAGGAAGAACACCAGTGAAAAATGAAGAACCGAGGGGGGAAGGTATAAAATCATGAATAAAAAAATAAGACCAGACCATGATTGATTTTCATGTCGATCATGGTTCATTTCTATTTTTAGGGAAATAAAAATCCATCAACAAATACATGGTTGTTCTCATATAACCCCACAAATATAAAATCGTATCTCGCAAGAACAAATAATCTATGGATGTATCTATTTTTGGGGGTTTCCACATTCATTGTTAATTACAAGAAAGGGGAAATAATGAATTGGAATGACACACCATCCCTCAATCTGGTTAAATCACAAATGAAGGATGTTCTCCATGACATTGTCATTCATTGATACTTGACCTGAATTATGATTGTTGATCCGTCATCAATTGATTTGAGCTCTGTTCTCCAAATAGTCATTTCTAGTGAGAGACTACTTATACATTAATTAGGGAAACTCTGAGGTTATGAATATATCCTTGGATCAATGAGGAGGTTTATTAATAAAAATAAATTTATGATGTTTCATCACTTAACATCAAATTTAAAATATTTTTTTAGTATTTTAATTAAGTTCACATCCAAAAGCTAACGTTCACCCTGAAACACATCAACTGAGGTTATTCCCTACCTAATGAATAAAAACATTAATAACTCAATGGTGGTCTCGGATTTTTTATTTGAGTTACCATTTATGAGTTATCTGGATTTTAACATAAAATAATTTTATTTAATTATTTTATTTAGGGTTATACCATTATCATGTTTTCTCACTATATACCCACACCAACTAAATTTAAGTTACACAAAGAGTAAACCTGCCATTTTCAATGCAAAAGTTCCCTCATATTTATCATTCATGCAGCCGTTTATACGTTATTCCACTTTTTTTTGGGAAAATAACTCACGCACACTATTTAAATACAAAACATTTTTTGACGGATTATTCCAGTCACACTGTGACTCGAAATTGCACGTCGCCTTAGACCCTTGTCTCTAATTTTCCCAATAGTTTTATAAAAATAAAATAAGGAAAATCTAAATCATTAATCATATAATCAGCTGAGTCTGAAATTGAATTCCTAGTTAAAAAAATGACGTCATTTATCAAATTCATTCAATAGGTTTATATTTGAGTCTTAAGGTTTACATGATCGAGAAATGGTGGGCCTTATGGAAAACATTTATACTATTATTTGGTTTACATCTGTAAATGAATTAGTCAGGACTTGGGCTAGTTCCCCCATAACAGTAATAGATCTTGATTCTACCTTTTTAGGTGGGTATACGACTTTCATATGAACTGTGATACCCCTACCACGGGGATTTGGGTTGGCTTCCGAAAACTCCAATTTTTTTTAAAAAAATACCATGATTAGAAGATTTATAAGGATTATTATTGGATGATATATTTGTTATGATAGTATAAGTTTATAATTTTATCACACTACATATCCCCTAATGTATGTGGAAGTAGATATATCATGAAGTATAGCCAAATACCTTTGTATTATTGTGGGGGATTGTTTAAATTATATTTTTTTTGAGTTGTGGATTAGTTTTTATTCCTATAAAAAATGATATATTCAATTTTAGTTGTTGATAATTGAAATAAAAATATCAATGAGCATATGGATTTGTAATTTGGATGCATTGGTAAGGGCAGAGTTCCTATTGTTGGGGAAGTACCGAATGAAAATATTCAATTTTCAATTTTTATTGATCTAATTAATGAAAATATAATGAAATGTTGGAGATATGAAGGTTCCCAACAATGGAATACATTTTCTATTGATTGAATAATGAATTGGGTTATTATAATCAAATTTTCAAAGCTCCATTGGTGCTAATGTTTAATAAAGAGGTGAGTACTTGTAACACCCTGAGATTTTATGAGATATATTCTTTTTAATTTATTTTAGGTCTTATATTGTACACTAAATCAATGTTAGCATGTACTATACGCAACACAGTATTATCATGAAGTATACGCAACGCTATTCTTGTCTCGTGTTACACACAATTTTATGTTTGTTTGGTGGAAATTATTATACGCAACATTAAGTATAGATTTAGTTTAATGTATAAATGAAATAAGTTTGGATTATGATATAAGAAACACCAAAGGGAGATTTCACTACACACATCCATAACTTGTCCGGCATTACATGCAATCGCTACCTTCTTCGATAGCATGTGAAGTATGCAATACCGGGTTTCACTAAACAACGATATGTTATTAAAATATTATATAAACTAGTCGTTATGAATATTAATACCCACTTTTTAAAATATTTTTAATTTTATCTTTCAAAATGAACTTTATTTTTGGATTTTGAATATCAAAATTAGCCTAAGGTGAATTTTTTGTACTTTTCTGAAAAAATTCAATTTTTGATGAATAGTGAAAAACACTGAATTATAGTTTAAAACTAAATTTTTATTTAAATAATTATTTTTTTATTTAAATTTATTTTAGGTCAAAATTGATACATAATACCTCTATATGTTCAATGTAATTCATTGGAGTCATTTTATAATAATTTTAGATATATAAAAATTTTATTGAACTTTTCACCGTCTTTTACCCACCTACTAGGTGAATTTGGAAATTTATATAAAACATAATTTTACCACTTCTATGATTGAAATTTCAAAAATATGAGAGAAACAGTTTATATCAGTAAGTAAAATGTGGTTCAATGAGATGAAAATAATTTTTTGGGGAATAGTAACTTTTTACATTTATTTACCATGGTTAAAAGTAAATAGGGTAATTAAAGGTAAAAATGATATTATTATTAAGATAAAACACGTTATAATTCTATTGGATAAGTTTAATTCGACCAATAATAACCTTAGGAATAAAATATGACCATTTAGATCCACTTTTATTATATTAGGACATTTATAATTATTTTATTTAAAGAAGAGTTAAAATTGTTTAAATCAAATGTCAATAACTAATATTTTTTATATTGGTTTCTACAAAAGATAAATTAGACTATAAATATTCATTAGAAAGATAAAAATATTTCCTACATAATGGTCATTTATTTTTATTTTTTATACATTATGTAAGTAAATTTATTTATGACACAATGATGATACGGTAATTACCTTATTAATGAAATATTAACATAATTGATATTATAAATACCCAAATAAATATAATATGAGATATTTTATGAATTAAAATAATGTAATAGGTTATCATAAAATATTATTATTGGTTAGGTTAGTTTTTTTCGATGTAATTTTGATATTATAAATATAAAGAAAACAAAATACAAAATAGTGTCAAAATTGACATAAAAGAGTTTTTAAAACAAATATTATATTATTAATTGATATAATGGTCCTAATAGTCTAAAGTTTGGACAAAATACTTATATAGAAATATATATGACATTAATGAAACAATTTGGGTTCTATTGGCAGTTTATTGTATGTATATTAACTATATATGGTAAGAATACAGGAAGACACGATAAAAGTTAAATTATTTAACTTAGAGTTAAATATAAATGATAAGGTTAAAATGGTAACCTAAACATTCATAAACCTATTTTTAGAGACTATTTAGAACCATCCCCACCCTATCCTATAAATAAGTCACTTTTGATCCATTATAAATCGAATATGAATTTATTATAAAATAATATTTTATGTTTTTTCTTAAGGTTCCCCTCACCCCTCTTATTAAAGGGCACCTCCTCCCTATTCACTTTACACAATTTTGAGGATTCAAACTCCACAAAACCCTGACCATTTCTCTTATAAACTTCCCTATAAGAATTATAGAGGTTCTGGTGTCCTCAAAATACCATATATAATTCCTTAACAGGAAGCTTAAAAGAGGTGCCTCAAAGAAAAGGTAATCTCTTCTACCAATTCTTTCAAGTTTCCTTCTTATTCTACTTCCTATTATTTATTTGTTTCATTATAAAGTAATAACATAAGTATCACTAATATACTAATATGTCATTATAAATATTAAATGACCTGATTTCAACATCTATCCATCCTATGGAAAATGATATCGCCACGCATGCATAGGTATGGAATACCGTCTCCAGGTTGTGGTGTAATCTGTTTTACACTACCACATTACTTGGATGGGTATAATGGTGTAAAAAAATAACTATAAATTATTATTATAACATTACATGGATTCTGAAATATTATATCATCCACCAAAATTCCATTCAATAATAATGGGAACGATATCATCGCTCGTGCGTACGTACAGATTACCGTCTCCACGACATGATGAGATTCATTTTCCATGTTAACCATTAATGAAAGATTTTAAAGTGTATATAATGAAGAATAATGATATATATTAAATAATAATTCTACTATATTTATGTATATATATACATATATTATCTACTTACTTCTATTCAAGTCAATACGGAATGTAAAACAACGTTCATGCGTACGTACGGCCTAACGTCTCCGTGAACGGTGTGTTTAATTTCATTTATCTATCTATTATATGTATATATAAGGAATATATATGATATATAAATCATGTTTTACATTCTGTAAGTAAGTAAATAATTATATAAGTAATAATAATATCAATAACGACATGTACAAACACGTATGATAAATGAAATGATTTTACCCAAAATGATGCTTTAACAAAGAATTGACAAAAGAATGGGTAATATAAAGTCTTAAGTGAATCATATATGATATCATAATAATGAATATGATTTTGGAATAAGTCAATGACATTATTTAAATCATTATATAGGAGGGTCAGATATGTACAAATCATATCAGACCTAAGGTAAGGGATAATTTTTCAATCTCATTTTTATTCGAGATTTCTAATACGTAAGTATTTACAAGGGTTATATTTTTAATCCATGTACATAATAATGTTTTTCATAATGTGTTTAATATTATTCCATTTAATTTTATAGTCATTTTACACCTATTTGAATTTTACATTGTGTTATGGAAGGAATATTTCTTTTGTTTACCAAACGTGGTACTTTTTGACTTTTCCAGCAAAAGTACGAGGAGAATGTTGTTTTTATCTTATACGGCATGAACATATTTTTTTATGGTTTCATAATAACTAATTTTCATTAATATTATTCTATATGTTTTCATGATTAATTTCAATAAAATTCGTTTCTTTTAATATTTCAGCGCATTTTGAGAAAATATAATGATTTTGAAGAAGAAAGGATATTTTCCTCAAAAATTCATTTCATGTGTCTTATCATAATTATTTTCCATCTAAGATGACATTATGAAGTATTTTTATGTTTCAAGTATAATGTATCTATTATTTAAATTGTTTTATTTTTCTTATGATTAAATTATATCAATTTCGTTTATATGGATTATGTTATGATTGGATGATGTTTATGAAACCCATTGTATTCATTGGGTTATTATGAATGATGTATGTTTATTTTGTTGCACACGAAAGAAAGATTTCATTACGATATGGGTGGTACCTATAACTCCCTCCTATTAATTGGGTAAAGATTTATATCTCATGAGATAGACATGTCTATAATGGTAAGATAATCTGGTTCAGTAATACAATCCTTGACCGAGGAGTGAACTCGATTCCGAAAGGGACTTTGTCCACTATGATTGTCTTGGAAGCAATTCCATGGATACTATAGAAATCATATCATGTACTTAATGGTTTCTACAATTAAATGTTTTATTCCCATGTTATTTTATCATGATTGATGTTCCTTTATGATATATTCCTTAAGTACTTCAAATATTTATTTAATTGCTCATGATTTTGATGTTTAGATTTTATGTTCTAGTTTTTTGCATTCAAATGTTTATGGTTTGTTTTACATTCCATATTTTTACCCATAATGAGAATTTGATCTCACAATTTTTATGTTTTCATTTCCCCAAGATATAAAGAAGGGTTTTAGGTAAGAAAAGAAAGGGGAAGATCTTTTTGTGAGATGTTGAAGATCTTTCTCCATGATTAGAAAATTATATTCAGAGTTTCCAAAGACACTAAAAAATTACGGTCTTTTGGTGTTTGTTTTTGTTATGTATTAATTATTCCACAAAAGTAATGTAATGTCCATGCATGTCATGCTTTCGATCTCTACAGTTGGTATCAGAGTAATGGTTTAGTTAACCTTTGGAAACTAGAATGTGAAAACTTTAGTGAGATCCCTAGAGATGTTTCTAAGGTATATCATGGGATGTCTCTAAGGCTAAGTATAGGTATTGGTTATATACATATAATTAAGGTAATGATCTTAGAATTAAACCTAAGATGTTATATATTGAAGGTACTACACCATGATTATGTTGTTTTCCTAGTATGATTTTTTCCTCTCACAACATTCTTTTTGGGTTTTAGAAAATGGCTGGAAACAAGAAGATTCATCATAATAGAGGATATGATGGACCATAGAATGATATTCATCATGAACAACAAAACAAAATGGTATTTGGAAGTCCAAACATCAATATTATGCCTAATCAGCAATCTCATAATATGATCAACAATCTCAAACTTGGGTAAGTTTCTTGACTCGTCTAATAAGAGAAAGATGGAGTTTCATGATGATCATAGTGGAATGAATGTTAAATTCCCCTCATGTAAATCATATTGGAAGAGGAATCAGTTAAAATGTTTCAAAGGAACTTGAAGATGCTTTGGGTGTGGAAAAGAAGGACACAAAGCCAGTAATTTCAAATGAAAATGTTCAGTTAAAACCATGGAAAAGGATACTAGTATTGCTAAAAATCATCAATAGTTCAATGATTTAAATGTTGAATGTATGGGAATTATGGAAACCAATGCCCTAAGAGAAAGGCTCATGAATAGAATCATCATTGTCGTATGGGTAGTTTATAAATTGATGATGATGAAGAGACTACAACTGATATGTGAGATGAATGAATTGTTGATGCTCGGTCAATAGTATAAGAAGGTAGTGGAATGATTTATGTTTGTCAAGAGTTATGGTACTATGGGATAAAGACACATCTAAGGATTGTTACACTATTTTTTTCCTAATGTTTTTGAAAGTATATGTTGAATGGTACCTGTAACCATTAAATATTATTCATATATTTTTGGAAAGCACATAATATGTGCACAATAAAGGTATTAATAGATAAGGAAATGTTTGATAGTACTAATGATCTCATGACTAATATAAGGACAAAGTGATATCATGGTTTGCATATATATAATTTTTTTTATTTTGGTATGTGGACAGAGTTAACTTTTGATATCATTCATGTTTTTACTAAGGTTCCCTAGTAACTCATGTTAAAAGAGAATACAAGATTAATTAATTCACATGTTTTTAATGTGACCAACATGATATATCTTATGATATATGGGGGGTAAATTATGGTTGTCACATTCTTGGTTGATGGAATTTATAGTAATCATTTTATTTATACTATGATCTTGGATTGAAGTATTTTGGGTAATACAAAATATTTTAAATGGATTATGTTTGACATAAGATAATATTGTTTAAGGATAGAACATTTTTTTGATATTATTTCTGGAATGTTATAATAGTATAGTTTTAGAAAATGGAAAACTCGTAGGATGACCGAAAACCAGTCGCGTCGGACAAGGTTGCGGGAATCGAACCTACAAACAAAGTGAAATAGGCCTTTATAACCTACCAATGGCCTACAGTATGTCCCTGGTTAGTATAAACTAGCTTTATTTTATTATGCTTTATGATAGATGAAGTATAAGTCCATTTTATTAACAATATACGAATAATCTCACCATAATATGGACTTATGTATATAAATTTTTCTAGACTTTTGTTTGAGACTGATGTAATGACCTTTCATTTTATCGCATGATCTATTAAAACATTACGAAAGACAAATTCAACTTCATTTCTTTAAGAGATGATGTGGAAATTTTTCTAGGCACAAACAACAGTAAGTTTGTACCAAAATCAAGTATGTATTTATTTTAATTCATAAATTCATCATCTTCGAGGAAATGATCTTGAAAACCAAAAAATTTGTCCTATATGGTACCTTAGATCACAAATAATTTATGGCATTTTGAATTTTCTCCTTTTCATAGACATGTTCTCTACCACTCTACATCCGAACGTGACGGTTAGATTTCTCTTCCATATCTGTATTTTCACATATATTCTCTTATGAGGAAACCTATTGATGAGTTACTTTGGGTATTCGTTATGTTTCTAACATTTATATTAAAAAAATGATGATTTAGTATTCCTTTTTACAGTGTGGGTTTCTATGAATGAAACACTCAAGTAGTAAACGATTTATAACCCCGAAAAATTTTGAGGGAGAAAATCATTTTAAGGGGGGTAGAATGTAACACCCCGAGATTTAATGAGATATATTCCTTTTAATTTATTTGATGACTTCTATTGTACACTACAACAATATTATCTTGTACTATAAGCAACACCATCTTAACTTGCAGTATAGGCAACACTATTATTGGCTCGTGTAACACACAATTTCAAGTTTGTTTTGTGGAAATTATTCTAAACAAATTAGGTATAGATTTTGTTTAATGTATAAATGAAATAAGTTTTTATTATGATATATGAAACACCAAAGGGATATTTCCCTACATGCATCCCTGACGTGGCTTGCATTACACACAATTGTGACCATCCTCGATAGCGTGTGTATTACGCAATACCAGGCTTCACTGAACAACAATATGTTATTAAAATATTATATAAACTACCCATTATGAATAGTAATACCCACTTTTTAAACGTTTGTAAATTTTATCATTCAAAATGGACTTCGTTTTTTGGATTCAAAATATCGAAATTATCGAAGGGATAATTTTTGGTATTTTTCTGAAAACATTCCATTTTTGATGAATAGTGAAAAACACTGAATTATAGTTTAAAACCAAATTTTTATTTAAATAATTATTTATTTTATTTAAGTTTATTTCAGGTCAAAATTGATATATAATACCTATATATGTTCAATGTAATTCATTGGAGTCATTTTATAATAATTTTAAATATATCTAAATTTTATCGAACTTTTCACCGTACTTTACCCACAACCTAGGAGAATTTGCAAATTTACATAAAACATAATTTTACAGCTTCTTTGAGTGGAATTTAAAAAATCAGAGAAACACAGTTCATATCAGAAAGTAAAATTTTGTTTAATGAGATGAATATAATTTTTGATGAATATTAACTTTTTTCTTTTATTTACCACGGTTAAAAGTAAATAGGGTAAAAATGATATTATTATTACCCTAACACATGTAATAATTCTATTGGATAAGTGTAATTCGACCAAAAACAACCTTAGGAAAAAACAATGACCATGTAGGTCAACATGGATTAGATTAGGACATTTATTATTATTATATTTTAGGAAGAGTTAAAATAGTTAAAATCAAAGTTTAATAACTAAAATATTTTTAATATATGGTTATAAAATATCTAAATTAAAATATATATATTAATTAGAAGGATAATAATAATTCATACATAATGGTATTGTATTTATATTTTTTATATATTACATATTTTAATTTATTTATGACACAACGATGATACATTAATTACCTTATTAATGAAATATTAACATAATTGATATTATAAATATCCAAATAAATCTAATTTGAGACGTTTAATGAATTAAAGTAATTTTATAGATTACTATAACATATTAATATTAGTTTTGGTGAATTTATATTGAAGTAATAATGCTGTTATGACTTTAGAGAAAACAAAATTCAAAATAGTGTCAAAATTGACATAAAAGAGTTTTTAGAACAAATAATATATTATTAATTGATATAATTGTCCTAAAAATCTAAATTTCGGCCCAAATACTTATATAATAATATATATGACATTATTAAACCAAATGGGGTTTTATTGGTAGTTTATAGTATGTTTATTAACTATATAGTGTAAGAATACAAGAAGAAACGGTAAAAGTTAAATTATTTATCATAGAGTTTAATCTAAATGATAAGGTAAAAATGGTAATCTAAACTTGTATAAAACCAATTTTTTGAGAGTATTTAAAACCATACCTACCCTATCCTTTATATAAGTCACTTTGGAGACATTATAAACCGAATATGAATTTATTATAAAATAATATTTTAAGTTTCTTATAAGTTGTCCCTCACCCCTCTTTTAACAGGGAACCTCCTCCCTCTTCTCTTTCCTCAATTTTCGTCCTTAAAGATCAAGAAAACCCAGAAAAGTTTCCTTCTAACGATCCCTAGAAACATTATAGAGGTTCTGGTCTCCTCAAAATACCAACACTAGTGCCTTACGAGGAATCTTAAAAGAGGTGCGTCGAAGAAGAGGTAATCTCTTCTACTGATTCTTTCAAGTTTCTTTCTTCTTCTACATCCTCATATTAATTTATTTCATTATAAATTAATAACATCAGTATCACTAACATAAATATATTTAATTATAAATATGAAACAACCCTATTTCACCTTCTATCCATCCTACGGAAAACGAAATCACCACACGTGCGTACGTACGGAATACCGTCTCCACGCCGTGGTATAATCTGTTTTCCACCAACTCTTTACTTGGATGTGTATAATGGTGTAAACAATTAATATATATGATTATTATAACATTATACTTATTCTTCAATATTATGTCATCCACTCCAATTCCATTCAATAATAATGGGAACGATATCATCGCTCGTGCGTATGTACGGATTACCTTCTCCACGATGTGATGATATTCATTATCAATGTTTACCATTCAAGAATGATTATAAAGTGTATATAATTAATAATAATGATATATATGACATTATAATTCTACTAGATTTATTTATTTTTATATGTCATCTATTACTTCCATTCAAGTCAATAAGGAAAGGAAAACATCGTTCATGTGTACGTATGACCTACCGTCTCCATGAACGGTGTGTTTCATTTCAATTATCTACCTATTATATATATATATATATAATATATATATGATATATAAATAATGTTTTAAACTATGGGATTAATTAAATAATTATATAAGTAATAATAATATCAAGAACAACAATTCCAAAAACATACGTTAAATGAAACGATTTTAACCAAAACGTTGCTTTAAATTGGAGTTGAAAAAATGAACGGGTAATAAAAATTCATAAGTGAATCATATATGATATCATAAGAATTAATTTTATTCTGGAATATTTCAATTAAAATACTTAAATCATTATATAGGTCTTTCGGATACGTACAAAGCATATCGGACCTAAGGAAAGGGATAATTTTTCAATCTCATTTTTATTCAAAATTGCTTATACGTAACTATTTACTAGGATTATATTTTTCATCCATGTCCATAAAAATGTTTTTTTATAATGTGTTTATTATTAATCCATTTATGTTCAAATTCATGTTTACCCCTCTTTGACTTTTAGTTTTTTTTATGGAAGGAATCTATCTTTTGTTTACCATACATGGTACATTTTGACTATTCTGGAAAAAGTACAAGGAGAATGTTTTTTTAACTTATACGACATGAACTGATTTTTTATGTTTTCATAACGCCTAAATTTCATTAACCATATTCTACAAGTTGTCGTTATTATTTTCAACAAAATACTTTTCTATTAAATTTTCATGGCATTTTGAGAAAAGAAAATAATTTTGAAAAGAAAGGATATTTTCCTCAAGAATTCATTTCCAGTGTTTTATAAAAACTATATTACATCTAGGATGAAATTATTAATTACGTTTATGTTTCAAATATAATTTATCCATTATTTACATGTTTTTATTTTTCTTATGTTGAAATGATTTCCATTTCTTTTATATGGATTATGTTATGATGGGATGATTTTTATGAAACCCATTTTATTCGTTCGTTTATTATAAATGATGTATGTTTATATTGTGGCACACGAAAGAATGATTTCATTATGAGTTCAGTGGGACTTATATGTTCCTCCAATGAATTGGGTAAGGATTTATATCTCATGTGATAGACATGGATGGAATGGTATGTTAATCCGGTTTAGTGATATAGGATTGTAACGAGAAGTGAACTCGATTCAGAAAGGGACTTTGTCCACTAAGATGGTCTTGGAAGCAATGAATTGGCTACTATAGAAATCATATCATGTTCTTAATGGTTTTCAAAATTAAATGTTTTATTCCCATTCTATTTTATCATGATTTATGTTCCTTTATGTTATATTCTTTTAGTACATCCATGATTTTTTTCATTGCTCAAGATTTTGATGTTTAGATTTTATGTTCATGTTTTTGAATTAAAATGCTTATGGATTATTTTACATTCCCCGTGTTTACCCTTACTAAGCATTTGATCTCACCCTTTTTATGTTTTCTTTTCCCCAGGACATAAGGAAAGGTTTTAGGTATGAAAACAAAAGGGGAATATCTTTATGGGAGATGTTGAAGATCTTTCACCACAATTAGAAGATTATATTCTGAGATTCCAAAGACACTAAACTGTTACAGTCCTTCGGTGTTTGTTTTTTTATATATTAAGTATTCAACTAAAGTAATTTAATGTCTATGTATGTCAATCTTTGGGTCACTACCGTACTGATGGTGTTTTCGAATCTTACAGAAGAAAAAAATCTGAGGGCTCTCTTGTAGGGGTTGTGTAATCCAATAGTGGAAACAACCATGACGTGGAGACATAAGTGATAGATGTTGGAAATTCAAGGGTTCCAAAGGAAAAATCCTATGAAGATATAGTGCGTTCATGAAATGGAACTTTTTTATGTGAGTGGAAATATGAGAGAAATCCATTTTGGGAGTCTTATATATAATGGTCAGGTGATGAAACAATTGGAAATGTTCCGAGGTAGGACATAGGGTAGGGGATTTTATAAGATCACTCCCTTGAATTTATTTTCTGTCTACTAATCCTATAAATATCATTGAAGGCATAAAGATTTAAGGGACATATCTGGAACATGATGTATCTTGAGAAGAGAACTCCAACCAAGGTCAAGGAGACTTTGGGGTATAGTCCAACAATGAGTCTTCATGTAAATTTTTAGAAGATAATGCTGAATAATTTCAAGGTTTAGGGATAAATAGTGCCCTGAGGAGGATTTTTAGGAGATTAAATCCGGATTTATGGATATTTTCAAAATTATAAAGAAAAATAGAAATGTGAAAACGATTATTCTTACATTACCTTTCAAATAAAGACAATGTCCTATAAATGCTTTAAATCCATATAGGTTGTCTATGATCTCATGGTTATTTGAATCACTGATTGGGTAGAAGTTTCAAGAATTAGGGATATTCTACTCAGGTGTATCTATCATTGAAAAGAGTATTATACTGGAAAGGAAGATTCATTATATTTTGAATCTATGCATCTACTCAACATCTAGAAAGAAGAAATGGAGGAGGAGGTTATTTTTATAAATTCCACACTAGAGGTTGTTGAATAGATGAGGGAATACATGATACACGAGAATAATAATCTTCTGAATTGTTCATGGATTCAAAAACAAAATATTATACTGATAATTGTATTCAAAAAAATGAATTTCAATAAAGAGGAGTATATTCAAATTTGGGACAAGGTGACATATAACATTGATGAAATTATAACTGATGATCTCAAAACACTGGTAACCATTATCCCTTTAAAATAATTTATGGTAATTTTTTCAATTGATTTATGTTATATTTCAATGATTTTGTGGTTTATTTTACAGTTTGTTCTTGTTGAATATTTACGGTTTATAGAAATTTTCATAAATGTATTTTCATAATAAAAAATTTAATTTTCAATCAAAGATTCTATATATTGCATACCCATAACCCAAAGCTTGTGGAGGAGTATCAAACTTTATCGTGGTTATAAGGGACCTATTACCACTCATACACAAAAAAATTAGGTGTTTTAACACTATGAACACTCTGATCTCCACAATAAATTTACTTCATAGTCTTTATAGAGCTAAGAAGGAAAAAATATTTTGTAAAACTCCTGTATCACTGGGGACCCTATAGAGAAGTATATCAAATAAAATATACTATATATTTTATTTAATTATTCAAAAAATAAATTTACATATAATTAAATTTTATAAAATCAAGAGGAATATTTCCATTGGAAAATTATAAACGTAATCCATTAAAATAGAAATTATTATTTCAGAATCCCATAATGTGCTCAATGGTTTAGTTTAACTAAACATATTTTTCATGTAATACAAAGGAAACATGAGGTTCCCCTTACTTGCACTCATTATTCTGATGCTAAAAAAATTATGTTAAAAATACCTTCACTACAATCTGAATATATCATAAAAACATTGAAAAATTTCAACTTAGTTTTACATCCCATTATTATCAACGAAAACGTTTATAACCACAAATTTTAGTATCATCAATTACTTTTTACATAGGAAAATAATTTTTAAAAACATGTTAACATTTATCTATAATATAATAATAATAGAGTCCATTATTTACATCTTATAGATTACAATAATCTTCATAACCACTGGTAAGAAAAATAGAATAAAGGATGGATATTTAATGCTCAATAAGAGAAAATAATGAATCAAATTATAATAAAGGGTTCGATTATAATAATATAATTTAACATGGGTTTAAGATAATTATAATATTAAACTAACAAGGTTGAATAATTATTTCCCATAATTCATAATATAGGAACATGTAATCTAAAATAAAGGAACATATTCCATTAAAAGAGGGTGTATAATCATTGGATAATAAACTATAGTCATGAAGAATATTAATAGAAACCCAATTGTAATATATGTGTGGGTTAATCCTAAGAATAAAAATAAAATGCTACTGATACCCACCATGAAACTAATATCTTTTAGGCTCCACATAATCAAATTTATACCTTTTTGGTTTTGGTATATTCCTCCTATCTAGCCATAGGATTAAGATAAAACCTCTTTTATTATATTTATAATTAGGATAAATAATTTTATTTACCCTTTATAATGTGTTAAATACTTTAATGTACCCAATAGTTTGTGATAATTCATCTATAATACCTTCTATATTGGGATATATCATCCCATGTACACTTTTGGGTGGGATAAATCCAATCATGTACCATTTGACATTATATAAATCCTTTTATTTACCCTTTTTGTTATGAAAAATTCTATCATGTAACATTATGAGGACATTAGATATAAAGATTCCCAATGTATTGAATAGAGATATATATCCCTATATATAATTCATACATATCTTCATGTGTGTGTGTGTTCCACAAGAAAAAAATATTCATGATATCATAAATAACACATTGAATGAAAAATGGGTACTATAAAATTTCCAAGCATAATCACTATAATTGACCTTAAGAATATATAGAGTTGATACCCAAAAGTTAAATCACCACAAAATAATATTTTGTTAGAAAATTTATAGGGTTTCTCATGAATAATATCATATATGTAAATAAGTCCATTATAGATAGAGAAAAATTGAAATGAACAATAAAATAAATTTTATTAATTATTTTAAACACTATTATAAATGAATATTTTATGGGTCACTTGGAAAGGTAATTTTTTTAGAGGTCACACATGATGAATTTAAAAAAGTATACATTCCAAATCAATTTTTTGGAATGAAATATCAATAATAGGCCATTTATAAAGAAATATATTTTTTCAAAATTATGATGCATGATAACATTAAAATAATTACATTTAAAAATAGTTATCAATAACTGATCCCTAAAAAAGTAATTGCTTTTTTATAAATATATCATGAAAACAATTGAAATAATTTATTATTTAAAAAATAAAACATCAATAATTGTTCTTATACAATACAATAATGTTATGAAAATAAATTTTTAGTGGAAGAGAAAATATTTTATTTCTAAAGAATGGAAATCCTTTTCACTTTTTTGAAATACCTTTGTTGAAATCGCTCACTTAAAAAAGAGGATGTGAAAATATCATTTTAAAATCAATAATTTGAAGTAGGAATTCCAAATCTGAAAAATATATAAATGGGGTTCTCATCTATAATGGATGACACTTTTGGGTCTGTGATATATATAAATTTAGGGTATTCCACCAAAAAATAATATTTGAATAATTATCAAAAATGTTATACATGTTAAAGGGATTAAATAAATCAAGGTGGAAGATATGAACCAAAATTTATAATATTTCATAATGATTAAGAGGAAATACAATTAAATAAATTCTTAGCTTTAATGAAACCAATATACTATTAAATTAGTTCTTTATGAAATATTCTAATAAATCATGGGAGTTATGTTAAAAAAATCCTTACAACTTTTGTATCTTTTGAATCGAAGTCCATTTAAAGAATAAAAATGTTATTAACTCAGTATGTTTAGGAATATGGTAAAACAAATCATTTTAAAATTTTAACACTAAATAATATAAATTATGGTGTCTAAATATAAAACATGTTTAATGAATTTTGAAATGAAATAATAAAATCCTTATCTATATTGAAACATTTGAATTAAAACCCCTATAAACATTTTATTTAAAATAAAAGAGTAATTATCCTGGAAATTTATAGGATCCTCATTTAAATTTTTAATGGTCATTTAGATACAAAATTTCAATGAAAAAAAAGTGCTTAATAACAAATTTGTCTCTAGTAGAGAAATTTTATGATAAGAAATTGGTAGTCTAGTCAATAATTTCTCTATGCCTGTGGATAACTTCCAAAAAAATCAAATAAATTTTATCCCATATCTTATTAAGAAAATTATAAATATATATATATATCATATACTTTTTATTATGTTTATTATATATGTTTTTTCCATAATGTTATAACATATTCGTTATGTCATGTGAGGTTTAATAATTAGTAAAGAGAATATGATTGAGTGTCCTGACTTATATGATGAATATATAAATCATATTATATGTTAAATAACATTATGTCAGGTAAGGTTTTATAAAATGATATATAACATAGTGTTTTTATCAAAATATTGGTTTTTTATAAAACATGAATTGTAAATAAGGTTGGGAAAAAATAAGAAACAACACACCAATGATAAAGGCTTTTTTTGAAGGAATTTCTTAATATAGTATATGAGGATCCAAATTGGAGGTTCTAGTGTAAAT
Source organism: Viscum album (assembly GCA_963277665.1). Classification (NCBI taxonomy): domain Eukaryota; kingdom Viridiplantae; phylum Streptophyta; class Magnoliopsida; order Santalales; family Viscaceae; genus Viscum; species Viscum album. The sequence continues at coordinate 546,679,221 of OY728166.1, read as the reverse complement.
ATAAAATAAATATAGGAATTCCAAACTCAATGGTAATAATTTTTTCTTCACATTTGTGTGATGGCACTATGAATGTGTAAAATAACCATGGGAAATATGATTGTGGTGTCCCTATTATGATCATCATGTTTTACTATATGAAAAAAACACGTTAAAAATAGATTTTGTGTTATGATGATGTTTATTTTTCCTTCCATTTATTAATTATATTTGGATGAGGACCACACCCATTATCATAGATTCCTTGGTATATATAAAATGGTGATGGGAAAAAAGTGGACAAACCCAATAGTAGTACTCTCATGATATAATTCATTTTAAAGGAAAAACATATTAGACATTAGAACAACACCATAGTGAATTTTGTGTTTTGGGTTCAATATAGTTACAATTTTTTTATGTCAATACATGAAATATTTTATGGATATATAACTATGAATTTATTTCTATTTTTAAAGCACAAATAATGTATAATTAATCCAATAATATTGAATGAGTAAAATTTAAGTAGGATTAATGGAAATGGTTAAACGATGTTATTTGATTGGAATCTAATTTTATTTAATGAATTGTTAATTATTACTATTAAAATCTTTTATTATGTGTAATAATATAAAATAAGATCATATATACGGTAGGTAGAAGAAGAAATAGAGAAGAATAAAATAAGATGATGTAGAATAAGATAAGAATATTATCATAGATTAAGGAGACAATGCATGAGTTTCTATAGGTTGAAGAAATTGTTGAAAAGAATAACAAGATAAAAATATTATTACAATGATTCAAATGCTTTCACCTTGTTGATATATAATTAATTTTAATATTAATTTTAAAAGAAGTACTATAGGAATCAACATACTAATTGTAAATTGGGTAAAAGGATAAACCCAAATATCTGTACATAAATGTTTAATGTAGAAGGAAATATTTTTTTGGTGAAATATCAATCATGAAATGGACTAGCCTTCTTTTTTTTATTAGGTAACCTTGTAAATTTTAATTTCCATTCATTTTTCATTATGTTGGATAGTGATCAGTATTTACACTTACTAGAGACAAAGGTAGTTTTACCTAGAAAATATAAAAATAAGTGAGATGTTTAATTCAACATGCCCTCTTATATATTATTCAGTGAAGAATTAGGTTATTTTTCATGTGATATTATAGAATGGAACCTCTTTTTAATATTTTATTGGTATTTTATCAAGATTCTACCTTCACATGATATTTATTGTAATGATACTATTATCTATATTTTATATAATCATAATTCATTGGATATATAGTTGATTATAAAATGATATAGGAAAAAATATTTTAGATGGAATGATATGATGATACCATACCTATTATATTTAAATTATATGGTTTTGGAAGACCAATTTGATCAGTTGGTTACCAAGATTTAAGGGGTTTCATTCAAATCACTAGTTAATTGGAATTTGGAAAATATTTTTAAGAAAATGATTTTAACATTATTATCCATCTCATTATATATGATTATTAATTTCAAATTACTCAATATAGCTAAAAATATCTGGAATAAAAATCCGAATATTAATGAATGAATGAAAAAACTAATGCAAGATCAATGTAATTTCCGTATACTCATGTAATATGATATCCTGATGAATGATAGTGAAAATATTTTTCAGTTTCTTCTAAAGGGTTAGTAATTTTCTCAGAATAATCAAATTTTAAAATAATAAGATATAATATTCTAATATTTTTGATAATATTCTTTATATATTACATGAGAAATTTTATTTTATTGTTTCATCATTAGATTTAAAAAAACCAAGTTATATATATCTTAATTATTATCACAGTTTTTAAATATTTTATTAAGTAATAAAATATATTTATGTTAATAATGGATAAAGGTATAAAATAGAAATAAATTTTATAGACATATTTAATGATATGTTAAATAACTAGGCTGGTTTTTTAAACGTATTATTCTTTAAATAATGAGTATAATTTGTAAGAGAATAATGATAAGATTGTGTTTCATTTCATTGGAAATGTGATAATATAGAAGGGGTTGTTTTTTGGAAACAATACACTAAAATTCACTATGTTTGTCGTGGTAATAATTTTTTCTTCAAATTTTCACATGTTAAAATAAAATTTAGTAAATGATGATTATGAAGAATCAACACAAATATTTTTTATTAATAAATAATTATTTTTTGGAAAAAATTGTTTCTTATTAATAGTAATGAATAAATATACAAATATTATAGAATAAATATATCATATCTAAGCATGAACATAGTGATAGTAGTGATGAATAAGAGGGAATAAAGATATCCTGAATTTGTAATGAAAATATTTTTATCAATAATGTTTATTAAGTATAAATCACTAATGAATGTTATATTTTAGTTGAGAAAGATAATTAACAATTAATGATTTCTTTTCTTCAAAAATATAATTGATGTTGTGTATATCAATTATCACTAAATTAGAAAATGAGATTAAACACATGAAGAAGAAATTCGATCATCTCAATTCAATAAATCAGTTCAAATTAAATAAAAATAAATCATTCATAATGATGATAATATGTTTGAGATGTTTCATGATCAGGAAAAAAATCATAAAATTTTTAATTATATAATTAAAAGGAAACACAAAAGGTTTAGGATAATTTAAAAAACTATATAACAACCAAATAAGTGTTTAGTAAATATAGATGAAATGTTAATATTTCTATTTTTGAAATTTCATAATGTTTGAATAAGTCTTAATTTTTAAATGATAAATACTAATAATCTATTAAGGATGTGATTAATAATTAAATTGTTTTAAATGTCTTTGGAAGAAGAATATAGTCTTTAATACCGTGATTAATTAAAGATTAATTAATTTTCTATATTATATAACATCTAATTATTTCTACCATTACTAAAAAACATTAAGAAATTGAAATATAAATAATATAAAATAAAGTTATATTTCATGAATAATTTTTTTTGGAATTCACCAATGTTTGTGTTTGTAAAATGGATCCTTAATTAATTGTTCTAAGTGGGTTGAAATAAATGATCAATGATCTTCAAGACATGAATATTTTAATGGATTATATGTGTAACATATAAAACTATAATCTACTAAAATGGTTCCCTATTTCATTGGGTGAAATGGCCTTCAGTGATCCACCCCATATTCCAAAGGATACTAACTATCCATGAGGTTTTGAGGTTTTATGGTGTGGAGAATATACCATCATATCATATTGGTACATAGTAAATAATAAAAATAATAAATATTCAAAATATTATTGATAACCAATATAACGGTAGAATAAAATAAAAAAATGAAACACAATTGAATAAATACATCCATGTTGTATTAATAATCCAAATATATATGATGAGTCATATAAATATTTATTTCATGTCATGATGATATACAAAGTGGGATATATTGTATATAGAGTAATTATAGATATAATATATTAAAAAAAATAACCAAAATGTAACAAAACTAGCATCATGATCATACACTCAATCTTTTTATCCTACGCTCCCAAACAGTAAGAAAAAATATCAACCATTCATGACTGAGAACTTGTCCTTATCAACACCTTCAACTATAATGTCTTATTAGGTGTACATGGAGGCCTTTATTAGGGTGATGTACACATAATAGTCCTACACCAAAAGTGCCAAGAATAATCTAGAATGTTTTTTTCATAGTAGAGTGAATATATAAAAATTTAAAAACATTACAGAATGCAATAAAAAATATAACACAAGTTCATAAAGGACACATAGATAACTCTGCCTGCGTAGAGATAGGCTGTAATAACATTAATATCGGTTTATTATATGAAAACATTTAAAGGTTACCATATATATATAATATGGATATATGTATATACACTATATTTTCAAGGGAATATATTGTAATATACATAAATACTTGGTGTTAGCTAGACACGAGGAATAACTCACACATCCACTCATAGTCCAATGAGGTATAGGATCTAACAATGGTACTAGTACTAAATCACCTATGATTGTGAAAAATCATGCCTATCACTTCATATACTCAAGTGAGTCCTCATGCTCAACAAATATGTAATAGTAAAAGGATCATCATGCCTATTTTCCATGTAAACATTTCGAGATGTCGTGCCCAACACCCAATTTTAGAGATTTTGATACACCATACTCATGTTAGACAATGACCAGTGACTGATATTAGTGTCCTAATAATAATATGTAAATTGAATTACAATAATTCAAAATAATAAATTAATATCTATTAATAATATTCCAGGTTATACACATTATTCATAAATATATAATAGATGACAATTCCTTTCCACTAGCTTGCATTTGACGTGTTCAAATCATTTAATTTAGAAATCATGGAAAATTGAATTATATTTTATGCATAACCACATAGATGGTGGTTTGGTCATTTTTTTATTTTTATCAAGGAGGTAAATTAATTCAACACACCCCTATTGGTGGAAAATAATGAGGTATACACCTTCTAATGCCTTAAAAAGGTTTATGATAAAATCACAATAATTTGAAATTAATTATAAAGGTGAAAAAAATATTCTGGAAATGAATGAAAAAGGTTAGGTGTGTAAAAAAATGAAATATTATATAAATCATACTAAAAATTTAGGGAATATTACTATAAGTCCTGTTATTGGTGAATAAAGGGCCACTAATCTAGTATCTGCCTTGGAATGGAGCACGAAAATAAGAAAACATAAAAACAGAAACTCTTCCTAAAAATATGGCATATTATCATATACAAAAATGTTATATTGGATTGGGATAGAAACTATGAAATGAATAAAATTTAATTATTCTCTTACTAAGAGAGATATAACATAACATACAAAGTCTTAATAATATTCTTGATATATTATAATGATAGGAACCTATCTATCGGCTTGGGGGATCCATGCATGGATCATACTATGTGAATGAGGAGAAATAAGGCTGTTGTCTCAAAATATAATTCCCTTCATCCTTTTAATTAAATGAACTAGTGAATTTATATTTCATATAAATTTTACAAACCAAATAAAGCACTAGTTTTTTCCCTCATATGAAAAACTAGTTCATAGCATGGATGGGGTCTTTCTTAAAAAATATATGTCAGGTATTTAATACACATTGTTTATCATAAATAGAAATTGTGTATTTTTCCTGTTTTCCAATATCCATCCTATCATCTATCCCTTTACTAAAAAAACATAAATTCCATATGGTGTGGTCTATAGGTTTAATCAAACAAAAATTCTCAAGGAGGGTTTGGAAATTTTTTAAATAAAATGTACATCTCATAAAAGCTATCTCATTTCATCCTACCCCCCTTAAAAACATTTCGCACAATATACCTTATGGGGGTGTTATACAATCATCTTATAAATGCTCCTATACGTAAGGGTGATACATCATCCTCTGTAGAGACCCGAAGCTTAACGTTCATGGAAATTAAATTACTTTTTCGGAATACTTAGTACATAACAAAAACACACACACAAGGATCATAATAGTTTACTATCTTTGGAAACTTGGAATATAATCTTCTAATCGTGGTGAAAGATCTTCAACATCTCCCATAAATATATTCCTTTTTTTACCTAAAACCTTTCTTTATATCCGAGGGAAAAGAAAACATAAAAGGTGAGCTCAAATGATCAGTAAGGGTAATCAAAAGAAATATCAATCACATCATATTCATAAGAACATAATAATTTGGAAATCTTATCCTGCAAAAGAGATCATAATTTCATAACATGGGATATATCATGGCAGTGAAATGTAATCCCAATAATCATAACATAAAACCTGAAACTATGTGGCATGCACACATAATCATAGAGAATCATTTCTTATTAGTCCAAACTCATTTCCAAGACTATCTTTGTGGACAATGTCCATTTCTGAACCGAGTTTGCTCCTCGTTTCAGTCATGTTGCACTGAACCGGTATAACCTACCTTTCCAGCCATGTCTATCTCATGAGATATAAAATCTTTACCCAATACATTGGAGGGATATATCGTTCCCACCCATCTCATAATGATACCATTCTTATGTGTGCCACAAAATCATAAATCATACATCATTTCATAACCCATGTAATAAAAATGGGAATCTTAAACATCGGGACATCATAAAACAATTCATATAAGATAAAGGAATTCATAAAAATAATTACATCACAACAGAATCAAATCAATGTAATAATAGGGATAGAAACATAACCCTTTATTATCTTATATGAAAAATAATTTTGATAAAACACTTGAACTCCATTCTTGAGGAAAATATCCTTTCAAATTCTAAAAAAAATTCCTTTTTTTAACATGTCATACAATTTTAAACTAAAGAAGTTGATTAAAAATAAACATGAAAACTTTTAAAGGATGATTCTTTTAAATAATGTTTTAAAAATCCATTCATGCCATATAAGTTTAAAAACATTCTCCGTACTTTTGTCGGAAAAATCAACAAGTACCTCGTATGAAAAAGGACAAAAGATTCCTTTCATATCCTTTACTAAAAACTCACCGAAGGGTAAAATTCGATTTAAAAAATTGTATGTGGAATGAAATAATATTACATATTTATGAAACATGGATTTGGTTGATAAAATACACCCCAGTAAATACTAAAGTATAAACAATCTCGGATAAAAATGAGATTGTGATATTTCCCTTCCCTTAGGTCTGAGTTGCTTCGTAAGTGTCTGAACCTCCTCTTCTTTGAAGCGCCTCTTTGAGACCTCCTCTTAGGAAATAAAATTGGTCTTTGAAGAATAACATGACCTATAGGGTGTTTCTAGGGAAGTGGAGAAGAGAAATTGGCAGGGTTTGGCCAAGCAAGAATGCTCAAAGTGGTGTGAGGAAGAGGGGGAGGAGGTGCCCTTTTATAAGGGAGGAGAGGGGCACCTTAAGAATAACTAAAAATATTATTTTATTATAAAGCCAAATTCGGTTTTAAATAGCTCCAAATTGATTTATTTCTAAGATAAGGTGAGTATGGGTCGAAATCATCTCATCCAATAGAATTTAGACATGTTTAGGTTCTTATTTTAACCATATCATTTATATTTAACCTTATGTTAGATAATTTTACTTTTACCGTGTCTTTCTGTGTTCTTACACTATAAGGTTAATAAACAAACAATAACAAGACAAACGAACCCCAAATTGTATATTATTAATATATATAACAATATCTAAGTCATTTGGCCGAACCTTAGATTTTTAGGAATAAAATAACAATTAATAATATAATATTTGTTTAAAAAACTATTTTATGTCAATTTTGACACTATTTATTAATTGATTTTTGTGAAAATCATAATAGAATGATTAGTTAGAAAAAAGTTAATTAAATCAATACTAACATGTCATATTAACCTATAAAGTTACTTTAATTCATAAAAAGTCTCAAATTATATTTATTTGGGTATTTATAACATCAATTATGTCAATATTTTATTAATAAGATAATTACTGCATCATCTTTGTGTCATAAATAAATTATATTATTTAATGTCTAAAAATTACAAATAAAATACCATTATGTAGGAAATATTTGTATCTTTCTAATGAATATTTATAGTCGAATTTATCTTATCTATAACCCTATATTAAAAATTATTCACTTATTAAACATTGATTTTAACTATTTTAACCCTTCTTTAAATAAATTAATAATAAATGTCCTAATCTAATCCAAGTGGTCCTAAATGGTCATATTTTATTCCTAAGGTTGTTTTTGGTCGAATAAAACATATCCAATAGAAATAAGACATGTTTTAGGGTAATAATAATATCATTTTTACCTTTAATTACCCAATTTACTTTTAACCGTGGTAAAAAAAGTAAAAGTTACTATTCACCAAAAATTATTTTCATCTCATTGAACCACATTTTACTTACTGACATCAACCGTGTCTCTCGGATTTTTGAAATTCCACTCACACAAGCGGTAAAAATTTGTTTTATGAAAAATTCATTTTTCTTAACTACCACTTAGTGGTTTCACTATTTATCAAAAAATGAAAGTTTCCAGAAAAATACCAAAAATTAGGCCTAAGATATATTTGATATTATGAACTCAAAATTGATGTCTATTTTACCAAATTCAAAACATATCAGTTGCATTAATTAATTTAACAATGAATTCTCATCATCAAAATAAATACCGTGTTCTTAAGAGATAATAACTATCAAAAGATTGACACTTGTTTATGTCTGGTTTAAATGTGAAATTACATCCAATGACCAACATTGTATTAAATTGTAAAAATATATTCTAAATATACTTTAAAACCACTCAAATTAATAATTTATCACTATTAATTATTTCGATTGAAAATTTTGTTTTTTAATTAAAATTTATTAATTTTCACTATTAATCAAAATATGAAAGTTATCTGAAAATTAGCAAAATTTCACCCTAAGCTAATTTCGATATTCCAAATCCAAAAATGAAGTCCATTTTGAAAAATAAAATTTACAAAATTTCATAAAGTTGTTATTACTATTCATAACAGCTAGTTTTAATAATAATTTAATAGCATATCGTTGTTTAGTAAAACTCGGTACTGCATACTACACACGCTATCGAGGAAGGTCGCGATTGCGTGTAATTCAAGGCAAGTCAAGGATGTGTGTTGTGCAAGCTTCTTTTGGTGTAGCGTACAACACAAGACATTAATGAAATTAAGAATATTATTTTTCATAAAATCTTGGGGTGTTACATTCTACCCCCCTTAAAATGAATTTCGCCCTCGAAATTCGTCGGGGTTATAAATGGTTTACTACTCGAAAGTTTCTTTAATAGAAACCCACATCGTAAAAAGGAATAACAAAACCAATCTTTAAAAACAAATATATGAAACGTAATAGTTACCCAAATAAACTAATCACTGGGTTTCCACATAGGTGAAAATATGGATATGGAGGAGAAATCTAATCATCATGTTCTGATGGAGAGTGGTAAAGAACATGGCTATGGAAAATCCAGCAATCACAAATGCATAAATTTTTGATGATCTAGGGTACCATCTGATTCATCGGATATAAGGGCACTAGGACAACATTTTTGGTTTTCAAAATCATTTCCCTAAAGTTGATGAAATTGGATTTAGAAGAAATACTTTCGTGATTTTGGTATAGTCCCACCATTAGTCGTTCTTTGGAAAATTTCCACGTCATCTCTTAAAGAAATGAAGTTGAATTTTTCATTCATGATGTGTTAGTTGATCATGTGATAGAATGAAGGGTCATTCCATCTGTCTCAAAGAAAAGTTTAGCAAAAGTTATTAAATATACATAAGTCGATCTATAGTGAGATCAATCATATATGGTTCCTAAAATGGACTTATACTTCATATATCATACTACTTAATATAATAAATTGAGTTTCTACTAAACAGGGACTTCCTGTAGGCCAGTGGTAGGCGCTAAAGGCTAGTCGCACTTTGGTTGTGGGTTCGATTCCCACAGCCTTGTCCGACATGATGGGTTGTCTCCCGTCCTGTAGGTTGTCCTTTTCCTAAAGCTATATTACTATAAAATCCCATCAAAAATATCGGAAAATTATATACTAACTTATGTCCAACATAATCCATTCCAATATTTAGGCTTATCTAAAATACTTCGGTCCAAGCTCATAGTATAAAGAAAATGATTACTTGAAATGTCACATAAAAATCATGTGAATGCCATCTTTTATCCCCATATATCTTGTTGGTCACATTACAGTTATGTGAATACCTTAATCATGTATTCTCTTGAAAAATGAATACCCATTAAACCTTAGTGAAAACATGAATGTAGTAAAAAGTTAACACTTTCCACATACCAAAATCCTCAAAATTCTATATACTCAAACCATGATATCACTTAGTCCTTATATCAATCATGGGCTCATGAATACAATCATGCATCTCATTATCTTCTAATCCCTTCATTATGCACATATCATCTGCTTACCAAAAATATCTCAATCACTTTCCATGGTTATCGGTACCATAAAATTATTGAAAACCACAATATACCAATACATAAATATTCCAATATTCCACGATACTATATACAACATTATTTTGGAATCCCATTATATAAACACTTAATCATTCCACCACATCATTTTCGTATTCTACATCGCCAATAGTGATCGCATGTGACTTCCCTTTGTCCTTTTCCATAAGTGGTTGCTCATTTCGATCATCACTAACCCTTGGATTAGTGAATTTATTAGCATAATGCCTCATTTCCTTGCACTTGAAGCATTGAAGTGTTGGTGGTGTGTTCTCTGCAACCTTTTCTTTATTCACGTCATTAGAAACCATTTTTCTATTACTTCGACACTCAGCTTCTCGATGACCTTCTTTTCCACACTTAAAACATTTCTAGTCCCTTTAAGACAATCTCCACCATTCTTCTTTCCACACTTTGGGCATAAGGAAACATTCATCTTCTTTTCACCATTATTCTGAGATTTCTCCTTGAAATCTATCTTTCGTTTCTTTTCAAAACTATGAGATGGATATGTAAAACCAACTTCCATTTCTACCTTGATAGCACAACGCACAATTTCTACATATCTACTGAAGTCTCTTATAGAGAATTCCCTTCGATGATTTGGTTTTATGCCACTGAAGAATCGAACAACTTTACTTTCAAGTTGGATGATAAATCCAGATGCATACCTTGCAAGATGTGTAAAATTCGCTTCGTATATACCAACATATTTATCATCCTTTTGATTTAGTTCAAGAAACTCCTTCTCCATCTTTGTTCGAAGAATACGAGGGAATTACTTACTGAAAAATAAGTTCTTGAACTCGTCACATTCCATGGACTCAATTTCATCTCTCAGCCTCATATTCTTGATAAGATTCCACCATTGATCAGCATCACCTTCCAAACGATACACTGCTAAGATGACTTTATCATTTTCAGAACATTGAAGAACTGAAAATATCTTTTTAGTAGTACTGATCCATTGTTCAGAAACATGTGGATCAGAAGACCCACTAAAATAAGGTGGACGTTGCCTCATGAAGGACTCAATAGAATATTGTTCCCTTCTCTGCTCATTTGGAAGTCCAGAATGATTCATAGCTTGTGTAAGTATAGCAATAAGATTTTTCACACCAACTCCCATAACATTTGTTTGTTCATGAGGATAATCATTGCATTGTCCATTACGTTGATCAACACGGTTCCTTCGGGTTCAAGCCATCGTCTAAAACCCAAAAAGAATAGAGTGAGAGGCAAAAATCATGCTAGGGAAAACAACACAATAAAGGGGGAGTACCTTCAATATCTAACATCTTGGGTTAAATTCTAAGATCGTTACCGTATTTATAGGACTATATCCTATATGTATACTTATCCTTAGGGACATCCCTAGAAATACCTTAGAAATATGTCTAGGGATCTCACTAACATTTTCGCATCCTAGTTTCCAAAGGTTGACTAATCCTTTCCTCTAATACCATCTGTAGAGACCCGAAACTTAACGTACATGGACATTAAATTACTTTTTTGGAATACTTAGTACATAACAAAAACACACACACAAGGACCGTAATAGTTTAGTGTCTTTAGAAACTCGGAATATAATCTTCTAATCGTGGTGAAAAATCATCAACATCTCCCATAAAGATATTCCTTTTTTTACCTAAAACATTTCTTTATATCCTAGGGAAAAGAAAATATAAAAGGGTGATCTCAAATGCTCAGTAAGGGTAAACAAAAGAAATATCAATCACATCATATTAATAAGAACATAACAATTTAGAAATCTTACCCTGCAAAAGAGATCATAATTTCATAACATGGGATAAATCATGGTAGTGAAATGTAATCCCAATAATCATAACATAAGACATGAAACTTTTTGGCATGCACACATAATCATAGAAAATCATTTCTTATTAGTCAGGACTCATTTACAAGACTATCTTAGTGGACAAAGTCAATTTCTGAACCGAGTTCACTCCTCGTTTTAGTCCTGTTTCACTGAACCTATATAACCTACCGTTCCAGCCATGTCTATCTCACGAGATATAAAATATTTACCAAATGAATTGGAGGGAGATATAGGTCCCACCCATCTCATAATGATACCATTCTTATGTGTGCCACAAAATCATAAATCATACATCATTGCATAACCCATGTAATAAAAATGGGAATCTTAAACATCGGGACATCATAAAACAATTCATATAAGATAAAGTAATTCATAAAAATAATTCCATCACAACATAATAAAATCAATGTAATAATAGTGATATAAATATATCCCTTTATTATCTTAGATGGAAAATAATTTTTATAAAACACGTGAACTCCATTCTTGAGGAAAATGTCCTTTCCAATTCAAAAAAACATTTTCCTTTTTTTAACATGTCATACAATTTTAAACTAAAGAAGTTGATTAAAAATAAACATGAAAACATGTAGAGGAAGATTCTTGGAAATAATGTTTTAAATATCCATTCATGCCTTATAAGTTAAAAAAACATTATTCGTACTTTTGTCAGAAAAGTCAAAAAGTACCATGTACGAAAAACGACAAAATATTCCTTTCATATCCTTTACTAAAAACTCACCGAAGGGTAAAATTGGATTTAAACAATTGTAGGTGGATGGAAGTAATATTAAATATTGAGGAAACATGGATTTTGATGATAAAATATACCCCCGTAAATACTATAGTATAAACAATCTCGGATAAAAATGATATTGTGATATTTCCCTTACCTTAGGTCTGAGTTGCTTCGTAAGTGTCTGAACCTCCTCTTCTTTGAAGGGCCTCTTTGAGACCTCATCTTAGGGCAATACAATTGGTCTTTGATGAAGACCAGGACCTATAAGATGTTTCTAGGTAAGTGGAGAAGAGAAATTGGCAGGGGTTGTCCGAGCTTGAAGTCTCAAAGTGGTGTGAGGAAGAGGGGGAGGAGGTGCCCTTTTATAAGGGAGGAGAGGGGCACCTTTGGAATAACGAAAAATATTATTTTATTATAAAGCCAAATTCGGTTTTAAATAGCTCCAAATTGATTTATTTCAAAGCTAAGGTGGGGATGGGTCGAAATCCTCTCATCCAATAGAATTTATACAAGTTTAGGTTCCTATTTTTACCTTATCGTTTATATTTAACCTTAAGATAGATAATTTTACTTTTACCGTGTCTTTTTGATTTCTTACACTATAAGGTTAATAAACATACAATAACAAGCCAAAAGAATCCCAATTTGTTTATTAGTAATATATATAACCTTATCTAAGTCATTTGTCCGAACCTTAGATTTTTAGGAATAAAATAACAGTTAATAATATAATATTTTTTTTAAAAACTATTTTATGTCAATTTTGACACTATTTATTAATTGATTTTTGTGAAAATCATAACAGAATGATTAGTTATAAAAAATATAATTAAATCAATATTATCATGTCATGTTAACCTATAAAAATATTGGAATTCATAAAAAGTCTCAAATTATATTTATTTGGGTATTTATAACATCAATTATGTCAATATTTCATTAATAAGATAATTACTGGATCATCATTGTGTCATAAATAAATTAAATTATTTAATGTATAAAAATTACAAATAAATTACCATTTTGTAGGAAATATTTTTTTATTTCTAATGAATATTTATAGTCTAATTTATCTTATCTATAACCCTATATTTAAAATGATACACTTATTAAACATTGATTTTAACTATTTTAACCCTTCTTTAAATAAATTAATAATAAATGTCCAAATCTAATACAAGTGGGTCTAATTGGTCATATTTTATTCCTTAGGTTGTTTTTGGTCAATTTACACTTATCCAATAGAAATAGTACATGTGTTAGGGTAATAATAATATCATTTTTACCCTTAATTACCATATTTACTTTTAACCGTGGTAAAAAAAAGTAAAAAGTTACTATTCACCAAATATTATTTTCATCTCATTGAACCACATTTTACTTACTGACATCAACCGTGTCTCTCGGATTTTTGAAATTCCACTCACAGAAGTGGTAAAATTATGTTTTATGAAAAATTCATTTTTCTTAACTACCACTTAGTGGTTTCACTATTCATCAAAAAATGAATGTTTCCAGAAAAATATCAAAAATTAGGCCTAAGAAATATTTGATATTATGAACTCAAAAATGATGTCTATTTCACCAAATTCAAAACATATCAGTTGCATTAATTAATTTAAAAAATAATTCCCGTCGTCAAAGCAAATAGTGTGTTCTTAAGAGATAATAACTATCATTAGATTGACACTTGTTTATGTCAGGTTTAAATGTGAAATTACGTCCAATGACCAACATTGTATTAAATTGTAAAAATATATTCTAAATATACTTTAAAACCACTCAAATTAATAATTTATCACTATTAATTATTTCGATTGTAAAAGTTGTTTTTTATTTAAAATTTAGTAATTTTCACTATTCATCAAAATATGAAAGTTATCTGAAAATTACCAAAATTTCACCCTAAGCTAATTTCGATATTCCAAATCCAAAAATGAAGTCAATTTTGAAAAATAAAATTTACAATATTTCAAAAAGTGGTTATTACTATTCATAACGGCTAGTTTTAATAATATTTTAATTGCATATCGTTGTTTAGTGAAACTCGGTATTGCGTACTACACACGCTATCGAGGAAGGTTGTGATTGTGTGTAATGCAAGGCAAGTCAAGGATGTGTGTTGTGAAAGCTTCTTTTGGTGTAGCGTACAACATAAGACATTAATGAAATTAAAAAGAATATTTTTCATAAAATCTCGGGGTGTTAAATCCTCTATAAGGATGATACATGTGAAAAAAATCATTAATAGAATTGTGTAATTGAGGAAGTGTTATCCGAAAAAACTCTACTATTATTATCTCTATAAAGTCAAAATGTATGATGTATATATGAGATAAATTAGCATTCATCAAGACATATTATTATTCTATCCTATGAAATACATAGAAGAGAAACATATCCCTAACCTAAATCTCAAGAGGTCACCGACAACCTATGGAGTATAACTACGGCCTAGTCTGAGTGGTCATAAGAAAAATCATGATTAGAAAAACTTTTTCTAATGTCTACAAAAGGATATTTGGTCTAAGAAAATCTACCTTACGTACCTCTAACAAATATAGAGGGGATCATAATAACATACCAAATAAGGCCTTGAAACGATCCATCTGAATTGAAGATTTAAAAGATATATATTAAGATAAATCAATCATGGGTTTTTCTTTCTCCCACGAACCCCAAAAATCACAGACACATACATGGAGCATGAACTAAAACACTAGAATTATGGGACTTGGAGATACAATTTATGATTGTGACATTCTATGCCTAAAAACACATGTATACCCATGTAATTCTAAACCCATTTCAATAACCATCATTCAAAATGAGATTCCCTATTAGATATGATCGAATGTAGAGCTCATTAAAGGCACATGATCTCCCTAATGTAGAGCCTCTCATGATCATCCACTGAGAATGTGTATGATGTGGTCATCATTCATCAACTAGTCTACCATGACCCTAACAATATCATTTCATCAAGGAAATCTATGAAAACCTATCATTATGTCCACACACACATCTTCCCACTCCAAATAGGGAATAAAAAAATGTTTTTAAAATCCAATTGGTATTTTTTGTTCTTCCTTAACCACCATATATTTTTCAAACTGAGTAATAATGATAGTTATCTCCCATTTCATACCTAAACACCAATAATAGATACATATGTCTCATTACATTTTGAAAACCCATATTTGTACTTCACATGATGTTTCATGAGATTCCCACATTACATCCACTCAGATGTCTGATTGAACCCAGAACTATTGGATACCACATATTATGGCTCATATAATTAGCTACAACATTGGTTTCACTAGGAATATAGGTATGCTCAAAATTGGTGGACTACATGTATTCAACCCATCTATGATTACTAATATTTATATCACATTGTGTAAAGATATACAAAACACTTTTTAGGCGTATGAACATAAAAAATTTCTCAACATGAATGTTATTAATCTAACAACACATGTTAGGAAGAAAATATGTAATATATATATAAAATGTCAATCAATTCTTCTCATGAGGCCACAATAGACAATACATGTTTGATATGACTCTATAATCCTATATCATAACATCACCCATCACGATGCTTGATTAATTGAAATAAATGGTATATAATTGACCAATATATGAATGAATAATGATCATTATAGATGTAAGTATTCCATTCAACACCTGAAAGTATTTCCTATATGCCTCAGTGTATAAATATTTCACACCCTTCTTAGTCAATCCCATAATATGTGCTTCTTGGAATGAAAAGTTTGGAATAAACCGCTTTTAATACCCAAATATCCATATTAATTTTAGAATATTAAAGTGATTATTTGGATTATATGAATAAACTACAACTATCACCTTCATTAGGCCTACTGATACTCATTCTTATGAGATGATATGTCCCCATAATTTAACCTTTTCATTATATAGGTTTCATTTAGAAGAATTGTAATAATTCTAGGACTATATAAATTTATTCAATAGGATCTAATGATATTTCTTATGGTGGTTTCGTGAATGATAATACATCCAGTTGTCATCCATAAATAGAAAAACAAAATTCTCTAGAAATAGGTTTAAACCCCTATTAAACAGAGACATGAAAACTACAGTAAAATTTATGAGGATGAACATTATAACTAGATACTCTAAAATACTATAACATCTACATTTTATTAGTAAAGTACGTATGAGGATATGACATGAACCTACTGGTATCCCTAATATATGGTACCTTCCACATTCGTGGATAAAGTACTGGTAAATCCCAAGGAGAAGTGATAAATCAGGTAAAATTATTTTTTTATATGTCCTCCAACAACATATTAGGATTCAATTGTTTCATATGTTTCATGTTATAAGGGGGAATGGTGACTGGTTCTACTCCTCTTACTAGATAAATTGGTCATTCCACCTCTATTATAAGAGTATGCCCAAAAAGTAAGTCATGTAAGACGTCTATAAAATGCTCCATGATAAGAGAAAAAATAATAAGTCACATACCATAGTCATCTAGATACAGTCTAGACATCGGGGTTATCTTTATAAAAAACCCTATATTCTTAGGTCTGACTTTAGTTTCAAGGAAAACACATTCCCCTTGATTAATATATCCACTACCCTCAACTTATTTGAACATAAACCTTTAGAAATGAAAATAAATATATTCTCTAATCAGAATCAAACAATCTCTTCATAGAATTACATCAAACCATATCATGTCGAAAGGTAAAATATTCGATAATTATAAAAAACTACACAAATATGAGAGAAATTTCATACATTAGAAAACACTAATTGATCAGATAACCAATTGGGTATCAAGTTTCATAATTCCCTAAAAACACTATCTTAAGTCCAAGACTCTACAGAAATGGAATATTAAAAATATAGTGTGATTATCCAATGCCAATTAATGATTAAAATAGAGCATAATAAATTAAAATAGTACCCTGAATAGGATATGGTCAGGTATTCCTCTCTTCTAGAATAGGTTTCACTATATGTTACTATCTCATATTATTTCCATATGATCCAATTTGTCATCATTCAGTAGGCCTACATTCTGTGCATTGTGAATCATGGTTCTAGTTTCCCTACCATTACCAATACATCATCTGGGGTGGTGGGTGGTAGATTAGCTGTCTACCTTCTATGGTAATACAATCCCTAATCTAGAATGTGGATTCATTATAGATTTTCACTCACAGGTAACTAGTGTAATGGTCTATAGAACCACTAAATATGACATATCTTATTACATCCTCTTCACTCAAATGGATCAATCATGCACTAGGTTTTTTATTCCTCATCATCCAACTCAAATGATATATGACATAATTGTGAGTATGATCCATTTTACGTCCACTACCCC
The DNA here is from genome assembly GCA_963277665.1 of Viscum album. Taxonomy (NCBI): domain Eukaryota; kingdom Viridiplantae; phylum Streptophyta; class Magnoliopsida; order Santalales; family Viscaceae; genus Viscum; species Viscum album. The sequence goes on along the minus strand of OY728166.1, from coordinate 546,661,203 downwards.
CTATGAGAAACCTCATAATGAAATTTCATTCCACTAGAAAATTATAGCCTGGACTAGGGGATGACCATCCATGGATCATACCTTCCTCTCCTCAAAAATAATTCATAGTGATGAGGTCCTGGTAGTCTATCATAGAAATTGTATTCAACCAAAAAACATTATCCTATGATATGATGGCATATACCATCCCATCCTGAAACCCCCTTTTTGTAATGATCTCATAATTAACTAATGTTGATGTGAAATCATGATGATCTTTAAAATGGGAAGAATACAATATTTAAGCCATATCTCACTACTATAAATTAATATATTATCTATTCTGTTACTCCCTTAATGATTGACGGAATATTTTATCATATAAGACCATATAAAAGACCCTCCAAATAATATCTCTATCTCATCCAACATAGATAATAATATCCCACAATTTCATAGAATAACCATGTAACATATATATAGTAATCATAATCCTCCTCTAAGGAACTGTCTCTAGATTCCTTAGTAATGAATGCCTGGGAACTAGACATGTATTTGTATCCTAAGGGAAAAACTCTCCCCAAAATTATAGGTCGATGTTAATTCTATAATTATTTTTTAAACAATTCCATTGTAAGGGTAGGTATCACAAATATTTTCATTGATTACAGCATACATATAAAACCATCTCAAAATGAGCAGTCAATTTTTATGTCCGGAAGTATAACTAGTTCCTTGAGATCCATAATATGAGGTAATATAGGTATCTCACGGATCACCACCACTAGAGTATTTTAATAACTTCACTCCTGGGGTATGAGTAGAGTAATTTGTGGTAGCATGACACAAAAATTCCAGGAATATTCATTAAAAAAAATTTAGTAGCAAAAGGATGAAAAATATAGAATAGTTTAGGGACCTAACATTCAAATAGAAAAGATCACACATATTTGCATTCTATAAAATCCATATTATAGTTGGTACGTAGACTATAATAATGCAAAAATTCACTCTATAATTTCACTAAATATGTTGTTTCATGTCCAAGATATCACATTATTTTGAATTTTATCTCGAAAAAATAATCCCATCTTAATAGTCACTAATAACTTGAAAATTTAATCATCGAAAATTTATTATGTACTTTTATAATAATGACATTGGATGGTTGAATTATAATATCCACCAATTTCAATTTATATGGTCCCACACCCTATATAAATTAAAATATAGAATTCATTTAATTCAAAACCATGAACCCATTCTATCACATGTGACTAATGGTCTATGACACAATATTTGATAATTTCCAATATAATCTTTCCCATTGATCAATGGTAGGAAAACATTGCAATGTAGACGATGTAATATTATGTATTGAATTATGTCAATCATTCCCATTCAGGAAAAATTATCACACATAGATATATAAATGAAAATTACTCATTGAAATCTCATGAAATCCATGAAATGAATGAAACTATATGAACCTACATGTCATTTTGGAAGTCATGACATGTGATATTGGAAGTGCCTACAAATATTCATGATCGTGTATATCACTACTATAATAAGACAAGGATAACATCATATATCAACATAAAAATAATAAAAATAATAACATCACAAATAATGTTCATCTCCCAATGGTGAAATCATTTCAACTATAACAGGTTAAACGAGAACATTAATTTCACATCCTAGGTAATCAATCTATTCACTTATATATGGGTATCTTCTCCTATGAACTGACTCATTAACAAACTCCAACACCTTAATAATCTCTTATAAAAGATTTCCAAAAGCTGAGTTAAAAAACAATTAACATATTTGATACCACTTTGTAATGTCCTGACTTGGAATCCTATAAAACAATTCCCTAAGACGATGTGTCACATGGTCTTGAGGGTGACTCCCCTTTTAACAAAGGATTTTAATTAGAATTGAGGTACTAAGGTGTTTTGGGGGGGGGAGAATAAAAAATTTATTAGAGTATCACAATAGAAACACCACTATCAACATGTTTCTTAACAATTACCGATTTCCTAATATAAATGGGTTATTATTAATATTCCTAGGGAATTTATAATTAGCCCCTTTAAATTTATAAATCCCCATACAACCATTATATTTCAAGATAAAAAAATTCATTACCAATTTATAACAAGTGATATGTACTTTTCACTCACTTTCATTTTATTAATTCATACTATTTAGTATATAAATAATGGAAAATCCTATCATAAGTCATGATGAACCACATTGTATGTGGTTGGGTAAATGTCAAGTTTATATCACGATAATAATTTAATTAAATGCATATAAAGTGGTGGAAATAGATTTTGTAGGAAAAAAAATTCATATAGAGGGTTTTCAATATTTTCATAACATTATCTAATTAATTAGAATGTTAAATGACATTTGATGGAAACAAGTGGAATTTTCCAGTGTGCGGAATAATGACATATTATAATAAACATCTTAAATTATTAAATAAAATTACAATATCCCATACCGTATATCTAGGGATGGCCACTCTTCTTGTATCTACTGTTGAATTGCTGAATAAGAGAATAAAATTAAAAAAAAATCCATATAAATAGGGAATATGGACTTACTCAAAAATTATAAGATGTACGAAAAGAAAAACAAAGTATTGAATAAAATGGATCAAATGAATTATATAAGGGGATACAACATGACATAATTAAGTGATATTGTCACCAAATAGAGGGGAACCTGGATCTTAGAATTGAGGAACTCTCATTCATGGATCTTAATTTTTGAGGGACGAGAAATGAGGCCTCTATCCAAAAATAATTTTCCATTCTTCATTTAAAAATTGACCAAGGGCATTTACATAGTGTGAAAATTTATCATGCCATGTAAAGAGAGGGATATTCCCCTCCTAGTAAAAACTATTTCATTTCATGTAAAGAGATTGAATCAAAAAAATTCAATTCTATTATTTAATAGTTAATATTTCATTTAAATTCATGAAATGTATTTTTTTTTCAACATCTAGTATCTATCCCCACTACAATCCTTCATCCAAATTCAAAATTGAACTATAGTATGGCACATATCTGTTTTTATCCAAATAAAATGTAATAGGGATGGGTAAATTTTAAAATAAAATTAAACTCTCTTATATGTGGGGTTATTAAAATTTGTGTAATATAGTTTTATATGGAACTTTAATTGTTTTGGGTAAATAGAAATAATGTTATGGTTTATTTATCATTATAGTTATGAGTTTATTTTGATTATAAGAAAATATTTCAATTTTAGTCATCCCATTTATGAAGAAAAATTTAGGGAAAGCCTCAAAATTTTAGATTGATACTTTATAAAAGATATTAAACATTGGATGTTGATTGTGAATGATTTTAGAAAAATAGTTCTCTTGTAAATTGTTATCTTATTCTATTGGAATCCAAAATTTTCTCAAGATATTGTTCTAATATATCTCAAATGAAGAAGGAGTAAAGAAAATTAATATATATGGTGTGAAAAAAATAGATACAAAGCATCCAATGTAGACATTGAATGGATTTTAAACAGTGGGTTTTCATCACATATGAATGGGGATATAAATCATTTCATGGTTGTTGCAAAACAAAACTAAGGATCTATGTCCATCTAAAATTACTGGTCACTCAATCTCAAATGAGTTGGATAATATTTTATTTGAAAATAACAACTGAAATACTCGAGTATAATATAGGTTGAAGGACTAAAACACATTATTTATAGTGTGTGTTGAGTATATAAAGAAATAACCAATAAATTTTTTTAGACATATTGGGTTTTTATAATATCTTGAAAAAATTATATATATTTATAAGAGTACAATAAAAAATATTTAAATTGATTCTAATTAGAAATGCCATATTTTTTGAATCTGAAAGAATAAAATTAGATATGGAATCAATGATGTATTCATCTTGTCCAATATATTATATTAATGATTAAAAAATGATAAAATGTATGTCATGATCCAATTTTAAAATAGCGAAATTAATTTTAATCCTTTTACTTATTAAATGTAAATGATTAATAATACACCAAACAATAAGATTGAAAAAAAATCCTTTAATCCATTAGATTAAATTAAATCTTACATTTTTGGGATCATGGGGAAGCAATCAACAAATAGTGATATTTGTATTAAATAATTTTTTAGGAATTTAACCTTGTTATATATATATTATTTTTTATAAATAAAAAAATTTTGGCACTAAATTTTATTAATAGAATAATGGAAAATATAATTAAAGAGTATGGTCATTTTATAATGAAGAATAAAATAAATAATAAGGATGAGTTTACTAGTGGAATATTTGAAAAATATCTTAAACAACATGTTATTATGTATTAACATAGTTCTCTATACACTCCAAAATAAAATTATATGGATTTATTAATTAATATATGTTATTTGGAGAGGATTTAGACCATGTTTCTTGAGGGTCACACAACTTATTATATCCCAAGACATGAAATTTTATTGGTGATTCCCATAGAAAATTAAGGTCTTGAAAATTAATATAAATATATGAAACCATATGATTTTTATTACCTAGAAACACCATGTTCAATATTTCTGTGTGTTTTTGAATAACTTTGAAATATCAAATATAAGGGTAAAAAAATCAAAAAAGATTTTATAGGAGAGGTGTTGGTGATATCTTTCTTGGTTATCCTATAAATTATAGATGATATAATTCACATAAAAAAGAGACATAAATGGTTTCCAAATTATTGATATGATAATTTTTGAAGATATATATAATCTAAACATAGATGAAGAACAATTTTACAGAGGTTATTATGATGAATCTATTTTTTTAAACAACCAAATAATTTATCACTAAATGTTAATAATTATGATGAAAATAAATTATTAAATTTTGATTCATCAAATTTAATTAATTACAAAAATTTTATTCACAACATACAAGGGTTATAAGAAATATTATAATACAAAATATCATTGGAAGTAATGGAAATAATTGTAATTTAAGGCACCATAATGAAAAAATCTCATATATTTTTGACCCCTCAACATGAAAAAATATATATGAAAGAAATATGTTTCATAAAGATAGGATTTATGTAATGAATTGACTAAAAGATGATATAGAAAACAATTGGTCATTAAAATTGATTTTTGAGACAAAAAATAAAATCATTATTGGGTCATATTGGGGTTTTTTAAAGAATATGATTAAAGATGTTTCTGTGGTGATAAATAAATCTAGATTGGTGTCTATTGTTTATTCATATGTTTTATTATTCGACTTTGAAGAGACCTTTACACTATTTTATTGACAAAAAATCAAAATGTTTTTTATTTAATTTTCAAGATGAAGCTATTAGAGATTTAATTCTTGGACAATGCGGTGGTCGTTAGAAATCAAAGATTAATAATTCAATAGCCATTTGTGAATATATGTATTAATATCATGTTAAAATTAATGACTCAAAATAATTAATGATAATGAAAAATAATTTATATGATATAAAGGTTGATGTTATATTTACATTTATAATGGTTTGTGATATTGAATGTGTTATCAGTAATTCCAAGAATCTAATTTAATATTATTTATCTCTTCCTATTAATATAAAATATCACTTCATCAATGATATAGTAAAGATGAATGAGTTAATATTTTAAATCATTTCAACCATGGATTATATATCAGATGTTTTTAATAAGACACATTCAAATAATGAATTTAATAATATATGGTTGATGTAATGTGATCAATCATGTATTTAAAGGCCTAAGGTATGATGTTTTAAACCCCTCTCTCATATTGTATTTTTATATTGTTTTTATTGGGGGGAAAGTGAGTTGAAAAAATAACTATTTCCTTTAATTATTATCTTTATATTTTTTATCAAATGTGTAATAAATATTTTGTGGGATTATCCACTGATATGATTTACCATTTGGTGAATTATTTCTTGAATTTTATAATATATTAAGATGAAATTATTAAAATTGGTAAGCTATTAGATTAGTATGTGGGAACTATTATAGGATCTTGTTGTTCATTCCTGTAAGAATCATTCAAGAATGAATGAAATGAAAACACATATAGAACTATATTTTATAGAGAACAGTGTATTATTTATTCAATATTCTTGTTTCCAATACTGAGATCACCCATGAAGGCTTATATCTAATGTATAGTGATCCATTTATATTTTTTTAGAGTTTCATAGTGGTTCATGTTCTTTTTTAGACAGAAATATCCAAAGGGTAATATTCTTGATCTAAAGATGTGCTAAATTGTTTTTTTTGTGTCACGTGTGGCTATAGAATTAGTTAAGTAGATATGATTGATGGTTTTGGATTTCATTCTATACATTTATTCATTGGAAAATAATATAATTACATGATAAAGAATCTTATTTAATATTTATAATTTTTGGATTATCATGATTACTGATTTATATATAGTTGAAATATGGTTGGAGAATGAAGGGAAGATACATGAAAGGCCACTAACAAGATGGGCGGTGTTTGATGAAGGAATATCCCAAAATGGGAATGTAAGAAACCAATTGTAGTTCATGGTCTAGATATTGATGATGGTAAATAAGTTAAAACCCATAGGTGATCAAGTTTTGGTCATAATGGTCAATTGGTAGTGTTCCATTGAAAAATATCCATGTCCAAACTAGTAATGGTGTCCTAGTGGTGAACATCAAGCGAGCCAATGAAAAAATTCCAAGTTAAAAATTTAATGTGGAATTCTCATGGTTTTCATTAATCCTTTCTATTATATATGATATAAGAAAGTGGATAGGTCGACATTCTAACATGTCATCGTTTCTTGAAATATTAGTATGAAAAAGTGTAGTGATCTTAAAAGGACTAGGATCATTGTGAGAAGTGTTCTAATGGAAATTCAACATAAAATTTCCCCCGATCCCTTGTGAGAACCATGTAAGAGGGATCAATTTAATTTTGAGGTATTTTATTATTTCTTTTCTCCATGAATTATCTTTTTCCCAACTAAATCAATAATTAATTTCTTTTGGAATCATCAATTATTTCTAATAGATCATACAAGATCCAATTGATCAAAATGAAATAGGGGTAGTTTAGTTGGTCAAAAAACATTTTTGGTATGAATTTGAATATTTATATTTATATTTATTTTATTTAATCTTAATTTTATACTACACAAAATCATGGATTATTTATATGAAGATACATAATGAGGAAAGTTTATAAAATAAGGAGGAGGATATGATAATAAATAAATAGAAGGAAGAATATAGTGCTATGAATATTTGATTAGATTGAATATATCATAAATAATTTTATATAGATTGTTAGAGTATTTTAATAGTATAACTACATCAACAAATAACGTGATGGTTTGAAAAGATTTGATCTAGTTTATTTCAATTTAATAATCATATTAATAGTTTGGCTAGCACTATCATAGTTGGGAGACATAATATAAAAAAAATCATTAATAAATCCTACTCATTGTAATTTTTTTGAAACCAATTGATCATATTGTCTCATTTAAATATAGATAATTCCAAGGACCACCATTATCATTTTGGTAGGTGAAACTTATAAATTTACCTTTCCATTATTGTGTGTGTGTCAAATATAGGACAAGATTCACACTAACTGAAAATGACATATAATTAAAAATAGAAATATAAAATGAAATTTCATCACCAATTCACCCAAACTCACATTAATTATTCACTTATTATAGATTTTCTTTTTCAAATATTTTATTTAAATATATTGTATTTTTTTCTTAATTGTTTTTGGTGGAATATTGAGTTGGTGTCCTATTTTTTAGATTTTAATGATCACAAATGTTATTTTAAAAATATTATAGATTTTTTATATAACTATTACGTAGATATAATGAAATATATATCTTATTATAAATTAATTATTATATTACTATTAATTAACCCATAAGAATAATTTATAGTCTTTTATAACATTTTTCATCTTGGTCGTTAAAACCACCTTAAAAAAAATTTATAACTCTATGGGTGTGTATTTTTAAGTAAATGAACAATATCAATATATGAAAAATGTAATTTAATTATTTAGATTTTTTTTCTTTTTATAAAGTTTATTTTATGTTTTTAAATAAATAATGTTAACTATGAATGAAAATGAAAAAACTATTTTTTGTCTATGTAGCGGTATATGCAACCGATGATAGATTTCCATTATTTTTTATGAGATTTGTATATAGAATAAATAATTATTTCTAAATTAAAATATATATACTTTAATATTTACAATTATACTATGGTCATTACTTAATATTTTAATATTTTTTTAGAAGAGAACACATTATGAAAAATGATATGGAGTTTGTAATAGTCATGTTTGGACAATTAAAAGTTTCTTGAATGTCTCAATGGAATTGAATGTCATAGGTTAAATGATTTATAATGATATTTTATTGAATAAATAATTAATTATAAGATAAATGAATGTTATTTTTTCAGGATTCAATTATACGTAATTGTTATGGAATGACGTGGTGAAAGTACCCCATCTTATAAGTGATGATAAGAGAAATTTTTTAAACACAATTAATTTTTCAACAAAAGAATGAAAATTTTCAGTGGAAAAAGGATTAAAATTTAATACATGATGTATTATGGTCAAGTTAATCTCTATCAAGCCTCCACCACAATTTTATATCGTATTTCTAACAAGGAATTATAATTTTCAACTTGATTTTTACATTTTTATATTATCATTTTTTAGATAAATGTTTTTACCCAAGTAGATTATATTTTATTTAAAAAATAATTAATTCCTTATAATGAATATTTTTTATAAAAATAAATTTTGATCTATATATTATAACATAATTAATATTTAAGATAAAACTAACCATTATATAAAATTAATTAATATATAGAAAATGTAATTTGTATAAAAATATTATCTTACAACTACGAGTTAATAATATAATTTAAAATTTATTACCAAATAAGTATGAATTAATCTGTTTATATATTAGTTTTAAGATTTTATTAGATTCATTTCTGATAAATAATTAATTTATTTTAATACATAAGAAATACATAATGCTTATAAAATAATTCATTAAAATTATTATTTTTTATTTTTTCAGGTTAATTAACTTTATTCAGAATATTTTTACATTTTTGGATGAATTGAAATTGAACATATTAAAAATCATTCCAAATTGTATCTAAAATATAATTTCAATTTTTTATATTTAATTTAATTTTGTGATTAAAAATAATTTAAAATTTAAATTAATGAAAAAAATATTAAGATTAAAAAATAGAAAACATTCTATAACATTTAATAAGGGTTTGTAATATAAATATATAATTTTTAAATAACTTTTATTTATTAAAAATATATAATTTTTTATAAAAATTATTTTGAAAATTATATATTTTATAAAAGTGATTGTATTAGAAAAAATAATATATTTCTTCTATTTACATAAAAATGGAATATTTTTGAGAAATAATAGTAATTCAGCCTAATTTAATATTAAAATTTGAAATATAAAAATAAATTTACTTTTATAAAATTCAAAATAAAAATGTTAACAAGAAATTTTTTAATTAATGTACAATATATAACAAAAAAAAATTTCTTTTAAATAATGTCCTTTTCAAACATAAAGTAATTTTTTTATTCCGTATATATTTAGTAGTTTTTGAATAAATACATATTACATTATAAATATAAAAATTATATAAAATCATAAAAATTTAACATTGATCGATTTAATTTATTAAAAAATAATGTAGATTTATATAATTGTTCATCAAAGAACATCCTTTTGAATTTATTATCCAAAGAGAAATAATAATATGTAATTATTTCATGTATTTATTGATAATTTTAAAGATGATAATTTTTTATAAGTTATTTTAATAATTAACTGTTTATTTTACATGGGTGTTTAATTAGTTTGGTTTTTAATTGATATAAGATATTTAAGATAGAGTTTATTTAAAGTGAAAAAAATATATTGTTGTTATAATGATACATATTTGCATTCAGGGGGAGTGGGCTCTTGGAACCTAGATAAGGGTGGTGGGTTTCTTTTGTTTCATTGGTTAGCTTGATTCAATGGATGGTTTCTTGAAAAAATAGTTTATTATTATAGGTAATAACCAAAGTGAATAGAAGGATAAAGTTATATTGTTTGCTGTGGGGTGATGGACTATTTGGAGGGCTCAGATCAAACTCAAATATGAGGATGTATGGTTCTCCCTCTTTCTTTACATGTAAGGTAATGTGGTATAGCTGTGGAACTAGAGCATCTATTGGTTATATAGGAGAAATCATCTTCTATGATGACTTTGTGTTATGCCAGATATTTTAGATGTAGGGATCTGATGGTTCCCTAAGTGGGAAGATGGATGAATTGGACTCTATACAAGGTTGTTCTAAAACAAAATACAGATGTATCATGTTCACATGGGATATATTTGGGAGGAGGTGTGGTTCGAGATTATAGGGTATTTTTGGTTCTTTCCATATCTTCTAACTATGGTCATAGAGACTCCTTATTGGTAGAGGTCTGGGATATTATTAATAGTTTGGAGATCTGTAAATTATGAAATATTAATTTATAGGTGGTGGGGATTGACATATTAATCATTTACAATTCATTGAACATGGAATCATCCATACCATTGACAATAATCTATTTTAACTTAATATTATCCTTTTCTGGAGGGGTTAAGGGTAGGTTGGTCATATTTTTCATGAAGGAATTAATATTTTAGAATTCAATGTTTCTAGGAATGTTGAAAATTTTTATGTCACTATTTTTTCCAGTATGGAATTGCTTCCCCCCGAATGTGTGAGTATTGTAAGGGGTTGTGTGTTTAGTTTCCATTTTTATATCCCACCCTTATGTTATTTCTTTTTTTATTGTTTCTATCATATTAAAATAATTCTTACTTTTTAGTCAGTCACCATTAAATGTTGTTCTTTGAATAACAGACTGCTTATTATAAATGGTATCTCATGAGATGTAAATATTAACAAAAATATTGGAGTAACTTAATGTAATAACCTTTATAGGTCTAAAATTACATATTCAACATCGAATATATCATAAAAGAAAATATTTCATTATTTCAATTCAATTTTTAATGAACATGGGATTCATAAATTGAGGTTCCCAATAAATGAAAGATAAGTTTTTTATATTAATAACATATAATGAAAATAGGGTTTTCTTTTCACAATACAAATGGTTTTTCTTCAAACATCATGAGATTATTTCAACTCCCTAAACAGTATGTATAAAATATTATGGAAGTGATTTGTTGTATAAGAACATATGGAAAAATTATTTTGATATAATATCTATTGTAATAGTGTTTTCATAAACCCAAAACAACATGATCAATTGAGAATAAAAAATATTATTAAAATGAATGTTCTTCAATAGAGAAGTGGAGGTTGAAAAAAATTATCTTATGAGTATTCTCCCAAATTCATTGAATTTAACACAAATAATACATTATAGAAAGTGCTATTTTCATTATAATGAAGATATTTTACAATAAATATATTAATATTTCAAATCCTAAAATAAGTTCTTTTATAGAATGAATATTTCAATCATAATATCAATATTAAAATAAAAATATATTTATTTTGTAAAACCATTCCATAGAAAATATTTTTTATGAATGATTTAAATTGTTGAATTAAATGTTTTTAATTTAATTTATAAAAATTTGGTAGAAAATATATAATTAATCAAAATATATTATCAATTGGTTCGAAATAAATATAAATTCCTTTGAATATAAAAAAGATTTATTATAATAAGATAATTGTACTATGTGTAGAATATATTTCTAAGTAAAAATATTATATATTGATGATTTATTTTAATTAAATTTGATGATTCTGAATTCATTATATAAATTGAAATGAATTTTATGATAGTTACTTGAAAATTATTTTTAATAAATTCATTTTATTTTGGAAAATATTTATTTTCCTAAAAATTGTTATTTAAACATTTCATGGGTATGTATTAAAATAAGAACCATCCTATTGTAAGAATTAAAAATTATAAAATTTTTAAAATTATGAATTTATAATGTAATTTTTTAAATTATAATTTACTCTTCTGGTCCTAATGAATACTAAACGATATTAAATTTCATATTAACGGTATTGTTAAAAATGGGATAAATGTGGGTTAAAAATTTATTAGTGAAAATAAGGCATAAACATTTTTCAATTTTTTTGGATGATCATATATATACCATTTCACTATAATGTTGGATACTTTAAAATCAAAATAAATAAAACATATGTGTATAAATTATAATATATAATAATATTTCAAGTATTTACAGGATCGCATCACACATAACATATATAATAGAACACACTATAAACAATATTCCCTAATATTTAGCTAATTAGCTCGTCTAAGACATACCATAATACATAACCAAAATTCTTCCCCACAACCTTGAAGTGCTTTTCATACCATACCACAAAATAAATAAGTCTTATGGGGTATGATAAAGGAGGTTATAAGAAGTGGAGGTATATGTTTTTGGTAATATTTTTCAATTTCACTTCTTATTAATCATCCACCAATTCATAAATATAATTAATAACAAAAATCAAACACATTTTACATTAATTTGATGTATTTATGTTAATGATACATCCATTTTCTATGTCCATTCCATCATGCAGAAAATGAAACCATCACTTAGGTGTATATATAACTAACTGTCTCCACGTATAAGTGTATTTTATTTTCCATCAAACTATTTCTATGAAGGTTATAAAGATATAATTATACATTATAAAAATTAATGAGTTATAATGATGTTTTTGGGAGTATATGATAACATCTAACATAATACTATTGCATCTATTCAAAATTAGTAATGTTTCTCATGTGAGCATGTGACTTCCACCTCCACAAGGATATGTGATTCATTTTTCTAATTCATCCTTTCAGGGATAATTCTAATGTTTTATATAATGAATTAAAACTATATAAATTATTTTATTAAAATTATTTTTTCCTAAAACATCGTAATAAATACCAAAATAGGACACTAAATCTATCCTATCGAAAGTCCCAAAGGGTATCCATGGAACCAAAAATCTAGCAACAAACGATTGGGAATGATTTATCCGACATTAAACCAAACAACCAAAAGATATAATATATAATAAAAAAGAAACACATCAAAACCAATTCTGATTTTGAAAGTAAAATAATGCAAGGGAAAACATGTGCCCATCCAACACACCTAAACCAATGTTCATAAGACAAAAAATAACCCATATTTATGTGATATGAATGAAAAAATACCACTATTTTATTTTTAAAAATCCAAAACTCTACACCAATGGATACCCAAATTCATCACATTTTGCATTTCCTTTACCTTTTTAGGATAAAACAATATACTAAAAACCCCAAAACAATGTTCTCGGTGTGAGAAAACAATCTGAGAAGTATACCACCAAGTGATTTATTAAAATAATTTATAAAATAGTAAAACTATTCACATTTAATTTATTATAGTTCCTGAAATAAATTATTGCATTGTTTTCATGATATTTTGGAAAACAATATTTCTTGAATTGTTTATAAGGCAATCATAAAAAATCATATTTTATTAATTTAAAAACAAACTATTTATCATGTATTTATAAGATAATAATAAAAAATGGTTATAATTTTATTTAGGTATAGGGTATTTTTTGTATAGCATATCTAGGATGATCTCCAATCAAGGATAAAATGAATAAGTGACTTAAATCCTTAAAAGATGTGTGTACGATTAAGAAAACAACCAATTCTTTGAACCCCATGTAATAACAATGTTCTATTATATTTGTTGTTTAAAACCATTCCTAGTACCTATAAATCATCCTATAATTTATTCCCTATATATCACCCTCATATGAAAAATACGATTTAATTTTACATATCCCACACATTGAGGATTTCAATTTAACAATCATCGCACTGTTTTTGGTTTTGATATTCATTTTTAAAATCTTTTTAATGGAATGTCAATCATCATAAATATAAATTAAAAAAAATTATATCAAAAAAATATTTGAAATCAATTTATGTTTTTGTTTCAAAAGTAGAAAATAATTTTACAAAGGAATCATACTCAATCATATTTCATGAGCCATAAATCATTCCAATAATAAATTTAGAGTTTCAATTTTATAATGAGTAGGAAGATGTGACATGTATAAATATTATATTCATGATACCTCTTATCTCAAACAGTTTGTATTTTTAATACTATTATATATTCTATATAGTTAGAATATTAAATGATCAATAAAATAAAATGTAGAACCATAATCCATGCAACCTACATCATGAAACCCTGCTTTAATAAACTATAGATCTATTTATATAATATAAATCACCTACCCTGATAGTTCTTGAGGAATAACTCAATGGATAAAATGGTCTTTGTCTCATTCCTCTTAAAACACAAAAAAATCTTATGAATTTATAATTAGATCATGAAAAATCATATATATATCTATATATACATAAATACATAATAAAATGTTTCCATAAATAGAATGAGATAACATCTATAATGATGATTAATAATAAAAATAAAATATTCTCACATTGAGTTTCCTAGATCCAATGCCCTCTGATCCAATAGATTCTCTATATGGAAGAGTAAGGAAAACAATATTATCCAAAAAACCACATAGATATAGAATCCTAGGTTTTAAGATGAATGGTTTATGACGTGAGATCTATATCTATTTTTAAAATAGAAATTTATAATTAATTATATCAGGTTGAATGATTTGGATACATAGTTAAACAAATCATGTTCCAAATATTTTAATTTTTATGTTTATTGGGATAATATACATATTATTTTTTGTGATTTCAGTAACTATGTAACAGAATTAAACAATTCACGTGGTTTTATAGGAATGAAACATAGTTTTTCTTAACAATGCAACACTCTTGTTCATTCCTTGAAAAGTAAAAACATTAGAAAAAAAACCTTGAAAACCCTATGAATGGATCAAAACAAATGTTACAAGAAAAATAAATATATGTACATTAAATTGGAAAAACAATTTATACATTTTTCCCTTTTATATCATATTATTTTAAATAGTATTTAGGATGTGGAAATTTAATCAAAGAAAAAAGGTGTTTATTAGTACCTCATTTATGATTCCCAATCCCATGTCTTGTGGGAATTTGTTACAATATTCTAAAATATTATTATTATCATATTATATTTACCATGAATAATATTTTCCAACATATCTACCACCTTTATCCATCATTAAATTACTGACATTTCGTTTCCTAAATCATGATCCACGCACTTTGAAACATTATATGGTATAGAATGATAATTAATATGATGAGATACATTGTAATATAATGTTACTATTTTTAGGTAATTTTAAACATCCTTATTCAATCATTCATTGTTGGGTTTCTTTTGGGTTTCATTATGTAATATTTTAGAGTATTTATAAATTCAAAAACTAGTCCATGATTGATGCATGGGTTGCACACAGTTTCACAAACCATGCACTCTCTAAAGAAAAATTGTGTGAAATTGGAATGTGGGATTCACATGTGTTGAGAATTATTAACAAACCTATATTCCCACTCTAGAGATGTGACCAATATATAACTAGAACACAAATTGTTCATGGTTTAACAAAATAGTGCGAATATTCACAAGAAACTATACAGAGGTGTTTTTCATAAATTCAAATTTTTACTAAAAATTAAAGAACACATTGTTTAGGTCATAGATGAACTTCCTTCATACCAAATATGTTTCTACCATCCTTTGAGCTCCGAACAAGTGTTATTGGACCCTATTAACCATCTTGGAGGTGATCAAAAGCTAAAAAAATTATAGTTTATCATCTTTTATTTAGTTTCTTCATTTTTTTTCTTGATATAATCTGATTTATCTATTTATCATTAGAGTTTCATGGGTTCTTATTTTAAATTATCAAACTGATAACCACAATTTTGTAGTTAAAAATTATGGTTTGATCATCATTTTACCAAATTCTATGACTTTTTCATCCTTGGAAAATCCAAATTATGGTTGTACGCTTCAAGATATAGTCATTATGGGGAAGGTGGTTCTATTATGATTTCAAAATTATCCTAACCTTAAATTTATATTTAAAATTCAATTATTTATTTAAGTGAATTTTTTTTATTTCATTGAAAATATTTTTTAGTCGATTTTTTAAAAACCAAATTCTAGTTGATTATAGTTTTTTGATAAAATTTGTTTCGCATGAAATTATAAGAACACCAATTTAATTGAATTGGGATGTGTTTGTAGAATTTTTTAGATTCTAAATATTCAATTTATGTTTCTTATTTGATTAAAATTTATTTTATAAAATTATTGAATTTAATTGAGTGAGTGTTTTCATGGAGAATGTTGAAAACCCCCCATTCCAATAAATTATAGTTTATTATGAAATATATAAATTTTTTTAAAAATTAAATTGTGAAATTTTATTTGTGAGAATGAATTGATAAATTGGATTTCAAATTTGATTCAAATCCTTATTTTTTGAAATATCTCAAAGTGGTTTTTATAGAAAACTATTTGTTTTATAGTGAAAAATAATTTATTTTTATTAAAATCATGTTATTTTTTTAAATGATAATGATGGAATATATGATGTGGAGAATGTGATTTATTTTTATTTTGAATATTCATAAAATAAATTTCACATTATTGTTTTGTAATTGATAACATGAATGTTGTTAATATTTAATGAGTAATTTTTTATGGATATTTACAACTTACAACTTTCAAAAAATGTCATATTCACATATCAATTCCCTAAGGATATGGTTATTAGTCACTTTTTTAATATGCCTAAAGGGGAATATGTACATATTTATTGTTTCTTTGTGTTTGGCCCCTATAACCTAGACCTATTGTACCTATTTGGCATAGGAAATTTTTTCTCTCCTCTAATTTTTTTAAATTAATATATTAAATTTTTGAAAACTATATACATGCCTCATGAAATTTTATAAACTATTTTATATATAATTGTTTTTGTATAATCCATGTGTGAAAAGATAGAATGTTTTAAAAATGACCCATAAATTGTATTGAAATTATTATATTTAAAATTAATTTCATTCATTTGAAATGTGAATCATGTGTGTCAAATGCATTTTTCCTTTTTGAATTGTAAATCATTATTTGTTTAAATATTCATTAGAATTCCAAACTAGATAGTTTATTAAATTAAATTCATTTATTTGGTAAATTTTATATTGAAAACTTGTTAGGGATCCTTTAGGTGAAATCCTATAGATAATTGACTCATATCGTTCTTGTGTCTTCGTGTGTTGGTAGACTGCCTCATTCAAGGATCGAGTATGGGAAAATGACCTTTTAGAGGCTGTTCCATCTATCGATTTATGGACTTGGTGAGTTTCGTTATTTATGGGACTAGGGTAGTTTTTTGTGTTTTGGTACTTTAATTATAGTTATTTGGGATTCTGTATGCTTTTTTATCTAATGTTACAATTCTATGAGTGGATTTTCTTTGTATACACATATTGTCTTCTCTATTTTACTTCCACATTAATAAGGGAAAAATCATTCCCAAATTCATTTTTTATGATACCAGGTCCAATTTATTAACCCCTGGGGATCAATATTTCCCTTCAGTTTATATCAAGAGCAGCTCTCTTATCGTGTTAACTACATATCCATAATGGTTTGTGAGAACGTTATATCCGAGCTCTAGGTTTATCATTGTCATTGAAGAAAGTATGCATTGTTCAATCATGTTATGACATAGAATGTAGCTATAATTGAGTGTCTAGACAATCTCACTATAGTGAACATAAAGAATCAATGGTTGTTTATGGAAATATGTCTTGTGGATTAGTTATTGTCTCTTATATATTTCAATTTGGGTAGATTCAAATCCAAATCATGTTTTTTATATGTTATGATTAATTCCCTAGGTACTATGTTTGACTATAAATCTAATGTTTTCCTTGTTTTCAACTGATGTTCTGTATAATCATGCCTCTGAGAATATATTTGAGTTGAATCTAGGAGTTTTATGACCTTAAACCTAGGAGTGGGAGTCCCCTAGTGGACCCGAATATAGTTGATGTCATTGTGAAAACTGTTCATTCTCTAGGATAGACACCTCCTCCAAATCTTATTCAGGATCTAGATATGTAACCATAAAAATACATTCTCAGGGTTTTTTCCCAATATTTCATTCTCTAGAAGCCAGAACCATTGAAATGATCAAATGATCCTCAATAGGATGAGTAGTGGTTGAGCAAAATAGAGCGCCTGTTTTTGTATTTTTGGGAACATGATATGAAATAAAATTTAAGTGTTCTAGCTTTATACTAGAAGGAATGAACATGAGATGGACAGACATGATGGTAATGGGAATGAAGCATGGGGGATGAGAGTGGAAAGACATAAAATAAATTTTCATTGATATGTTCTTTAAAAAGTTGATACTATTAACCATGTCCAAAAAAATTTCAAAAATGAGAAGACTGACAAGACTATGATAGAGTATGGAAGTTTTATTAATGAAATAGTTCATTTATCACATGAGATAATATCAAATTTGAATAAAAGTCTCTACGGTTTGAGTTGGTACATCTTCTAGGAACTCATTATCATATTTTATGGTAGAAACTTCCTTCTTATGTTGATGCATTGTATAGAGCACTGATGAACGAGATATATCTAGCTGGAAATTCATGGTAATCAAGAGTTTATTTCTCTCCTAATGTAAGTGTGTATTCCTCTATGTTAAAGAGGGAGTGTGATTATTCTCATGGTATTTATTGATGGAATGTTTTTTTAGCCTCTTACATTTCTAGAAAGTGGTCTTCTATTTTGTTACAAATTTGGAAATCCATGACATTAAAAGTGGGTTTCCACTGAGGATCCTAAGAATTATAGTTTATACTAATTCCTAGGTAACTTGCATATGTTCTTACTAGTTTATTACACTCTACATAATGAAACCAGATCATCATAACCTTCTATAACTATGGTTAAATTATATGCTTCACATGAGAAAACGTTCCATCCACATGTATCAAGAATAAAGATTCCCCATAAAGTGGAATACTCTACATAAGAAGAAGATATAGGTACATCAACCATGAAATGTGCCATTACTATAGTTTCAACATTAGTGACTCATCTATTTGATACTGGCGCATCACATTCACCTATTTTAACCAATGTTGTTAATATTTTTTATCATCATATCGGATTTTATCTTGTGAAATAGATATTACTACACACCTTGGTACAAAGAGAGAGAAGATTATCTATAGTTCCACTTGTGTTTTCTCTCTATCACATGTCATTAATGGTTGGATATTTTTGGTTCTCAGCATAAAATATCATGGCTTAATTTTTGGGATGTATTGGATCATTGACAATAATTCCTGTATTTATTTTTATCCTTGATGAGTCACATACACTACACCCAATGGTGTATGACTTGTCATTCAATGAAAAATAAACCCAATATCGAGAAGAGCTTCACCATCTTATCTAGAGTTGGTAAATTACTATTAGTTCTTACCTTTGATTTGGATTGTGAATCATTGGTCGATGATCTATCTCCTACATTGTTCCAGTTTATTGACATGTTTCCTTCAGATTTATCTGGTTTTCCCCCAATGAGGGAGGTTAAATTATATATTGAATTAATACATTATACTCAACTTGTTTCTATTCTCTATTACCCCATAGCTCTAGCTAAATTAATGGGAATAAGAACCATTTGGAATGTCATTCAGAGAAATGTTTCATACGCTCAATTTTACCTCCTTGGGAAGAGAATTTTCTTTTTTTGAAGAAGGGTGATGGATCATGTTGCCTATGTTTTTATTACTGAAAGCATAGTTGAGTTATGATAAAGAAAAAGTATATGTTACCATAGATTGATGGTATTTTTTATTTTCCGAAAGGGAAAAGTGTTTATCGAATATAGAAATCCAATTTAGTTTCCATCAGTTGAGGATAAAACAATCTTACATTAATAAATCATCCTTTTGGATCAGTTACATTCGTTATGAGTACATTTTCCTTAACTATGGTCCAAAAAAATCTCATGATGTTTTAATGGATTTAAATAATTGTATTTTCCATGAGTATATAGATATATTCATTGTTGTATTTTTGGATGAAATGTTTATTTATTATAAGTATGAGGATGATCATGTGCATCATATGAGAATTATTTTGAGTTTTTTTGAGAAACGCATAAAATTATGCAAAAAAAATTAAATGTGATTTCTGGACCCTTGAAGTAATTTTACTGGGATACGTGTTGTTGGAACAATGAATATAAGTTGATCATTAAAAGGTGAATGTTTTTCTGACATGGGATAATCTACAAAATTTCATTGAGGTTTGTAGCTTATTATACTTAGTCGGATATTATTGGGTGTTTATAACGGACTTCACAAATTTGGCTTCTCTAAGGACATCCCTGACTCAAAAGGGAGTAGTGTTTTTTTGGGAGTAAAAATTTTATAATTCTTTTGTTCTTCTATAATGTCATTTTTCAACTATTCTCGTGTTGACTCTTATAGAGGCCAGGTGGGGCTATGTGGTCTTCTATTAGGCATCAATTTTAGGTATCGACTTTGTTCTTATGTAGGGTAATCATTTCATTACTTATGGATTTTGTCAACATAGGCCACAAGAGTAGAATAATCTTACTGATGACCTTCAACATTCAGTTTTGATGAACATGTATAAGAGTTAAAGGTATTCAGATTATAGATAAAGGATTAACATTTGTTTATACCACATGAACATGAGTTATATATTCTCTAAAAAATATTTGAATCTCTACAAGAGGTTATGGTTGAATTATAGGTAGTATTTTGATTTTAACATCACAAATAACATGAATAAATGGAATGTCTTTACAGATTCTATGAATAAGAAACAAATAACCCATTTAGTGAAAGAATCTTCATAATACTAAAACTTGAGGGACCTCTTTGAATATTATCATATTGGTTTTCAGGAATTAGGGGAAGAGGTCTTCTTGTACAGAGTTCATTTGACATCCTCTATTCTTGAATTTAATCTCTATGTATAGTATTTTTATGATGATTTAAATAGAATGAAATACTCTCTAAATTGTGGGGAGACCATTATTGATTGGACATTTACAAAGTGGAAATTCTATGGTTTTAGAACTGTTATGTGGTAATGTCTTTGGTAAGGGAAGATGTGATGGGGGATTTACATATGTCCCATTAGGAAGTGTACCTAGGATCCAAAATCTTCTTCTATGAAATACAATAATAACTATGATGGCCATGTAAGATATAGAGAATTACTGAGTTTTTCTATCACTTTAATACAAGGAGAAAGGTTATGGTCGAGCACCATAAACATACATGTTTTCTTCAAGCACATCTAGTCCCTGATTGAAAGCGGGATGAGATATCTGTGGACTTTTTTTGGCTGGTTTGCTGCATACCCAAATAATTAAGAATGAAATATGGTTTGTGATTGATAGTATGATGATATCAGCTCAGTTTTTACCCATTCACAAAACAAAAAAAAATAGTAGTTGGAAAATATTTAGGTGAAAGATATTATTTTTTTTAATGGAATTAATTTGGCTATAAATTGTGATAGGTATCATTAGTTCACTTAAAATTTATAGAAAATCCTTAAGGAGGCACTAGGTTGTCACATCCATTTGAGTACCATGTATAATCTATATTAGGATGGCCAGACAGAAAGATCTATACATATTCTTGAAGATTTTATTTGAGCATGTGTTCTTGACTTTGTGTGGGGTTTTGGATGATCAATTGGGGTTGGTTGATATTTATTATAATAATAGTTACCATTCAATGATTACAATCACTCATTTGATTCATTGTATCATTATCCCAGAAATTCTCCATTATCTTGGTCAGATATTGGTTAATGTTCCTTGGTTGTACAATTCTTGGTCCAAGCTATGACAAACAAGATCTAGTTACTTCATTATAGAATGTTTAAGGTCCAAAGATGGTATACTTATTATATTGATCACCATCATATACCTTTGTAAATCCCAGTTTCTGACCATATTTTCTGGATGGTTTCACATCGGTTGGTTCATTGATGGGTTGGGAGGAATGGGAAGCATGATCCACATTTTATTGGACCATTCTAAGTTGTTATGATGGTACGAAAACTTCTATATCTTATATAACATTCACTACATAGGATTTCAATACATAACCTATTCTATGTATATCAACATAGAATGTATCTATCTGATGTATCTCATATTTTGAGATTGAGTGATCTTGAAGTTGATCCTAATTTATCGGTGGTTGAATTTTCAGTCAGGATAGTTGATTTTGAATCAAAGATAATTTGTGGGAGGATGATACCTTCAGTTATTGTGATATGGAAGCATTTTTCTGATTATAATGGGACATGTGAGAGGGATGTACTTATTATAGGGCATTGGTATCATCTTTTCTATCATTGATGCTTCTCCTTAGTATTTTTGGGGATAGAATGTTTATATGGTTGGGAGGATGTAAAATTATAATAATTTTATCAAAAATTCCAAAACACCATTTTTCAAAACTATTTGGTTGGGATTCATCTGGGGCTTCCTCTAGAGAAATTTTAATGTATATTGAAATTTCTATGCTAGTACACAATTGGCACATGGATTGCACACTATTTACCAAACCGTACACCGTCTCAAACCAAATTGTGAAAAATTGGACTTTGGGATTTGCATGTCTTGTGCAAAATTAACCAAACCATGTGAACTATCTATAGAAATAGTGTGACCCATTTATAAATGATGCACAGATTGTGCATGGTTTAACTTAACCATGCACATATTCTATGAAAACTAGATAGATGAGTATTTCATTAATAATATTTTTCATTAAAAATTATGAAACATTTATTTTTTGTCCTAAAAAGAATTCATCCAACCCAAAATATTTTATCCCTTCCATGGACCTACCATTATCGATTATTTCCCACTCAGACCCCTCCTAGAAGCGATCCAAAGTAAGGAGAACATCAGTTGATCCTCTTACAGTTATTTTCCACCTTCTGTTGTTGACTTCTTGGGATATCTCTCTTTTTATTTAGGGTTTCATGGATCCATCTATTAAATTTTTGATATAACCCCACTATTTTGGGGTTATAAACCTAGATTTTATTCTCAATTCCCCCTATTCCATTTTATTTTTCTTCCTTGACAAATCATGATTAAGGATTCATGTTTTGAGGTCTAGCAACTACGAGGTAGGTGGTTCTATTATGAGGCCCAATTTTTCATAAACTAAATTGTAGTTTTGAATTCCAAATTTTATTTAAATAAAATTTATTGTTTGTATTAAATTTATTTCAATGGTTGGATTAAAAACCCAATAGAAATGAAAAGGTTTTTTTGGAAGAAATTGGATTTGTCGTGAATTCAAAAATACCAAATTCCATTGAATTGGTGTGTGTTTATGAAATTTATGAAATTTTAATATTAATTTTAATTATGAATTTTATGGAAATGGATTCAATTAAAAATTATAATTTCATCATGAAAATTGTTTGATGAAAAATTGTGAAACCCCAAATTCCTATAAATTGTTGGTTGTTACGAAATTAAAGGGATTTATTTGGAAATTAAAATTTTTAATTTAATTTATAGGATTGATTTGAGAAATTGGAATGTGAACTAGTATAAAATCCTTATTTATGGAAATGTATTTAAAATGGTTTTGTTATAAATCTGAAGGTTTTATCTAGAAAAGGAAATATTTTTATTTAAATAATGTTATTGTTTTAAATAGAAAATTTTCATATTGGATATGGGGAATGTGATTCATATTTATTTTAAGAAGTCATAAAATAATTTGGTCATCATATTTTTCTAATTTTTCAAATGAATGTATCAGGTAGTTATTTATTTTTTATGGGAGGCACAGAAAGTCATCAAATTTTATAAAACATCGTAATAGTACACCACATCCCTTTGATGATGGTGAAGAGTCCCATTTTCATTAGTCCCAAAGGGGTCTATGTAATTATTTGACATTTCATGGTGTCAGTTACTTATTTATAGGAATAATAATACAAATTTGGAACACGATAATGTTTCCACTGCACTATGATCATTATTTAACAGTGAGTTTTTAGCAGCGGTTCACTAAACCTCTGGTAAAAATATTCTAGGATCTCGGGGCGGATTTTTAAAAATTTTCACTAATTTGTTTTAACAAAAAAAATCCACACCCTTGAGCCCTTATTTCTTCTTCCTCGACCCCCTCCTCATCCCATGACTCCACCAACCCATAACCCAAGAAATCCCCATCCCCACCTCCCCTTCAGGCCTTGCCCATACTCATTCCGTCCATGACGTCACTAAGGGAATGTGAACATGAGTCCTCTAAGACCCCATCAGCCTATCCCAAATCCAATCTCTCTAATCCCACACCGGCCGAGACCACACCCTCATATATCAAGGCCTCAGATCCCTCACCGACATCACCCAAGCCAGAGCTCTTCAATCCCTCACCAGCCGAGCCCCAATCTGAACCCTTAAATATTGTACCCTCTGAGACCTTGTTCGTGCTGCTATATATTACAGTCACATCCTCCAAATTGAAGTATATTTAGATATGGTGTGATCAATAATAATAATTTTTTGTTATAATATTCAATTATATAGGTATGTAATTATTTTTATGGAGGATTAAGATAAAATTTGGAGGACGTTTGTTAGGATATTTATTTTATATGAGGCCATGCGTTAGTGATAGGAGTGACATATGCTCTAAGAATTATAATTAAGATGCATGATACATTTGTATATACTATATATATAGACCATGATCATTATATGTTTTCACCATAAACATAGGCATCTACCAAGGTATCATCGGAGTTCTCAATGAACATAATATTTCCCCTTGAATAATTGTGTAGAGGGGATCCATCTTGTAAAATTATAATTGTACTCTATTATCATGGATTTCAATTTCATTCTACACGTGTCACATTTTATCATTGATATGCTCAGATTCATCAAGTCATATATGAAACAATGAATCAATTTCTATATATAGTTATAAAATAGAAATGAGTAGTTTCCTAATCTCATGATAGTTTCATTCATATATCTCACCATAAAAACAATACATTTCTATATTTACCATATATATATAAATTATATCTATATATTGGGATTCTATATCAAGAATAGTATGTGTATTGATTCTCATAACAATGGGATTCATTTTGATTACAATATGTAAACTATAATCCAGTGATTTAAAATCTATCAATATGTTAGACCTCTACCAAGATGTGAGATCGACACTAACACATGTCAGGTATTCCTTGTGTTGTTTTAAAGGATTAAAATTCAATGGAAATATTAGCATTTACAATCCATTTATATAATGTTTCCTCTATTCTCAGACTAGGGTATTCATTCACTTCACCATCATTCCCCACTTTACAAGATTTTACCACTATATGTTTTCCTATTTAGAAATAGTGAAGTGTTATAAATTTTTCCATTAATGTGTACGTACATTGTGATATATGTAGATAAAATATAGATCACATTAATAAGGAACAAACGTTAATATGCTATGGGTTGGGAAGAGATTTTTTGATTTCGAGTTAGTCTGATGACGGGAGAATACGTTGTCAATGTCCTTAATGTAAATTTAGATTATGAATGAAGATAGATAAAATTGATGAATGCATAATGGTGAAGTAATTCCTAGATCAATATTTCCGATATATTTGGTATAAAGAATTCGTCATTACATAAATTTTGAGCTATGAGTTCCATAAATAGTATAAAATCATAAATTCATCAACAATGGAAAATGAAATGAGAACCCTTATTAATGAGACATTTGGCACTACAAGACAACAACATCAACACCAAAACATATTAGAACAACTAGTTTAGAGGGATACAAATATCAACAAAATGACTGATGTTTTTGAGACTATAGGACAACCATATCAAGATTGTAACATATCATTGGATCCCACTATTGATTCTATGGAGACTACTATACAAGAAAAAATCACTATAAAGATATGTTTGTTTCATGGATAAGTTGATGATGGAAATCAGAATTTGTATAGTGGATGTTTGAAATATTCAAAACATTAATTTCTTCTGAAGTTTTACAATTTCAATTACTTATGTGAAATAACAAATAATGGGATTTCCATGATATTGAAATTTTTGTGTGATTCATCTCTTAATGAAACTATTTTTGAGTATTTTTAGGATTTGAAAAATATTGTTAACAATCTTGGTATAAAGTATAAAAAAATACATCTGTATACCTATGATTGTATGTTTTTTTGGCGAGACGATTGAAGCATAAAGGATTGAAATAAACTTCTTCTTCTATATGGAATTCAATGAGTGATTTTGGATGTCTGAATCTAACTAATACTAAGAACAAGAAGATAAGGAACTCACATAAAAAGGTTTTATATTACTTTTAATTAATCCCTTCATTGTAATGATAATTCTTGTCATCAAAAACCATTAAACACATGATGTGGCTTTATATAGATAGTAAAAATTATTGGTTAGTTTAACATCCAAGTGATTCTAAATAAAGGAATAAATATGATTCATTATATCCATATTTATCATCTAATCCTGGAAATGTTTTATTAAGACTGGCTTCCAATAGATTCTACCAATTTCTGTCGTTAAATAGAAGTGGTAGCATTTTTCTGATTGTTTTGATCCCTTAAAATATTCTTCTATGGATGTGTATGAAACAAATTTCTTTTATCATTTTAATGATTATTCATGGGATTTTATTTTGGGAAATGATATTGATGTGTACTTGCGGCCTTTAATTAAAGTATTACGGGAGTTTTGGAGTAGTAATGTTGATACATATCATTAATCTTCTAAAACATTATTCAAAATGAAAATTTCTCTAATGTAGACCATCAGTGACCTCTATGAACTTGGGAATTTATATTCTTGGAACACATAAATGGGTTTTCCTTGACCAATTATTAACATTAATTTTATGAATGAAGGACTACATCACATTACAAAGTTTATATTCTTGAGTCATCAAGTATTTCTCGACTAATCTAATAGTTTTTTATTTAAAATTCCAAAATTCAATGTTTTTATTAATCATTGACCACCATCATAGTTTTTTACATGTTATAAAATATTGTCACAACTTTGATTGGATAAAACCATATTTGGGAAGGATTATCATTTTTATGATAGTAGTAAATTAGTTTTAAGTGCATTGTAAAGTGATATAGGAACACAACAATGGATGAAAAAAATGTATATTCTTCAAAAATCTGTATTGGGAATTTAATTTGTTTTGATATAATCATGATCTAATTCATATTGAGAAAAAATATTGTGACAATTTTAACTTCACATTTCATAATAAGAATGGTAAATATAGGGATAATCTCTATTTTGGGAATGAATTACATGTCATGAACATAAAGTGTGATATTTGGATAGATGATAATGGAAACTATGCTATTATAAATTTTGAATTGATAAATAGGAAAAAAGATAAATTCCATCAAATTTTAAAACATATCAAGGTATCTGATGATTAATCATGTAACATATCAGGTTTTTTTATTTAATCCATTATTGGTTTGATGGATTGAAATTTCATGATTCATGTATCTTTTTACTGTAGTTTAGAGCATTGGCTTTGGGTACATTATTAACTAAATAGGTTACTGCTATTGTATACAAATTTTTCACATTCTTCATATGAAAATGTGAGAAATATCTACAACCATTTGACCTTGAAGACCTTCAGGGAAAAAAAAATTTTGACTCCTTGTGTAATTGAGATGATATTTCCTCAATTGTTTTTTAATATCATAATGCATTTAACTGTGAATTTGGTTGAGGAAGTTAAATTAGCAGGCCCAATAAATTATTGATGGATGTATCCAATTAAGGGGTATATTATTTATATTTTTCATTTATGTTATCAATTCAGGGGACTTATTTATATACAAAATTATTTTTTTATTTAATTCCATGGATATATTAGGTAATTGAAATTAGATGTGAAAAATATATCTCAACCTCAAGGATTTTTTTCCAGAAGGCTATTTGGAATAATAGTGTCATACCTTTTGTTCTATATAAATTATTGATATTAAGACATGATTCGATTTATTTGGACTTTTTTATGACAAAATTTTTCAATCTCAGCTACATGGGAAATAAAAAATCTTTCCTACTATTGGCTGATCATTTGAGAGGTGCAAAAATGTTACACTAACAGAAGTAGAATTATCATAGGTAAATGGATATGTGATAGTGAAATGTAAAATTAAAGATAAATTTATTGAATATTTTAGGATAAAAACAAGGAGGTAATGAGATTTCAAACACTAAATGTGAAAGATATAACCAAATCAATTAATAATGTTCTTGTAGAATGGTTTTCACAACTTTTAGATTCACAAATATTACAATAAATATAGATAATATATTTACACATATATTTCGTCAATATAATAATGTATATTAATTTTTTTGAGATCATGAATATTGATAGTAAATATTTGTTGAAAAAAGATTTGATGCATCTTGCTCAAGGACCTATTAAACATGCTAGAATGTTTGACACATAAAATGTGAATGGATTTAAATTGTGTACCGTTGATCGGGAAGAGTGTTTGAAAGTAGGGAACAGTGTTATATTTATGTTTCCCAAAGTAAGATACTATGGAACATTTATTGATATTATCGAACAAAACTACCATATTCATTTTTGAGTTTTTTTAATCAAATGAAATTGGGTTGATTTTATTAGGGGTGTTAAAAGAGATTTCTTGGAATTTACTTTAGTGAGATTCTCACATTTAATGGTTGTTGGTGACCATGAATTACATGACATTTATATCATATAATAAAATATATAATGGTATATTATGTGGTAGATTTTATGGATTGTGGGTGGAGTGTAGTTTAAAATATAAAACTTAGAGACTTGTATGATATGGGTGATGAAGCGTAATATATGTCATCTTTTATTAAATCCCATTAACAACAATAAGTAAACTAATTTTACATCATGATTTTGATAATATTAGTCATTTATGGGTGGATGGAGTAGATGAAGTAATGATGTATTAGGAAAATGTCTTTATTGGAGGAGAAAATTATTATATGTGCAATCATCCATTCATTTATCAACCACTTATGTCATTTTTGTAGTCATTCATTATCATTGTAATTTATATTTTTATTTTTAGTATTGTGAATATATTATCATTAATAATATTTTTATGCAGAAATTTTTTGAAATATATGTTTTAAAGTTACATTTATTTGATTAAATTAATGTAATTCCAAAAAAGAAGAGTTATATTGATACGAGCAAACCCTTAGCGGTGAGGCACGAGGCCACTCATGGTTCTTCTCTAGGATATAAAAGGGTGACTATTATAGTTACACATTATAATATTAATTTTTATATTCTATTTATTTATACTTAAAACTCTTTTTTCATATATTATGATAACAATGCTACTACAAAGAATAAATTGAAAAGTTAAGATGATCGGAATTTGAACAGACAAAATATAGTTTTCCCATTTGATTACTATGTGGTCCCTACTATTATTATAGCATGAATATGTATATTTAATTCATTGGTCAATTTATATCAAAAGATGACCAGATCTATGCCTAGTGATATTACATCGACGACTAGTGGTGAGCAGGTAACTCAACCAACTTCAAACTCATTTAGTTCACAGACTTTTATTGGTTTTATGATTAGATAAAAATATACACCAATGTTTAATTTTTATTATAATTTCTTTAGAGGTTTTGATAGTATGAACTAGAGATTGAGATGAATATGTATATATATAGGGTTACATGAAGTGTTCAACTAGTAGTGATTAGTTGTCCTTTTAATGTTTTGGACTAATATGGAATGAGAGAGTTTGTTGATGTATTATTTGTGACACAGTCCTGAAACAATTTATCATCGGATAAGAACCGATATATCTCATTTTTATTTCATATTTATTATATATGTATCATTTCATGAGCTTGTGTAGAGATTTTGTGTGCTACTAATATGTGATAAACTTGGGTTTCATTTGTTTTTTTGGATAGTTCTATTGCTGCAAAATCTAGAGCTAAATTTTTTTTCTCAATCTACATTTACTGATTTTTTAAATACAAATATATATTGAATATTTTTATTCACGGTGGTTAAAAGTTCCACTATAAGATGTATTGTATCATTGTGGTGGTTGTAATCACTCTATAATAATTTTTGTTTTTTGTATTGTTTTACATTTTCTGGTGGTTTTAAACTGAACTAAATCCTCATTTTATTTGTTCTGTAAAACCACAATAAAAATTGAAATAACCACAACTAAACATGATTTCTATGACGCTAACTATAATGCACCTCAAATTAAAATAAACATTCATGTATTGGTTGTCGATACACAATTTAGCGGTGTTTTTTTGAAACAATTAGAGAACCATGTAGCAGTGATTTAAACCAGTGTTAAGGAAAAAATTTCCACTACTGAACCCTTTTCAGGTTGTGTGATCACTTATTTTTGATTTAATTATATATATTCCGTTTTTGTAAACTAATATCATGCCTTCTGAAATTATATAATTTATTTTATTTTAAAGTGTTTGATAAATCCATTTGGGTAAATTGCAATTATTTTAGGATTTTTTCATCAACTATATTATGATAATTTTTTTTAAATTTACTATCCATCATTTCAATATGGGATGCATGAGTGGCTAATGAATTTCCCTCTTCCGAATTATAAAGAATTATTTTTTTAAACATACTTTTTGAATTCCAAACCATTTTATCTTAAAATTGAATGAATTTATTTGGTTGATTTGATATTAGCTTCTTATTAAGGATCTATTTGGTAAAATAGTAACAGTAATGGGATAATACCACACTTGTGCCTTCAGGTCTTGGTAGATTACCTATTTCTAGAATCGAGAAAGGGAAAGATACCTTTAGTAGGTGGTTCTAGCTATTGATCTGTGGATATGGTGAGTTTTTCCCATATTGGGATTGGGGGTGTATTCTATTTTTTGTACTTTCTTTGTAGTACATGGTCCTATTAATGAATTTTTTATTTTTAGAAATTAATCATAGTAGAATTTCATTTCATATTCATACTATCTGGTTTCTTTTACATCCACATAGTATGAGGGAAATATTGTTCCCACATTAAATTTGTATGATGTCTGGTGCTATTCTCCGACAGATTGGGATTGTGAATTCTATTAGGGATATGTCTAGATAGACAAGGTTATCGGGTTACTAGGGTACCAAATATAGTTTGTGACATACAAGTAAAGCCTCATGTATTAAAGAAAACTAAGATAATAAACTTTAACTTATGATACAACTTTACAAAATTATCAGAGATCAAAAAATTTCACATGTATCTCATATATATTTTCCTTTCCATCCCAAGTTAATAGTAACCCGACTGAAGTGAAATGTTAAATAATAGGATGTATCATATTAGAAGTTCTATATGAATAAACTGATAATCCACATATTATTTATGAAAATTTTGATCTATAACATGTTTCTAATTAATAGTATAAATTTATTATTATTTATCAGGTATAGTTCATGGATCCATTATATAAAAGTTTCTGACCTAAGACTCATAAAGAGGTTAATGGAATGCTAATCCATAATAAGAATTAAAGGGATCCATTCTAATTTTAAATTGAAATATATTATAAAAAATAATTCTCAAACATTCCCAAATATATTTCTTAGGAACATCCATAGTCCATGATACACGACCAAATCATATCCTTCAAAATCTGAATCACCATCTCAATATGCATTTTTGTATGAGTATAGTAGTCCATTTATAATATAACATGAGAAAAAATAACCGCTAGAAGGCCTTTCTAAATTATATAGGTAATATAAGGATCCTTATATTAAAAAAAATATTTGATGACACTCGATGAAACCCACCTAGTCTAATGAAAATATATTCTTCCGAAATTTAAAACCTTGGTGGTGTCTTAGATCATTATGAAATGAGCATAAATGATTAGATTATCTGTCACCATCCACATGGAATTTACCCCTCTACAATTCTACGGTAACCTTATGATGAAATCCATATAAACCTAGTCCCATATTTATTCAGGAACTAGTAGTAGCTAAAGAATACAAGGGGCTATTGTTGATTGTCCCAAGTATTTTATCAATTCATGTAAAGAGAAAAAACTCAACAAGATAATGTTACAAACCCATCACAAAAATAGTCATTTCATGTTAATTTTCTTTTTTATATTTACCGGGATGAACAAACCATTTTAAACATTTATAATTTTATAGCACTCACTTCCTTTTTAATGAAGGAACAAAACTCCAATTTCAAAAAAAAAATCCCTTTTATTGCGAGTGACCAATCACTAATGGTCTCCAACGAATACAAAGAGTTCAGGATTATCCTAAATTAAATTCCCTTATATTTCCTCATAAATATAATCCCAAAAATAGACTATATCAATTGATAAATGTCTAAAACAATACCTTTCTCTTCCTCTATCACATTATAGTTCATTTTGGAAAATGATCCACATAATTTTACATTAATATTTATATTTTATAACTATAATATTGTGAAACATTCATCACATTGAATCAACAACATCATTACCATTTCATTAGACATATACAATTTTTAATTCAAATAACTAATGATAATATACTCATTATATATACTGATGGTTTATTTCCTCTAAATAAAACATGCAACTCAATAATATATTATTAAAATATATAGTATACACTTCCAAAAATGTGGTAATATCATCATCTATTGAAAGTGTAAATAAATGAATCTTTTTCAAAATAAATATTGTTATAATTATTCTCTTGTGGAATATTTTGAAATAGTAATAAGATACTATATGATCTTTTGGCATCAAAAAACATCCCACACCATAAAATGAAGAATCAAAAAACACCATAAATTAAATTAATTTGTCACATATAATGATAATTGGAGATAAAGTCAGACATCATTTCATCTAAAACATTTCATCTAAAATTATGAGTCCTTTATGAAAATTAATATTATCCTAGTAAGTTAATTCAATGGAGATAAAACATTTGATATTCCATTCCCATGATATCTATAATATTTAGAGAATCCAATGAAGCATCGAATTTCAAATACATTCTATGGTTTGCACCAAGGAAATATTATTTTACCCTTCTCAAGAATAAATAAATACCATTTTATATAAAATCACTTACACAAAAAATAACTTCTTCAAAACATAAATTAAATTTCCATTACGTTGAAAATTGTTAGTGATCCATCCAGATTCCTAGAATGAATTTTAGATGATTCTTATTCCCATCATAAATTATCAATTAAACCATAATTTCATCCATAAATTCCAAAAAATTGAATCTTTGTCTCGGAAAAAAATAAGATCCATTTGGCCCGTGAAACAATTTATAGATTTATTCAAACTAGTCAATATAAAATAATTCATGGTTGCCATATATTCCCCTCATGGAAGAATTAAGAATATTTTAAACATTATATTTGAGATGATGATGTCAAAAAGGAAGGATGATTTATCAAAACCACTTTCAACACATTATTTGATAAAATAATTCATCAAATTAAGTAATAAGATACATATTATTTTT
The DNA here is from genome assembly GCA_963277665.1 of Viscum album. Taxonomy (NCBI): domain Eukaryota; kingdom Viridiplantae; phylum Streptophyta; class Magnoliopsida; order Santalales; family Viscaceae; genus Viscum; species Viscum album. Next base: position 546,627,379 of record OY728166.1, on the reverse strand, counting down.
CATCCCTTGATGATGATTTTGGAAATCAATATGAAAATAGAGTGTCCCAATTTTTCTTATAGGGAATATAATAGGGATTACCCAATGTAGGACACTATGATGAATGAATAGCACAACATTCATGTCATCTAAATGAATCTTAAATTCCACCAATTTCACTT